>OU452277.1:11274870-12626962 GCA_911728535.1 Pammene fasciana
ATACATAATTTTAGCAAGATAATAAACAAATTTAAGAAAGAATCTTATAGGTCTTATTAATATTCCATGAACTTATTAATAGATGAAAACATATAAAAAGTAAAAGAGCCGTTCGCATTTCTTTAAATTCATGAGAATCCAAGATAAAAATCAGCGTTGGAATTTGAATTTCCGCTTAATTAGGCACAATTCAAACATTTTTTAGGCTGGAACAGGCAATTCGATTTGCTGGTACTAGCCGGTGAAAGGGAAAAACATGGAAATAGTATTAGCTCTGGAAAATAACCCCGCGTTTTGCGGGTGTGCCATATATCGCATCGGAGGCGGGACATACATGCGACAGCAAGACGTTTCACTACGCATGAGGTTTGACGTTTAAAATGACTTATATATTTATCCAATCAAAACGTTAATTGTACTGTCACAACCTTTTCCTAAACAGCGGGATATTGCGTATAAGGACCCCTATTCCACATGGCAAAACTGACAGTCGCTAGTGAGAAAACTATGAGAAAACTATGATATCATACTTTTGTGACAGCCGAATCACTAAAGACAAAGAGTAATATCCACTTTACGTCAAATTCAACACGTCTCGCTCATGGAGTTATATGAGGTGGAGGTAATTCTTACACTTTTTCCCTAACCAAATTTGAACCTTATTACCGTGCACTACAGTAGTTTATATAGCTTCTAGGCGACTAGAAAAATATGGAGAGCGATGTCTCCCTCGCACTTTGACACACAAATTACATTTTGGCTATGTTGTCATGTTGCATTATTGTCTGATTCATTCCCTCCTTAGTCAAAACGGAACTCATTTCCCTATGTAACCTTAGTGTAGTTCGCCTTAAGGGCCTAGAAAAGAAAGAATGAAGAAATATTCATCTAGGAGTGTTTAACTTGCCAAGTTCCACACTACTGTAAATTTGACAGTTAGGAGCTGGACACGTGTGGGCAGATGGATATCACTCTATTCAGTAGCGATTCAACTATAATATCCACGTGTCGCAGTTTGGCTTGTCGAATATTCACAAACAGTCCAAACCAAACAGTGGTGGAAGGTCAAAACTGTTCATAGACAAGCCGGAGCTTAATTTGGCTTAAAATTTCATCATCAGCTGTAGGAATACTGCTCGGTGCCTGAAAATTAGGCAAGCCGGCAGGAATCGTGATATATGAACGCGCTGCTACTGTATAAGCCGTTGAAGGGGGTTAATAAATAAAGGGCGGTCGACGGGTGGAACATGGTGACGAAATCATAAGATGGATAAGATCATAAGACTTATTATTATTAAGTTTCGAGAAATATTCAAGTAGGTATAAAATATATACAGTTTTTGTTAAATCAATTATCATACTCAAAGCTATTAAATATTCATCATTTATTCATGTCAATAAAATATGTACAAAAACAATAATCAAATAAGAAAAAATTCTCAACTTAAGACTAGCTTAAGCCTAGTCAAAATGTCCCCCCCGATTTGTCCCTGGCGCAAAGGTACCCATCACACTAGCTGCGTCACCACGTTGAATAGCGATGGACAACCTTTGCACCAGGTATAAACCCGCACGAGCGTCAAATCCCCGTCCCCTGATACGGCGCCCCACTTCCCTAATGAAAGCCGTAGCCTCCGACCCCCAACACCCAGTAATCTCAAAAGCGAGGGGTACAAAGTAATAGTTACTGCCCAGGGTCGCATATTTATCCCGCTTCTTGACCGCGGCAAAATCTGCAGCGGCACCAGCCGTTCGCATTGTTCGGCCCAGGTGCGAGGTGGCGAAAGTACTAACGCACGTGGCGTCCCAAAGCAGACATTTCCCCCTTTTCCACGGAACTAAAGTAAGGCCGCCGTCCGGCCTTTTGCCATCGGTCCGGCAGAGGCCAACATCCCTTGTGTTCTGGAGCCTCCACTCCAGAACACAAGAGATGTTGGCCGATATTAATGCTCTCCTTACGATGTCGTTGAGAGCGTGGTGACGCGGAAACCTTCCTGAACAACGGCAGCAGCTCAACGCGTGATGGCCATTCGCCTCCACCATGGAACCGCAGATGCATTTATGAGGCACACAAACATCGCAGCCCAGGCGGAGAGCTACTGCCACCCGCAATGAGTCGTCATCCAGGAGAGTTCCCAAATGAGGAGCAGGCAAGGCCTGCAACCACGCTCCCGATTCGATTCTTGACACCGACTTTAGCCTGGCCATATACTCAAAGTGGTGGTAAAGTCATTACTTACTTTACCAACACTTTGTCATTACTATTCGAGTACCTACGCGCTTTTTACGTCTGTAAATGTGAAGTCATTTTCCATATACATATAAGTGGATAGTGAACTATGAAGGGAATGGGACTGAGAATACTTAATATAAAAAAAATACTACAACGAGAAAAATATCAATTACTTTGCAATGATGTTCCCTTTATTCAAATCATTGTAGTCATATCCATATTACGTATATCGTTTGCTTTTATTTTGATATAAGTAATTTGCATCCGACAGCCGCCTACTGTTAATAAATAACTGTTACACCTCGTACAAACTAAAAAGCAATTTTTGACACCTCTCATTTCAGTACAAAAATTCGATTTTAGGTTATAAAATGTACTGAGATGACAGGTGTCAAAAATTGCTTCTTACGTTGCACGACGTATAGGGAATATCGGAACGCCATCCACATTTCTTGTATCACAGGTTCTACCACGCAGTTCATATCTAGGTGCATATGCAGGTATTCAGGTTCTCGCAGTCAACAAACAGAGAATGTCATACTCATAAGTCAGTATTAGCAACAGATCTTCGGTAAATCACTTGGACTTTGGTTGGATTAGATTAGATATTGCAAAGTACTTTTTCTCAAACATGCGCGGAAATGTTGTCGTTACGTTCGTGAAAAGAGACTCGAAAGTATCACGTTTCGGGCACCGTAGTGACACTTGCTATGAAAAGGATTTTCATACTACTTTGCAGGCCTAGGCCTGCAAAGTAGCCGGCGGGCCGGGCGCGCCGGCTGCGACACGGTCCCCGCATTATACCGAGAGATACGGAGTGCGATAGATTTTTAGGCTTTAAGTATTAGGTTTTAGGTCTTATTTCCACGCATTATTTTGAGAAAAGCACTATACATGCCTCGGCGTGAAAACGGATTCCCGGCCTCGTATCCCTATCCGGCCTCGCTACGCTGGGCCGTATATAGCTCCTTGACCGGAAATCCCTGTTTTCCCAGCCTTTGCTGTAATGTACTACCTATTTCAAATAGCACGGAAAGTTTAGCGACAGCAGGATTGCACTTTGTCAAATGCTAGTTGTTGTTGCTTAGGTGCTCGAAGTTAGGGCAACTCGTGGTACGACTCTGTGAATTTTGATTACTTTCTTTGAACTTGTTTGGATTTTTTGGAGTGCATATCTAGTTTGCAAGTTCGTGTACAGTGAAGTTCACTAGCGCTAGTGTAAGTAGATTAGGGCGCTCTACTTGCTTTCTTTACAGTGCGCTCTATAATAACATTTGACAACTTTAAACTTTTATCTAGTTACATAAATATAATAGTCGCAAAGGGGCGGATACAGGCCGAAGTCGTTTTAGACCTCATTTTGAACAATGAATTAGTATAGTTAATGTTAAGTAATCGCGTTAATATGGCTATTTACTTATTCATAAAGAAGCCGTGCAGAGGCTCCAATTGATAGTTTATTTTTTATTGGCTTTGATTATCCATAAACCGACTCCAAAAGTAGCGAAAAATCAAAAAATGGCGTTCCGTTTGAACACGTCGCATTGCGATTTTGTCTTCGACAGTAATTCGATCGTTTTGTTATTTTGGAAGCCAGATAACTGGACTAGTGCATCGGAGCATATTCATATTTTTCCTCATAAAGATCACAAAGAAATTCAATCGTAAACTTAAAATTTTGAAAAATTCCATACATTCGCCATATTGTCAAATTGTCTTTGTGACTCAGATGCCCGCTGGGGCTCCTTGGAAGCAGACGTATGTTGGATTTTTAGCCGTGACATTTCATTTTGACAATTATTCTGACAGAAAATCGTATACGTACACGAAAGAGGATACCAGTAGCTAGATTGTATTCAACATAAATAGGGAAAACTAATAAAAGCCATGAGTCACTTTAAATTACATTTTTTCATATTTACACGTCGTAATACTAGAAACATACAACTAATGATTGAATAAAAGATACTTTTCTTCAGAATCCTCATAATAAATTGCTTAAAAACCTGTTCAAAATTAAAAGAGTTTTTGGATTGATTTTTAATTAGTGGACTTTATTTTTATTACATTGGTCATAATATTACGACATTTTAACATGACTTTTAACGTCAAAATACTTGAATGACAATTTTATTTTAATTGCAATCTTTATTTACTTAATATTAAAAGACTTGATTCTTGAACAGGGGCGCGCAAGGCGCCTCGAAAAGTCAGTGTGGTACTGCGGAACTGTGTGCGGGTCTACGGGTTGCCACGTCGAATAAGGCGCTATACGTGCCGCGCCTGCATTTTTCCGCCACGGCAGCATATTAAGATTTGAAGAAGACCGGCTACGAGTTGAGGGTGTTCCAGCTACGATCGCGCCATTACGTGCACTTCAGCTCGTTTGTGGTGCGCGTGCCGCGGCCGCTGCTGGAGACCATCGAGAGCGCGGGCTTTTGGCCGAAGGGAGTAGTGTTTCGGCGGTTCCGAGGGACGCTGCCAAATATTACACCGGAGCAGGTGGCACAACAGAAAACCATCGTACCAACAAAAATAATAGTTTTAGTTTTATGATGTAAGTAATATGTATGCTAGTCTTTAAGGTATTTATCTATGGGCGATTGGGCGACTAGTTGCATGAAAATACATGTTTTTTCATTTTTAACCGACTTCAATTCCATTGAGGAAGGAGGTTCTGCATTCGGTTTGGTGTTTTTTTTTTATGTATGTTCACCGATTACTCCGAGACCCGTGGTCCGATTTGAGTAATTCTTTTTTTGTTTGAGAGGATCTACATCCAAGGTGGTCCCATATTAATATGGTGCTGTTCTGATAATGGGATCCAGGAGGAATTGAGGGAACTCCTCAATTTTGAAAGGCACATGTATGGTGATTTGGGTGTTTTCTTAAGCAACTCAAGCATTTTCTCACGAAAACCACCATTTAAAATTTGAAAAACATTTGGAAATTAGAGGTACACTAGCATATCACTTCACTACATAGTATAAAACAAAGTCGCTTCCCGCTGTCTGTCCCTATGTATGCTTAGATCTTTAAAACTACGCAACGGATTTTGATGAGGTTTTTTTTAATAGATAGAGTGATTCAAGAGAAAGGTTTATATGTATAATATATGCATAATATAGCAAAGGCACACTGATAATTTTAGAGATTTCTAATGTGAAGTCGTAAATAAACACATTTTTCGGCGTTTACATTGCAAACGCTGGCTGAACCCTACTAGATAGAGCAAAATAATGTACTAGAGTACTGTACACCTTAAAAAGGTCTATTAAAAAGTCCGCGATGGTATATGTCTATCTCTTAAGGATAACCCACAATAACCATTTTTAATCCTTTACATTTTAAGAAAAATAATGGCTTACTTACGAAGCGATTTTAAGCAATAAGTATTGATCCTTATCCAATTAAGTACATTTAGTACATTGTGCATTTAATATTGATCAATATTGCCCTTTACAGCATGTAATTTAAATGAATATTTGTGAAGATACAACAGATTTAAAATGCGGTTGGAGGGCTGGCGGCGCGTGCCTTATTAACTTTGTTTCATACTATGTAGCGATAGTATTGTGCGCGGGGCAGATGAAAATTTTACAATTCATGTAAACACTGTTACAAAACAATCATCAACCAGTAAAAAATTTGGGATTCAATTGAATTATTTTTAAACATCTAGCTGACTCGGCGCACTTCGTACCGCCAACTTCGACCGACTACATCGACATCAACTTAGAAATATAAAACAGGCGCGGTCCCTTGCTGGGGGGGTCACATGAGACATGACCCCCACCCCCCAAAATCGTATATTTCAAATAAAATAAAAAATTACAGACCCCCTCAAAAATTTGAAAAATCATTTTTGCATTAGTGTCCCCCCCAAAATTTTTGGCTGCGCCCGCGCCTGCTTAGAAAGTCGTGTCGGTTACGCCATTTATAACTCGAGAACAGCTGGACCGAATAGCAGAATAACTATTAAAATACTATCCTTTTATCCTTTACCCGCGACTTCGCCCGCGTGAAATTAGTAATCCACCTATCTTTTTACCCCCTTAAGGAATGACTCAGGGAAAAAAGTATCCCATGTCCTTCCCCAGAACTAAAACCATCTTCATTCCTCATATAAATCAGTTCAGCGGTTATTGGTTCCCCATACAAACTTCCACCGCCCTTTTCACTCCCTTAATAAAAAAGGGAAGATTTCTGGGATAAAAACTGTCCTATGAGGGGGTTTAAACTACCGTTATAACAAATTTCATTTTTATTGGTTAAACCGTTATTTGAGCGGGAAGAGGTAACAGACATACAGACAAACTTTCGCATTTATAATATTAGTAACTAGCTTTTGCCCGCGACTTCGTCTGCGTGGGATTTATAATCCCCCGTTAAGGAATGAATTCTGGATATCAACTATTCTATATCTTTCCCCAGAGCTCAAACTATCTCCAGCGTTCAACGGTTATGGATTCCCCATACAAACTTTCAACCCCGTTTTTACCCCCTAAAGAGTTAATTTTCGGGATAAAAAATATCCTATGTCATTTTTCGGGACTCAAATTATCTCCAAACTAATTTTCATCTAAATCGGTTCAGCAGTTAAAAATTCTCCATATAAATTTTCAACCCCCTTTTCACCCCCTTCAGGGTTGATTTTTGGGATAAAAACTATCCTATGTCCTTTCCCGGTACTCAAACTATGTCTATACCAAATGGCATCAAAATCCGTTCAGCCGTTTTCACGTGATGCGCGGTCAAATAAACAGACAAACAGATAAACAGACAAACAGACAAAAATTCTAAAAACTGTTGGAACGTGTTCTGTTATAAATTCTAAGTATCCCCAGCCTACTTTTTTTCGAATATCTTCCATGTACAGACTTTCCACCCTCTTCAGCTTTATTATATGTATAGAAGTAGGTATAGATATAGATTGAAGAAATTAAAACAAAATTTAACATGCGGTCTATACAAGTGAAGTCAATATCGTTGGGAGTCAATAGGAGTGAGTGAAGGCAATGGAAGGGGTGTGAAAGGGTGAAACTGGCGCAGGAGTCAATGGGAATGGGATTAAATTAAGTCGATGGGATTGAAGCAGGAGCTGGTAGGAGAAGGGTGGAAGGGAATAGGAGAGGGTGGGAGAGTGGTACGAGTCAGTAGGAATGAGGTAAGAGACTGTACGACTGGCGTAGGAGTGAAGTTGAGGTCGATGGGAGTCGGTGGAAGTAGCCGGTACGAAGTCAATATAAATGGGTGGAGACAATGGGAGTGGGTGGGAGACGGCAAAACTGGCGTAGAAGTCGGTGGTAATAAGGTTAGAGTCGATGGGAGTACCGTCGGTGGGAGAAGAGTGGAAGACAGGACGAGAGTGGGAGATGGGTAGATAATAGTGAAAGAGTGGTGGGAGATGGCAGGAATTGGGGTAACAGACTGTACTGACGTAAGAGTGAAGTTGATGTCGATGTAGTCGGTCGAAGTTGGCGGTACGAAGTGCGCCGGGTCAGCTAGTTAAGTATAAATTATAAACGTATATAGATGTCATATACACAGTGTAGTGAGTAGTGACCACCATTGTAACAGCTGATCGACAGCTGATCCACATCTGATCCACAGTTGATAAACACATGATACTACTTTCCATCTGTATTCTACCAACCTTGACATTCCATTTACAATGACTAACATATCGTTCAATCCATCAAACCATATGTATATTACCATATGTGTATTAGTATATAAACTGAGTATTTTCTCAATGAATAAACAGTATTTCCTCGACTCTTGAGTTGTCATTATACCCCTGAACGCCGTACACTTCATGGCGACCCTGCCAGGATAGGCTGCCCGAGGCTGTACCCTTCATGGCATCCCTGTCAGTCGGGCTGCTCGAGGCAGTACCCTACATGGCAACCTTGCCAGTCGGGCTGCTCGAGGCAGCCTCGGTCTAGCCGCCACCTAGCTCCACTGCGGCAACCAGCTACACTGCGCTAGCCGGCTCCACTGCGCCAGCCAGCTCCACTGCGCCAACCAGCTACACTGCGCCAGCCAGCTCCACTGCGCTAGCCAGCTCCATTGCGCCAGCCAAAGTCAGCAAAAACCAGATCCACCGAAGCCTAACGAAGATATGGAAGGCTACAAGGGCTCTACACAACCAGAGCTATGCTAATAATATTGCATACGCCATATGGAAGAAGATACATACCTAAGTGTCCAACGAGAAAATTTGAGCGACAAGCTACTGCTTCATCATCGTCGCTACTCAACGATGATGTGCAACACCAACCAGGCAGAGCAGAGCGTCACGACTACGCAGCACCTGCAGCGCGTCATCAGCACCAGCCCTGTTACCACTACCCCTCCGCCAACAGCGACCACAACATGTTTGGAGGTACAATTCAAACATAACTGTGTTTATTGTAAGTAGTGTAAATATTTTCATACTTACTATAAAAATTCGTATTCATATTATGACTAATATTTAAAAAATATATAGGTATATATATCCAATTAAAATCACTACAGGAAGATATTAGAAAATTAGGACTAGTTCTATTTCACAAAAATGGAAGATATTTACATTAAAATTGCCAAATACGAGCAAGACAACAAAGAGCAGGTCACAATGACGATAAACGACAATTTTAACCTGAAAACAGCTGTAGCATTGCTACCAGCCTTGGACGGTTCGGAGGCCGTCACTAGACAACTTATAGACGCCATAGAGTTGTACTCTATGATGATTTTTCTTTTTATTCTTCTCGCAATAATGGGTAGCTCGAGAAGCACCTATTAGCGAGTATAAAAAGTAAGCAGGGTATACCAGGATACAAGCCAGACAGAGAACCCTTGAAACTACAACGATTCGATCGAGTTATCAATCGTAAAGGTCCTTGGGCACGTGACCCACGTTAGGTCACAGACGGACATTGTGTACCGTTGTGTTAAAAAACCTGCCTGAAAATACATATTAATATGTATGCGCGCTATAAAAATAATTATCTTGTATCCTTAATAATTTATTGTATGTACGGTCGGCCGACCACGTAATGCGTTGTGTACCCTAGCCACAAGTGAATGCACGCTATTGATGCATAGTTATACAATTAAAGAAAGACGTCAATTATTTATAAACATGTAATTATGATTATGACAAACATACGTAGGTATGTACATATTGTAGAGAGGTACGTACCTACTACACTTAAAAGGACTTACAAACGTAGTGTAGTGACGATTACACTATAAAAGTATATGAGCTGACCATGATAAAATTATGTGCCTAATGGTAATATTTTTTTCTATGTTAATTTTAGTTGATAGTTTAATAATTTTGAGTGAAAATTTAAAATAGTTTTGTATTTTATTACTGCTTATAGTTTTTATTCACTAAGATAATTTAAGAACCCATATGTAACCATAGATATAAGAAAATTAATCTAACTTAAGCCAAAAAATAATCCTTATATATTTTACTATTTTTTGTCTCAAAAAAAAAGGGGAGAGCTGTAGTGAGTAGTGACCACCATTGTAACAGCTGATCGACAGCTGATCCACATCTGATCCACAGTTGATAAACACATGATACTACTTTCCATCTGTATTCTACCAACCTTGACATTCCATTTACAATGACTAACATATCGTTCAATCCATCAAACCATATGTATATTACCATATGTGTATTAGTATATAAACTGAGTATTTTCTCAATGAATAAACAGTATTTCCTCGACTCTTGAGTTGTCATTATACCCCTGAACGCCGTACACTTCAACAGGAAAAACCGACCAAAGCCTCCGGTGCCCAAGGCTGGAATCGAACCAGCGTCTTCTGAATTCGCGGCAGACGCGTTAACCAACTGCGCCACCTGGCCGAAATTATTATTATAAATATTAGGTATGAACTTTTTAATGGGTTCGACACATTAAGGAAAACGAATTAGATAATGTAACGTATTAAATCGGCATAATGAACGAAGGTGTAAATAATTATGCGTGGCAGTGGATTCGAACTATTGCATACTGTTATCAAGTCGCGATAAGGTGAGCGTCATTACTCATTAGCCCGCAGCAATTCAAGAGGCAACCTTCACCTGATAGATACCTTCGAAATAAACGTGCATAAAATGCGTAAGTAGGGGAAAAACGTGTCTTAAAGGAGGGGAAGGACCTATAATATATGGAACCACCTATACTGGCTGGATTTTCTTTTTGGGTCAGTGAGGGCAGCTACCAGATCCCGTGCTGCTATGCAAAAATGATCTTAGAAGACATTCCCTCGATTTAAAATTAATGAATGTTTCTAAAAAACATGCAGAGGGCGAGAGAGAACGTCATTTTTGACAAAAAAAATATGCCAATAGAGTCCCTTTCTCTCCAGGATCAAAAGCTTGTATGGGGCCAAAAAAATTTCTAGCAAGAAAAGCCACAATTCGAGAAAAACTTCTCCCATACAAATTGTACAAAAACGAAAACATTTATTTTTCATATAAGGTAAGTTCGCCTAATAAGGACCAGGTTTTTGTAAATCTTTATAAATCTGATTTAAGAAGTATTTTAACTTAAAAAACATTTGAAATGTACAAATTGCCAATATTAGAAGTACAAACATTAAGTAAAAATCACGAATCCGAAGTAAATTAATGACAAACACTGTTTAAAAAAAACTTGTAAATGGACCTTATTAGGAATGGGTGTTCTCAATAAGGGTCATTCCTGTTCCGTAGATAATTCCGAAACTACATAATTTAATATTTTTATTTAATATTTTTTGTTAATTGTAACAATTGTTTTTGTCATTCCCGATGGATTAATCTAAAAATTCACATGAATTGTACTGTTGGTCCTTAAAAAGTCTACAGAAACTTAAACGCAGAATAATTGACTTGATTTATGTATTTTAATAAAACACAGTTTTGTATTGTATTGATATTTACTAAGTGAAACTATTTTAAGCATAAAACAACATAATTATGAACATTTTCAGTCATTAGCCCTTGGTCCTTATTAAGTCTTTAAACATGATATTAAAAAGGCCTGGTCCTTATTTGGCGACAAGGAGGTGGTCCTTGTTAGGCACTTCGCCATCCCGGAGCAAACCAATCTAATTTGACAAAAAAAATAGTTCTTTCAATAACCTTATCTTCACAATCCACGCCTAAATGTTACTTTTTCCTTTTCATGTGTTAAGTTCTTGCGAAAACGAATCAGAACCCCTTGAATGAATCGAATAACACCAACAAATTATACAAAACGACCTACGCGTCGTGACGTGAACTGCATCGACAGGCATACTGACAGAATGGCGGCGTAAAACCCAAGTAATGCCAATGCACTTCAATAATTGGTTAATGAGGAGCATCGGCGCGAGACTTGATTTCAATTTAGTATCAGGAGCGGGATTTTTGAAATGATGGCTCTTATTAGGAACCGGTCCTTATTGGGCGAACATACCTTATGCCAATCGATTCCATTCCTATCTAGTGTATAGTTTCGTAGGGGTCAACCTACGGTAATGTACTAAAAAGCCGCGCACCGTGTATATCCCTACTAGGGTGATTTAGTACACATGAGCAGGATTAACACTATGGATTCAGTTAATAACAAGCTAATGTTTGTAATTGGGGCAATATCTTTATATGTGAAAAATAAATAGTTTAAATTATTTACGACCCGCATGGTCACTCTACAATTAGAATACTCCGTCGAGTGTGAGATATGTGCCAAATTGATGTCTAGTTACATTGGAAACATCGTATGCTTGACCAGATTGTTCATAATCTAGGTGCCGTCGTAATTGTTAAAGAGGTTTTATCTTTATTAATTTGTCTATGTAGGATAACCATGATTAAGAGACTATAAAATTTCTACGCATTAAAAACGTTTCAAAAAAATAGAAAAGCGTTACGGCCGATTCATTAAAGTATAGCTAAGTGTGTCAGGGTTGTTCCGTTCTCACGTCACCTGAATCATCCTGTATATTGTACTGTAAATCTTCACCTGTAAAGGGCAAATAATGTAGTATGCAATCCAATAATGAGATGGAGATGTCTTACGTTGAAATAACAAACAATTTTCGATACAATACGCCGAAAACAGTGTATAATAGACCAAACGATAACATGCATGTTGAATAATACCATATCGTTAAGGCTGACAGAGCCGCATCAGTTTGGGTATGAGCTTAACGACAGGCGATAGAACTACGGACGCGCGCGATCAATCTTAAACTTACAGTCAGCCAAACACTTTCCAGTCAGCTGCCTTGTCGGGAATTGTCGAACACATTACAATGGACGTGACTATACGGTTCGACAATCGAAACTTCAGTCAGTATTCAAAAACTAATAGAGAAGCTTTCTGTTGGATTGCAATAACAGAATGCACGATACTGACTTTCATTTAAGTTTTCCAATGAATAAATGCTGCATACGGATTGGTTCCAAATATTTGTAGATTCTTCTGGTATATTTAGATATAGGTAGTATTAGACATTTACATTACTTATAGATACACAGTGCCCGCCAGAAAAAGGCAAAAACACACATTCCTGAGGTCATAAGAAGGAAAAACATTAAGTACACATAGGAGTTTATCAAAAAAAAATTATCGACTATTTCCACGGTTTTGTACATACATAGTATAGTACATTTCGATACTAGGTCGGAAAGGATGTCATTATTCAACGAGTTCCGAGACATTTGGTCACGAGGTCAGGGGAGTGGCAAAACTCGGGACGAGTGAAGAATGACATTCCGTCCGTGTATCGAACGACGTTTTTTAATAAAGTTGCGAAAAAATTATAAAAATGGACAATATTATTATGTCACTTTGAGGTTACTTCATCCGAACACTCGCGCCGTGCGATGCGGGGCGGTGATCATGAATCCTGAGCTGTGTTTGGCTGGAAAAGTAAAACGCGCTAGTGCGAGAAATCCAACTTCTCGCATTATAAACTACTACTAGATTTGAGCAACTGTGTTAAAATAGTACATTTCGATATTAGTGCGGAAAGTATGTCATTACTTCACGAGTACCGAGATATCTTGCCACGAGCCGTAGGCGAGTCGCAAGACTCGGGACGAGTGAAGAATGACATTTACGCACGAGTATCGAACGACGTTTTTTAATACAGTTGCGAAAAAATTATAAAATTGTCAATTATTCATTTTGAGGTTACTTTAGTACATGTATCCGAACGCTCCGCGCGGTGCGGTGCGGCGCTGTGATTGGCTGTCTGTCACTGTCATTAGCTGTGATTGGCTGGAAAAGTAAAAAGCACTAGTGCGCGATATCAAACTTTCCGCATGCTAAACCACTACAAGAAAAGCACTTTTTTGAGCAACTGTATTAAAAAGTATATTATAATTATAATATCACGAGTCCAAAATATTTATATCTAGATACAGTGACATTTCTGAGTGTGTGTAAAACAAGATTTTTAATAGAGTTGTCAAAAAATCTATTAATATTACGATTTTTCTTAAATCAAACGACATTGAAAATTTTGCATGTTAATTAAATTCATCGAAATGTGGTAGGGAGGTATATAACTACTAAATTTCGTTTATACTTACGATACGGCAAAACATTGAATGTTGCTGTAAATGTAAAATATTGCCATATCACCTTCTGTCCCGTTCACGAGTTCAGTTGGGTCTTAGATCTTGTAAATCAACATCAACCTAAACGTAACGTAAGTGCCCAAGCGTGCTGTTCAAAACAGTAATGAGAATTGGTGACCGCTGTGTGACTAATTAAAGCCTATCGCTTTAGTCACGCGAACATATTGTTAAGGAATCCAGCACATTTGTAACTTTCGGTACAATGCGTTCTCTTTGTAAACGTAACGAAGCAGTCATTCGTTTTACATTTAAGACGCTATCAATATCTTTCTACCTTCTTTAACTTGTTGTCTACTTGACAGCCTAATAATTTAAGCAATTAATTTTATTTCTAAGCGTTTTACGGCAGAAACGCAAAAATCATCACAGCATTGTCTTAATTTCTGTGAAAATTTCATCTCTACGATAACAAATGAAAGGGTTGTCTTTCATAAACTGAAAATACATTAGGGACGTCGTCAAAGGCAGGCGCGGCAATCACCTAGATCGTACAGTCGACTACAAAGAGTTGTATCCACTTTTTCACCTTAATGCGTTGTAATAAGGTCCAGACTTGGATACATACCTTTGAGTAGTCGACTGTACGACCGAGTTTCGCGCGAAGACACGTCAAAAAAGCTCAGAAACATTTAGCAAAATAAGCCAAGTTTTCCACTTTCGTTAAGCTCTGTAGCAGCTGTTACGTTAACGCTCGTAATAATATTTTACAGTTAGTTTTAGTGAACAATTGCAGTTTGATAGCCTTTCTGTCGTGGTTGAATAAAATGAAGCTAACACCGCACTGCGCTTTAATTGACAGGGCGTGATGTGAACGGCGATCGCGACATAGATCAATTTATTTTTCAACGGCGTCAGATTGATTTATGTTCAATGAAAAAATTGGTGATTCCGAAACACATTGAAAAAGTTTTATAGTGTCAAGTTGTGTAGGTTTTCCCCTATAAAAATGTTTAGGCGTTAAATGGAGATTGGTATTTCAAGTGTGGATAGCAGTTAAGAGACAGAGTGGCTGTCAGTGCCCACGACGTGACCCTTAACCCTTAATTACTCAGCCTGTTAAATATTTAAAAAAGTAAGGAAAGTTTAGGGTAACTTGACACGTTATAAATGACACCTACGAGTACTAACCGACTTTTCTACATAGGCCTAACTCGCGTTGTGTGTAAATTGCATGCTTATAATATTTGCGAACCGCTGGAGCGCTATTCTTATTTTAAAGGCATACTTTGTAACGGATCAAACCGTTAACAAATTGCATTCTTCGAATAGACCTCCTGGATTATAAATGACGGATTAGTCGTCACTGTTGTCAGCCATTTAATTTTCAGTCCTATCTTTATCACGTCCATAGACTACCACCCATAGACCCCGCTTAGTTATGCTTTTACAAACACTCTTAGATACACTTGTAAAATCGCCGGGACTCAATGTTATCTGACTTTGTTGAAACTAGCCATTCATATCAGTACATCGATCCATTTTGCCTTACATAAAATCAGGTATGGCTGATTATTTTTTATATGTAAATAGTGATGTGATAGGTACTTATGCTAGATAAGAGTTTTTGACCTCAGATTCACACCGAATCAATTTCAAATTCTTAAAGAACACTAATATTTTCATTTGATTTTTGGTTTCTACCAATGTTTTTTCTTACAAAGAACGTGTGTCCTTCTGTTCATGACCAGGTTCCTCCTTAGGCTTCTATCCCTCGCTAAGCGCATGGCTTCGTGCAGTTTTAATTGCATGGGTGCAGTAAGTAGTAGGTATGCTCTGTCTAGCGGGTAAATAATCTGTGATCATGTCTCACCAATATAACTCATGTCATATAGATATCGTCTCTTAAGGACAGTAAATCTGCTTCTCGCATATATTTACTCTCAGATAAGCTATTATTACAATAATATAATATATTGTGTTAGGAGACTAATTTCAATAAGTATGGTTTACATAAACAAAATATAAGAACATATCATTTGATTCAATTGTATTTATAGGTACAAACACTACAACACTTTGTGATCTAATTCTAGCCCAAAAATATAACCTAACTCATTCAACGGTTTCGTGTGTTTTTAAAAACTAACCACAATGATATAATGTGTTTTTTTTCCAAAATAAACCCGCAAGGTTAACTTTACTTATGTATGGCCAAATAAAAAATTTCAATTTTCGCCACATAAATGTTGCATAGAAAAATCATTTTCGTCGAGGTACAAACTTTTTAAAAATTTCAACAGCCACATAAATAAAGGCAAAGATCCTATACAGCCGAAACAAAGCATCGGTATCTATTGTTTATAATGTTGGTAACGCGACCTTTTAGTTATTTCAAATAGCTTGCGGTAATTTCGGCAGAAAAATACATTTCCAAATTTAAAATTAAAAAAATATAAAGGCGGCAAAGCTGAGAGAAATTCGATGTCCGCGGTAGCGGTTATCCTGCCTAGAGGTTATCGTGAGGTACATTATTTATGACAATATTGTTTTTGGTCCATCAACTTGCTGGAATTCGGTTGTTTTGCATCATTTTTGAAAAAAAGCACTAATTGGATTCGGCGCGAAGGGCCTTTGTTGGCTTCGTATTAAATTAAACGGACTCCTAAAGTCGTCAGTTTAAACACACTACCCGGCCAACAACGTGCTACATCGCCTCCTCGACAATAATGTACTATTTCACCACTCCAACTCGGAAACGTGCTCTTTAACGTTTGTAAGCGGTGGGGAAAATGCATTTTCTCCACATATGGGGAAAGTAATAAGGTAGAAATTTTGACTTATTTTTTTACATTATCTGGCAGGATGGACTTTAAAGAGATGATTATGAATTATATAATTTTGATAGCATTCGTTTGGATTCGATTTTATATATTTTCTAGCCTATATTTTTCTTGTGTGTGGTGAAAAACTTATACACGACAGCAAATTTTGTTCAACCTCTCTTGTCTTGAGGCCCTCGTACGCTCAAGATTCCATTTTTTGAACTCTCGCTACTCGCTATGCTCGTGGCTCAATTTTGAAATCTTTCGCTATTGTATTAGTACATTATGATACAAGTGTGCTAAATTGATCATTACATATGAGGCGCTATTGTGCGCACGAACGAAGTGAGTGTGCACAAGGAAGCCGAGCTATGTAATGATCAGGCACACGCGTTTCATACGACGTTTTTCAACACACTTGCGAGGAAAAAACAGAAAACTGTAAGTAATAACTTTTGATAAATACATTGATTTTCAGAATGCTTACAGGATAGCGGTACCTACTGACTTTGTTAATTAAATTAACTAACCTGTTTTTTGATGTTATTGACTGGATCTATTTCTCTGGAACTCTTTTTCGAAGCATTTCATAAAATCCAACACTTCACATTTATTGTCAAATAAGTTAGAATGTTTCCTTACATGTATTTCTCACTCGATTTTTATGACAACATTTTACTAGTCTGTAGGAATGACATTTTGAAAACATATCCGGACCCGGAGGTTAAATGAACACTAAAGTTGGTTTTTTACTCATTTAAAGTATACATTGTTTAAATTAATAATAATAAAACACAACTAGAAAAATCTAACAAATAAACTGTAACTTCAAGTAAACTTTTAATATGGCGCCCATTTTTTTGCATTCACGCGCACCTTGAGGCAAAGGTTTATGACAAACAGCCAATACTAAAACATAATTTGTGTTTAAAACATAATCTATTGTGTATTATGAGATTTATGAGTAAAATAATTACTAGAAATGATTATTTTTCACAATTAGGATTTTATAATTTGTATTTTCTCGTAAATGTGTACTATTTTTACTTTTTTGCCATGCAAACTCCTAATCAGTTTAGAAAAAATAAAAATAATACCCGTCTAAATTTAATCGCCTCTGTCTGCGCACATAAGACTTGGTACTAGAATACCAACGTCACTTGATGGGATTTATTACATTATAGCACTAGTTATATAATTATCGTGAAAAGCACGCGTGTTTAATATCTAGGATTATGAATTATGAGCCTAAAAGCGGTGGAATAAGTACCTCGTTACAAGCAAGTGTGTTGAAAAATAAATAACTATGTTTGGTACCTATTTATAATCCTCTGATGTTAAACAACAATTTCCAAAACCTTTATTCTAAGAAATATGAACGAACAGTAAGCGCTTGAGGTTATTTATATTTTTGGGCTTGAATCAGAGTATAGCGGCGTAATGTGTGATGAACAGTTTATTCACACCTGCATATTTAAGAAAACATATCAATCATACCGTGTGGCCGGTAGTCTGTTGTCTGAATTCTAAAATAACATCACCGGAGCTTACAAAAATAACTTATAAGTATCTATATACTTATAAGTTATTTTTGTAAGCTTTATTTACATAGAGGTTAGAGAGGAAGGCTATAAAGCCGAGTCACAACTCGAAACTTACGACCAACCGAGCGCTTTGTTAAATAATGCGTGAATGCTACGAATACGGGGGTCAGGTAGAGAGGTTTTGTAATATAACCGGAATTTACTGAGCCAGTGATTTCGTTTGTAACCTTTTCAACCGACTTCATGATTTTGAAGGAGGAGGTTCTCAATTCGTCGGCATATTTGTTTTTTTTTTTGCTTATTTTATGTATGCTCACCGATTATTCGAAGACGGCTGGACCGATTTGGATTTTTTTTTGTTTGAAAGAGTATACTTTACAGTTAGTCCTATTGTCACCAGGTCCAGATCTGATGATGCGATCCTGGAGAAATCGAGGGAACTCTTCAACTATTATAGGCACACCTATAGTGATTTCACTATTTTTAGGTAGTTTTCGAAAATCGAGCCTACCTATTTTATAGCAACTCGGCCACTTCGTCTAGGAATAGCGGATCCTAAGTGAAGTCGGTTCTTATTTTGTTTAAAATTATTATCTTATATCCCTGAAGCACATCAACAATGCTAAGTTGCATCCCGGAACACAGATGGCGACACGGAGCAAGATCCGGCCCTGAGCGCCTCACGTTGGAAATGTTAATTCAGCATTTCATTGCCGCCGGCGTTTATCAGCGACGCGCTTGAATACCTAATTGTGGGGAACGAGGAAATATCGACGTGATTGAGGTCAGGTACTGTTTACATTTTGGTTTTACGTAATGTTTAAAGTAGCACATTTATAAAAGTTAACAGGAATCATAATTTTTCTTTTAGGAACAATGAGTTCAGTTTAGTAGAATCTGGGCGTCGGAGTTAGTGAGGTGCTCAATTTGCAAAAAAACGTTGGGAACCAATTTTTTCAGGGCACTAAGAAAGGCACAAATCAAAGAAAACATTTTACATATAATTTCCATCTAACTTCGCTGTAAATTATAAAGTAAGGACAGATCTGCTAAGACCATTTTTGCGTAGCGGCACAAGATCTAGTAGCTGCCCTACAAACTGGTTAAAAATATTCCCCCATTTTATACCCCTGCATATACCTAATTATGCTAATTATTATGAAATACAGGAGAAAACCATTATCTTCACATAAAACCTGAGTATATGTCCGTTCAGATCATGCCACATCCACGCTCCCAAGTGCTTTAATTTTATTACAAAACTTGCACAAAAACATTTCAATTTTACTTGGTCGCGTATCCCGTCGCTTCAAATGTAGACTTTCAAAATGCAATGTTAATGCAATTTGAGTTACAATCTTATCATCTTTTTCGCTTCAGCGCCGCACCGCACGTGGAACTAGCTCGAACCTAGCATACTTACTGCATTATGTTCACAACTCAATATTTCAATTGGATATGGCAGAAAGTAATAAGACCTGCACGAGTATTCATGATTAGAGTAAATAGGTCAGCAGTGCGACTTATAACGGCAAGTCGTGGCTTTAAATCCTAATAGAGGAACTAATTTTCCGGAACGTTGCAGAGCCGTATGAAATGTGACGGAAAAAATCCCTTATCTACTTATACGAGTAGGTATCTTAAATCTTTCGTGAGACATACACTAATTACATACATTAACACTATTATCACTACACGCAGCTGTACTCACTTGTGCTTACCTAGTCACTACGCGCGACATGTTTCGGATATCGAGATTCAGAGTCATCGCCGCAACTCAGTCGCCGCCGCAACGACGGGTCGTGGATCGATTCGCCTAGCACTCTTAGTGCTTGAGGATGGAGAGCTCTCCGTAACATGTCGCGCGTAGTGACTAAACACAAGTGAGTACAGCTGCGTGTAGTGATAATAGTAGGTATCTTACTAGCAGCAACAAGGTCCACCGACAACTAATATAACATGTTAGAGTTTGCTTTTGCTATCTAATTCATTCAAATGATATTGTATATTATTTAATTGAATAGATTAAATAATATACATTTTTTAGATAGATTTAGTACATGACTGTATTTTTTTTAATTTTCTGAATATTTAATAGAACGTTTTTATGGAGTTTCCGTTACATGCCGGTAATGTTTTAAATGGTTACGAAGCAATCATCTCTTACTAGAATGTAATATTCTTGGCTCACCAACCTAATGCTATTGCAATTAAGCCGGGAGATAAGTACGCTTATATCGCATTTGCTCGAATCATTACATTATCTTTCACATTTGGTTCCGAGCGATAACGCCGATATTCAATGGAATAGCCCGAATAATTCGTCTATAAAAGTGAAAAGCTACGACACGCGCGAACTGACGACCTGGAAATGATATTTTATAAGGATATTTGCCGCAGTGCTCATGTTTTAAAAGGGGAGGTAAACGTGCGAAAGCGTATTTTGAACATTGAGTAACAGGAGATGACAGCCCTAAGAAGTTTTGTCCCAAAAGTCGTAGTGAATATCAATACAAGTCTATACTACACGGAAAAAAAAGCTTCCGGGATATTCTCAATCTAAGACATTATTATATTATGTTGAAAATATTTCCTCGTGACAAGTATTTATTTCCTTTAACGAAAATAAACTAAAGTTTTAAATATAACGAAGCGAATATATTCTTACAGATTTTCTAGTTTTCTTTTACCTAAGATGATACTTGTTTGAGTACAATCTCTCTTATTTACTCAATATACTCTTGAAACAATACATTTTTGTATTTATATTTTAAGAAAACGTGGTTTTATTAAACGAAGAATCATATTTTTGGTAAAGGAAATAAATACTTGTCACGAGGAAATATTTCCAAGATAATAATAATCTCTTGGATTGAGAATATCCCGGAAGCTTTTTTTTCCGTGTATCTTTGATTCAGTCATAGTAGTCAACCACCAAACATGTCGCACAAAATTTGTTCTAGATGTCACATCTAGATTTCGAATCAAATTTAATCATTTAACATTGGTAATTGATCGTTAGTTAAGACATTATTAATTTACCGCTAGACTATTGTCAATGCATAGAACCTAAGCAGCTTTATGACCGTTTGAGTCCTATAATAGTAGCCCCAAACACAAACTTATTACGGTACCTGATAAATGATAGATAGGTATAAGTAAGGTAGGTACATCGATACATTAGATACTATGAGAATTTAACGGGTACTAAATAAAATAAAATATTATCATACGAAGGCCTTGCTTTTACTTGGTACCGGCCTTAGGTTTAGGTTTGGGTAAATGTGACACTTTTTTTGGAAAAGGTACCTTTTAGCAGAAGGCCGTTTACGTTGAATAGATTAAATTTTGTACTGGAGCGTTAAAAGCATAAGCGCCCGTTGCCAAATGGTTTCATCACAAAAAGTTTGATATTTGTAACTTTAGGCATCTTTCACACTACTGCGGTTTCCGAGCGAGATAGCATATTCATATTCATATTCATATTATTTATAATATTACATGTCATTTCTGATTAAAAATTAAAGAATATATATATATTGTACATTAGTAACTAATAAATAGGTACCTAAGTAAGTGTAGTTGTCACGCTTGCACACCGTCGCCGCTTGCGATTGCAACGCCAGGGTGATAATCGCCTAAAGTTTAAGTTAAATATCTACATTTAGAGGTACATGAAGAGTCTATCTCAGCAGTGTGTAATAAAAGGCTGAAATACAATATCAAAGTTACAACATAATCAATATAACGCCTTTATTGGTATCCAGATAAAATCAGACTTCAATAGGGGAGGCCGGTGAGGCGGTGAAAGATTATTGATGGGGCAGTCTTATATTCCATACAATGAAAGGAAAAAAAAACTTGGTTTATTCATGAAAATTCTAAAATCACTATATGTACTTATGCCTATTTGAGGAGTTCCCTCGATTCCTCATGGATCCCATCATCAGAACTCGAGGTTGACAAAAATTTGCCTTGAAAATGTTCTAAACTAGCTTAACAAACATAACAAGGAGGATAAATTTTAACTATGCGTCTTTGAGGAGTTCCGTTTTGATCACCACCAGCAGTTCCACTTAATCAAATCTCACTTCTTTAAATGTTAATGCTTGATTTGCTGATGAAAATACTAAAATCACTACATGTACACCTTTGACATTTGAGGAGCTCCCTCGATTCCTCATGGATCCCATCATCAGAACTGCGTTATGATAAAAACGGGATCAATTATATACACGAAAAAAAAAGACTTCTTAATATAAAGCAAATTTCTTCCATGCAAAGCAATAAAGTTTTAAATATAACGAAGCGAATAAGATTCTTAAATACAGATTTTCTAGTTTTCTTTTAACTAAGATAATACTGGTTTCTTTGAAGAACAATCTACTATTATTTTAAGTCGAAGTGTTTCTATCTAGTAAAGACATTTTACACTCTTGGTGTAAAACAGTATATTTGCTCATTTAAAAATCTTATTTCGTCATATTGAGAAATTTATGTTAAACTGAAACTTTAAAATAGTGTCCGCAAATGAATACGGTCTGAGACCAAAAACAATTGTATTCAATTTAAGAGAATTAGGTCTTTAAGTCAAATAAATATTTGTTTTAAGTGAGAATTACGTCACATTCGTTTGAGAATACGATACTTTTAATCCAAGAGAATGCAAATTATCACCTTCACAATAGGTACGGTTCTTTTGATTTAAGAGTTCTCGTCAACTTCGTGTGAACTATTGACGTTGTTTTAAAGCTTATACCAGAAACTTCGTTTTTTTAGGGCTAAAATCAAAAAACCAAGTTTAATTAAAAAGAGATAATACAATAATAAATTATGAATATCTCATACTTATCACTTATATGTAATTATATTACCTAGATCTGTAATCGCTACTGCGAATTTCAAATAATCCTCTGAAAGACGCCTAGGGTCATGAAGTTACGTCGAACAAACGTTACCATGTTGTAACCTACACGCAGAGACATCTATTGGCGCGCAGCGTAACTAAACTAGCGCAAGAAAATATTTACTTGAGATAAGATTTCAATGAATTTGTATAAAGATTAAAATAAATTTGTGCTAATAATTTAAAATTTCATTCGAAAGTAGTTGTTTGATCTAACGAAAAGAAAAATCTTCCTTACAAAGAAAAATTGATTTATGTGAAGAGCACATTTGTGTTTAACCGGAGAAACTTATTTTGATTGAAATAAAATGCATTTTTGCTATGACAACGATATTAAGTTGCCCCGAAACGATTTGAATTACTTGAATCAATTTCTCCATATCAACTTATTTCAACTTATAACAATATATTTTTGTATTTCTATTTTAAGAAAACGTGGTCTTTTGAGCGAAGAATCATATTTTTGATAAAGGAAATAAATACTTGTCACGAGGAAATATTTTCAAGATAATATAATGTCTGGGATTGAGAATAACCCGGAAGCTTTTTTTTCCGTGTACTGACAAAAGAATTTTCAAAATCGGTTCAGAGATGACGGAGTTATGGAGTAACAAACATTAAAAATGTCTAATAATGATTGTGTCTAATAAATCATACTTTACCAACCCTCTGTACAGTCGACGTCAAAAATATGTTTACACTTTTGGATCTTATCCTTATTAGTCTTATTACAAAAGAGTAAGGTGCTAAAGTTTAAACATATTTTTGACGTCGACCATACCAACGGTTAGTAATTAACCAATTCACTCAGAAGTTAAATATTTGATATGCCCATACTATATTCTGATTAGTACACGGATAAAATAAATAGTTAATATCAAATAATAATTCTGCTATTGAGATAAAGGGCAAACTTATCAAATTGCAGGGGCCTAGGCCTTTGGAAAGACTTTTAATGGTGGTTAACGAGCGGTATCTATTATTTCAGAGCTATTGTTTCCAACGGTACAACCGATCTAAATTGCTTCGGATTAGATCTACTATGCAGGCTACAAGCTACAACAAAAGCCTAATGGAAACCAAATCTGAAATAACAGAAGTAACATTTATTTAATTACAGCTATTAGAATGAATCGGATTAATCGCGTAATTTTAAATTTCCCAACGTTTGAGCCCTTTACAGGGCCCGTGGTCAAGGGTGCTTGAATGAATTATCATCGCTACAACAGAAGACAATATAAATCTATTTAATTGAGAGTAAAATACGCTTACTACTTCAATTTATTATTTTCTTGCTTTTAATTTGAGTAGGTAAATATGTCTACAGTACCTAACGGTCAATAATATATTATATAACCTGCATTTTCCATGAGGAAATCCAGTCGTATATATTTGATGTTAAATATACCCTTAATCTATCCTTATTTGTCTTATCGTGTAAACAAAAGTGTCAATCTAGACATCGTGATGTCGTTTATTTTTTCGGTTGTTCGTCCGTTACTTCGATATATTAAGAAAATTATACTTATTATTTTTCAATCAATTACCAGAATACTTAAAGACTGTTGACTTCCCTGAATTTAGACATAAGTTGTATAAATGGTGCTTACATAAGATGTATTATAATGTAAATGAACATTTTGAAAATGTACCGAGTACTCTTTATTAATGTATATTTATTCCACGATTGACATATCTCGATTTTCTTTTCTCTGTGTATAATGTAATATCTATTATTTCTTTTTTATATTTAATTTAATTTACATTTTAATTGTAGTTTTAAATTATTTCTATAGTATTACATTGACATTTTACTATTGTGACTTATATGAATTTAAAAATTACATTATTATTATTGATTTTTTGACATCCGCCTATATTACACTTAGTGTTGACATTAGTATATTCAATGACATGCAATAGAAACAACATATTGTACGCCAAACACTGGCTGATAGTGACGCACTATATGTAACTATCTATCATTTCCCATTCTTACTTTCGTACAATAAATTATTTGTATTTGTATTTGTATTTTGTATTTTCTTTAAAATATATCATTTTCAGTGGTTACTTGGTTGAATTCAATACTTTGTGAGTTTCTTTAAGTATATAACAACATTTTATGTGATGATCCCGGAGAAAAGAGTGATAATTTCTTTGAAGTGTTTGTTTACACAATATGACCAATAAGGATGGATAGGGTATATAATACACTCGTACAATAGATATCCTTTAGTCGACTGGTAAAGAATGCCTTTGATCATTAAGTCCACCGTCCACCATTAGTACTTTTTTATATTGTGCAGAAAAGTTTAAATAAATATTTTATAAATTTATTTTCAAATAGGTATTCAATATATTTTGTTAAAAATATTGAGGTAGTGTTCCTTATAACAAGATTCCTAAGCATCACGTGGTGGGTTAAAATCGCAGATCTCTTTGTTTTGAGGCCGAATTTTTTTAAAGAACAACACTATTGAATTAGAGTTACCATATTAGGTGGTATACCGACATACTTACGTAGATACCTGTGAGTATATCACACTTGGCTGGCAATTACCTATTTACCGCCTTTGTATAAATGAAACTAATGACTAACTATTCAAGACCTTTCAAACAAAATGTTATTTACTAATTGGCCTGTAGGTTGCTAACCCTGTTTGGCTACCCTTGGTTAGTTATACAAATGACTGGAATAACCTTCGTTACCCAATATTTATTTGAGATGCGAAATATCCGAAGTAAATATATAAATCAATAAAGTTTGTTAATAGGTACCTACAGACAGGCATGAGGTACTTACTTGAGAAGACGTTTACGTATCATTATTTCAGTTAGATATAAGTATTTTTTCTAAAACACGGTTGTAAACATAATGTGACTCAATTGAGAAGCATATCGGTCTATGACGCTTTGCATTCACTGTAGTCCGTAAGGGACTGCAGCGGCGGATCAGTGTTAGACGGAGAGTTAGCCCCGGAGAATGTGACAAAATAACGGGTTAGACTAATCTGCGTCCCTACTTGCCACAAGTATACTTGCTAGTCTAAACCTCGCTTAATTATTTTGACATAACGAACCTTGCCCTGAACCTGGCAGTTGTTCATCAGTGGAGGTAGAAAGAATATTAGATATCTTTTTATTTAGCGCTAAACTTCGACAGTTGGTGTTTATATTGCTAGGATTTTAATTGTTTTTTCTTACCTATGAAATTTGCGACGTTCTATGCAGAACTGAAGACATTCTATAAATTTATTCTGAATGTTACTAACGAGTTTATTCTAACAATATGAACGCCTGGCGCAAGCTCAGCTCAAGCATTAAAAGGAAATTTTAAGAACATCAAGCAATAAGGTACGGCAATTAAATTCACATCTTAAATTTTCCCTTTTATTACTAAGTCGGGTATTTTAATGTGCTTACCCTACGCAGAGACTATAGAGATATAGACGGCCACAGGCTAAGAACTTTTTGAAGCTCAAGTCAATTGCGCCTTCTGTCCAAAAGCCGCCTAAAGGCGCAATTGACTTGAGCTTCAAAAAGTTCTTAGGCTGTGGCCGTCTGTATCTCTACAGTCTCTGCCCTACGGCTACGTGACCGGTGAATAAATTTCACCTCTGAATTTTTGTACGTAAGGGTTTAAATTAGGACACCTGTAGGTGCGTGGAGCATGGCGACACTAATTATGTGTATAATTTATTCAACACTTTCGTTGAAGGTTGTATTTAAGTTACATCAAAATAAAGGTCTGCTTTTTTTAGGGTTCCGTATCAAAATAAAATAAATGAGAAAAAGTTAAGTATATTGCGTAACTTATCTATCTATTAATAAAACGGTCGAATGCGAGGATTTTAAATATATTTTTTGTATAATTTTAATATATATAGTTTTGAAGTTATTTAAAAAATCTTTCCCCCCCTTATCTCGGAAACTGCTGGACCGTTGACTCGCCCGTTTTATTTATGTAAAACAAAGAGCGCCGACTCAGCTTAAGTCCTGCCGGTGTCGCTGAGAGCTTACCCTCGATATCTCTTTACTATAAGTATGCATTAGGCAAATGTAAACTGCCGCGGAAGCGGCATAATCTTTTGAAATCCAACCTAAAGGATGTTTCACGGTGTCCATTCTCGGGTCCGCCACGTCGACGGGTGGATACCGGGCGTTCCGAGCACTATGCGATCAGTGACCGGGCGGTTCCGGGCCCGAGCCTTCTAATACCGCCCTGTTCTATATGAGAGCTTCCGTCGAGCTTCCGGGCACGAAGCAAGCAGAGTCCGGGCTGTTTTCGGTCCGACACATCGTCACCTGGTCACTGCTTCTTGTTTCTAGTAATTATAAACTGACCGAGTAGCGAATTAGCTGCGCCCTCATATTTAACATACAATTTATTGGCATTTTGCAACCTACATATATTGGCAAATATATTCCGACGACATCGTTGCAAAGGTGTTGCCGTATAGTCTCAGAGTGGTCGACAGACCGTGCACGGGGTGAGCCAGGTCCGAGCGTTGTTTGTACCAAGGAACGGCCGTCAAACAACAAAACATGACCGTGCCGTCGACGTTCCGGGTACGTAACGAGTCTCTTACGTTACGATACTCGGAGGTCACGTGATGTTTTCTATACAAAATGAACAATCGGAAGTGTCGGATCGGATCGGACCCGGGAATGGACACCGTGAATGATCCTTAAATCGGCTTAAAATAGGCCGTGCGATGTATTGTAAAAGGATTTCTTGATTTATTTAGCGAAGTAATTTGCTGAATAGCAGCTGGCATCTGTCTCTCGAAAAAGAAATTCCATACTAGCTAGAACTGACATTTTTGCGAGTTTCGGCACGCGAAAACCAGCTGCAGAGCTGCAATTTCTATCGCTTACAAGCGCCTCAGACTAACCGGTGTAAGTAAGACCTACGAAAACTCCTAGTGGTTTCAGGTATTGAAGGCATAGTCACATTGGTTCGTCTTAGACCTGATGATACACAATAGGAATAGAAAGCCTAGCAATCTGCACGCTAACAGCAGTTGACAAAGTACTACGTATACTGTGTCCTACTTCCGTACTAATAGAATTTTTATAGCTCCAATTGTATAAACTTATCCGTTCATCGTTATCTGAAAAAACATCGATTTTTTCAGATAACGAACGGATAAGTTTTTTTTCAATATCATGCTCGGCCAGCTTGGTGTATTTGTCTTTTCAGGTTATTTTTAACCTATTTCGAGATTTCAGAAGAGGCGGTTGTCAATTCGATTGTATGTTTTTTATGTTTGTTACTATTTAAATTTAATCAAAGTTTTTCTCCATAACTTCGTCATGTCTGAACCGATTTTGAAAATTATTTTTTTGATTTTAAGTATACAGGTTGATTCAGTAGACGTGAGCAGGATTAACACTGCGGATTCAATCAATAACAAGCTATTTTGTTTTTGTAGGGTGACAGAACAAAATTTCTACGTAACAAAAAGTAAAAATTCGTTGTTAGTTCACTTAAAAATGACAGCGGCCGCTTCATTGTTGTAAACTAAGTATGTAGGATTGTTCTTGCTCATGTCTCCCGAATCACTCTGTATATATATAGATTGGTCCCGTTTTCATCAAAAAGCAGTTCTGATGATGGGGTCCACAAAGAATCGAAAGAACCGTTTAAATCTGAAAGGCATACATATACAGGGTGTAACAAAAATACTGGTGATCCGTTTAAGGGCATATTTCGTATCCTATTGCGTGTAGGAAAAAACTACTAGTATATATAATAAATTAATAAACTAATAGTAGGATCACCAGTATTTTTGTTACACCTTGTATAGTGGTTTTTGTGTATTTATCAACAAATCAAATAAGTATTTTCATTCAAAAAAGTGACATTTGATGAGGTGTGATTGCTGATGATGATCAGAACGGAACTCTTCAACGACGTATAACTCACGTTTGGCGATTTGTCCTCTTTCTTGTGTTTGTTAAGCAAGTTAGATTTTCAAGGCAAATTTTTGTCAAGCTCTAGTTCTTTCTCTCAAATCATAAAGGCACACATATAGTGATTTTAGTATTTTCATGAACAAATCAAGCATTTACATTGAAAGAAGTGATATTTGATGAAGTGGAACTGCTGATGCTGATCAAAACGGAACTCTTCAAACAACGACGCATAGTTCACGTTTGGCAATTTGTCCTCTTCGCAGTGTTTGCTAAGCAAGTCAGATATTCAAGACAATTTTTTTCATCATTGTTCGTTTTTCTTGTCTTAAAAAATATTGTATACGAAAATCACTAGATAGCAATTCGAATTCATTTTCCATTTCGATAATAATGATTTATAAAAAACATCTAAATGATAATAACTATTGGACAAGTTATTGCTAATCTGAGTGTCATCATTATCAACTATTTAAGAGCTGGGCTCTTGTCGGTGGAGCATTTTCCATGTATATCTATCCTTTGCCTTCTCCTTGATGGCCTGATACGACACGACGTTAATCTGAGTGTATAGGGCTATAATTAGGTTATATAACTTTGAAGAGTGTGTATGTTGGTATCAGCAATGTGCAGTATCAGCCCATATTCCATATTATTGATATTATATGAAATACCATACTACCTTACCATATTATTGATATTATAGGTATGACTGTATTGTGTATAAACAAAAATATTTTGCAAATCCCAAAGATAAACAAAGAATAAACAATCCATCTAGACATTTTACGACAATTACGACGAGAAACATGTTCACGCTTAACTTTGTTACATTACAAAACATTTGGATGAAAGGTAACAAGTAGGTATAGGCAAACCACTCAACACTGTGGTTTAGTACTTAGTATCTAAACAGAGTGAGCGCTTACATATCAAGAACAACTGATCCACTGTTGTTGCTACACACCTTTTTCGCATAAAAATAAATGATGACTGTTTGCAAATAAGAATACCTACAGTAATGAAAGTAGGTAATAACTTGCGCTATACCGTCAGCAATTTCCAGGAAAAGACTCGAGTTTTCAATAGTACAGAAATATAAATTATGCAACAATATTGAGGCGGCGGCGGCTTTCGCGGGGAACGAAAGTGCTAACGCAATGTACTTAGTCGCAAATTGTAGAAATTCTCCCGCTTTGGCCAATTCCAAATATCAAACTGGTAAGTATTATTTGTTTATGAGTATATCACGACCACGACTTTTTTATGTAAAGCCCCTAACGAAAAGCCCGGGAAATAGGCTGGGTTATTCGGAACATATCAGGGAGGGATCAACTAGCTGTGATGTATGATTCAAGTGTAACTAGGTTACATGTTTCTTAGCTTTACGTAGCACTTTTCCAACTGGCGGAACGACGAGACGGTGTGAGTGTTTAGTGAGGTTCTTTGATTGTAAAAACATGAGGTATGTTTACGGTTTGCTGCGTATTTCGGAAAAGGTTAGTTGACGCGTGCAATGGTTTATAGATAGGGTTTATGGATGAAACTTTTTAAAAATTTTAATTGTGTAGGTAGTTAAAAACTTCGAAGATTTATAAGTTAGTAAATTTATTATTTTAGGATTCCATCGAATGTTGTTTCATCGAATAGGAGAAGAAGGCATTATGAAACGAGGGTTTGATTTAAACGATACCCATATCACTGTCAGTTATCGTACTCGTTTTTTATTCTTACCGTTGATAATTGGAAGAAGATATTTTTTATTGTTGTTTTGAAATATTAAGTTTATAATTGTCTGAATGATTTCGCAAAATTTAAATTTTAATCATGTTTACGTTTCTTTAACGGCGTGTCGGTTATAAATCGAACTATGTAATCAAATGGCGCGTCTGTCGCGACTCGCGTATGCAGAAGACTCTGGTTCGATTCTAGCCCTGGGCACCGGAGGATTTAGTTACTTGCACTGGCAGTGGGTCATCATTGTTCTTAGGCAAGCCGGTGCTGAATTTGGCTTAAAATTTCTTCATGAGCTGTAGGAAAACTGCTCAGGCGCCTGAAACTTAGGCAAGCCGACGGGAATCGTTTTTTATGGAAGCGCGGCCACTTGTTACTTGTTGTTTTGATATGTAAGAGTAATTTTAGTTTACAGTGTAATGACAGGTTGGCGACTACTGCTTCTTTTTACACCTATCAAAATTTTAATACAAAACAAATAACTCCCAAAGTTTTTTATGGGACACACTTTTATTGCTGACTGTACCTTAGCATAGTCCTGTAGACTACGGCAATATACCAAATTTCAGATCAATCAGACACCGGGAAGTGGTTGAAATATTTCAACCTATTCTTCTTGTAAGTTATATAACTTACAAGATTTGATGCACATAAATAAATAAACAAATAAATAAACGGGGTCAAGCCAGCGGTCAAGCTAAATAAAACAATGTAAAAACTAACAAACTGAAAAACTGTAAAAAACCTTTATGCTTACTTATCTATACCATGTTTTAGGGTTTCGTCCGTGAAAAGGAAATAAAACGGAACCCTAAAGATTGGATTACATACTTAGTTATCGGTCTGTCTTTCTTTTAAATCCCTTTTTGTTAGGAACGCGTGGAATAGAGATGGGTAACTATCTGGGTAAATAGTGTACCCGGGTATGTGCGGTTACTGAACTTATCAGTGTTAAGACTGTTAAGTGATTTCTGAATTAAAATAATAATGATTTTAGTTAATTTTAAATTTAAGATTTCAAAAGTATGCTATGAGCCAAAATAACATTTTGACGCACGGCTCGCACGAATACAGTTATAAAACCGATTAAAAATCTTTTTCGAGTCATAAAATATTGATTTCCTAATATTGATTGTAAAATGCCAGTTTCGTAGGGACATAAGTCGAAAACAATAAGTTTTAAGGCCAATAAGTGTACATAATATTTTTTGTAACAAATATTGCTAACTTTAATTTGTACTTGCACAACTTTTGGATAAGAATGTCAAATTTCAAGAAATATGCCAAAATACACATTTTGACTCGGATCCCCTCACCCCCAACCCCCTAAGACTCGAATGATAAGTGGGAACATATACGTGTACATTACATTAGTATGTACCTATTAAATCCATAGAATAGAATAAGACGGCTAAGTGACCTTTATTTTTTAATCAGACGAATTTATATGGAAACGTAAAAAAATAGCAGTTATATTAATCCGCTATTAATATAACTGCGATTTTTTTACGTTTTTTTTATAAATAATAAATAAAAAAAATAACTATCTACACTTACTTACTTTAAACCTATACGATTACCCAAATCGTCCGGTAGCCGGTAGATTAGTTTTTTATCATCTCACCCGGTTGGGTAGATTGATTGGGTATTTTACCTGCGACCCATCTCTAGCGTGGAGGTATCAAATTAAAATCTGCGGTCCATTGAAGCTGAAAAATCAAGCTCTTAAGTCAACCCAATTTAATGGCAACGCATGCGGAACCGCGACCGGTGCGTGAGTGAGATAGCGCTATGCATGTGTATAAAAAAAATTAACGGCTAAGTAAAAGTTTGTCCCTCAATCAAAATTTTCTTTTCTTTAGGAAAATTATTCATATCTGAATATAGATAGAACTCAGGATAGAACACACGACATAAAACCTGGTAAAGTATTAAAGTGACAACGATTGATGTTTGCCACCAGCCTAATTAACCTGTTGGTAATGACAGGGCTATGCTGTTTGTTTTTCTCGTATGACCGAGCATTTGCCTCACACCAAAAATATGTAAAAGAGCTCTACATGAAGAAACAATGCGCTTTAAAATATACAGCAAATATAAATGGCGCTTAAAACAATACAATCAATAGGTACATATGTCGTCATTGTGTTTAAAAAAAAAGTACCTACACTTAATTTTCAGCTGTAAGGCGATTATCACACTGAGGGCGTGACGGTGTGCAAGCATGACAGCGCTATACACATGCAGAGCGCTATCTCTTTCGCGCACGAGCGGCCCATGCGGAAACCGGCATCAGTTTGAAAGTCGCCTTAAACTCAAGGCTCAATTTTCTTTGAACTTTTAACTCTTTTCAATACAAATGCGTTTCTTTTGTTCTTAGGTATAAAGCTCAATCATTCATTATTATCCAGCTCAGACGAATCAAAACATCATGAGCAGGAGCTTCCATCATGCCAGATGTGATGGAACCATAAATTATATTCACACGAGACTAGGGCCTGATAAGCATAGGGATTGAGGCAGGTCAGACAGGTTATTGACTACGCTATGTAATTAAGTAGGATATGTGAGCAAATTGGCATCAAGGTTCAACTGTGAACACAATAATAACCGTGTTATTAATAATCCGTTTAAAGACGACTTTAATTGCGTATCTTCTGACTCTGGATGTTAAGAGATTCATTTCAGTTTTATTTACTCCCGATACGGCGTATTTGACTTATATTATTTATTTAAGCATTTGATTCTGTGTATTTAAAGTACAATATCTCAGAGTGATTATAATATTACGGTGTTTAGTTATTATTAGCGCTGCTCCGTATACAAGGACTTATTACAAAATGTAATAAATAATTATGAAGTAGGTACATTAGGTACCTATTACCTATATATGAATATGCAGGGGTCATAAATAAAACGATATAGGAGATTGACCCCACTGCCTCATCCTCTTCCTAGCGTTTGTCCCGGCCTTTTGCCATAGCATCAATTAAGCCTGGGGTCTGCTTGGAAACCTACCCACATGAATTGACAATAGGCACTAGTTTTTACGAAAGCGACTGCCATCTAACCTTTCAACCTATAGGGGAAACTAGGCTTTGTTGCCCCCAATGAATATAAACAAATATTTAATCAATAAGTAAACGAAAATCCAGTGCCTATCACAATAAAAGTTGTTTTATTACGGGATTTCTGCTGTGTAGATCGAGACCGGCAATTTGTGAGTTCAGCCGCTCCGGTGAAACAATTCGAACGGAGGAATGTTTTTATTGTTGATAGCCCGGACTTATTTTGAATCCGTAATAAGTTAAATTCGTTAAAAGGGACTCGTCATCCTCCTTGTGTTTATCCTGGCTTTTGTCACGGCTCAAGTGGGCCTTAGTCCGCTTGCACGGTGTTAAAGAATGGCTTTGTTTGAACCGGAAATTTTTTGATATCTTTGCAGGTCGACGTAGTTTGATATTATAATTAAAAGCTCCATAGATACCCCCTGTCAATTCTTTATAGATTAAGAGAAAAAAAAAATTAAAGTTGATATTTTCCGGCAGGCACTGCTAAGGAAAAAAATTAAAAAAATGCATTTTTTTATTATATAGCCTTTATTTATCGTTCAATATTGCATATTATTGTGCCTTTTTAGGGTTCCGTAGCCAAAATGGCAAAAACGGAACCCTTATAGTTTCGCCATGTCCGTCCGTCCGTCCGCGGTCTAGCTCAGTGATTGTTAGCACTAGAAAGCTGAAATTTGGTTTGAATATGTGCATTAACCAAGCCGATAAAATGGTAGAATAAAACCTGGAAAAATATATTTTGTTAGGGTACCTCCCGTACACGTGAAGTGGGGGCGATTTTTTTTCATTGCAACCCAGTTGTGTAGGATATCGTTGCAGAGGTCTTTTAAAAAAAATTAGGGTCTTCTAAAACAGTTTTTGAATAAAAGTAATATTTTCGTAAATAATAGCTCCGAAAGTTTAAAACAGGGCGTCCCCCCCCATCTAACTTTTGAACCGTGGGTCCAAAAATTTTGAAAAAAATCATGAAAATGAGGCCTAATAAGTACCTTCAATGAAAACTATATTGAATTAAATCGGTTGGGCCGTTTTTGAGTTATCACTCGAAAACCCATAGTGAAAGGGCGTAAAACGAACGAAACGACGTTTTGAATTAATGAATTGTAACAGGCCGGCAACTACGGAATCCTACACTGAGCATGACCCGACATGCTCTTGGCCGGTTTTTTGAGCTATTTGACGAGCATTAATAGCGATAGCCAACAATCTCCTTTTTGGTTTTAATTTTATTATTCTTTATTGTGAATGAAAATGTATAAGGTTTTTGCTGAGGATGATGGTGCTACTCATTCCTATCGCCGTTAATAATTACGCCGCGACCGATATACTGGATTCTAAGCGAAATTGAATTTTAAAATTAAGACTTTATAATGCCTGATGAAAAACGGATTATTTGTGGTGGAAATTCCATATTGTGTCGCAGTAAAGTCGGTACAGAGTTATCGTGGCTTGAGTATAGTAAATTATTATTAGCCGATTTCAAAAAAGGAGGAGGTTCTCAATTCGACAGATCTTTTTTTAATATTTTTTTTTTGTATTTATGTTTCTCGATATCTCCGTGAATCGTGAAATTATTTTCAATTTTTTTTTATCGAACGGGTATAACCTCTAGATGGTCTCATTGTCACCAAGTTGGGGTCTGATGAACTTACCTATATAAACTCGGCAGGTATATTCACTATAAAATACGCTACCTATTTCAATTATTTTTGTCATAATTTTGCAAAACAATGTCTAGATTTTTACTTATAAAAGTTATTAATTAACACTTAATCGCAGGATAGGCAAAAAATTTTCAAACAGTTAACTACTCAGAACTTGGTTATTGGTGGAAAGATTAAGAGCCAACGGATTAAATTTATAGATTGCGCAAAGCGTGCCACGAGGCTCCAATAATTCTGCCATATTACCTATTGTATTCCAGAAACTTCATCTCTGCTTGTGTCGACTTGCAATAAATTTTAATATGCGCTTTGAAAGTTTTATGACTTATGACAGAATTGCAGGTAGGTGCTAAACACACGGGTGATGCGTATAGTGACGAATCGTTGTATACTTACTTTTTATGTCTAAATTATATAATAATAATAAATCTCTTCATCTCTAATGCTCTGAAAATGAATAATTGTTTTTGTTATATTTGTTTTATTCTTATTTGAAAATTCGTACCGTCAATTGCTACAACTTTGCCTACGATGCACAACTTTACCTGACTTGAAAAACATGGTTTTCTTCACCAAATACCTATTTATATCTTAATTCTAAGATGGGAGAAAGACGGCCAACTCAGGAATATGATAAAAAAGCTGCTTGGTGAAGAAAATCATGTTTTTTAAGCCAGGTAAAGCTGTGCACCGTAAGCAAAGTTGTAGCATTTGACGGTAGCAAAATTAATTTGTCATGTATGTTCCATATTGATATTTTCGTTTCTCTTTGACGATCCTGTTGCCTGAATAGTTTTAAAATCTACCATCTATATGCTTAGCGGTGTAGATTTGGTCTATCTCGCCGGAAATGGGCATCTTTTGTCTCTTGGTTAACAATCTAAGTACTCGTACTGTTCAGACACCAACATAAGTAACGATGATGGTAAGTAAACATCCAAGCCTTTAATTACATGCTTTTAATAAACTCTCGGCTGCAATGCATTAGGCTCTACACTATATTTACATATATGTTCATTTGAACTAGATTGGGTTATCCCCTGCACTCATCTCCTGTCTGCAGTGTGCAGTGTGCACGCCTTACAAATGCGACTGTAATATTAAATGCAAATGTAATATTAAGTTTACACATTAAACTGGTTACTGGTGCCAGATGCGTCACATCCTAAGCCGGGGCGTTTTTACTAGTCTTTGTATGTTCCAGTTTAATATGGAACCCGATAAATTGTCTGTTATTTTCTTCACAGAATCATAAGGGGAATGACTTCATACTATAAGATTTTTTGATTAAATATGAAATAGCAAATGAAAAAAGGAAAAAACTGGTAATTTAGTATGGAGCAAATACCAGTTTCCGAGCCCTGGATTTAACACAAAAGTATCCCAATATTTTTGACTAGTATTTTATACTTTCTATTACGCTGATTCCATGAGTGTCCATAAAAAGTAGGATCAGTGGATTCGAAAATATCAGAATATTTCTTTTCATCCCAATAGAATCGATAGTATTTAGGACTTGAAGTAAATAACAAAAAACCTCGGAATCCGAACATCTTACAATATTTGAAAACGCCCGCTAACGGAACGTTGCATGTTTCGTAATATTCCGGTACTGTTTCCGTGTTTGTCAACATTGTAATAAATATTAGATTATCTTCAGAACAGGGCAATCAATTACAAACCAACATATAACATTACGCCCAATTTATTACTTTTATGGTTTTCTGAGACCGGATCTAACAGAATATTGGATTTCCTCATTAGCTAGTCATAACCATAGGAATGCGACTGATTTCGTTATTAATGGGCCAAGGGCTTTGCCCCGTTACGATATGTGAGTATAGACCAAATTACTTAAGAGGATCCTAACTAACAAAATGTGACATAGTATTTGAAATCGTTTTATCAAAACAGTAAGGTTGCTATTTAAATGTGATCTTCGTCATAAAACAGTTCATTTCAGATATTTTTTTACTATCCACGCATATACCTGGCACGTGTGATAAGTTGATAACACTAAAGCGTCTACTACAAACAAACGTTTGCATCACAAGTATGCACAAAAAAGAAGGTAATATTCGCCGCATAGTGCTGTCCCTTTCAATTTATTCAAAACTCACCAGTTAAGTCAGTCTACTAATGGAACTCGTAGTTTATCGTTTTATGATAAATAAAACGTGGGTCGAATTCCATTACGAGAGTGAAACAAACTTTTTGAATATGCCCGAAGTGGCCCGTAATGTATTGTTTGTGAGTTGATGAGTTGTTTGGGTTTTGGATATCTGTTGGTTGCCGCAGCATAGGCATCTCTCTCTACCTATCCAGATAGATGTTTGATCTATCGAGAATACTGCAGTGCGGACTAGTTATGAATTCCTAGTTTTGTTACGAGGTATGCCTATGGTTTTATTTCAGATTCTGGAAAGAGTTGAACTTACGTTTTAAATGTTGATAGTAATTAAATATTTGGAAGGTATTATTAACAAAGTACCCATATTAAGTAAGTAGGTACCTACTTTATTTCCATTATAGGACCCGCATCATTTGTCTGTGTCCGTAGAAGAAGTAATAAATGAATACTTAGACCAACAAAAACTTGGCAATTAGTCTATTTTTCGCGAAGTAACTAATAAGTTGTATTAAAAAAAGTCCTATATACCTATGTATTTGGCGATATACCTATACAGTACGAGTGTTGTTAACTGAGAATATTTTAAGTTAAAAACTTACCAAGGAACATAATTTAGTTGAGAAAATGAATCTCTAAAGATTGTAAATCGTACGTAGATTGTTAGCAGCATAATTTAAAGCTAGCAAAATCATCCTTATCTGAAATTACCCTTCAAGTCTGAATCGCAAGATATCCCATTAAGCTCGTGTGATGTGTGAGTATTAAATTTTCATTTTGCTTATTGCTGTAAAAATAAAAGCCTATACGTGGTCGTATCGAAAGCGTGTAAAAATATGGTAAGATATTTATTTTGTCTTCTATACGTTAAGATCTAAGAATTTTCAGTAATCAAGCAGTATTTTCTGTGGTCGAGCAGTTTCCGAGATAAAGGGGGGAAAGCCAATTTTGACCTTTTTTTTAAATAACATCAAAACTATATATGTTAAAATTATATAAAAACATATTTGAGATCCTCATATCAAGCCCTTTTATTTTGATATGCCACACAATATAGTTTACAAAACTTTTTTTTTAAATTCTCATTGCCGCCCCTAAGTTTAAAATGTATAAATTGGCGTGTAACATGCCTGCCTTTGGGTCGCTGCTTACATATGTGTACAAAATATCAGCGCAATTGGTCCAGTAGTTTCTGATAAAATTCGCTTTGTGACAGACAGCTGACAGACAAACCGAGTCGCACCATAAGGGTTCCTTTTTTACCATTTTGGTACGGAACCCTAAAAATCCCTTGATTTGGAATGGGTCATAATTATAAATCTCGCACACAAAATGATAAATAAAGTCTTAAAAATAAATTAACATAAGTACCTATAATCATAATAAAGTGGTCCCTTCATTGTGTTGGCACTTGTCCCAGTAAGACAGGAGAAGGCTTGGCCACGGCTGAAATGCATTTAATTCCTTACTTATAGGTTTACTTATACTAGGTTCAGGCTATGGAAGCACTAAACTTACTCTTGGTTTACATGGTTTTTAGTTGTACTTGTAGGTTTACCTACTCAGTTAACTGCAACGACTTTTTAGTCGTAGTAGTCTTACTTTTGTAACTGACATTCAAAACAACCATAATGTCAACAAAGCGTTATTGGTTTATCTAAATAACTATGTCACATGTTCGCCGAACAATAGATCGCGAGTAAGTAAGTGTACACCTCAGGGCTTTAAATACCGTTAAAAAGTTGGTATCGTTACAGCTGTCAAACAGATTTAACGTTAAGTTGTTATTAACGTTAAACCATTTACCGTTACTTCTACTACTTTTTACCGGTAAAAAAATTGTAACGTTACCAGCTAATGCATAGAGCTAACGTTAACTCAAAGGTATCGTTAAATAATTTTAACGTTATTATTTAACGTTAGTAGCATAGCAGCTTATTTAGATACACTGATGGATATGGATACCATCGTTAGATATCGAACGAGTGTTCATTCACGTACGACGCCGCCGCGCCGGCGTCCTAGTGAGTGATTAAACCAAATTGAGTTATTAAAAACCGGCCAAGAGCATGTCGGGCCATGTTCAATTGTTCAGTGTAGGGTTCCGTTCCGCTGCCGCTCGTGATGTTTTCTTTTACTTGCGTCGATATTATTATGGTACGGAGATGTAAGATGGTGTTGTAAAATTGTTAGGTATTTCTTTTTTAGGCACGTATTATATTTTTTTGCTTTTTGGCAATGTATTATTTAATGGTTCAGTTGCGCTATTTTTTTTGTAAAAATCGTCGTGGTATGGTAGTAGTTTTTGACTAATTCGGGTGTGTAGATTTAGAAAATAATGTCTGTTTTAAAATCCAAGATGGCGGCCATCGACCTTTTTCGTAAAAATCGTCATGGTATTCGTTTTCGACTAATTCGGGTGTGCAGATTTCGAAAATAATGTCTGTTTTAAAATCCAAGATGGCGGCCATATACTTTTTTCCTAATAATCGTCATGGTAGTCGTTTTCGAATAATTCGGGTGTGCAGATTACGAAAATAATGACTGTTTTAAAATCCAAGATGGCGGTCATCCAACTTTTTGTAAAAATCATCATGGTAGTCGTTTTCGACTAATTCGGGTTTGCAGATTTCAAAAATAATGTCAGTTTTAAAATCCAAGATGGCGGTCATATATTTTTTTCTTAAAAATCGTCATGGTAGTAGTTTTCGACTAACTTGGGTGTGCAGATTTCGAAAATAATGTCTGTTTTAAAATCCAAGATGGAGGCCATATACTTTTTTCTTAAAAATCTTATGGTAGTCATTTTCGACTAATTCGGGTGTGCAGATTTCGAAAATTATGTCAGTTTTAAAATCCAAGATGGCGGCCATATACTTTTTTCTTAAAAATCGTCATGGTAGTAGTTTTCGACTAACTTGGGTGTGCAGATTTCGAAAATAATGACTGTTTTAAAATCCAAGATGGCGGTCATCCAAATTTTTGTAAAAATCGTCATGGTAGTCGTTTCCGACTAATTCGGGTGTGCAGATTTCGAAAACAATGTCAGTTTTAAAATCCAAGATGGCGGCCATATACTTTTTTCTTAAAAATCGTCATGGTAGTAGTTTTCGACTAACTTGGGTGTGCAGATTTCGAAAATAATGTCTGTTTTAAAATCCAAGATGGCGGCCATATACTTTTGTCGTAAAAATCGTAATGGTACTCGATTTCGACTAATTCGGGAGTGTAGATTTCGAAAATAATGTCTGTTTTAAAATCCATGGCGTTCATGCACTTTTTCTTAAAAATCGTTATGGGTATTCTCGATTAATTCGGGGATTATGAAAATAAGAACCGTTTCAAAATCTTAGATGGCGAAAATATACAATTTTGTCATAATCATCATGATAAAAAATGAAATGTATAGCCGCCATCTTGGATTTCAATACTACATTATTTCCGAAATCTAAACACCCGAATTAGCCCAAAATGACTACCATGATGATTTTGACAAAATAGTATTTTCCATTTCGGATTTTCAAACGGTCCTTATTTTCGAAATCTATATCCACGAATAAACAGAAAACGACACCCATAACGTGTTTAAAGAAAAAGTGCATGGCCGCCATCTTGGATTTTAAAACAGACTTTATTTTCGAAATCTACACACCCGAATTAGTCGAAATCGAATACCATAACGATTTTTACGAAAAAATGTATGACAGCCAACTTGGATTTCAAAACCGATATTATTTTCGAAATCTACACCCCTGAATTAATCGAAAACGACTACCATGATAATTTTGACAAAATTGACCATTTCCGCCATCTTGGATTTTAAAACTGTCTTTATTTTTTAATTCTACTGCCCCGAATTAATAAAAAACGACTAACATGTCGATTTTTTTGAAAATGTATCCGCTATCTTGGATTTCAGAACAGACATTAATTTTCGAAATCTACACACCCGAATTAGGCCAAAATGACTACCATGATGATTTTGACAAAATTGTTTATTTCCGCCATCTTGGATTTTAAAACGGTCCCTGTTTTGGAAATCTACATATCCGAATTAATCCAAAAGACCACTAACGATTTCTAAGAAAAGTGCATGAACGCCATGGATTTTAAAACACACATTATTTTCGAAATCTGCACACCCGAATTATTCGAAAAGGACTACCATGACGATTTATAGTAAAAAAATATATGGCGGCCATCTTGGATTTTAAAACTGACATTATTTTCGAAATCTGCACACCCCACACCCGAATTAGTCGAAAAGACTACCATGACGATTTTTACAAAAAGTATATGGCCGCCATCTTGGATTTCAAAACAAACATTATTATCGAAATCTGCACACCCGAATTAGTCGAAAACGACTACAATGACGATTTTTACGAAAATGGTCGATGGCCGCCATCTTGGATTTTAAAACAGACATTATTTTCGTAATTTGCACACCCGAATTAGTCGAAAACGACTACCATGATGATTTTCACGAAAAAGTATATGCCCGCCATCTTGGAAGTTGGATTTTAAAACAGACATTATTTTCGAAATCTGCACACCCGAATTAGTCGAAAACGACTACCATGATGATTTTTAAGAAAAAAGTATATGGCCGCTATCTTGGATTTTAAAACTGACATTATTTTTGAAATCTGCACATCCAAATTAGTCGAAGACGACTACCATGACGATTTATACGAAAAAGGTCGATGGCCGCCATCTTGGATTTTAAAACAGACATTATTTTCGTAATCTGCACACCCGAATTATTCGAAAGCGACTACCATGATGATTTTTAAGAAAAAAGTATATGGCTGCCATCTTGGATTTTAAAACTAACATTAAATTTTCTCCTACTTTTTCTTACTGGCAATACGATAGCAATTAAGCCCTTAAGCGGATCACCAGTATTTTTCTTACACCCTGTATTAATCACAGCCAAGTCACAAACTGTTACCAACCAACAGTCAACACAAAACGTCGCGCAATACCCACCCGCATTCGACTCGAGCGAAATGTGTAGGGTTCAAGACTCTCGGCAACGTGTCACGGAGGCCAGTGCACGAAGTGGCAACAATGCGAATCAACTAGCGCAGCGCGGCGCGCGCGTTTCTGGTAGGGCAGTGTGGCAACGTAGCATTACTGATCAAAATAGTGTTACTTAGTTAACGTTATTATAATGTGAATTGGGTAACGTTAGCCAGCCCTGCAATGTAAAGTAAATTTACCGATAAAAAGTAACGTTAATTGGGTAACGTTACCATAAAGTTATGTTATTAAGTAACGTTACATTTTTACTACCGGTACTAAGGTATTTTTATGGTTTTACCGTTACCTAACGTTATTTTATAATGTGAATTGGTAACGTTTTAAAGCCCTGGTACACCTTCACCAACATATCTACATGACAATGACAATACAGCACGAACCGGCACGAGGAAACGATGTAAAACGGATATTACTCGTAAAATACTAATGCAGAACGTGACACAACACTCTTATCTGTAGTCGGGGAATTGTAATGATAGATGTAATGGTTAGTTAACGGCTGCGGTTAAGTAGGCGACTATTAACCCCGGCACCTGTTGACTGGACTATTAAAATACTGGATGAATTCGTCACCAAAACTTTATCAACGTCAAAGATTTACACTTTTGAACCTCATTACAAAGGAGTAGGGCGGAAAAGTGTTAACATATTTTTGACGTCGACTGTAACTGTACTAATACAAAACTCACCACTTGCTTTGCTATGATTTATTGCAGATAATCTCACAATCACTTAGCATTAACCAATTCCTTACGAGTAAGTTATAATCACGTCGGTCGACCGTTCGCTCCGAATTAAAACTTCAGCTCAAGCCATCGATCCTTATTTTTCAAGTACCCACTTTTCTTTTTTCTTTTTGGCGCATAAAAAGGCGGTACGATGTCGATGCCGGTGTTACCGCATTAAATAAGTGGCCACGGAATTTAGATAATTAATACAAGAAACAACTTAATTTTTATTACTAATATTATTTAAAATCATGACACTCGGCCATCCGGCACCGTGCCGACTCCTGGCGCACGACATACATAAAAAGAAATACAAACTTCTTAACAATCAATAATCATGACACTTGCTAGAGTTTTAATATCATTTGCATGAAGAGAGTTAAGAATATGTAATTGTTTACATGAAATATTCAACCTATATAATAAACAATCTGGTTATCAATTAGATATACTATAATTATATTTTTTTACACTATCTCTTACACAATTAATATTTATGTAAAATGAACTTTAGTAGAATAGCCTTGTTTGCCAATGAATGATAAATCTTTAGTCACTGTCACTACCATTGCTACTTTCATCGCTGCCATGTAATTCAAGAGTTTTGATGTGTATCCATGGTCTGATTCTATCTGCTGCTATGACGGTCGTATACAGTTTTCCTTTCTTACTGAACCCTGGGACATCTGTTATCCTGTAACGATCGTTTCCTAGTGTTTCTGTAATTTTATACGGACCTATAAATTTCGACATTAATTTCGTACTTTTCCCGTTATTATCAAAGTTATTTCTTGAAATTTTAACTAAATCTCCTACTGTATACATAGCTGCAGGTGCCCTTTTCTTATCGTATCTCAGTTTCATTTTCGTTTGTTCTTTCTCAATATTGTTACTAATTGATTTTCTGATTTCCGTCAAATCTGTACAATTTAGATTGTTGGGCATATCAAGCTTATTTGTCAAACTATCGCGCATTTTAAAGCCAAACATTGCTTCTGATGGGCTCTTTTGCGTGGAAGCATTAATTGTGTTATTAATGCCCCATTGGATTTTACCTAAGCACTTGTCCCAGTCACGCTCATGACCAAAGGAATTTTGTGCAGCTAATGAATTGAGAACCGTTTGATTAAATCTTTCCGCTTGGCCATTAGCTCTAGGGCAAGCGACGGCGTTCAAGATGTGCTTTATCCCTAGTCCATCGCAATATGACTTGAACGCAGCTGACGTGAACGAACAACCCCGATCTGTTATTATTCTGGCGGGAGGATTAAAGTCATGGAATAACCTGTCTAGCGTCTTGATTGTGGTTTTCGTTTTGACATCCCTCACAGCCCTAATAAAAACGTATTTCGTAAATGCATCTACTATTGTTAGTATATACGAATTACCGTCTTTACTTTTCACAAATGGACCAATATGGTCCATGTGTATCGTATGAAATGGCACGGGTACCTTTTCGATCGGATGCAAGTGACCAGATTTTTGCTTTGATGCCGAGTCTTTATTGTATGCGCACTCTAAGCAAGCGGAGACATATTTTTTTACGAACCTACGCAATTTGGGGAACCAATATTGGTCCTTTATTTTCTCCAGTGTTTTTGCGTATCCTAAATGACCAATGTCATCATGATTAGCGCGACATATCTGCCACCGTGCACTCCACGGAACAACAAGTAGTAACCGATCATCTACTTTTCTGTATACTGCATGATTTTTGACCACATAGTTGCTACGAACGTCTTTACATTCTGGATCTTCTTCAGGCTTTAGAATTTTTAATATTCGGGAAATATCCGGGTCCGCTATTTGTAGAGATAGTAACCAATTTTCTTGTGTTATGTTATATACACTGACACATGGGTTATCCTCTGGCTCCGCTTGTAAGTTTGTGTTGCGGCTTAAAGCGTCTACATGAGACATTTGAACGCCTGGACGGTATTCAATGTCAAAACTGTATTCGCTTATTTGCAACCACCACCTAGCTATCCGTGGAATTAAGTCCCTCTTTGTCAAGGTAGTTCTAAGAGCGGCACAGTCAGTATAGATCTTGAAGTGGATACCCAAAAGGTACACTCGGAATTTCTTTAACGAGCAAACGACAGCCAGAGTCTCCAGTTCGTACGAGTGCAGATGTTTCTCCTCTTGAGTAGTCTGTCGACTAAAATAAGCGACTGGCTTCAGGACACGAGTATCTTTCTGCCACTGCATGAGGATACCTCCTACGCCCAAAGAACTGGCGTCAGTGTGTAATTCGGTCTCCAGTTTTGGGTCATAAAGTGCTAAAATTGGTCTACTTACTAGCATTTCTTTCAATGTACAGAAAGCTTTTTCCTCTAAATCTGACCACCGCCACACATATTCTTTTCGCAACAACATGGTCAAGGGTCGAGCAATTTCACCGTAGCCCTTTATGAATTTACGAAAATAGCCGGTTAGGCCTAGAAATTGGCGAACTTCGTGTACACTAGATGGCTTTGGGAACTGTTTTACCGCCATCACCTTGGCTTCACCGGGCTGTATCCCATCAGCTGAGATATCGTATCCAAGATAATTTACTTGGGTGTCGAAAAAACGACATTTTGAAAGCTTTAACGTCAAGCCGTACTGACGAAAAAGTTTCAAAATTTCTTCCAATCGCTGAAACATCTCTTCGATTGACTTAGATGGTATGAGAACATCATCAAGGTAAGCCAATGCATATTTAAACCGCCTGTTTCCTAAGATCTTATTAATCATTCTTTGAAAAACAGCGGGTGCATTGGCTAAACCAAAGGGCATTCTTTTGAACTGGTAATGGCCGTCAGGAGTGACAAATCCAGTTAGGTGCTTGCTATCGTCGGCCATAGGAACTTGATAGTAGCCGGATGCTAAGTCAAGAGTTGTGAAATACCTATTGCCACTAAGATTCGATATTTGGTCGTCAATGATAGGCAAAGGAAAACGATCTTTTACAGTTTTGTTGTTGAGGGCTCTAAAATCAACACATAGTCTTTGCTCGCCTGTCTTTTTCTTCACCATCAGGATAGGACTTGAGTAATTAGAATTAGAGTCCTCAATAATGTCGTTCTGTAGGAGTTCATTTATCGTTTCTCGAACCTGTTCTCGCTCGGAGTGAGATAGGCGGTAAGGACGATATATTATTGGTTTATTATCTGTCAACTCTATCTTCATCTCCATATCGACCGCACAACCTATCTCGCACAAACTTGAAGCAAAGCAATCACGGTAGTTTTGCAGCATTGTGTAGAGCTTGTCGGTTTGCTCAATATCAAGGCCGGGACCTATTTTAATATCAGATTTATTTAAAGGCTCCAGTTGGGAGATATCGGTGGTAATCCTGTTAACCTGGTAAGTTTCTCGTTCAATAAACGGAATTGACCTAGCAACAACCTTGTTGGTTTCTAATCTTATGGGGTTTTGCGACAAGTTTGAAATCACTATTTCGCCTTTACCGTTGCTGAGATGGTAAACACCTTGAAGTAAGCGATACTCGTTGCCAGGTTCACAATTGGTGTAGCCTTCAACATAAACATCCCCTGTAAAGTTAGACTCAGCGTGTACCGGAATAGAGGATGTTTTGGACACTTCAACCGAATTAGTCACAAATAATTTCAAGCTCTCTATGTCATTACTAAACGGGTTTTCATTCGGGGTATTATAAAACACCAGTTTTTGATAGTTCTTAAGAACGGTCACAAACGGCAGTTCCGTAAATGTATGTCCAACAATCACAGGGGTTTTCATCCATTCATCGTCCACAATTATCACCTCGACGGATGCCTCAACTTCATCAATTTTTATCCTAGCCCGCGACGTATAAAGAGCTGCAACTGCGTTCGGACCGAACCCATGTATCATGGGTACAGCATCAAAACTCTTTGCCAATTTTAAATTTTCCGCGTCGCTTTTTCTTATTAACGTACACTCACTACCGAAATCAACGAAGCCAACAAAGCTTTCATTATTAACATTAATGGGTTTGAAATATTTTTCGCTGGATTTACCGGTTACATAGATTTTCAACGTTTTTTTTTTTTCAACAGTATTATCAGTTCGATTACTTGTGTTGTTAGTATTTACACTCAATGGGTCTAATTTACAATTATCAAGATCATGCCCTACTCTATTGCAGCGCCTGCACCTAATTTGTGGCTTTGTGCACTTAAAGTAAGGGTGACCCTGAGCATGACAGTTAAAACATGTGATCGTGCTAGAATACTTTCCTGGTTTAGCATTACTCGTTGTGTTATCCTTCTGTACGTTATGGTCCCTAGTTTTACTAGTCGATGGTTGGTTAAATGGTTGTTGTTTTTGTGAACTTAAGTAATTGAGCAGGTCTTCAGGCTCGGCACAGTTTAAAGCTTGTGCCCCATTTCTAATAGATTTGTCTGCAATGCCATAAATAATGCATTCAACTGCCTTTTTACCATGGATCTCACAACGAGTAAGCAAACTGAGCTTATCATAAAAATATTCTCGCAGATTTTCATCATTACGAGAAGTTCGACCCAACATTTCTTCCAAAAGTCGCCCGTAGTTTTCTTCACTTGGGAAAGCTTTTTTTAATTTACATTGCCACTCTTCCCAGCTGTAAACGACAGTAGGCAGGGCCTCAAACCATTTCCTTGCTAGGCCAGCGAGTTTTTGAAGGGAAAAATGTATTACTTGTCTCTCGTCCCAATTGTATATTTGTGAACATTCATTAACCTTCCGCAGCCAGCAATCGATGGTTTGAGCCCTGTTAGAAGGATTGAATTCCGGAACTACATTATTCATGTTATTATTGCTGAGGCTGGGTAACTTATTATTTTCCGTTTTCCTTGCGCTTCTTTGGCTGTGCGTGACCGCCGGAAGATTCCGATGAAGAAGTTGGACTCCTCCTTCGCTTACTCTTACGTTGCCTCCTTGGTGCTTGTCCACTCGTCGAGCTTGATGAAGAGGAACTTCTTCTCCGCTTGGTCTTCCTCCTAGAGCGTCGCCGCCTAGGAGGCGTAACCGGCGGCGTTCCGCCCTCGTCTTCTGTAACCATCGTATTTCAAGGCCTGCAATAACAAAATAAAACCTTATTTCCAAATCCGAGATCAATAAAATATATATCCAAATCCAAATCCAAATCCAAATCCAAATCCATATTCAAATCCAAATCCAAATCCGAATTCATATCCAAGTCCGAGTCCGAGTCCCGAGTCCCGAGTCCGAGTCCGAGTCCGAGTCCGAGTCCAGGTCCAGGTCCAGGTCCAGGTCCAGGTCCAGGTCCAGGTCCAGGTCCAGGTCCAGGACCAGGTCCAGGTCCAGGTCCAGGTCCAGGTCCAGGTCCAGGTCCAGGCCCAGGTCCAGGTCCAGGTCCAGGTCCAGGTCCAGGACCAGGTCCAGGTCCAGGTCCAGGTCCAGGTCCAAGTCCAAGTCCAAGTCCATGTCCATGTCCATGTCCATGTCCATGTCCATGTCCATGTCCATGTCCATGTCCAAGTCCATGTCCATGTCCATGTCCATGTTATGTCCATGTCCATGTCCATGTCCATATCCATGTCCATGTCCATGTCCATGTCCATGTCCATGTCCATGTTCAAATCCATGTCCATGTCCAAGTCCATGTCCAAGTCCATGTCCAAGTCCATGTCCAAGTCCATGTCCAAGTCCATGTCCAAGTCCATGTCCAAGTCCATGTCCAAGTCCATGTCCAAGTCCATGTCCAAGTCCATGTCCAAGTCCATGTCCAAGTCCATGTCCAAGTCCATGTCCAAGTCCATATCCAAGTTCATGTCCAAGACCACGTTTATATCCATGTCCAATTCCAGATCCATGTCCATGTCCATGTCCAAGTACAAGTCCAATTCCATGTTTAAGTTCATGTAAGTCCATGTATATGTCTAAGTCCAAGTATATCTAAGCCCATGTCCACATTTGTCCCAGTCCAAGTACATGTCCAGTATGTCCATAGTCCATATACATATAAGTCCATGTCCATTAATTCCAATGTTGAAATTCAGATAGCAATTTTGTTGCACGGTGCAATAGTATAAAAGAACAAAAATTCAAACATTGTAATCAAACATTGTAACAAAACATAACGACTCCAATGTCGTTAACATTTTAACCGTTACAGGCAACGCAATACGAATGGCCATTTTTAAATGTATAATTACATTAATTACGCTTATTTTCCATGCGGCATTAGGACTTCAATCAAAATCCGATCACTTAAATCAGTACCTAATCAATCCCACAATGAAAGAAAAACATTTTATTGGCGAAATATTTTCATATTGGTGTCCATTTTGTACGTAGAATAGTTATGAAATGAACATACCTTTGTTTTATTCCTTTTCCGTGGGATGCACCACTTCTGAGTTAATACAAAACTCACCACTTGCTTTGCTATGATTTATTGCAGATAATCTCACAATCACTTAGCATTAACCAATTCCTTACGAGTAAGTTATAATCACGTCGGTCGACCGTTCGCTCCGAATTAAAACTTCAGCTCAAGCCATCGATCCTTATTTTTCAAGTACCCACTTTTCTTTTTTCTTTTTGGCGCATAAAAAGGCGGTACGATGTCGATGCCGGTGTTACCGCATTAAATAAGTGGCCACGGAATTTAGATAATTAATACAAGAAACAACTTAATTTTTATTACTAATATTATTTAAAATCATGACAGTACCGTGCAGTTTTATCTAATCTTGTATCCAAGACATTTGGAGAGAATCGAAAGACTGTAATTGACAGCAGAAAACAAGACATGTATTTACGACAGAGACGATATTTGCATTTATATTGATCGGCGGTTTGTTAGTACGAGTAGGTATGTTTGGTTATAGCAAACAATTGCTTCCATTTATCTTCAGAACGGGTTGTGTTATTCCGCTTTTAAAGATTTCGAAGGAGGAGGTTCTCAATTCGTCTGGATCTTTGTTTTTGATAAGTATTTCATTTTTTATTATGTTCACCGATTATTCAAAGAGGTTCACACGACTCCCTTATGTTATGTCTGTAGTTTAGCATTAATAATTTTCGTAGGTACTTATTGTACTTAATCGCCATACCTACACTACACAGTATTGTTGAAAAGATAATGGCATATAAATAGATGCGACCTAGATGTATGAATAAGAGAACTTCTTGAATTCTTCTGAAACTCGCGACTAAAGAAAAGTAAACACACTTAACATTCATGATATACTTTGAATTCAATTTACTTACATTACCGGGAATAAAATAGCTGGCCTCGTGATGGTTTGGTGCAGGTAGGTATTTTTACCTCGTCCTTAGGAAACCGTTCTGTAAATCGGGCTAGTTTAAGTTTTATAGAATTAATTTAATTTAATTCTATAAAACTTAAACTAGCTTTATTTACTTAAACAACGCTTCCGTGTACTATCCGTACGTACTTTTTTGAATGAAATAAGGGAAAATTAAAAATAGTAGGTAAGTAGTTTAAATGTGAGGACGTCTAATAAATACTATCAATTAATAGAGAAATACATTACGCTATTATTAGAAATCAGTCACATACTTAGGTTACACTTAAAAAAATACAAAAGCCGATTCAAAGTTATTTTTCACAATATGAAAAGTTATAGGTACCGGGTGCATTGAGGTACTTCCGATAGCAAAAAAGTGGCGGGTAATTGCGAAATTTGACGATTACTACAATGGGATACGAGCGATATTTGAATGATTTTAGAATTACACGCTTTGCGAAATTACTTCAATGCACCCTAAATATAAGCATTCCCTTTTTTTAAACATTCAACAGAGCTTCGTTCGCGTTTAAGTAAATATATTTATAGGTATACTAGAAAAATATCAACTGTACCCACTTTAAGTTACAGAGAAGATCGAAATTTTACACCTTTTTAGTTTTATTTCGAAAATAGCAGTAGCTTAATTTCTTAAGTATTTCTGAATTAACTTCCACCCCATCGTCATGCATTGAAGCGAAGCGAATGTATTTAAGAGCTTTTGTATTTTGATTATTTAATTTTTAGCGTACCCGTTTCCGGTTCCTGTATTCACGAACGATTCTCAATTCATCATCGCTATCACTGGCACCGCTGGAGTCGTATCTTCCATCACTTAGACTCATGATGCCGCAATTAATGTCAAAAAACTTCTTCGTCTTTTTTGTAAAATATAAAATACAAAAAAAACAATAATCACTTTAGTTCAATAGGTTAAAATCACTGATAAAGATAACACGGTAACATGGAACACGAAATTATGATAAAATTAAACTAGTTACTCTGACACTAACATCGGTATTGAACTTAAAAATATAATTATTTACGAGTAGATATTTGAAACTATTAGTTAATGTACTTTACATTAATTAGTGACGCCTAATGCCTAATTAATGAAACGAAAGTTATTTGACATTGCAATTTCCTTCGGTATTAATAATAAGGGTCAGGTATTAATAATAACCGTAAAACGTTCACAAAATTTTATTGTATAAAAATTTTCATAATACCTTGTCGGGTGACGCTGATGAGTCCATCAAAAGTGGTTGGTGCAACTGGCTGAACTGGTCCTTTATTCACGAACTGTCAAATCGTCCTGTAGGTCCAGTCGCCATCAAATATATCGAAGCGATCGCGGTACTCAAAAATATCTGAACAAGCACTTTATCGCCTTGACAATAAAGGCGTTGTTCAGATATTTGTGACCACCTTGGCCGCTCCGATGTGTGTGATAGCGACTGTACAGTCAGCAGCAGAAGTAGCTAAGCGGGTAAGGTGTTCAAAATGAGCTTGACATGACTTTATTGTTCAGAGAATAAGAGCGTGTGAATGTCATTTTGAACACAGCACCCGCTGAGCTACTTCTGCTGCTGACTGTACTTATCGTTTGAGAAATCAGGGTGATGAAGCACACTGTTTTAGTAATTTAATTTTCAAACTCATAAAATAAAATTCTTCAGATACTTAATGCCAAATATTTACAGAATTTTTAATATCCTAAAATATTAAAGATTTTGATATAGGTATCTCCGCAGCTATGAGACGGGCCATGAACTTCCATCATTTTGCAATTTTGTAACATCTGTAAGATTTCTTAGCATAGAAATGTGCATATCATTTGCAAGATGATTCTTCCTTCTTTCAAATGACACTACTGACGGGATCGGAAATTGAGTAGGTGTGTCGATAACGACCTGTGAGGTTTTCACCCTTATAGATGTCCCAGAACGATTTCTCGTTCCAGTATTGCCTTAAAGTGGAGTACATTTGTTATTACTATAGTATTACGAACATCTTAGCGAGTCGCTATAAGTTTTATGTGATCTTAGTAGATAATCATACTGGGTAACTGGGTCAAGGGCGATGGCTGAACTAAACAGATCGAATGTCAATCAGATGGTCGATGTAGCTACGCCAGTGCATACTGCTGCCAAATTAAATCTGACTAGCGAACATGATTGCGTTTAAAGGTCTGGCAACGCATTTATCTGTTACAAGTAGGTATGTGCAATTGTGCAAATGTTATTGTAGCTACATGAAATAAACTTTTTTTTGCTTTCAGTATTTTGGTGATCCTTACTCAACACCATGTCTATCTAATTCAGGGGCGGTGCGTTTTTTTCTTAGGCAAGCCTGTGCTGGATATGGCTTATACCTAATTTCTTCATGAGCTGTAGGAAAATTGCTCAAGCGCCTGAAACTTAGGCATGCCGACGGGAATCGTGTTCAATGGAAGCGCTGCCACAAAAAAATGGCTGTTGGCTGTAGGGACTGCCGATTCAGATAGAAGTGAAAAGTTAAACCTTTTTATTTTAAGGAAATAAATGATTCAAATTTTCATTTTTAACTTTGGACTTTGGACTTTAGGCTTTGGACTTCACTTCACTTCTTTTTATTTACATTTCATTTTACATGTTTCTCAATCCTATGGCTTGGTACGGTGTCGGTGACGCGAACCCATAAGATTTTCCCCTACCAAAAAGTGCCCAGAGCGGCTAAAGAAGTTTTCACTTCAAAACCTTTTTGAAGTTCTTGACAATTGTACATAATGTTTATCTCGAAACTGGAATTCAAGGCCAAAAAATCTACAACAGATACGTCACTGTCATAACCATCATTGTCGCTTATGTCACTGTCAAGTAAACTTTTCAGGTTTCGCCAACCTTTTTATAATATGCTGCTTAATATTGGCCAGCATTATCATATTATCGAACGAGCGGAGCGTCGTTCTTACAAACAACAACTGTCACCTGGCTACTGGGACGTCTCGGCATTTGGATGGCTTTTTGATTTAAATAGTTTGTCCGACGATAACTTTAGTAACGATTTTCCAATCTTAATGAAATTTGTTGGGGTTGTAGCAGAGACCAACAAAATTTGCGAGTTCGTATATGAGCTGGATTGAGACGGGAGTTCTGAAATTAGAAGGCCTAAAAAGGTTTTGTAAAGGGGTCCTGTTACATTGGCCATCTTATTTGCTACTTTTACGAGCAAGTACGGTTGAGTTTGGTATCAAACGAAAGGTATTGATTAACACTCCCGTCAAATCCTTATTAACTGCTTACTGTTTCATAACAATTAGCAACATAAAATTGATTTCAAAAATATTTTCAATTATATTTTGATTTTGGTGTAAATATTTTGACAACTGACTTTTTTTTAATTTATTAGAGCTTTGGCTGCTAGGGCCATCAGCATACTGACATTAACACATTAGCAGGGGGGTACAACTCAAAGTAAAGCTGTCAAAAAATTTGAGTTTGACACGACGTATCCGATACGCAAACGTATCGATAAGTGCGAAAAAGAACTTGTCATGCGTTAAGAAGGGACAGCATGATTCGTGACGTTATGTGACATTTCAGTGGTCTCTCTGTATTATACTATTATTTACTCTGTGACATTAGTCAGAGAGAGTTACCATAGACGCATAATGATGGTGACCGAAACCACAGAGTAAATAATAGTATAACAGAGAGACCTCTGTAATGTCACGTAACGTCACGAATCATGTTGTCCCTTCTTAACGCATGACAAGTTCTTTTTCGCACTTATGCAAACGTAGCGGATACGTCGTGTCAAACTCAAATTTTTTGACAGATTTACTTTGAGTTGTACCCCCCTGCCGAAACCTATATAGGTGGTCCACAGATGAGAACGAAATGTCAAAGCAACAGAGTGAGAGGCATGTAAGATGTCGATTTAAATTTAGATGAGACAAAAACTGTCAAATCTGAAGCGATTTCGTCGCGGTTAAATTTTGCGCATCAACCGCACAATTTAATATGGACGTTTAGTTTCACCGTGATGGTTAGTTGAGAAAAAATACCCGATACCTATTTTTGGTATTTGTAGTAATTCTACTATTGCACATTTATGGCAAAACACAAGATTCGCGAGTTCACAGTTCGGGGCGAACTACTAGTTTATTCTGTGACATTATCTAAAGAGTGGAGCGTAAGCGAAGTGAAGTACTTACAGACGTACGGATACAACGGAACTGTCAGCTGGCTACCTAGACGTTTCTGCATTTCGATAGATTTTTGATTTTAAATAATTATTCCACGATAACTTTATAAAATTTCTTGGGGATGCAGCATAGATAAATAATATAATTTGAGTGTTCAAATATGACCAGATTGATCAAGGCGTTATGGAGCTTAGAAGGCGCGAAACAATCATCATAAAGTGTCTTGTTATATTGGTCCACTCGTTTGCATGTAAATCACGAGTTCTCGGTTCGAAGCGGGCTACTAGTTAAAATATGGTTTTTGTAAAAAAAAAGGTAGGTATGAACTTTTGGCGCCGACAGTACTCTACTTTCAACAGTAAACTAACACGGAGACGATTCTAACGAACATATTAAACACGATAAGGTTTCGTTTTTGACTTGATGTAGTTCTTAACTTAGTCGTAAATTATTGTACCAAATGTTATGAATACCCGAAGTAATACAAGTGCAATACCAGCTTTGCAACCAAAAATCACGGATGTTTAACTTTTTATTAGGGCGTCTTTTATTAATGTAGAATAAGTAAATACAATTACTTCTTTAAATTATAGGATTGAAATTACCAACAAATAAATTATCTTAGCGTGTTTTTAATAAAAAAGGGAATATACCATTGTACAAACATTTTACCGCAGTGGCAACATTGTAGTAACTTTTTTGGCCTTGAATTACAGTTTCGAGTATAGAGTTTGGCACTAAAGTTGTCATTATGACTACTATGAAGACTATGACGTATTTACATAATGCGAGGACTACAGCCGCATATATAATTTACCGCAATGATTCAAATAAAATTACAGTTACCACATGATATGATACAAATAATGGTGTATTGCGCTGGGTAATCTTGTAAATAAATACAGTAAACATCCAGATTACTGTGCAATAACCGAGTAAAGCTAGGTTCTGAATAAAACATCTTATTATGAGTTACGAGATCAGTCGTAACTCGCGCCTGTGATTCGCGCCATGAAACGCTGCTATAATTTTATCACCGTAAGAATATTCCGTAGCCATAACGTTCATTTTCAAAAGTACGTTTCTTTGTTGCTCGTTTAATGCGATGATAGTTTACTCGTTGCGCAGGAGTCGGTCGTAAACGGAAGCTGACGCGCATTGCGATAACAACATCATACACATTTTTTTTTATATGGAGCTCGTTACAAGCATTCCGTAATATTAAATACCTGCTTAGTATGAACGTAGACGTAGCCAACTAATAAGACAAATTAGTTTTGAACGGAAGACATGACGTCACGTTGCTTAGAATTGGAAGGAACCACTCATCATGATTATTATAAAAAAATATATTGGTTGGTTTCAACTGTCTTTTGTTTTAGATGACAAATTGCCTTGCTTTCCAAGATAGTCTTTAAATGATTACAGCGTTACAGAGTTGGGATAAAATGATCTATTTACGAATAGCCGGGAAGATAACTAAATCATCTTTTATTTGAAATAAGTAAATAATCCGTCATTTGTTATTTTGAATTTATCTAGATCAGTTTAATTTTTTATCTAGATAAATTAGTTGGGATTTTAAATAAAAGATGAAGCTGTTGACTGATTATGTCGACACTGAGATTTAATTGGTATATTTTATAATTTGGTATACAGCCTGTTTTAGCCTGTGATTATTTTATTACCTACTTACAATAACAAACGAGGTCAGTTATCTTCATCTATTAGATAATTTATCTAAACCATGGAATTGCAGGCGGTTAATAATAAAGTTGTCAACGTACTATTTGCGATTGAATTTATCTTTGAATAAATTTATTTGAAAAGATTTTATTTGGAATTATTATCTAGATAAGAAATTATATAAATAACGCCCAACTCTGCAGCGTTACTTGTGCGCATTACACCTTTACCTGTTGTCTTAGTTATTTTTTAATGTCACATTTAGGTATTTTATAGTAAATCGAATTTTCATAATGATCATGTTTTTTCCCTATTGAGTTAAGAAACCCACTACCAATCATTAAATCTACATACATTGCATATAAAAGTACCTAATAGGGACCGGAATTCCGGTAGAACCTAATAACGACGACACGGTTTCGGCCAAACTTTGGGCAAGGCCTCGAAGTCTTTTAAAAGCTCGAGTAAGTCCCAGAGGAGTCTCAAACTGTGCTGTGCATGCAGTTCAGTGGCCCTAGGATTTGTGCTTCGTTCATTAAGATTTCAGTTTAATAGTTAGTGGTAACCAGCTGTTTTTTTGTCGACGCATCACCATCATCATCAATAGGGCTTTCAGCGAGTTCACCACTCGTTCCAGTTTTGTGCTTAATCTCATCCAGAGATTCTAGAGGTAATCCAAAAAACTAAATCATTCATCGAAAAGGTAGGACAGCATGTAGCACTTGAAGGAATTACTTATGCAAGTATTTGTATGTAAGAGTGTTTCAAGTCCCGTGTATTCAGTGTATTAATTGCAGTAAATTTAATATACGTGGCAAAATAGCGGAGGTAACGCTACCGGCCTATATGGAACATTTATCATCATCATCATCATTTCAGCCGAAAGACGTCCACTGCTGGACATAGGCCTCCCCCACTGAACGCCACAATGACCGGTCCTGTGCCACCCGCATCCAGCGGACTCCAGCGACCTTCACCAGGTCATCAGTCCACCTTGTAGGGGGCCTACCAACTCTTCGCCTTCCGGTGTATGGTCGCCATTCGAGAACCTTAGTGCCCCAACGGCCATCGGTTCTCCGTGCAATGTGCCCTGCCCATTGCCACTTAAGTTTAGCGATCCGACGGGCTATGTCGGTTACTTTGGTTCTGCTACGGATAGTATCGTTTCTGATACGGTCACGCAAAGAAACTCCTAACATAGCCCTCTCCATTGCTCTTTGGGTGACTTTAAGCTTTTTAATGAGGCCCATTGTGAGCGACCACGTTTCAGAGCCATAGGTCATCACTGGCAACACACACTGGTCAAAGACTTTCGTCTTGAGACACTGCGGAATATTGGACGAAAAGATATGTTTCAGCTTCCCAAACGCTGCCCAACCGAGACGGATTCGACGATTGACCTCTTTCTCGAAATTGGACCTACCTAGCTGGACTGTCTGTCCGAGGTATACATAATCGTCTACAACTTCGAGCGTAAAGTCTCCGACTGTAATAGGGGTTGGTACTACATGGGCGTTAGACATGACTTTCGTCTTATCCATGTTCATCCTTAGACCAACCCTCTCAGAGCCTTTACTGAGGTCGTCGAGCATCGTACTTAAGTCCTCCATGGTCTCAGCCAGGACTACGATATCGTCGGCAAATCGAAGATGAGTGATGTACTCGCCGTTGATGTTGATGCCAAGCCTTCCCCAGTCCAAACCCTTGAAAATGTCCTCCAGGGCAGCGGTGAACAGTTTTGGAGAAATTACATCTCCTTGCCTGACTCCCCGCTGCAGCGGTATGGATCTCGAGTTCTGGTCCTGGAGTCGGACTGACATAGAGGCGTTCTCGTACAAACACTTCATTACCTCGATATAACGGTAGTCCACTTGGCACCTCTGGAGAGCCTGTAGTACAGCCCAAGTCTCGATCGAATCGAAGGCTTTCTCGTAGTCCACAAACGCTAAACAGAGGGGCAGGTTATACTCCTCAGTCTTCTGTATAACCTGACGCAGCGTATGAATGTGGTCTACGGTACACAGAAAAAAAAGATATCTTAATCCAAGATATTCATTCTTGTATATAAGGAAAATCGATAATTTCTTGAACCAAGTATGATTTTGTTGAACCAAGTATGATTTTGTTGATCCAAGATAGAACTTACTTGGTTCAAGATATTTTTACTTGATTTAAGAAATTATCGATTTTCCTTATATACAAGAATGAATATCTTGGATTAAGATATCCTTTTATCTGTGTACTGAACCCTCTTCGGAAACCGGCTTGTTCGGGAGGCTGGAAGTCGTCTAACCTGTACGAGAGTCGATTTGTAATGACTCTAGAAAACAGCTTATAGACATGGCTCAGAAGTGTGATGGGTCGGTAGTTCTTCAGCAAGGTGCTATCACCTTTTTTGAAGAACAACACCACCACCCCTCTGTTCCATGCCTTTGGCGTTCTCCCTTCAAGTAAGACGGAATTAAACAGCTTCTGAAGGGCCATAAGGACCGGTTTTCCACCCGCCTTCAGGAGTTCGGCTGTAATTCCATCTTCACCTGGCGCCTTGTTATTTCTGAGCTGCTTCAGGGCCATTCTGATCTCGTACAAGCTGATGTCCGGGATGTCATCGGTATAGTGTCGGGTAAGCCTAGCTCTATGGTCATTCGCCAGGCTAACTTCGGGTCCACGAGTTGATCTATATAACTGCCCATAAAAGCGCTCTATCTCTCTCAGTAGCTCGGGTTTAGATGAAACCATTCTACCATCTTCAGTCCGTAATTTAGCGAGCTGGCTTTGCCCAATAGACAGATCTCTTGAAAATACTTTACAGCCCTTGTTCCGCTCGATAGCTTCGTGAATACGGTTCGTATTAAATAAGCGAAGATCGCAGGTAATGGACTTGGAGATCCGTCTATTAAGCTGCCGGAGTTGTATCGCATCAACTGAAGATTTTAGAACCATTTCGTTCCTCTCCTTCATGAGATTCTGAGTAGAGTTAGAGAACATGGAACGTGGAACATTTATGGCTGGTCCAAATACCGGATGTCAGCCTTAGTGTAATAGGTAATTAGTTTAAGTACATATTTATAGACCCCGCTAGCTAACATGTTTTAATTATAAATTCAATTAATTTCACCACCAGCGAGTTGTACTTGCATTCAGTGGCGGTACTTCAAGTGGATGCGCTCGATCATAAATAATTCTAAATAGTTTCGGCGAACACGTCATCTTTTTATTTGAGAATTGATTTCCATCAGTGTCACACTACACTTATGTAAAGGCCCTCGAAAAATTGCGCACCTGAGACAGGACTCGAGGGGGGTTAGAATTGAATGCGGGCAATTCGCAAGAAACCTCGACGCAAACATAAATCTTGTCAAACTGCTTCGTCGCTATTTGGCAAATTAATGAAGTTAGCAAATATAGGCGACCGAACAAATGGCGGGCCCAGGAACACTGTTTGCGCTTGTAGATTGATGCTATTTGTAATTGACTAATTAATTTGTGATCGCAAAAATAGGCCCTAGCTTAGACACCGCTAAATGACTGTCGCAAAAATTCAATACCATTCAATGGCAAATTGTTTTCTCCCTGTTTTAGACTACCTACTTGGAGTTATATAAGTAACTAACTAAATCCTTGAATTGGATTATATTTGAAATATATTAGTTACCTCCATGTCCCGGCGCTGCGCCGAACATAATAATATTAATTACTAGCTTTTGCCCGCGACTTCGTCTGCGTGGAATTAGTCATCCCCCTTAAGGAATGACTTCTGGATATCAATTATTCTATATCCTTCCCCAGTTCCCCAGAGCTGAAACTATTTCCAGCGTTCATCGGTTATTGATTCCCCATACAAACTTCCAACCCCCTTTTCACCTCCTCCAGGGTTGATTTTCGGGGTAAAAACTATCCAATGTCCTTTCCCGGGACTCAAACTATCTCTATACAAAATTTCATCACAATCCGTTCAGCCGTTTTCACGTGATGCGCGGTCAAATAAACAGACAAACAGATAAACAGACAAAAATTCTAAACTGTTGGAACTTGTTCTGTTATCGATTCTATAAGTCTCCCCAGCCAATTTTTTCCCGAATATCTTCCATGTGCACTTGTACAGACTTTCTGACTCTCTTCAGCTTTATTATATGTATAGATATTTCCAGGGATTCCTATCACTAATTCCTTAACGAGATTTAATGTCGGTTGCACCAACTGCTGGTAATTACGATAATTAAGGATTCGGTTCGTAATTACTGAATGTTACAATATTACATGAATGATTTTCCTGAAAAGCATAAAGGATGATTCACGGTGTCATGTTCCGGGTCCGATTCGAAACTTCCTACTCTTAATTTTGTATAGAAAACATCACGTGACCTCCGAGTGTCGTAAGAGGCTCGTTACGTACCCGGGACGTCAACGGGACGGTCATGTTTTGTTGTTTGATGGCCGATGCCAGCTACAAACAACGCTCGGACCTGGCTCGTCCCGTGCGAGGCCCGTCGACCACTCGGAGAAATAAAAAAAAAAACAAATGAAATTATTTTCAAAATTGCTTTCGTGGGGTTAGATATGAGGATATCAAGTATCATTTGTGATATACAGGGTGGCCCATTTAAATCGGTCAGTATGGGAAATTTCTGAAACTATAAGACATACAAAGATCTCTTCTTAGGAACCATGTCATCGATTTTAATAAAAAGAAAAACTGAATTCATACATTAAAAAACAAATCTGTCCTCAGTTCGGGAATCGAACCCGGTTGTTTTGAATAAAAATTAAAGTATGTGAAAACAATGCATTGGTTCAATGATAGAAATTAAATATGAAAAGTCTTCTTGAGATTTTGTGACAGAATAACCAATCCGTGACTCTAATAAAAGCATTATAAACAAATTAATAATGTACGTGTGATTTGAATATGCATGTGATTTGAGCGCTGCGCGAGCGTTTATTTTTTGGACGGAGGATAAAGAGCACAAAAATTACTTTGAAGTGTGGATAAATGTTTTAATTATGATGATGCTTTTACAAGATACATTTTTAATTTTACGCGTGTTCACGTAAACATTTATTAATTAATTCGTAAAGACTCCGATTTCAATTTTACATGGAGAAAAAAGTCTCGTCTGTGATACCAAAATACTGTAATCTGGGGGGTGATTTTTGAGATTCTAGCACTCGAAAGTGACATTTAAAACTCTGAATAAAACTATGAAATTATATTTTAAAAATAACAGCGATAGAAATTTAAAATCATGATTATTTAAGCTATTAATTCCATGCAAAAAAATTAGCAACAAACTTTTGTGTGCGATTATTTTCGAGCTAGAATTTTTTGAATTCCAGCGTCCGGCTGTCAAAAATCGGCCCCCAGAACGAGAAAATCTCGTGAATTCTGGGACAATTTTTGACATAGTACCTATAAATAACTAGACTTTAGTGGTATTAATGTTTCAATACTTCTATTGAATTCAAGATATAGGAAATATAAAAATGAAGTAGTTTTCCTTATAAAATTGTAGTAGTTATCGCTTACAATAATCTATTTTACTAATCGTTCTGTTAGTATAGTTGTCATTTTTTCTTTCCGTGTACAAGGTACCTGTTAATGCAAACAATTTTTTATAAAACGATATAAGTAGGTACCTGTGACTACTAAATTACTCGTAATTATACAGGTCTGCCTGTGTCAATGCAATGAATGGTAAATTAACTGGCTATGAGCTTTGTGCAGGAACTTTGCACATTTTCAATTTATAATAGCGTATAAACAGTAAGTTTCATTACACTCAAGGACATTGAACAGGGGTTATTTCGCTTAATATTTCTAATCAAGATGACCTGGTATCGTTATCATCAAGTGTAAAACTATAGATATTTCGACAGTGAAAAGTATTCGCCGTATTCGGCAAAATAAAGTAAATTAATCATCGTTCTATGACGTGAAATATGTACTAATGTTTTTAACAAGGAAATACAATGTTATTATCACTGCATGCGGCTGTACTCACTTGTGTTTAGTCACTACGCGCGACAATGCGGGTCGTGAATCGGTTCGCCTAGCACTTAGTGCTTGAGGATGGAGACCTAAGCTCTCCGAAACATGTCGCGCGTAGTGACTAAACACAAGTGAGTACAGCCGCATGCAGTGATAATAGTGTTAATATGTCTCACGAAAGATTAAATTCAAAAACAATGTTTACAACGTAATCCAGAAACTTATCACAAAAGTAAGACACGAATTTTGAAGCCTTTTACCCTAAGCTAACAGAATAACTAGAATGGGACAAGTTTGTAACTCCTTTCCAACTTGCTACAGGCTGATTTCTCGTTTTATGTTTACCTCAATGTGCGATCAAATCTTCATTTTCCCTAAAAGTTTATAAGTGTAATTTGGTGAAGGCATCATTTGGAGGTTGACGTTTACTATTTTACTAGCTTTTGCCCGCGACTTCGTCTGCGTGGAATTAGTAATCCCCGGTTAATGAATGAATTCTGGATATCAACTATTCTATATCCTTCCCCAGAGCTCAAGCTGTCTCCAGCATGCAACGGTTATTGATTCCCCATACAAACTTTCAACCCCGTTTTTACCCCCTGAAGGGTTGATTTTCGGGATATAAACTATCATATATTATTTCCCGGGGCTCAAACAAAAATCTGGGAGTGCAAAAAAATAGTCGCCTAGGGCAAAGGCCGAGTAGAGAAAATTTCAATTTCCAAGGTTTGTTGTAAGAAGTTGATTGTTTCAAAGCGGTTATATGGTTACATCGTTACTCGAAACTTTGTATTTTATAATCTTTACCTTCATCTATTTGCATGTCTTAAGAAATGTAAATGAAAATAAAGTTTTGCTTTGAAATAAATGATAGCAACTTCCTGGAAGATTGTTAACAAGAATTCGTCATTAAGGGAACCTTGAAGTTGCTATTATTAAACTTAATTAGGTGTTCATAGGCGTTTTCATTGACGTCTTTGTTGTCTCGAGTTCAATTTAATTAGACACCTCTGTCAGGTAAATGGAAACACTCCTTATGTTGCTAAATAAGTATTTATACCTTGTGCAATCTAAGAATCTCAGTACATTTTATAACCTAAAATCGATATTAGGTTAAAATGTACTGAGATGACAGGTGTCAAAAACCGCTTCTTAGATTGCACAAGGTATAGTTGTCGTTGCCACTTCGAAGAAAATAAAAACGATCAAATTATTTAAATAATTATATAATTAAGTAAACATTGTGGTACGTATTTACCTTAATAGCAATATTAAAATATATTGTTTAGTTGTGTCGAATTCATAAAATGTATTCACAAGTGTACCTAACCTATTACTATTATATACAAAGTATCCAAGTATTCTTAGTAATCGGATCTAATATAGGTATTATTTAATAAGTAGTACCTACGAGTATAAAGGTAGTAGGTATCTAGGTAAATACCAAAATAATATTAGACGGCCAGGCAACGATTATTTCTATGAAGCGAACTGTTCTCATGTATTAAATAAGGGTAATTATTTTATTTATTTGGAGATCCAAAAGCTGTGACGTAAATATTATGCATTGTAGTAAATACAGAAAGCCAATTATAAGACCTCACAGATAGTGACAAGATACTTAACTAATATACAATATATACAAACAGTATACAAATGATTCTTAAATTGTCAATTTTCACTGAAACTGAAGACTAAAGCACAAATTAATTACTTACACATTAAAGCATGTACCTAATAAGAATAATTTGGCAGTAACAATTAATAGGCCAATTAAATTAGGCTTTTTCGAAGAATTATTTTCCAGCAGGCTGGAAATCTTTTTAATACCTTCATTTGGTCCTAAATTTGTGTAATCCAAGTTTGCCCAATCCCAGGAGGTGTGCATTATTTTTGAAAATGTTTGCTTCTATGTTGATCCTGAGGACCTCATTTCAGCATGTCAGAAATTCCTGGCAGCCCTATATTCGCTTAAGCCCAATGAGACCTCATAGAACAAAATCCGCTACGAGATATTCTCAAAATTCCTCATAAAGTCCACTTTCAATCTAGTCTCTCCATTCCCAACAAATGCACCTGAATGTAACCTCTTTTAACATAAAATGAATTGACTTTTTCCGACAGACCTATCGTTTTTGAGCTACAAGCAAAGAACCGAAAAAAGAGCAAACATTTAGCAGTTATTTTGCTGCCAAAAGTTATGCACACCTCCTGGGATTGGGCAAACTTAGATTACACGCATTAAGGGCCACGTGAAGGCATTAAAACAATTTCTAGCTTGCTGGGAATTAATTCCTCAAAACGCTTTATATAGATCTGATTTGCTTGGCCTATAAAGACACTAAAATAATATAATAGCAGTCGTGGTTTTAGAGCCCCCAAGTAACAAACAGTCGCACTTGGTCACAAAAGGCCCAACTTTAAATTAGGCACAGGTATCCTTCCTTTATAAAGATCATATGAAATGTTGATCTTTACAACATCATGAAACCGCAAACGTTGATATTCGTTTCAACTGGTCTATCCACAAAAAAGGGTATTTACAGATGAATGAACAATAAAGTGCTCCAATGGTCTAATTTTTCTTTGGTTAAACGGAACTCTAAACAAATAAGTAGGATGTAGGTAACTTAAATTACTTTGTAGCGTCATGAATACTTTTATTTTCTTCTTCTTTCTTCTTCTGGTAAGTATATAATTTTAAACAATATGACGACAGACTCTTTCCAAAAGCAAATGCCTGAACTACTGTAAAAATACTCAAACACACCTATAGTGTGTGTCTATAATAGTTAAAGTAAGGTAAGTTAAATTTCAACTACTTCCCGGTGTCTGACTAAACTGAAATTTGGTATACTTCCGTAGTTTACATGATAATGCTACTAGGTACAGTCAGATATAAAACTGTGTACCAAAAATTTTTTGGAAGTTACTTGTTTAGTTATGCCTACCAGACAAATTGTTTGATTAAAATGGCATACATAAATGGCATATCTGAAGTTGTTTCCTTGATTTTTTCCGATGTCCCCTTACATTTTTTTGTGATTTACTTGTAAGATGATTATTTATCAAGGAAAAGGTTGTTTTGTTGATATATCACTAGTTCATCAAATTATAAAGTTTATGTGAAATAAACTTTTTTCCCATATAAAATTTAGTTATTAAATATAATAAAATTTTCTTTAAGTACAAAAAATTTAATTTTTGAAGGTCATTTCCACATATTTTTTCTACACAAGTAACACCACACAATGCATTTCCTACATAGTTTTACCGACCAGTTAATGATAATAATTAGACTTAAGAATGTATTTGATTTAAAAAGGTGGCCAAAAATATATGTATGTTTTTTTATTACATTCTAATAATCTTAGAGCTATGTGTTTTTGTCACAAAGTTAGCCTAATGCCGATAATAATTCAATAAACCCAGCAAATATAAGATGTGTTTTATATCCAAATCGTAACCAAACAATCTTTATTTACTTTTAGCGCAATAGTTTTGCCCAAAATAAGAAATGAAGTTTGTTTTTGTTTCCTTAATTAAAATTCTACTGAAAAAAAGTAAAAAAAACTTACTAGGTATGTAATTACTAATTATTTTATCCACTAAAATGAAGTTCTAATCGCAAACAACCGGTCAAGTGCGTGTCGTACCACGTATAATCGGGGGTTCCGTAACTACTATCGAAAAATTGAATATCGCATGGTCGTATCTGCCCTATATATGTAGTTTATATATATATGTAGTTTTTTGGATATAACTCAAAAACGTCTTAACCGATAAAGTTCAAAATAATTATCTTGGAAAGAATATAAAAAAAAATTATCTTGATTTTTTTTCATAAATTTTTGGATTTCAAAAGTAATCAAAAGTAACTCGGGGACACACACAATTTAATAATCTCTGAAAATATCCATTTATACAATAATGTTCAAAGATGCCTTAATAAGTATTATTTTTAAAGACTGAATAAGGAATGATGTGCATTATGTTAATATTTAGGAAAAAAAATGTTTGACAATTACTTACATGCATGGAATGTCCCCCTAAAAATATTTTTTTCAGCAAATTCACTACAAAACACATCTTACATTAAAATTTGATAAAGATACGTCTTATAGTTTCCGAATAAAATGGCTGTGTCATACGGACGGATGGACGGACGGACATGACGAAACCATAATGCTTCCGTTTTTTTTCCATTTTGGCTACGAAACCCTAGAAACGGCAAAAAAATCATCTCTGTTGTATGGAAGCCCTGTTAAATATTTATTTTATTGTTTTTTTTAGTATGTTATTTAGGCATCAGAAATATATGGACAACTGTCTAACTATCACAGTTCATAAGATAGGTACAGCCTGGTGACATACGGACAGCCAGCGGACGGACAGCGGAGTCTTACAATAGTAATAGGGTCCCGTTTAACCCTACATAACACCCTCATCATACTAAGTCATAACTGGTAACATAAAGTAGTAAAAAAGCGAAATTAAAACTCTCAAAATCAATTTGGGTAAAATCTTTGATAGAAATGCCCACTTGCAAGACGAGATTACCTGTCATAGCTGTAAAAGGACATCATTTATGTTTTAGCTTTACGCTTTTCCTAGTGTAAACAAAATTCATAATACTTTAACCGTATTACTATATACATCTCAGCATGTAATATGGAGTTATGTAGATTTACTAAATTATGCCTAAGTCTTACAAAAGGAATGCAATCTGTGGTAGTCTAAACCATGCCTTCTACAGTGATTCCTCTAATTTATTTGCCATGATGTATTCTAAAGTTGTGTACATAGATGTAAAATGTCACGTTAGTAATAACATAATATGTAGGTACGGTTAAGGTAAATAAAGTTTAACGCGGGCTGTTTTTCGCAACTCGACGTCTGTATTATTGTGCCTATTTTGTGTGCTAACCTGTGTTATAGGTATATGTTATAAATGTAATTTCATGCAGCAATTTCTTTACTTAAATACGAGTATGTAGGTGTCTTATGCATTGTTTAGCCAATAACTTATGAACACCATTAAAACAAAACAACCCGATGCGGCAGCCACTATACGAATTGGATATTAAATTGAAGTTATTCACTACTTAACATTAATTTAAAGTAAAATTCGCAAGTCACTAAATTAGCTTTTAAACCCAAGGTTATTAATGAGATTATAAATGAAACAAAGCTTATTGTTTTTTAATGGGCTATTTAGCTTTTGTGGTGTTGTTATTATGATAGCCACTAAAAGTCTATTATCTCTAATTTGGTAAAATATGCTCTCTTTTTTTGGTAAAATAATCGTCAAAAGTTTACATAAATGGCGCGGCATTGAAACGCAGTATTACTTCATAGAACGTTGTTGCTTGTTGGTATTGCACATCACGTAGTCAGTGACTAAGTAAGTATGTACCTACATAGATACGTAATCAAATTTGGCACAGATTCGGGTAGGGACTTTGTTAACTACAATAATACTGCTTTGCTACTTGGCGGTATAGGTATTATAGTTGATTAATGAAAACCCGTTTTACTTATATGCATGACCGACAACACCTCCTGAAGATGTCTCGTAGAGAGGCGAAAAACGTGTCGAATTTTGGTATTATTGGTGGTGGTTTGTTGTATTTATTTTTGCGACGGGAGGCATGAACAGACATGCCATGCAAAATACGCAAACGGGTTGTCACTGTCACTACTAGAACGTTATTACACCGCGGAACAAAGCAATATTATAGTAGCGATAATATGGAAGTCCGTATAGTAACGCCTGATTCCATAAATTAGAAGAATAAAAAAAATCGAGTCTTTGTTATTTACCTAATAAATCGATTGCGACAGGTGGTCACGCATGATCGGGCGACATCGATCCCACAAAAGCTGCGTAGTGTAGGTTCATTATTCTGCTATACATGTAAGTATCAATGTCATGGCATCCACAACTCCAGCCAACCGATAAATTCAAGATTTGGTAAGTGGACTCTAGCGGGCGCTGATCAGATATCAAATATCTTCATCGGTACATTTTGCTTCCGGCGAGTGCGTTATTACTTAGAGTTAATTTCAGTAATAACACAATCAAACAGCTTACAATATATTGATCTGTGATCTGATTGCTGTGTAGGTAAAATTTATAGATAATAGCTTTAACGCAAACATACAGAGAATGACTGATTTTCCTACTGCACCGGTTGCTGTGTTGTACTGTGTATTTAATTTTGTTGGATTATGCTATGTATTAACTGAAGTACCTCGTACAATCGTGATATGAAATTAATACACCTATATACCTGTTTCACTATTTTACATATTTTCATGTTACATTCCGCTCGACTTACTACCGACGATTTCCATTAATACAGTAGGCGAGATAAAATATTGGTTTAATGACTTTAAAAACCCATTTGTATTGTTCCCATTGTAAATGGTTGTATTAAAAACGGGGCTCTATTACTGAGACTTCGCTGTCCGTCTGTCTGTATGTTTGTCTGTGTGTCTGTCTGTCTGTCTGTCTGTCCGTCTATATTACAAATTGTTAACTAGTAAGTGAGTTCTTCCGAGAACTGGGCAAGCGCCTTAGGGATAAAGGAAATGACCCCCGTTAGGAGTCATGGCTGGTCCAACAGGTCTCTATCGCCATACAGCAAGGTAACGCGACTAGTGCGATTGGGACCTTTGGACCCGGCATGACTCAGAACGGGTGCTAGTTTTTTTAAATTTATTTTAAATTGTATTTACCTCTACTACCTATTTATTTGATGAATAAAATTATAATTTTTTATTAGTAAGTAATGAATGAAACTGTGAAAACGATGTAATTTGGTCAATTGTCTGTAAAATGTAATGTAGTTAGGTACATATTTAAAAATAAAATGCTCGACCTTTTAATATTAGTTAAATGGATGTCGAATTTGAATCTGAAAGGCTGTATGATAATAAATCAAGGTTTGAATGGAATTGCTGACAATTAACTCTTAATGGGGCCGTATTGTTTAATAAATAATAAATCATGTTTTATTGAATATGTTCAGTTTTAGTTCATATAGTGTATTTATTTTTACTTGTGCTATTATGTAAGCAAACACTTCTTAAATACATTATCACACTTTTCAGTTGGATCATCACCTAAAATGTTGTTCTATACTTGAAGAAACTCACGAGGTATTGAATTCGATTAAATAAATGTACTTACTGAAAAATATTTTTTTTAACAAGATTTTGCTCAATAATCGATGTAACGAACAAAAAATCTCAACAATAACTGACGTCGATGTATTGACAAATGTTTGTTTACGTGATGAGACAAATAAGTTTGGATTCTGTATAGCACAGAACAGAAATTAAGCTTATAGACGGAGAGCTGCATGGCCACGTCAGATATGACACAATAATGAGAGCAACGAAACCCGTCTAGTTCGTTTGCTGTACTGTGCTTATTTCTAGATCTGGACATCTGGCAGCTGTAAAGTGGTGGAGGTAAAGATTGCAAATAACTCGAAGAAAACTAATTCTAGACTTCTGGGTTTGATGCAATATTATGACGTGGGTCTGTTACTTAGTCCATAAAAGCAACAAAGTGCCCGTTCTCTGAATTTTAGTTCACAGTATCAACTATCCAAATTATGAATTAGTGACCGACTAAACCTTGTGCAACCTAAGAAGCGGTTTTTGACACCTGTCATCTCAGTACATTTTATAACCTAAAATCGATTTTAGATGACAGGTGTCAAAAACCGCTTCTTAGGTTGCACAAGGCTTTGATCGCTAAAATAGAAAATGGTCTTAATAATTGCAAGATTCAAATATATTGAGTAAATATGTCAGTATAAGGACAAAGGGACCACTTTATCGATATGGAATTACAAGTACTTTCTAAAACTATGTACGTAATACGCACTATCTACTAGTGAAAGAAAAAAGTGTCCTTGTAAATCGACAAAGTGGTCCCTTGCACTAAACTCGTACACAAATATTGATATAATATTTGTATTTGTATAAATTTCTGTTTCTTTAGAGACTAAAATGAGTATCGAGGTACAGTCAGCAGCAGAAGTAGTATGGGTAGGGTCTTCAAAATGAGCTTGACACGACTTTATTGTCAAGAGAATAAGAGCGTGTGTAGGTCATTTTGAACACCCTAGCCGCTTAGCTACTTCTGCTGCTGACTGTAGTACATATTTAGGGTACTTGCTACTTCTGTACCTTGATTGTTCATACAAAATCATAAACGAATCTCACTAATTTCACTTGCATGTATTTGAGTGTTAAAAAAAAAAGAAACCACACTGAAATACATTTTTAAGAAGCGCTGGTAGCCTTGCGGTAAGACGTCCGACTTTCAATCCGGAAGTCTCGGGTTCAAACCCCGGCTCGTAACACTGAGTTTTTCGGAACTTATGTATGGAATATCATTTGATATTTACCAGTCGCTTTTCGGTGAAGGAGAACATAAATCCCAAAAAGGCCTAGTTTCCCCTCTGGGTTGGAAGGTCTGATGGCAGTCGCTTTCGTAAAAACTAGTGTCTATGCCAATTCATGGGATTAGGTTGCCAAGCGGACCCCAAGCCGGGATAAACGGTACGAAGAAGACTGAAATAAATTTTTACTGCAATTTTTAGTCCTATGATGTAAATAAGCTATTTTATTTACTTTTATTAAGAGAAACACAAGTGAAAAGTAAGAGAGGGAGGTTGAATTAAAAACAAGTAACTCCAAAAATGTTTTTGGTACACATTTTTATTGCTGATTGTACCTGCAAATTTATCATGTAAACTACGGAAGTATACCAAATTTCAGCTCAATCTGAATCAGTGGTTGAAATTTAACTCACAAGATTTGATGCACGTAAATAAATAAATAAACAAACAAACAAAGAAATATACGGGGTCAAGCTAAATAAAACTGTGTAATGAGACTGTAATATTCATTTGAACCCTCTTGTTCCTTTAGCCACAGTGCATCCTCCTTTTTGTAAAGGGTCGGCAACGCGCATGTGACACATCTGGAGTTGCAGGCGTCCATTGGCTACGGTAACTGCTTACCATCAGGAGGGCCGTATGCTTGTTTGCCACCGTCGTAGTATAAAACTAAGTACCCTGGTTTTTGGTAAATAAATTAATATATTACCAGACACTGCACGTAATAATGTAATTATTACAGAGTGTTTGCATGTGGGCCTAATATAACATAATACATGTAGCGTAACAAATAGCGTACTAGTAGTACACTATTAGCCTACGGCCTCCTACACTGAGAGAAATTTGCTTTGTGAGTCTAACAAATTCGACTTGTTGCGTGTTTATCAGTTTGAAACTAAAGTATTTTAGTAAACGGAATCGATCAGCAATATTGATAATACAAGTCGAATTTGTACGAAGAACAAGGTTAAACTTGTTAAAAGATATTGGATTGAATCAGCCAAATATATGTTTAAAACAATATGTGCCATGTTGGTTTTATGTAATCGAGTTGTTGATTTAAATAACACTTAAACTAAAATGACAAGTAACTTGTAGAATGAACTAATTAAACTTAACAAAATCGAACTTGTAGTTTTAATCAAAGAGCTTGTAGGCGCTATTTTAAAATGAGAGTTTGGTTGAACGAACATGAATTCTGGTTGTTTTTTCTCTCAGTGTAGCCTAGTTGGTAGTGACCCTGCCTATGAAGCAGGAGGTCCCGGGTTCGAATCCTGGTCAGGGCATTTATTTGTGTGTTTATCACAGATATTTGTTCCTGAGTTATGGATGTTTTCTATGTATTTAAGTAGTTATCTATATCTATCTATTATATATATCGTCGCCTAGTACCCACAACACAAGCCTCATTGAGCTTACTGTGGGACTAGGTTGATTTGTGTAAGTAAGATTGTCCTAATATTTATTTATTTATTTATTTATTAGTAGCTACTAGGTGGAGTAGCAGTGCAGGTGACATTTCTCCTTACAAATTCGGTATCTTCAGGCGGCTTTCGGACAGAGGGCGCAATCGACTTGAGCTTCAAAAAGTTCTTAGGCTGTGGTCGTCTATATCTCTATAGTCTCTGTTAGTAGCTAGGTATATAGTAATAGTGCTAATGCTAATACATACCTACCTAAAGCTAACTTTCTAGATTAAACATGAAAGTATGATCTGACCAATGATATTTTAGAATATTATAATTATATGCATAATTGTGAAAGCAAGCCCATTTTCCTCTTTGCTTTACTCCTGTAATTTTCGTAAACAAGAAAAAGTTAAAGATAAACTAGGCAATTCTTAAAATTGAAATTACCTTTCTCATTTTCCCGGAGAGATTCAAAAAAATTTTCTGTCATAATTTTATTGCACTTGAGTGGTGATGTTTTAAATATTAATGCCCTGTGTCCATGGCACCGTTTTTAAGCACATATTAAAGTGGAGATCAGTAGCGGTGGGTCAACATTTTTCTTAGGCAAGCCGGTGCTGAATTTGCGTTTAGGCGCAACTTAGGCAAGCCGACGGGAATCGTGTTCTATGGACGCGCCGCCATTGTTGGAGATTTATCATTAATTCTGAGAAAAAGCAAATATACCTACTTATGTGCCATATTTTTGTAAGAAATACTAGTTTTTTTTTTATTATCTGTAGGAGAGACTATATAGGTATACATGATGAAAGAATTTAACATTCCACAAAAATATCTTACAATATACGGTGACTTTTTATGGTAAAGCATAGTTTCTGAATCAATGTTTTATTGCGCTTAAGGTGACGGGATACCCAAACACTTAAAAATTCAGGTGTTTTTGTGCAAGTTTTGTGATTACATCAAAGCACTTGAGAGCGTGGATGTGGCATGGTCTGAAGGGACTTGTAGTCAAGTTTGATGTAAAGATAAAGTGAGAGGATATTTTTAACCAGTTTTTGGTATCGTATTATAATTATGAAAGAGAAAGAAAAAAATGTTTTACCCAAAAAATGAATAGTTTTGTGTGGAGGGTTGGCCGGCTGGGACGACATGTACCACGCAAAAAAATCGTGTCCAGAAAATTGTTCTCCTAATTTTTCTTACTCGTGATACGATATCAAATATACCCTTAAACGGATCACCAGTATTTTTGTTACACCTTGTAATCGAGAATTCGAGACGATGACAAAACACTGTGGGACTAAACTTTTCGGGCGCTTCGGCGCTTACCGATGATAAATTTCTTTCATTTGTAATCGAGATTCCCAGTGGGCTTGGAATGTTCATTTAACATAACTTCTGTTGAAACCATTTGGAATTCGTGGAGCTACTTTGAAATTATCTAGTGACTTAACAATTACTTGTTGTTATTTTACCCTATCAGGTTTTAAAATAGAACTTTTCTACTCATCGACTTTAATCTGTGTAGTAGGACTTCGTCTTTTGTGCACCAAGGCGGTTTGCTTACAAAGGGCCTATCGTGAAACGAGAGAATCGAAATTTTGACATGTGCCTCTCTATCGCTCGAATATGAAAGAGTGACAGAGAACCAGGTAACGAAACTCTTACTTACGTGTTTGGTGGTAGGCCTTCTGTATCTGCTAGTGCCGCCCCGCCCCCCTACTAATGAATATCATGTATGCAGTGATCTACAAAATAATCAAAACCTGAAGGGCGTTATTATATATATTCGAATTTTATAATAATTTAAAGGTACTCTTTATTTAAAACCTAAAAACTAATAATGTATCAGAACCGTAAATGTTTTATTCCTTAATTTCACAAACTACAAAACACAAAGCAGATACTTAACTGCTAAATTGTAATGGACGAACTCTCTTCTATGGGAGCACAAATTAATAATTTGCAGATCACCGCAGCTGGCCATTAGTTAATTGCGAATCCTAAATTATCGGAACAAAATTTATTACAAGTGATTTAACTAATTAATGTATATTATTAGTATTTCCTTTGAGTCTAAATATTAAAGAAATTCTATCAAAAACGACACATGTATAAAATGCCAGTCTCGCAACGCAGTTCTTCTAACACAAAAAGTTTTGAGATTTTAACGTAAAACCAAGTCGATATCCATAGAACTCAATCCCCACTGAAGTTTATTAATAACATGCCATTTTTGTTTCGTTAGTTTATCAGATATTTATCAATAATTTAAGTCAAATAGGGTACAAAACAGAATCCGCAACAAACTTCGTCCAAACTTCGTCCTTCGTTCGTCATTTGCTCTATATCATCACACCTTAGTCCATAAATCGACGCTCTCAGTCTTGTTACGAATTTAATTCACAAAAGTATTCTTAGATTGATACTATGAATATGATCTATAATCTTCTATACATATACATATATACATACATATAATAAAGCTGAAGAGGGTCGAAAGTCTGTACATGGAAGATATTCGAAAAAAAGTTGGCTGGGGATACTTAGAATCGATAACAGAACACGTTCCAACAGTTTTTAGAATTTTTGTCTGTTTATCTGTTTGTCTGTTTATTTGACCGCGCATCACGTGAAAACGGCTGAATGGATTTGGAAAAAAAGTTTGTATAGAGATAATTTGAGTCCCGGGAAAAGGACATAGGATAGTTTTCATCCCGTAAATCAACCCTAGAAGGGGTGAAAAAGGGGTTGAAAGTTTGTATGGCGAATCAATAACCGTTGAACGCTGGAGATGCTCTGGGGAAGGATATAGAATAGTTGATATCCAGAATTTATTCCTTGTAAATTGTAGCTTTATAAAAGTGGCCTCAGGTAAATCTCAGTAGATCAGTTAGTCAGGAGCGATGGGCATGTTTCCCAGAGTCGCGTGTTCGAGTCTCGCTTCAGACAGTGGTTTTACTGCTTTTCCTTATTTATTTCTAAACATTGTGGTATCGTTAGAAGACTTTCACTTCATACAAAATTAATTGAAAATTATGTTATTTTTAGTTACTCGCCTACTGTTTTTTTCCGCATTAATAAACATAAACAATGTTTTTTGTTCTAATGTTAAAATATACGCCCTGTCCTGTCCTCTATAAATGACACAAAATCCGCAGTTTTTACTCATTTTGGTATTCATTTTTCAACTTAAAAACTTTGTTAGTCTGTCACTCTCACCTCCAGTTCCACTCAATAAAAGCTGCCAGATGTCCAGATCTAGAAAAAAGAACGGTAAAGCAATCTAACTAAATATGTTTCATTGGTCTCATTAGTGTGTCATGGCCAGCTCTTAGTCCATTTTGAAGTCGGTTCAAAATACTTGTTAAATAGTGCTCGGTATTAGTCGCGGTTCTCATGTTTCCTTTAAAATCTGAACCCGTTCCATATAATAAGAAATATTTATCCCATGTTCAAATTTTCAAACTGTTCAAAGGTTGGTATAAATCCATGGAGTTACTACTCGAAGGTATACAGAATCCAAGTAACTTTAAAAACGAATTCATCTAAGTAAATAAGTCGCAAAAAATTTAAACGTTTATTTTCGTATTTATTTAAAGTTTATTTGCTTATTTTATTATTATTATTGTTTTAATTACAATATTATCACGTGCCCTCAATGTGCACGGGGGTTCACCTCGAAGATCGGCTACGTCAGTCATCTTCGGGCGCACGAGCGCCGAACTAAACTATAGGAGTTGAAGTGGTTGCCTTGGTCGAAATCGGCCGGAAGGATCATCATAATCATTATGCAACAAAGATATAAAAAGAAAAGTATAGTTTCATACTCCATTATATTGGTTATTTGTCTGTCGAGAGGAATCAGTAACATTTTATAAATTATACGCATATTGGACAGAGAGACAAATTTTCAAAGAATCTAAAATAAAAACGAAGCATCTAAAAGAAATAAAATTGTGTCGGAAAATGCTACTGGTAAAACGGGGTGACTTTATGAAATTATGGAGTTATTTTGATAGATTTGAAATGGTCTTTATGACAGCATAATATATTCATAATCTACTTGATCTCTAATTTCTTATCAATTTCCAGAACTCTAGAGGTAAAAATCTGTATTGGCATAAGTATACATCGATTTTTTAATGTCGACCCGCATCTAAGGCACCCTATTTGATGGCACAAATTTAGTGGTCATTTTTAGTTTTCGGTATTAACTTGAATAATAATTTCCTTCGGCTGTCTGGTAAATCAGGGAGACTATAAGATTATAAAAAAAATTAAAAGTACTTTAAAATTTGATTAAGATTAAGTTTGCTTTTTGCAAAAGTGTGGTAAAAGGATTAAAAAGTTAGTAAACTTTCATTAGGCCATCGGGACCAGGTTGCCCTCGAGGGGCAACCGCCGTCTTAAAGTCCAGAAACAAAGTAAAAAGTTATTTTCTTCTCGCACAATAGAGATCGCACATTTTCCTAATCATTTTCGCCACTCCGAGCTAATTGAATATCCTGAGGGCGGTAGGTATTTGAAAGCTTCGTTGCTGGTTGGTTACTATCTAGGTCAACCCACTTGACGTTTAGGATCGTCTTTTAGATTTTTCAGTAGATTATTTTAACTCTGAGTGGACCAAGTCCTTAAACATTAAACACACAACAAATACAGTAACGTCCTAACTGTCTTCAAGTATACTTCACGAAGTACTATGTGTAGTGTGGTGAGAGCTCAATCTTTTTTTTTCACGAACATTTAATTCATGGTATTAGTAAGTATTATTTTCATTTTGCTAAAAAATATAGTTTCTTGTCTACGTTTAAATATAAATGTTTTTAACAGATTACACAGATAATGAAATAAACGAATATCTTAAGGATTATGCACGGTGCTTCGTACCGTGTCCTACGCAACACTTCCGACAGAGAGATATAGAGATCTCTCTCTTTCTCTCTCTGTACAAGCGGGAGACGTAAAATCGGCAAAGTGTGTCTCTGGCACGTTTCTGGTTAAGTTTTGTAAATATTTGTAAAGTTATTTTTTCTGAAAACGCTGCGTTTATTTAGGTTATTAATTAATTTTATTAGGTTGGTAGCAATCTATTTAGTTGCTAAGTGTTATTTACACGAAATACGTTTTTAAAGCCAAAACGATACGTCGTGTAGGCACCAATGCTTTTTGGAGAATAGATTATAGATCAATTAAGCGTGTTTTTATTATTTAGATAGTTTAGTTTTACTTAGGTTTGTTTTATTTAAGATATCTTTAAGTTTCTTATTTGTAGGTACCTACATATGTTTAAAAAATATATATTAAGCATGCTCTTATCCATGTTATCTAAAATGTATAAATGACAAATGTCCCAGTGTACGGCCAAAGGGACCACTTCGTCGATTTGGAGTTACTAGTACTTTCTAAAACTACGCAATATGCACTATCTATTAGTGAAAGAAAAATAGTGCCCTTGCTTGTAAATCGACAAAGTGGTCCCTTGCACTAAACTCGTCCACAAATAAAAGTACTGGAGTACTAAAATTGAGTAAAATATTTAAGTCAGACAAAATCCGATTGAATAAAACATAGATAAGGGCGCCGCGTTCTGCGAGGAGGGTTATGAACTTATGACCCGTGGAAACAAGATTACCGGATTATCCGATAAAATGCCTATTTTCTCCGTCAGATTTTTCGGCACTTATTCATTGCTAAAGTTCGGGCTGTCAGTTGTTTGGGATCATGTCAGTGGTCCAAGAGCGAATATATGGACTTCCAGAGCCGGTCATTTAAACTGATGGCGAAAACGTATTCTTACGGGTGTCACCTCGTGTTATTCAATGGCTATGAATATTGAATAATACGTAGATTTACTATAATATTGTTGGCTATTTCTGATAGACTAAGATTAGGTGGTAGTGCACCCTACCTAATCGGGTAGCAAGATTTGGCATATATAGGGGGTAGCACCTTAAAAAGTTATGACTTTTTGTATGGGACACTATGAGCCAAACCTGGAGCGTTCGGAATGCAGCCAACTTTTCGGGTACCAAAAAAAGTCAGAAAATACCTCATCGGGTAGCAAGATGCGACATATACAGGGGGTAGCACCTTAAAAAGTTATGACTTTCTGTATGGAACACTATGAGCCAAACCTGGAGCATTCGGAATGCAGCCTGATTTTAGGGTGCCAGAAAATATCGAAAAATACCTCATCGGGTAGCAAGATGAAACTAATGCCAAATGAAAGTAACAATCACCCTGTTAATAAAAAAAATTGGTAGTCGGTCCTAAACCTGGAGCATTTCAAATGCAGCCAACTTTTGTGATCGAACAAAAAACTCATCTGATACCATTACAACGTAGAAATGGCCCCAGAAGATGGTTCAAAAGACATAAACAAGCTTAATTTGATGAAATTTATCAAAAAGTGCCAAAACATATTAGGTTTACTCACCCAAACTTATCACTTTCATGATTTGGCTTAATTTTAGGGTACCTAAAGGTTTAAAAAATACCTTATTGAGTAGCACGATAAGATATATGCCAAATGAAAGGACTTATCATTCTGTTAATAAAAAAAATCGCAGCTGGTCCTAAACCTGGAACATTCCAAATGCAGCCAACTTTTGTGATCGAACAAAAAACTCATCTGATACCATTACAACGTAGAAATGGCCCCAGAAGATGGTTCAAAAGACATAAACAAGCTTAATTTGATGGAATTTATCAAAAAGTGCCAAAACATATTAGGTTTACTCACCCAAACTTATCACTTTCGTGATTTGGCTTAATTTTAGGGTACCTGAAGATTAAAAAAATACCTTATTGAGTAGCACGATATGACTTATGCCAAATGAAAGGACTTATCATCCTGTTAATAAAAAAAAATAGCAGTTGGTCCTAAACCTGGAACATTCTAAATGCAGCCAACTTTTGTGATCGAACAAAAAACTCATCTGATACCATTAAAACGTAGAAATGGTCCCAGAAGATGGTTCAAAAGACATAAACAAGCTTAATTAGATAGAATTTAACAAAAAGTGCCAAATATATTAGGTTTACTCACCCAAACTTATCACTTTCGTGATTTGGCTTAATTTTAGGGTACCTAAAGATTTAAAAAAATAACTTATTGAGTAGTACGATAAAATGTATGCCAAATGAAAGGACTTATCATCCTGTTCATAAAAAAAATAGCAGTGGGTCCTAAACCTGGAACATTCCTAATGCAGCCAACTTTTGTGATCGAACAAAAAACTCATCTGATACCATTACAACGTAGAAATGGCCCCAGAAGATGGTTCAAAAGACATAAACAAGCTTAATTAGATAGAATTTATCAAAAAGTGCCAAATATATTAGGCTTACTCACCCAAACTTATCACTTTCGTGATTTGGCTTAATTTTAGGGTACCTGGAGATTTAAAAAAATAACTTATTGAGTAGTACGATAAAATGTATGCCAAATTTATTTATTTATTTATTTTATTTTATTATTCAAATAAGTTACACAGCATTACAGTTATACAACCAAGGCACTGAGAACTACAAACAATTAATATTACAGACATAAAACTAGTTGGATTTAGGCGACGTAACTGCGTGGCCCCGTTGCGTCGTCTGAAATGAAAGGACTTATCATCCTGTTCATAAAAAAAATAGCAGCGGGTCCTAAACCTGGAACATTCCAAATGCAGCCAACTTTTGTGATCGAACAAAAAATTCATCTGATACCATTACAACGCAGAAATGGACCCAGAAGATGGTTCAAAAGACATAAACAAGCTTAATTAGATAGAATTTATCAAAAAGTGCCAAATATATTAAGTTTACTCACCCAAACATATTACTTTCGTGATTTGGCTTAATTTTTCGGTACCCGAAGATTTAAAAAAATACCTTATTGAGTAGCACGATAAAATGTATGCCAAATGAAAGGATTTATCAACCATCTTCAGGTACCCTTAAATTAAGCCAAATTATGAAAGTGATAAGTTTGGGTGAGTAAGCCTAATATATTTGGCACTTTTTGATAAATTCTATCAAATTAAGCTTGTTTATGTCTTTTGAACCATCTTCTGGGGCCATTTATACGTTGTAATGGTATCAGATGAGTTTTTTGTTCGATCACAAAAGTTGGCTGCATTTGGAATGTTCCAGGTTTAGGACCCGCTGCTATTTTTTTTATGAACAGGGTGATAAGTCCTTTCATTTGGCATACATTTTATCGTACTACTCAATAAGTTATTTTTTTAAATCTTCAGGTACCCTACAATTCAGGGCTTGTAACCGTAACCGAAATCCATAGTAAAAACCGGTTTGTTTTTTCGTTTCTGTTTTATACTGAATCGAAAAATCCTATAATTAGAAGTGAAAACTAGAATAAAACATCGGGTTTTACATAAAAACCATAAAATAATTAAATATATTGGATCATTTCGGGGTTTTTTGCATTAACCGGTTACAAGCCCTGCTAAAATTAAGCCAAATCACGAAAGTGAAATCTAATATATTTGGCACTTTTTGATAAATTCTATCTAATTAAGCTTGTTTTTGTCTTTTGAACCACCTTCTGGGGCCATTTCTACGGTGTAATGGTATCAGATGAGTTTTTTGTTCGATCACAAAAGTTGGCTGCATTTGGAATGTTCCAGGTTTAGGACCCGCTGCAATTTTTTCTATTAACAGGACGACAAGTCCTTTCATTTGGCATATATCTTATCGTGCTACTCAATAGGGTATTTTTTTAAATCTTCAGGTACCCTTAAATTAAGCCAAATCACGAAAGTGATAAGTTTGGGTTAGTAAGCCTAATATATTTGGCACTTTTTGATAAATTCTATCTAATTAAGCTTGTTTATGTCTTTAGAACCATCTCCTGGGGCCACTTCTACGTTGCAATGGTATCAGATGAGTTTTTTGTTCGATCACAAAAGTTGGCTGCATTTGGAATGTTCCAGGTTTAGGACCCACTGCTATTTTTTATTATTAACAGGATGATAAGTCCTTTCATTTGGCATACATTTTATCGTACTACTCAATAAAGTATTTTTTTAAATCTTCAGGTACCCTAAAATTAAGCCAAATCACGAAAGTGATAAGTTTGGGTGAGTAAACCTAATATATTTTGGCACTTTTTGATAAATGCCATCAAATTAAGCTTGTTTATGTTTTTTTAACCATCTTCTGGGGCCATTTCTACGTTGTAATGGTATCAGATGAGTTATTTGTTCGATCACAAAAGTTGGGTGCATTTGGAATGTTCCAGGTTTAGGACCCGCTGCGATTTTTTTTTATTAACAGGATGATAAGTCCTTTCTTTTGGCATATATCTTATCGTGCTACTCAATAAGGTACTTTTTTAAACCTGTAGGTACCCTAAAATTAAGCCAAATCACGAAAGTGATAAGTTTGGGTGAGTAAACCTAATATGTTTTGGCACTTTTTGATAAATTCCATCAAATTAAGCTTGTTTATGTCTTTTGAACCATCTTCTGGGACCATTTCTACGTTGTAATGGTATCAGATGAGTTTTTTGTTCCATCACAAAAGTTGGCTGCATTTGAAATGCTCCAGGTTTAGGACCGACTACCAATTTTTTTATTAACAGGGTGATTGTTACTTTCATTTGGCATTAGTTTCATCTTGCTACCCGATGAGGTATTTTTCGATATTTTCTGGCACCCTAAAATCAGGCTGCATTCCGAATGCTCCAGGTTTGGCTCATAGTGTTCCATACAGAAAGTCATAACTTTTTAAGGTGCTACCCCCTGTATATGTCGCATCTTGCTACCCGATGAGGTATTTTCTGACTTTTTTTGGTACCCGAAAAGTTGGCTGCATTCCGAACGCTCCAGGTTTGGCTCATAGTGTCCCATACAAAAAGTCATAACTTTTTAAGGTGCTACCCCCTATATATGCCGAATCTTGCTACCCGATTAGGTAGGGTGCACTACCACCTAATCTTAGTCTATGACAAATAACACGCGCATCGGTAACGGAAAAACGTGCAGAAACATATCACCCGACGATCTTACCGACATACATCAGATAACATTTTTTAGTGGCCCTAGGGTTATGACACTGAAAAAATTAAACAGCTAGAAATAAATAAGACTATTTACAACCGAGTGACTCGCTTCGCATGGAGCCTGCAAAGTTCGTTGCTTAGTGCTTGGTTAAAATAACCAAGAACGTTTTGCAATAATTGCTTGTTTGTTATTAACAAAGCTTTATTCCGTGTTTTAAATATCATTAATATGTTTTGGTTATATTCAACTAAAAATATCTTAACCGAGCCAAATTGGTACTTTGCTAAATCTCATTTTTTCCGTGTAGACTGAAGTGGTATTGTTACGAGGCACGATTTTGTTCACGTCATTGATTTATTATCTAAAATAAATGGCTTTCTCGATTTGCACATGAGCAGTGGGAATTCTGCCAATGACAAATTGACGAAGTTTTTTTTATACCACGACGGCAGCAAACATGGTAAGCAGTTACCGTAGCATATGGACGCCTGCAACTCCAGAGGATTCACATGCGCGTTGTCTACTCTTTAAGAACCTATCATATCAATGAACCTAACGTTAATCATATTTTATTTATTAAATAAATATAGACAACGTTGTTCGGTTTCAGCCTTGCTCTTTGTAAGGGTGATAGCTGCTCCTTACAAACAACACGTGGCGGCCATGTCAGGACAACTGTCCATTTAACTACAGCGAGTTTACACTCGTTTTGAGATTAATTCTTCATTAGCTGTACACTTTTTATTAGATCACCGCACAATAAGCTATCAATATTACACGCTGAACTACTTAAATGAGCAAAAAATAAAAAAAATAATTCCCAAGACGTCTAAACTGCGTTACGAACAAGTAGTCCTAGAACAAATTTTGTGCGCCATGTTTACCGGTTGACAGCTATGAGTGAATCAAAGAGTATTATAGACTTGTAGTGATTTCCATTACAACTTTTGCAAGTAGATATCACTCTTTTATGAATCCATAAAGATTTCGGCTGTTACAAAAGTGTGATATCATAGTTGTCTCACTAGCGACTGTCAGTTTTGCCATGTCGAATCGCGGCCCAGATAGAGGCTTCAAGGCATTAGTACTAACTATACTTATTGTTAAACATGGTGTCAAAAAGGTCACATTTGCGTTCGTGAACAAACATATTGTAGAATAGATAGGCAAGTCAGATAGGTGGTTACAATTACTATAGTCACAGGTAATTGCCACAGTAAGAGCTGTCTATAATAGGAGTAGATAGCATTTTCCGTCTTCATTATTTTCTCGCAATCGAAGTGAAAAATAGTATGTATGACTATGATTTACAAGCCATATTACCACTCGAACATTTTTCCCTTACTTCGATCAGGAAAATAACCACCTCGTGGTAATATGGCTTACTTTAGACCCTTGTCAGACAATCTTCTATTTTCTTAGGTTAGTTGAGAAGATTTGTAGCATGGAGTTACAAACTGCCTTGGGGCGTAGGCACAGCGTAATTTGATTAAATATATAAATATAGCACTAGCTCTTGCTCTCGACTTCGTCTGCATGGGATTAATATTCACCATAACGCATTAATGAAACTCCTTAGTAAAATCTCATTAATTTCTTACTTTTCTCTGCATATTTTATCATGTCTCTGTTTAGCCTAATGGTTAACTAGTAGAGAATGCCTTTAGAAATGAAGTCCGCCATTTGTACATTTTTCTGTTCTGTGCAATAAATAAAATTGGAAATTATGTACTAATGTATTTTTTTACAAGCGGCCATCTTAGATTAGTAGGTATACAGTATGCTATTATGTCGTCAGGTCACAGTCAATTTCAAGTAAATGTCATTTGACACAAAACCTCAACTCTTGGCATGCAGGCTACTTATTTTCCATTGCCTTTTAAATTTTGTTTATATCTATCCCCGCCTCAGGCTCAAATGTTTATACAAATTCTTTCACTTTTCAGTCCGTTACTTATGCCCGGTTCCCGGTTCTTATGTATAATGCACGAAACTTTGAATAGGTACCCTTCGGCTTTGCAACATACCTACTCCTGTTCGTAAATTGACCCTCACAAAGAGGGAGTCCCGTTACACTGCCTATTAGTAAGAAGGCTAACTAACTTAATAACTATATCTAACCCTAATCAACTATGAAATTCAAGCAGTAAATAATATAATTATTGCAAATCAATTAAACAGCTATTTCTAAAGTAAGCCAGACAAAAGGCTTAATACAAATAACTCTTCACGCATTGTTTCAGACATTACAAATGAGTACGAGTGGGTAATGTGTTTTGGATTAGTTTATTTAGGACGTTCTATATAATCCTTAAATAGTTTGGTTTAATTACGCTTTTATTGTATTGACATCTAGTTGGTCTGAGCTAGGCAATATAAATGTAATCATTTCACTGTAAATTCACCATACTTTTTTGGTTCGTTAATTGATATTTCATGTGTGCCACTTACAAGGTGAGATATGACGGGGTTATTTACGAGCGTGTGTTATAGGTAGGTCTTATAAACTGCACTAAAGAGTAAATATCTATTGCTTTCGTTTGTATTAGGAATTGTTTTGTATCTGTTCCTGATAATTGCTGATAGTGAAATTAATTGGCTATAGTTAATAAATACTACTGCAGGTACTAGTACTAAGTACGTCTTCCTATTCGAAAATTTAAATCAAGTAAACAGACGCAACTGATTAGGTGTTCGTGTATTTTAGTTAAAAGGTTGGTAGATTTGCAAAAAAAACGGCTAAGTGGTGGCACATTAACACAAGATTACGTTCAACAACCAGAACCTAGTATAAACAATGCATGCATAATTGAGTTAACAATACATAATGTATGATGGTAGAAAATAAACACTAAGTAACTCGAAATAGCTACCTTGAGACAATTGCTAGCCAACAACGGAAATGTGTCGATCGTACTCTCCTTTGAAACAATCCTTGTATCTTCGGTAACACTGTAGGAGGCTTTTAACTGAACTTGCATTGGGTATAAGCATACGAGGGCACCGGCCGGCCGGATAATGCTGTTATGTTGTCGAGTGATAAGACGGCGTGCTGCGTGGGCGCTGGCGCTGGCACAGGCGGCGCGCGCGGCTCTCGGTTATCAACTAAACACATTACGAACACGACGACCACTTTCCTCCGTGCATCTTGACGCCGTATTGTTGATTCGTCAAGCGTACTATTTATTTCATCTTTGCCCTGAGATTGAATCATGTCATGACTATCTTTGAACGTTCAGTGCGGAAAATTTAAATAGGTTGAATTTGAACGATACACAGTACAATTGTAGGCACTTATAGTACCTACAATCTATTATTTTGCGCATCATACAGGGTGATGCGCAAAATAATAGTTTTAGTTAGATGTGTTAGATAATAGTGATAGTGTTTCCAGTCTGACTTAAGTAATTTCTTCTAATCACAAACTTTACTTATTGGCCAAAAAGTGGAAGTGTCGTATAAAATGTAAATTTCTATTATCTATTCATCTACCTGTTTATTGTTCCAACCCATGCAAACGATTTTTATTTATTTGTTTATAAAAGATCGTAAACATAAAAGATCGATTTTTTGCGAGTGTGATCCTGATAATTGTTTCATGTAAATACTTACATGGTAAAAAAGCAACAGCAACACCTCCTAAGTGTAAGCAAGTCTTGATTTAAGGGTCACCACACATTTAGAGCGGAATTAAGCTATTTGTGACTGTGAATCTGAAAAGTTACAACTTTAGGGATATGGAGTTATTGATAGTTCCTAAAACTAGATAAAATTATCTATCTAAAGAAAAAAGAACCAGATCTATAAGTACAACCACTATTTTTTTTATAATTTTTTGAATCTGAAACTGTCGAAATGTACAAGTTGAGAAAATCGCATTTGAAGTTTATGGTCGTGAAAAACATACTTCTACTGCGAAGTTACGGAGTGATTGATATTAAACTAATCTGATAACATTCAGGATTCATAATACGTGCCTCATGTCTGTGTAGCATTTATAGTTTGAAAGATTTTGAGGGTAGAACATGCAAAAGAGAGAACAAAGGATTTTCAAAGTTATTGATGAATTATAAAAAAAATATAACTTGGGCAACTAATTAATTATCATAATTAGTTGTGTTAAAGTTTTAGAAAAGACATAAAATAAAATTGAACTTCGTACTTTAAATATTTTTCATTTTAATTTGAAAGTTAACACTTAGGTTATATTGAACCTTAATACTAATAAATCAACTTTAATAAGATTTTTTTTGAATAATATCACACAAACATAATAATAGGAACCATTTTAGACAAGAATCTGCGGAATATAACAATACTTTTGTCTATTTTTCGATAAATAAGTTTAGTACCTACTTTAATGATTATTTTTGTATGGGCAAAAACAAAGGGTACAACTTTGGGGGTTTACTAAAGTTTAGTGTCACAAGTAATAACATTGCTATTTAATATGGGTTTTATAGAAAAAAAAAATTTTTCCACACTGAATCATAATATTATTATTAACTGACTTCTAATGTACGTATGTAATGCAACTGTTTATATTTTACTACGACTACACTTTTACATTTTAAGGCAGGGTACGATTTTGGTACTAAACTTTCAGATTGAATAAAATGCGACGAAATTATGAAATAAAGCCAAATAAATATTAAAAACCGGCCAAAAGCATGTCGGGACATGCTCAGTGTAGGGTTTCGTACTTTACCAGCCTATTACAAAACATCCGTCCAAAAGGTCATTTACTTATTAAGGGGGCTAATTTACTTACGTCCTTTTATTATGCGGTTTTTCAGTAATAACTCAAAAACAGCTCAACCGATTTTATTGAATATAGTTTTCATTGAACGTGCTTATCAAGACTCATTTCCACGAATTAATTTGAACGGGGGGACGCCCTTTTTTGAACTTTCAGAGCTATTATTTACGAAAATATTAGTTTTATTCAAAAAATGTTTTAGAAGACCCCTACGATTTTAGTAATATCTATCTAACCCCACCCCACACGACATGATTGGAGCAAAAAAAACTCATGTGTAAGGGGAGTTACCCTAATATATTTTTTTTCAGTTTTTATTGTACCACTTAGTCGGCGTGTTTAATGCACACACCCATACCAAATTTCAGGTTTCTAGTGCTATCGGTCATTGAGCTAGACCGCGGACAGACGGACGGTCGGACATGGCGAAACTAGGGTTCCTAGTTTTGACTATGTAACAATGGTGGCGCCACTTCTGTGGTTAACGACTCAATTGAAATGTCACCAATTTATTATTAGGGAGCGTTCAAGTATTACGTAACGCAATTTTTGAATATTTTTGGACCCGCCTGGTTACGTTACGTAATACTTGAACGCTCCCTTATTAATATATTTATCCGACTACTGTAGGAATGTTAGGGTTCATCAGTTTGCCTATACAAAACGCTCCCAAAGTATGGAAATGCCTGCGCTATGCGTACGATCCTGCGATACGAAATCCACCACTTCACGAAATTGCGAATCTCGGAAACTAGAACCCCCAAAGTTGTACCCTGTACTAAACACTGTCACATTTTATTCATCCTCTACATAAAAATTCAGCTACCATAGACATATTCTACTTTTTTCTATGAATACCTGAGTTCCGCGCCTAAAATGGGAAATCTAACTTGCTTACCGGCTATCGCATTAGTTTTTTCTACAACTTTTTATTATTACATTGTTTAGAAATAAAGGGAAAGTAGTAAAATCCATTGCCTCAGGCGACGGCGACACTCGAATTAGCGGCTCTGGATTCTTTTATTATTAGTTTATTTGCTCTTACTAAACGACGAATGATTTCATTTGAGAAAAGTAAAAGCTAGGAAGGGCTGCCCCTGACCTGACTGCCTACAGACTAAGTTTTGGGAACTGGGACTTTTGGGAAATAAGAAGACTTTATTTTCGGTAGCACTCATACACTGAAAAAAGGGCAAGCGAACTACTTCGGTTATTTAATAAATAACCAAAATTTGGTAAGAAAATTAATAAAGTTTATTTGATTATAACTCTTAGTTTACGTATAAATAACAAAACCCAAAGTGTTTTGTTATTAATTAAGTAAATGATTAAGTAATAAGTACGCCTTAGGTCTGCTGTCATAAACTTAAGTTAACTAGTAGACGAAGTTTGGTCGCTGGTAACGGTGTTTTCAGTTTAGGTACGAGACTAAATTCAATCATTCGAATAGGTAGCTACATTAAACACTCATTTAACTACAGACTTAAAGGCAAAAATGCCATGTGTATTTCAAACATTTTACAACAAACAATTACTGAAACTATGTATTTATTATAGGCACATTACTTTAGGTAAGCACTATTGAAGCAAAAATCCACTAGCCCTTCTCCGAGATTTTTGTTAACGGCATAGTAGGTAAAGTTGTTAAATTAGAATAGGTAGGTATACTTAATAATTTTAAACAAAAAAAAACCGGCCAAGTGCGAGTCGGACTCGCGCACCGAGGGTTCCGTAAAAACCTAAAACAATTGCTATTTCTTATGATTGCGTGGACATGAAAGTTTCGTTTTGCTACAGCAGAAAGATATTATAGAGCTGAGTATATGATATGAATTTCAATTCAATACCTCTACGCGTTTACGAGGAAACAGGTAGTAAGTTTAAATTAAAAAAAATATTTTAAGTACTATTTTACTAAAAATGTCTACTTTTCGTCATTTTTCCTTTGTCTTTGCTATATGAAGTTTCTTCGTGCCAAGTTTCAAGTTTCTGAGTTTACGGGAAGTACCCTTTAGGTTTTGAGTTTCTTGCGAGTAGGTACTCATCTCCAAAATATGCAACTTAAATTGCTATTTCTTTTGATTGCGTTTACATGAAAGTTTGTTTTTGCCACAGCTGAAAGGTATAATAGACCTGAGTATTTGATATGAATTTCAATTTAATACCTTTACGCGTTTACGAAGAAGAATGTAGTAAGTTTAAAATTTAAAAAAATATTTTTTGTATGATTCTACTAAAAATGTCTACTTTTTTATAATTTTTCCTTTGTCTGTGCTATATGACGTTGCTTTGTGCCAAGTTTAAAGATTCTGAGCTTGCGGGAAGTACCCTTTAGGTTTTGAGTATCTCGCGAGTACTCAGTTTCAAAATATGCAACTTAAATTGCTATTCCTTTTGATTGCGTTGACATAAAGATTTGGTTTTGCTACATCTGAAAGGTACTATAGCCCTGAGTATTTGACATGAATTTCAATTGAATAACTTCACGCGTTTACGAGGAAAATGGTAGTAAGTTTAAAATTTAAAATATATTTTTTTGTATGATTTTACAAAAAAAATCTACTTTTCGTAATTTTTCCTTTGTCTGTGCTACATGAAATTTCTTCGTGCCAAGTTTCAAGTTTCTGAGTTTACGGGAAGTACCCTTTAGGTTTTGAGTTTCTTGCGAGTACTCAGTTTCAAAATATGCAACTTAAATTGCCATTTCTTTTGATTGCGTTGACATAAAAGTTTGGTTTTGCTACATCTGAAAGGTACTATAGTCCTGAGTATTTGACATTAATTTCAACTTAATAACTTCACGCGTTTACGAGGAAAAAGGTAGTAAGTTTAAAATTTTAAATATATATTTTTGTATGATTTTACTAAAAATGTCTACTTTTTATAATTTTTCCTTTGTCTATGCTATATGACGTTGCTTCGTGCCAAATTTCAAGTTTCTGAGTTCATGGGAAGTACCCCGTAGGTTTTGCGAGTGCCGAAAACTCTAAAATTTGCAGCATAAACGACTGTATCTTTTGATTGCGTTAGCTTTTAAGTTTGATTTTTTCATAGCTTCAAGGGACAATAGACCTAAGTATTTGGTATAAATTTCAGCTTGATATCTCCACGCGTTCCTGAGAAAAATGGTCTTGACAGACAGACAGACAGACAGACAGACAGACAGACAGACAGACAGACAGACAGACAGACAGACGGACAACAAAGTGATCCTATAAGGGTTCCGTTTTTTTTCCTTTTGAGGTACGGAACCCTAAAAAAGAACTGACCTCACTTAGGCTCCACCTTTCCAAGAGCAAATGCCCGACTTGCTGCAAAAAATCCTCAAATCACTATAGGTGTGCCTATAATAGTCGAAGAGTTTTTTCGATTTCTCCAGGACGTATCATCAGATCCTGATCTGATAACAATGGGACCAACTGTGAAGTATACTCTTACAAACAAAACAAAGAAATTTCTTCCAAATCGGCCCAGCCGTCTTTACATAAAAAAACAGTATAGTCGCCATCAAATATATCGGAGCGGCCAGGGTACTCATAAATATCTGAACATGCACTTTATTACCTTGACCATAGAGGCGTTGTTCAGATATTTGTGACCACCTTGGCCGCTCCCATATATCTGATGGCGACTGTACATACTGACAAAGTTTTCTTCGTTCCTTCAACTAGTTCTACGTTGACGCTTGATGGTTTCCCCAGTTTAATGTACGAGTATTTAAACCCATTTAAACTACAACTACGGGAGTTAGTCTTAAGAGGGGAGAGGGGGTTAAAGTTAACGGGTCAGTTGTTTCGCCCCGTTACGCAACTAAATTAGTAGCGTGAAGAAAACCATAACGAAAACTTTCAATACATATTTTACGTCACTCTGGGCGGTAAGTGAGATTTACCGCCCACGGGCGCAGCGGCAAATCTTATTTCACGCCCAGGAGAAGACGTAAAATTTTGTAGGTACGCACCACGGGCGGCAATAAAGAAGGCCTCAGATCGCTTGTTTATGGCCCTTACCTTCTGAGCCCTTCTTTATTTTACCGCCCTAGGTACGTAATGAACTATTGAAGTTTCAAAACGTGTAAAAAGTGCTGGTGTAGCAAAGTTATTTATTTTACGCATTTATAATATAATAAAATAACCTAAATATAAAATAGTGTTATATACCTACTTAATAACTTTTTGCTTCGCTTCCCCATCATTGTACACAAAGTACCGACATCAGACCTCAGTAGCATGTCATCACTGGAATTGATGGAATTAATAAAGATGCACGGTATCCTTAACTATATAAATAAATAAATACTATGGGGATAATCTTCCAACACGAAATAGTCCCACGGTTGCATTAGTATTCAATAAGGCTTGTGGTTATGTTGTGATATAAGTACTAAGTAGACAACGATATATTTATACTTAATTTTAATACATATGTAGATCTATAAAGATAATCATAGGCTTTGTAGGTTGTCAGAATAAGTCAGTCGACGTCACAACTCACGCCCGGAATTTTGCGTGCTTTTGACAAGTGCTATTTTTTTTTTTTTTTTTTTTTTTTTTTTTTTTTTTGTATGATAAAATTAAAAAAATGGTTTTCTACTCTATCATACAATGACACAGAAGAGATAATACATACTTACACTTGGTCTGTGGTCAGCTAAGCTACTCACACTCATTCACGACTCACAGGTACATACCCCTACTCACATACACACTTACATACCCACACACAACTTACACACACACACACTTAGGTTAATCTTAGTTAATTAATTTTCATGTTTTTCTACTAATCAAATTTCATGTTTTATAACTACAAAACATGGTGCATTCCAAGATACAGGCTTCAGCCTAGTTTGGAATGCACCAGACAACCTGGTGATCTGTTAAACTTTGTTTGATTAATAAATATTACTTTACTTTACTTTTTTTTACTTTATAGAGAGATAACCACTGTTTATCGATGTTATCGATAAGTGGAGCATTTCAACGGTTTATAATAAAAAAGTTTAAAGTATCGGTAAATTTTATCCGTTTCATATGCTTTAATGAGTTTAATTTGAATTACGAAAACCTTTATATTTTATAACGAGAACAGGTTACTTATCCCGCTGAGACTACTTGGTGTTAATAGGTGGCTGTACAGTCGCCATCAGATATATACGAGCGACCAAGGTGGTCACAAATATCTGAACAACGTCTCTACTTTCAAGGCGATAAAGTGCATGCTCAGATATTTTTGAGTACCTTGGCCCCTCCGATACATACTGTCAATACATATGACTGATACCTTTAAAGAATTGATAATCTAAGTACCTAGGTATTTGCTGCAAGTGTTATAAATTTACCGTAAACTTCCCCTTTTTCCACACTAAAATTGTGTTCCATGTAAAAAAAAATATGACTTCTCTTGTGCCATAAACTTGGTTGGTATTAAGAAGTTTTTATTCTTGTTGGAAATAGGATCGATTGGCATCAATTTTCATAAAATAGTTCTTGACAAAAAATTTACTTATTTTGTCACTTTTGTCAAATACTATTTTATGACAATCGATGCCAATCGATCCAATAATTAGTTTTTTTTGTGAACATGCGTCTGCTTTTTAAAATTAAATAATGTTTCCTTTCATTTAATTGAGCTATCTCAACGTTTTTAAATAGTTTCCCTCGAGGGCCCGACTTATTTTTCCACCGTGTATATAAGAGATGTCGATTCCTCGATACTCTTAGTGTTTTCTCGGTTGGTTCCGAATCCTACCCATCCATCACGGCTAACTCCCGGTTCCAGCCATACTTGTCATTTGACCTTCCAACTTAGATGGGAAACGATTCCTCAAGTGTGATCCTTCACCGATGACTGTCAAATAGATATGAATTAATTTTTATGATACGTAGGTTTCATCCCCTTTAATGAGGGTAGGCCTATGTTCAGCAGTGGACGTCTTATGGCTGAGATGATGATGATGATGACGAGGTTTCATATAGCTCCTAGGTTCATAACCCCAAACTTTTTAATTCTAAAAATATTTTTTTGGGGAATAGAAATATTTCATTCATATAACATGCAAAAATTATGATTTTACCGGAAAATTGTATGGCAAAAATGGTGACCTATTGATTCTCCGAAATATTAGTCGCCGATTATCGGATTCGCAGCTGGGTTCTTTGGTAGAAACACGATTAGCAGAATTTCATTACGCATTTCATCTTTTCGAAGACCAGTCAGTGCGCAGATTATTGATTCGCAGATTTTGTTTACTATTACACGACAGTGTGACACCACAGTAACCACAGTAAGTGACACGATAAGCCGACCAACCATTAGTCGATAAATGGTTCGAAGAATGATCATTTTTTATTAATATTGTTTCCTGGGCAAGTCGGCACATCATAAAATGCCGCCATTTAATGATGTGCCTAGCTAACATCCGTCATATCGTTCAAAGCTCATCCAATGCCATTATAGGCATATAGTAAAAAACGAATTATGTAAAATTATGAATATTACTAAAAGTGACGGAATCGAAATGATTACTGGGCCAAAATAATTTCTTCCAATAATAATTCTGCGAATTGAAACATGGCAAACATGCTAACTGAACCGTAGTCGATCAAAAGATACATCTACGAATAAACTATCCTGCGAATCGTTCGGCGCGTCGTTGTCTGTGAATCGAGAATCTGCGAATAATAATTCGGAGAATCATTAGGTAGCTGGCCAAAATACATTTAACAATATAAAACTTACCATGTTTATTTATTACGAATCATGTTAATAAAGGATTATGAAGGCAGGTACCTACTCATGGCGTCCTCGAGTTATTTTTGCAAAACAAATATTTCGGAAATTCCGCCTCTTCGAGTATTTGCGAAGCTATTTATTCGGTAGGTGGAGAAATTTATCTTTTATTTTCAAGTAACAGGGAGAGCCTCTGTTTGAGTTATATATAGAAGCCATTTTTTGTGTCCCTTGTGCGGAGATGAAAATACCTACACTACACGTATGAAACATTTTTTTGCCTTTTCTATCAATTTACCTACTTCATTTCGTTAGGCGAAGGTAGTCGGCGGCGTGTTTTGGTTTTAGTACATATTTACTCAAATATTACATTTGAGATTACTAGAATGCGATGAATGTCAGTTTAATTTGGCCTAAAATGTTTGGTAATACCTGCCTAATTGCTACTTAAATAACCTAAGGGATTTATTTCAGGATTTTTTCCTTTTACAATTGCAAGGAAAATGTGAAGTGAATCTTTTATAACTGCATGGAAAATGTTTAAATCTCATGGAAAGAAAGTAAACAAATTTGACACAATATTTGTATTAAGTAATTGCAATTTCCTACCTACTGCCTAATTGTCATGGAATAGTGCAAGACTATATTTAAGATTAAAAACCGGCTTCAATTGGGGATATTATTGTAGACGGTACACACAGTGAATTGAAAAACAAAAAGATCTTGAAAATCTAACTAGCTTAACAAACATAGCGCAGAGGTCAAATCACCAAACGTGAACCGAAGAGTTTCGTTCTGTTCATCATCAAAAGTCACTTTTGTTACTAAAAACACAAAAATATTTTTTGACTGCCCTTAAGAATTGAGGAGTTCCCTCGATTCCTCATAGAATCCCTCCCATCATCAGAATTTGAGCTTGAATGGGTAGGGCACAAACTATGCGAGTGAAGTGTCATTTTCTACGTGTTTTTGCATTGAATCGTATGAGACTAATATTCATTCTTATGGGAGCAATATTTTACGAGATATTAAGGATTTGTAAATAGTTCTTTTTACCAGATATCAACATGTGTATGACCACCAATCGATATGTCCTTCCAAATAAAATTGAGGTTTCTTAAATCACTTTTTGATTAAGAATCGATAAACACTTCGACAGAGACAATCGCTTTGATGGCCTAAAAAATATCTCTAACTCAACCAAACCATAAGTCAAAAAAGTATGAAGTGTTCAGCCATTTTTGAGCTTTTGAAGTTTTTGAGCCATCTCCGAAAAGCTTCTGCCATGTGCAGATACGACCTTTTGGTATATATTGTTCTTATTCAAATCAAATCAAATCAAATAATTTATTCCATCTAAGGTACGAAATTCTCATTATGAGGGGTCCGGCTTCACTTGGCCGGTTTTAGTCCCTAGGTAGGACGCCTACATTTGATAGCTCTACAGATCCTTATTCCTAGTGCCAAGATAAAATGATAAAGCAAAGTTTCATTGATGTACATATTTTGCCGCCAAAATAGTGTATGTAGTCTTCTTTATCTGTAGGTATTAGAAGGTTTTCAAAGAAAACTTGTACCAAGTTTGTTTACTACATTATTTCCGTGAGATTTGAAATACGATTTTAGAGTAGGTAATCCATATCCATATCTCTATCCAATAGCTAGGGATACATGCACAGATGTGCCCGCCGGATTTCTCCGGCGGATATGCCCGGCGGACAGATCCGTCCGTGTATGGCGCTATTCAGATGTGTCCGCAGATAAATCCGTGTCCATTTCGCGCCTTATATGAACGGATGTGTCCGCCAGACAAATCCGGCGGGCAGATCTGTGCGTGTAGCCCTAGCTTTCATAATATTTTAATTGTATTAAAAGGAGAATTTGCAAAAATAATTTCCTAAGAATTTAAGAAGCCTAAATTAATTTGGAAGAGGCAATTTCCAGTCGGAATTTTTCAAGTAAGTATGATATTTTGTTTGCTTTCATTTCGAGTAGGAGGAACAAATAATGAGAAGCATATTAAGACGTAAGACTTTAAGAATATTAATTTGCCTCTTTTTCAGGCAAAACTCGGAATGTGCTTTTCAACCAATATTATTTGCCAGTACATACACCAGAATAGCCAGATATATTAAAACCATAATTACAATGCATTATAAAAATCCCTGAACCCCTGAAGGGAAGAAGAGGAAGAAATTTGTTATTTTTCGTTAGAAATTGCCGGCCAGGATTTGATCATGCGATACTTACGTATTTAAGTTGTAGGATTTTTTTCAAACTAAGTACAGTGATTTCGGTGGACATGACAGAAATTCGCGCGTTTCTCTCGGAATGCTACATTTGGACGTGGAATCTCAATTTAAGACAAAATTAAACTATACCTATTAATAAAAACTAACTAACTTTTCTGCCAATAAATTATTTGAGACTATTGAGAGTATAATTTACGTTCATCCATCCTCCGAAAGGATTTTTTTTTTCACTATCTATTGTAAAACGAATGTAATCAATAAAATTCTGTACATGGCGGGAAGAAGTTGACAAGTCACGGCGAGAACTTGATTATTATTATTATTCGTATGGCTTTATTCCTGTTCTTAAATAAAAATTACAATTATGTGAACATATTCAATATATAGCATTATAGTTTTATGTCTAAATTAAGTAGCCAATCCCTTGCTTCCGGTGAAATGTGATTATGAACATGAACTTTTTTTTTTTTTTTTTTTTTTATTTTTTTTTTTTTTTTTTTTTTTTTTTTTTTTTTGTACCTTATAGTATAAACTTTTATTTCATATATTAATATAACAGTAAACAATAAACTAAATTTAAAAATAATTCATAATGTTCAAATTTCTTAAAATTTATATTTCGAGTTATCAATTTCTTCTCGCCTTGTGTCGACTATAGTTTTTATTAAAAGTAAATTGGTGTATTAACAAGCAATACAATAAAGGAGATGAACATTTCGAATGTAATCATAATTAAAATGAATCATCGCATTTAGGTAGTCATCTCATCTAGTCATCGCTCCTAAGTTTTTATTATATTGATCTTAATCTTAATGTTAACTTAAATCTAAAAACCGCAAGCGTCACGATCACGACACGCTCGAAACATCAGGAATATAATAAAAGTAACACGCGGTTAAGTCCTGTTTTTTAACCGACTTCAATTCCATTGAGGAAGGAGGTTCTGCATTCGGTTTGGTGTTTTTTTTTATGTATGTTCACCGATTACTCCGAGACCCGTGGTCCGATTTGACTAATTCTTTTTTTGTTTGAAAGGATCTACATCCAAGGTGGTCCCATATTAATATGGTGCTGTTCTGATGATGGGATCCATGAGGAATTGAGGGAACTCCTCAATTTTTAAAGGCACATGTATGGTGATTTGGGTGTTTTCTTAAGCAACTCAAGCATTTTCTCACGAAAACCACCATTTCGATGCAATGGACCTGATGATGATGATTGTTTTGATGATAATGATGAAGATTTTTTATGCAGGATTTTCAGCGATTACTCCGAGATCCTTGGTCCAATTTGAATAATTATTTTTTTGTTTGAAAGGAACTACCTTGAAGATGGTCCCACATTTATCTCGTGCTGTTCTGATGATGGGATTCATGAGCAATTGAGGGAACTCCTAAATTTTTAAAGGCACGTGTATAGTGATTTGGGTGTTTTCTTAAGCTACTCAAGCATTTTCTCACGAAAACCACCAATTTGATGGAGTGGACCTGATGATGATGATTGTTTTGATTTTTGATGATAATGTTGAAGATTTTTTAAATGTAGGATGTTCAGCGATTACTCCGAGACCCGTGATCCAATTTGAATAATTCTTCTTTTGTTTGAAAGGAACTACCTCGAAAATGGTCCCACATTTACCTGGTGCTGTTCTGATGATGGATCCATGAGCAATTGAGGGAACTCCTCAATTTTTAAAGGCACGTGTATAGTGATTTGGGTGTTTTCTTAAGCTACTCAAGCATTTTCTCCCGAAAACTACCAATTTGATGGAGTGGACCTGATGATGATGATTGTTTTGATGATAATTATGAAGATTTTTTAAATGTAGGATGTTCAGCGATTGCTCCGAGACCCGTGGTCCGATTTGAATAATTCTTTTTTGTTTGATAGGAACTACTTCGAAGATGGTCCCACATTAACCTGGTGCTGTTCTGATGATGGGATCCGTGAGGAATTGAGAGAACTCCTCCATTTTTAAAGGCACATGTATGTTGATTTGGGTGCTTTCTTAAGCAACTCGAGCATTCCCTCTTGAAAACCACCAATTTGATAGAGAGGACCTAATGATGAAGTCCACATATGATACGTGGACCTTTCCTTTCTTTAGATAGAATGGGTGTATTATGAACTTTTTTTTATCTTTACCGATTATTCCGAGACTTTTTCTCCAATTTTGATAAATATGTAACCACTAAAAATGGAAAAATAAAAACTTTTTACAAAAAAAAGATAAACCGACTTCAAAAAGGATAAAATGAATCATTATATTATTTATATGCGTAACCAACTGATATGTTTGAAGTCGGTGCCAAGCCACAAATTACAAAACCGGTCAAATCAGCTTTAAGTGTGAACATCACAAAACATCGGTACTAATAATGCAAAGGTGAATGCGATTTCATGTGTTACATTTTCATGTCTAAACTACTAATCCTATTTTGATGAATAGCGACAACGATATATATATTCTGATACACGTCTGCTTTGTCAATAATCAGAAAAAGGCGGCAAATAGAAAAAAAATGTAGACGCGTAAGATTGACCTTCCACATAAAATTTGAATATCGTGCCTTTTTACTGACACGGCGTGTGTACTGGGTACAAGTGAGTATAGAAAAAATAATCTAGCAATTGAATTCCTTTATACTTCGGATTATACCTTAGATGAAGAAGGATAAATAATTCAAACCGAACCACGGGCTTCGTTCGACATACGGATAGTCCCAACAATGTGTTAACAAACAAACATAGGACGCGTGATTATACTTTCTGTACCTACTTGCCTTACAGTTAACGCATGGTCGAAACGAATGTATATCTACGTGCGATTCATACCGTATTAGATTAGTTATATAGTAAAAATAACAATTCACTGAACAAATCGCCTCGTTCGTATTAACTCTTCCAAATTTGGCTTGGCACCGACTTCAAACATATCAGTTGGTAACGCATATAAATAATATAATGATTCATTTTATCCATTTTGAAGTCGGTTTATCTTTTTTTTGTAAAAAGTTTTTATATAAAAATAATGTGTGAAAATCGTGTGAGTTTAAATCAGGACTTTTTGAACCAAATTTAATTTAATCTTATTTCCGTAGCCAAAATGGCAAAAACGGAACCGTTATAGTTTCGTTATATCCGTCCATCCGTCCGTCCGGATGTCACAGCCATTTTACTTGGAAATTATAAGACGTATCCTTATCAATTTTTTAAAATAAGGTGTATTTTGTGTAACATTCGTTAGTTTTGTAGTAATATTGCTGAAATAATTGAATTGACTGAATTGTTCACAATTGCATTGCAATGTGCCTAAATTATCTTTTATATATTAAAATATCTTTTATCTTTTTTAAATATTTTTAGGAAGGCACTCCATATTGTATGTTATTTTTCCATTTTGCGTGGACTGACATGCACGATGAAAGATAAGTTCTTCAGGATGGACGACATTTTCAAAGACGCTGGTGATTCTTCGAGGTCCTGGAACGCAAAATGGTCTGGACATGAAAGCGGGACTTCTAATTAATATACATACCAAATTTTAGGACTGGCTGAGAGATTTCAAGATTTGTCGTATTTTGACCGTTATTAGAGGTGTATAATTTTTCCACCCTGGGACGACATTTGATTACCAGTCACCATTTAGTTGACCCGTAGAAAGACACTGATGACCTCTTCAATCTTCGTGTCACACGTGTCATGTAGCTGAGTTGCCTTTGATAAACTGATAGTTGAGTACCTCGCAACACATTCCTCGCACACAACCTTCCCTTGTTTTGTATGTACAAAAACCTCGCTCCGCTGAGCTGTTTCCAATAGAGCTGTGCTGAGCGAGGATAGGTAAATGAAGCGTTTAATCTACTGGTTCATGACAAATACATTACCTGACACGCATCCTCGCACAGCTCTGGTGGAAACGCACCCTAAGTCATTTATCACGTCGTTGGAAGGCCGCGTGGAACTAATTTATGCGAACATCTTATGTGAACGTGAATATAAAAACACCAAACCGAATGCAGAACCTCCTTCCTCAATGGAATTGAAGTCAGTTAAAAAGGCAAATGTAACGCGACGCGGGATTTTGTTTATTTAATAAATATTGAGTAAACTCTTAGTTAACATAGAGCACTTGATTTTTTAAAAATCTTCGGGCCACAATGTATTACGTATACACTTATTTGACATTAGTAATCATGGTAGCGATACATTGCGTGGTGAGAAATATTTTATATGGATAAATAAAAGTCGTAAAATTTTAATAAAACATATGGAAGTATGTTTATTAGGGTCCATACTAACTACCCTTGGCGTATGAGTTGATATTTATTCTGTGGTGATATCAAAAATACACGCTGTATTATTATCCTATATGATTCTAAACATTTACTATATGCATGGTGCCGTTTTCCTAAAGCCTAAAGTTCCTTCATGGAAGCAGTGTGTATAATCGAACGAGCGGAGCGCAAGCAAAGCGAGTTCTTACAAACAATTCGCTACTGGGGACGTCTCGGCATTTCGATGGCTTTATGATTTTGAAAGTTTGTTCGACGATAAGTTTAGTAACGTTTTTCTGATCTTTATGTAATTTGTTGGGATTGTAGCAGAGGTATTACATATAATTTGATAGTTCATGCATGAGAAAGTTCTATCAAGGGGTTGTGGAGCTAGAAGGCGTGAAAAAATCATTAAAAGAGTCTTGTTATTTGGTCAACTCGTTTGCGAGTAAATCGCGAGTTCTCAGTTCGAGGCGGACTACTAGTAAGTATACAATCGCAGTGCGGTCAAGTAGGATGACTCGCAAACACTCGTTAAATAGTTTCACCCAACTTCTTTTATTTGATTTCCAGTGGAGTTCAGTTGGAACTTACCGTACCTACACAATTTGAAACCGCTCAGCCACAAATACAGCCCAGGCTAGAATGTAGAAGTTTTGGACTGGAATAGAACCAGTACAATTTTAAACGCTTCAACAACGAACTTTGTGATTCAGCTGGTCTAGCACTTTTTTCGTGCCTGCTGAACCGTTTCACTTCGTTTGAACAAAAAACCATAACGTTGGTGTGTACTATATAGTTACGTCACTCAAGATAAGCCTCTAGTAGCGTAAGCACTGAAAATACTGAGCCAACGTGACATTTATGCACGAAATTTAAGTTGCTAAGACAGAAATTCACTAGGCCACTTTATCTGAAGGTCTCTAATTCAGTCCATGATTTACTAACTTTAAAAAAGGATATCATTGCGTAAGGGCGGCCACCGACTATCAGTCCGCCTGCAGTCCGCCTGACGATATCGGCCTGTCAGTTAGAACAAATATTAGCCGCCTCCGCACAACTGCACTCCGGACTGCAGGCGGACTGATAGTCGGTGGCCGGCTTAAATAACAAATTAGGTATGGAGATAGATAATTTCAGTCCCTGGAAAGTGCTGATGGTAGCCTGGCGGTAAGACGTTTGACTTTCCATTCGAAAGTTTCGGGTTCAAGTTCAAAAGCCAGCGCGAGAATTGATGCATTTAATTGCCTTAATGACTTTGGTTCGGGTTGCTCAGAAAATTATAGTCTCGCCGCCACTGAATACAAGAAACTATATTTTATTGACTTTTTTTCTAATTGCTGGCTTAGGCGGTTATTATACTAGCGCCGCATGTGGCGATGGTGTGTAAGCGTGACAGCATACACACGCAGAGCGGTATCTCGCTCTTACCCCAGCGCCGCGTGTGGAAACTGCAGCAGTGTAAAAGACGCCTTAGGTAATAATATATAAGTCACCAGGTTACGAATTATGTTGACTCGACATGGAATAGTTGTCAAGCAATTTGCCGGAGTTACAGGAGGTTTTCTCAAAACAGAAGTAATTGCGGAGTCTTACAAATAGGTACCAACTCTTACGATTCTTTTGAGCTGGCGTCACTAGAATACCTATTTATAGCTACAAGTGTCAGCGCCTCATTACAGAGTGAGAGCAATATCACAAGTGTACGTTTTTAGGGCGCATATTGTAACGAATCGCACCATCTTTTGGTTTCTTTTGAAACCAAATAACGAGAATATTCTAAGTCTGGCGAACTAAGCCAGCGTTGCATAGTGGCTCCCTTTTCAGTGTTTGAGTGCTTAAGTGGACAGTAGCTACTTGTTTTATTGTTTGCACACCGTAATTCAATATTGGAACGTTTTTATCGAGTCGTATAGCTATTATAATCCTCCACATTACAAAAAACAAATAGACCATCATAGCGTTGTATTCCCGCTGGTGAGTAAGTTTGCCATGCAGAGGGCTAGCTATTAGGTAGCTGCTTTGCATAAGGCAGGCTGTATGCTATTTTGCCACTATAGTGGTACCTACGAAATAAAAGGGCGTACTTACATCACACAATTTTAACAATCACCGAACAATGCTGTAACGAAAAGAAAAAAACAATAGGGACAAACATTGACTTTGTTCATGAAAAACTGTTGTCTACTCTCCATACATCGTCACTGTACGAGTACAATTGTACATTGGTCGTGATTAGCTTACCGATCACAATTAATTTAAGTAAGTCTGTAATCGACTAATCGCAAATAGAGGATTCCCCAGCGCAGTGTTAGAAAATAAGGCTCGATTGGCCTTATCTTTAGATTGAGTTGACTTAGAAGCTTGGTTTTTTGTAGCTTAAATGAAGCGCAGATTTTATTTTATTTTATTTTATGTTATTTTCAACTTGATTCTTGCGCGTGTTCCTGAGAAAAAGGGTCGTAACGTGACGGACGGATGAACGGACGAACGGATGGATGGAGAGACGGACAGATAGACAGACTGACATACAGTCAGACAGACTGACACACAGATAGACAGACAGACAGACAGAGAGGCTGAATGGGCAGATGGACAAACAAATAGACAGACAGACAGACAGATAGATGGACAGCAGAACAGACGGCCAGACAGACATTCGCCCATTGGAAGCGTCCACTTATCGCCTTCCGTCCTTGGTCCATTGTTGAATGGCATCTTGGTCCACATGAATCGCATTTGATAACATAGTTTAAAGTCTTGTTATAGAAAAATAATACATTTGGTCCTTATATACTCGTATTAATATTTAATACCCAAAACTCAATTATTACAGAGCTTCTCTAGTGAGGACGTTGATTCGTGCAATGTTGTCGCTGATTTTAAGGGGGTGAAAAGGAGGTGCAAGTTTGGATGGAACTGTTTCTCACTGTAGACGTCAAATAGCATGTGCGCTAAATTACTATAATATTTGATATGAGATGTTACTAGTGCCTCTCATTCCTTATGACGAATGTTAATCCCAGACTACTGAGTCGCGGGCAAAAGCTAGTTGTTTATACACTCAAGAGCAAAAATTTCGGGTCAGTAACATAAACTTTAATATCTTTAAAATTAATATCTTTTGACATATTCAAGAAAATGCTAGTGACCCCAATTTTGCTCTCGAGTGTATGTTCTGAAAGGCTGGGTTTCTATAATTAATTCCTAGTTTCTGAGAGCTATATGTACAGCGGACAAAGAGGAAATTCTGATAGTTGTAAATTGTACGAGTTTTGTGTTTGCCAGAGGCCTGGCAAACACAAAACATCGAATTAATACGAGTACCTATATTAATTACGCGTATTATACGATGAGTATATTGTTTATTGGTAGATTCTAATAAGAGCGATGAACGTGAGTTTGTATCTTGGTACTTCCTGGAATAAATTATGGATGAAAAAACAGCATGAACATTGAATTTTGTCAAAACCCATTTACCCGCACATATAACTGTTTGTGAGTGTTGAACGTGATACTTTAGTTATAACAACACATGGCGTAGGTACCTATAATTTTTTATACCTTTGTTTCCTTTCGCACATAGGCATTACTATAAACGCAGTTTTGATGATACGATCCATGAGGAATCAAGGGAACTTCTCAAATCTTAAAGGTATACACATAAATATAGTGTTTGTCGTTTTAGCAACAAATCAAAGCATTTTCATTCAAACATGAAGATCATTTGATGAAGTGGAACTGCTGGTGATGACTGGAACGGAACTCTTCAGCGTCGCATAGTCCTTCTTTGGTGATTTGTTCTCTTCGCTGTTTTGGTAAAGCAAGTTAGATTAAGTGTATGTTCAGATACTTTTGAGAACCTTGGCCGCTCCGATATATTTTATGGTGACTATACTAAATTTTATGCTTTTAAAAATATTGGAATTCATTGACTGAATTTGAATAACAAATAAATGTCAGATATTTTGTGTAAGTAGGAAAATTCGAGGAAAGCATTCAATATTATTCTATTCAATAAAGTTTATTAGCCACGTGATAATACTCGTTTAGTATAGTCATGACTAAGGTTTCGGAACCCGAGTACCCGGGACCTTTTTTGCCGTTCCCGGGAATTCCCGGGTGCCCGGGAATTGTAAACACTATGGAAAAAACATAATAAGTACCTACTACAACATCTATAAATCAAGGTTTTCATTGTGTTTATCTTAATATCACATTAAACTTAAACTACTTAAGGTGGGTACTAAAACTTTTTAAGGTGTTTCTACACGTATGTTAAGCCGCGTATAAACTCTGATCCAGTAATATGTTTAATACATGATAAGAGCTACGAGTAATTTCCATTGAAAACCAAATTTACCTTTTTCAAGCAGTTGTCATTGTACATTATATGACTGAAAGCAGTTTTAGAATGAATCTAGAAAAATATACCAAATTTACCTTTTTCAAGCTCAGAAAAGCTTTATTTTCCGGGAATTCTCGTCTCGGGAACCTGGGAACCAAAACCCTAGTCACGATAGTACCTAAATCTATGCAACGTTTTCAAAGCAAATGTAGTACATCATAGTCGGTTGTTAAACTTGTTAATAACGTTTATTTCTAAATTAGTTTTTATGTCTTCACGGGGGCGAGAAGTGGCTCACGGAGAGCCGTTTTGCTGCATTGATCGCAGCAAATGGAAATCCGTGATCTCTGCCTACCCCTTTTGCGATATATATAGGCGTGATTGTATGTATGTATGTATGTATGTATGTATGTATGTATGTATGTATGTATGTATGTATGTATGTATGTATGTATGTATGTATGTATGTATGTATGTATGTATGTATGTATGTATGTATGTATGTATGTAGTTTTTATGTCAGTAACGCCTCATTGACAACCGACATGGAACGTAACTTTGACTTGGAAACATCACCTAAGTATTTCATTTAAAGTAGATTTCGCCAGGATTCTCGCATTCCAAGTTTATTAAGGCAGAGGCTTCAGTAATTTGTACGTAAGCATAACTAACTGGGACTTAATGAGAGGGTGCCAGCGGTGGCATAGAGCTTCTGTAAATGGTGCAAATATTTAACAAACAGAAAATACCCAGATTAAAGGTCTCAAAGCATATCATTATAAATTCAAATATTTAAGTACTACGAGTATTTGAGCCATTACCAGAGTCTGTGAAAGCCCATATTTTTACGGTAATCCATATTCATAAGGTAAGGTCCAGCAAGAAGAATTAGGTAATAAATGTGATACTAAGTACATAACGTCGGTGCGACAAAAAAAATCGCCATGTGTTTTTTTAGGTTTTTTTTATAATTTCATATTTTAATTCCTTTTTTGATCCCGCGTCGACTCATGAAACAGTTTTTTTGATATCTTTATTGGTTCTGAAAATAACTATTTCCGCTATGTGCACGCGGAACAAGATTTGGAAGAAATAAATCGTTATGTGTGTATTTTAGCACATAGCGAAATTAAATACTCAGTTTCCCGATGAAAACCATGTGCAATTTACTACACTTAGCGAGTTTTTCAGGAGTAAACTACCCTATTTTAATACCAATTTCAAATAATTACTACCTACCTATGTAATAATTACGTGCATAAAATATCGCCTAGATTTTTAAGATTTTTTTTTCTAGATACTCTTGTGACCTGTTTTATTAATTGAGTAAGTAATTAGTTTTTAAGCATAAAAACTTATTTATTTTGTTAAAATAATCTATTATGGGTAAGTTGGAGTTTGTCCGTGAAGAATCTTTGCTCTGTCTCAGGTGATGTAGATGTGGTAAATAAGAAGTGGACTGTAGGTTTAAAAGCTTGTTGTAATCCAAATTAAGAAAAATACAAAAAAAAAGTGATGTACACAGTTGTTGGGAAATCAGTGAACCCGTGGGTTTCTGGATCTACACATAGGTCAAAAGTTGTATGTTGTATGCAAAGTAGGTACCTCTATAGCCATTTGAGAATTATACCAGGATAGATTTGAATGTTGCTCAAATAGTGCGAGAGCTTTATGATAGTTGGTGATATTTAATATAATATTTAATAATAGTAAAAAAAATTAAACAAAAAAGAACCGACTTCACTTAGGATCCACTATTCCAAGTAGCCTTCCAAACGAAGGAAAACTTAGGGGAAATAATTCGTGTATAGCTGAATTTTGGTATAGTTGTAGACAAAGGTGTCTTACACAACATACCAAAAGTACTCATGGATAGGGGTGCCGCTAACGGGGAGAGGGGGGTGTAAAGGTCCCCTTTTTTGGTTTTTTGTAAATAACTCAGTAGCGGTGGCTCATACGAAAAAATGTTCTTCTACTTAATTAATCCACAAATAATTTTCTACAAAAAAGGTTCTTTACACTTTTTTGCTGGGATCAATGTATAATGAGATTTCGAGGAAATACGATAATCACTTTTTGAAACTTTCGGAGCTATTCTTTACGAAACTATTAGTTTTGTCTAAAAGTTGTTATAGAAAACCCATATTTATATTAAAAGACCTATCCAACGACACCCCAAACACTAGGGGTGGAGTAAAAAAAAGAATTTACCTCCCACTTCATGTGTTCGGGAGGTACCCCAAAAATAATATTTTTCAGATTTTGTTTTAAAACTTTGTCTGCGTGTTCAAAACACATACTCATACGAAGTTTAACTATTCAAGTACTAACCATCACTGAGCAGGTTGAAGAGGGTATTTTTTTACTTTTTATTTTTTATGCCACGACGGTGGCAAACAAGTATACGACCCGTCTGATGGTAAGCAGTTCCCATAGCCTATGGACGCCTGCAATCAACTTCCTAACTTTATAGTTTCGCTGTCCGTTTGTCCCAGTCTGTCCGTTCACGGCTTTGCGCAGTGATGGTTAGTACTAGAATAGTTAAACTTCGTATGAATATGTGTTTTGAACACGCAGACAAAGTTTTAAAACAAAATCTGAAAAAATATTATTCTTTAGGGTAGCTCCCGAACACATGAAGTGGGGGGTAAATTATGTTTTTTAATTCACCCCTAATGTGTGGGGTGTCGTTGGATAGGTCTTTTAATATAAATATGGGTTTTCTAAAACAATTTTTAGACAAAACTAATAGTTTCGTAAATAAAAGCTCCGAAAGTTTCTAAAAGTGATTATCGTATTTCCTCGAAATCTCATTATACATTGATCTCAGCAAAAAAGTGTAAAGAACCTTTTTTGTACAAAATCATTTGTGGATTAATTAAGTAGAAGAACATTTTTTCGTATGAGCCACCGCTACTGAGTTATTTACGAAAAGCCAAAAAAGGGGACCTTTACACCCCCCTCTCCCCGTTAGCGGCACCCCTATCCATGAGTACTTTTAGTATGTTGTGTAAGACACCTTTATCTACAACTTCACCAAAATTCAGCTATACACGAATTATTTCTCCTATCGAGCAGTTAGTGGGCTTCCTTCGGTGAGCTAAAGAGGAAATGACCGAGTTGCTGTAAAAATACTGAAATCACTATAGGTGTGCTTATAATAGTTGAGGAGTTCCTCGATTTCTTCAGAATCCCATCATCAGATCCAGACCTGGTGACAATGGAACCAACTGTGGAGTATATTCTAGCCGTCTTCGAATAATCGGTGAACATACATAAATAACAGCAAAAAAAAAGATCCCGACGAATTGAGAATCTCCTCCTTCGAAATTTTGAAGTTGGTTGAAAATTTTACATGACGATCAATTTGTTGATTGTAAATGATTTTATCCAATTTATATTTTCTGTACGGTTTTCTTTTTGAGGTGTTCAATAATAGTACATTACGTACCTAGGGCGGTAAAATAAAGATGGCCTCAGATCGCTGGCATTTGTGGCCCGAACCGAAGGTAAGGGCCATAAACAAGCGATCTCAGGCCTTCTTTATTACCGCCCGTGGTGCGTACATAATTTTACGTCTTCTTCTGGGTGTTAAGTGAGATTTGCCGCTGCGCCCGTGGGCGGCAAATCTCACTTACCGCCCAGAATGGCGTAAAGAGTATTTGTATTGTATTGTATTATCATTTATAAATTACATTAACTTAATATCTTTTATTCATAAGAAAGAGGCTTAAGAAGAATAAGGCTTTGAAACGTTTCCGAACAGTCCGGAAAGAGAAGCGTCGTGGTTTATATGAGAGCTCGGATCATACATTCTACGACACTTTTCTTTTCGGACAGACTCTAGACTGTAACTGTTAATAGTTAACAGTTACAGTTACAGGCTGATCCTATGAAGTCAAAAATGTGTATTAAAAACCCTTGCTTGTCGTCAACTGCCGTTGTCACGTCAAGATTGGTACGTCATTCCACGTCTTGCCGTCCGCTAAAAATATACAGATATAAATTGTATTCGTAAACTAAAAAAAAAACATTACCGCGCTTAATTTTTTTAAAGTCGACTCTACTAAAGCTAGTAAATATTGGTATACTGGAGTAAATAGCATCAAGTCCAATCTAAACTATAATTTGGCAGAAATATGCTGAAATATGAATACTTATATGTTTTTATAAATAAAAGATAAATTATTTTTTCAATTTTTTCATTTTTGACAACTGACGTAGTGTAGGTATGTATATTCAGTTTTTTTTATCGTTACACAATGAGTTTTTACAAGAGTTCGATCAAAAGTCATTCATATTTTTGCAAAAATATCCGAATTCTCGAATTCATTTGTGGAAATATTAGTCTAAAATTATCGATAAACCTTGGGTCGAAATGATTTGGGAAATGTAACTTTTCAAAAGAAATGAACTATTCCCATTCGTTATTATGGCACAGGTGATACAACACAACACCGACAGGAATAATGCCTATTTTTTTCGTAGTCGAGTTACAGTTTATTTATTAGTTAACCGACTTCAATTTCATATTTTAAACTTTTTTCTTATTTCCTAAAGATACTTGTTTTGTGCAATAAAGTGTTTTACTACTACCACTACTACTTCGATATACCCAAGAACTCGTTGTTCTGTTAGAAAGAGTATTAAAATAGCCAACATTATTTCATTGAAAAAACCGATATGTGTCCGTTTTAATGCTACGAAATAGTAGCAAAAAATCGCTATGTGTAAAATATGCACATAACGATTTTAATCGAACCAAATTTAACTCGCTATGTGGCAATATTCTGGTTTTTTATTAATATCACAAATTCTAAAACTCCACGCCGACAATTTGGACTTACCTTTTTTAACTGAAGCCGTTGACACTTGGAAGGCCGCCTGCCCTAACAAAGACCTACCCGAGGTTCGCCATTCGCAACACCAATGGGACGAGCCGCTCTGCACGCTGGTACGTGATAATCTCTATGAAACGGCCACCAGCCCTGCAGAGCGAGCTCGTCTCCTTGCTGGAGCGAAATGGGAATCCGGTGCATGGTTGCAGGCGCTGCCTTCCAAAAACCTCGGAACACTCCTCACCAGCAGCACTTTTAGGCTCGCTGTATCGCTGCGCTTGGGGGCGGCATGTGTGGCTCCACATCAGTGCCACTGTGGCGCCAGCGTTACCAAATTTGGTCTCCACGGTCTTTCATGCTACAAGAGTGCTGGCCGCACAGCACGTCATGCCAGTCTTAACGACATCTTACGTAGAGCCCTCGTCACCGCCGGAGCGCCGTCTGTCCTAGAACCGACGGGCCTAGCGCGTGACGACGGCAAAAGACCAGACGGCATGACCCTGGTTCCCTGGAAGCTGGGACGGCCCTTGGTTTGGGATGCCACGTGCGTCGACACCCTCGCGCCGTCCCACCTTCCAGGGACATCAGCCAGGGCTGGGGCTGCCGCAGATACGGCTGAAAACCTCAAGCGGCGCAAATATGCAGCCATAGATACTGGTTGCATGTTTGAGCCGTTTGGGGTGGAAACACTGGGACCGTGGGGACCAGGAGCTCATGGTATCTACAAAGACCTAGCCAAGCGCCTAATTGACGCAACGGGTGACCAGAAGGCTGGGGCATACTTTGTCCAACGCATCGGCATTGCTGTCCAGCGCGGCAATGCCGCTAGCCTTCTGGGCACCCTTCCATTTGGCACTGATTTGGAGCCCATTTTTTATTTGTAACTTTTATTTTGTAGGTTTTAGTTTAGGGAACGTACCCAAACTACGTGACCCGTTTAGGGGGGGGAGGGGGGTCGTCAAAATACTACTCTAGGTCACAGGGGGGAGGGGGGGAGTCTCAGGTTCTGTCACGTAGTTAATAATTATGCTCAAATCTCGCGCTTCTAATAATCTAATTATAGGTTTCCACGCACTTTTGGCGTCACGCCGAGGGGGGGGGGAGGGGGGTCAAAAACTGAAAAAAATGGGTCACGTAGTTTGGGTACGTTCCCTTAGTATTAGTTTATTTTTAAGATTTGTTAGTTGTAATTTATTTTTAGGTTTAATATTAGTTTTTATATCACAAAGTTTTAATTAAGAAACTGCTATTTTTTTTCAAGGGTGACATATTAAATATCCAACTCTATTATAAAAAAAATATAGATCTAACAAAAATGCTATAATCATTAAAATAAACAGTCTTTATTGTCTCCTGAAAAGTAGCTCAAAAACACATAGCGATTTTTTTAGTCGCACCGACGATAAGTATATATACGCGTTACCTGGCTATTAGACGTACAAGTACAGTCACCGGCAATAGTATCTTCCTACATGAAGGCAGCAAAAATATGTGACACGCTCTTATTTGTAGGGCTTTAAGAGCATGTCACATATTTTTGCGGCCTTCGTGTAGGAAGATACCTACTATTGCCGGTGACTGTACCATCGGGTTCATAAATGCATGGGCAATTTATGAATGAATTCATTGGTAAATTGGCCATCCAATTATGAACCCAATGGTACATGCCCCTATATTCGACAAGTTATGACACGTGGGTATCACAGTTGAATCGCTACTGATGGTTAGAGTGATACCGTATCCATCTGTCCACACGTGACCACATCTAATAGACGGAGAGCTAGCCACGTCAGATATGACACAATAATGAGAGCAATGAAACCCCTGTAGTCAATTTACTATCCTATGCTTATTTATAGATCTGGATATCTGGCAGTTGTGAAGTGGTGCAAACAATGCAAACCATTCCATGAAAAAAAAAATCCTACAGTTCTAGTTTTGATGCAAAATTATGAGAAATAATTAGATTAGATTAGATTATTATGGGAAGAAGAGCGAGGTACTTGTATTTAAAGCTGGAAAAAAATCCTACCAGACAGTACCCCCTGTGACCTTGGGTGGAGAACTGCTCAAGGTTACTAAATCGTTCAAATACCTGGGCCACTGGGTCACTGAGGACATCAAGGATGACCTCGACATAGAAAGAGAGCGCAGAGCGTTGGCTGTACGTGGGAATATGCTGGCTCGCAGGTTTGCCAGGTGTAATAAAAACGTAAAAAAGACGCTTTTTGCATTCTGCCAATCATTTTCTACCTGCAGCCTGTGGGCCAGGTATACTCAGCGAGCGTATAACGCGCTACGGGTACAGTATAACAACGTTTTCAGGATGCTAATGGGACTGCCACGGTACTGTAGCGCACCCGGGATGTTTGCGGAGGCGCACACGGACGATTTTTACGCGATTATACGCAAAAGATCGGCATCGCTTATGCAAAGAGTGAGTGGCAGTGGCAATGGTATCCTGAGAACGTTGGCAGGTAAGTTAGATGCACCATTACTCAAGCACTGAAACAGCCTACATATGGCAGCAACAGATGTTGAGAAATGGTGCATCTAGATTACTTATAACTATTATTTAATAGTACCTGTACCGATTGTTTGTCTTAGTTTTATAATATTTGTAATAAATTATAATTTACAATTCTATGTTACTAACCCTATATTGTAAGCCTAGTTGTATATACTAACAATCTATGGATCTTTGATTCGAAATAAATAAATAAATTGATTGATTGATTGATTGATTGATATAATTGCCTTAGGTGTCTGTTGGAGGAATAGGGCCAAACGACCTATATTGTAATTGATAGTTTTTCGCCTACATATTTTGGAAAATATATTCCGGCACATCGTTGCAAAGGTGTTGTCGTATAGTCTCAGAGTGGTCGACGGGCCTTGCACGGGACGAGCCAGGAGTTCGATTTTTGAATGTCACCGAGTGACTAATTCTCACCGATGTGAGTGATTTCCGAAAGTTCGTATTTTTGAAACTCATCGGTGACTTACATTTGTCATACCTATGATATCGATTTACGAGTGCCCCTACCCACTCGTAAATGAAATCACCATGCGACTGTTTTTGACAGTTGACGTAGGTATTATTCATAAAAAGTTTACAATTATCAAGTAAAACAATATCCAAGTTGTTAGTTAATACACTCGTAATCTTGTTAGAAAAGTTTTTCTCTTATAAAATAATACGTAAAACTCTTGCTTTGAGGTTACCCTCCACCGGGATCTGAGAAGGGCAACAAAGAAGCCGACTAAATTATGTAGGCTAGCTACAGTATGCTATCAGCCATCTTGACATGCGTTTCCAAATAAGTCGCGTTGCATGTGTTTCTATCCCTGACGGTGGTACGCGTTTGCGGTCTCTAGTTAATCATTTACATGACACTGACAGATACGCTACGTTTTACGTTTGACCAATTTGATGAATCTATTTTAAGTTATAGTATGAGAAAATAAAAACCGGTATCAAGGACAACACTATAACACCTGCGTAAAATGAAATTAACGGGAAGATTGTCTCTGACTGACATTGTAAAAATTCTGCATGTTGGTAAACAGCGTGTGACTTTCAAAAATACGGCTTTTGGAAAATGGTGACATAAAAGTCATCGGTGATAATTTTAGTCACCGGTGACTTTGATATCACCAGTGAGATTCAAAAATCGAACTCCAGGTCCGAGCTTTATTTGTAGCTACTAACGGCTGTCATATGATCGTGCCGTGGACTTTCCGGGTACGTAACGAGCCTCTTACGACACTCAGAGGTCACATGATGTTTTCTATACAAAATGAAGTGTCGGAAGTGTCGGATCATTAAACCGTGAATCATCCTTTAGAACTTAGTTAAATATGAATTGAACTGTGTATTTCAATTTGATTAAGTATACTGCCTAAAGTACCGTGATATTGATCCATATCAGAAAGTAAAAATGTAAAAAACTCTTTATTGTACAAAAACAAGTCAAAAACAATAGCTCACCGAAGGAAGCCCACTAACTGCTCGATAGGAGAAATAATTCGTGTATAGCTGAATTTTGGTGAAGTTGTAGATAAAGGTGTCTTACACAACATACTAAAAGTACTCATGGATAGGGGTGCCGCTAACGGGGAGAGGGGGGTGTAAAGGTCCCCTTTTTTGGCTTTTCGTAAATAACTCAGTAGCGGTGGCTCATACGAAAAAATGTTCTTCTACTTAATTAATCCACAAATGATTTTGCACAAAAAAGGTTCTTTACACTTTTTTGCTGAGATCAATGTATAATGAGATTTCGAGGAAATACGATAATCACTTTTAAAAACTTTCGGAGCTTTTATTTACGAAACTATTAGTTTTGTCTAAAAATTGTTTTAGAAAACCCATATTTATATTAAAAGACCTATCCAACGACACCCCACACATTAGGGGTGAATTAAAAAACATAATTTACCCCCCACTTCATGTGTTCGGGAGTTACCCTAAAAAATAATATTTTTTCAGATTTTGTTTTAAAACTTTGTCTGCGTGTTCAAAACACATACTCATACGAAGTTTAACTATTCTAGTACTAACCATCACTGCGCAAAGCCGTGAACGGACAGACTGGCACTAACGGACAGCGAAACTATAAGGTTAGGAAGTTGATTGCAGGCGTCCATAGGCTATGGGAACTGCTTACCATCAGACGGGTTGTATGCTTGTTTGCCACCGTCGTGGCATAAAAAATAAAAAGTAAAAAAATACCCTCTTCAACCTGCTCAGTGATGGTTAGTACTTGAATAGTTAAACTTCGTATGAGTATGTGTTTTGAACACGCAGACAAAGTTTTAAAACAAAATCTGAAAAATATTATTTTTTGGGGTACCTCCCGAACACATGAATAGGAGGTAAATTCTTTTTTTTACTCCACCCCTAGTGTTTGGGGTGTCGTTGGATAGGTCTTTTAATATAAATATGGGTTTTCTAAAACAACTTTTAGACAAAACTAATAGTTTCGTAAAGAATAGCTCCGAAAGTTTCAAAAAGTGATTATCGTATTTCCTCGAAATCTCATTATACATTGATCTCAGCAAAAAAGTGTAAAGAACCTTTTTTGTAGAAAATTATTTGTGGATTAATTAAGTAGAAGAACATTTTTTCGTATGAGCCACCGCTACTGAGTTATTTACGAAAAGCCAAAAAAGGGGACCTTTACACTCCCCTCTCCCCGTTAGCGGCACCCCTATCCATGAGTACTTTTGGTATGTTGTGTAAGACACCTTTGTCTACAACTATACTAAAATTCAGCTATACACGAATTATTTCCCCTAAGTTTTCCTTCGTTTGGAGGGCTACAATATGATAATAGGAAAACGCAAGTACAAAGGCGAACTTATCCCTTTGAGGGATCTCTTCCAGTTAACCTTTGAGTAGACGAGAAAAGAAGTAAATAAAGGTAGACAAATGCGGCAACATGTACAACATGGTACGAGGAAGATAGATACTATACGATACAAAAATACAAAATTATAGGATAAGGATAAGCATATATATTACACCAGAGAGGAGTGAAGAGACAATAATAATAAAAACAGAAAAGGAACATCTAAGGCAAATACAAAGCAATAGAATAGCAACAAATTAATCAGAGTCAGGTAACCATAACTTCCTTAGGTTCTCCTTGAGCGACGCAACCGACTGTGACTGTCTAAGCAAAACAGGTAACCTGTTCCAGAGTTTGACTGAGCCCACCGATTTGCTATAGCCACGATTTTTGTGAGGCGGGATGCCGAGTGACAGGTTCGCACTCGACCGCAGACGGTGGCCACTGCCTTCAGCCAAAAATTTAAATTGCCCCGAAAGGTACTGGGGAGAAAAAGAGGTAAAAAGCATATTAAATAGGAGGGAAAGAGTATGTAAATCTCTACGACGTCGGATGGGAAGCCACTTCAATTGATTACGGTAATAGTAATAGGTCACATGATCATATTGAAAGTATGTGGTATCATTCATTTATTCATTCGGAAGGGATGGTATGTAAGATTAAATCTGATGAAGTTTTTTAAATATAGTAGGTAGGTACCTTACCTTGCTAACGTCAATGAAAAGCTTCGACAGTGAAATACAGCTTCTAATTTAAAAGAAATTGCAAACCCGTAAATTAAATTATTTTTTGCCCGTTATGATTTATTGTATAATCCAACCAATTTAGACCACTTTATACTTTTATAAGTTAATGTCCCAAGGCAATACAGTAAATTGAAATATCTTTTAAAACATAACTAGGATTCCTTGAGGGGTGTGGTACTGGTAAATATAAATATCATTTCGCCCGCCCACTGAAACAGTTATTATAAAGTTGTCTTAACTAGAACAAAATACTAACTTTAGAAATTTAGCATCAATAATAAATCCCACCGAGTTTCGAGCTGTCGGTATATTATTTTCCCAGGTGCGACGTGAAGAATTAGAACCGGTGGTAGTTTTTTTGTGATAAGTACTTAAGGGGCTACTTTGAAAAATTATAGGTTTTTTCAAACGCTCTATTGACTAAACGGGAAAAGGGAATTTATTTTCGAATATATATTATTAGACTATATACTCTTGTTGATGCCACAAGCCGAAACACGATTGCTGAAAGTTGCCTCGATAGAAAAAAAATCCGAAGTTGGGTCCTTTTTCCCCTTATTTTTCTTAGCTTACGTAAACTATAAGAGATTAAGCAACATAACTAAGTAATAAATTTATATAAAAAACTTTTAAAAACAAGCTTTTATTTTAATGCTCTAAAAAAAGAAAATAAGCTTTTGAGTCAATCAAACTATTTTTATAGGAACTTTGTACAATTTTATGACATAAATGCTTGTCGCGAGACTTTCCCGTGTAAAAGAGATTGCACATTTATATGGAGAAAATATAACAAAATCATTGGTTACATTCAGTCCGATGTTGAGTACTTATTCTTTGAGTACCTACACATAAAATTATTGTCATATAACTCGTTAAATTTGACTTCAAAATTCACTTCGTGATTTGTTATTCGCATTGCACATTTGTGTCGCTTACGTTTGACATACATATAAAAAAGATGCAACTAGCGTAACAAAAACAACTCATTAACTCAATGACAAACCGCCAAGTAGCACTATTTTATATACATGTATATACTACATCCAAGACACGTAAATAACACTTGGCGTGAATTTGTTTTTTAAGAAATACATTGATAATTTTAATTCTTGAATAATGGGCTGGGCACATACATATTTTAATTAATTTTGCACTATCGTCGTAGGATTACTTGGCTTCAGTTGCACGCGCACACAGTTTCAACTGGTGTCACCTAAATATGTGCAATCTCTTTTACACGGGAAAGTCTCGCGACAAGCTTTTATGTCATAAAATTGTACAAAGTTCCTATAAAAATAGTTTGATTGACTCAAAAACTTATTTTCTTTTTTTAGAGCATTAAAATAAAAGCTTGTTTTTAAAAGTTTTTTATATAAATTTATTTTCATGTTTTTTGTTTTTAAGAGACATGTTCCGTAGCCTGTTCATTTCGATTAACACATCGTTTCGCTGTGTTGACCGGTTTCTTGCCTGTTAATTTTAGCTAATAGAAATGGTCATTGTGTGTGTTACCTGATATCAAAGTAGGCAATAGGCATCAAGGTAGGCATGCTGAGTTTTTTTTTATCATGATAGTGATGAAACACTTATGATATTTCTGACCTCTAAACCATATCAGGTAATTTAAAAATTCTTGAAAAACAAACTTCTTCGTTATATTCCACAAAGAACATTATGTTACGGAAAAATCCCAAATGACACATTACAGTTGCAAAATAATAAGCCTAATTAAGTAAATAAGTAACACTTTATTGCACATAACACAGTAGATAAATACAGTAAACAAAAGATGTGAAGTACAAAGGCGAACTTATCCCTTTAAGGGATCTCTTCCAGTTAACCTTTGAGTGAATGAGAGTGAAATTGAAATTAGGTAGACAATTACAGCAACATGTACAACAAGGTAAGTACACAATACGAGTATATAAACAATATATAATTAAGTTAACATAGACCTCATCATTTCGAGAAACAGCTACTAAAAACCCAAGCTGACAGTTGTGTCCGAGGTTGAATGAACTTCGCGTCGCTGCACTCGTTCGTTCGATAATAGTTATGCACGTATAAGGTCCGCCTCTAATTAAGAACTTGCGATTATAATAAGACCCCTCAACAAATCTGTTTTAGGCCTTCTGATTCCAGAATCCCCTGGTCATTCCAGCTCATTGAAGTCTCTTATTATATACTTCTGATACAACCTCAACAAATTTCATGAAGACCAGAATAACGTTACTAACATATTCGCGAAACGAACATTCAAAATTATAAACCCGTCGGATGTCACAGTAGGCCCAAACAGCATGAACCTATGTTGTCCTAAACCAGGGATCCAGTAGGTACCCCTAGGGTTCAGCATGAAATCTATCTCGTGATACTGGTCCCGACTGCTAACTGTTGTGATGTTTGTGTATGGACCATTTTGAAGATATGTGTTTGGACGGTTTGAGAAGGCTAGAAATAAACATGGCGTCATAACTCTCAGTTGACTTTTCATTTAATTATTAAATTAATACAGAAACCTTTCATAAAACATGGTGGCAGCGGTGGGATGTTAAAAGTAAACAGTGAATTTGAAGAAAATCACATATACAAATTGAAAATGGATGTTCACATGCAGTTAATCCAACCACTCAAGTTGGATTCGGAAAGCGATGTTGCTTCGTCGTGGAAAAGGTGGAGGCAAGTTTTTGAAAACTTTATGATTGCTATGAAGCATGATAAAGAATCAGACAAAAGAAAAATAGCCCTGCTACTCCATTTTATAGGTGAGAAATGCTTGGACATTTTCAATTCCTTCTCTGAAGAGAACAAAAAAACATATGACCTAGTGGTCGAGGCATTTGAGAGCTATTTTGTGCCTAAAAGAAATTTGGCGATATGCCGGCACAAATTTTTTACGCATGTCCAAGGAACAGATACGTTAGATATGTTTCTAACCAAATTAAGGAAGTTAGCAGCAGATTGTGAATTTAATGATTTACAAGAGTCTCTGATAAGAGACATGTTTATTTGTAACATGAACAAAGAACATGCGAATATACGACAAAAGCTGCTAGTGGAAAATGATATTGAATTAACCAAGATGATTTCTGTGTACAAAAGTATGGAAATATCTCAGAAAAATAACACATACTTGGAAAAAGAACAACAACCACAGCCACAAGAAGAAGTTTTAGCAGTTCGAGCTAATAATCAAAGAAGACAACCAAATCAAGAATTTAGAGGACGTCAACAAAGACAACAGGAGTGTATGAGGTGTGGAAACATACATTACTCTATGTGGGTGAAGTGCCCTGCATATGGAGTAAAATGCAGTAAATGTTCTAGAATTGGTCATTTCCCCAAAATGTGCAAAACACCGCCTATGAACTCCGTGGATACAGGTAATTTGTTCCATGATATGGCAGATGAAGACTTTTTCATAGGCAACTTTCAAATAAATGAAGAAAATTTACCTGTAGAATCAATAGAAGAAGAAGATGATGATGAATGGTTACTTGATGTAAAAATAAATAGTAGCGTTGTGTGTTTTTTGTTAGATACCGGGGCGAAAGCGAACTGTATTTCATATGAACTATTTTGTCAAATACGGAACACAGAAAATATTTTATATCCGAGTGCATCCAATTTGATTGCATTCAATAAAGGCAAAATACCAGTAAAAGGAACATGTTATTTAGACTGTATAGTAAATAAGTCTCAACACAAAATAAAATTTAATGTAGTAGATTTATCATGTCAACCAGTTTTGAGTGCAAAGACTTGTAAAAAAATAGGAGTAGTAAAGCGAATATATACCAATGTACCTGAAGAGAATGTAAAAAATACTATTGAACTTGATGCTTTACTTAAAAAATATGATGTTGTTTTTCAGGGTCTAGGTTGTCTACCACACAAGTGTCATCTGACGGTGCGTTCGGAAGTGCAACCTAAAATAGATGCACAAAGAAAGGTTCCATTTGCACTTCAAGAAAGATTAAAAGAGGAGTTGGATCGGATGACTAGACTGGGTGTTATTGAACCTGTTTCTAAACCTACTGATTGGGTTAGTTCAATAGTGATTGTAGAAAAAGCAAACAAAAAATTAAGAATCTGTCTTGATCCCAGAAACTTGAATGAGGCCATTCAGAGATCACATTTTCCATTACCTACTATTGAAGATGTTAGATACAAACTGAATGAAGCTAAAATATTTTCTCATTTGGATGCTTATTCTGGTTTCTGGATGATACCGCTTGACTCAAATAGTTCTGAATTATGCACTTTTAACACTCCTTATGGGAGATATAAATATTTGAGGCTACCATATGGGTTGACATGTTCTACAGAAATCTTTAGCAAGATACTAGTAGAGTCGTTTTCAGACATTCCAAATGTAATTTTGTATGTTGATGATATTTTAATTTATGCGCCAGATGAAAAAACTCACAATGAAACATTGGAAAAAGTTTTACAAAGAGCGGAGTCCATAAATTTGAAATTTAATCGGGATAAATGTAGATTTGCACAACGAGAAATTAAATTCTTAGGTCAAATATTTAATGAAGCAGGTATGTGTCCAGATTATGATAAAATCAAAGCTATTAAAGAAATGCCTACCCCGGACTGCCAAAAAAGTTTACAAAGATTTCTAGGTGTTGTTAATTATTTAGGCAGTTATATAAAAAATTTGGCTGTTGAAACTGAAGTATTGAGGAACCTATTAAAAAAGGATGCTGTGTGGTTATGGGATGCAAATCATGAGAAAGCTTTTCAGAGATTAAAGGATTTACTTACTAAAGCACCGGTTTTATGTCACTATGATAACACAAAGCCTCTAACATTGAGTGTAGATAGTTCATGTACAGCAACTGGTGCAGTTTTATTACAAAATAATCAACCTATAGCCTATGCATCAAAAACATTAACGGAATGACAAAAACGATATGCACAAATCGAAAAAGAACTTTTTGCTATTCTAGTAGGTTGTCAGAAATTTCATCAATATGTATATGGCAAAAAGATTAATGTAGAGACGGATCATCAGCCTCTAGTATCATTGTTTAAGAAACCTTTAAGTCAGGTACCTAATAGGCTGCAAAGAATGATGTTGTCATTACAACTCTATGATCTCAGTGTAAAATATGTTCCAGGTTCTAAAATGTATATTTCAGATACTCTTTCAAGAGCAGCACTCTTGGAAAGTGATGAACATAAAATTGATAATGACATTGCAATTCATGCCAATATGTTTAAAAATTCACTAGCTGTATCAGAGAATAAATTACAGATCATAAAACAAGAAACTGTGAAAGATGTAACATTGCAAAAGTTAAAAGAATATTTCTTCAATGGATGGCCAAAACACAAGAATAATACAGATGTTAATGTAAGATGTTACTGGAGTTATAGGGCAGAAATACATGTAATAGATGACATAGTTTTTAAGAATACAAGCATCATTATTCCTATCTCGATGCGTAAAGAAATGTTACAAAACATTCATGCCAGTCATGCTGGAATAAACAGATGTAAAAATTTAGCTAGAGGTGTATTGTTCTGGCCATCCATGAGTACAGATATTGAACAATTTGTAGAGAATTGCATGGTTTGTTTAAAATACAGAACGTCAAACACAAGTGAATCACTTATTATCTCGGAATGTCCATCATACCCGTGGGAGAAAGTAGGAGCTGATTTATTGCAGTTCAGAGACAAAAAATATTTAGTGATTGTAGATTACTATTCTAAATATATAGAGCTAGCTTATTTAAATACTGGTACATCGGCAAAACATGTTATCATGCATTGTAAGTCTGTGTTTGCTCGTCATGGTAGCCCACTAGTACTGATGACAGACAATGGACCTCCTTTTGATTCTAGGGAGTTTGCTAGTTTCTGCCAAGACTGGGACATTGAACATGTTACATCTAGTCCACATTTTCCTCAATCAAATGGCCAGGCAGAAGCAGCTGTAAAAATAGTAAAAAGAATATTAGAGAAATCATTTGAAGAAAATACAGATCCATACTTAGCTTTGTTACATTATAGATGCAATGAAAAAGAGTACATGAAGTCTCCAGCGGAGTTACTCATGTCTAGGAAGTTGAGATCAAATCTACCTATGTCCAAAGATCTGCTTAAACCAAAAGTTGTTCAGTTTAGCACTGAAAAAAATAGAATGATCAAACATAAAGAAAACTATAAAAAGTACCATGACAAGCATGCAAGAGACCTTCCTGAATTGTATATAAATGATAGGATTATGTACAAGAAGAACCCTAGTGCTCACTGGGAGCCTGGTGTAGTAAAACAAGTTCTGCAAAACTATCCTAGATCGTATATAGTTGAGTCAAAAGAAGGGGTAAGATATAGAAGGAATCGTAAGCATTTATTAAAAGTCAAAAATAATACAAAAGAATATATCAGTCAGAGTAACAGTAAACAAAGCAATGATATTAGTGATGATCAGCTTGTAACAGCCTCTGTTCCAGTGTCACATATGCTTGCTAAGATATGTATTCCTATGTCAAATGATAATGTAAATGAATCAGACCCAATAAGTGATGCTAATAATACTTTAATAAGCCAGGAACTATCTTTTGTAGAAACACCCAGATCTATAGATGAAAATAATGCCTTGTTATCCGATACCGACTCGTATTGCTCTTTATCTCAGCAGTCAGATGACAGCTGTGTGATTGATCCTCTATTAGAGGATACTGTTTATATATATTATTTAGGAATTATATAATTATATAATAAGAAGCAGTACTTTTCAGCCTGAAACACAGGATTTCCTAGTTCAGGCATATATGAACCTCAGCTCTGTAATAATAATGCATAGTTCTAAGAATTATCTGTACAATTATTTTTGAATAAATTATTTGATTTGATTTGATTGATTTGACTGTTGATATTGTTAGTAGTTGTAGTAGTAATTATTTAGTAATTTGTAAAAGTTCTTCAAATGTTGATTCTCTTGAAGATAATATGAGTGATGGAAATGTTAATGAACAACAGGGAGCAGGGTATGTAACTAGGTCAGGGCGTACAATAAAAAGGCCCAAAAAATATGAAGCTGATTGATTCTTACTATTACTTATTCTATTATAAAAAGGAGGATGTTGTGATGTTTGTGTATGGACCATTTTGAAGATATGTGTTTGGACGGTTTGAGAAGGCTAGAAATAAACATGGCGTCATAACTCTCAGTTGACTTTTCATTTAATTATTAAATTAATACAGAAACCTTTCATAAAACACTAACCAGTACAAGTCGAATGAGCCCAACAGCATGAGTCTATGTTGTCCTTAACCCGTGATCCAGTAGGTACCCCCCGGGTTCAACATGAGCTATATTACAAAAACTATTTAAAACGGGATATTTACCATGCGAGTTTGTTATTATGAGCTTACCAAACAAACTCACATGGTAAATATGCCGTTTTAAATAGTTTTTGTAATGTTAATGACCATATTAGCTTAAAATCGTATATTATGAGCTATATTTTCTGATACCGGTCCCGACTACTCATCAGTACAAATCGAATGAGTCCAAACAGCATGCGTCTATGTTGCCCCAAACCTGAGATCCAGTAGGTGCCCCCAGGGTTCAGCGTGAGCTCCATCTTGTGATACCGCGCGGTCCCGACTGCTTACCAGTACAAGTCGAATGAGCCCAACAGCATGAGTCTATGTTGCCCCAAACCTGAGATCCAGTAGGTGCCCCCAGGGTTCAGCGTGAGCTCCATCTTGTGATACCGCGCGGTCCCGACCCCGACTGCTTACCAGTACAAGTCGAATGAGCGCAACAGCATGAGTCTATGTTGCCCCAAACCTGAGATCCAGTAGGTGTCCCCAGGGTTCAGCGTGAGCTCCATCTTGTGATACCGGTCCCGACTACTCATCAGTATAAGTCGAATGAGTCCAAACAGCATGAGTCTATGTTGTCCTAAACCCGAGATCCAGTAGGTACCCCCAGGATTCAGCATGAGGTATATTTTGTAATACCGGTCCCGACTACTCATCAGTATAAGTCGAATGAGTCCAAACAGCATGAGTCTATGTTGTCCTAAACCCGAGATCCAGTAGGTACCCCCAGGATTCAGCATGAGGTATATTTTGTAATACCGGTCCCGACTAAATACTCATCAGTATAAGTCGAATGAGTCCAAACAGCATGAGTCTATGTTGCCGCAAACCCGAGATCCAGTAGGTACCCCCAGGGTTCAGCATGAGCTCCATCTTGTAATATCGGTCCCAACTCGTTACCAGTACAAGTCAAATGAGCCCAAACAGTGACTTATTAAGACTATTCTAATTCTAGTATCGATTAGGAGAAATTGGTACCAAATCAGCTTTCGATATTGTGGCTGACTGTACTTTTCTTTAGAAAATCAAGGAGTACTCCTCGGGACGATTCTAATAAACCCAAACTCAATCTGGTAGAGGTAGTTTATGGCAGAGTTCTTATGGCCACCTCCTGTCTCCATCATCAGACCAGCTCGATGGTACCAAAATATTGTATTGTCATCCAAGTTACGCATGTGTGCTAAATTTCAGCTCAATCGGACATCAAGAACTGGTTCAAATCTGCCTCGCCAGATTCTACCTAAACATCTAACACACATATTTATCTACTGACAAACACTGTGAGTTAAATAAAAGCTTGTAAAAAATATGGTATATTTATTTATCTAAAAAGTCACGAGAAACAAAATTTGACAAAACTCTATAGGTTCGCTTATTTATCGTAGTTTAGTCAAAAAGTCTGATCCTTAAGAGCGCTGCATCTCTTTCTATCGTGCACGGCAGCCATAAACGTGTCTCTTACGGATGGGCGTGGCTTGTCCGAATCGAGGAACGGCCTTAAGTAGGTACATTGCAGTGTACCTAAATTGAAGAAATAGGATTAAAATACCAAGTAGGTATGCAAGTGCACATCTACGTCTACCTTGGCTACTTTGCCTACGTTTGCCTTTTATTTCGTGTAAGTTTACGCGAACCTTAACGATACGTGATTCTATTGACGAGATCTGCGTGCGGCAGGCTTGATGAATTTTTTTCATGCATGGTATCAGTCGATTCGTTTTGTTGTGAGGATCGTATGTCTATATGGGGCCAATTGCCTTAAATCAACATAAAAGACAGAGACTTAAACTCTGAGATTTGCATTTGTTTCTCAAAACGCTACTAACAAAATTATATGAAACGGTGAAGTCACTGCTTCATAGTTGCCCAGGTTTAATGTAAGGAAAAATTATGAAATTGCTCTTTTTTACAGTGAAATGTTGCGTTTATGTATATGGTTGTAATACAATTTATTTCACAATAAAATGTTATGGTGGGCGGTAATTAAAAATCGAATGGTATGGTGGGCGGGTTTAAAGCCAGCAAGCTGCACCCGTACCTTTTTCATTACATGATCCTATATTTTTATATATTGTTAAGTTCTTAAATTGTTGCCTAACTTTTTATACTAACATATATGTAGACTACTTAACTACCTAATATCTACAGAGTGTTTCATGTAATAAGAGCAATAAATTAAAATGTAGATTCGTCTCCTCAATTAACACAACTTTTGTTCAACAACTTTAAAAAAAAAAAACTTTTTAGATTGTCTCTTTTTCATACAAAATAAATAGTATTTTCAATGTACAGTCACGTATTTTAATTGTTGAGGCATTTACGGTTCAAGCTACTTTCTTTTGCTTAGTACTCATTCTATGAAATGTCCAATGTAAAGTGAACCCTAAATGGCTTAACTATTAAAGTCCTTGACCGTCCGTTACAATCCGTCTATTTGACATTGTTTGTCAGTCTTGTCATCCTACAAAAATAATCAATTTTGGAATACATTGCGTGATTAAAATAACTTTTAAGTGTACTAAAAATTAAACCATAAGTCATTTTTAAAAGTCACTGAAGAGACGTTGTCTGGTTTGAGGAATAGAATCTACGTTTTAATTTATTGCTCCTATTACAGGAAACACCCGGTATGCCAATACCTTAAGAACAACTGCAAAAAGTAATGAAATAAATGCATTTGTATTTGTTTTTTATGGTGTTATTGGTTTTTTAAATATCGTACTTTAAAAATCATTTTTTTTTTAAATTTGAATCCTGATATCTTTGAACTAATCAATAGATTTTTTTAAATGTTTACTTTATTTGGATATTTTGATCATTTTGCATCCTATCAACTAAATATAATTCAACATGTGTCATCATCCCTATTGGCGAGATAAGCCATTCCCTACTGTCCCAACGGTACGTTTCGTTATAATTGCTACCTAACTGACGCACTACGCAGGGTCAATCTACAACATCTACACTATTCGTACCTACTATAATTATCAAGAAGAAAGAACCGAGTTCACTTAGCCAGTCATGACACACACTAACCTAATCTGTGCCATCAGTTGTCCATCGTCGCTACTAAATAGACAGTAATTTATCATGAAAGAACATATTCAACAATTTGCAAAGTTGTATTCATCGGATGTGAGAGTTCGCTACTATCGCAACGAGCGCCGAAATATGCGGAAGCAATTACTGCACTACCTACTTTGTCTTTGAAAGTGGAAACAAAATCACACGATAATTGTGTTGTGTTAGAGTCGTTAAAGTCATTTTAACGTCGCGGCGCGAGGACGATCCAGTGATGATCAATTTTAGCTACACATTTTTAAATAAAACTTAAAATTACTTTACAACATCCAGGCTGGTGCCTCTTTTTATCTATTGATAATACTTGTGTAAAGAGACACCTTGTGGTTAAATTTTACATGGCTTTGTTTATAAAATGTATTACATAGAACTTATTATATAAAAAACAGATGATAAAAAAAATTGGAAATGTCGTGAATTCTGAGACACTGTGCCGTACCTATTATAATTTTAAAATGGTTCTCTGCCTTTTCGCCGAAAAATGTATTGCCGAATTTCACTTGCCAACCAACTTTTCGCAGAAGTTTCATTTGGCCGAATTTCATTTCCCAACTTTACATAATCCAACCTAACCTAACCCAACCTAGAAAGTAGATTTCATTTCCCAAATAAAATGAAATGGTTGGTTAAGAAATGAAATGGTTGCGAAAAAATTAATTGGTAAAAGTTAATTGGCCAAATGAAACTTCTGCGAAAAGTTGGTTGGCAAGTGAAATTTGGCTATAAAATTTTCGGCGAAAAGGCAGGATACCTTTTAAAATATAGAAACGAAACATTAAAAACACAATTTATCTCAAACATAAGAAACTCCAACACACAACTAATAATCAACCAATATTGAAGTTATTTTGACAAAACACGGGACTTAATCGCGTACACTTACTTTTTTAATTTTCCTGACGTTTCGAGCGTGTCGTAACGCTCGTGGTCGCAGGTAGACTGGCGAGGAATCGTATCAGCGTCACTTTGCCTAAGACACACAACACAACACTCACAACATCCCCCGTTAAGTCCCGTGTTTTGTTTAAAAAAATGAGTGAAAAGCATGTGACGTGTGAATCGGACCACGGGTCTCGGAGTAATCGGTGAACATATGTTACTGTAAAAGCCCGAAGTGCTGTTAAACCTAGGTTTTACCGGTAACACCTAGGTTTTACCAACTTGATTCGGTAAAAGCCCGAAATGTTGAGATAACTTCTTTAATTTCGGACTTTTACCACCGTCGAGTCGGTAAAACCTAGGTTTTACAAAAGCGACCGGTAAATATTGACAAAATATTTTAGTCCTTGCCTCGTTCTTGTGGAATTCGCCGAAAGTTTGTGTCACAGTGTAAAGACGCTAAATTTGCACCCAGGACCCGCGGAGAACGGCAAATACCTATAGATCAAGCGTCGTATCATCTCATTTTTCTAGGTCTGTAAAGCTGATCTGCTTGAAGGGCAATAACAGTCCCCGAGTAATGCGCTTTATTGGGGATTGTGTTGAAATTCTAAGTGACTAGATTTACCTGCCTGTGTTTGTCCTGCGAAATCAAACGCCGTTAGCGGGGATGTAACGAACGCTGTTAAGGGGACCTTTTTTTTGACGGAGTGGGGAATGCCTTTACGCATCGTCTCCTAGGCCCCGGGAAGGCCTAGGTGGGAGGTATGTGGGACTCGCCGCTCATGACCCCTCTCCTAACGAGAGGGGAAGAGTTGGCCCTACCCACTAAACCCCACTCCGGCGTTTCACCCTCTTTGCTGTTAACAAGGGCGCCATGGGTTCGAATAACATGCTACCTTGGCGCCCTAGCTCTAGCACGAGAGGAGGGGGTAATCAGAAACTCTTGAATACACCCCCCCCCCCCCCCGATCAAGTACTAGGGGCCGTGCAATGCGGGTTCCGAACCCGCTGTTCCCACGCCTCAATTAGGGGTCTTGTCTATTAAAGACAAGTCGCCTTCGACCTTGCTGTCTGCGCCGGAGAGGCAGCGCATCCGCACTGAAAAAAAAGGATAACAAAACTACTTTGGCTATTTCATCAATAACCAAAGTTTGGTAAAGAGTTAATCAAGTTCATTTGTTAATAACACATGGTTTATGTATAAATAACAAAACATTTTGGTAAGAATAAGCCTTAGTTTTGTAGTCACTATTTTTATGTTACTGGTAGACGAAATTTGGTTGCTTGTAACAAATTATTTTTTTCAGTGCGGATTATCTTCCCGTTCCCTCTCCGCCGCCTCCTTCTGTTTCATTACCTGTTCACAGAAGGAGGCCACCGCGTCCCATTTTCTCTCGCTGCCCAGCATAGTTGCTATTAAGCAGTGCAGCGAGAGGTCCGCTATCCTCGTTGCCGCCACAAGGGCCGCTCGTTCTACGGCCCAGCGATTATACCTCTCAAGTGTGTGCTGGGCCGTGTTATCCGCCCCGCCATATTCGGGTTATTGAGGCCCTGGTTCCCTCCCTATTAAATGCAGGTAGTGTCCGAAGCAGCCGTGCCCGGACACCACCTGCGTCATTCTGAACGTCAGGGTCCCCTTCCGCCTGTCTAACCACTCGTCTATTACCGGTAAGGTAGCCCCTATGGTCCGCGTGCCATAGCGGCTATCCTCCAGCACATCCGAAGGCGTTCTGCAGCCCTCTGTGCCACCGTCTCAGCCTCCTTCACGTCTAGGGGCTCCCCCCTCCTTTTCGCCTCCACCTTCTGCTGGTATCTCCCCGCTAACACCACCACGTCTTACTTCCAGGGCGGGGTGCCAGCAAGCAGGCACGCGGATGTGATGTGATGAGTTGGTTTCCTCAGCGGCTCCATCTCAAGTACTTCTACTCGAGCAACCGACCACCCGATCGTCAACCTCCCCACTTTGGGCACTGGACCAGGACTGAGCCAGAGCCACCAAATCCAAAGCGGATATCACCTGCTTTCACTTCATCAGACGAGCATTTTGCGTGGGTCGCAATGGTTCTCGCCACTATTTCCGGCGTAGCCTTTGACCACGTCGCCGATGGCCGCCTCTAGTTTTTCCCGCAAGGCATCGGCTGCACGGTCATTATCCGCCCCTGCAACCTCCAATATGCGGGCCCCGTCCGCCGTCTTCCACACCTTGAGGTTTTCAAGGCCAATGTCCTGGAGACTAAATGCTTGGGTGGCTCTCATCATAACGGAAGCATACGATTCCGTAGCTTCCAGCTTGAGAGCCAGTACCACGGCCGCGGTTTTCGGCATCCCCCCCTCTTTTTCCGGCGGGGCCACCGGCTTGGTTGCCTTAGTTGCCGGGGACGCAGGTGTGGAGGCTTTCTTTTTATTATTTCCTCCTTTTCGCTCCATAATTCTCCAGTCCGATTTGGGGGGACTCGACGTTTGACTAGGGGTAGGGGCCACCTGCCTGGGCTCATTAGCAGCCTTTCCCGCCCTAGAGGCAGGACCAGGTCTTGCAGAGGGCATCAGTGTAGATCCCGTGGCTGCTACTTGACTGTAGTCAATGTGTGGCCTTCTGTTCGCCTTCTGTTGCAACTGCCCAGGTGCCGCAGGTGTGCTTGCGGCGCGTTCCGCCTTTCTTTTATCCGCCTCTAGTGGTGGGCGGGACGATCGGCTCTGGGGAGAGGCGGCTCTCAATTCTCTCCAACCTGGTGTTCACCATGTTCCCAATAGAGGAGAACAATTCTCCCGAGAGCTCCTCTTTAAAACTGGGAAAGAGTGTCACCATTTCTGACGTAAGGCGATCAAAATCTGACCCGCTGGGGTCAGCCGCAGGAGTCACCTTCTGCTTTTCAGAGAAAGCCCTTCTGAGAGCCTTCGTATCCTCCCGCATTATCTTGTTGTCCGCCTTGAGGGAGCGAATCTCATCATTCTCCTGCCACGATTGTAGTTGCTCCATAGCAGACACGTTTGCACGGCAGGCGTCGTTAATGGTGCCCCTCACACACCCATTTATGTTCCCCGACTTGGCCGTCTGCTGCAGCACCGTCTGAGCAGCCGAGCGTGCCACCGCTATGGGGTCCTCGCCTTCCCTCAGGGATATCTGGTCATTCCAGGGGTCCTCGTCCTCCGTCTCCTTCTCTTCGGAGTCTTGCCCCACGCTCTTTAATTAGCCTCGTGCGGCCGAGATCCCGACGTGGGCTCCCGCTGCCTTTTTTTGGCTCCTCGAGCAGGCAGAATCCTCAGCTTCAGTCGAGGAGCCAATCCTGCTGCGGAAGGCTTCCTTCCCCTACGCGCCGAGTTGATTTTCGGTCCGTTGTCCGGCACCGCATCATCTTTTGCATAAGGGTGAACCCTTTTGCTCCCTGTCGTGAGACCCCCGTGAAGCCCCTGTGTCCGTCGCGCCCATGGGAGATAATATCTCCTTTCGGGGAAGGCCGTTTTCTCGACCACGCCCGAAAACATAACGTTTTCCCGCTCAAACAAACCGTCCTTTTGGGACATGCTCCCTCCGGGAGGGGGATCGATTCACCAGGCGAAACCACCCCCTCACCGGGCAAAATCCCACGAAAAGGCAACCAAAAATTCTCGTATGAAAAATGGTCAAGAGTGAGTCGGGCCAAATCCGACAAAGTTAAGAAAACGCCGGTTTTCGGCCCTCCACCACTTTCTCTCTTAGTTTAAAATTCAGCGCAAGGCGTCGAACGATAGAGGAAACTGCCCTATATACGATGATATAAAGCGCAAATTTTTATTTTCCCCCCCTCAAAAGTAACGGCAATTACAAACTTAATGCAAAAGCTAGATTCCCCTCATAAACAGGAATAGCAATCTACGTTCCCTCGAATAACTTCGGAAATATGCATCCTAAAATTATGCAGTAAACGCCAGCTGCTAGACCTTGTCAAAACACAATTTAAACGCTATAGAAATAAAAGATAAGATAAGAAAAGTAAAAGATATGAATTTTTTAGAGATCAAAATAGAAGTATGCAAAATTTCAAAACAAACTCTATTGTCCCCAATAACTTTTGAACGCTAAGTCCGAATAAATTTCAAAAAGGTGAAAGATAGTTAACTATAATAGTCTTTACACTGTGACACAAAATTTCGACGAATTCTACAAGAACGTGGCAAGGACAAATATTTTGTCAACATTTACCGGTCGCTTTTGTAAAACCTAGGTTTTACCGACTCGACGGTGGTAAAAGTCGGAAATTAAAGAAGATATCTCAACATTTCGGGCTTTTACCGAATCAAGTTGCTAAAACCCAGGTGTTACCGGTAAAACCTAGGTTTAACAGCACTTCGGGCTTTTACAGTAACACATACATAAAATAAAACACCAAACCGAATACAGAACCTCCTTCTTCTTTGAAATTTAAGTCGGTGAAAAAACATAATAGCAACTTACATTGCAATCGACATGACAAGTGTAACATTGGCGTATAATTTCTGCTAAGACCTAGTTGTATGTAGTTGATTGCGGTAGCCTGTAAATTAGACCTACACGCGACCGAGTCATTATTCTGGAAATGTGGTCATTAAATACATCTGCACGATACTGTACGTGGACCCACCACGGACTCCTAATTCTGGGCAGTTTGCCCTTCGGGCATCTGAAGCTACCTAACGAAACTTACCTACCTATTGACTTATTGTGACTACTTACTCGTATTATATTGTGAAATTTGACGAAAGGATAAATAACTTCTAAGAAAAAACAACCACGGAAAAAACAGTATGTGCAAAAGCTAAGATTGGGAAATTTTGCGAATGGAAAAATCGCTACCAGTAAAATAAGATTTTCGGGAAATGATCGCTACACTCCTCAATAATCACACCAGGTCAATGTCAAATTTAATTCGGGTTATTTTTAGTTTCGAACAAAGGATGCATGTTACGGCAAAAGTTTCTATATTTGCAATCTAATGACTGCTATCCTAATTAAGTTTACCTGTCAGTTGTCACTAAGGCGTTGATGCCATAAAAATAATTTAGAAATAAAATCTATTAACAACCGACAATGATGTTTATTATACACTTATATAAATGTCATATACAAAAGAAAAAGCGACCAAGGCCTCCGGTGCCCAAGGCTGGGATCGAACCAGCGGCAGCGTCTTCTGCATTCAGGGCAGACGCGTTAACCAACTTCGCCATCTGGCCACGAAAGCACCGGTCGAATTATCCCGTGTATATGCAATCTTTGTAAATGCTAATATAAGGCGCATTTGGACAATCATCTAAGGTACAACATTATGAGTCCTTACCTTCCATTCAGAACCTCTTAGGAGTTATTGAATGCGAGAGAGATGGCGCTGCCTGTCAGTAGAACTAAAAGAACAAATCCAATTATTTTTAATGAATATTTTGATTTGTTTATTTAAGTACTACTACTGAGTACATATATAAATTTTAACACTTATTTAAATAAACAAATCAAAATGTTCATTAAAATAATTTGATTTGTTCTTTCAGATGTACCTTTTACTTGAAGACGTCACATTTTATGAATGCTTATTACTAGCATTGTACGATAAAAAGAAAGCGGAGGAGTGATTGCCTAATAACTAATTCTATATCAGCAAACTCAAGCACGTGCCACACCACATGTAGGTATAGTCGCTTACAATATATTTCAAAGTGCAAAAATATTTGACACAATTATTTTTGTAGAGTCGCACGAGCGTGTCACATTTTGTGGCTTCCTTGTTGATGGTATTATTGCAGGAGACTGTACTACCATCGACGATAACATACAACATATTAGGTATACGGTTTTTCAATGAAGGCAATCGAGCATTTTCTTGGTAAGAGGTAATTTCGAGTATGAAATGAGTTATACAATTTAATTTACGTGAATTTTGATACCGCTAATAAAATGATAAAATGGAATTTTACATTACGGGCAATAATATTCGTTCAGCAAAATGTATCTACCTTGCCGCTATTTAACAATTAAATATTTTTCAATTATACCATCAATATAACGAATGAAGTATATTTTATTTTAGGAAATTTCCAATCGGGAGTCCAATATCGGTTCCAGCAATATGCTGTGCTCCATATGATAGCTCGCGGGCAAACCCCGAGTTTGGACTTCTGAGCTTCCGTCAAAGAATATTTTCATAAGGCGAAAAAGCGACAAAAATTTCTTCAGATTATAGAGAACATTTTTCAAGGTGCTGGCAGTTCATTGAGGTCCTGAAACGTCAAACTGGACTGGACAAGAAAACGGGACATTGAATCAACATGTATACACACTAGAGATGGGCCGACTAGGGTTTTTGCCGACTACACAATCGGCCGACTAATCGGTTTTCAAATTGCCGATTAATCGGCCGACTAGTCGGCAATGCCGATCGTAGGTTTTAGCTAAGTTCGGGTGCAATCGGAAACGCTCGTTTCGCTTCGTCCGCCGTGCCATTGTCTATCACGCGTTCATGACCAGCGCTGGCGTGTTTGAAGGCAAAAAGAAAACAAACACTATCATAAGATTTAGATATTCATAACTAAGAAAAGGGTTAAACTTCTGCCACGTTCTTATTTTCCTGTAGGTATTAAAGTGCCGAATATTCGGCATTTTTTGCCGACTAGTCGCCGACTAATCGCCGACTACAAATGATGCCGAATAGTCGGCTTTCCCGACTAGTCGGCGACTAGTCGGCCCATCTCTAATACACACCGAATTTCAAAACTATCCGAGGAATGTCAAGGTTTGTTGTATATTGACTGTATTACTCGGTAACCGACAAGCAATACATACCTACTACCTACCTAATAATATGCGCTGCAACTTGCAAGATAAAATAAGTAGGTAGTAGTTAGGTATTTAAGTATACTTTTTATTTTATTTTGACTTGTTATTTAATTCGATTCTGTTTATCAAATACATAATATATATACATACCTATATATTTACACATAAGAATTAAGAATGTACACTTAGAATATTAATTGACGCCCATGTTTCGGTACGATAGTTTTTAGTCCCAAAAAAAGGCTATCAAATGTTGTTTGTAAAAGTTTTGAAATTAAACATTGAATAGGTCTCCTCATAAAATTATATTAAGGATTTTAAAGGATTCGTTAGCAAGTTTATTTAAAGGTCTTCTCGAAATATACCCTCGTTCTACAATTACATAGACGATGCAAACGGGGCGACAAGCGGGACGTCAGATTGCTAGCAGTTTGCTTAGAACTATTGTAGTTCAGACCCCAAGCGGCACAAGTCCTCCATGAAGTCAGTGGGCACACATTCGCGATGAGGTCAAGTAGGATTATTTGCAAACACTCGTTGTAGAACAATGAGTTTGAGCCAACTTTTTTCATTTCATTTTTCAATGGAATTCAGTTGGAACTTACTTGCATTACTTGAGACTGCTCAGCCGTATGTACAGCGGCTAGAATATAGTTCGTGAAATCTTAGACTTGAATATAACTAGAAGCCATTTCGCATTTGTTTTTGCTACGTTTGTTTAGAATTATTAACTTTTCAATACGGCTCCTCTACGTTGAAATATAACGCCAACGGCCTTTTTTTATAGTTATGAATTTACTCGTAATTATTACCGTGTACTTATGTTCTGTTCTAAGCAATTGCTTGTATAGTAGGTGGCACTAAATGTGTTAATAAATGTTAGAACTTGAAGGGGGACATATGGACAATGTTATTCTTAGGTGAATAGGTCCGTATGACTGGGAACACTTTTATTCAGGAAGTGAAGTTTTGGCGACTGGAATATTATAGCTGAAGTCTAGAAAGGCAAAAACTTTTATTCCTAGCTAGAAAGTATTTGATTGAGGTAATTCCAAATATGTGTGCATCAGTAGTTACGTAAAGGTTAAACAATTTCGTATAGCGCTCTTAGATAATTCCAACCCTTTCCCGCTCTGTACCGGAAATTAGCTACACATAATAGAGCTCGTCGAGCGGATGCCTGAAGGTGCCGCATTCTAATTAAAAATACATAAACAATACATCAAAAACACAATCTATCACAAACATAACTCCAACACACAACATGTAATTACAACCGATATTGAAGTTGCAGGTATTGGACATGCATTGGAATATTTTTCAAGCAAATACTGATACCTATATCAGATTCAGACATTTAGGCGCTAGCTATATTGCGTAGTTAATATATTGGAGTTGTAAGAGGCTGGATAATGTCTAAACTTGTTTTAAGTTAGATTACGACCCTTTGTTGTCAATGTATTAACTAGAAATAAAATAACTAAGCTTAGCCTTTTTGTCAGAGTTGTAGCACTCTTGATGGCAGAATTATTAGAAAGCTCGTGTATAACTGAGAATCTTAGATATAAGTACCTACGACTTCTCATCACTCTTTTATGCCGTTATATTAGGAAGAGAGCTTTAACGTGTGTTAGGAACTAATTACCGAGGGAGACTATTTACTTACGTTACTATTTATTCAATTTATTACATACATTCTAAGTAAGTCTTGTGGTACAAAATAAAACCGTTTTATTGTTTCAGTCATCGTTACTTTAATGATAGAGACTTGCATTCTTATTTAAAAAAAATTGAATTGCGGCTTAGTAAATACTTTAAATGAAAATTATATTAAATAAAATAGATTGAGCCATTTTCTAGTTATTGCAAAAACTTATCTTTATTGTAATAAAATGGCATAAGTAAGACTGCAAAATGAGGTGATTTAAATGAAATGAACTTGTACCTACTTTGAAAGCGCTGGTAGCCTTGCGGTAAGATGTCCGACTTTCAATCCGTAGGTCTCGGGTTCAAACCCTGTCTCGTACCACTGAGTTTTTCGGAACTCATGTACGGAATATCATTTGATAAATCCAATCGCTTTTCGTGAAGGAAAACATCGTAAGGAAACTGGACCTTAATCCCAAAAAGGCCTAGTTTCCCCTCTGGGTTGGAACTTCAAATGGCAGTCACTTTCGTAAAAACTTGTGCCTACGCTAAATCATGGGATTAGGTTGTCAAGCGGACCCCAAGCCGGGATAAACGCTAGGAGGAACGAGAACTTGTACTTAGGTATTGCTTATCAAAATAATAGTATCAAAATATACCTATGAGGTAGAGTTTCGATCAAACCTTTCATGTTTCAGCTTTGTTATTGGGTGCCTAAAAATTAAATATTTTGCGATGATTTAAAAACAACTCAAGCGATTTTATTCGGTGTAGTTTTTTTATGGAAAGTACCTAGTAACCCGCACTGTCATGATTTTTAGAGGGGGGGGGGGGGGCTATTTTTTTAAATATTCGAGCGATTATTTTCGTAAGTATTGACATTATCAAAAAATAGTTGTTCAAGACCCAAAATACCTATTCAACAACACCCCACACAATAGGGTTGTAGTGAAAAAAAAACACGTGTATAGGAGGACCCCATTATTTTTAATTCTTTTTAGGTCCTGTTTTACCATTTTGTGAGCCATAACAAAACATATTTTTAGGCTCCATAAAATTTGGCTGTATTTCTGAAGTGCCAGGTTTATGTTAGGTTAGGCTACCACCATTTTTTGGCACTTTTCGATGAGCTCTATCGAATGTGCTACGAGCCCACTTGCTACTCGATGAGGTAGATTTCGTCAAAAAATAGGGTCAAGTTTTGCCTCACTGTACAAAACGCTCCAGGTTTGGCTTAGGCTACCAGGAAAAAAAACATAACTTTTTACCGTGAATTGCTCTATACGCCGAATTCTACTACTCGATGAGGAAGGGTTGTCAACGATCTACTCTTCTTCTATAAGTATCTACTCGAATGCTTTGCAAATGACAAAATTGAAATCCTGAAAGCTTTTACGGAGAAATTATGAAATGTGAAGCTTAAGCACTTACTGCAAAAATATTTCGTAAAACTCAACCTATACATACGTTGAACTTTACTTATGTTACGAATAAAAATAATAAATGTTTTTTGTCACAGAATATACGCATGGATTAAAATAAATTAAAACAAACTCACTTTTTGCGTGACAAAGATACAGGCTTACTTAGCATAATCTAGCTAGCCATTATGTCGGTATTGTCGGTGCCACGCTATCATTCATGCTCATCATCTCACTGTATTAGGATTACACAGTTCCATTCGTCCGGGTCTGCGATGCCTGTTAAATTAATATTATAAAAACTCAGTACAAAAAAATATAAATCTACTTCAAAAAGTACAAAATAAATAATTTTATCATTTAGAGTTTGTCCGGAAAGAAGTATCGGGGTTTATTTAAATGGGAGTTCATACATTCTATGACACTATTCTTTCCGGACAGTCAATTTTTTTTTAATAATTAGATTTGTTCTTTAGTAACATACATAATACTTATTAGGTAATAAGATCAGTATTTTGAAATTACCTTTCTTTTTCGTACCGATAGCAAGTTCAACAGTGAACACAAAGATTGACAAAAAGTTGACGAAGTTATGTATTACTTTAAGATTCTTTTTTTTGATAATACCTACGAGTATACTTTATATAAAATAGATCAATTCGTTTATGAACATACCCCGGATTTTTGGATGCGGGAAAATTTTACAATAGGTTGGGCCGATTTTGTATGGAAGAAAATAAATATTCAAAACTCATATCGTAATAGGTATCAAAAGTTGCGTAATAACGCGTAGATTACAGTTCTAGCAAAAATATTCAAAATATGTATTATTTTTAGCTCTCTACCAGCCTACGAAGAAAAAAAAAATAGGGGTAAATTAAAAAAATATTAAAAATATTGGATGGCTCTTATTTATTAAAATTATTTATTATATAACATAAAAAGGCCATAAACTAACCTAATTCAGTAGTATTTAGCTCTTAATTTTCACTAAAATCATATAATATAACACCCCAACAGGTCATATAAAATTCAATTATCACTTTATCGCATGAAGTACGAGAAGGGTCGTTAATATATACAATAAATTTTTAGTTTATATTGAATATGAATATAGAGCTGCTTAAATAAATATGATAAAAACAATTTTTGACATTTTTATTATGCACTTTTACAATTATTTCTATTTTTTAAAACTTACGCAAAAGTTACGTTTTGTACCAATTCAGGCATATTACGATGTGCTTTTTCTCATTGGTTTGCTATAAACAGTATATATTTTTATGATCTATTTTATTTATTTGTTCACTAATGGCTCTAGAATAGGATTGAAATACAAATTTGGGCGTCTGCCATATATTAAAAAGTTTTTTACCGAAAAACACAATTTACGAGTACTTTTTAGACTTCAGGAAAAATGTTTAGGAGTATAATTGACGGATGCAAAAGGCATTGCTTTCTTCAAACAAAAAATAAAAATGAAAAAAAAATATTTAGAAATTATATTTAAAAAAATATATTTATTTTTTACACTTAATTGTTGGTAGAGGGCTCAAAGTATATAGCTAGATGTTTTAAATTATTTTTCTCGTTATCTACATAAAATTACGCATCTTTTAAGTGGTATTACATTGCTTATTTCCAATATTTACTCAAAGGGCCCACCCTATTTTACAATAGTCAAAAATAGGTAAAACTGTAAAAAAAAGAAATTTCTAAACCCGAACCCTATTTGAACATTTCTAAACCCGTTCGGATCTTACTACCTATTTTTTATTCATAGTTTGTTAACTATTTTACAATATAAACAAAGTAGTAACACACGAAATAATTCCCGCACCAAAAAAATCCGGGGTATGTTCATAAATGGCAGGTATGCCATTCATTCACTTTTTTGCTATCATTACGTAGGTAATGTAGCTGTGTGTGAAAATAACTAATCACTTCAGACATTGAGTGAAAAAAGATTTTCATTTAAATAAGTTCACGTCATAACTTTTCGTCTTAATTTTTAGGTAAAAGGGAACAAGACGTAGCATTGTCAAATATAGCTTAAATTTAGCTTTCTTTGTCGTTTTTACTAAAGTTTAGAGGAATTTCCAGATGAGGGTGTATTTACTGTCACTGATTGTATTAAAAAGCCTGTATAATTGAGGAAGAAAACCCCGAAGGGGCATTTGGTGAATGTAATACTTTGTAACAGTTAAAGTGGTTAATTGTATTCACTTGAGATTCATAAATATGAAAACAATGCAATTAGTTACCTAGGTAAACATTTTCATTTATTGTATTGCCCTGGGACATCTATAAAAGAGGCTCTAGATAATTATTCAAAATTAACACTTTATGTACAGCTTTTTGCACTAATTTTTTTTAACTAAAAACTATTTAATGAAAGAACAAGTTGGTACGTATAATAATTGAATTTACTTACAATCAGAAAAGGTAGAAAAAGTCTAACTAGCCACTTTTTAAGGTTCTCTTGCAAAAATGGCAAAAATAAAACTTGGGTTTAAAAAGGTCCCACAATATAATTTTGTTACATTTATCTAGCTGGCTGTGTGCCTGGTTATCTGTTACTCAGTATATCACAGACAAATACTCAGTACGTAACTAAAATTAACTTAAAAAGGAGGACGTTGGCTCAGTTTGGGTTGCTTTTTAAGCTTTAGAAAAATAAGTCGTACTTACTATTAAACGACGCGTGACGTTATTTACTTATTTATCACATCTACAAGGTCTTTTAAATCGTCAAAGGGTAATGTTTTCACAACGGCTTATTTAGAAGCAAAATTAAATAATATTACCTTATACAAGGACACATTATAAATATATTTCCAAAACAAACACACCTTGGTGTTCGGTGTCCCTGGGGAGCGATTTTTGAGATTCGAACGCTCGAATGAATGTAGATGTAGTACATATTTTCGAAAGGAAATATTTTATAAGCAAGAACTATGAGTTATAAGTTACAAGATATACAACATTCTACGTATACACTTAAAAGTCTGATTTGTCTTAATAAAAATAATAAATTTAGGTATTGAACAAATTAGTAATTTGATTTATCAACATTTTTTAATTGATACCTTTTTAGGCTTCCGTAGCCAAAATGGAAAAAACGGAACACTTATAGTTTCATTATGCCCCGTCTGTCTGTGCGTCCGTCCGTCCGTATATTTTACTCGGAAAGTATAAGACACGTATCTTTACCAGATTTTAACACAAGGTGTATTTTGTATGCCGCTACTAAGTTTTGTAGTAAAATTGCTGAAAAGAATATGTTTGGGGAGGGCACTCCATACATGTAGCTAATTGTCCAAAAAAATATTTTTACCAAATGTCAACATGATGCACATCACTGAATAGGTTTTTTAAAATTACATTGACGTTTCGTTGTTTTTTTTATTAAGTAGATATTTTCAGAAATAATCACTCCGAAAGTCTAAAAAATTGTGTCCCCGGGGCCCCTGTAACTTGTGACCCGTTAGTCCATAAAGTTATGAAAAAAATCGAGTAGATACGTTGTTGATTATTCTTAGCACGAAACTTATTTTGAATATTATCATTTAAGGCGTTTTTTTTTTTTTTAATGTTTCAGCTGTATATTAATTTATTTCACAATAAAATGTTAGAAATCTAATTTCAGAAGACTTAGATATAAAACAATACTAAATTTATATACCTATGTAAAATAAACTACCTACTCAAAAAGCCCCCCTCGAGCTGTACCGGGCGCAAAGGTTTTTGAATTATCTCCCAAAACAGCAGATGCATAGGTACATAGACTTTAACTGCAACAAAGAATTCCGTTCACCAGATAAACCTTCGGGCCTTTATTAACGTTTAAAAACACGGGCGGAATTTAGCTGTAGTCACAGTATAAATCTTTTTTCTAGGAAAATTTTAATGCTTACATTGGTCAATCAAGATACAGGTTTTTTCCATTTATTCCTTTTATGTATAAAAAAAGATTACATGGCAAAATAAAAATGCCAGCAAGCGAAGCTATATAGGCCCACGTTTGGAATCAATACAGTCACATTTTACTTACAATAATTACCTGTCCTATACAGCTTCAAAGGTAACCCAACACATAGAAAGCGAGTTGGCTAAAAACGTTGGGAATTAAGTCTAGTCCCACAGTAAGCTCTATAATGCTTGTGTTGTGAGTACTAGACGACGATATATAATTATAATAGATAGATAGGTATAGACAATTTTTTTTCAGCCTTAGTAAGTAGCCGGACCCGCGACCAGCGTGTAAATCTAACTGCAAGAAATAGCCCGTAGCAAAATCGATTCTATAACATGAAAGAGCATGTTTTCAAATTTAATTTAGGCTTGGAAGCAAGTTGGCGAGTGTTGCTTGTGCCGGTGTTGCGGTCGTTAAACCGATTATACGGAAGCACCGTAACACGCCTATTCAAAGGAAACCTGGAATAAAAGTTGTCTCATTAATGTTGCGAACTGGACGTAGTTACTCAACTTTTTGTGTACACACGCTACGTGCTCTTTCAAGGTAAACAACCAAGATTATGTCGCTAAATACAAGAATCACAGACTAAAATATACTTTTCTCAAACATACTCCGAAATGTATGCGTTAATGTCACGAAATGAAGACATGAAGTTGCTCATTTAAGGAATGTATGGAGTTAGTATGAAGCGTACATTATTGTCCGCTGCTCTAACTTTTTAAATTTGCTTACTAAGATTACACTGACAAAGGAAATATCACATACAGCCAACGACCTCTCTCTATGAAAGCATACTTGCGACATTAAAATTAAAAAATAACTATATTTATAAGCGGTTAAACATGGTGCTCGAATAGCTTTTTTAAATGTCAAGTTTAAAAAATAGAAAAGGCGCAATGTAAACGTTTTACTTGATTACTTAATGATAACTTAATAGTTATTTTAATTATAATATTTTCTTACAATGTTTGAGAAAAGCACTATACAATCCTTGGCCGGAAGAGGGATTGCAGGACTCGCTTTATCCTGCAATCCCAATCAATTAGTCTACCGCAATCTCGTCCTTAAATCCCTTACTTCACCTCTGAAGTCATGTACTTTAATATTTAAAACAAATATTAGCTGTAACTCTAATTCAACTCGAAAAATTACAACGAATCGTGACTATTTTGTGATACCTATATGATCAGAAGGATATTTTAAATGAGTTATATTATGATAGTTTAATGTTCAATGCTGTTCAATACCCAAAAGTTCTTACCTCATCCTCGAGGACTTTAGAGTTAAAAAAAATCGAAGCTGCCGCTACATCTGCATCTGAGTCAGTGTTCTTGCCCGTCATGTGCCGCCCAGACACAGAACAGGCCAGTTCTTAAACTCTCGCCAGCGAATGGGTTGTTCAAATGTTCACATCCGGACGACTGGGCGTGATATAATGTGTCGCGCTGTCAAACGGCTCAATGCAAACACATTTCCGAGTCCCGATCAAAATGCGAGCGTTTATTAGGGCTTTGTACATCAAAAGAAAAAACGAAACACTTAGGGGATCACTTTGTTCTCCGTCTTTATATTATTTATTATGTCTGTCAAGATTTATTTTCTAAGTTGTCATTAACATCTGCGGCGTTACCAACGCGGTAAAAAAAACAAAGCTTAAATGAGAGCAATCCAAAGATATGGCCAATTGAGCCTTATTTTCTAATACTTCACAGGGACCTCAAAACATAATATACTTAGAGTACTTTCCTTTAGACCTCGTTAATCATGAACTTGACAAGATGAAAGGTCTATAAAGCACAAGTTCATAAATCATTAATTTCATGTTGCATCACAAAAAAATGCGGGTGTTAGCTAGGCATATAATAAAATGGTTGTGTTTCATGATCATACCCCGGGGTTTTTGGTGCGGGAATGATTTCGTGTATTTATAACTTTGTTTATTGTAAAGTAATTACCAAATAGCAATCAAATCAACCTACCCTCTTCCACAGCACCTCAACCTACCACTCCATTCCACATCCACCTTAGCCATTTGAAAAGCAATGTTACCGTTGTCAAAAGAATACCCCGTGGGGCCAGAATATCTGTCGCCTCTCACCTTGCCCATCTAATAGACAAATGCGCCGAAAATAATACTACCGCAGACTGGCACCAACTTTTACTTTTCCCTTACCATACCCTCCACGCACGAGACGACGATTCAAGCATATCTTTAACACAAAAAATAAAAAACAACTGCATAAATAATCCTCCGCCACCCTCAGATAAAAATAAGAAAAACTTGATTTTTAACCGCCCCAAACACATTGAGAGCAAAATCAGTGACGGTGACCTTAAGGGCGCTGCTCGCCTCCTGTTTTCAAGCGACGTGCTATCGCCGGAGACCCCTGACACTCTTTTGGCCTTACAATCTAAACATCCCCCAGGTCCATCTATCCCGCACTCTTTGGCTCCACCAACGGCAAACCAGGCTTGCCTACAAATAAAAAATAGAGACGTCATGGAAGGAATTTTATCTTTCAAAATCGGTTCTGCTGCAGGCCTGGATGGACTCTCACCCCAACATTTGAAGGATCTCATATCACACACTGCGGGCGATGCAGGTGAGCGCCTTGTCGATTCAATAGCAAAATTAATCAACTTTATGTATACCGGCAATGTCAATCCTGAAATTGTTCCCATTTTATACGGGGCTAACCTCATCGCCCTCACCAAAAAGGACGGAGGGGTGAGACCCATAGCCGTTGGTTCTACATTCAGACGTCTCGCCTCCAAAATTGCAGTTAGGTATGTACTCTCCAAATTAAAACCCCTTTTCGAACCTGTCCAGCTCGGTTTCGGCGTTAAAGGAGGTTGTGAGGCAGCCGTCCATGCCTTACGCACTTACCTCTTAAATTCACCATGTGATGTGCTGGTCAAAATTGATGTTCGGAACGCCTTCAATTCAGTCAATAGGGACACCTTGCTTACAGAAATTAAAACCAACACACCAGAAATATATAACTACCTCTTAAATTGCTACGCTGACCCTACCAAATTAGTGTACCGCGAAAATGTTCTATCTTCCGAAGTAGGATGTCAGCAAGGTGATCCTCTTGGGCCGGCAATATTTAGTTTGGCAATTAACCCAATCATTCAAAATTTAAAGTCTAAATTTAATGTGTGGTATTTAGACGATGGAACCCTGGGAGGCGACTTAGAGTCCGTGCTGTCAGATCTCTCGACCATCCCGTCTGAATTCCGTTCCATTGGTCTGGACTTAAACTATGCAAAATGTGAACTTTATATTCATAACACGTCTTTGAACTTTATTGATGTGAAACAAAAATTCGATTCTTTGACGCCTAATATAAAAATCGTAAACAAAACCTCTCTGTGCCTCCTAGGGTCCCCCATCTTTGATGAATCCTTTTCGAATTACATTTCAGATTCTATTACAAAATTCCAAAATTTCGAAAGTCGTCTACTGGAAATTAGTCCCCATTTTGCTTTGACTGTTCTAAAATTCTGCCTTTTTGTACCAAAATTAACATACGTACTTCGCTGCTGTCCCTTTTCCAAATTTCAAAATTTATTAATACCAATAGATAACTTGATCAAAGCTAACGTGGAATCTATTTTAAATTTACAGCTAAGCGAAGAGTCCTGGACCCAAGCCTCCCTTCCTATCCGTTATGGTGGGATAGGGATACGCAAAATTTCAAGTGTTTCTGCACCGGCGTTCTTGTCTTCCGTTCATAGCTCGGCAAGTCTCGTAGGAAAAATTTTAAGGGCCTGCCCTTTAAACTATGAGATTGCCGGCTTGACGGAGGCCAAAAACGCCTGGTCTATTGCCTGCCCGGGTAAGGATTTTCCCGATAATTTGACATCCCAAAGGACCTGGGACGACATCCCATGCAAAATTATTTACGACACTCTCCTAAGCCAAAGTACAGGCTCCGAGCGTGCCAGACTCCTGGCTGTGGGTACCAAAGAGGCCTGTGCCTGGCTGCACGCTTTCCCATCCGTGCATACTGGCACATTTTTGGAACCCCACACTCTGCGCGTTGCGGCCTGTCTGCGGCTCGGCGTCCGGGTATGCGCACCGCATAGATGCCCCTGCGGCACTGACGTAGATGTCCTCGGACACCACGGGCTGTCTTGCCAAAGAAGTGCAGGGCGCTTCTCCAGGCACGCCGCGCTTAATGACATCCTGCGCCGGTCTCTTGCCAGCGTTAATGTTCCGGCTCTTTTGGAGCCCGCCGGCATTCTCAGGGACGATGGCAAGAGACCGGATGGGATGTCGTTGGTTCCGTGGAAGATGGGTCGGGTGCTGGTGTGGGACGCCACATGTGTAGACACGCTAGCCCCTTCTCATCTCCACGGAACTTCCGCCAGAGCCGGCGCGGCTGCAGATGCTGCCGAAAAATCAAAAATAAACAAATATAGGGGCCTCGGCGTCGAATATAACTTCGTTCCGTTCGGCGTCGAGACCCTTGGCCCGTGGGGTCCCAGCGCACATGCTCTCTTCAGAGATATTTCTAAGAGGTTAGTGGATGCCACTGGTGACCGTAGAGCTGGCAGCTTCCTTGCCCAACGAATTAGTATTGCCATACAAAGGGGAAATGCTGCCAGTATCTACGGTACCATGCCGCGGGGGGATTTTTTAGTTTAGTGTTTTTTGATTTAAGATAGCTTTTAATTTATATTTAAGTTTTTATTTATTATTGTACCTAGTTTTAACGCTTATATTACCAAACTATGAATGAAACGTAGGTAGTAACGTCCAATTGTGCTTAGAAATGTTAAATTAGTATCGTTTTTTACAGTTTTTACCTGTTATTTGGCTAGTGTATAACATTCCCGCACCGAAAACCCCGGGGTATGTTCATGATATTAGTAATGCCTAGGAATTTCATGATTTGCCAAATTTTACTTCTGGCAACAATACATGCATACCCAGTTGAAAAAGAACGATTACCCCGATAGTTTACTTGTTTGGCACCAACATCTCGACTACTAACTCTGTAAGGCTGGCTCTATATGATCGGCCATCATAGGGACGCAGCTGATGCTTTGCTATACGACGGAACGAGATGGCAATATCGTTAGCTCCCTCTAACGCATAGCTGCGTCCCTATGATGGCCCCTATGCGGAGGTCCCTATGTAGAGGCGCCATAAGCTACTTCTGAATATATCGATGCATTGCAAGTTCAAATAAAGGGCTTGTGTATGTGTATATCGAAACATCAACTTCACACTATTTAAGATTTTTTTGGTACTTCTAATTAATACTTACCTGTATATTTTATACTTTAATATTGCCACTCTTTAAACATTTTAGTGAACGCTCAACAACTAATTAATATTCTGAATTTTGTTTAATTTCAGGGTTCAGTGAATAAATAGGCTCAACACAAATCACTGAGCAAAGCCCAACGTCGCGACGTCTAGCTCTAGACTAAATAAGACTCTGATACCTGGTTTTGTTTTATTAAAAATATTGCTTCGTGACATGACAGTTTAAATTAATGTTAAATGTGGTGATATTAACCCACAGCATGCATACACGGTGGAAAGTTAAGTCGGGCCCTGGAGGGAAACTACCTTAAAACGTTGAGATAGCTCAATTAACTGAAAGGAAACATTCTTTTATTTTTAAAAAGAGACATAGGGCAGATGCCCCGGTTGTGGCCACTGTGCCGGTTTTGGCCATTTTCAAATTTATTAAGGTATAGACCAATTTACAAGTCTATGGTTTATGGTTAATATAAGAGTAAAATATGGCAATACAGATGGTACTGTCATTTGTCATGTATAAGTTGTCATTTAGCTGTCAGGGGCTATGGAAAAAAGTGGCCAAAACTGGCTCCTGGACCCGTTTCTGACATTTCATTAAAGAAAAAAAATAGACCTATCGTCAGAATCTTAACAGCGGAGATTCATATAAATATAGTAATATATTTTCACTGACTTAGTACAAAAAGAGTGTCATAATTCCTTATTGACACAAAATGACGGACGTCTGAACAGACAAACTCTCCTTAAAGTGGCCAAAGCCGGGGCATCTGCCCTATGTGCATTTACAAATTTTCGAGAAAATGTACAATTCACAAAAAAACTACTCATTTTGTAATTTTTGACAAAAACAATTTTTATGACAATTCATGATAAACGATCCTATTTCCAACAAGAATACAAACTTCTTAATACCGACCAAATTTATGGCACAAGAGAAGCCATAAATAATGAAAAAAGAAAAATCATACAATTTTAGTATCGAAAAAAGCGAAAATTAGAAAAAAATCTGTGAATGCAGTTTTAATTTTAAGGAAAAATAAAGGAATGTTTTCTTTCAGTGTATTGAGCTATCTCAACGTTTTAAGGTAGTTTCCCTCCAGGGCCCGACTTATCTTTCCACTCTGTATATACCTATGGAAAAAGTAGTAGACTGAGAGGGTTTCGTTGCTCTCTTTATTGTGTCATATTTTCTGGGGCTAATTCTCCATCTAGTAGTTATTTACGCCAAAATAATATTTATGACAGATTAACCCATGTCATGACACGTACTTATTTATTATAGTAGGTACGTAATAATAGGTAAAGAAACAAACTACTTACCATAAAAAATACCATAATTAAATCTCGTTAATTAATAAAGGCTATTTACTTCAGACTTTACTTGTGTGATATTAGCACGCGAATTATGAGCGTGTGTGATGCTGGTGTTTTTTTTAAATAAGCTGAAGTCGAAAAATAACGTTAGATACTAATCATGTATAAAATGCGCGAATTTATAAATTATATTATTATTATTTTTTTTCATGTATAAATTGAGCCTCATAAAAAATGTTACTTAAACTTTCCAAGTCTTGCTCCTACAAGTTTTATTTCACGAGAATATAAGATAAGGTTGGATCCGCTTACGTTCGTAATCCGTCGTGAATGAAATGAATCACTGCGCAGAATATAAAAAGTACCTATTAAATTCGATAAGAAACTTTTTATAGCACGTAAAAGAGAAATGGTTTCTAAAATTATCCCGGACTTGGCTCAAAAAGGCTTTTTACTTTACTGTGGACGTTCACGGTATATTGTCGCGATCTTAACAGGGGAGCCAATTTATGGAGTTGTATGAAGACGCTTTCAGGGTTTCCCTTCACGGCATCGACAATAGCCGACAGAAAAAAGTTTTACGAGTAATTATGTTTACGTAATAAGAGTGAAAAAGACGTCGGTGCATCGGCAGGCGTCGGTCGAGCCAATCTGAGCCGAACCATTTCTTGTTGGCTCATAATGCGTGGACATACAATTTTTTCTATCGGCCTTTGCCGATTCCGCGTCGATATCGTTGGCAGTGCACGTCCACGGTATATTTACCGTGGACGAGCATGCTTGTTTGTTGTGCGTTCGTGTTTTAAGTAAAAAGCGGATACAATTTCATCCCTGCGAATAGTGTGACGGTAAACTTGCCGTTATAATCGAGACGTCCACGGCAAAGTAAATGAAAAAGCGCCCATTAGCTGCAATTATTTTCCCAGCATTTACTCTAAAACACACGTTATGAGCTAATAAAATACTTATTAAATTGTAATTTTGTATCAGGCGGGCCAGAGGTGCGATTTTTGATTCTCATCGGGTGACTTATTTCATAATAAATAATTATTTGTAATAAACGGGACTTAACCGCGTATATAATTTTTAAATTACCTTCGACGTTTCGAGGACGACATTGTCCCCGTGGTCGCGAAGAAAGACTCAGAGTTATATACGCGGTTAAGTCCCGTTTAGGGAATGCAAACCGGTTATTTTTTGTATGAAAATAACCGGTTATTAACCGGTTAACCGGTTATTTTCATACAAAAAATAACCGGTTTGCATTCCCTAGTCCCGTTTATTACAAATAATTATGAGTAAAAACCGTGAAAGTCTAAATCAGTGTTTCATACTAAATAGTCATCGGCTGCATACAAAAAAAGGCACCGGTGAGATTCAAAAATCGAACTCCAGGTGTTAGCTAGCTTCTGCCGATGCGACCACTTTGTATTGTTTTTTTTAATTCATTCTATCTCCATTCCTGTTAATTTTATCTTAATCGGTTAAGCGGTCTAAGCGCAAAGTTGTTACAAATAGACAGACAATCAATATGTATTACATAATTATTACATTAAGAAAAATTCTCCCTCAGTCAAATCGTCACGATTTTGTATTTTTTGAGGCGGTTTTTTGAGTGTTGTGTGAAGGCACGTACACCACGACCGGAGCGCATTTATAAAAAAAAACAGGGCAAATGCAAACCGGATTTTGTAAAATGGAGGATTTCGTATCATAGGGCTATTAGGACAAAAGCTGGAAGTTAGGTATGTTGATATTAATATTATTAATTATTGTATCGGCAGTAAACATAAAACTGTAATAAACCGCGGTAGGTATAATTAATGCCTACCTAACACACAATTTTAAATAAAAAACCGCCTAAACTCGAGTTGGATTCGCGTTGCGCTCCTAATAGTAGGAGAGCCCATGACACTAAACCTAGTACGATAAGTCTCCTAGATGATATATAAGAGCTCCGTACATCATAATAAAAATAAAAATAAACTTTTTTAAGCTCGACTTACATTTGACCGTTGACTTTTATTATTTTTGGTGTCATATTTAGGTCAAGAACTATTATTTGTATTTTTCTTCCAATGTTAATTATTTGCTGTAGTGTCCGAAAGGTTCGTTTTTACCATTCTGGTATGGAACCCTAATAAAAACCGGATCTAATCGCGTGTACTTCTTTATTATTCTGAGCATTTTTATTTAAATTATGAGTCAAAATCGTATGAATTTAAAGCAGTTGGTACATAAAAAAGTAAGCAGTGGGTTTGTAAAATTCAGCCTTATGGTGCACAGAAACACCAATAACTCGCATTTCATACACACTATATTAACGGATATACTTTGTCTTAAATATCGAACTTATATTATTCATCTAAATACTGACATACAGGATTTAACCAATTAGTGAAACAAAAAACATTCAATCAATATTGAATGTACGTTACCCAATGAGTAAAAAGTTTCCTCGATTTAGTGAGGTGAAAAGATTTTTGTTACACGCGATTGCAAATTTATTTTTACATCTCGTGTGTTGCAACACTCGCTATACGCTCAGGATTCTATTTTTGAACTACTCGCTTCGCTCAGGATTCTATTTGTGAACCACTCGCTACGCTCGTGATTCAACCCTAGACTCCATTCGCTAGCTCGTGCTTGAATCCCACACTCGCGGTTAAAATATAACTTTGCACCCTTGTATAACAATAGTACATTACACAACTAGGGTGGTAAAACAAAGGCCGAGATCGCAGAAGTTTGCGGCCCTAACTGCAAGCGAGGGACGCAAATATGCGATCGAGGGCTTTCTTTATTACCTCCCGTGTTGTGTACATCATTTTATGTCTACACTTGGCCAGATAGCGTCTTTTTCCGTACGCGCAGCTTGCGGAAAAAGCCACTTTTTGGCCAGGTGTGGCATAGATAACTATTTCTTGGTGCTGATGCGATGATGGTAGATGGTAGTCAAGACAGAACCTGACCTGACTTTAATCCGCAAACAACTTTTTTTTATAAAATATGAATTAAATCACTTTATCTTGTTAAAAAAGGTTTAACGTCCAGAGAACCGATAATGATGCAGCCCATTCATTATATAAGGATAATAAATGTTACATCTCAGTACTGAACACGTTAAGTCGAATATCCGGTTCGTTTCATACTCGTATATAAGTATGTATGTAGGTAATTAGTGTGTAAGTTGTTGGAGGAAAATATTTTTTTGAGACTTTTCGATAAGAAAGTGTTCGTTTCAGCTTGGGTAAAAATGCTTTCGTCTGTCCGTCTGGCGTAGGTACGTAGGTACGCTGTATCCGGCTGTTGAAATGATATTTCGTACACAAGTAAGCCTGTTTCAGGAAAAAAAAGACGATACCTATAGATATTTTACGCTGACCGCGGCAAAACAGCCATTATACGTACAGATTTGTCCGCCGTACATGCCTCAGGACAGATCCGCGACTTCGCCACACACGGCTACGGACACGAGATAGGATCCCGATTTGCCCGGCAGATCTGTCGATCGATTGGTCGGCATGTCGACAAATTGGTTCGCCAGACATGGTGTCTGCGTTAAAACCGTGAATGTGTGATGGAAATTATTCTCAGATGTGTATGTGTATATATACAATGTTTCAACAGCCGCATGAACTCCCTCGCATTCACAAAACTGAGCGCTAAATTGAGGCCTTTTACCATCAACGACGCGTAAAATGCTCGAGCCGGTTTTTTCTTGAAACTAGTATTTGGGCATTTAGAGCTCCGCGGAGGTACCTAATTACCTACTAAAAAAAAACAAGCACAACATTAATCATCATCACACGGAGAGAAATTTTTACTAGAAACAAGTAAAAAATAGTAATTCCCAGGACAAGTAAATAATTTACTAAAAACAAGTAAATGTTCACTAAAAACAAGTAGACGCTTCCCTGTTTTTAGTAAAGTTTACTTGTTTTTAGTAAACGTGTACTTGTTTTTAGTAAAAGTTTCCTTGTTTTTAGTAAACGTTTACTTGTCCTGGGAATGACTATTTTTTACTTATTTCTAGTAAATTTTTTCTCTCCGTGCACTAACTAATAACTTATAAATAAAAATCCTACCTCACCTCAAGTCTCGGTCTCTTGGTAGATCGAAATTTTTTGCTGGATAGCAATGTTGACTTTCGGGTGAATTTTTTAAAGTGAAACTTTTATTCCATCGCCTCAAACTTTAAAGTCTCTCTTCTGCATGTCGGGCGTTACAAGCTGTAACGCTGATTCTCGTTTATAGTAAGGTGGGGCTTATTTCATAAGCAATAAGGTTCATGTCATGTTGGCAGTCAACCGCGGTATACAAATCTATATTTCGCATCTTAGCGTAACTGCAGCGGTGGCACTGTGGTATGCTATGAGACTTACGATCGAATGGGCGAGGGTTCAAACCCCGTGGGACGAATTATTTTTTTCTAAATTTTAGAAACATATTTCTATTATATTTAATGGATTACATTTGGCAAGTCATTCCAGCTCTGTACGTCTAGCATGACAAACGAATTGGGCACCAATTTCTAAGCGCCATGGTAACATAGTAAAGTTTCACTTGCATCGTGGTTTCATAAAACCATACAATATTTTTTTAATTTTTTTTTTGTAATTATTTACGCGTTTATTACTGTCAAAATATAATAAAACTTAAATAACATAATAATGTATAAAATTAAAACTACTATTAAAATAAACTAACTAAAACTAAAACCTAACTTAAAAATAAAATACTAAAAACTTACCACTAAACCGGGGCCCTTCGGTAGGGTTCCCATCACGCAGGCAGCATTCCCGCGCTGTATTGCAATGGCAATCCTTTGTGCGAGAAAGCTGCCCGCGCGAGGGTCACCTGTTGCCTCCCTCAATCGTTTACTCAGCTCCTTGTGGAGCCCGAGCGCACCCTTGCCCCAAGGTCCGAGTGTCTCGACGGCAAACGGTGAGAACTCGTATTGTGCGCCGAGACAGCTATATTTGGTGACCTTGAGGCGCTCCCGGGCGTCAGCCGCTGCTCCCGCACGTTTGCAGGTTGCTGGGAGGTAGGACGCCGCCAGCGTATCAGTGCACGTGGCGTCCCACACCAGCGCGCGGCCCATCTTCCATGGAATCAACGACATCCCATCGGGGCGCTTACCATCGCCCCGCACAATCTGGGGCTCCAGAGCAGCGGGCACGTTGGCACTGACGAGCGCCCTTCGGAGGATATCGTTGAGGGCGGCGTGGCGAGAGATGCGGCCGGCGCCTGAGGAGCAAGAGAGGCCGTGATGGCCGAGTTGGTCTACAGGGGCGTCACAAGTTTTTTTAATTAATACTTAACAATTCAAATATGGTAATTTAGGCCGATTAAGTGAGTAGGCCGAAGTTCCAGAAAGCTGCCAGTGCGAATCTTGGGTCGTGATTTATCGTTGTCCTCTAAATAAATTTAGATTTTGTTAGCAAAGTCTGCTAAGTGCTACACAATAATTTATTTCGATAAGTTTTTCTCATCGATGTTTATAAACTCATTATGTTTAGCTGAAATACTGGCATAACAAGTCTAAGCATAGGAAGCGCTGGTGGCCAGGCGGTAAGACGTCAGACTTTCAATCTGGAGGTCTCTAGTTCAAACCCCGTACCTACTACTGACTTTTTCGGAACTTTTTTTTTGTCGGGGGGAAAATCCGTTATGGATACTTCCGCACGCGGACAGCGTGTAATAAGGTCCGAAAGTGGATACATCTCTTTGTAGCCGACCCTACCTAGCCTAGTTTAGGTTAAGACTGTATCGAGGAGGGTAAATTTTCAGAATCTGTCAAATTACCCCGATGCACACATGTCCAGACTTCACGCACACTACCACACTTTTGGGGGGACAGGTCATTCACCTCTATTTTTTTAAGTTGGCATAATAAGTTTGACTACACCTCCTTTGAGAAAATGAACCCGTATAGGTTGCATTCCAAGAAGACAGAGAGATAATCAATGTTATCTTGCTTTCCTTGTTTGTCCTGTTTATGTCACATATGACGTATTGAAATGTGATTTGGTTTGATAATAATTCGATGAAATGATTAGTACTTTTTTAATGCGGTTTGAGATACGACTTTTGTAAAGCTACCTAAAAAGTCACTTAATCAGATTGACAATGCCAATAACCACTCTATACAGCTCTCTATAAGGCGTAAAATCAAATGACCTGTATGCATACCTGTAATAGGAATAGGACGGATTGGACAGTGTCGCCATGTCGGATATATCGGAGCAGCCAAGGTGGTCACAAGTATCTGAACAAATCCTCTATTATCAAGGCAATAAAGTGCACGTTCAGATATTTTGAGTACGTTGATCGCTCAGATATATTTTACGGCGACTCTACGTAATATCTACAGCTACGGTTTTTATTTTTCTATGCAATATTTTCAAAATGTTTATTTTAATTTATACATATTCGTTATTGGTTATTTGGCACTGCATGTCGAACTACACGCAGTACGCAACATGAAATAAACAATAATTCGACTTTCAATAAATTCAAATTTTATTTTTAACTAACGTTTCGTATACCGCCAACTGTTACAAGTTTGCCTACGATGCACAACTTTGTCTGGCTTGTAAAATATGGTTTTCTTCCCCAAACAGATTTATATTTTACTAGCTTTTGCCCGCGACTTCGTCTGCGTGGAATTAGTAATCCCCCGTTAAGTAATGAATTCTGGATATCAACTATTCTTTATCCTTCCCCAGAGCTCAAACTATCTCCAGCGTTCAACGGTTAGTGATTCCCCATACAAAGTTTCAACCCCGTTTTTATCCCCTAAAGGGTTGATTTTCGGGATACCTATAAATTATAGTATATTATTTCCGGGACTCAAACTATCTGTGTACCAAGTTTCATCTTAATCTTCGGTTCAGCGGTTAATAATTCGCCATACTAACTTCCAACCCCCTTTTCACCCCCTCTAGGGTTGATTTTTGGAATGAAAACTATCCTTTGTCATTTCCCGGGACTAAAATTATATCCATACTAATTTTCATCTAAATTGGTCCAGCGGTTAAAAATTCTCCATACAAACTTTCAACCCCCTTTTTACCTCCTCCAGGGTTGATTTTCGGGATGAAATTTATCCTATGTCCTTTCCCGTGACTCAAGCTAGCTCTATACAAAATTTCATCAAAATCCGTTCAGCCGTTTTCACGTGATGCGCGGTCAAATAAACAGACAAACAGATAAACAGACAAAAATTCTAAAAACTGTTGGAACGTGTTCTGTTATCGATTCTAAGTATCCCCAGCCAATTTTTTTTCGAATATCTTCCATGTACAGACTTTCGACCCTCTTCAGCTTTATTATATGTATAGATAGCTTTTGCCCGCGACTTCGTCTGCGTGGAATTAGTAATCCCCCGTTAAGTAATGAATTCTGGATATCAACTATTCTATATCCTTCCCCAGAGCTCAAACTATCTCCAGCGTTCAACGGTTAGTGGTTCCCCATACAAAGTTTCAACCCCGTTTTTATCCCCTAAAGGGTTGATTTTCGGGATACCTATAAATTATAGTATATTATTTCCGGGACTCAAACTATCTGTGTACCAAGTTTCATCTTAATCTTCGGTTCAGCGGTTAATAATTCGCCATACTAACTTCCAACCCCCTTTTCACCCCCTCTAGGGTTGATTTTTGGAATGAAAACTATCCTTTGTCGTTTCCCGGGACTAAAATTATATCCATACTAATTTTCATCTAAATTGGTCCAGCGGTTAAAAGTCTCCATACAAACTTTCAACCCCCTTTTTACCTCCTCCAGGGTTGATTTTCGGGATGAAAACTATCCTATGTCCTTTCCCGTGACTCAAGCTAGCTCTATACAAAATTTCATCAAAATCCGTTCAGCCGTTTTCACGTGATGCGCGGTCAAATAAACAGACAAACAGATAAACAGACAAACAGATAAACAGACAAAAATTCTAAAAACTGTTGGAACGTGTTCTGTTATCGATTCTAAGTATCCCCAGCCAATTTTTTTTCGAATATCTTCCATGTACAGACTTTCGACCCTCTTCAGCTTTATTATATGTACTAGCTTTTGCCCGCGACTTCGTCTGCGTGGAATTAGTAATCCCTCGTTAAGGAATGAATTCTGGATATCAACTATTTAGTTACCCAGAACATCTCCAGCGTTCAACGGTTATTGATTCGCCATACAAACGTTCAACCCCTTTTTCACCCCTTCTAGGGTTGATTTTCGGGATGAAAACTATTCTTTGTCGTTTCCCGGGACTCAAATTATCTACATACCAATTTTCATCTTAATCGGTTCAGCGGTTAAAAATTCTCCATACAAACTTTCAACCCCCATTTCACCCCCTCCAGGGTTGATTTTTGGGATGAAAACTATCCTATGTCCTTTCCCGGGACTCAAACTATGTCTATACAAAATTTCATCAAAATCCGTTCAGCCGTTTTCACGTGATGCGCGGTCAAATAAACAGACAAACAGATAAACAGATAAACAGACAAACAGACAAAAATTCTAAAAACTGTTGGAACGTGTTCTGTTATCGATTCTAAGTATCCCTAGCCAACTTTTTTTCGAATATCTTCCATGTACAGACTTTCGACCCTCTTCAGCTTTATTATATGTATAGATTCCTAATAAGATACAAATAGCTTAGGAAGCGCTGGTAGCCTTGCGGTAAGACGTCCGACTTTCAATCCGGAGGTCTCGGGTTCAAACCCGGCTCGTACCACTGAGTTTTTCGGAACTTATGTACGGAATATCATTTGATATTTACCAGTCGCTTTTCGGTGAAGGAAAACATCGTAAGGAAACCGGACCTAATCCCAAAAAGGCCTAGTTTCCCCTCTGGGTTGGAAGGTCTGATGGCAGTCGCTTTCGTAAAAACTAGTGTCTATGCCAATTCATGGGATTAGGTTGTCAAGCGGACCCCAAGCCGGGATAAACGCTAGGAAGAAGAAGAAGAATAAGATACAAATAGCTGTTTGGTGAAGAAACCCGTGTTTTTCAAGCCAGGAAAAGTTGTGCATCATAGCCAAAGTTGTAGCGATTGACGGTACTTCTTTCGTGTGGATTTATTTTAGTACAATATTGAAGCCACGGTTGTTTAAATTTATCATATTTCTCAGCGATTTTCTCCCATACAGTGTTGGGGTTTGGGGTGGGGGCGTCTCCGACCGGATATATTATAAAATTATAGTCTTAAATTGTCTGGATTGACCTTACTCGCCGAAAGAATCAGGGACCGTATAATCGAAAAATAAAGGTACAATTTTAAAACGGGATGTACCTCATACCGTTTACTTCGGTATATGGTTTCAGTAGTGAAACCAAAATTTTCTGAACTGAAATATATCGATACCGCTTTTTTTTGCGAAACCTTGAACGTTTTCATAAAGGTATCCTTTGAGCAGGAGTATGCACTACGCGCCGACTACTACATAGTAAAAGCTACGACCGAAATTTTTGGTATTTTAACAGTAAGAGTAGAAATAGAAACAAGTCATCATGTGATTGTTCATCCTCCTTTCCCCGCTTCTGTATCCAGATTTGTAGATTTTCACATTTTTATCAGAAATGGTTGAGTTCACAACAAATCTTCCAATGAACGAAATACTCTTTATTAAATTCTCTACAGTATTAAAAAAAAAGTATATTGTTAAGACGTACAGTTTCCAGTTATTTGTCGCGCATTTTGTGGTACGGTGATATTTAATGCTATAATATAAATCATACAAGAGAGTACTAGCCACATGAGAAACATGAGAGACATTGGCCAATCAAAAAATGTTTAATAAGTCAAATTAAGGGCTATACATAGGCCACCTTTTGGTACTATTTTATGGACATAGCTCGTCCATAGCCAACATCCTGACATTCTCTTACTAGGTTTATGATTTTCTTGATTTGCGCGACAAATAAATCGAAAACTATAAGTAATACATAGTTACCTTTATTTACCACACAATATACCCTAAACTAATAAAGATACTGTAAATTCATATGACTTTATTGTTACTGTTATTTATTTGGGTGACAAGCAGTTCGTTGGCATATACATCGGAACAAGGGCAAAGATAAGTTTGCATTCACCAATTTATTTTGGAAATTTAACTGGTAATAAAAGTAGTGGCAGACAAAACACACCTTCGGTCAAAATATTATTTAAATACACTTTATGATTCAAGAATACAATGTCTGCAACATACGGACTCATGGACCGATGACTGATGAGCTAACGAAAAGAAAGGTATGAAGCAACTATAAAAGCTTCCTTTAGCCATTTTGGTTGGTTAACCATGAAAAATATTTATATCACCTCTATTTTGCTTTCGGTTACGCGATCATTCATAGCAAATATGGATATATCCTATAAAGAGAAGAGAGAGGAAAAATATTCCCGGGAACATTAGGAATAAGCCTAGGGAATTTACTCGGGAATATTAGGAATTAACATTTCAGGTGGAGTTACCTGTACTTGATGTTCCAGTAAAGAGTTTTGTGGTCTTAGTTTTAAAATACAATTTGTATTCATTCAATAATTTCAAAATTCCCGAATATTCCATCGAGGTACCACCTGGGGAATATTCCCGAGAACAGCATATCACTACTACACCACAGAGATGGGCTTTACAATGCCATAAAGAAGCCAACCGGTAAGATCATTGATAAATTTACAGTATGGCTAGCTCCAGAACTAAATAGTTGCCTTTTAAAATTTTAGTTGTAAGTATACTTGCTTCGTTCAGTCCAGTAAATATGTCGATTTTCACCGATTATTGATGAAATAAAAACTAAATTTTTCGTACAGTCGACTACAAAGAGACGTAGGTATCTAATTTTTCAACTTATTGCGCTGTAATAAAGGTCCAAAAGTGGATACATCTCTTTGTAGTCGACTGTACACTTAGGTGCCTATGCCTACCTACTTTTATTATTTCGCCTGTTCCGAACGCGAAGTTACTTTCTGGCTCATAGCTATGACTAAATTGTCCCGTAGAGTATGACCGGAAAGAAATGTGTCGTAGAATGTATGAGCTTCCATATAAACCACGACACTTCTGTTTCCTGACAAACTCTATAAACTGTATGTAAGTTAAAATCAGAAAACAACAATGTTTATTGTTTTATTTTTTATAAATAGGTACTTTGTATAAAGGTAATAGATTTCAGATAGTTTAGCAGGCACACAATCCGCCGGGATGAAAACTATCACGTAATTCACTGCTCTCAACTGGGTCCTACCAGGAGACGAACTTAGATCTCGTCTTCCGCAGCACTCTGTTAAGAATAAACTATTCAGACGACCTGGAGTGATGTTATGAGCGCTCCAGATGATCGAGAGGCATGGCGTAACTGGCGTGAGCTCATGAAGCCCCTCTGTCCATAAGAACGTTTCTCAATTTGTTTGTGCTACAGGCGGAGACATTCTTCATTACGCATGTGGTGTACAAAGACTCGGTAGATCTGCTGGCTTTGTCATTATTTTAATTTCTTGATCTTATTTTCTTATCTCATCACATGTGCACTCAATCTTTTATATTCTTACAGCAAATTTAGCAAAAAATAAGTCGGTTAAACGGCCAATAAATAATAGGTAACACATTTTTCATATACTGCGGAAATATTATATACCTACAGGTAGGTAATTATTTCGCATATACTAAGTAAAATAATTAACATTGTTTATAAAAAATACAAAATTTGTGTCATAAGAAAATTGACAATCAAGTTTATTGACATTCTTACATTTTTTAATGTCGTAATATTATGACCAGCATAATAAACATAAACTCCAGTAAATAAAAGGTAATCCTAAAACTCTTTTCGCATTAAATAGCTTGCGACGAAACGAATTATGAGGATTCGGTAGAAAAGTTTATTTTATTCAATCGTTGGTTGTATTTTTCTAATATTACGACCTGTAAACATCAAAAAATATAATTTAATATGACACACAGTCTCTATTTGTTTTCCCTATTCATTTGGAATACATTCGGGCTACTGGTATCCCTTTTCGTGTACATATATGATTTTCTGTCAGAATAATTGTCAAAATGAAATGTCACAGGACGAAATTTGACGACACGTGTGCTTCCAATGAGGCCCACCGGCCATCTGAGTCAAAAACATTATTTGACTGATGTGGCGAATGTATGGGAATTTCACGAAAGTTTATGTTTATGATTTAATTTCTTCGTTGCATTTATAAGGAAAAATATGAACAACACTTTATTCTCTAGTCCATTTATCTGGCTTTCAAAATATCATTACTATTTAATAAGAATATGCATTTTTAATTCATGTTTTTCCTAAACCGCACAAGCGTATTTTTCAGTTTTTGTACAACTTTACTTCATTGTATTGAGGAAACTACAAATGATAATCGAGTACTAATTACTTTAAATTGTAGACACACTCTTTGTTATAACAATGATATAAATTATATAGATTTTTGTAAAGAATTGTGAACTCAGGAACCTAAACGGCGATTGCTGTTTTGCTGATTTTGGACGACGCCCTCTTAATATTACGCATTAATATATCATACTTGCGGGCTGTTTTTTCCATATTTATACTACACCAGCTATACGGTGCAGGGCAAAGTCAAATTGAACTCGGACGGGAAACAAGCATAACTACCATACTACCCTAAAGTGTGCTTAAAGTCAACACTACTACGGAAGAAACTTTTTGTGAGAGCTTTTTACTCAAACGTATAACACCAGCGTCGGCTTTATTTGATGTTTCTGGATACAATATATCTGAACAAAAAACCTAAACATAATATCAGAAAATAAAACGATCAACATAGCTCCTAAAAAGTTGAGTGTCTTATCGCCCGGCTACCAGTGCAGAAAAGGCTATTTTTTGTCTTATATGTTAAATGAAGCTACTAAAACTGAATATAACTAAAAAAACCGGCCAAGTGCGAGTCGGACTTGCGCATGAAGGGTTCCGTACCATTATTTATAAAAACCAGCCGTAGCTATTCTATCGAATAAATTATTATCGCAAGGTCGCATCTGCCTAAGTACGTAGTTTTTTGGAGGTAACTCAAAAAAGCCTAAACCGATAATGTTCAAATTAATTTTTGTTGAAAAAATACTTAAAGGTTTTTTTATTTAAAAATTTTAACTTACGGTTCAAAAGTTACAGGGGACACACACACAATTTTTATGACTTTCGGAGCGATTATTTCTGAAAATATCCACTTAATCAAAAAATGTTCAAAGAAACCTCAATGTTATTTTTAAAGACCCATCAATTGATGTACGTCATGTTGATATTTGTCAAAAAAAATTTGACAATTAGTTACATGTATGGAGTGAATGAGTGAACTAAACATATTTTTTTTTGCAATTTCTCTACAAAACTAAGTAGCAGCACACACAATACACTTTATGTATAAATTTGATAATGATACGTCGTATAATTTCCGAGTAAAATGGCTGTGACATACGGACGGACAGACAGACAGACAGACATGAAGAATCTAAAAGGGTTCCGTTTTTTGCCATTTTGGCTCCGGAATCTAACAACGATCTTCCACCGGCAAGGTGCCCATCACACAGTCGACATTCCCACACTGAATCGCTCATATTTTTTTCATCTTCCATTTATATCTACTTGCCCCCCTCTACCCTTGGGCATCGGCTGGCGACGCTCTTGTGCCTATGCAAAGTATACCTATAGTTGCCTTCCTTAATCTTTTCTGAAGTACTATGTGGAAACCGCGTGCACTCTTGATCACTAAAATTATTAATTTAAAAATCCATCATACTAAAAAAGTCGTAGTGTGTCACTTAATATTTTCTTGAAAATAAACTGTGCTTTGAGCCCACAATCTCTCTGTGTTAAAAAAGCAGAAAATATTAAACTGCATGATTGATCGATGTCCCATCGTTAGAGCGCCTTGAGGAGTTGAAACACATTCAGATCTTAAATATGATACCAATTTTATTCCAATGTCGGTTCATCCCGACCTTATATAGATTTTTGGATTCGTTCCGTTGTCAAAGAGTGTTGAATTTATATTATTTAAATATCAATACAATTCCTGTTTTAAGCTTGGTTTAATAGACTGGAATTCGTTATTGCCGCAGCTACATTTCCGGTTAAATAAGATGTTCAGTAATTAGTTGAATCAGGTACGAGTTTTCCCAGAAAGACGAAACCAATTTAAGATTGGATTACTTTGCAATTGGAGGCCAATACTTCTAAGTCACTAAATTGTTATTAAATGTCTTGTAATAAGTAGTAATAAAGCTCTTACAGTCGGTCTTTATGTAAAAAAAATACTACACATAAATATTCTTCTTCTTCTTCTTCATGTACCATCTCCGTCCAGGAGGTCGGCAACCGACCCGTCTATATGTCTCTCTATCTTTAGTCATGCGAATTAGTCTATCTATGCTCTTCACTTTTAACCAGTCTCTTATATTTTTAGTCCATGATGTACGCCTTCTGCCGCGGCCTCGCTTCCCTTCAATTTTTCCTTCAATTATTAATTTTAGTAGATTGTATCAATATTACATTCATGGATTTGCCCGTGATGCGCCTAAACAGAATTCAATGAAATCCAATTAGAGGACATACAATTCCTCCGCCGTCTCCTATATCCTTCCCGGGACTTACGCTATCTCCATACATCATTTCATTTGTATCACACACACAACTTTAACTAGGGCCCATATAATATACATATATTAAACGAGCACGTAATAAACTTAGATCCATATTATCAAAATACAAATCACAAGACTCCTTAGATGTTCTGGCCGATTCAATTACCTATATTATAAGCTATGGTCTAGAAAGCTACGGAAGATCATACAAGATATACCTAAATAGTAGATTGTACAACAAGTGCATAAAACGCACCATTTTACGCGAGGCGTTTATCCATACGAGCGAGCTTGCGAGCGAGGATGGATATAAAGTACGAGCGTAAAATGGGTTTTTTACTTCTCATGCTCGTAAAGTTTCACTTTATGCTGGGTATAGGCGGACTAAAACTCAATTTTATGCACAAGTGCATAAAAAATTGCCATTGTCAAAATAGCCTTAGAAGAAGTCAATTTTTTATGCACTTGTGCATAAAATTGAGTTTTAGTCCGCCTATACCCAGCATAAAGTGAAACTTCTTATGAAAGAAATTCCTATTCTTTTTATTTCCTCACAATCGAAGTAAAAAGTAGAGTGTATAACTCGTCCATAAAACCCATTTTACGCTCGTACTTTATATCCATCCTCGCTCGCAAGCTCGCTCGTATGGATAAACGCCTCGCGTAAAATGGTGCGTTTTATGCACTTGTTGTACAATCTACTATTATGGACGAGTTATACACTCTACTTTTTACTTCGATTGTGAGGAAATAAAAAGAATAGGAATTTCTTTCATAAGAAGTTTCACTTTATGCTGGGTATAGGCGGACTAAAACTCAGTTTATGCACAAGTGCATAAAAAATTGACTTCTTCTAAGGCTATTTTGACAATGGCAATTTTTTATGCACTTGTGCATAAAATTGAGTTTTAGTCCGCCTATACCCAGCATAAAGTGAAACTTTACGAGCATGAGAAGTAAAAAATATTTATTACATCCAATTGCGTATACTAAAGACAATTGTACCCACGCAAATAAAAAATATAAATATAAAAGTATTTGCCAAAATCTATTCAATTACTGCAATGTGCTAACTGTGTTTGAAAAAGTTAATTTATGCATTTTAACCCAATACTACAATAACATATAATAGGTACCTAAAGAAAAACTTTCCAACATTTGAGAACAAGTTCGAAAACACGAGCAATGAATACGGTAGAAGTGATGGAAAAGCATTGTACCGCGTATGATTGAATATATTTCCAACTGAATTACTTAGCTCATTCGCGGGTCGAACGTGGGCAAGCCAGAAATATGATAAAGAAACACATGTTTAAAATAATAAACTTTATTGGCAGAAATTAAATTGTTTAAAATAAGATCTAACGACGTAAGTAAATAATTAGTTTTTTATAATTTAAGAGTAGTAGGTATTTAAGTTCTGAATGTAACTATTTTTTTACTGAAATAAACAGATTAATTTTTAATTTATTTAGGTTTACTTACTTAAGTAAGTTATGCCTGTTCGGCTACGTATAACGGGTAGGTACGGGTACGGGTTAACTAGCACGTTAATATACCGCGGAATAGCAAAGCAATATAACTGTAGTTTTTTTTTACTTACTTTAATCAGTTCAATGGGTTAATCGAATCCATATTTTATCGTGTACTTGTACAGCGTTCAACTATTGACTTAATTAGAATTAATTAGTAAGTCCAGGTAGGTATGTTTGTTGAAACCTATTTGCGGCTTTATTATTAATTGAAGCTGCGAGTATTCCAATCTACTGGAACGTGATTCGTAGAATATCGCTTTGTAGAAAATCGAATCAACTCACCACAAATCAGCCCGTAAATATCTCTTGTTAGGTACGTTATCTGCGTCTACCAAAGTTTTCTTTACAATGGTTAGAGATAATACCAAAGTACAGTGAGTGACCCTCAACACGGCCGATGACTGGATTTGTTTAACTTTAATCTTACACTACATTTCCACAAAAAAAGAGATATATTTAGCAAAGGGACACATATCGGATTTGTAACTTCTAAAGAAAATCGCGCAAGAAAGCTTATCGATTCGAATTAGTCACCTTTATAATCCAGCGAACGCCTAAATTCAACTTTTCTCTTTCAGTGTTAAACTACAGAAGTATACCAAATTTCAGCTCAATCAGACACCGGGAAGTGAAATTTAACTCACAAGATTTGAGGCATATAATGACACAAACAAATAAATAATCAAATATATGGGGTCAAGCTAAATAAAAATTTGGAATAACAGACGTATACCTAAATTACCTAACATAAAACTCTATACTTGGCGGACGCATTGTCTCACCATTCCAAACAAAAAAGTCTGCCAAACTCTGAGGTGTAGCACAGCACACATGTGGCATTTTCAAGTCAAAGGTACAACATTGTCGGTTGTTCATAAGTTTATTTCTAAATGATTTTTATGGCAGCAATGCCTTATTGATAACCGACAATGATGTACCTTTGACTTGAAAATATCACACATATTTTTGACATAGGTATTGTTTTTATAAGTCATGGCACTAAATGGACAATAACAACAACAGATAGTCGACTTTACATATACTCAAATATGGTTCATTATCGAATGCAGTCCTTGCAAATGTCAAACAGAAAAGTCAAGAATCATTTTTGCTTTTAAGTATGTATTTTCAAATAAAATATAGAAGAAGAAGCAATCCTAAGAGACGTTACATATGCATAAGTGTTAAACATCAAAATAGTTACTGCCCGTCTATTCAGAAAAGAAACGATTTTCTTTGAATCGATTCTGTAAACAAAGCTTGATTTTAGATTTGGGTTAATCGTTTATCATATAATAAATAAAGTAAAACTATACTTATATGTGAAATAATATTTAATATTTTTGTAAAGAGACTAGACGAAGTAGGTAGAAATTTTTTTACATCTAAAAACAATACATATGGGCATTAGCTCTTTACTCACTGAAAACGACGAACGAAATGCGTGTAATTGAATTTTGAAACAGCGTTTTATAGACGTAATGGATTTTCCTGCCGATGTTTTTGACAGATGGGAAATGAAACATAATGCCTCTCCTCGCTTATAACTTTATGATACCTAAGTCAAAAATACAAAGATATAAAACTTTTTACAGCTAATTTCAAGATCTTCGGATTTTTTTTTAACGAGCCGATTCCATTCAAGTTTGTATCGTATACTAGTACTTCATTTCATTCATCGATTTCATTCAATTTTGTACAGCAACGGTCCTCAAAACATTATGAACTAGTAGTTCTGTGAACCGTAGACTTCGGAGCATTCCCCCCCTTTTCCCCTCCCTCGAAACTTTTTTTTTACAACAACCTCTAAGAAAGTGTGGGCTTGACCTTTTACTCGAAAATTATTGAAACCCGTCCATAATAACGTGACAGCAAACTTCCCCCCTTTTCTCCCTCATTTCCCCCCCAATCGAAAAAATGGCTCGATAATTTTTGGGAAATAAATCAAGGAACGTACATGCCAAGTTTCATCGAAATCGGATGAAAAATGCGACCTCTAGACCGACACTGACCAACCAACCAACCAATACACACACATCAATCTGCCAAATCGTCGTACCAGTGAAAACGGAGACGTCGTCGCCTCGCTACGCTCGGCTCCTCAGTCAATTAACATATGTGACATTCTACGGGAAAAGGTACCTTATAGAGGTTGACGCTTACGCTATTTCTAACGACGCTGCAATACTAATGCGATGCTTCGCAACGTAAGCGCAAACCGCCATTAAGGTACTTTCACCCGTGGAATGTCACATATGTTTTTCTTACTTCTCCAAAACAAAAAGGTTTTGCTAAAAATAACTGTTTAAGTAACAATACCAACTGAAGAACAAAACAATTTATTTGATAAATATTTTGAATTGTTTATTTTTAGTAGACGCCAGAGACTATAAATAATAATAGACAGCCACAGTCTAAGAACTTCTTGAGGCTAAAGATACAAAAATAGTAGGAGGAAATGACGTTGCACTGCAGCGCAATATAGTAACTACTAGCGTTACTATAGCGTTACTACAGCTTAGGTTCGCTTATAAGTACCTCATCAGCGGTATCATAGAATTTCTTTTATTAACTCACATTAGTGAATTTACTTAAGTAGCAAACGCACTTCGTGATGTTACTGCTACGAACGAATTAGTTACGAACTTAAACGAGCCCATCGGTTCTAGATCCGGACCCAAATATATGTCAGATAATATTTGATAAAGGGTACGTTTACGCGCGTTTGCATACCTAATAGAAGTTTTATTGCACAGTCAACCAGGGACCGGATACCGGTATTCGCTCCGTGCAAGGATATGGTCCTCGTCCTTTACTAAGGTAATTATTTCCTTATTGACTGAGGAGCCGAGCGTAGCGAGGCGACAAACGGCTCCGTTTTCACTGGTACGACGATTTGGCAGATTGATGTGTGTGTATTGGTTGGTTGGTCAATGTCGGTCTAGAGGTCGCATTTTTCATCCGATTTCGATGAAACTTCGCATGTACATTCCTTGATTCATTTTCCAAAAATTATCGAGCCATTTTTTTTATTGGGGGGAAAATGAGGGGAAAAGGGGGAAAGTTTGCTTTTGCGTTATTTATGTTCTCCGAAGTCTATGGTTCACAGAACCACTAGTTTTATTTATTATCTACGTATATGATTATACACTGAGAGAAAAAACAACCAGGATTCACGTTCGTTCAACCAAACTCTCATTTTAAAATAGCGCCTACAAGCTCTTTGGTTAAAACTACAAGTTCGATTTTGTTACGTTTAATTAGTTCATTCTACAAGTAACTTGTCATTTTAGTTGAAGTGTTATTTAAATTAACAACTCGATTATATAAAACCAACATGGCACATATTGTTTTAAACATATATTTGGCTGATTCAATCCTAATCTTTTAACAAGTTTAACCTTGTTGTTCGTACAAATTCGACTTGTATTATCAATATTGGTGATCGATTCCGTTTACTAAAATACTTTAGTTTCAAACTGATAAACACGCAACAAGTCGAATTTGTTAGACTCACAAAGCAAATTTCTCTCAGTGTACATAAAGAGAATAAGTAATTTTTTTAAAATATTTTGAGGTTTTTGCGAAGAATGGTACCCGATTAAGGAATGCAATAGTGGTATTTTTAACCGACTTCAATTTCATAGAAGGAGGAGGTTCTTTACTCGGTTTGGTGTTTTTTTCATTTGTATAGGCAATGGTATACCGGTGTTAGGTGATACAAAAAATATCAATATTGCATTCTCTATTTCCGATCCCTGCAGTCAAGGCCAGCTACCCTCTGTAGTACTCTGTACGCGGTACCAATAATTTATCCTATGCGTTACTTTCGGTATCTCTTGTTTATTATTGCGACCAAGATCCAAACAAAATCACACCCAACAGTGCACAAGAACAAACACACACTATTAGGTTGCAGGAATTCCAGAATGCGTTCATTGTTCTGGATTTAATATAACTAAGGAGTGAAGCATCCTTTTAAGTCCTTGATCCTGGGAAGGACGTGCCGCGGTTTCGGCAGCTTCGTAGGAATTTCGGATGAGTCACTTACTTATTTAATTTTGTCGGGTAACTCAAGTCAAGACATTAGAATTTAAGATGTGTTTGATGAAATTCCGCTTCTAAAGGACATTTCCTTCTGAAAAGGAACATTTTAAATGGTGTGTGAGAGAGAGAGAATGTAGGTAAATACGAGGTGGTTAATTAGGGGTAGGACAGAACCAGGCGTGCCGGTGTGGATTTCACTACATTAAGTATAATAATATTATGTTCATATCCCTATCTTGGTCTCTTTTCTTTGTAGGATTATGCAAACCTAACGGGGATATAATAGGGTACTGAAGTGAGTACAAGTACAACTGTTATGTATCGTAGAAAAAATACAAAGCAATACAATATTACAACAATATTATATTGTCATCCAAGCTGCGCAGGTATGAAAATTTTCATCTCAATCGGAAAGCAGGATTTGATTCAAATCTTGAAAAAAATTATCTAAAAAGAACGAACTAACTGACAAATAATGTGAGTTACATAGTAATAGTATTTTATGCAAATATTGTATTAGAGAGGTGAAAAAAGGCGAGCGGCGTGAGCTAGAGTAAGTAGACGTCACGAGCATTTTTGGACTCGGCTGTACAGCGTTACCTACAATCTACAATACTCTTTCCACGATTAAATACTTAAGCGAATATTCGCTTAATCTGCACGAACATTTTCGATAAATATCTGAAGGCAGATATGAGGCGGAAAACAATATCACGAGATTCTCATGTTACATAATAATAATAGTAAAGAGATCGCCAACGTAGTAATTAATAGTCGCATTTTATTTTCACTTGTATGGAAAAAATTTCAAATTTTTAAATAATTCATAACAGCAGAAGTATTTAGTTGTATGGCTTAAAAGTCATGTTAATCATTGCCTAGACAGAAAATCCTACAAAAAATTGAACATGAAACAATCGTCATTTAATAAATTTCTAAATAATCGCCTAAATAAATGAATATTTTATTATTTATATGGTTCCTTAAGACAGGTTATTTATGGATGACGGAAAATCAGACAAAAAAAGAAACGCTTCGTATATATTTTGATGAATATTTACTTCCCGTTGGAAAGTTTGTAACTATATAAACAAAAAATCGCTGTTATAAATTAATGTTTGAAAAAAACGTATCTTTACCAGAGTATAATTATACAGCGTAAGATTGAATAACTCGATAGGTATAACATAAATTCTTACGGCTTTTTGGAACAAAAGATGGTATCGGCTACAGGGGGTATCGTATAAGGTCTTCGTCGTTTGGCCAAGAAGCAAAGGAATACTCTCGAATACTACTTATAACTCGTATAGGTCATCCGATTTCATAACTCGTAAGAGCTTTATTTTTTAGTTCAGGTGTAAATTTGGTATATGTTAGTTGAATTTGTATACAGTGTGCTTCCTGTAATACGAGCAATAAATTAAAACGTAGATTCTACTCCTCAAACAACAAAACTTTTGTTCAACAACTTTTTAAAAATATGTATTTTGTAGTTTGCTTCTTTTTCATACAAACTAAATAGTATTTTCAATGTACGTTAAAATCCATCTATTTGACATTGCTTGTCACCCTACAGACATCATCAATTTCGGAATACATCGCGTGTCCGGAAAAACTTTAAAGTGTCCTAAAAATCAAACCATAAGTTATTATTAAAAGTCGCTAAACAAACGTTGTCTGGTTTGAAGAGTACAATTTACGTTTTAATTTATTGCTCCTATTACAGGAAACACCCGGTATATTTGTATCAGTTTTTTAACGTTGGTATGTAAAACGAAGTGTTCGTGACTTAGACAAAAAGTTTTGAGTTAAGATCCTGTGTGTTTACTTTCAACGGTATTTAGTATAATAGTATATTTGTGGTTTTTACAATGGAAAGTATTTAGTGCTATTATAATGTGTATTTTTCTATAGGGTTCTTAGAAAAGGATATATGTAGTATGAATTTATACATATCCTTTGTATATATATCCTTTTCCAGAAACGCTAAATATATCTATAGCGCGTGTAAGGTAATTTTTGGGTGGGCCGGGGTTATATACAGACCAATTTTTCATAGGAATTGTGGTGGATGATAGAGTTACTGATATGAAGAAGCGAATTTATTGGTTAGATTGCTCCTGGGTGTAGTTTATAATCCAGCTCTGTCGCTCCCTGGGAAATGATTTCTGAAATAGCCGTTTACGGTTCAATATCGGATTACTATGAGCACTATCAGTAAAAAAGAAGCATTTGACATTGCAGTTATGGAATGCTTTACCTTGGTATTCTGAATAAGGAACATTTGATTTTATGTTATCATTTTAACTATAAAATTATGTCAATGGGCTGTTTTTGGAAATTAAATAAAGGTGTAAATACACCATCCGGTGTGAGTATATTAAGATCGAATGGATTGTAAATAACTAATGTCTTTTACTTTGAAATTGGACATTATTTAACTAGATGTAGCGGCCGCAAAGTTATTGATTTCCACACAGTTTTCACTTTGTAAGTGTAGGTGTATGTTTTTTTTATTTTGGACGTTCTTCTATGAAAAATTGTTAAAAATGAATGTGTAATATGATTTCCATTCTGATATAATGTAAGAATTTTATAAATAATGAATTTTTTGCCCCATTTATTTAAGAGAGGTTTATTCGAGAAATTGCTTTAAGTACAGGTTGGTTCATTTTTTTAAATGTATCCCATCCCACATCTTTTTTACTTTCCTCGTATTTGGAATTAAAAGTAGAATATTAAAAACTAGGGTGAAAGACACCCGTTTTGCTCGAACTATTTGGCTAAAATATCTCATCGGCAATAAGATGCCTGACATCCCTAGTATCTAACGTATTAGGTTGATTAAGGGTCAAAGCAAACGTCCGTTGGCCGACACGGCTCACTGACTCGGTGACCCGATCGAATCACACACGCACGCGTCAGGTTGACGTATTTTGACATGATATTACTCGTACTCGTAGCCGTTGAGCCGTGGGGTGCCCGGCCTTATTTGTTCCCCACCATATCGTCCCGTGGTTGCAGTAGGAGTCTGCTAAGGGAATATACCGGGAGATGGGCAGCGCCATCTTCCGAAAGCCTAAACAACAACAAACAAAAAAAAAAACTGCGCGCGCCAACCCGCCTGCCAAGCATGGCGCGTATGGCAAACCCTCCCTTAAAGGGGAGGCCTATGTTCAGCTGTGGACGTCTTATGGCTGATATGATAATGATGATTACTCGTAGATTTTGAAACCGTACGCTACCCCTAACCCTACCCGCTTCGCTACTTTTGCTGCTGACTGTACATAAGTTACTATATTTTTATTTAAGTAACATTTTGCTACAAGACAGGATTTCTATTGAGATACCGGATTAATAAAATAATTCACTAAATGAAATATATTTTCTTCTTTGCGATTTAGACGACGAACCTGAGTTTAACAAATAAATTTGAAGATCACAATATCAAATTAGATTAAATACGGATTTAAATCAAGATGTCGCTGCAAACGGATGCCTTGTGACCAAATTTGAGATTCGCCGGATTACTGGCTTGAAATGAATACGACATTATTAACACTAATTAATGCGATTTTCTAATTCGGCCAGTGCCCTAGTTAATTGAAAACCGGATGACTTACATAGCGGGGCTAGGCATACCGGGTGTTTCCTGTAATAGGAGCAATAAATTAAAACGTAGATTCTATTCCTCAAACCAGACAACGTTTCTTCAGCGACTTTTTAAAATGACTTATGGTTTGATTTTTAGTACACTTTAAAGTTATTTCAAACACGCAATGTATGTATTCCGAAATTGATTAAGTCTGTAGGGTGACAAGACTGACAAGCAATGTCAAATAGACGGATTTTAGCATACATTGAAAATACTAATTATTTTATATGAAAAAGAGACAATCTAAAAAGTACATTATTTTTAAAAGTTGTTGAACAAAAGTTGTGTTGTTTGTAAAGTAGAATCTACGTTTTAATTTATTGCTCCTATTACAGGAAAAGCCTGTAGAAAGATTTGAACGGAACTTCTGTATCGAAGCGTATAAATTCTCCTGAAATAATAATTACATTGTAAAAGTAGGTACTTAGCCAAATCATTGTGTTATTACACAGAGTTGTAATTTATTTATTTATTCGGGGAACCAATAGCTAATAATAATATTGTAGCTATTGGGTAAGTAACAGATAGCCAATTAAAGGTTCACACCAGTAGCATCATTATACCAAGAAACAATTGGTGGTATACAGTAAATTACATGGTATACAGTAATGTGGTAAACAACCACTTTAGAGTTTAACAGTAACTTAATAATGGTTTACTGCAACATAATGCATATTGCTTGTCTCAGCGATAACTACACATGTATAAAATAGGCACATAGCCACTGAATAAAGGTCATTACTTTACCTATACTCGTGTTGTTAAATATTATACTACTCCGACACCCTGCTCCGCCTCTCACTGAGTACAATAGGAAGTAATTCTTATATTACTTCATGGCGACCCTGCTGACCACTCATGATGAGATTTTCTTTTGAGATAAAATATCAAATAAGGGAACAAAAGAACTGTTGAGTGGAGTGCAATGCAACGAACAAGCTCATTGAGCTCCCCAAATTAAAAAGAAGGTATTTAAGCAGGTACTTATTACGGTGCCGTAACCAAAATGGCAAAAACGGAACCCTTATAGTTCCGTCATCTCCGTCCGTCCGTCCATCCGTCCGTCCGTATGTCACAACCATTTTACTCGGAAACTATGATAAGTAATCTTTATTACATTTTAACATTAGCTGTATTATATGTGCCGCTACTTAGTTTTGTAGTGAAATTAGGATAGATCCTCTGCAGTTGCAGGCGTCCATAGGCTACGGTAACTGCTTACCATGAGGTGGGCCGTATGCTTGTTTTTTGCACATTCTATCGTCATATACTTTTATACCACTGTATTCAAGAGTGTCGCCAGCCAATGGCCCAGAGGAGGGGCAAATTGATTTAGATGGAGGGTAAAGAAAATATTAATTGTGGGTACAATATTTGGCTAAATTTTTTATCTAGGGGGGGAGACACCTTTGGATATATGCCTAATATATTGACAGTAAAATATAGGTACCCGACGAGGAAACCCATTTCCTTAAAAGAAGTTTCAAGTGCGCCGTACAAGGCTTGCAGAACCCTGGGTTTAACCATATTCGTACGTTGTTTTAAACGAAAGAAACCACAAAAATTCACGGATTTATAAGATAATTTTTATGGTAAACAAAATTGACGTGACCTCGTTTGAAATTTGATTGGCGTAAGTCAAATGTCAATGTTTTTTATGTCGTACATAACGTACATTGCACATTACTCAATGAGATATATCCTCAAATCACATAAATACTATACTTATATACCTATTTAAAATACAAATACACAACTATGTATATCAAACATAACTGCAACACACAACAAATAATCAACCAATACTTACTTGAAGCAACCAATACTTGAAGTTGTATTGAGTTGCATCGGAATCATTTTCAAGCAAATTCTGAAGCTGATATTCTGACTCAGACGTTTAGGCGCTAGCTGTATTGCTATGTCCATACATTGGAGTTGTATTAAAGTTGGATTGTGTCTAAACGTGTTTTAAAATTAGAATACGGCCCCGAGCGATAAAATGGAACATTTCATACATAAAGCCGTTAACTTAACACTAATGTGTATATTTAACTTGTTTCCGAATGCCGACAATAATTACTATTGTAAGTTACAGCTACGACTTGGAATTCTAATGGAAATCTACATGTGTCCTATCCTAGCACTCCGTATTTAGAAGCTTTGCTGTAGGTATATAATCATCCTCCTAACGTTTGTCCCGGATTTTTGACACGGCTTAATTGAACTTGGGGTTCGCTTTGGGTATACATTATACATATACTTATTTGTTGATTGTTTTGTAAAAAATGTAATACTTATCAGAAGTTTGTTTATAAATTGAGGACTGAGTCACTATATTAACCCTTTAAGGCACACTAAACTTTCACACTGCTTCGGTTTCGCGATATAGGTAGGATAGCGCTCTGCATGTGTATAGCACTGTCACGCTTGCACACCGTCGCCGCATGCGATTGCGGCGCCAGTGTGATTATCGTCTAATTGTCCTGACGCTAATGATAAGGGGAAAAAAGTAGAACGATTTGATATTTACGTATTTTTTCTTTCAACATTTTATTGATAAATCTTGATTTTAAATTAAAAGTAGGCACCTTTATCTTTCAGCGTAAATGGCGTTTCCACCGATCAGTACTTAAGAACCACTTAGCTGATTGCATCTAGCGCAACTCGAGCCAACCGTTATAGGGACGAAGCACAGAATATGCAATTCAGGCAGCCGCGGCTGCAGGCATAATCCTCGCGATAAGCAAATCTTATTTGTGATGGTAATGCAACCCGCTTACAGCTTCGTTAAACTGTTTGCAGAAACTGCCTTTCATTCCTAAGAATGAAAGGCCTAAGCTTTTCATCGATGGTTTCAAGTGTGTACTGAATGAAAAACTGTTCAATTTTATAGACTAAGAGCTCCAATAACACAATAACGAGAACAACGAAACCCATCTAGTTAGTAGCTATACTATCCTTTGCATAATAACATAATATATTAAATGTTGTTCTTTCGGTTACATATTTTACACGAATGTACTCGTAATTTCTCTGAAATGTGCCCCGGTTGACGGTTTACTTTTTACGAGAAAAATATTGAAGAAAAGTATTTCAAATGGAAAAAGGTCTGTATAATTTTTCAATCAAATTTTTCCATTTACCATTTTATTCATTAGGCCAGCAATTATTGAAAAACACATTGTTATATGTAATTGTAATATATCGCTGGTCATGAATATGACAAACATTACTTATTATTATAACTTTTGAAGTAACCTTAATTTCGTATTCAAACAAGATTATTCTTACGAGTCTTATGATATTAAATGTAGTCTTCATTAAAGTGAATGGACCGGAGTTTAACCCTGACTCTCGGATTGCATAATTTGCCAGTAAAATTAAGGAAAATTCTTCAACGTAAAGCCTTTAAATAAGTCTTTTATTTTTCTCACTGGATAAGATAGTCTTTATAAAATCTGTATTACATTTACTTAGTGGTTTATATTATAATTATAATCATAATCATAAATTATATTCGAAGTAAACTTAGAGCTTACAAAAGTAGAAATAATAAGAAAATATTAAACCACGACCACGAGAAGCCGAAACTCGAAGGCAAATGGATGAACTTTTACAGATCTTAACTAAATAATGTAAAGAATCCCTCCCCTATAGGGTTCACCTTTCCTTTGTTGCGTACAAAATTATACCTTAATATATGTATCGTGTGCAAAACAGTGATGCTGTTATTATTTCTAGGGGAGATCGGGGTCAAAAGTAACGGAGGGTCGAAAGTAACAGAGGCTTTGAAGGTTTATAGAACAATGCTGCCCTGCTATGTTTATAAGATAGCCGACGATATATACAGGCTGTTTCCTGTAATAAGAGCAATAAATTTAAACATAGATTCTACTCCTCAAACAAAAGCTATACGCTTATCTTTTTTTTAACTTAATCTTTTTAAGTTGTTGAACAAAAGCTATACGCTTTTGTTCAACAACTTAAAAAGATATGTATTTTGTAGATTGTTTCATTTTCATACAAACTAAATAGTATTTTCAATGTACGTTAAAATCCGTCTAATTGACATTGCTTGTCAGTTTTTTCACTCTACAAACATAATCAATTTCGGAATACATTGCGTGTTCGAATAAACTTTAAAAAGTCCTAAAATCCAAGTTGTTATATTTCAAATAAAGTTGCTGAACAAATGTTGTCTGGTTTGAGGAGTAGAATATACGTTTTAACTTATTACTCCTATTACAGGAAACACCCGGTATAATACCCTAATTATTTTAGAACACGACGCGAGTGCCGCACCACGTTGATTAACTAGGACATGTTATGTTATGTTATGTTATATGAAACATATAGGGCCGGTCGCACCAAACCGTCTGTTAACGTCAAAGTCATCGTTAAAAAAATGTATGAAAAGTTTTCTATGGGATGACAGCTCCGTCGCCATAATTAACGTTGATGAGTCCATTAAATGTGCTTGTGCCATACTGTGTGCTTTTCAACATTTATCGACTTAATGTTTCAAATACTTTTTAAACGGTCAGCAAATGGACGTATCGCGTGGTTAAACCAATATTTTACTTGGTTTTCTATTTTGGGCAGTCATTCAATGAATACCTACCTATACAGTGTGTGGCCTGTAACACGAGCAAAAAAATAAAACGTAGATTCTACTCCTCAAACTAAACAACGTTTGTTCAGCGACTTAAAAAAAAACTTACGGTTCGATTTTTAGGTACATTTTAAAGTTTAGCTGAACACGCAATGTATTAAGACATTGATTATGTATGTAGGGGGTCTCTATTGGTTCCCATAATTTTTAACTTCCGTTTTTGTCAGTCCATAACGTTTTCGATCATAATTTTTATTAGTCATATTGTCAATAGTCATAAAATTTTACAATCTAAATTGCTGGTCCGATTTTTGCAGGTCATAATTATTGTTAGGCATAAAATCTGTTACTCATAATATTCAAAGTCCAAATGGTGTCTATTACATAATGTTGAAGGCAATAAACTGGCTTATAATCATTGTTTTAAGTTCTTTAATCGTAGATTATAATGATAACTAGGGTATGTAACGGTTTCCAAAAATTTTAAGTTCCGATTTTTATAGTCCATACCCTACCTATCTCTGGGAGCAGTTTCGTTTTTAGGGTCTTAAAATAAATAACCCTAACCTACCTATCTCTGGGAGCAGTTTCGTTTTTAGGGCCATAATAAAATAACCCTAACCTACCTACTTTGGGAGCAGTTTCGTTTTTAGGGTCATAAAAAAATAACCCTAACCTACCTATCTCTGGGAGCAGTTTCGTTTTTAGGGTCATAAAAAAAATAACCCTAACCTATCTATCTCTGGGAGCAGTTTCGTTTTTAGGGCCATACAAAAAATAACCGTAACCTACCTATCTCTGGGAGCATTTTCGTTTTTAGGGCCATAAAAAAAAATAACCCTAACCTACCTATCTATGGGACAACAATAAGTTTATGGCACAGACTACACAGACGCCTCATCATTAAGCTTTTACAGGGAGCACGAGGTCACCACACATCAGCGCAATTTTATTCGTAAATTTCTACGATTCGAACAGCACATCTCAATAGTATTCTACACCAATTTGTAGTATAACCATCCAGGTTCACCCCTGTAACTTGATTTTTGTGGATATTTTTTAATTCACATGAGTAATGATACTAATGATCAAAAACGTTAACTCAATTGAAATAAGCGGTCGCGCTCTCATACAAAATTAGTACGGGAGCACTGATGCGTGGTGACCCCGAGTTGTACTTATGATCTATCTAGTGTTTGAGGTTATCTGTGGTTTATGGAAAACAAAGGGATGACATTAAAACGATATGATTCAAGACTATTAGTCCGATAAAATATATGCCTTAAAATATTTCTGAATAATTATTGATAGACCTTCGAATGTTATACTCATCAATTTTATGCCTTTTGCGATTATAGTGTTTAATATTATAGATCTTTATTATTAGAACTATGAAACGTTATGCTTTACAAAAATTATGACTATTGATGTTTATGCCCATAAATTATATGGATATCAATTTCTGACTATCGAAATTCGAAACAACAAGTTTATGGGAAACAAAGGGATCCCGGATGTAGGATAACAAGGCTGACAAGCAATGTCAATTAGACGGATTATAACGTACATTGAAAATAATATTTATAGCTCACCGAAGGAAGCCCACTAACTGCTCGATAGGGGAAATAATTCGTGTATAGCTGAATTTTGGCATAGTTGTAGATAAAGGTGTCTTACACAACATACTAAAAGTACTCGTGGTTAGGGGTGCCGCTAACGGGGAGAGGGGGGTGTAAAGATCCCTTTTTTTGGCTTTTCATAAATAACTCAGTAGCGGTGGCTCATACGAAAAAATGTTCTTCTACTTAATTAATCCACAAATAATTTTCTCCAAAAAAGGTTCTTTACACTTTTTTGCTGGGATCAATGTATAATGAGATTTCGAGGAAATACAATAATCACTTTTTGAAACTTTCGGAGCTATTATTTACGAAACTATAAGTTTTGTCTAAAAGTTGTTTTAGAAAACCCATATTTATATTAAAATACCTATCCAACGACACCCCACACATTAGGGGTGGATTAAAAAACAGAATTTACCTCCCACTTCATGTGTTCGGGAGGTACCCTAAAAAATAATATTTTTTCAGATTTTGTTTTAAAACTTTGTCTGCGTGTTCAAAACACATACTCATAAGAAGTTTAACTATTCTAGTACTAACATCACTGCACAAAGCCGTGAACGGACAGACGGGGACAAACGGACAGCGAAACTATAAGGGTAGGAAGTTGATTGCAGGCATCCATAGGCTACAGGAACTGCTTATCATAAGACGGATCGTATGCTTGTTTGCCACCCTCGTGGCATAAAAAATTAAAAGTAAAAAAATACCCTCTTCAACCTTCTCAGTGATGGTTAGTACTAGAATAGTTAAACTTCGTATGAGTATGTGTTTTGAACACGCCGACAAAGTATTAAAACAAAATCTGAAAAAATATTATTTTTAGGGTACCTCCCGAACACATGAAGTGGGGGGTAAATTCTTTTTTTAATCCACCCCCAATGTGTGGGGTGTCGTTGGGTAGGTCTTTTAATATAAATATGGGTTTTCTTAAACAACTTTTAGACAAAACTAATAGTTTCGTAAATAATAGCTCCGAAAGTTTCAAAAAGTGATTATCGTATTTCCTCGAAATCTCATTATACATTGATCCCAGCAAAAAAGTGTAAAGAACCTTTTTTGTAGAAAATTATTTGTGGATTAATTAAGTAGAAGGACATTTTTTCGTATGAGCCACCGCTACTGAGTTATTCTTTACACCCCCCTCTCCCCGTTAGCGGCGCCTCTAACCACGAGTACTTTTAGTATGTTGTGTAAGACACCTTTATATACAACTATGACAAAATTCAGCTATACACGAATTATTTCCCCTAAGTTTTCCTTCGTTTAACGGGCTATTAGCTTGTAAGAAAAAGAGACCTTTTGAATGAGAGTTTTTTTTTAAGTTGTTGAACTATACTTTTATTGTTTAAGGAGTACAATCTACGTTTTAATTTTTTGCTCGTATATGGCCACATCCTGTATATAAAATATTAATATGTCATTTCACCCCCCACTCCTCCAATATTCAGTGATAAGGGTAAAAGTACATAAGTCAATGAGCAATATTCATTGCAATTATAGAGGGAAGTAAGGAGGGGAGGAGAGAATGGAATGGGGAAGTAAGTTTTAAATATCACTAACCGAATTTATTCTCTTGAAATCTGTGATTATTTCGACTTTTATGAATTTTATGATTGACCACTAATAATGTAAACTGATGCTCTAGATTTTAAAATCTATCTATTAGCATGTGTTGACTTTGCCGATGTTACTTTATTCGCCCATTTTGATAATCATATTTGTTTAAATATGTACCTATATGGCTTCGTTACCGGACTTTTAATCATAAATATGCTAGTTGATATACAGTAGGTAGTTGATGCCTACTACGCCTTCTACTTAAGTCAAGTCTAGGTTAGCATAATTAAAAGTTCGCTGAACTTCAATATCTATTCCCGTCTTGTACCTACGTTAGACGGAAATAAATATTATCATAAATCATTGTTACTTAGGGTAAGTAACAGCATGATAGAGTATGACACAAAAGGAGATAAGATTAAATTCAGACATATCTAAATTTATAAGCAGACTGCAAATGTATTTGTAGAATCAAACGTCCCGAACTAATGTTGATGAATGAGTTGACAATAAATACGTTTATATTACAGTAGCCATCAGATATATCGGAGCGGCCAAGGTGGTCACAAATATCTGAACAACGCCTCTATTGTCAAGGCGATAAATTGCATTTTCAGATATTTTTGAGTACGTTGACCGCTCCGAATATTAGGTGGCGACTGTACAACGCAGGTGTCAAAGGTCCCACTCAAACAAACTAAAACAAATTTGGGGGTTATTTTCAGAAGCCAGACATCTTATTCTTTTAGCATTAGCGTATAAAGTATTTTAGTTCATTGTTAAAGTTCAATAGAAAATTGTTCTCAAAATAACACAAAACTTCGTCAGTCGATGTCATGCCGAGCTAAGTAATTCGCGTAATCCTAAACCGTATGTGCCAAGTTTTCGTGTGACACGGACGACGACGCCTCGGGCCTCGAATACCTAAGGTTGCAAACTCTGAAGGCGTAATTTTAAAGCTCGTTGTCTAACAAGCCTCTCTAATTGAGAATGCTTTGAAGTATCATCAATTCAATACATTTTCTTAATTGATCATGTAATATTTACCCACCCTAATACTTGGAATAATGCCGATGAGGTATCGAGTACAACTTCGTAGAAGGAAATGTAAGTATAAAAATACGCCGATGATTTTATCCGAATCCGAAGACAAAGAGGGATTAGCTGAAAATAATATTATATTGTGTAGTTTTTTCTACCTGACGAAATGAAAATGGTATGTTCGTTTAGTATGAGAGGCTGTTTGCTAGCGTTTTCATGTGATTGAACGTTTGAACATGCAAAGCATACAAATGATTGTATTTATCTTAAAATAGGCTTGGCCTTTATACCTGGTGATTTTCGGCAAAGTTAAGTTAATACAAAGAGCGATGGTCCTTAGATAGGTTTTTAACTCAATGACGTTTTTTATGATTAAGTCGCGGTTGTTTAATGTTTAATTAGTATCACTAACTAAATCAACTATGTAAGTAGCAAGCTAACAAAACATATAGATAGGTAGATCAAGAGTAGGTGGTAGGCAACCCTTTTTTTTTTTTTGCACCAGAGAAATGCTTTACGCATACCTATACGTAACATGAGGCCCCCGAGGTGAAGCCAGATATTACGCATTGGTTATGTGGGACTCTCCGGTCTGCACCGGCCTACCCACTAAAACTCTGGGATGCTGCCTTCTCCGTGCCTTAATGGTGATGCAACGGGATCGTAAACCTGTCACCGCGACACCACCAGCAGAAGCTATCGCCCTAGGGCGAACCCTCTCCGCAAAACGAGCACGCTGTAGCATGACCAGCGTGCTCTCCGCCACTGATGGCCTCCCTTAACCTCGAGGAAGCCGGGACCGGTGTTCCGGTCCCACCCGCATGGCACCAGGAGGACAAACGCCCCTACCCCGGCACCCGTGTAGTGGGGATGCCTTCAAGGAAAACGTCCCTTCCAGCCATACCACCACTACACTCCGCCCCCAATCAGACGTGGAATCTGCCTAGGCAGAGTCACGCTGATGGGTCTCCGGGTGGTTGGGCTAGCCTCCAAGAGCGGGTCACCGGCCACCTGCCTATCCGCGTCCCTTCATCGGCCACTCCAAAAGTGGGAGCAAAGGCTAGTAAGCTAACCTATGCAGGTGGTAGGCAACCCTACCTCATCGAGTAGCAGAATTCGACTTATGTACTTACAACTACTTTTCTGTTTGTAACTTGTGTATACTCTGTTTCTTTAATTTGAGATGTGCAATAAAGAATATTTATGTTATGTTATGTTATGTTATGTAGGGCAATACTGTGAAGTATACTCTTTCGAACAAAAAAAAGGATTTTCCAAATCGGTCCAACCGTTTTCGAATAATCGGTGAACATACACTAAAAAAAACAAAGATCCCGACAAAGTGAGAACCTCCTCCTTCGAAATCTTGAAGTCGGCTGATAAAATTATAATAAACTAACCCTCTGCGGCAGGGTAAGTAATATAAGACATAAGAACTTATTGTATAATATTCATATTATATACGCTCACATTGTATAAGCTTGTTTTGTATACCGTTCAAGTTCTATAATGAACGGAACGTTTGATATAACATCAAAATATCTATTTTTTTTAAGTATAACGTTGTTTAAGTATAATATCATTAAATATAACGGTCATAATGTATAACGTTCATAATACCTTAGATTTATAATGTATAATAGTCAATACATCTAACACGATTTTTTAAGTAGCAGCTCGTCTAATTAGCTATTCTGAAATTCTCAAAATGTTGAATCCTCAACTTAACTAGATGGAGCCCCGCTTCGCGGGGCTCCTATTTCTGGGATGTTTGCCTTTCGGGCATCTGAAGCTACCTAACGAACCTAACCTACCTACCTATTGATTTAGTTTGATATCCGTGAAAACATTACACTTTGGGGAAAAAGCGTAGGTAGGTTAGGTTTGTTAGGTAGGTTCAGATGCCCGAAGGGCAAACCGCCCAGAAATAGGAGCCCCGCGTTCGCGGGGCTCCGTCTAGTTAAGTTGAGGATTCAACATTTTGAGAATTTTCTGATTAAGGGATTTAGCGAGAAAAGTATTATTCATGTGTATAGACCAATAGCTAATACGCTATTATATTTTGTAATTATTATACTAAAAGATAGTATATATTATATCGATATACGTTATATATGTTATATTAACTAAATTTAGAGTATTTGAGTGTTATATAATAAATTATTATACAAAATGAGTATTATGTTAATTGACCGTTATTCCTAATAAAAATATTGATTTTGATCTTATAGCAAACGTTCATTATATCTTGTGAACGTTATTAATATGAAATTATATATTTTGTAGTTATATCTTGTGGGACGCACCCCCTGCGGCATAGTGAATATATAATAGCAATTCCCCGCTGTATCGCAATATCAATACGTCTTAACGGTCGCCGATTATGTCTACTAGCGGCCTCTTCGATAGTTCTTTAAAAAGGACATGGGCACTAGGACCCCACGGGCTGAAGGCCCAACGGCGAATGAAATACATTTAAGTTTAACCGTTTGACTTAGGATAATGGACGAGTTTAGTGCAATGGACCACTTTGTCGATTTACAAGAACACTTTTTTCATTCACTAACAGATACTACATTATTGTGTAGATTTAGAAAGTACTAGTATCTCCATATCGATAAAGTGGTCCCTTTGTCCGTACATTGACACTTTTTGTTCAGCAAATCGCTACCCATCATCGACCAATCATAACTTTACTCACTGTCTCTATTGGCACCTACCTACTCACAACTCACCTTTACTTAAGCCGAAGGAAATAGTATGTGTCATGCTAGCATCTCGATTCGACTGGAAGTCATGCTTGTAGAAAGTGCGTTGAGATATCAGTTTCTTTTGGTTACCTACCCTGGAATTGTTGAAAGTATGGGTATTTAGGTATTATAGGTACTTACCTACACTTTAGTTTTTATTATTAACCTTTTGACCACCGTACGTCAAAAATTGAACTTTAAATTTTGAACTCTGTCATAATTTATGAAGGTGTCATTCACGTTGTCACTTTGTCTCATATATAAGACGACGGCGGTCAAAAGGTTAATAAGTAGTATACGCTCTGCGTTTGCTAGATGTACCTATGAGAAAATACTTACTTTACCTACCCACATAAATAAGCATGGTCTTGGTCACATTAATTATTTAAAAACAGCACTATCATCAAACAAACGACTTTTATTTTCATATCTATAGAGACATAAATATACACACGTAAAATATACAGTTAACAGGATGCGATAAGAACAAGTTATATCTATTTTTGGCACATCAACTTCAATCCAAGTCTGACACAATTATGATGAATTCGTTTCAAGCAATTACTTTGTGTGTCATAGTAATATACAAGGTACTTAGCTAGATTACTCCCCGTTTGCTGAAGTTTATGCGCCCCGTTTATTGTTTATTTTACACATACATTTAAATCGAATGTATTTCCGAATAAATTAACAAACTGCTTATTCTGAAGGTATATTATATAGCACAGGGACAAGATATGTTGACACTTTTGGTAGGTACAATTTATTAGCTTCGAATTTAACCACTAATGACACTTACTTAAAGTATAAGTAATACAATTAAATATGTATTTGTTTAAGCTCAGGAGATCACTTCATGGACATAAACAGACTTAAATTACTTCACTACACTAAAGTCAAAGAGTCCGAATACGTAGAGAATTCTTTATTAGTCGTATAGGTCCCGTTTGGAGATGGTAGAGACAATGTAAATACCGCTGCTGTCGGTCACTTCATCCATGCTCTCCGTTAATCAAGAAATGTCTACATCTTCGACTTTGTAAAGAAATTTCCGGCGTCGGTAGTTTCATGAGTCTCCGTTGGGCGCCACTGTCATGGTGCTGCAGTTGGCACGGGTAGACCGGGTGGAGCTCCTCCGTAGTCCGACGCCCACTGGATTTAATAATATTAAATTATCACTCTTCCTTTTCCCTCGACAGTTGCAGAATACAAGCTCCCTCATACCTTTCCTGAAGTTTTTCGATAGGAAAGCGTAGAGGAGCGGGTTGATTCCCGAGTTGAAGTACGTGATGAGGAAGGTGAGGGGCGTGAAGAGCGTGCTAAAGTTGCCAGTGCCGTGGTAGCCGCTAGACCAGCGCTGCCACATTTTACGCGCATGGAAGGGCAGATTGCAGATGGCGAAGGCGAGCACGACCACAATCAGCATGCGCACGACGCCACGGCGCGCACGCAGCACGTTTCGCGACAGGTGACTTAAGTGGTGGCAGTTGCGAGACTCCGAGTCGCGGCAAGCCTTAAGCGCCTTCATCGCTCGCTGAAAAAAAGAAAACAAATATGAAACTCTATTGAGAGTTTAGGTATCCCTTTATTACATATTTCGAGCGCTAATTATAGGTATAAAGTTCTGTTGTAATACGATCCGAGTAGGTCCGTAACTATTGTAGGCGTTGTTAGTGTAAATTGAAAAGGGACGTGACGTATCTCGTGCTCAAATAAACTATCTCGGATCTGAACAATTAATAATTTAACTTGCTGTACGTATTGGTACCTATAAATTAGTATTGTAAGTGTTTTAAATTGATGTTAGTAACTTTTGCTCGCGATTTTGTGTTTTTTTAATGCTATTTTTGATAATAAATATATAACAAAAGACTCGTGTACGAAATTAAGAGTCCGGTAACGATTTGAAAACGAAAATCGCTAATAATGGCATTATGCACATGAATTTCATTTGGTAAGATAGCTTGAAGTCTTGTTATTGCAAAAAAGTACTTTAGGTCGATATATATTAATGTTTAATACCTTAAAACTCAATTCTTACAGTGCTTGTTTAGTGAGGACGTTGACTCATGCAATTTTGTCATATGATTTTTAATTATTATTTGTTATGGACCCTAATATGTTTTATATTATCTAAATATAGCATGAAGCGAAGTTTATTTTTGTATTATTATATTTGTAAAATACTTTAATATCTTCCCAAAAATATCACCTAAACTTCGGCAATTTTTGGCAAAATTGCTCTACCAAAACATACTCTCTCTTAAAAAATACTTATATAGGAAAATGAAAAAAACAGTTACATTTATTCCTCAGGCGACTCATTTTCCAATGTATGTATATATTTGACGTACTTGTATAACTTAATTTTCATCAATAAAAACCTTACTCTTTTCAACTCTCTAAGCCAAAATCGCGAAACTGGCGTTAGCTTACGGTGAATTATTCATAAATGAAGCATAAAATTAAAAAATCGTTGTATTTATTCCATCAAAAAAAAAACGATCTTTCATAATATGTATACAAAATTATAGAGGTTATGTTAGTTACTGCAAAATAGCGTCAAAAAGTTGAGCAAAATCGAAAAAAAAGTTTACCGGACTCTTAAAAATATGATTAGAAACATTTCAATTTAAAGTTGGTTTTCTATATCACGATATATATAAACATAACTGCTGGGCAACGTAAATTATAATAAACAGCAAACAATTGAAAGCATAATGTATTAGCAGCGAATAGGTTAAATTGCAAGTTAAATAAATGCTTGGCATTGTCAGTGACTTTAATACCCAACGACATTATGAGCAGCACCACAACTCCAGTTTAGCCACATATATTTCGCAACTCAAGTCATGCATCAAATAGCACGAAGGAACGAAATGCTAACAATTTCATTGCATGGTACATAAGCAAAGTTGCATATTAATCCAACGTGTCGTTGTAAAATGAAAATCTAACACGTTCATGTCGTTCATCTATGAAGAGCGGAGTTCAATCTAACTCCCTGGCTCTTAATATACGGAAGTGTTGGAAGTTACTTCATTTCATGTGTTCCCATATTCCCATCCCCTCATTACTTTCCAACTAAGGGGAGCCACCTACTATCAGTCTGTCGGACGACATTGGTCTGTAGGTAAGTTGTTTGGAGCTGTCAAATTTTTCTTCGTCGTCTGACGAACTGATAATGGGTGGGCCCTTTAAAACATCCATGAAATACAAGTGAATTTAGAATACATATGGTATTTGTGTTACAAGGTGTTGATCTGGGTTCTTGTTTGAAACTGGGACAAGTAGACGAGAGTGATAATTTCACTTAAGCACTAAGTAAATAGAAAAAAATAACGCAAAAACTTTGTCTCCGCAAAAAAACAAATTGAATGGACAGCAAATTTTCGATATTCTGATTTTTTACTTTCTTGTGCTGTACGATCTTCCTTCTTGCCCAAGTACCTATATGCTATACAAGGTAGCCAAAAAATATCTAAATTCCCGTTAGGTTTTGGGACGCTAGCAATCCTACCTAGATGGTTTTGGAACCTCTCAGATCGATTTGATTTTTGGACTTTTGTATGGCCACTGAGCGGCGGCGGTGAGTAATGGCCATATTAGATATTTTTTGGCCACCCTGTATAGGTTTTGATTCTCCTGCAACGTTTTAGAATATAAGGCTCTTATGGCCGTTTTTTTAGATGGCGTTAACTAGGACTACAATTATTGACTATCGTGTAAATAATTAAAGGAAACCCTGTTAATTACTTATGATTACCAAAATAACAATAAATACAACAATTTCATGATTCCGCGCGTGTGTGTGTGTTAAAGTTTACGAGTTATTTGGAGTGTTTCAGTTGACTAGAAATATAATATTATTTTAGGATATGAAATGTAATTCTTGGACAACGTGCTTTTGTTTCAGTGAACATTTGATAATTTGGGTTACAAATGATTTTAGTTCGAGTATTTTTGTGGGTTAGCAAAATATTTATATGTCAGGCTTGCATTGAAAATAAATACATTATGGCCCTCATTTAATTTATTATTGTGTAAAATAAATTGAGAACAGATAGTACAAGCAGAACATCCAGAATAAATTCCGTTTTATCTACCAATTTCTTTTATTTTCGCTCACGCTTGATCAAGTGGAAAATTTTTATGGTTCAAGATAGGTTTCGATACGAAAATGTATATTGAATGTTCCTAAAGCGGGCAGCGAATTCCCAGCTCGCAGTCGAGACTTATTGTAACTAGCCGTCCGGGGCGCTTCCTTTGTATTCCACGTTTACGTTAGCCTCCCATCGACAGAATTGCATTCAACCCTCACCTATTCGGAAAATGTTCAATAATAATACAAATCAACCGTGCCTTCACGGTGGCATTTCCAGGGGCCTATCAAGTCAGCGGTGATTCGCCTACCTCGATAACGTGAGTGTTTAATGGATGTTACTCGTACGGCAGGTGTCCGGACGTCTTTTCAATTGCCCAATCTTATGATATTCTTTCTACTAAGTATTATTTCCAACAGCCCCAGCGTATTCTGGGACCGATTTACGGGTATCTACTTATTTATTAGTGAATGGGTTCCGGCAGGTACGTATTACTAGCAAAACTTCCAATGGACCAGTTCGTGATGGATTTATTTCCACATGCAAGTCTCATCAAATGATACAAATCATACAGAAATCCTAAAAGTCTAAAGCATTTTTAACGATTGGATCAGCACAATAAGTGCCTATAAGTATAAGTATAAATATATACCTATGTTTAATTTGCCTATATATAACCTTGAACGGCATTATTCTACCGATAATTTCACATCCGATTTGGGATCCACGTGCCTCATTAATGATCTATTGATACGAAGTCGCAAATGCGTGACCCGTGACATAAGTAAATACAGACAAAATTCACAGTTCAGCTATTCTAGAATCGACATATATTATTTTCAGTAACTACGCTAAAAACGACTAAACAGTGTGAGCAAGTAAAAGGAGTTGAGGGAGTAATATAACTTAACTATTTACTAAGCAATGAATATAAGTAAGGATAACACATAAGGATGTGTCACGTATTCGCCACGTATTTAAATGGCATTCCCCCATGCCCCATAACTATAATGTGTGAGTACATATTGCACGACAGCTTTGTAAATATGTAAGATAAATCAATGTAAATTTAGTGTCGTGCCGACCAACACTACAGGGTGTAACAAAAATACTGGTGATCCGTTTAAGGGCATAATTGGTATCGTGTTACGACTAAGAAAAAGTAGGAGAAAAAAAATTTCGGCGCGAAAATATTTTTTTTTTCTTTGGGGCAGGTGGTCCCAGCCGGCCGACCCTCCATACAAAACCAAAATTTTTTTCGCGCGAAATAATTTATTTCTTACTTTTTCGTAATTATAATACGATACCAATTATGCCCTTAAAAGGATCACCAGCATTTTTGTTACACTTTGTATACAAAATATCTGCCAGCAAACATTTTACCAAATTCCTTCGAGTTTCCCTTAAAATATGAAACAAAGGACAATGTAACCCTTCCAACTGCTAAATAGTTTAACTTCCATTCCAATAAAATGTATGTACATCATGCTATTGTGCAATATACGGCAGGTACGAGGCCAGAAATGCAAAACATATCTTGAAAACATACCTTTGCTTCCTTGTTGCCAACAAAGGTGCGCTGTGACTCGAAGTTCAGCGGTTGCTTCTCGGGCCGCGGGTTAGGCGCACAGCACTGACCGCGCCCTATATGCTGCAAACCGTGCGAGCTCTGCCACAATCCCACAGCTATCCGTGTATAGAGAACCTGCCGCCAAGAAATACATTTATTCGTCAAAAAATATTCATTTTTCCGGTGGAAATATTGTCCGAAGGACATGACACATTCGTCAATTAATGGCGCCATGTATTGAGATCCTGCCCGCAGACACATCCGTGCCCAATTCCCACCACACATTCGGACGAATTTCTCATTCGTATATGGCAAGCTTAAAGCTTGTAAAAAGAAACGAGACTAAAGCAAAATCGCGAAATATCAAAATAGATTGTGTCTTGAGAATATTACATTACCGTTGATAAAACGGATTTTCTATAAGTTACGCGGACGGCAGTGTAGGTACAAATCGCAAAATAAAAAAATGTTGGGTGTGAAAATACATATTCAAATATGTATGGGTAAATAACGATTGTTTAAGCCACGAATTGAGCTTAGGTCACCTGCTCATAACGTGACAACTTCAAAACCACGAAAAGTAAGTAGGTATCTTAAAACGAAATATCACAAAAATGTTCGACAAAAAACGAGAAAACCTTACGTGAAGTTCGAAAATCGACGATTCGTTGGCCCCGTCTTTATCGCTCTTGTGTACCTATTCGAAAGAGAGTGATGTAAATAGACGATTCGATGAACGAAGTGTTTCGCGGTTTATAGGCCAAGCATGATAGTATAGTGCCGTAAATTTAGTGTGAGTTAAACTGGTTAACGTACCTACAAAAGTTGTAATGACTGTATTAGGGTCACCACACACCTAGCGGTTTTCCTCGCGGAATTAGCGGAAGTAGCGGAAATTTGTCTATGGTAGCGGAAATTTGTCTATGGTAGCAGATTTTTTGTATGGAAGCCATAGACATATTTCCGCTACCATAGACAAATTAAGCATTTTGTCTATGAATTTCCGCTACTTCCGCTAATTCCGCGAGGAAAACCGCTAAGTGTGTGGTGACCCTTACGTGTCAGGCAATCCCTAGTCTAGAGATGATAAGGTTAAGGTTAAGGTTAACGCGGGCTATTTTCCGCAACTCGACGTCCATATATTGCGCCTATTTTGCGTGCCGGGTGGCCTCATTCGTGCCATCCCAGTTCCTCCAGGAAGCCTAGCAGACCCTTTATGTTGCCGACGACTTCCAGGAGTGCCCTTGGCGAACCAAGATGTTTCGCCCGGTAATCTGCCACCCCCGGACATGTGATGATGACGTGGGCGGCTGTTTCGTCTTCTTCCATGCAGGCCCTGCAGAGGGGACTGTCAGTGACACCTAAAGTGAAAAGATGTTTGTTTAGAAGGGCATGACCAGTTAGTGCTCCGGTTATTAGCCTGAGCTGCGGCCTCTTGAGCTGTTTGAGCTTCCGAGACAATCCGGGTCTAGAGATGATTTTTTTTAACTATAAACGCGACGACGTGCTGCCGTCGCGGAAGGCCGCTCGTGAAAATGATCATCGTAAATTGATCGAAACATCGTCGAGCAAAAATCGACAAAAATTACGTGAGTAACCCGTTATAAATATTATTAATATGATTTTTATTAATACTGGTATTTTTGCCTGAATGAAACCTAAACACCAATAAAATTGACGCTTACGAGTCCATCTTTGATAACTTGATAAGGTTATTTGCATTAAGTATTTAGATACTATTAAAATAACGACTGCAAAGTAAATTCGCAACGCGAACATGAAAGGTAAAATGAATAGACATGTTAAAAAACCTGCCAAGTGGGTGTCGGACCATAATGGAGGGTTCCGTAGCTACTATCGAAAAAATAATATCGCAAGGTCGTAGCTGCCTCTACAAGGTGTAGCAAAAATACTGGTGGTCCTTTTAAGGGTATAATTGGTATCGTATTCTTATGAAGCAAAAGTAGGTAAAAAAAGTCGCATTTTTTTTCCACTTTTGTATGAAGGGTTGACGACGTGCGTCATACAAAAAAATATATTTTGGCGTCCAATAAATTTTTCTGATTCGCAATACGATAAAGCCCTTAAATGGATCACCAGTATTTTTGTTACACCCTGTATACGTAGTGAGTTTTTTGAGATACTTCAAAAACGCCTTAACCGATAATGTTCGAAATATTTTTTGTGAAAAGAATATTTAAAGATCTTCATTTTTTGTTCATAATTTTTGGACTTAGGGTACAGGGCGGGGGACACTATTTTTTGACTGTCAGAGTGAATATTTTTGATAATATCCACTTCATCAAAAAATGTTCAAATAAAACTTCAATGTTATTTTTAAAGACCTATCTACTGATGTGCAGCATGTTGATATTTGGTAAAAAATAATAATTCGACATTTAGTTAGGTACATGTATGGAGTGGCCCTCTAAAAATGTTTTTAGATATTTCACTCTGAAATTAAATGGCGGCACACAAAATACACCTTGTGTCGAAATTTGATAAAGATACGTCTTATACTTTTCAAATAAAATGGCTGTGACATACGGACTGACGGTCGGATGGACGGCCGAAGAGACGGACATGGCGAAACTATGAGGGTTCCGTTTTTGCCATTTTAGCTAATGATTATTATAATTCGACTTTTTGGGGTTCCATAGCCAAAATGGCAAAAACGGAACCCTAAAAAGGCGAATTATAATAATGATTATGTAAAACTTCAAAGTTGTACTACTTAGTATTCATTTCAATCTGGGTTTCAATCTCATAGAATTACTTGCTTCAAAAGCTAAAGCGCCTTCATCAATTAGAGGATCGAAAAATAATGATCTTAGGTAAAAATAATTCGTACTCTTGGTATGAAATAGTAAAAGTAACAATTTGGGGTAATTAATGTTTTGAGTGACAGCAGACTGACGGTATTTTCTTCAATATTCATTTCGATATATACATTTTATTGTTATTATTGATTTATTGGCAGGTTTAGAACATTACCACTCGGCGAACACTGCAATAATAATTTCCTTCGTCATTCTGATGTACAAGGAGTAACAAAAATGCTGGTGATTAAGGACATAATTGGTATCGTATTGCGAGTAAGAACAAATAGGAGAAATAATTGTTGGAAACGAAAAAAAAATTGTACTTCACACGACCTCATTAGCCAACCATCCATAAAAAAGACCATTTTTAGTCGCGAGAAAAGTTTTTTTTTTACTATTTATAATTAGAATACAATACCAATTATGCCCTTAAAAGGATCACCAGTATTTTTTGTTACACCTTGTATGTATAACTTAAGCAAGAACCAATCCACTTCTAAAGCGTATAGTATTTTCACTTTTATGCATTACTAATATTAAGTTGTATTTTGCAACATGTACGGGTATCCAGCATACTCGTACGTGCTCCCGAGATTCAAGACGATCGTTATTTATGTCCACTACGTTACGCCCAGCCATTCCAGGCAAACTATAAATTACAATGTCAAGGAATCAAGTACCTGAATATTTTAGTTGGTAACATTTTTTCTTGACTAGTATTGATGTAAGTATCTTACAAAATTTGTAACAGTTTTGATGTAATTTTGCTTACTTACATATATTTACTTATATTAGAAATAACACAAAATTTTCACAATCTGTCCGCAGACATATCTGTGTCTAATTCTCGCCATAAATAAACGGATCTGGCCACCGAGCACATTCGCCAGACAGATGCGGCGGACAGATCTGTTCGTGTATCCTAGGCTATACAGATCTGTTCGTTTATCCTAGGATATACAGATCTGTTCGTTTATCCTAGGATATACAGATCTGTTCGCAGACACACCCGTGTCGATTTCCTGCCATACATAGCCGGATCTGCCCGCTGAGCACATACGCTAGACAGATCCGGAGGATAAATCTGAGCGTGTATGTTAAGGCTAATCGGGTTCGGTAAGGGTATCATAATACCTAAAGGAATGAAAATAATTTATTGCAGAGGACGGGAAAGAAAAAATCCGAGCTATTCTCGTCTCTTAGCTGCGCTTCGTCCGAAAATATAAGACGAGTCCACGAATTTCTATTCCCAGCGAGGCATATATAGTGCTATTCTCCAAATTTGCGAGTAAATAAAGTAAAGTAAAAACATTCAATGTCATGAATTAGCTTCCCTCCGTAACATTTTTTTAAAAGTTCAAAGCACTATTTATACTAACAAATCCATTCAAATAATATTTAAAAATAAATTTTTGTCAAACTAATTAAGACAGTATTAAAAATGCTCCTTTGACACAACTGTAAAAGTTTAAACCTTAAAAAAAAGTGCAGGCTATGACAAAGAACGAAACAACCAAGGTTTTTGATCTCACTATCTCGCTCTATCGCATAGTTTGAAGAGATTGCCGTTCAGATGGTGTAGATGTGGCTTAAGTAATTGGCTGTTTGAAATTATATTTTTCAACCGAATGAAATGTTTAAAAGGTAAAAAACAATACGCTAAAACCAAACAGGCCGATAATGATTTTTAATATTTTTATTTGGTTTGGTAAATAATGAAGTACTTCACTTAGGGTGATTTTGCTATACTCTGTACTTTTAGGTATTTAAAAAAACGTAAACAAACCATTAAAAGGGTAATTTATTGGGCAGGTTTTGGTTCCTGTTAAATTTTCAATTTTAAAAAATAACAGGTTACAGATTCGTTCCATCCTATTTCAGCAACCTGTAGTTACGCTGGATTTTATGATATATATACACATATATAAATTTACCCAATTATTTATATCACATTAAATGATTAATAATTTTTTATAGTAAATTGCCTCATAAAAAACACCCAATTTTGCAGATGTGCAAAACGCAAGGTTATAGTTATGAGGATAAAATACGACTAGATTACAGAGTACCGTTTTTAGTGTAGCAACACGTACCTTGTGTCACTTTTTAACCGACTTCAATTCCATTGAGGAAGGAGGTTCTGCATTCGGTTTGGTGTTTTTTTTTATGTATGTTCACGAATTACTCCGAGACCCGTGGTCCGATATGAGTAATTCTCTTTTTGTTTGAAAGGATCTACATCCAAGGTGGTCCCATATTAATATGGTGCTGTTCTGATGATGGGATCCATGAGGAATTGAGGGAACTCCTAAATTTTTAAAGGCACATGTATGGTGATTTGGGTGTTTTCTTAAGCAACTCAAGCATTTTCTCAAGAAAACCACCATTTCGATGCAGTGGACCTGATGATGATGATTGTTTTGATGATAATGATGAAGATTTTTTTTGCAGGATGTTCAGCGATTACTCCGAGACCCGTGATCCAATTTGAATAATTCTTCTTTTGTTTGAAAGGAACTACCTCGAAAATGGTCCCACATTTACCTGGTGCTGTTCTGATGATGGATCCATGAGCAATTGAGGGAACTCCTCAATTTTTAAAGGCACGTGTATGGTGATTTGAGTGTTTTCTTAAGCTACTCAAGCATTTTCTCACGACACCGCCAATATGATGGAGTGGTCCTGATGAAGATGATTGTTTTCGTGATAATGATGAAGATTGTTTTATGTAGGATGTTCAGCGATTACTCCGAGACCCGTGGTCCGATTTGGACAATTCCTTTTTTTTGTTTGATAGGAACTACTTCGAAGATGGTCCCACATTAACCTGGTGCTGTTCTGATGTAGGATCCGTGAAGAATTGAGAGAACTCCTCAATTTTTAAAGGCACATGTATGTTGATTTGGGTGCTTTCTTAAGCAACTCGAGCATTCCCTCTTGAAAACCACCAATTTGATAGAGAGGACCTAATGATGAAGTCCACATATGATACGTGGACCCTTCCTTAGATAGAATGGGTGTATTATGAAGTTTTTTATATATCTTTACCGATTGTTCCGAGACTTTTTGTCCAATTTTGATAAATATATAACCATAAAAATGGAAAAATAAAAACTTTTTACAAAAAAAAAGATAAACCGACTTCAAAAAGGATAAAATGAATCATTATAATTATTTATATGCGTTACCAACTTATATGTTTGAAGTCGGTGCCAAGCCACAAATTACAAAACCGGTCAAATCAGCTTTAAGTGTGAACATTACAAAACATCGGTACTAATAATGCAAAGGTTAATGCGATTTCATGTGTTACATTTTCATGTCTAAACTACTAGTCCTATTTTGATGAATAGCGACAACGATATATATATTCTGATACACGTCTGCTTTGTCAATAATCAGAAAAAGGCGGCAAATAGAAAAAAAATGTAGACGCGTAAGATTGACCTTCCATACAAAATTTGAATATCGTGCCTTTTTACTGACACGGCGTGTGTATGGTACATGTGAGTATAGAAAAAATAAACTATCAATTGAATTCCTTTTTACTTCGGATTAAACCTTAGATGAAGAAGGATAAATAATTCAAATCGAACCACGGGCTTCGTTCGACATACGGATAGTCCCAACAATGTGTTAACAAACAAACATAGGACGCATGATTATACTTTCTGTACCTACTTGCCTTACAGTTTACGCATGGTCGAAAGGAATGTATATCTACGTGCGATTCATACCGTATTAGATTAGTTATGTAGTAAAAATAACAATTCACTGAACACATCGCCTCGTTCGTATTGACTCTTCCAAATTTGGCTTAGCACCGACTTCAAACATATCAGTTGGCAACGCATATAAATAATTATAATGATTCATTTTATCTTTTTGAAGTCGGTTTATCTTTTTTTTTGTAAATGTATGCAGGTTTCTTCACGGTGTTTTCTTTCATCAAAGTCAAAGACCGACTGATAAACTCAGTGGTACGGTCGGGGTTCGAATCTTCCGGATTGAAAGACATCTTACCACAGTTACCACCAGGCTACCAGTGCTTATGGGTAAGATGTCTTTCAATAGTACATTAATTACTTTAAATAATATACGTAATTATAATATTTAAGGTTATTAACATAGGTAATAATTATATCACTCGAAAAAGGTTCTAAACCCCTGAATCTGTCATTTTTGACAGCTGCTGTTTGTTTACGTTTTTTTAAATACCTAAAAGTACAGAGTATAGTTTTTGTTCATTCTTGTCAGCTTCCCGTCCAGACTTATTAATATTTTTATTGTCAAGTCTATCTCAAAATAAGAGCTTAAAATTTAAAAATCTACTAATGGATAAACTATAAATATAAAATTCGTTGACCTTGAATAGTTTCTCCCATTAATTTGTAGCAGTTCAATCAAGTGGACGGCAAACTGGACCTAGACGGGAGACTAGCACGATCACCCTACTCATTTTGTTACAGTAAGGTGAACATATCCGAGTACATAGGAGAAAAGTTTATATTATAGGTATTTCGTATCATTAAACTGTACTAGTTTCCAGGAATTATTTGCGGCGATAGAAATTAGGTGAACTCATTTTGGAAGCTCTCGCTGCCCGGGCCGCCTGTCTATCTACGACGGTGACAGGCTCGCGTGTCAAGTTATTAATTGTCTGTTTTGATTTTACGTAAATCAAATTAATATTAAATCATAAGGAGTGGTAGTTGGAATCCTGGCGTCAAAGCTTCTTGAAAAGAAAATTTTGTATGGTATTTCAATACTAATACTTTTTCACATAGAAAGTTACAAAGATATAATGTATATTATTAACCTTTTAACGATTCTTGTAAGGTCAGCTGCGACGAAAAAGGCCCCCGCTGCCATACAAACTTTGTATGCAGGGCGGGTCCTTTTCTCTGCAGCTGACTGTACCAACATAATTTAGGATGTATGGAACTTAATGCCAAAATAATAATATTCATAATCAGAGCCACAAGTATATGCATCCGTGGGACACTTGTTATATTTAAATAAATAAGTTTACCCAAAGACACAAAAAGTAGCTAAATAATACAACACATTCTGGTAACAAACCTGCCACAAATCATACACTTACATAAACTTAATAATTTTACGTATTTCTTTAATATTTATGTCCTCTTATCATTATTTAACAGGTCAACAATCATCACGATGATCATGTAAAGCTTTATTTCAATCATACCTAAATTAGCTTTTAGAAGTAGTTAGATACCTAACTACTTCTCAAAGCCATAAATGCCGTGTCATGGCACACAAGATTAGGTTTCTCGTTTATTTTCACTTCATTACTGCACTAATGTGGGCCTCGAATGTATCGTGAAGCGAGTTCTGGGTCGGTAACGACCGTTTTGCTCGTCCTGGGACCATCCGCTGTATACGGGGTGTGTTAGATCGGTATAACAACTATTAATATATTTTTACTATATATAACATAAAATTACATAATTTTGAAGCATATAACACTTAGTAGATATATTCAACAATATGTATTATAATGCTTAAGACATAATTATTTTCAGTATAACATAGGGTAGATATAATGGACATTCGGTATAACAATTAGCCAGTATAATGTACGTATAACATAAGATCTACCGGTATAATACTTAAATGTACCAACATAAATGTTTTACCGAAATGAAGTGTTCGTTCCGTTAGTTGGCAGTTCGCCTAACATACTCCTCGCTTCGCTCGTCGTCGCACCTACGTAGACTCCGTCAAATGATAATACACATCGGATCACAAATATATATGTATGATTACACCCACAGGAAATAATTCCAATTGTATTTTATATCAGACGGTATTATAAAAAAAAATGTACATTCTACCACCTTAGTGTTTATGGACTAAGAGCTGGCCACGTCAGATATAATGAGAGCAACAAAACCCATCTGCTGTACTATCCTTATTGCTTGATCCGGGCATCTGGCAGCTTTTAATGGGTGCAGGTCAGAGTTAAAAAAAAAATTATTGGAACAAAATTGGTAACAACTGCCGAAGTTGTCTCCGTTATAGAGGACAGGGCCTATATTTTCACATTAGGTAGAACAAAAAACATTTCATATTATTGCGGAAACAAGGTATGTTCGCCTAATAAGGACCGGTTCCTAATAAGAGCCACTAGTTCAAAAATCCCGTTCCCGATACTAAATTGAAATCATGTCTCGCGCCGACGCTCCTCATTAACCAATCATTGAAGTGCATTGGCATTACTTGGGTTTTACGCCACCATTCTGTCAATATGCCTATGGATGCAGTCCACGTCACGGCGCGTGGGTCGTTTTATATAATTTGTTGGTGTTATTCGATTCATTCAAATAATCCTGTTTCGTTTTCGCAAGAAATTAACACATGAAAAGGAATAAGTAACATTTAGGCGTGGATTGTGAAAATAAGGTTATTGAAAGAACAATTTTGTTGACAATTTACATTGGTTTACTCCGGGATGGCGAAGTGCCTAACAAGGACCACCTCCTTGTCACCAAATAAGGACCGGATCTTATTCATATCATTTCTAAAGACTTAATAAGGTCCAAGGGCTAATGACTGAAAATGTTTCAAATTATGTTGTTTTATGCTTAAAATAGTTTAACTTAGTAAATATCAATACAATACAAAACTGTGTTTTATTAAAAGACATAAATCAAATCTATTATTCTGCGTTTAAGTTTCTGTAGACTTTATAAGGACCAGCACTACAATTCATATAATTTTTTGGATTAATCAATCGGGAACGACAAAAACAATTGTAACAATTAACAAAAAATATTAAATAAAAAAAAATATTCTGTAGTTTCGGAATTATGTACGGAACAGAAATGAGCCTTATTGAGAACACCCATTCCTAATAAGGTCCAAATACAAGCTTTTTAAAAACAGTTATTGTCCTTAATCTACTTTCGATACATGATTTTTACTTAATGTTTTTACTTCAAATATAGACAATTTATACATTCCATATGTTATTTAATTTAAAACACTTCTTAAATCAGATTTATAAAGATTTACAAAAACCTGGTCCTTATTAGGCGAACTTACCTCAGTAACAGTAGGCGACAAACTACTTTCCCCCATCAGAAAGTTTTGGCAATATAATTTCTCATAATATTTCATAAAAACCAGAACTCCAGGTTTTGTTTTCTTGAAGTCGTTTACATTCTTTGATCTCCACCACTTTACAGCTGCCAGATCTCCCGACTTATAAATAAGCATAGAATAGAAAATGGAATAAAGGGGATTCACTGCTCTCATTATTATGTCATATCTGACGTGGCTAGCTATTAGGTTGAAAGTTGATATATCGAATGTCTGTTATACCGAATGCCGGTCATACACAATAATTTAGTTGTTGTTACACCTTTAATCATTATATCCTCTGACCGTTATTTCGACCAATAATATATCAAAAGTTGTTATATAAAGTGAACGGAACCCCTGTATACGAGTTAAGCACGGAAGCGGAATAAATATCATTGCGTTCTGTATCGTTTATTAATATTTGGTTAGGTAAGGGATTGTTTAGGCCACTTGTAATAAGTACTTGCGAGTATTTGTTCTCAGCAAAAACCATTCAAGAGTGAAAATAGGATACCTGTAACGTTAGTTACGTTTCAAGCATTTATACCTACAGTATTTTGAATAACATTAGGCCAGAGTATTTTCACTCTTTATTTTTATAAATACGGGACTTAGGTAATCGCGTACTTACCTTTATTAAATTATTTTCCGGACGTTTCGAGCATGTCGTAACGCGCGTAGTCGCAGGCAGACACTAATAAAAATAAATGTACGTGATTAACTCCCGTTTTTGACAAAATAATGAGGCCTAACCTAAGTATCTAAAATAAGTATATTATGTTTTGAATAGGTATTAAAGCAAATCAAACTATTTAGTTAAATATTTTTTTGATTTGCAGTTGTGTGGTCAGGGCGTAACCCGCAAAAGCTGAAGACGTCAGTCCAAATAGGGTTTTACCCATGGTACCACGGTTTTTGTACCACGGGGGACCACGGGAATTTTTTTCCCCGTATTTTCCCCGTAGACCCCACTGCTCCAGTTTTAAGTTATCTTTTTGAATACGAAACTGTCTGTGGGCCCACGGGTCATTCCTCGAAAATAAATATTTCCCGTAGTCCCACAGCAATAGATATGGGTTTACCATTGAATCGCCGACAGACATTTCATCGAATATTATTTCAAAGACAACGTTTCAAGTATTTTCATTTCATCGACAAGTCATTCCGTCGATGACTCGTTACTAGGTATTTTAAACCGAGGTCTTTTAATTGGTAGTTGACTTATTTCAATAAAATTCATGTCATGGCTTTTCATTTCGGGTTTTTTTAATTCAATTTTTTTTACATGTAATCATATTTATTCCGATTTACCATTGAATCGCCGACAGACATTTAATCGAATATTATTTCAAAGACAACGTTTCAAGTATTTTCATTTCATCGACAAGTCATTAAACCACCCACGACCCATTCGGCCTTTTTATAAATAAATAGTTCTTCTAAATTTATTACGTCACATTGTCACATGTCAGTTTTGTTTTTAGGGTCATCAAAAAAAATAACCCTAACCTACCTATCTCTGGGAGCAGTTATGTTTTTAGGGTCATCAAAAAAAAATAACCCTAACCTACCTATCTCTGGGAGCAGTTATGTTTTTAGGGTCATCAAAAAAAAAAACCCTAACCTACCTATCTCTGGGAGCAGTTATGTTTTTAGGGTCATCAAAAAAAAATAACCCTAACCTACCTATCTCTGGGAGCAGTTATGTTTTTAGGGTCATCAAAAAAAATAACCCTAACCTACCTATCTCTGGGAGCAGTTATGTTTTTAGGGTCGAAGAAAAGAGTATTCAGAGGTGAAGTTGCTAAAATGCATTGCAAAAAATTTAAAAGTTTAAGTCTTATGTAGTTATGTCTCTACACACTTATGTTTTTTTTATGCAATAAACGAGTTACCTCAATGATTTTTAGTTTATATATATTTAATCGTTGTCGATGAAATAATATTCGATGAAAAGTTTGTCGACGAAACAAGGGTACACCGTTTTGTAGTTGTGCCAATTAAGATAATTTGAAACAAATCAGCGATTAAGTAATATTCGTTGAATAGTATTTCTACGTAGTAAGATAAATTTAAATAAATAGAAGTTGAAATAAAATTACGCCAAACAATATTACTTGTACTAAAGTTTCGATGAATCGTTGTCGATGAAATAATATTCGATGAAACGTTTGTCGACGAAACAAGGGTACACCATAGATATGTCATAAATTACGCCTCTAAATACTATTCTTTTTTTAATAGGCAAGGTAGGTTTTGGTTATTTTTTTTTGCTGTGCCTTTAAATACTAGCAAATGAATACCATTCTCGAGCAGTGGGTCTATGGGGACAAAATTAGTACTCGTGGATCCACTGAGGGTCATAGCAGTGGGACCACGGTTAATACCCGGTTCTTTTCATTTACCCATAGTCCCATTTCGGTGTTGTGGGTCTACGGGGAATTTTTTTTACCCGTGGTCCCCCGTGGTACAAAGGCCGTGGTACCACGGTTAAAACCCGGTCCAAATCTGGCCTCGGACACCGGAGGACTTGGTCACTTTTTCTGAAGTAAGTATATAAGGTTGACTCAATTACGCTCTGACATCTTACCATTGAATAGATGGTCTGTGTTAATAATTTTAGTTAAAAATACCTCATTCCATTTTCTTAAAAGCTCGAATAAGTTGAATACCATGTCTCTACAGAAATAAGTTGCGACTTTGCGGACTATAAAGCAATGATGTCCTAAAACTGCTAATGACATTGATTTATCTACCTAGTCTATCTATTAGTTATGAATTTGACTAGTACTTGTATTAGATTGAAACCAAAGCACAAAATTTAGGTACAAATGCAGTCAAATTCAGTACAAAGAAAGGGTTCTAGACTGCTAACTTCCCCATTAAAAGAATTGGCTACTTATTCTATCAATTTCAATAGAAATTCCTTTTATTATCAAAAGTTCATAAATTATAACAATAGATATGTGCCACCTATTTTCAAATATACTTTGTTAAGTTTCCCCAAACACTAAACTTGGCAAGTTCCCAAAGTCTATTAATTGGATCTCTAAGTTATATGACAATTTGTCGGCACTAATGGAGAACAAACACGAATGATTTAATGATTCAGTATGAAGAGGCCTGAAATAGAATTTATGATTATTAGGTACCTCTATGCTATGTAAAAGCTATGGCTTTCGAACCCATAGCAATTGGAAGGTGGGCGTGTGCGGTTACATGCTTTAAAATATATATTATATTACTTATATATATATATGTATGTATTATGTAGGCTTTATGTTTTTATAAGTATGTATTATTATATTTATAGTATGTAAGTAAATATATAGTAAAATCTCTATACCTATAGGTGCGATGTATATTTATTCACAATTACTATAGTAACTAAATTTCTCCGTAGTTTTGCCGTCATGTACAAAGTAATGTACAAATCTTTGTCTACCATGTCTGACCAATATCTCTCAGTTGCTTAAAGGTTAGCTGGAAGAGATCCCTTAAAGGGATAAGTTCGCCTTTGTACACACTTACTATATTTTTGTTGTTCATGTACTTGTTTTGTGCAATAAAGTGTTTTACTACTACTACTACTACCTCTATTTAGGTAGCTAATAACGAAGTTTAAAAATTTGAAGATAAGCTTGAAACTCCACAAAGGAGTGAGGTGCAAAAGTGTAAACATAATTTTGACGTCGACTGTACCATATTATTGATATTATGCTTTTATCACTCAAATATAATTGGATTCCAACGTTACAATAAGCGCCTTCCGCCAGGTGGTTATTTATTTATCGAATGGCTACAGATATACCCGCTTATTCATAAACGTGTTTCAAACCTCATTAAATAGTTTAATTGTTTTGTTTTTTTTTTTAAATATGGAAGTAAATTTTTTTATTCAATAAATAAATAGTACAGTTAATAGACTCTTATAACATAAAATAAATAAAATGTCACAAAATTCTAAATCTAAAATAATTACACAAAGCAATTAGTCAAACCCGCTCCCTGAAAGTTCCGGTGCAAAAGTGCCCATAATGCTCGCGGCATTACCACGCTGGATGGCTATGGACAGCCTTTGCACCAGAAACGCTTCGGAGCGGGGGTCCTCTCCCTTTTGTCCTTTTGTACAGTTAATTAATCTTAAAAAAACTAAAACCCGTTCTGAGCCATGCCGGGTCCAAAGGTCCCCATCACACTAGTAGCATTGCCACGCTGTATGGCGATGGAGACCAGCCATGACTCCGAACGGGGGTCATTGCCTTTCTCCGTGAGGCGCTTGCCGAGTTCCCGGAAGAGCTCACGCGCCTCCCGGTCCCAGGGCCCGGCTGTTTCGACCGCGACGGACACGAAGTCGTAGGCGGTTTCCAAGGCAGAGTATTTTAGGCGCTTGTTTTTATGAATACGTCTGATAGAATATAGATAAACATGCCTTTCCGGTGGTATAGTAGTGGGAAACTTGGGAAAGCAGATGAAGAAAATCTAGTGAGTGCTGCGAGGTCCAGATCAGATGGGACAGTGCAGCTGTCAAGTTTGTTACTCATTTAGCACCACCCAGGGATCACGTTGTCGAAGGTATTTAATACGGACACAGACTAACATTGATCCGTCAAGTGGTACCTACTACCGGTTCAGAATTGCATGGCCAATTCATAAATGAAATTCATTTCATTCATCAATTGGTAATGCAGTTTTGAACTAAATGGTACCTTTTTATGAAGACTAGTAGTTGTTTAGTATTCGCCTGCATCCTAATACGATTGGAATACCATCCTTAGTAACGTTTCATCGTTTTGCACGTACGTCCCTTACAACTTAATAACGGACCTTCCTGTACGTTCATGTTCAGTTATAAAAGTTTTATTAGTTGGATTAACTCAGAGTTCTGCTTCTTGAACGATTATAAGGTAAAAAAAAACAGTACCTATCTTCAAAACTCCGTGAGACTATTTATTACAGTCTTATACTCGTAAATGTGATAAAAATAGCGTTTTTATACTCGTCGACTGTAATACTTGAATTGAGATTTTGTAGACGGAACTACTGGCGCATAGTTTTCGATAGAGCTTTTATGGTCGCATATTGTGGCATCGCCGGCGATGGTAGAAAGGATTTTCATACATTGTAGCACTGTTGCCGTAGCCCGCCCTGCGCGGCCGCGATCACCACCCTGGTGCTAACCGTGCAGAGAATAGCTAGGGATACACGCATAGATGTGTCCGCCGGATTTGTCCGATGGATATGCCCGGCGGATAGATCCGTTCGTGTATGACGCTATTCAGATGTGTCCGCACTTCGCAGACAAATCCGTGTCCAATTAGCACTTAGCACCATACACGCACGGATTTGTCCGCTGGGCATATCCGTCGGACAAATCCGGCGGACACATCTGTGCGTGTATCCCTAGCTATTAGTTAAAATCATGTTAAAATATGTTATTTTCAAAGTTTTCAGTTTGCCCACAAACGAATGGAAAACGTAAAAACTACAAAACATGTTTGTGGTTCTTTTAATTTTTTAAAGGGTTTTTTTTTCTATCTCGGCTTGATGATTTTGAGCCGGTATCGGTGAATAATTATATATATGTTCTCAGATCTTAAATTTTACGAATAGTAAAATAAATCAGGAAGTTGCTGGATACCGCCGTTATTAATTATTTTAACTGACTGTTTCATATACGAGTTTATAAAAATAGTACTAATAATATTTTTTTGATAATCCCCATAGGGAATTAAATGTTCACATTGGAAATTTAATTTTATCTCTCGTGTAAGTTTCCGGAAATTTCCGAGATTGTTCCTGAATTTTTGAGAATGCTCTGCAACTTGTACATTGCTACACGTGGTGTCAAACATAAAAATCTTAACAAAAACACAAATTAGCTTCTTTGATAAATATGCAGTAATAAATCTTAATCATACTTCTCGTGGTCGAGGCGTAATTGTAACGTACAAATAAATCGCATTACTTGTAGAAAGTAATAAGTCTTCAGAAATTAATAAGTTTTCTAACTAATTTAAGCTGATCGAAAAAAAGTGTTATGCTCGAATGATTTAGTTCTCTTTATTGTCTATTTATTCGTATTTCGATGAAAGTGTGGAACTGACAGTAGAATAAGAGGTATACCAAGTTAATCTAAAAAATAAATGCCTGCTCCCACGTCCCAACATTCGAAACTAATGAAAAATACTTCGCTGTCTCGTTCCAAGTTTCTTAGACACTTTTACACACTGTTTATACTTATAGTGGACTTTTGCAATTGTTTACCTACAATAATGTAATACGACTGTCATGTTTCCCCTAATAGTTAGGAACCAACATTTTAATAGTAAATAAAAAGGCCACAAACATTAAACCTTGCTGCAATTCGGGGGCGCATGCGGGCTGGAACGGAACCAGCAGTTGAACGATTTATACTACTGCACAATCACTCTGCTAACTACCTTCAGACCGTAAGATCCCGCTCTTACAGAGATCTGTTATTTGCATTGAGTAACAGGAGATGCCATCCCTAAGACTTTTCCTGTCCCTTGAAGTTGTAGTGAAAATCTTAATAGCTGTTAACCGCCAAACATGGAACACAAAATTTGTTCTAGATGTTATATCTAGTAGGTTCTATCCACATAACATAATAAATCAATGGTTATTTGTGAAATTTATTGAAATCAAATGGAGTAAATGCGTTCATGCGATAAGAGCGCCTTTTACTTAGAGTTGCATAGAATTACCTCCACCAAGTATAATTAGGTATGGAAATTGCACCCCGGCCGAAGCCACGGTAAAGTTTCTTAGGTATACCGGATGATTTATGGGTCGTGATCCAGAAATACTTTTTCTAACTGCTTAACTGAGAAACATTATCATATGCTAGTATTTGATCAAACAAAAAGCTTATTGTCCACCGGTATTTTAAGAATAGAATAGAATAGAAACACACACATTTCACACAACACATCTCATTTTAACATCGTTATTTTTATTAAGCAATGGCGTTTTATTGGTAGTAGAATTATTTTTTCATATTTTTAAGTATTTTTTTTGCCTTATAATACAATATTAAAATAAATAAATTAATATCACCTTATGACTTTTATCATACGCTGTACGGGAAACTACACGACGTCACATTGATTAAAGTACATATATCTATTCAAAAATGTTTTTCAACTTATCTAAAAATATTTATAGATTTATTTATATTAGCAGTTACTTAATTACATAAGGTTGATCTTTAATTTTATTTCTGTATATGCCTTGTTCTCATTTCTACGACCCCGAAATTATCCTGTATTGCCGGAATAGGCGTCTTTCTTCCATGAAAGCATTAGCTTTTTACTTACTTAGTACTTGAATGTAGTACTCCACTTGACCTTAATACGAGTATTACGTATTCGAATAATAATAAATGAAACTTCTTGCTTCTAAAGAAAACTATTTTTATAAAGAACTATGAACAACTGTAGAGTACTTACGTTAAATATGAAACAAAACAATATTAGTAGGACAGTATCAACGTGATTATCAAAACTTTGGATTATATTACATTTCTTGGAAATCTACACATGTTTAAACAGATGCTTGTTGTGTTAAGTTTATCGGAAATGTAATTTCGTACCTACATATTATTTCATGTTCAAACGTAGAAACTTATTTAATTGGTTTATACTCAAACCATCTTACCTTGTTAAGTAGTTCTAATTTGTTAAATAGCTAGTAAAAGACGCGAGTTACCCGTTATTATTTATTTAATATGTTTAATACACACGAAAATGTTTTGTTTACAAATTCTAACATGGTTAAATCCGGCAACAATAACTTCTACCTACTTTACAACGAAGAAGCGAAAAATACAAGCTGTATTGTTTCTTCATTAATGGGATAATTTTGTTTTACAACTCAAAGCTTCCATCAAGAACTTTGGAATGAAGTCGATGCAATTTCCAAAGTTAAAAAAATAAGCCTTAAGCAATTTAATGGAAAGCTGGTAGTAGTAATCAATGCAGTTGCTTCCGCTTCGCTGCAATGTTTACTTCCCAGCTCCTAGGGTGTACTCCAATTAAGACCATAAGGAAGTGTTATATTAATATTCATGATTGTGCAGATTGGATGCCGGCCTCAGCACAGTGCTCTCTCGAGCACGAATTTGTATATGGCACCAAAAGCGCCTGAGGGGCCCCTTCGAAACAGATAACCATTAGCACGTTACTATTATAGTATAATACCCGAGTAATACAGTACAGTTGCTATCAGATATATCGAAGCGGCCAAGATGGTTACAAATATGCGAACATCCGAACGACGCCTCTATAAAGGCGATAAAGTGACAACATGTAAACAAATAAGTACTTAATCTAAGGATAGTACTACTACTACTCAATGGCGCACCGACCCAAAGTGAGTCCTGGCCTCCGACACGAGTTTACGCCAGTTGTCTCGATCTTGCGCAGTCTCCCACCACCTTGGAGATCGCGCAGTTCTGATTCCACAGCATCGCCCCAGCGATACCTGGGACGACCTATTGGCCTGCGTCCCGCTACGCGACCCAGGTAAGCCAACTTAGCACCGCGATCCTCATCCATCCTAATAACGTGGCCGAGCCAACGGAGCCGGTGTGCTTTCGTCTCGCCGATAATATTGGGTGCAGCCACTATCTCCTCAATTTCGACGTTCTTACGGACTCTAACACTACCGTCTTCCATCCTCACTGAACCCAGGATCTTTCGTAGAATTCGTCTTTCCGCCACTAAGGATAGTAACTACTTAGAAATTTAATTAATTTAAGATTCCAAATCTAAACGTACTTGCATCGTATAAAAATACTCTGGTAGACATAGCTATCACAATATCCGGCCCGTGAACTTTAAGGGTAAAGGAACTAAGGGGAAGCAGATCTCAGATATTCAAGTCACATCACGTATACGGTAAGAAACAATTGTTATTGATAGGTTTCCGAAGTTGTACTTAATCGAAAATTGTACAGTTATTTCCAAAAGATTGCCTAGTCTTGGGCTATTTTAAGACTGCGTCGACCGTCCAGTGGATCATTAGGGGAATTGTGTTTCCTAATAAACTAATCAATTTCTGTGTGATCCATCATGTTAAGTTGTAGTCCTACTCACAGAGTATATTGAAAAGTGATTCCGCAACTTATGATGATTTATGTGATACAGTTTTATATTACTTAATTTTGGCTTCATCACCTAAACGGAAATAAGTGGCCAGCATTTGCCGTTTAGGTGATGGAGAAAAAGGAGGAGGTGATAAACTATGTACGAGTAAGAAAGACCAAAAGTAGCGTAATCTGTAGGATTACAACTTAACACAGACGGATTATACACTTTGAAGTAGTTCCACTCTGCAGCGAGACACTAATTGTTGGAAGTGACAGTAAACATAGTACGTCACAATGGCAGCCATTAATGTTTGACTCTCTCTAACGCTCGCGGAACAATCGTTCCGTCCCTGTTTTCCCGCACCCCCTATTTTTGGCAGCTCAGGTTTCAACAAAATAACGCGCTAAGCGGAGTATAGAGATCTCTTCTTCTTCTTGACACAATGGCGAACACCGTAGTCCGTAAGGGACTGCAACGGCGGGTCTGGGTTACGGTGTGGTTTTATAATATATCTTGTTTTTGATTAGGTAATACAATCCCCTAATGAGGGCGCCACTGGACGTTCGTCACAGTCTTAAGAACTCAGATTTCTGTATATAACTAAGGAATAAAACCGGGTTTTTTTAAGTATTAAATAACCCGGGTTTTCAGGTTCTTTTATACAAAAATAAACATGGGTTTTAAATCTCAAGTTTGCATAAGGATGGATGCCTATAAGCGATAGGAATAAAATCCCTTGACCCGGATGAAGGGTAGGTAAGCTGCTATCCGGAATTTGTTTAAAGAGTGATTTTGGGTGTATATACATGTAAAGGCTCAACCACACCGACTACGTGCACGTGCACGCACACACAGCCGGTGTGGTTCGGCCTTAAGAGAAGTTTAAGAATACTTTACCCGCTTATTCATATATTCGCATATTATTTAGTTAAATTAGATTTAACAAACACAAACTGTCAAAGCGAAAGATAAGAACAGAATAGTCTTGGGTTTTGGGAAAAACTCGTGTTATACTTTGCAAAAAGGCGTCTGTTTTTTGTTACCTCAACTAGAACAGGTAGAAAATAAGTTCTCATTGTTGATAACTTTTAGGTAACACACCATGCAACGTTTATATTTATTGCTGAATTATTGGAGGAAGAAACGTATGTGTCTATCCTTTTGCCGCCATAAGTTGAATCGAAGTTCGGTTTAGGGATTAAAATGGGTGTGGTAGGTCCCTGATTTTAACAATTAAGAACAATTAATTTATAATCGGATTATAATATTGGCCTAGTGATTTTGTTTTGCTTAAGTAAGCAGGTAAGGGATTAGTGCTGGCTCATGAAAATCCTTTAACTCTGCGCCTTTTCAGATTTAATGTGAGGTAGGTACTGCTTATGATGATGATGATTTCTTCCTGTTAGCGCTCTCTTATAATAATTGAGTACATATTTTTGAGTCTTTTTCAAAGCGTTCTCCTCAGTAACTTTATAGTAGGAGAGCTCATGACACTGAACTACCTGGCTCTTATACTATTATATTTTCTTGGTTGGTGTCAAATAATCTAATGATAGACACACTTTAGTGGTAGCTACTATTTAACAATTCGATTCTTCATTATCGAACGAGCGGAACATAAGCGAAGCGATTTCTTACAATCAACTTCTGGGCTACTGGGACGTCTCGGCATTTCGATGTTTTTTTGATTTTGAGAGTCTGTTCGACGATAACGGACTTGTAGTAGAGATGGATACATAAAACTTGTGAGTCCGTTTATCAGTTGGGTTGATCGAGGCGAAAAAAAAATCTACATATGGGTCTTGTTATATTGGTCAACTCGTTTGCAAGTAAATCGCGAGTTCTCAGTTCGAGACGGACTACAGTTATATAGTACTGGGTTTATATATCGCGTGACAGCTGTTATTGATGTAGGGTCCATAACGATGCGCTACGGCCATCATGAGGCTAACAATTGTCGCAGCGAGTCGGTGGCACGCTACGATGCTCCAGACTGTCATTATCCGTCCCCAAAATGACTGCAAATGGACCATTCCACAAACATGGAACGGGGTCCGCCTTAGCTGCAGAAGCGGAAACGTGTACCCAGCTCAATGTAGGGTACATTAGTACCTATTTAGTGCAAAGTTCAAAGTTTTTATTGTACTTATATGAGGATCAGGTTACATGTTGCAGGTCTTACATACAAATAAAAATTTGTTACACTGAACCTCTACCTTTGCAGGTGTATATACATTGTGCAGCTTACAAAACTGATAACACACTATTGACAACACCCTACTGTGCATAGTATACTTGTGGCAAGCTCACATGCGAGGGAATTTTATTTTTTGTGAATTGGCAAAACGGAATGTTATCCGAACTTCAGTGATTTGTTGCCGGTATAAAGTTATAGTAACGTTGTAAATTATTCGTAACTGCTCACGTGCAATCGTAGCTATATTCAATAAATCACAAAAGTCGTTCCTGTTATACTGCAATGCAATACTAGTAACTAACGATGTGTTGAACTGACGTAGGTCTACTTGTGCATTTCTTTTACAAGGAAAGCAACAAACACCAAAAGCGAGGATTTTGCTGCTTCTTTGGTGTTTAGCCGGTGATCCATTGGCAAGCAAGACCGCTGGTACGCCAACGAACTCGCGAGCCAAAAGTCAAAACCGCCAATGGAGCACTTAAAAGTCTGCGGACTTAAACACTGTCGGATTTGCTCGCCGGCTCTTTGTACATGCTTGAAATTCTGAGTCTACGGTGGGAAAAACCTTTGATTATTAAACCAACCGGATGCGAGACGCGCTCTCATTTCTATCGGAAAAAGTCTGCCGTTTTTTCCGGGAGGGGAACGTCGAATGTATACGAAACGTCAAAATAACCGCGTCAAATAAACGTCAGTCCATACAATGAGTATGACCACTGGTCATACTCATTCGACAGAGGGGAGCGCCTGTCAATGGCTACTCCGCTTGCTTTAAAGCTCAGGGAAAAACCGCCAGTCTAGTGGATCACGCGAGCGGATTAGCGGAGCCGGCGAGCCGACAGCCGACAGTCTTTTCGTAACCTCGGTGACGAACGGACGTGCTGCGCAGCGACATCCACAACGTCTACTTAAACACAAAAATGGATTTACGCTCGTTTCGCCATGAGTTTGTATTGGATTTTATACAATGTTTCAAGGGACATGACTGTCTATGGAAATACACCAGCAGAAACTATAAAAACAAAATTTCTTGCAGGCAATTTTTACCCGCACTTTGTGGCGCCTTTTTATTTCGTTATTTCTCTTCATATAACAGTATGCCGTTGCCCAAGTAACAAAGTAATTTCAGCTGGGAACACGACATGTCTTCGCTAACGATGAGAGTAGACTGTTTGGCACGCTAATGGATCACCAACGCGAGTAGACGAGCCAACGAGCCAACGGTTTAGTTTAGACCGTTAGCTCGCCGGCTCCCCAATGGATCACCCGCTGTACTAATTTAAATGTTGCAGTAAAAAATCTTATAGGTACAGTAAAAAATAACGTTTATCAAATATAATGCTCACAGACGTTATTATAGTATTTTATTTATACAATAGTGACATAAGGGAGAGCTTTTCACTTAGGTACCGTGTTTAGGCTACGCCACAAAGCGTGCTGTGTAGTGAGTGGCCTAAGTAAAGTACGAGATTGAAAAGCTTAATTATGTCATATTCTATACAATAGTTTTTCTACGAGTGCTTGCAAGCCGGTAAGGATTGAGTTTGACGAATGACCTACAACCTGCTGCTTCTATAAAATTTAGTAACTTCAATCTCTCGGCGGACTGTGCTTGTCTCCCATATCAGTTGGTAACGCATATAAATAATATAACGATTCCTTTTATCCTTTTTGAGGTCGGTTTTTTTTGTAAAAAGTTTTTATTTTTCCATTTTTAGTTGTTTATATATTTATCAAAATCGGACAAAGAGTCTCGGAATAATCGGTAAATACGAGTATATATCAAAAAGTTCATAATACACTCATTAAATCTAAGGAAAGTTCCACGTATCATATGTGGACTTCATCACTAGATCCACTCCATCAAATTGGTGGTTTTCGAGAGGAAATGCTTGAGTTGCTTAAGAAAACACCCAAATTAACATACATGTGCCTTTAAAAATTGAGGAGTTCCCTCATTTGCTCATGGATTCCATCATCAGAACAGCGCCAGATTAATGTGGGACTATTTTAGACTTAGTTCCTTTCAAACAAAAAAATAATTATTCAAATCGGTCCACGGGTTGGAAGTAATCGCTAAACATCCTACATTTAAAAAAAACATTATCATCAAAACTATCATCATCATCAGGTCCATTCCATCAAATTGGTGGTTTTCGTGAGAATATGCTTAAGTTGCTTAAGAAAACACCCAAATCACCATACACGTGCCTTTAAAAATTGAGGAGTTCCCTCAGTTGCACATGGATTCCACCATCAGAACAGCACCAGATTAATGTGGGACTATTTTTGAGGTAGTTCGTTTAAAAAAAAAGTTTCATATCGGACTACGGGTCTCGGAGTAATCGGTGAACATTCATAAAAAAAAACACCAAACCGAATGCAGAACTTCTATGGAAATGAGGTCGGTTAAAAATTAATATCTTTAAAATTAATATCTTTTGAGATATTCAAGAAAATGCTAGTGACCCGAGACTTTTGCTCTCGAGTGTATCATTTGATTTTTTTTCATCACACCTGCTCGCCTGAAATGGTGTTATTTCCTACCTGTATACAGAAGGACAATGGCCTAAATTGTTCCCGCGGGACTATTGTCGAATTTTTTTCTCCACGGGAGTAATGACTCTCGTTTTTTTTAAAAATTTGCAACTATGTCGTGCATCATTTCTAACTAAGGAGGTTTCATGTTCAGCCAGAAAATTCAAACAGTTTTTAATTTCATCTTAAATTAGGTTTATTTTGTAAATATTGACATTAATAATTTAATATTCTTGTTTATGTTTACAAATATATTATTTGATTATTTAGTTCAATAGCCGTTAAAAACATTTTAAACACAACTTTCAATCGTGGCTGAATGTCGGATGGGTCTATGCATTCAATTCCTAACCTGTCAAAGATATACAAAATGGCGGACGAATGTTTGAAACGTCACCGTAGTTAAGAATTATTTCGCTTAAATTTTGGTTTTTTCCTCGCAAGTGTGATGAAAGCCATTGTGTGTAACTCGGGGCGTAAGAATATTGCAAACTCGAGTCTTTAAATCGCTCCGGCAAGCCGTCGCGATTTAACTAAACTCTCGTTTGCAATATTCATCTTACGCCCCATGTTGCACAATGTACTATTACTTATTTGTAAGAATAAATAAAACATCATTGTGTAAACTTGTAGGTGGGCACCTTGGATGGTGGGCACCTAAAAATCAGCATAGAACATGAACTCCAAATGGTTTCATTTGTGACTTCTCTTGAACTCTCCTGTACTGGGTACTAATAAAATGTATCGATTAAGTAAATGCGCATTTTGTTGAATTCAGATTTCTGTCTTCTGTAAGTACTGTAAAGATGATAAGCAAATATAAAGGCAATTGTTGTACCTAAGGCAAACTTTCGACAATCAGTCTAGCCGGTCAATCCGTAAATGGGTCCTTAAATAAATTGTTCTAGCTTTATCTTCTCGCCTTTAAATTACTTAAAGAGAACGGCCGCCGCCAAATAGGGATAACGGCACATGTTAAATTCTGTTGCAAAATACTTAATTGGATATAAAAATAACAGTTAAGTAAAATGTATTATTTAATAAAGTCAAGAATTAAAAAAACAGATACCAGGTTTCAAATCATCAATCGTCAGGTGACAAGCAAAACTCACTAATAATTACCACAAGTCCATAGACCTAATGAAACATACTGACAACATAATAAGGTTGATTTTCGTTTGATATTTTTTTTGTAATGAGTGAGTGTTACTTGTACCTGGCGAAATATTTTGACGGGAACATAGATTTAATTACGCACTGCTAACAACAAACTGTGATTCCATTTGTGCCCATGCCCACGTAGTTACACACTACACACCCATACGCACAGCAATTTTGTGCCCATCCGCCGCCAGTATCCAAACGTCACTGCAGTAAAGATCGGACAAATAATAATTAAAATATGCCGGCGTACGTCCTCAAATGCTGCACAAATGCCACCGGTCGTAAGAGAAAACCGGATGGAGTCACCTTTCATCGATAAGTAAACATTTTAATGCGTAATCATATTAAAAATCTGTAAATTCGTAAACTATTAACTTCACGACAGCAGTGTTGCCAGGGGGTAGAGCAGGGAAACTTCCCGAACGTAAAGGGGTCTACAATAGCCACGATATGTTGTCAACACGATGTTGACGTCCCGCTCCCAACTTGATGTTTTATTTCACGCACGTTTTCAACTAATATTAACACATTGCCTAAGAGCATTTGCTAAGAGCTAATAACTTTTATGTCTTTGTAATCAAATTATATTCTTTAGTACCTATTTTTTTTTCAATAAAATGTATAAGTAAGCATTAAAAATTATATTTGTATATATCTTTGTTCGCGATAATCTCGCGTTTGGCTGAACCGATTTTGATGCGGTTTTCAGAAAAGTATTTGTTATACTCTGGAAAAGGTTTTAGTATAGAAGTCGTCCATGTTACGTAAGACCATTTTTGCGCACAACTTATATCTGTCTGTTACCCTCCTCTGCTAGAAGTAACGCGGGGAGGTAATAGGAACTATGACAAGGACCAACGATAATAGCACCTCTTTGCCGTACCTACTGAAAGTGTAATAACACCATCCCGTTTTATCTTGGTATTACTATGACCATGCCCCGTCTATACCATCCTATGTCTATGGGCCACATGCACTCAACGGTAGTCGTATACTTTTAATAAGTTGTAACTTTAGATTTTAAAAAAATCATTTATCCGCGTCTTCATAAATATATTTCATCAGATTTATTAAGGCAGATGCATATTAATTATATATAAGAACATAAATTATAATCTGTTTTATTTTTCCTTTCAAAAATATGTTACACTTAATCGGGAAAATTTGTATTACTGGCAACACTGGTCTCTACGCACACATTCAACTCGGGCGCCATTATTGGATCACAGTTGGCTGTACGGAGATGCCTAGTCCTTATCCTTTATTAGTCCAAGGACGGGAACTATTTAATTTACATTAAACTTTTAGCTTTTTTCCCTTCTACTGAAGAATACATTTTATGAATAGCATTTTCATTTTTTTTCCATGATTCAAAGAGAGCGACTATTCGACTATACAGTTGTTATGTTTAGAGGTAATTGATATTGTCAGACTTTCACTTGCGTTTCTGAAATTCGTATAACTTTTAACGCAATTGACGCAACCTTTACATTAAACGAAACAAAATGGGTCCAACGCGAAATAAATTTATTTTATCTTGAGGTCCGACGTTTCGACACAGGTTGCACTGGTCATGGTCGCGGACAGCTGAAGTCTCAGCAAATGTCAAAAGAGATGCGGGTCGTTTTTGTTACACTGCCCGACGAAAGTTTATGAAATAAGTTGAGGGTTCGTTCAGCAACTTTTAAAGATAACTTATGGTTTCATTTTAGGACATTTTAAAGTTTATTCGAAATTCGAACACGCAGTGTATTTCGAAATTGATTATGTCGGTAGGATGACAAAAGGCAAAGTAATGTCAATTAGACGGATTTTAATGTACATTGAAAACACTATTTAGTTTGTATGAAAAAGAGAAAATCTACAAAATACACTTTATTTAAAAAGTTGTTGCAAAAGTTTCATTGTTTGAGAAGTAGAATCTATGTTTTAATGTATTGCTCTTATTACAGGGAAACATCCTGTATAGCGAATGCAGGCGATTTTTATTTTGTATACAAATACCGGCTTTTAAACAGTTAACCGATTATTTTTCATACATAAATAAACCAGTTCCCTAGCCCTATAATGTAATTTAGGTATATACATTAAATCCCCACAATCCATCCAACATTACATTTTATAGTAATTTGGCCTGAGTAATCGGCAAGTAAAACTAATCATAAGTACCAAATCCTATTTTGGTTCTGTAAGACAGATATTATTCCTATCTGTAAGTAGAATATTCAAGCAGACAGATACCGTAGTATTCTTGATTATTCTACGAGTTTTCATCCCTCATCCTCAGCAAGTGTTAAGGCGCAGTTAGGTTCAACTTTCACATTTTTTGAGAAGTCATAGAATGTTCATGTATAACAAATTTGGATTATTGTTTTATAGCTCAGTCATATTTAACACCAGAAATCGCTAAAATCGAAACCTAACTAGACTACTTCTGACTTTTTGATAAATTGTTAGGATCACTACCAGCATTGTATATCTAAGTTTGCATGCAGCTTCGAAAGACTGTGCTAATTTGGCAGCACTCGAAAAACCTGTACCTATCTCAGTAAGTTTTTCACCTATAGATCTAGTTCTAGTTTCAAATTGTAGGAATTTTAATCTTCTTAAAAACCGTCTTATATAGCTTTTTTGTAAACCACAAAGTTTAGGACTTACAATAAGAATACCAAAAAAACTGTGGTCTCTCGAGTGCTGCAAAGTTAGCACAGGTCTTTCGGAGCTGCAAACTTGGATATACTCGTACGGTGCTGGTAGGGATCCTAACAATATATAAATAAAAAAATCAGAACTAGCCGTTAGCTTTCCATTTTAATGTTCGGTATGACGAAGCTAATAGGGACTAATGTGATTCAAAAAATGAGTTACATACTTTGCCTCTGTAAACGAGGATGGACAGACGGATAAATAGATGGACAAACGGGTATGGCGAAACTATAAGGGTTCCTAGTTGAGTATGAAACCATAAAATCGCAATGCCATATTGTTAAGGTAAAATCAATAATTGTTTTTATTAACATGGGACTTATATCTAATCATGTGCAAGATTATATTTTATGAAATTTATCGATATTTTTTTTATAAAAAAAATAATTATAAATAATAATTTAATAGCGATGAAACAAATACACCCGCGCGCCCGGTCAAGTTTCCTGAAATATATTGTTGCGAGATAGTATATTTTTATTTACTGAAATGAAATTGTGTATCGTGTCGATCTGTTTCAAAATATTAATATTGGATGATTTGGATGTTCATTCTTATGTATGACATACGGAATGGTGGATAAGTTTATTTCTTTTAGCTGGAAACGATCAAAGATTGACTCAAAGTACATATAAAAAAATACAAATAATAAAATAAATAAATATGTGATGAAACGGACATAAAATGTCCATGTGATGAAACATAAGTAATATAAATAATTTAGGGTTTAATTTGCATGCCATATGTTGGCTAAACATGTGATACAAAAGGAACTCAATGACGACATGTATAATTATTTATATTTTACCATCTCGCATTTTCACTGTGGTAGATAGAGGATCGTCTGGTGTAGTTGGAAGAACGTCGGACCGGCAATCCGAAAGACGCGGGTTCGAATCTAGTGATGTTCCAGAGTTCTTCAAATCTTCACAGTTAATTTTTTCATTGTAATGGACGTATGTTTCCAATTTGTGGTATTTAAGCAAAACCATGTTTAAGCAAATAAACGATTTATATTTCTATTTAAACATGGTACAACTAAATGACACATTTTCTGCCACATATTGAAAGTGGAATGCTTCTATCAGGTTCCATTTAATCTTAGTGTGGCACAATATGTTTCATTATACGTATATTTGTCGATACCCGAAACAATAGACGGTCTTGGTACGAGTATTGGTTTTCTAGCACCCGGCGCTCCAATATTAATCGAAGTGTGATAAACGTTACCACGTGAATATCTTTAGAAAAACTAGTTTAATCAATAAGTTGCTCCGCTTGTGCAATATGTAGTAGGTAGTTTATGCAACTGATATATAATGACGGACCTTAAAACATGAGTGGGGTTTAATGAAATGAGCGCAGCAAGTCAACTGATTTAGTTTTTTTTGTCTTATGTGCCTAAGTGTAAAAGCGCGCTCAGTTATTGATCGTTAATAAAATAAAATAAAAAATGCTCGTAAGTAAAAATGCATAATCAAAATGTCCTTTGTAATTGTTCTCCGGTTTTTTTTGTAACGGATAATAGAATAAAATCGGGCATACGTCAAAATACTTTAAGAAAATGCTGTATGAGAATCCATTCACTTGTTTTTCCGCCCTCCAATGCATGACATTTCCATAGGTTTTCAGGTAAATTTGCTTGGATTTCGACGGCAATATCTATTCTACAACGTTTTTTGCGTGCCACTCCATTAAATTATTAGGCGTGAGTACGACTTCGTCTTCGCTTGACGACATTATTTAATTTTATCATTAATCGTAAAGCAATTTCCGGTTGTAACACAAAATTATTATGAAAAGTAAATGCGGTTCCCGCCTGTTAACTTTTTTTTTCAGTAGGTGACGTGACAACAGTCGTAGTGTTTTTTTTTTAAATAAAGAGTAGGAAGTTGTTTGCGTGCGGCTGTTGGACTGATTGCCTTGGTATTCAACGAAGATTTTACTTTAGGCCAAAGTGCATAAAAAGCGATTTTAGGTCGCCTACACAAGGCAACACGAACAAGTAAACACGAACTTTTAGAGCAAGAGGAGTGAAAAAATAATTTGGAGCCTACAGTAACTCTTAAATGGGGAAGGTAACAGCTAAATTCCGTTCCTCTCTTTATAAGCACGAGTGAAAGAGAAACAACGATAGCCGAAATAACGTCGCAAATTAATAAAAAATATTAAGAAAAAAACTAGAAAAGTTTTTGGTTATAGCGTATTGGAATTGTGTTCTTAATTACAGACGTATAATAAATATTATGGGACAATCTTACACAAATCAACCTAGTCCCACAGTCAGCTCAATTAGGCTTGTGTTGTGGGACCACTGGGTACTATTAGGCGACGACATATATGTATAATAGATAGATATAAATAAATAATGCCCTGAGTCTCATGTCTTCATACCTTAGCAATAGAACACAAATAGTTGTTGTAAATAAAACCCAGTCTAAAGGGACTTTAGTAAAATTAGGAGTGCCACAGGGTTCCATTCTGGGCCCATTCCTGTTTTTGGTTTATATAAATGATTTACCTTGTGTAGTACAAAACCTTTGTGGTATGATTTTGTTTGCCGATGATACATCTTTAATTTTCAAAGTTGAACGGCAATCCAATGATTTATCTGTAATTAACAATACACTAGCTGGCGTACTAAACTGGTTTACTACTAACAATCTGTTACTTAATGCTAAGAAAACTAAATGTATTCGATTTGTTTTGCCAAACGTGGCACCAATGGACACTAATATAGTTATAAATGGTGAATGTTTAGATATAGTAGATAAAACTGTGTTCCTTGGTTCAACGTTGGACAAAAATTTACAATGGAGTCCTCATATAAACTCGCTCTTAGACTAAGTTCAGCCGCTCATGCCGTTAGAAAAATTAGACAACTGACTAATATTGAGACAGCTCGCTTAGTTTATTATAGTTATTTTCATAGTGTAATGTCATATGGAATTCTGGTTTGGGGCAAAGCAGCTGACATACAGACTATTTTTGTTTTACAGAAAAGAGCCATTCGCTTTATGTATAACTTAAAGGCAGGTACATCAATTAGAGAATTATTTAAAGAAATTAATATTTTAACTCTTGCGTCCTAATATATCTATGATATTATTATTTTTGTTGTAAAGAATATACACATTCAAGAAGAATTCTGACATCCACAGCTATAACACTAGAAATAAAAACAAGCTTGCTATCAGACGATGTCGTGTCCGCAAAGCATATAAGTCATTTTTTGGCCAGGGTATTCATATTTATAACAAGTTACCCGTCGATGTTTTGAATCTATCATTTCCCGCTCTTAAGAAATACTTGAAAAAAACTTTAATGTCAAAGGGTTATTACAGGGTCGAGGACTATATTACAGACATAATATATGCATGGCCCAAACCAGAACCTATAAAATCATCTAACATTTAGAGGACACAGTTCAAGTAAGAAAGAATATCAAACGTATTGCGAAGCAGTCAGATTTGGATTTTATTTTTATTTTTCATTTTAATTACACAATAGGCAGGTACATGTCTGTCTCTCAAGCCGTTTGATATGCCTTCTTGAAGAACTACGCATTATTGTATATAGTATCTTTAATGTATTTGTAGTACTGTTTTGAAAAAATAAGTCCCGCCGAGTTTCTTGCCGGTAATAAGTAATACTTCTCGGGTCAGAGGTGTAGGGTTAGAACCGGTGGTAGTTTCTTTTCTCTCTGACGTTCATAAGTGCATTGTAATGTGCCTAAATTGAAGAATAAATATCTTTTATCTTTATCTTTTTTTTATCTAATACTTAAATACATAGGAAACATCCATACTCAACTCAGGAACACATCGAACATCCATACTCAACCTGACCAGGATTCGAACCCGGAATCTCCTGCTTCATATTTCATAGGCAGGGCCACTACACTACCGACTAGGCTAGGAGGCCGTATAATTTTAAGATGTAACTTTGGATATTATTTTTTATAGAGCCGAGTTCGTCCAATCGCATATTGACCTTAAGAAACTTCTACAGAATATAATTAATATTGACATATTTTTTCCCAAAACAAATAGTTATTAAAAAAACTATTTAAGTAAAGTATATTTCAAGGTCATCGGTTGTTGTCAGCCTAATTATGAAAGCCTTGGACAAGTATTACCGGGCCCTTAATACTTAAGAAATTCCTTTAACTTCTTTGTTTTTGTTTCGGTTAAATGCTGAGAAAGTGGACACACAGTCGGCAGGTGTGATGACAAGGCTCACAAATTTGTGCTAATGAGTTGTTTGGTTTTGTAGGGGTTGTTTGCTTTATTAGGGATTTGGTCTAGTTAGCTCGTTTCTAACGGAAAATAAATTAGAGTGTTCACCGGTTAGCCTTTGGAGAAGTACTCCTGTTATATCCTGTGTCCTTAAGAACAAGGCTGTCGATGACCGGTAGTTGTCGTTTTAGGTCAATTAGCTATCTATATGTAAGTAATAGACGGCTAGCTATAGGTTAATGTATGTATTCTACTCGCTCATGTCACCTGCTGTCTTTACTTTCATTATTTGCATTAATAGAAATCTTGCTTAAGATATAATTTGACTTAAAATTTGTAAATATCTAAGTTAGTACCGCTCTTGCCGCTAACAAATTTACAAAATCTGGTCCCATCCGGAAGACAGCATAAAATTTTGCATGCACGTAGCTTATACATATTATACTTAGGTCCGAAAAAAAAGTGGAAACAGGTCGTCAAGTGATTGTTTCTCTCACTTACCCCCCTACTTTTGTGTCCCGATACGCAGTTTATTTACACTTCTTATGAAAACGACATAACATAAAAAACAAAACTGCCAATTAACAAAACATTCTCCATTAATTTACTCATGCTATACACCTGTTTACTTAGAAACCTATTTTCATCACTTCTACTTTTTTTCTTATTGTTATAACTTATAAGCTATTTATTAGCGTGCAAAGTTTCATGCCTTCTTCCGGATGGGACCAGACATTATGAGTTAGACTCGGACTAAGTATAATTTTACTAAACTTAACACCAATGAATGCATGATGGACTGGCTCTATTTTGTATATATATACTTTGAGATGCTCAATAAGGAGTATTTATGTTAAGTCATGTTACAAAAGTTTAAGGAAAAACGCTATCTGCATGTACCTACTTATCTACTGAAACACACATAAAATATTTTGCATACAATAGGTATAGAACGTGTAACAAAAATACTGGTGATCCGTTTTAAGGCATAATTAGCATCGTATCAGCGACTAAGAAAAAGGAGAAGAAATAATTTTTGGACGCGAAAAATTTTTATGGAGTAGGTGTTCCCAGCTGGCCGACCCTCCATACTAAACCAAAATATTTTTCGCGCGAAAAAACATTTTCTTAGTTTTTCGTAGGTAGAATACGATACCAATTATGCCCTTAAAAGGATCACCAGCCTTTTTGTTACACCTTGTATATAATTAAGATGTGTAAAGTCAAAATAACCTTACTTACCTCTGTAGCTCACCGAAGGAAGCCCACTAACTGCTCGATAGGGGAAATAATTCGTGTATAGCTGAATTTTGGTGAAGTTTAAAAGTTGTAAAGGTGTCTTACACAACATACTAAAAGTACTCATGGATAGGGGTGCCGCTAACGGGGAGAGGGGGGTGTAAAGGTCCCCTTTTTTGGCTTTTCGTAAATAACTCAGTAGCGGTGGCTCATACGAAAAAATGTTCTTTTACTTAATTAATCCACAAATGATTTTCTACAGAAAAGGTTCTTTACACTTTTTTGCTGAGATCAATGTATACCTAATGAGATTTCGAGGAAATACGATAATCACTTTTAGAAACTTTCGGAGCTATTATTTACGAAACTATGAGTTTTGTCTAAAAATTGTTTTAGAAAACCCTTATTTATATTAAAAGACCTATCCAACGACACCCCACACATTAGGGGTGGATTAATAAACAGAATTTACTCCCCACTTCATGTGTTCGAGAGGTACCCTAAAAAATAATCTTTTTTCAGATTTTGTTTTAAAACTTTGTTTGCGTGTTCAAAACACATACTCATACGAAGTTTAATAGTACATTACGCACCTAGGGCGGTAAAATAAAGAACGTCTCAGATCGCGGATATTTGTGGCCCGAACCGAAGGTAAGGGCCATAGACAAGCGATCTGAGGCCTTCTTTATTACCGCCCGTGGTGCGTACACAATTTTACGTCTTCTCCTGGGTGTGAAGTGAGATTTGCCGCTACGCCCGTGGGCGTAATATCTCACTTACCGCCCAGAGTGACGTAAATATTCTAGTACTAACCATCACTGCGCAAAGCCGTGAACGGACAGACTGGGACAAACGGACAGCGAAACTATAAGGGTAGGAAGTTGATTGCAGGCGTCCATAGGCTATGGGAACTGCTTACCATCAGACAGGTCGTATGCTTGTTTGCCACCGTCGTGGCATAAAAAATAAAAAGTAAAAAAATACCCTCTTCAACCTGCTCAGTGATGGTTAGTACTTGAATATTTAAACTTCGTATGAGTATGTGTTTTGAACACGCCGACAAAGTTTTAAAACAAAATCTGAAAAAATATTATTTTTTAGGGTACCTCCCGAACACATGAAGTGGGGGGTAAATTCTGTATTTTAACACGCCTAATGTGTGGGGTGTCGTTGGATAGGTCTTTTAATAATAATATGGGTTTTCTAAAACAATTTTTAGACAAAACTCATAGTTTCGTAAATAATAGCTCCGAAAGTTTCTAAAAGTGATTATCGTATTTTCTCGAAATCTCATTATACATTGATCTCAGCAAAAAAGTGTAAAGAACCTTTTTTGTAGAAAATCATTTGTGGATTAATTAAGTAGAAGAACATTTTTTCGTATGAGCCACCGCTACTGAGTTATTTACGAAAAGCCAAAAAGGGGACCTTTACACCCCCCTCTCCCCGTTAGCGGCACCCCTATCCATGAGTACTTTTAGTATGTTGTGTAAGACACCTTTATCTACAACTTCACCAAAATTCAGCTATACACGAATTATTTCCCCTAAGTTTTTCTTCGTTTGGCGAGCTACTGTCCATAAAAAGGTAATATCAAAGCAATTAATTTAAAATGTGACATAATGAGGAATAAGAGTCGTGAAATAGAATTTCATTAATTATTTAGGTTAATTGCTATACGGAAACCGCGCCACCTTCCACATAAATCATCTTAAGCAGTTGTAATTAGACAATTGGTTGAGAGCAAGCTAAGTGATAAGTATATACGTATCTGTAGCTAATGTGCTTTAGGTATCAATTTATTTTTATGGAATTGTTGTACAAGTCTCACTCGACTAGCTATAATTCATTAACTTTTTGATGCCAAATTAAGGGTAAAGCAGGTTATTTTGCGCTAGCCTGTTCCAAAAATGCTACGGCAGTTATATAGCTAAATTGAGTAGTAAGTAAGATAAAGAAGTTTAGTGATACTTTGTTTAAAATCGTAGTTATCTAGCAGGCTTAGTTAGGATGCATGGATTGCATGGATGGTTGCATTTATTATACTCTTTAGGTACCTAATCATATTAGAGCATATTACTCTTTTTCTAGCTCTGAAAGATGATTTATCTATATACTTTAAAAATACAATTTAAAATAATAGGCATCCATATGAATAAACGCTTAATATCATATGATCCGAATTTATGCGAACCTATTCTAGACACTGATCGAAATAAATTGCCTCGCATCGTTAATTTATTGTATTTGATAAATATCGTAGCATTAAGCAATCGACAGACGGATTATTCCAATTATCGTAATTACAAAAGTTTATTGCTCAATTTATTGTTTTCGCCCAGACTTTTGCCTAAATCTCCGCTGAAGAATACGTTCGATTTCATTTAAATCGTGATTTGTATAGAAAATATTGTTATTTTATTTTAAATAACAAAGTTTTGATTAACGAAGCTTTATTCTTATCAGATTGTAACTAAAACTTTTTTTTGCCGTCGAAATTTAAATATAATGGTAACTAATATAATGCCCATCCAATATTTTTTTCTCAGAACCAAATTGTACTAAAGTGTTTTTTATTGAGTTAACATAGCATAGCAATAATATGAAAGTATAAATATCCGATCAACAATATATCACCTTTGTGTTTTTTGTATCATATATAGAGTAAACAATATAGGTTACTTTGTAGATTGCATATTTTACTAGTCATTAAATACATGATGAATACTCTGTAAGATTCAATAGGAGACTAAGTATATTACTAAAACAGGAAGTAAAAAAAATAATTGTACTTAATTTAAAGGTAAAAAAATAACTATTATGCAATGCGCTACTTACGGTTTAGGTCTATATTGTTTATCTAGCATCTATCAAACTCGTGTCACTAAAGTGGTTTTCCATTGGAAAAGTGGGCACTTTACCACCAACAATGAACACACAAACATATTAAACTATAAGGTAACATTTAGGACGTTGCAAAACCACCCGGATTAATCAGTTAACAATAGATAATGTTCTGATTTAGCCTGGAGCATTCAGGTAAACGTTTACTTTACCGCAGCGGATCCAGCGAATCGAATCAGTTAAACTGATGTAAGTATGTTATTTATCGATTCGTGAATCGATCGGTTGAAGGGTTACGTAAGTATCGATTGCTTACGATACTTACGTAACCCTTCAACTCTGCGGTTAATCAAGCCTATTCTGACAGGATCAGGACTGTTCGGGGCATGAAAATCAATTAATTAACTCAGTCGGCCGCTTTGTATTGGATTCCTTACTTTAGTAAAAAACGGAATTGACTTTTCTTACGAACATAAAACATTTGAAATATGAGTCTACTTAGAAATAATTAGAAACATAGCTATAGGTTCAAAGTTTTTATTAGCAAATAAGTGTCAAAAAAAACATTTTTTTTTAAATTAAAATGTTAACTAACACAACAATACTAATTATGTGAGTTTTTACAGACATTATAACATATTTATTTTAATATAATGTTGTTAAGTGTTCTTTCAATATTTATTTTTAAAAATGCTGTGTTTTATAGACTTTCTACCGATAATTTTACGATAATGAGTGTAGTGAGAGTGGCCGAACACAAGATATGATTGGTAATAATGGACTGTCCGGGTATCCATGAGGATATTGATGTTGTGATAATGATAACACAGACCTATGATTGAGTGTGGTTGCATAAATAGCGACTACAAAATAGATCTATGAGTGTTCACTTCACGCACTGCGGTCAATACGTTTATAATGGAAAATATACGCTTAGCAATACAGACGGAGCAAAGGACAAGTAAACCCGCCGAACTGATGGTAAATCACAATGTTATTCTTTCGATAAATAATAAGTTGAAATCGCTAGAACACAAAAATTTAAAATGATTGGAGTCTTCATAAGTCAGCAAGTTCGTAAGAGTATATACTTACTTGACTTACTGTAACGGTGGTCTACTTGCGAAGAAGTTTGTTAGCAATAGTATACAATGTACGTTCCTCACGAATTATGACCGTTTTTATTTGAAGTGAAGTATAATGCTGTTACTTTTACTTTCCTTAATAATGGGGAATAAGGAGAAAGAGGAAACATGAGGACACCTTTGATGACGAATAGGTGATTGTAACATAACGTCATTATTATGCCTTTTAAACAGGGCTTGATAGTGTAGCACGAGAGTTTAAACAATTATTTTGCTCCTTTGTATAGTAAATAACGGTGTCTAATATTAAAATTCATGTAACCACTTCGCGGAAACTCTATAGCCTGGTAAATGAATGCTGAAAAATACTAAAAGATACTATTCTAAAAGGTAATTTAATTCTTTATTAGATTTCAAGGGTGGCTTTTTATCCAGATTAACTTTTGCCAATCGTATTACAAAACAGTATCACATTTTTTGCCTCCCCCCTCCTAGAGCTCACCTTCGCGGGGGTGAGGACTTTTTGTTTGTAGTCTCCTAACTAGTCTTAACAAAGTTTGAAAGTCAAAATATCTGCTTTCGACATTTCCAGCGAAAATCATTCGTTGACTACTACTATTTAACCCATGCAACCTGAATGTTAGAAATTATCAAATCCTCATAAAAGTAATGTCTCACTAGGCTTAAATACCATATCTATTATGGAAATTCACCAGATTCTAAGGATTTAACGGTGTCTTTATAATAAGAAAATGGTGCATTATTTCAGTGACTAACATGAGTTTTGGAATATCGCTCTAGGACCGTACAGAAGCTAAATTCTATGCGGGTTTCAATACCAGAGCAAATCGATGCAGTTTCTCAAATCAACTGTTAATTAAAACATTTCTATAAACTTTCTGCCACTCCAATTTCAAACTAACACACCAGAACTTGAATGAAATGACTTATGACAAGCATATATGAGTATGACACTAATATATGCTTTGTCTGTTATGTTGTCTCGGTATGTTAATTAAAGAATCAATTATGCAAGATATCATGTTCGTTTTTGAGAACATCTCTTTATGCATGCAGATGGATTCGTATTTGACGTATTGCTTGGAGAGGAATAATACCTACGAGAGTAAAATTTTAGTTTTGTTACAGTCAAATAGGAGTCTAAGCTGGCTGGGCTATTTAAATTGATATTTTGTTTAGTTATTAAATGTGTAAAAGTTAGATACGGAACATTTGAAAATGTATTGTAATTACCTAAACAAAATAATTATTTTATTTAAGAAAAAAAAACACTTCAGTGGGGGAGGCATGTGAAAGATTATTGTATAAGTAGGTAGATAGTACAGTACGAGTATTACATTCCATGCAATGAAATGAAATAAATTGTCTTGAAAATCTAACTCGCTTAGCAAACACAGTGAAGGGCCGAACGTGAACTATGCGTCGTTGAAGAGTTCCGTTTTGATCAACATCAGCAGTTCCGCTTCATCAAATATCAATACTTTAAATGTAAATGCTTGATTTGTTGATGAACATTTTAAAATAATTATATGTATGCCTTTAACATTTGTGGAGTTCCCGCAATTCCTCGGGGATCCCATCATCAGAACTCAACACAATCCGCCGCGCCGGGAGGTTGAAGTTACTAAATTGTAGAGGCAGCTCTGGCAGCAAGTTTTTCGTCGAACTCACTCTTACCGGCTTGCCTATATTGAGCACTCGTAGAAAAACTATTGTATACAATAGTGATATACTCGTAATCAAGCTTTTCAATCTCGTACCTTACTCAGGCCACTGAGCAAGCTTCGTGGCCTAAATAAGGTACTAGACTGAAAAGCTCTTTTTCAACACACTTGCTTGTAACGAGGTACTTATTCCACCGCTTTTAGGCTCATAATCCTAGATATTAAACACGCGTGCTTTTCACGATAATTATATAACTAGTGCTATAATGTAATAAATCCCATCAAGTGACGTTGGTATTCTAGTACCAAGTCTTATGTGCGCAGACAGAGGCGATTAAATTTAGACGGGTATTATTTTTATTTTTTCTAAACTGATTAGGAGTTTGCATGGCAAAAAAGTAAAAATAGTACACATTTACGAGAAAATACAAATTATAAAATCCTAATTGTGAAAAATAATCATTTCTAGTAATTATTTTACTCATAAATCTCATAATACACAATAGATTATGTTTTAAACACAAATTATGTTTTAGTATTGGCTGTTTGTCATAAACCTTTGCCTCAAGGTGCGCGTGAATGCAAAAAAATGGGCGCCATATTAAAAGTTTACTTGAAGTTCCAGTTTATTTGTTAGATTTTTCTAGTTGTGTTTTATTATTATTAATTTAAACAATTTATACTTTAAATGAGTAAAAAACCAACTTTAGTGTTCATTTAACCTCCGGGTCCGGATATGTTTTCAAAATGTCATTCCTACAGACTAGTAAAATGTTGTCATAAAAATCGAGTGAGAAATACATGTAAGGAAACATTCTAACTTATTTGACAATAAATGTGAAGTGTTGGATTTTATGAAATGCTTCGAAAAAGAGTTCCAGAAAAATAGATCCAGCCAATAACATCAAAAAACAGGTTAGTTAATTTAATTAACAAAGTCAGTAGGTACCGCTATCCTGTAAGCATTCTGAAAATCAATGTATTTATCAAAAGTTATTACTTACAGTTTTCTGTTTTTTCCTCGCAAGTGTGTTGAAAAACGTCGTATGAAACGCGTGTGCCTGATCATTACATAGCTCGGCTTCCTTGTGCACACTCACTTCGTTCGTGCGCACAATAGCGCCTCATATGTAATGATCAATTTAGCACACTTGTATCATAATGTACTATATTATGTCACGACTGTATACAATACTATCCTTTACAATAAGCATATACCGTAATCGAACTGGTAAAACCGTGGCACATGACAGTTTATTGTCAGGGTTGGCGGTTATGATTTATGATTATAAAATATACAATAATTTTCGAGTATGGCACACATGTTATGTACCAATTTATTGTTATAGTGCTTACTAAAATTTAAGTACACCGATTAGGTATATTAATGGACGTCTCGGAGCTTAGTGTGAAATTTATTTGGTAGAGAACAGCAAGCTATTTAAAATTGTGTGACAAGTAGGCAACCACCTTGTTGTTGTGATCATAAGGAAGAAGTTTCACATGGATAATTGTTTGTATACAATATTAAATTATATAAAATATAAAACACATTTTAATAAGGACACTATAACATTTTTTTTTCATCACAAAGCTGGCTAAATCGATAAGTAGACGATAACTAACATAACCCTTTCTAAGTTATATTTATTTTGTAAACAATGAATTCCATTTATCAAACAAAAGTTTGCAGTCCGATGGTTTTTGTTTTTATATCAACCCTCACGTACAAGTGCCACAAGTTTGCTTCCTTGATTGCGAGGTTTGATAATAAGTTTACATTATATTATCGTAAGTATTGATCAATTTACGCTACGACTTAGGTTTAATCTGGCCTTGGTAATCAATTTTAATTAATCTTGGTAACAGAATCGTTTTCAATATCATCAAAATCGAGTTGCGACACGACTCACTTTCGTAACAAAATTTAATTGTGTTCCCGTTTTAGATTTTCGCCCAAGAGTGGGATGTAAGGACTTTATTATAAACGATAAAAAATTTATAGACTTATCCCCTTATTCATAAACGGCCACTAAACGGGAAAGCTGTTAAGAGATCGCTGATAATCGTTTGTCCCTTTCCCTCATATGGGTTGGACGGAAAGGGACAAACGATTATCAGAGGCCTCTTGACTTTAGTAGACGTTTATGAATAAGGGGGTTAATCTTTTTTTATTAAACAGATAGAGTGAGCCTGGTCGCATGATGGACCATTTTGCAGGCTGGAAATCTTTTTAATACCTGCATGTGGTCCTAAAGGCATGTCATCCGAGTTTGCACACCGGGAGGTGTGCATACATTTTGGCAGCAAAATAACTGCTAAATGATTGCTCTTTTTTCAGTTGTTTGTTTGTAGCTCAAACACGATAGGTCTGTCGGAAAAAGTCACTCCATTCCATTAAGGAGGGTTAAATTAGGCTGCATTGTTGGGGGTAGAGAGACCAAACTGAAAGTCGGCTTTATGAGGAATTTTGAGAATATCTCGTGGTGGATCTTGTCCAAGGAGGAAGTCTCATTGGGCTTAGATGAATATAGGGCTGCCAGAAATTGCCGACATGCTGAAATGAGGTCCTCAGGATCAACATAGCAGCAAAACTTTTTCAAAAATAATGCCCGCCTCCTGGCCTGGGATTGGGAAAACTTGGATGACACGAATTTAGTACCAAATGAAGGTATTAAAACAATTTCCAGCCTGCTGGGAATTGATTCTTCGAAAAAGTCCAATTTTAGCGACCACTTTATGCAGTTGTCGCTTGGAAAAACAATAATTTCTTGAAAGAATTTAGAATAGAATGAAATTTTTTGACATTGGAGAATTCCTTCCTTCCTGAATTGTAGTGAATTCATGCCTTCCACGCACCGCGTCTCACCGCAGTATTAATGCGGTACCTGGGGGATACACCGCTCAGAAATTGAGGTAACAGTGTTGAGATGAAGGGGTGCGACAGGAGTCAGCCGGATGATAGACGGGCTGCTGTTGGACGGCCCAGATGTTGCTGGAGGGAGTCTGGGCGCGAAACCCATGCGTTCCCTGAGGAGTTCGCCCTGACGGCGAATCTCCTCCTCGTTAGCTTGAGAAAAAGCATCGTCTTCGTCGATTAGGACGTGTTTAGGACGACGCTTTTGAAGGTGCTTCCTCGAGGGCTTGGGGTTCTTGTTGGAAAATGCTAGCAAAGTATGTGGGATGTAGCTAACCGATTCCTTAACTAAGGGATTTTGGTTAGTCACAGCTTTCTCATGAAATCGCTTTTCATGAAGCGCATTTTCATGTGGTGCGATATGGGGACACGAAGATCCTTATGGATGTCCAGGTTCCTGACATACCAAGGCGCAGATAGAGTTAATCAAAGTAAGTAAAAGCGTTTTGATGTAATTGGATGACCGTTTTGTGATGAATAATATTTTTAAGAATGATGAATGGGTTATGTTTACTCAACTTAATACAATCACGTGCAATAAAAATGGGTACCAAGACTATACTTAGGACTGCAATGGCACCAGAGAGGTTAAGAAGAAAATGCTAGTAAAAATAATATAATTAATATAATTGTATTGTACTGTATGTAATTGGAAGCACGTCGGACTGGCAATCCGAAGGGCGCGGGTTCGAATAACGTGATGTTCCAGAGTTCTTCACAGTTAATTTTTTCACTGTAATGAACATCTGTTTCCAATTTGTAAAATTTTATTTTTAAAATTTAGTTCAGTATTAAAACAATATATTATTACTTACCTTGTTTAACCACATTGTTAATATCAAAATAGGTATACAAGAGAAAAGTGTTTATAGCTTTGGTAAATAATAATATTGAATAGAATAGAATAGAATAGAAAACATTTATTTAAACAACACATCTTACAAGATAATACATCAGTAAAATAATAAAACAACTAAATCTAGATGTGAAGCCGAAATGGTGTCCACTCAGCAATGCAGATTGATGTTACGTCAATTCTTTTACCATAATGATTCAAAGACCCAGTACAGTAAAGTAAGAGGGTCGAAAGTCTGTACATGGAAGATATTCGAAAAAAAATTGACTGGGGATACTTAGAATCGATAACAGAACATGTTTCAACAATTTTTAGAATTTTTGTCTGTTTGTCTGTTTATCTGTTTATCTGTTTGTCTGTTTATTTGACCGCGCATCACGTGAAAACGGCTTAACAGATTTTGATGAAATTTTGTATAGAGATAGTTTGAGTCCCGGAAAAGGACATAGGATAGATTTCATCCCGAAAATCAACCCTGGAGAGGTTGAAAAGGGGGTTGAAAGTTTTTATGGCGAATTATTAACCGCTGCACCGACGATTAAGATGAAACTTAGTACATAGATAGTCTGAGCCCCGGGAAATAATATATGATAGTTTATATCCCGAAAATCAACCCTTTAGGGTGTAAAAATGGGGTTGATAGTTTGTATGGGGAATCATGGGTTGAATGCTGGAGGTAGTTTGAGCTCTGGGGAAGGATATCGAATAGTTGATATCCAGAATTCATTCCTTAACGGGGGATTACTAATTCCACGCAGACGAAGTCGCGGGCAAAAGCCACGACATAGGATAGTTTTCATCCCGAAAATCAACCCTAGAAGGGGTGAAAAAGGGGTTGAAAGTTTGTATGGCGAATCAATAACCGTTAAACGCTGGAGATGCTCTGGGGAAGGAGATAGAATAGTTGATATCCAGAATTCATTCCTTAACGAGGGATTACTAATTCCACGCAGACGAAGTCGCGGGCAAAAGCTATCTATCTATACATATAATAAAGCTGAAGAGGGTCGAAAGTCTGTACATGAAAGATATTCGAAAAAAATTGGCTGCGGATACTAAGAATCGATAACAGAACACGTTCCAACAGTTTTTAGAATTTTTGTCTGTTTATCTGTTTGTCTGTTTATTTGACCGCGCATCACGTGAAAACGGCCCAACATATTTTGATGAAATTTTGTATAGAGATAGCTTGAGTCACGGGAAAGGACATAGAATAGTTTTCATTCTGAAAATCAACCCTGGAGGGGGTGAAAAGGGGGTTGAAAGTTTGTATGGAGAATTCTAACCGCTAAACCAATTTAGATGAAAATTATTATGGAGATCATTTTAGTCCCGGGAAACGACATAGGATAGTTTTCATTCCAAAAATCAACCCTAGCGGGGGTGAAAAGGGGGTTGAAAGTTTGTATGGCGAATCAATAACCGTTGAACGCTGGAGATGCTCTGGGGAAGGAGATAGAATAGTTGATATCCAGAATTCATTCCTTAACGAGGGATTACTAATTCCACGCAGACGAAGTCGCGGGCAAAAGCTAGTAATGAAATAAAATAAAATAAAATAATGATTATTTACGCACAATAACTAATCTAAGGTGAAAATTTGGTTTATCTTGACCGAATTTCGTAAAGTTTGCTCTGCACGGCGCCCAGCCCATCGCCGCGGGCCGGGCCCCGGTGCGCACCCAGCCCAGCCTAGCCCCGCGAGCCAGGCTCGCGAGGATGGGCTGCGCGCCGGGGAGACTTTATGAAATTAGGCTTTAAGCAGATAACAATAAGAACTATGAGAAGCGAAATTATGTATACATATTAGCCCTAGGGTTAAAAGTACTACTTTAGTCCGCCTACGTTAGCCTAATACGACAAACTTTTCGAGCATGAGAAGTGAAAAATAATATAAAGGAACACTATTGACTTATACGTACGAACGTATTAAACGGTCCACCTGAACGCTGGGCTGGGTGTCATCTCCAGTGAAACCATAACGTGTCGAGTGTCACTTCACGGCAGAGATAAAAGCGTTTCGCCGTTCAAATTTGGCAGACATACGAGTATTACCTATGTGCCAGACGATTTTGCTCGCCTAATATTACTTTCGTCGTTGTGTCGCAAATGGTACGCTAAAACAGCAATTTTATACTAATATTTGTGTGTGAAGAGTGGCAACTAAAAGCCAGCTTACAAGAAGAAGGAAAATGGAAACTTAATTTCGCTTTATTAGATGAAACCCATGCGTTCCCTGAGGAGTTCGCCCTGACGGCGAATCTCCTCCTCGTTAGCTTGAGAAAAAGCATCGTCTTCGTCGATTAGGACGTGTTTAGGACGACGCTTTTGAAGGTGCTTCCTCGAGGGCTTGGGGTTCTTGTTGGAAAATGCTAGCAAAGTATGTGGGATGTAGCTAACCGATTCCTTAACTAAGGGATTTTGGTTAGTCACAGCTTTCTCATGAAATCGCTTTTCATGAAGCGCATTTTCATGTGGTGCGATATGGGGACACGAAGATCCTTATGGATGTCCAGGTTCCTGACATACCAAGGCGCAGATAGAGTTAATCAAAGTAAGTAAAAGCGTTTTGATGTAATTGGATGACCGTTTTGTGATGAATAATATTTTTAAGAATGATGAATGGGTTATGTTTACTCAACTTAATACAATCACGTGCAATAAAAATGGGTACCAAGACTATACTTAGGACTGCAATGGCACCAGAGAGGTTAAGAAGAAAATGCTAGTAAAAATAATATAATTAATATAATTGTATTGTACTGTATGTAATTGGAAGCACGTCGGACTGGCAATCCGAAGGGCGCGGGTTCGAATAACGTGATGTTCCAGAGTTCTTCACAGTTAATTTTTTCACTGTAATGAACATCTGTTTCCAATTTGTAAAATTTTATTTTTAAAATTTAGTTCAGTATTAAAACAATATATTATTACTTACCTTGTTTAACCACATTGTTAATATCAAAATAGGTATACAAGAGAAAAGTGTTTATAGCTTTGGTAAATAATAATATTGAATAGAATAGAATAGAATAGAAAACATTTATTTAAACAACACATCTTACAAGATAATACATCAGTAAAATAATAAAACAACTAAATCTAGATGTGAAGCCGAAATGGTGTCCACTCAGCAATGCAGATTGATGTTACGTCAATTCTTTTACCATAATGATTCAAAGACCCAGTACAGTAAAGTAACAAGCGAAATTAAGTTTCCATTTTCCTTCTTCTTGTAAGCTGGCTTTTAGTTGCCACTCTTCACACACAAATATTAGTATAAAATTGCTGTTTTAGCGTACCATTTGCGACACAACGACGAAAGTAATATTAGGCGAGCAAAATCGTCTGGCACATAGGTAATACTCGTATGTCTGCCAAATTTGAACGGCGAAACGCTTTTATCTCTGCCGTGAAGTGACACTCGACACGTTATGGTTTCACTGGAGATGACACCCAGCCCAGCGTTCAGGTGGACCGTTTAATACGTTCGTACGTATAAGTCAATAGTGTTCCTTTATATTATTTTTCACTTCTCATGCTCGAAAAGTTTGTCGTATTAGGCTAACGTAGGCGGACTAAAGTAGTACTTTTAACCCTAGGGCTAATATGTATACATAATTTCGCTTCTCATAGTTCTTATTGTTATCTGCTTAAAGCCTAATTTCATAAAGTCTCCCCGGCGCGCAGCCCATCCTCGCGAGCCTGGCTCGCGGGGCTAGGCTGGGCTGGGTGCGCACCGGGGCCCGGCCCGCGGCGATGGGCTGGGCGCCGTGCAGAGCAAACTTTACGAAATTCGGTCAAGATAAACCAAATTTTCACCTTAGATTAGTTATTGTGCGTAAATAATCATTATTTTATTTTATTTTATTTCATTACTAGCTTTTGCCCGCGACTTCGTCTGCGTGGAATTAGTAATCCCTCGTTAAGGAATGAATTCTGGATATCAACTATTCTATCTCCTTCCCCAGAGCATCTCCAGCGTTCAACGGTTATTGATTCGCCATACAAACTTTCAACCCCCTTTTCACCCCCGCTAGGGTTGATTTTTGGAATGAAAACTATCCTATGTCGTTTCCCGGGACTAAAATGATCTCCATAATAATTTTCATCTAAATTGGTTTAGCGGTTAGAATTCTCCATACAAACTTTCAACCCCCTTTTCACCCCCTCCAGGGTTGATTTTCAGAATGAAAACTATTCTATGTCCTTTCCCGTGACTCAAGCTATCTCTATACAAAATTTCATCAAAATATGTTGGGCCGTTTTCACGTGATGCGCGGTCAAATAAACAGACAAACAGATAAACAGACAAAAATTCTAAAAACTGTTGGAACGTGTTCTGTTATCGATTCTTAGTATCCGCAGCCAATTTTTTTCGAATATCTTTCATGTACAGACTTTCGACCCTCTTCAGCTTTATTATATGTATAGATAGATAGCTTTTGCCCGCGACTTCGTCTGCGTGGAATTAGTAATCCCTCGTTAAGGAATGAATTCTGGATATCAACTATTCTATCTCCTTCCCCAGAGCATCTCCAGCGTTTAACGGTTATTGATTCGCCATACAAACTTTCAACCCCTTTTTCACCCCTTCTAGGGTTGATTTTCGGGATGAAAACTATCCTATGTCGTGGCTTTTGCCCGCGACTTCGTCTGCGTGGAATTAGTAATCCCCCGTTAAGGAATGAATTCTGGATATCAACTATTCGATATCCTTCCCCAGAGCTCAAACTACCTCCAGCATTCAACCCATGATTCCCCATACAAACTATCAACCCCATTTTTACACCCTAAAGGGTTGATTTTCGGGATATAAACTATCATATATTATTTCCCGGGGCTCAGACTATCTATGTACTAAGTTTCATCTTAATCGTCGGTGCAGCGGTTAATAATTCGCCATAAAAACTTTCAACCCCCTTTTCAACCTCTCCAGGGTTGATTTTCGGGATGAAATCTATCCTATGTCCTTTTCCGGGACTCAAACTATCTCTATACAAAATTTCATCAAAATCTGTTAAGCCGTTTTCACGTGATGCGCGGTCAAATAAACAGACAAACAGATAAACAGATAAACAGACAAACAGACAAAAATTCTAAAAATTGTTGAAACATGTTCTGTTATCGATTCTAAGTATCCCCAGTCAATTTTTTTTCGAATATCTTCCATGTACAGACTTTCGACCCTCTTCAGCTTTATTATATGTATAGATGTATAGATAGATAGATTTTCTCGCAATCGAAGTGAAAAATAGTATGTATGACTTGGGTCTAAAAGCCATATATTACCACTTCGTGGTAATATGGCTTACTTTAGACCCTTGTCAAACAATCTACTATTAGTCTGTTGGGTTACACGTGTAGTGGCGTAGGTGAACGCCTTTTTAACCTATAAAAATGAAATAACTTACAAGTCCAATCTTATTTTAATGCCTGTTAGAATACGTTAAGTACTAATAATCAAACATATTTTCTAACAATTGTTAGCATTCCGCTAGGTATAATAAATGTATTTGTTTGCTACACAAATAAAAGATTATGCAAGTCTAATTTTTCTCCACCAGGCTATCGCTTTTTATTATTGCAACATAACTTTACATTTTATAACGGTTTTGTTAAGAGAATACGCCGTTTTTGCCATTTGCCATTCGTTTAGAATTTAAGGGCACTTATATTGTTACAAATTGTTTTCGATTATGCTCACATAATCTATTGACCAAATTACAGATGATGTTGAAATGGTTGAATGCGAAGATGGTCTGGTGAAGAAAAATATATCTTGTATAATCTTTTCTTGGTATTATTAATAAATATATAAGTATATAATACCTAGCGCAAAGTCAAAAACTATTAGAAAATATTTTTCACTATAAATAATCAGATAATATTCTCTAACTAAAAAAGAAAATCACACTTGTGAATTATAAAAGTTTTGAACTTTTATAATTGACAAGTGCGATTTTCTGTTCACGTACCGTAGTAGTGTGGTTATAATATGTAATATCGCATTTTTAATTCAAGACAGTAATCTGAGAGTTTTCTCCATACAAAGTGATTTACAATGAGGGCAGGAGCTGTCAGATTACTGTCTATAATTAAAAATACAATATTAGCTCTCGTTTTATGAGTTGACACTACATTTTTTTTGCACTCAAATATTACTTCTATAAGACTACCTTTAGTTAGTGTTTGGCTAACCAAATTTTGTTGACAGATATTTCGTTGCTGTATCACCAATGAATTACAAAAAAAAGCTAAAAGTCAGTTGTCAATTTATGTCATTCAGTCAAATCGGTCGCTGTTTACAAGAGGATATTTAAATAGTATTTTGTGCAACAGTTACATAATGAGGGTTCTTAAGATTCGAGGGTCGAAGTTACAAAATGAGGCGAAGCCGAATTTTGTAAAAACAGACCCGAGAATTTTAAGAACCCTTATTATGTACCGTTGCACACAATAGTTTTTATACGAGTGCTTAAGCAAGCCGGTAAGAATTGAGTTCGACGAAAGCCGTGCACAACCTACTGCTTCTATGTAATCTCGTAACGTTCGATCTCCCGGTGGATTGTGCCGGCGGCGACACGCAATGCGGGGCCCGACAACAGTTTCACAATATGCGACCATAGAAGCTCTATCAAAAAGTATGCGCTAGTAGTTCCGCCACCACAATCTCAATTCGAGTATTACAGTCGCCGAGTATAAAAATAATATTCAATAATGACTAGATACCGAGTGAGGTCCGCAAACTATTATTTATGCTCGTAAGTAATTACACTAACGACAATGTGTGAAGTCGACGTGAAGCTTTTTATAACGAAAAACTGCAATGTTTACAAGTCGTACACAATATGGTAGGTTGGTGCTCTATAAATGTTTTGATACTTTAGTACTAGTTGTAACATTTGCCTATAACTTTGATTAAGTACGTAAATGTATTAATACCTGAATCTCACAAACAGAACAGGTGTATAAAGAAACGGATAAACTAGAAGCTCTGGAAAATATCAATAAAATCAAAACATTGGAAGTTTGGAACGTAAGGAGTTACTAACTGAAAAGCTTATTTAGAAGAAATCTGTGGAGTGACCGGTCAGTAGTAATTTGATATAAAAATATTTTAATTTATATAACCGACCAAGAGCATGTCGGGCCATGCTCAGATTGCTCAGTGTAGGGTTCCGTACGGACGGACATGGCGAAACTATAAGGGTTCCTATAAGTTGACTACGGAACCCTAAAAATGAGCGGCCAACGTGTCGAAGGAATATCTATACCTACTGATGGAGACTGTACTTATGTAATTTTTTTGGCGAAGGATTAATATTATGGTATTATCGAGCTAGGTGTTATTTACAATACATTTCATTTTTCGCCTTTGTTACTATGGTATATGGTGAGAAAGTGTTGTTGACTGTACTTTACGTAGTGGTAGAATTTAATGTAAGCTGATTTTTGAGTGCATTTTGAGTATATTTTTTAAACTTATTTCCTTAGGTACCTTACATGTGCAGATAAAATCAAAAATATTTTCTAGTATCAAAACTATAATTTCTAGTGTGACCAGCCCAAGATTTTTTGAATTTCCCGCCAAAAGATTGTGTAAAATTTCAGTAGCCAAACTCTAGCGTATATACATTGCATTAGTATGTAATATGAGACTTACATGATTGTCACTCGTTATTTGAATACAAACGAGATTTAATATAGCGTCGACTTACGTATATTATTTCGCTTGATGTTACGAACGTGACATATTTACGTGTATGGTCGCAGGCAGACTCAAGAACACCTTAACTACTCAGCTGTAGGGCTTTAATTGGGCGGGGATAGACGAAACATTAAAATGACCTAAGTGTATCTACATGATTAAGTACCACTATTTTTAATTAATAATAGCTAAATTACCTGCGACTTCAAAGTATTTTTTTTACATTAAGTGCAATATAATATATTGCACCGTGGTATATTATATCGTGTGTGGCCTGTAAAACGAGAAAATAATTAAAACGTAGATATTACTCCTAGAGGCTTTTAAAAAAACTGGGGGTATTATTTTTAGTACACTTTAAAGTTTATTCGAACACGTCGTAATGTATTGCGAAATTGATTACGTATGTAGGGTGACACGACTGACAAGCATTGTCCAATAGACGGATTTTAACGTACATTGAAAATAATATTTAGTTTGTATGGGAAAGAGACAAACAAAAATTTTATTGTTTGAGGAGTAGAATCTACCTACGTTTTAATTTTTTGCTCGTGTTACAGGCAACAAACGGTATGTACATACATACACACTAAAAAGTAAAAAAAAAAAACCGGCCAAGTGCGAGTCGGACTCGCGCACCAAGGGTTCCGTAAAAACCTATAACAATTGCTATTTCTTATGATTGCGTGGACATGAAAGTTTCGTTTTGCTACAGCAGAAAGATATTATAAAGCTGAGTATATGATATGAATTTCAATTTAATGCCTCTACGCGTTTACGAGGAAACAGGTAGTAAGTTTAAAATTTAAAAAAATATTTTATGTACTATTTTACTAAAAATATCTACTTTTTGTAATTTGTCCTTTGTCTGTGCTATATGAAGTTTCTTCGTGCCAAGTTTCAAGTTTCTGAGTTTACGGGAAGTACCCTTTAGGTTTTGAGTTTCTTGCGAGTGCTCAGTTTCAAAATATGCAACTTAAATTGATATTTTTTTTGATTGCGTTGACATAAAAGTTTGATTTTGCTACATCTGAAAGGTCCTATAGCTCTTAGTATTTGACATGAATTTCAACTTAAGAGTCCGGTAATGTTTTTTTTTCGATTTCGCTCAACTTTTTGATGCGATTTTGCAGTAACTAACATAACTTCTATAATTTTGTATACATATTATGAAAGATCGTTTCTTTTTGGATGGAATAAATACAACGATTTTTTAATTTTATGCTTTATTTATAAATAATTCACCCTAATCTAACACCTGTTTCGCGATTTTTGCTTGGAGAGGTGAAAAGAGTAAGGTTTTTATTGATTTAAATTAAGTTATATAAGTATGTAAAATATATAAATACATTGGAAAATGAGTCGCCTGAGGAATAAGTGTAACAGTTTTTTTCATTTTCATATATATTTTTTGAGAGAGAGTGTGTTTTGCTAGAGCAATTTTGCTAAAAATTGCCGAAGTTTAGGTGATATTTTTGGAAAGATACTAAAGTATTTTGCAAACATAAAAATACAAAAATAAGCTTCATTTTATGCTTTATTCAGATAGTATAAAACATATTAGGGTCCATAACAAATAATAATTAAAAATCGTACGACAAAATTACATGTATCAACGTCCTCACTAAACATGCTCTGTAAGAATCGAGTTTTAAGGTATTAAATATTAATATAAATAGACCTAAAGTACTTTTTTGCAATAACAAGACTTCAAGCTATCGTACCAAATGCAATTCATGTGTATAATGTTATTATTAGCGATTTTCGTTTTCAAATCGTTACCGGACTCTTAATATCTTCTTCTCTACGCGTTTACGAGGAAAAAGGTAGTAAGTTTAAATTTATAAATATATATTTTTTGTATGATTTTACTAAAAATGTCAACATTTCTTCTGAGTTCACGGGAAGTACCCCGTAGGTTTTGCGAGTACCGAAAACTCTAAAATTTACAGCATAAACGACTGTATCTTTTGATTGCGTTGGCTTTTAAGTTTGATTTTTTCCCAGCTTCAAGGGACAATAGACCTGAGTATTTGATATAAATTTCAGCTTGATACCTCCACGCGTTCCTGAGAAAAATGGTCTTGACAGACAGACAGACAGACAGACAGACAGACAGACAGACGGACAACAAAGTGATCCTATAAGGGTTCCGTTTTTTCCTTTTGAGGTACGGAACCCTAAAAATACTATAATTATTTTAGAAAATATTGGGTGCTTTAAATTCCGGGTTCGCAAAGCCGGCGCGTGCAGTGGACGAAAAGTGGCGCGCTGTTCCGTGTGTCTGTTTAGAATGCGGCGAACATTATTTTTAGCAAGTTATTAATTTTACAGATTTTGTATTCTACAGACTACACATACACAATCCATTTCAGTATTATACACGGGTCAGGGGGGCAATTTTTGGCAGCGGAACGCTCGAATTCAAAAAAATTAAGCTCGAAAATAATTGCACACAAAAGTTTGTTGCCAATTTTTTTGCATGGAATTAATAGTTTAAATAATTATGATTTAAAATTTCCATCGCCGTTATTTTTAAAACATGATTTCATCGTTTTATTCATAGTTTTAAATGTCACTTTCGAGTGCTCGAATCTCAAAAAGCGACGGCTTGCCGGAGCGATTTAAAGACTCGAGTTTGTAATATTCTTACGCCCCGAGTTACACACAATGGTTTTCATCACAGTTGCGAGGAAAAAAAGCAAAGATAAATTCAAGAAAGTTAATAAGGCAGCAAAAGTTGAGAACGTACATGACAGCGCTCAGCCCCGCGCATGCGCCGTTGCTTAGTAACGCGGTACAAACATTCCGTGCGTTTTGTTATTACGACATATTTTTCGAACTAGAATGGCTAAACAACCAGATTTTGCAAAATTATTATAACAATATTTACCAAAATTAATGATAAATACTTTAAATATTAAAAATAATGAAGAAATTGTTACGTATAGATTGTGTGTGATGTAATTTTAGACTAGTAGTTCGCCCCGAACTGTGAACTCGCGAATCTTGTGTTTCGCCATAAATGTGCAATAGTAGAATTACTACAAATACCAAAAATAGGTATCGGGTATTTTTTCTCAACTAACCATTACGGTGAGACTAAACGTCCATATTAAATTGTGCGGTTGATGCGCAAAATTTTACCGCGACGAAATCGCTTCAGATTTGACAGTTTTTGTCTCATCTAAATTTAAATCCACCTCTCACATGTCTCTCACTCTGTTGCTTTGACATGTCGTTCTCATCTGTGGACCACCTATATAGGTTTCGGTCACCGTCATTATGCGTCTATGGTAACTCTCTCTCTAACTAATGTGTAAATGTCAGTATGCTGATGGCCCTAGCAGCCAAAGCTCTAATAAATTAAAGAAAAGTCAGTTGTCAAAATATTTACACCAAAATATAATTGAAAATATTTTTGAAATCAATTTTATGTTCCTAATTGTTATGAAACAGTAAGCAGTTAATAAGGATTTGACGAGAGTGTTAATCAATACCTTTCGTTTGATACCAAACTCAACCATACTTGCTCGTAAAAGTAGCAAATAAGATGACCAATGTAACAGGACCCCTTTACAAAACCTTTTTAGGCCTTCTAATTTCAAAACCTCCGTCTCAATCCAGCTCATATACGAACTCGCAAATTTTATTGGTCTCTGCTACAACCCCAACAAATTTCATAAAGATCGGAAAATCGTTACTAAAGTTATCGTCGGACAAACTATCTAAATCAAGAAGCCATCCAAATGCCGAGACGTCCCAGTAGCCAGGTGACAGTTGTTGTTTGTAAGAACGATCTTCGCTTACGCTCCGCTCGTTCGAATATAGCTAAATTTTAAAGATGATATTAAACTTTTTGAATTTTTGGCTGAACATCATACCTCCTTAGTTCTGAAATGATCAAATCAAATCAAATCAAATCAAAAAATGATGTACGAAATCAGTTGCAAATTTTAAAACGAGAGCCATTACTCCCTTGGGGATAATATCTCGCCATTACTCCCGCGGGAACAATTTAGGTCATTGTCCTTCTGTGTACAGGCAGGAAATAACACCATTTACGAGCAGGTGTGATGAAAAGAAAATTAATATATTTTCACTTACCGTCATCACACACAGCGGTGTCACGTACAGGAATCCGAAATTCACCAAATCGAATATCTCCGAGTTGTATTTCTTGAGGTGCTGTATGCATATCGTCTCCATGTGTCCGTTGTCCAGGTTGTAAGTTATTGTTTCAACCCATATGAACTTCGGCGCGCTGTATGCAGCACTCGTTATCCATACGCCTATGATAACCATCTGTCAAAAAAAAATGTTACTTGAATAAAAAATTTATGTAGGTAAAATTTAAAATGAAATGAAATGAAAATTGTTTATTCCACAAATGGTTTCCATATTGTACAAATGTAATTAATATTTAAATTAAATTAATAGTACATTTCGCACCTAGGGCGGTAAAATAAAGAACGATTCAGATCGCGGGTATTTGTGGCCCAAACCGAAGGTAAGGGTCACAAACAAGCTATCTGAGGCCTTTTTTATTACCGCCCGTGGTGCGTACTTCCCCTGGGTGTAAAGTGAGATTTGCCACTGCGCCCGTGGGCGGCAAATCTCACTTACCGCCCAGAGTGACGTAAAATAATATAAAATAGTATCATTAAAATTAAATTCAAATTATTAATCTAAAAACTCCGTCATACCCTGTACCACGGTTTTACCCCGATCTCGTGGTGACAGGTTTGTGGTAGCTCCTCCAGCGCTCATGAAGCGGGCTAGCGTCCCACTCCCTCACTGCGGAGAGCAGCGGTAAATTTATTCGGCCTTTGTAGGTACCGTCTTGTATTCATTAAATAATCAGATAACGACATTTATTATGATTTCTCTGCGAAGATTAATTAATGATGCTGGCGTTGAATATGGATAACCCCTGAATTTTGTTAGCTGACAAGATACAAGTAGTTAATTACTATTCCGTCTGATTATCCTAAAAACAATATTACGTATGTCTTCGATGTAGTTCGTTTTAACTTTTGCCGTTTACTGTATTTAGAACAATCACTTCACTTCTTTTTAACATTCAATACAATATGATAATGAATAATTAATTACTTAATGGTAAATGACAGACTCAGACTTCTATAAAGTTTCCCGAGCGGCCGCTTTACTTTATTATTCATCATTATTCAATAAACAGTTCAGAAAAGTTGATGTCTGACTGGGCTATACTTCGTATGAAACTTTTATTAAACTTATCCGTTACCATGAAATACGTTCAAACCGGAGTTTATACTCATGAGTGTACAATTTGCGTCAGAGTTAAATGATGAAGTACTCACATACAATTTAGCTTGACTTTTACAGAAAACGATGCAACAGACATGCCTGTTTTAAGTTAAATTTTAGGTGTCGTGTTCAAACCCCGGATACCCATTACTTTTTACTTATGCACGAAATGTAAGTTTCATATTTAGTACCCAATCGCTTTTCGGTGAAGGAAAACCCCGTGAATCATCTCCATAGCTACCACCACAAAGAAAGTCAAAGGTGTACCTCTGTAAGTCCCCAACCCTATTTAGGCTGCGTTTTCATTAGAGATTAGCTAGGATGCGTAGTGAGGAATGTGTTTGCCAATTCGACAGTCGTCTTGTGTGAGGATTAGGTAAATGAAGTGATTCAACACATCATCCCTCAGTTCTGAGCGGAACGCAGCCTAAGGTCAGGTAGGGATTTAGCCTAATCGCTCTCGGTTATGAGATGCGTATTAGCCAGCAGTAGGGGGTAAAATATTATTATAAGCCATATTAGTTACGATGACTGGCCCAATATGTTTTACGCCACGCCACGCCACTGTAACGCAATAAAGAAATTCCTTTACGACATACTCATATGAACAACTTTTAATGGAATTGGCCAATTCGAGGCACGTTCCTTTTGAGGCTGTACACATATTTTTAATCTCCGACCCTGACGTAAGAAGAGAGGTTTATTTAGTTTGACCGTTATGTATGTCTATATATAGCTGTCTGTGGTACCTTAGGTAAGTAGCTTTTCCGGGTGAACTGATTATGGGTAATTAATGGATTATCGAATGCGGTGGTTTTACCTATATTTGAAGCAAGTTTTCTAGCGATTTGCTCTATTCAAATTTTATAATTGTATTAAAATTGGTGCATTGGAGGTTTTTTATATTTGTTAAAAATAATAATAAAATAAAATAAAGACCAAAAATAAATAAAGAACAAAAAAAAAAAAAAAATATAAGTTAAACATCCTTTATTTGTTACAGAATTTAGGATATTGTGTTAGTCAACACATAGTTATAATATAATCTATGAATATAATTTGTATGTTTCTACTAACTAGTGCAATCGATAATTAGGTAGGTACCTATCCATAACGGGCTTGACTGTAATCAAGTGTACACGCTGTACCTACCGTCACTTTCTACAACTTTGCCTGGCTTGAAAAACATGGTTTTCTTCACCAAACACCTATTTATATCTTATTCCTGAGAGGCTGCCTTTCTCCCATCTCAGGAATAACATATGTAAAGTTGTGCATCGTAGACAAAGTTGTAGCACGCGACGATATAGCAAACTCTTGTGGAAGCGAATCACAGGTAGTGTGTCAATGGGGGACTAAATAATAAAACTGAAGGACATGTATCCATGGTCACGTGATCGTCACGAATAACAAAAGACATTGGGGACTATCTTAAGGTGATATCAGACGGTTCACTCGAATGAACGTTCACTGGAATGAATGCTTAATTCTTCTTTCATTCCATGTTCACACGCAAAGACAAAAATGAATATTCACTTGTTATTTCATTCAGTATGTCGTCAAATGAGGTTGTGCGTCTCGGAACAAGTTTAGTTTGCGATTACTTAATTAAATAATTAATGAAAAGGCAAGAAAAAAAGCGTAGAAGGTGGTGGATGAGACCTTGGATTGCCAAGAAGAATAGACACCTGGCCATAAAGTGGCTTTTTGGATGACGCTTTCTGGCCAAGTGCAGACATAAAATGATGTACTTACACAACACGGGAGGTAATAAAGAAAGCCCTCGATCGCATATTTACGTCCCTCGCTTGCAGCTCGGGCTGCAAACTTCTACGATCTCGGCCTTTCTTTGTTTTACCACCCTAGTTGTGTAATGTACTATTATGCTACAAGTGCAGAAAACAAGTAATTTCCGAACGAGTGGCGGTGTGAAAGCGGCCAATTGTGCAGAAAAGTACTATGGAAATCCTTTGCCGCAAGTGTGCGGCAAAGAATCGCTTTCTGTACACGACTTTACCCTGAAAAAGAGCACTTCCCGAGTTCATGCATTGTAAATATATTTGGAGCCTCAGATACATTGCTGAGAGAATTATTCTGTCTTTATACTTATTCGTCTAGTTTGCGGTTCCAAAGACACTGGTAATTTTTGAAATTCTCTAAAACAACAAAGTATTCTGATCGTTTCACTTGAACACCATTTTGATGCGGTTATTGTTATATATTCGTCTTGATACTACTTACAGTACTTACTCACAGGACTCGAGAAAAATGGGGAACCAAAGTCACTTTGCCAAAGTAAAAGTTTAATTTCGTTTTATATAGCTATAATCATGAATTGTTATTTGAATAAATAAATATATATAAATACACAATGTATTTGCTGAAAAAAAAAGTGAACGTTCACTTTGGCAAAGTGAACGTTCATTCCGTGTTCAGACTGATCATTTTTGGTTCGTTCGGAGTGCGAATGAAAGGTGCCGAATGAAAATATCCAACAGTGTTGGATATTTTCATTAATGAATTCATTTTTCATTTTTGTTTCATTTTGTGTTCAGACGTGTCACTTGCAGTGAAAGATGCTAAATGAAAGACGAAAATGAACAATAAATGAACCGTCTGATATCACCTTTAGAGCGCGCTGTAGAGAGCGCTGGTAGCCTTGCGGTTAAGACGTCCGACTTTCAATCCGGAGGTCTCGGGTTCAAACCCCGGCTCGTACCACTTAGTTTTTCGGAACTTATGTACGGAATATCATTTGATATTTACCAGTCGCTTTTCGGTGAAGGAAAACATCGTAAGGAAACCGGATCTAATCCCAAAAAGGCCTAGTTTCCCCTCTGGGTTGGAAGGTCAGATGGCAGTCGCTTTCGTAAAAACTAGTGTCTACGCCAATTCATGGGATTAGGTTGTCAAGCGGACACCAAACCGGGATAAACGCTAGGATGATGATGATCATGAGTGGGGACTGTCTTATTACTTTAGCCGACGACACAGTGAATTCTCCTTTATATTAATGGGTCACTAACGTGCATGTGATACCTCTGGAGTTGCAGGCGTCCATAGCTAGTATGTTATCTGCTATCCATAGGGTATGGTTTCTGCTTACCATCAGGCGACCCTTATGTGTGTTTGCCACGGTTGTGGTATATAAAAACTGTAATATAGTAATGATAAATCTTACCCTAAGTCTGGTAGACGTGAGAATTTGCTTGCAGGTTATAGGGTGTATAATAGCGAAATATCTTTCAGTGCATATCACAACCAAGATAAATATAGATGCCGTGTAGCTCAGGGAATGCACAAACTGGTACATTTTGCACAAGAAGTCTCCAAATACCCAGCTGAAAAACGAAAGTAAAAGGTAAGAGTAAGGTACATATTATATTCACAGACCATAGATAGATAGAAAAAAACTAGATGTAACAGTTACTCCCATTGATGTCATGCCAAATTTTCGGTTATATTTTGTTTGTGTTTATATTTAATTCATACACTTTCACGACTAGGAACCCGCTAAATAAAAAGTCCTATTTCTCGTTCGAGAAGTCTCAGGCAAGAAATAAATGGGAATTCTCAATGAGCAAAAGGTAGACACAAAATTCAAGAGTTTGAATAATCAAGAGTTTTGTTTTAAAACGAATTTGCATACGCTCAGCAAATCGTATGTTTTTTACACCCCATTAACAACAGTTTTTCCACGCCAGCACGTCTAGCACCAGTTTTCTGCGACGGTGTCTTGCACGCGAGATAGACTATTTGTCTCTTTCTCATTAATATAGCTAAGAAGAGACGAATGGTATTGTCACGGCATACTTGTGCTAACCGTGTAAAAGTGCCATAAATGGAAATTGATCAGTCAAGTGCTTATCAATATGTTGATAAAGTTATTACGCATGTTTCCAATAAAACCGAAATAAAGTGATGTGGATTAATAAATAGTATAACATATGGCAATTAATAATAAGTAAAACCTTGCCATGAAGGGTGAGATAAAGTAATCCTAAGTGATTTGCTATGTTCAAGTCCGGTACTATTGACCCCTACATCCGACGACGCAAACAATTTCCTCTTGGCCGATCGTATAATTAATAGATGTATTGCATATTTCTATACTGTATATAGGTATATTGCTATGTTGGCATGTTTAGTACTTACCTAGGTATGAGATATATCGTAAGATTTTGGAAGACACAGAACACTCCAACGCATAAATCTGCGACAGCCAGGTTAGCCAGAAAAAAGTTGGTGATCGACCTCAAACGCCTTGATAAAGTCACCACAAGAATCACTAGTAGATTTCCTGAAAAAAAAAACAAAATTAGTAATTGGAAAATATGTTGCCAGAAGCCAAGTAATCCTCTGATAAGTATGATAACAAATACCAACTAAACCGTGCCTAAGCTCGTAATTTATTCAGCTTTGTTGTTCAAAGCTGAATAAATTACGAAAATCATTGGAGCGAGCATGTAGGATAAGTAGCTTATTAATACAGCCCAATTAATGTAGCTGGTTTGATTATGTTTAAGTAAAAACGTCAACATTCTGTTGAACTAAATCTGAAGTGAATGACTATATTACGTTGAGTGAAGTTAAATGTCTATTTGCGCGAGCGACCGGGAACAAAGCATTAATAGCCATCAAGTCGAGGCAGCTGAGAACATATTATATTCGTGAAGCCTTTCATTCAATGCAGAATGAAGCCTGTAATCACAGCTACATAAGTATAATCTTTACGTTTCTTAAGATTTATTGCTTATAATCATAATAATTTAGTGACATTTACGTAAGAAATAACAATTTAGTTAAGGGTCCGGTAACGTTTTTTTTCGATTCCTTGTTAAACTATAATAAAAAGTTAGAAAACAAGTCATTTAAAGAATGAATGGATCACTTTTATTCATTTTAAATAAAAGATTACATATAAATATACTCTTTAGATATACTTAGGGGGCCCATCTATCTACTATCAGTCCGCCTGACGATCGGCCTGTCAGTTAGAACAAAAATTTTACAGCTCCGAATGACAGGCCAATATCGTCAGGCTGACAGATAATGGGTGGGCCCCATTATAAAATATACTGGCTGAAATCCGGGTCGTGACCCCGAAGCACTTTTTCTGACTGTGTAACTGATCTAGTGATCACCATTATAATATGGTAGTATTTAATCAAAACATAATGAATTAAATTATTTTTATTTTTCATGTAAATTAATCTTAGTAAACACAGTCACAGTCATTAGTTTGGACTAACAGTGCATGGAAAAAGACAAGACGTCACATTGAGTAGGGTGACCAAATTGTACGCCAAAATGTATTGTTCCACTTATCCTCTGAAAAATCATTATCTATATTGATTACAGAAATATTCTAAAAACCATCATTAGGTCCATCTTTCGATTCTTTATCATGCCTTGATCGCTTGCTATACGACCCCGATTTCACCCTGAGTAGACTATTTTTTATTTAACTACTTAAAAAGAGGAGAGTTATACGGTTACCTGTCTAAATGGGTGTTTTTAAGTTACATGTTAGCTGGATTTATATTAATTTTAAGACAATATTCGAATAATATGTCTAATATTAATAATATGTATTTACACCAGAAACAAATGTTATATTGTAAGAATACATACACTATGTTTTAATTGTAAGTAAAAATATTTTTATATATAATGTAGGTCGTCATAAATTACGATACACATGATAAATTTCAACAGCTACGTCGATAACAAAGTTATTGCAAAATTAATATTGTGTAGGCGTAAGGTAATTAGGGTGATAAACTTTCCTGTAAAAGTACTAAACGGTTAATATTAATGTCAGAGTAATTTACTACCCAAACTAAAATATCGATTATGACATTTAAAGGACAATGATAAATTGAGTTTTAGGTAGCTACGACGATTAAATTGTCCAATATTGAATTATGATATGACCGAACCCTTATAATGCAACAAGTTTATATTGCTACATTATGTCGTAGGACAAGGCATCTTTACACTCAAGAGAGATACATATGGGTCACTGTCCATATTCCAATACAATATGATTCTGTTTGATTTGATTGTTCGTTAGAATAATTTACAGTATATTAGTTTAGTTTATAGGGTTCCGTAGTGAACTAGGAACACTTATAGTTTCGCCATGATCGTCCATCTGACTGTCCGCGGTCTAGCTCAGTGACCGTTAGCACTAGAAAGCTGAACTTTGGTATGAGTGTTGTACATTAATCACGCCTACTAGAATAAAAACTGAAAAAAGATTTTTTATTAGGGTAGGTACAATAGAAGTTGGTATTTTTTATCCCTTCAACCCTGTCGTGTGGGGTATCGTTAGATAGGTCTTTTAAAAATAATAAAGGTCTTCTAAAACGTTTTTTTAGATAAAATGAACAGTTTCGTAAATAACAGCTTATGAAAGTTCAAAAAAGGCGCCCCCCCTCATCTAACTTTTGAACCGTGAGTCCAAAATATTAAAAAAAAACAAGTGAGGCTCAATAAGTACTTTCAATGACCCGACATGGCTCATGGCTGGTTTTTTCGTGTTTATACGAGTAAAGTAAAACTATGGAAACACATCTGGGATAATCACCCTGAGAGTTTTTGTTGCGCCGTCAGTGAAACAACTGCTATTTCAGGTAACAGAATGCCCGCGATTCGGTTGAAGACAGAAATAAATGTTCCACATTCCTTTAAAACGGCAATTGGATACGGATTTTTTGCTTTTCTAATTAAAGCTACGATCCGTGCCCCATAACAACTTTCTTGTACAGATCTTTATTTTTGGTGTAGGTATGTACCTTTATCGAACAAGCAAAGCATAAGCGAAACGAGTTCTTACAAACAACTTCTGGCTACTGGGACGTCTCGGCATTTCGATGGCTTTTTGATTTTGAGACTTTGTTCGACGATAACTTGAGGAACGTTTTCTTGATCTTTAGGAAATTTGTTGAGGTTTTAGCAGAGATACATTAATTAGAGAGTTTTATATATGAGCAGAATCGATCAAGGGGTTATGGGACTAGAAGGCGCGATAAAATCATCACATGGGTCTTGTTATATTGGTCAGCTTGTTTGCAAGTAAATCGAGAGTTCTTAGTTCGAGGCGGACTACTACTTATCAAATGTCAGCAACTCAGCACACAATTAGGCACAATGTTACTCGTATGAATATAGTATAGTACAGTCACCATCAGATATATCGGAGCGGCCAAGGTGGTATTAAATGTCTGAATAACGCCTCTATTTTCAAGGTGCATTTTCAGATATTTTTGACTACCGAGGCTGCTCCGATATATTTAATGGTGACTGTACATGCTTTTTATGCTGAATAGGCGATACAGGTGATTACCACGTAATTACGAACCGCTGGTGGCCTAGCGGTAAGACGTTATACTTCCAATCCGAAGGTCTCGGGTTCAAACCCCGGCTCGTACTACTGAGTTTGTCGGAACATATGTAGGTACGAAATATCATTTGATTATTTACCAGTCGCTTTTCGTTGAAGGAAAACATCGCGAGGAAACCGGATCTAATCCCAACAAGGCCTAGCTTCCCCTCTGGGTTGGAAGATCAGTTGGCAATCGCTTTCGTAAAAACTAGTGCTTAGCTAATAAAAACAAAATGGGACAAACGCTAGAAGGATGATGATGACGCAATAAAGGCAAGTTACGACATTGTTATTGCGGTCTCGAACTCGAAACATTTTCGGACAAAATTTAGTCATGAAGCGGGCACGAATAGGGCCAGCTCATACCTGATGTTACATTATTTTTAAGCACCTGACGTAAATTGCAAAGGTCTTTGTAAAATCGTACTATTGACGATGTTTGCTACTTCTATATATGTTCTGTGGTATATTCCTACAAAATTTCCAATACCCCCGGGTATAAATAAATTGTTGTACATGTACAGTATTTATTATCGTATTTAGTGCTTTAAAAAGACAAAGAAGATTTTAGATTAGAGGTTATTTTACGGCCCGTATAACCTCACCGATAACCGGTGACTACGAAATCCCTCATCTTCTAAATTGTTTACAAAGGTTCATTTTATTATCTAGAGTATTCAGGCATCGTCTGGAAAGGACTACTTTTGCCGTTCAAGAATTAAATGAAATTAACGAGCTTTTAAAACTCATTTTCATTTATAACTGCTTACCTGATTACCAAGTAAGTAGATGCGGCGAGAATGTGGGTTCTTATAAAATATTGTTCAATATCAATAGAGACTACATAATATATGTACAAATTTACTCAGCATTTATTCCTTAAAACTGTGTCAATCGTCCAGTGGCGCCCTCATTGGGCGGATTGTATTTCATAATAAACGAATCAATTTCTACATAATCCCTCATGATAAGTTGTAGTCCTACTAATTCCGCAACTTTTGGTCTTTGTCAGTTTCATTTTGCGTATTTTTTTATTCATTACCTAAACCGCAAATGGTTGCCACTTTTTTCCGTTTTTTGATGCACGTTACTTTATTGAACCACAACTAAAACTACTTAGAAATATACTTATATAAAAACTAAATTAAAAACTAAATATCAATAAAGCGAGCTGGCAGCTTTCTCGCGCAACGCATCAGCATTGCTATACAGCGGGGGAATGCTGCCAGCGTCCTTGGCACCATGCCGCGGGGGCCCAATTTTTTTGATATTTTTTAGGGTTATTTAGTTTTAAATTTTAGTTAAGTTTTACTTTAATTAGCATTTATTTTTAAAATTAGTTTTTATTTATAGGTTTAGTTTAATTTTTATCCTATCATGTTCATATATGTATCTTGTTTTCTGCCAATATTAATAAAAACCTTATGTAAACCAATTAAAACTAACTTAAAAATACTAAAAACTAAAAATCTATTTCTAAAAACGGCCCCTGTGGCATAGTGCCGAGGACGCTGGCAGCATTTCCACGCTGAATCGCAATGCTAATGTTAATGCGATTTAATTTTAATAATTTTTCCGTTTAGATTATGTTATGATGATGCCAAAAGTAAGAATATAAAACTGTATCACATAGATCATAAGTTGCGGAATTAGCAGGACTACAACTTAATATGAGACAACAGAAACATACAGAAATTGATTTGTTTATTAGATAATACAATCTCCCAATGAGGGCACTACTGGACCTGGTATGACGGACGAAGACATTTCTAAATCAATAAGGCACCTACTCGACGATATTTATATACAACGGCGCCACCTGCGCTGTTAATACTCCATCTAATTAGTAACGAATAGCGTACTACTGCTACGCTATTAGTAGCAGATGTATTTTAGGTTGCTCTCGTCCAGATGGGCGCTAAAGACTTGGAACCTCAAAAGGTTCTTAGACTGTGCCGTCTATTATAATATATATAGTCTCAGGCACTGGTCCCACCGCGAGCTAGTAAGCTATGAGCTATCGGCTATAAAAACGAACAAAAGATAAGCACTCCCGTGTAAATAAAAGAGACACGGCGATATTTATAGTTACTCACCCAACGGTGAGCTATAACTATCGCCATGTCTCTTTTATTTACACGGGAGTGCTTATCTTTTGTTCGTGTTTATAGCCGATAGCTCATAGCTTACTAGCTCGCGGTGGGACCAGTGCCTCAGCACCATTAGCACAAGAGTGACGCGACAGTATCCGTCCTTTTCTGACTATATTAATTAAAAAAAGACGGGTAGTCTACCTCGCGCGCGAGAGCCTGTCGCGTCAGTCGGATTGTGCTAACCGTGCTGGGAGGTGACTATTGACGCCACCTATCCAAAGTAGAAAAGAAGTGCGAAATCAACGCGACCGCCATTTTGAACGTTAAATATATTGGTATGGTTATAATTGCCACCGTCACGGTATAAAAAAATCCTGTGTCGGTTCTCACCGATAAAAATGCACTTACAAGTGGTTGAAATTAATGCTTTTGATTTTTTGCTGCTCCATCACTAAATTACACTTCAAAGTAAGTACCTACGCAAAATGTTACACTCACGGTCTGTCTGTCTACAAACCGACGAACTATTTTCTTCTTTCTTGATATGAAAACATAGTTATGAATATTTCTGTGACTACAAGCAACAGGTTTTATAGAATAAGTTAACGTTGCCGACTTCTAAGAGCCCTGTAGGGCTGTAGTTACGCTTCTATTTACTACGAATATTTAGTGCGCTATTAACCAGTGCCGTAACCGTTAAAAAACCTAATATCTAGTGCCAATTTATCTTAACACAGTAGATTTTAAGGCTTTATTATACTATATTTAAATTTGTCTGCAAGTAATCTATCCGAATTTTTACCCTTTTAAGGGATGATTTCGGGGATAAAAAATATTGTTAAACTACGAGTATCTCCGTACCATATCTCATCTAAATCGCATCAGCAGTTATTGAAATTCCCCATATAAACTTCCACCACCCCTTTTCACCCTCTAAGGGATGAATGAAACTATTCTACGTGTTTTCCGGGACTCAAGCTATCTTCATACCACATTTCATTTTATCCAGTTCAGTGATGTAAGAGTGAAAAGGTAACAATCCGACAGGCAGACACTTTAGTATTTCTAATATTAACCTATAGATTGTAAGCAGTTTTTTGTTTCCGCATAATCTGATATTATTCGCCATTAAACAAAATATGGCTTAGGAACGTGTGAAGAACCGTGACTAGAATGTTTTTTTCTAATTATGTTAGTATGAAAATCTATGGAACAAGGGCACAGTGTGAAAACGTACATAATAACTAACTGAAGAAGATTATTACATTTTATTATTACTTACGACCGGAATTGAGGGCGCAAAACTAAAGTTATTAGTAGGTGCCTACATACGCACTCGTACATACATGTAACTGAGCACACACAATCAAATGTGACACATATCCTTAATTAAGTGCCCTTATGACCTCATATGAACGAAATACATTCCTCTAACACGAAGGAAGACAGCGGAGGCTTAGCATTTATTAAATAGGGTTCTGTTTGCTGGCTTAGGGGCACAGAACGCTCTGATGTGTTATACTTGTAGTTGTGACACATGCAGGCAAAGCAGCCGAGTGTTTTACGCTAATTTGTCAACGATTTAAAAGTACTTACCGAAAAAACAACAGCAGAATACTATCGTATAAAGAGTAATGAATATGGCTCTGATATCAGTTCTATCGAAAATGTATTCATCGTCGTTTAGAGGATTAGTGTTATTTATCCTCGAAATATTTAGAAATGTTTCTTTACTGTGGACTGTACTGATAGGGTTGCTTCTATTTGCTGAGGCCCAGATGCTCGACTGTATATTGGAAACGATTAGCTGTTTTGATCCCAACATGTTTTCTGGCGCGTGCCTTCCGGATCCATCCATAAATTTATGTAGATATAATATTTTCTGTTCTTGCTTTCATTTTGTAACGTCTGGTACCTGGAACAAACAAACATACATTTAATTACAGTTTTAAACCGCTGTTGGTCCATTGATACGACCAGTTGGCTAGAGCCATGCAATAGTTATTTGTGAAACAAGAGAGCAAAGTTAGTTTTTGCTTTTAGCGCTTATTTTGACTCCTGAGCAAGCGAAAGATTCTATAGTAGAATCATTAGCGTAGCGAGTGATTCTAATTTAGAATCTTGAGCGTAGTGAAAACATACCGATAATAATAATAATACAGATACAAATACCGATACAAAAAAATACTCGGTTAGAACAAAGAAGTGATTTTATATATTTTTTTACTTTTGACTTTTTGACTTTTCGACTTTTTTCTGATTTTTTTTTTGTCTTTTTTTGACTTTTTTGACTTTTCTTACTAATTTAACTTTTTTGAAATTTTTGTAATTTTAGATTTTTTTTATAATTTTTGAATATTTGAAATTTTAGAACTTTTGAAATTTTTGAAACTAATGAAAAGATAAAATTTTTTGAAATTTTTGATATTTCTGAAATGTTTGAAATTCTATAATTTAAGCTATGGGTAACAAAATTAAAAACAACTTAAAAATAAATTAAAACTAATCTAAACGGGTCCCAGCGCACACAAGTTTTTTGCAGAAATCGCAAAGCGTCTGGTTGATGTAACTGCCCAACTAGCAAAAATCAGGCTTATATTAATCTCAAGACTACTATTTTTCGCTCTTATATCAAACTTATATCATCGTATAAGCCCGCATTTGGGCACCATTTATAAGCGTAGTAGTTTAATATCATTCTTATATCAGTCTAATTGAATGCTGTTTAAACTTACAGCATTCGTGCCAAAACGAATTTAAGCCGACTTAGGTTAATATCGCTTTTACGTAAGTCTCTTGTAAGTCTACTTAGGCTGAAATTGATATCACGTTAGGATCTTCTCAGCCAACTTAGGCTACTAACGCTCTTACGGAAGCCTCTTGTAAGCCAAATCAGACTTAAATTGGTCTAACATTAGAATTTTCTTAGCCTTAGTAAGCTAATATTGATTAATTTTACGCAGTGTCAAACTCTGTAGTGAAAAAGAATATTAAACCAATTAGAACAAAAAAGATAAAGAAGTTGTTTAATACAATTAAGTAAATTGTAAATATAATAACTTGACAATTATCTTGTCTGCGTATTTGTGGTTTACAGGAAGTAATCGTATTGGGAAATATTATTTACTGTAAAGTATACCCCGTTTTTCGCTTCAAAATTTATGCGCTTCTTTTTTTTTGTTATTTAGTATTGTTTTTTAATTATTTTATTTGTTAAAATGTATCCATAGCTAATTGAAAGTGCGCCATGGTTTAGCTGCATTTTTCAAGTGCACTGTTAGACTATTCTAAGATAGTTTACACTAATATTAGCATTCGGAATAGTAAAGATTTACTCCATTTTGAAATGAGTTCGGATTCCTGCAATTAACTTAAAATCAACCAATCAAATTGTCACAGAACAATGCATTAAAAATAAATATAAATTTTTGATTTTACCTTAATATAATTAGGTAATTTAAGTTAAGTACCTTTGCAATTGTAGGAGTAAGTGGCTAATAATTGCATTGTAAAATGCTCTTATACGCATATATAAGATTAGTTATAAGACTGAGCGTTCTTGAGTCCATACCGGCTTGTCTGATACCAGTATAAGATCGATGGCATGTTCCAAAACAATTATATGAGTGTTGTAAGCCTACCGCTCTTATAAACGGCGCAGTCTGAGACTGTTTTGCTAGTTGGGTGGTGACCGAAGAGCTGGCGGGTTCCTCGCACAGCGTATCAGCATTGCGATACAACGAGGAAATGCCGCCAGCATCCTTGGTACAATGCCACAAGGGCCTAGTTTAGATTTGAGCTAGTTATTAATTTAGTTTAGTATTTGTACTGTAGTACCTCTGTATATTTAATTATGTAAATAAATATTTTGATATCTAAACTAAAATACATCTAAATAAGGCCCCCGCGGCATCGTGCCAAAGATTCTGGCAGCATTCCCTCGCTGAATGGCAATGCTGATGCGCTGCGAGAGAAAGCTGCCAGCTCTCTGGTCACCGTTGGTCTCTATCAGCTTTTTGGCTACCTCTTTAAAAAGGGTACGCGCACTTGGACGCCACGGCCCGAGGGTCTCGACACCAAACGCCATGGTATGTGGGGCCGAGACCCCGATATTTGAGGGCCTTTTTGGCTTCTGCCGTCTCCGCTGCCGCACGTCGCACCAGCCCTGGCTGAGGTTCTAGGAAGATGGGACGGAGCTAGCGTATCGACGCATGTAGCGTCCCAGACCAGCACCCGTCCCATCTTCCACGGGACCAGGGTCATACAATCCGGTCTCCTTGAAATTCTTGAATCTTTTGAAATTTTTGAAATATTTGAAATTCTTGAAATTCTATAAATTTTTGAAACTTTTAAAACTTGAACCTTTTGAATTCTTTGAAATTTCTGAAATTTTTGAAACTAGACATTTTAGACATTTTTGAGATTTCTGATTTTTTTAACATTTTGGAGTTTTTGAAATATTTGACCAGTTTGAAATTTTTTGACTATTTTTAACATAATAAGAGAGGAGGAGCTTCGTTTCAAAACATTGTAATCACATTGATTAGAAACTAGTGCCGGCGCCAAATCTTGTGATTAGGTTTCAAAGCTAATGTAGTGTTCATCGGAGTTCTGCTATTCAAAAAGCGACATTATGACGTTTGAAATATTAGTTTCTCTTTCTTTTTACTGCAGAAATTTCAAGGTCATTTTGTCTCACCCAGTGAGCAAAATCGAATTTTGCTCACTAAATTTAGGCAGCAAAGAACCCTTGTTCGAGCTGCTGAGGTGAAAAGTATTTTTACCAACAATAAGCTCAATACAGCTTCACGAACTTCTGATCTGATTTCAAAATTAAACTTATTTTATGATCTAAGTGCATCTAATGAACAGATGAATATGTTAAATTTAGACCTAGGGGACCCTTGGTTATTCAGATATTTTTTCACATCTTCATTTGCGCCGAGCCAATGTACTCAGATTCGCTATAAATGAAGAATCTCATGAACACGTGACTGTGTAAATACTTGTGAGCTATTATGATACTCCCAGTATGAGGCCCCGAAAAATTCTTTTTAATACAGTTGCTCAAAAAAGTGATTTTCTAGTAGTTTATAGTGCGGGAAGTTGGATTTCTCGCACTAGCACTTTTTACTTTTCCAGCCAATCACAGCTCAGGATTCATGATCACCGCCCCGCATCGCACGGCGCGAGTGTTCGGATGAACTAACCTCAAAGTGACATATTGTCCATTTTTATAATTTTTTCGCAACTTTATTAAAAAACGTCGTTCGATACACGGACGGAATGTCATTCTTCACTCGTCCCGAGTTTTGCCACTCGCCTGCGGCTCGTGACCAAATGTCTCGGAACTCGTTGAATAATGACATCCTTTCCGACCTAGTATCGAAATGTACTATTTCGCTTCATATTTGATTTGAGTTAATCTCGGTATTCCAATTAGCGATATGCAGGAATTTGGAAGGATGTGTGCTGTCTGCTGTATTTACATTTAGGCATAAGATTAACTGTTATAACATTTGAGGGTAATTTATAATGGTTATGTTTAATATATGCACAGGTCGAGAAAATATTACATTTCTCCAAAGTTTTTCAATGTTTACGACTTCGCAATCAACAGGCGTATAAATCACACCGCGAAGATAAATATATATTATTTTAGCAAGAAATGGAAATCTTCATTTCTAAAACGCGATAATTCAATGACACATAACACATAACTTGTGTAAACCTTTAACCCTTTGTATTTAGTAAAACTTGGGATTTTCTCACCATAATATTTTTTGGGAATATACATATATTTATGAATGTAAGTTAAACCTCTGCGACCTTCTGTTTGAACGTCGAGTCCCTTACCACTAGGCTAGCAATGCTTCGTCTTCATTTTTAGGGTTCCGTGCCCAAAGGGTAAAAAGGGGACCCTATTACAAAAACTGCGCTGTCATCCGTCCGTCCGTCTGTCACCAGGCTGTATCTCATGATCCGTGATAGTTAGATAGTAGAAATGTTCACATGATGTTTTTCTGTTGCCAGAATAACATTAAATGTAAGGGAGCTCCCATACAACAGACATGATTTTTTTGCCGTCCGACTCGCACTTGACCGGTTTTTTTCACTTTTCTTCAAATAATCTTGCGGTCCACACCTATGGCCCCCATAGCATAGAAAAGTGGGGTGTCCGGGGGGGGGGATTACCCCTGTTGCCCTCCCTCCTTTATCCGCTCCTGAACCTTACCCACCGGTAGGAAAACACCACTACGAGTAGGTATAGATAGATAGTGTTAAGTCTTTGGCTGTGGTTTTCTTTAAGGCTTGCAGCACTGCATTATCTTATAGCCTCACCCCTCCCCTCCCCTGCTTCGAACAACAAAGAAAACCTAAGAGTGTTATCGGACTAGAAAACAAAAATATTATTTATTTTTTCATTTAAAAAAATACGCCGGAGGAGTTTTTGCATTGCAGTATTTGCATTCCGTGTTCTCCCATTAAAGACGTAACTCATGATATAACTTATCGAACAAGGTTCATTGCCGTGGGCTCTTATACTATAAACCCAGTGTGTTATTTGGGGTTTATAAAACATCTACAGAGTATATATTACGCTAACCGCGTGCAATTTACATAAACGACCGAGCGCTTGTGAGTAGGAGCCGTATTCTAACTTCTAACTAACACGATCTAACTTTAAAACAACTCCCATCTAAAAGCAAGTATATCTCTAGAGCTGAAATACGCGTACACCCAAAAAAACAGAAATATGGCTGATGACGCATTTCAAGATGGCTGATGACATGCCGCAGCTAGCCTACATAATTTAGTCGGTTTCTTTGCCCTTCACAGTTCCGGTGGAGGGTCTCAAAGCAAGAATTTTACGTACTATTTTTCATGAGAATACCTTTTCTAACAAGATTTCAAGAGTAATAGTTTGTAGGATACTATTTATTACACAAAGCAGCAGGAGAACACTTACAAATTTTGCACTTGTTGACGAAACTTATCACTTTTAGAGCACAAAACGGAACAAATTACTATAGTTTTCCGTAGCCGACACAACTTTCTGACAAAAACATCAGGTTTTGTCGTAGTAATCACGTAAATTTCTTAATGAAAACGCTAATTTAATCTGTTTGTCACCCTCCTCTGTCAAAAAAGTAGGTGAGACTATGACAAGGACTACCTAACGATAATAGCGCCTTCTTTCTCTGACACACCTGTTGAAAGTTTGGTTTGACCATCCCGTTCAATCTTGGTATTATTCTTATCATCATGACAGGTCTAGGCTAGCCCTCGACCTATAGTATGTCTATGACTCCAATGCATTAACTACGCAATACAGTAGGTACCTATTTAGTCGGTCCATAAGTTCTGTCACAGGAGTTTTGACTAATAAAACAAAATAAAAAGCTTTTATTAAAAAAATATAGACATGATTAGAAAGCTTATTTCATACAGATTAAAATGTACTATGATTCATTTAAAATCACGATCGCGTATTTTATAGATCCTTGTAGACTTGGTGATTGTTGTCTGACAAAAACACGCAGATGATTTGTGAAAAGTATACTTCACAAAAGTTAGTGAAGATCATGTTGTACTTATCCAGGAGTTACAAATTGTTATTTTTAGGAAAGTAGAAGATTAAATCATATTTGGAAACCTATATTTAGTTGACTTATAAGTATGTGCTTCAGCTATTCTCCTCCTGAACCTTACCGTATTTTTCAGTTTTGAGCAAAACGCTTAGATTTTGCTTAGATTTCAAGGTAGTCTAACAAAATTGTGTATACCAGCCTTCTTGTCAGTCAGACCCATGTTAATTACATATTAAAATGAAGGTAAATGACCGAGCTAATGCAGCATGCAAGACTAAAGTCTCTTAGAATTGAATAAAAATAATTAGGGCCTAAAATAACTCAAATAGGGCGCGTGTTTTTGACGTGATTTTTTATTGCGCTTTTTAAAATGTTGCAAGGAATTGTGTAAAACCGCCACAAGCATATGCATTAAATAATATCTTAAATTGATCACTGTTAAATACATCACCATATATGGAAATAGTAAGCATTTGCTAACAGTTCCTATTTTACCAGTCAAAATCCGAGTAACCGTTATGGGAGAGGGCCTAAGTGATAGTTCAGATCTGGATACGGTTACCAACTTTTAGTATGTTGTTGGTCACGACACTAGGACCCCAAAACTGCCGAGAGACGGGGACGTCGATGACTGTCTCCCGTGTAATGACGTCATCAAAATGGCTGCCGCTTTGTTGCGAAAAGTTTAAATTTCATCCAAACTGTGCATTGCACCTACACGTGTGTAGTATCAAACGAAAGAAGATTAAATGTGCTATATTGTTGTAATACATTATATACTACTGTATATTACAGTTTGACAGCTATAAACGAAAACCCAAAATCAGGCTAAAAAATAATTCGGATATTTGCATTTTACAGCAAAATTATAAGTTAAACTTTGAAGCAGTGTACTACAATAACAAAACAGTCTAGTTAAGCTATACATTGCTATAAAAATTATTAAAATCTGGTAATGATAGTGGCAGCTATGTTAAAAAACATGTCGGCACTGCCGAACTATTTCCTTAGAGTGAAAAAATAACAATTTTCACAATTTACAGAATATCCGCAGAAGCTTCGAGTATATTGTTGGTCAAATAATTTGGAGCCCCTAAATGTCGGAAAAATATCTCTATAGTGACTGAGGTCCAAATAATGACGTCATGAACGTGACCGCTACCGAAATTTGTAAAACATAAATTAAAGCTTTACCATGACACATACACACATGTGTGTAGCATCGATCGAAAGCTTATTAAATTTACTACAATACATACATACATTATTTGTGAAAATAATATATAGTTTAGGAGTTGTTGACAAAATAAAAAAATTTTTTAGGAAAATAAAATGTATATGTCAATTCTATGGCCAAAGAAAATACAATAAACTAATGTTTTGTATAGCATTAAAAACACCAACTATTCAGCTTTAAAACACAGTTTGAATTTATAAAATTTGATAAGAACTATAAAAGTTGTGCTTACAACTCTAAAGCACACTAACTATTTTACCTACAATGCACTCATACTATGAGAAGCTTGGGCCTAATTATTGACTAGTTTTTTATAATTTTTTTAAGGATTTAGGGTTCCTTGTCATTAAAGTAAATAAAAAAATCGGCCAAGTGCGAGTTGACTCGCGCTCCGAGGGTTCCATATATATCACACAATATTAACAATTTGTATTTTTAAGATCAACTTACGCTTGACCGCAGACTTATTAGTGTTTTTTTCTGTAATGTACAGGTAAAGAACTATATTACGTATTTTTTTCTAAAATGTAGGTTCGTCGGTTTCCGGGGGGCGGAGAGCAATGGAAAATTTTAGCCTTATTTCTTAAATTACTTACAAACTATACCTTGTTATATACCAAATGAAAGGGTTTGATGTGAAAACTACAAATATATAACTTTTATAATTTTAGTTTTAATAGTTTTGAAGTTATTCAAGAATAAAGGCAAAAATTTACCATTCCCCTCCGTCTCTCAGAAACCGAAGAAACTACATTTTAGAATAAAAAACCTAATATAGTTTTTTACCTGTACATTAAAGAAAAAAACAATAAAAAGTCTGCGGTCAAGCGTAAGTTGGTCTTAAAAATACAAATTGTTAAAATTGTGTGATGTATATGGAACCCTCGGAGCGCGAGACCAACTCGCACTTGGCCGGTTTTTTTATTTACCTTAACGACAAGGAACCCTAAATCCTTACAAAATTTAGAAAAAACTAGTCAATAATTAGGCCCAAACTTCTCATAGTATGAGTGCATTGTAGGTAAAATAGTTAGTGTGCTTTAGAGTTGTAAGCACAACTTTTATAGTTCTTATCAAATTTTATAAATTCAAACTGTGTTTTAAAGCTGAATAGTTGGTGTTTTTAATGCTATACAAACCATTAGTGTATTGTATTTTCTTTGGCCACAGAATTAACATATACATTTTATTTTCCTAAAAATTTTTTTTATTTTGTCAACAACTCCTAAACTATACATTATTTTCACAAATAATGTATGTATGTATTGTAGTAAATTCAATAAGCTTTCGATCGATGCTACACACATGTGTGTATCTGTCTTGGTATAGCTTTAATTTATGTTTTACAAATTTCGGTAGTGGTCACGTTCATGACGTCATTATTTGGACCTCAGTCATTATAGAGATATTTTTCCGACATTTAGGGGCTCCAAATTATTTGACCAACAATATACTCGAAGCTTCTGCGGATATTCTGTAAATTGTGAAAATTGATATTTTTTCACTCTAAGGAAATAGCTCGGCAGTGCCGACATGTTTTTTAACATAGCTGTCACAATTATTACCAGATTTTAATATTTTTATAGCAATGTATAGCTTAAATAGCCTGTTTTGTTATTGTAGTACTCGGCTTTAAAGTTGGACTTATAATTTTGTTGTAAAATGCAAATATCCGAATTATTTTTTAGCCTGATTTTGGGTTTTCGTTTATAGCTGTCAAACTGTAATATACAGTAGTATATAATGTGTTACAACAATATAGCACATTTAATCTTCTTTCGTTTGATACTACACATGTATAGGTGCAATGCACAGTTTGGATGAAATTTACACTTTTCGCAACGAAGCGGCAGCCATTTTTATGACGTCATTACTCGGGAGACATTCATCGACGTCCCCGTCTCTCGGCAGTTTTGGGGTCCTGATGTCGTACCCAACAACATACTAAAAGAAGGTAACCGTATCCAGCTCTGAACTATATTCCCATAAGGGAGAGCACTATAACAGAACTTATGAATTATGAACCGAGTAAGTATAACCTAAAATCGATTATAGGTTATACAAAAAGCAAGTATCTCATAGAGCTGAAACACCCGTATCACCGTAAGGGATAGAACACACACAACGCGACTAATTTGGAAACGCATTTCAAGATGGCTGATAGCATACTGTAGCTAGCCTACATAATTTAGTCGGTTTCATTGTTACCCTTCAAAGAGCGGTGGAGGTTGATAAACGTTTCTATTGTACTTAGGCCCTTATGGAAGTAAGCAATAATCACAAGGGTGAGTCTATGATAAGGACTAACGATAATAGCGCCTTCTCTGTCATATCTATGGAAAGTGTAATAAGACTATCCCGTTCAATCTTGGTATTATTAGTTCCGTGTCAGATCTATGGGTGCTATATCTATGAGGTTATAAAATGTACTGATATGACAGGTGTCAAAAACCGCTTCTTAGGTTGCCTAAACGTTTGAATCAGTAATATCAAATTATTCCAACACAATATTTAAGTTGTGTTGGAATAATTTGATATGGGTTGATTAATTGTTAAGTATTGGAGTTGTGTTTAACATAGATTGCGCTTTTAATGTTTTGTTTGCGTATTTTAAACTTAGAATACGGCACTAGATATTCTCCTTTATGTGAGTTTGGTGTTTACGTAATAATTTTAAACGTTAACGAAACTGCGGTCAGTTTCCTACGTGCTACACTCGTACACACACGGGAAACAAAGGTATCTTCATTTTCACAAATTTCCACTATCATAGACAAATTAAGCATTTTGTCTATGAATTTCCACTACTTCCGCTAATTCCGCGAGGAAAACCGCTAGGTGTGTGGTGACCCTAAGACAACCAAAAAATGTTCAAATATAAACTCTGATACGTGTAAACAGAGTTGAAAATAATAACGGCCATATATGCCTTCGTATGCGGTAAAGGGTTAATATTTATATCTTTCATAAATATAATCAATTTATTCAAAATTGAAACAAGTTTTTCTAATCTATTGACGGTTTTTGCTAGATCGGTCAATACACTTATAAAATACTCTGTTCAAAGTAACGATATTCACGAAACAATTTACACACTCTAAATTTTCGAGATAAATTTAACTTTTTAAATAGCTTTTCAGCTGAACAAACATAGATTTCGTTTCGAGATGATAATTTTACGATCGATCTAGTACCGTAGTAACTTTAAAAACCATAAACAATAAAGTAAGAACCCAATTTATCTCCAACATAACTTCAAAAGACAACAAATTAATTAAAGGAGTTACTTAATGTATCCGATTTGTATGTCCGATACAAATTGGAGTTGGATCGCGCCAAACGTGTTAGTACGGGCGGAGACCGTAGGATCTGCTACGTTACGTGATACAAAGATAAGCCCCATGCAGGGCTGCCATCTCTAAATTCGCCGAACCCGGACAATCATTAAAAAAACCCGGACATTTGGCGTAAATCGAATTTTTTCCCCGGACGTGTTCAAATCAGCACTAAATAATTAAATTCAACGGGTTGTTTCCTCACATAAAAAGTGTCCGGTTGACACTTATTGAAAACCCCCCCGGACGCACCCCGGACGGCCTCCAAACTAGGACAAATCCGGGGAAACCTGGACGGATGGCAGCCCTAGCCCCATGGCATATGTTCATAAAAGTGATGCTGAGTTCCGAAAAAAAATAACAAAACTAGAATTGGCCGAAAGCACAAAAAAGTACCACTTCCGGTTCAAAAAATGGATGGTATTTACCTACGTCATATGATACTAAGATGATTCTTGTGGCAACCTTACCTTATACATGTAAGTATTTTAATAGGATCTTTTTGTAAATATTTTTTCCTTAAAAACCATTACTGGATATAAATACAAAATCCGATATGAATACATCAAATACACCTTAAATTTATCTTAAAGCATAAGTATATATAGAGCTTGTGTGGGAAGAGAAATCTCGTGATTTAGGTATATAATATTGGAACTTAAACGAATCTACGGGATTTACTCACCCGTTACGCTATTTTGTACACAAATTTCGCAATGAGAAGGGGAATTATTGCTCAGTAAATCAAACGTAACATCACCCGCCTCGCTCGCTTCCGACAGGTTACCGATATGCAAATTATTGTAAGAACTCCTGGGAGGCGTCTGGGTGTTGATCATGCCAGCGAATAACATAAGGAACTGGAAGTACAGTCACCAGCATTAGTATCTTCACGCTCTTATCTGCAGGGCCATAAGAGCGTGCCACGTGTTTTTGCGACCTTCGTGTAGGAAGATACGATTGCTGGTGACTGTCCAGTGTAAAGCTAGGGACCGTACTAACTTGAAAACATAGTACGGGCAGCGACCGTAAGACCTCCTACGTTACATGCTACAAAGATAATCCCCATTGCACGCACATGTTCTTAAAAGTGATTGACGCACGTTAATTGCATTTGATAAAATAGTTTAAAGTCTTGTTGTTGCAACAAAAATATTGTTTGGAAATTTTGTTTTACCACTTTTTCGGCGTGATTAATTCCAGTTTTCAATTACAGCAATCCAGCCTGTATTTGAATGTTCTTATTTTAACTCCAGAACAGTCTGACCAATTTGGTAGCACTTTTGACAAAGGTTACATGATATACTGGCGGTGGTTCTAATATTATTTAATATGACTAGGTATTTATAACTTAAATGCTACGTTGCTGAACGATGATGATTATCTGTGTATACTGACATTTGGTTTACTGATCATAAACACATTGATTGATATTGATTTCACGGAAAACAATTATGTTGAAAGGTTAAACCGATTTAAGACATCATTTCAACTCAGCAGTTTTAAAAAGCGTACTTTGCTACTTTAGATAAAATTTTAATCTTTACCTAAATAAACGCCCAATATTCTGAATTTCATCAAACAATGAATGAAAAAGGACATCGAATACCTAAGTCAATTTACTGTTTGCGAGAACAATAATTTCAGCATACCGTTGATAGCATTAAGGTTTTATGCAAATTTTTATTGGAAATTCATGTTCGCGGAAAATAAATATTTTATATCGTAGATTCTGTCAAGGATATTATATTTTGTTAACGCGGGCTATATATAACCAGAGCCATTTCTGGTTATAGTCCGCCCAGCCCATGCTCAGAATAATTATTCGAATAAGCCATTTTTCGTCACAAATTTATGTTATTTACTATTATTCATTATTCGTATTTGAATAAATGTTTGTTCTTACTGTAAGTACTTATGTGTAATAATCAATGACTGCCTTCTAACTTTCATAATATGCCCTAATTATGACTCCTATTTTTTGGGTCCATATTGGGTCGTAGAAAGTTTTGAAACATATTTTTGGTATGCATAACTGCTTGTGTCATACTCATCATTGCTCATACTATCGAAAAGTCATATTTTTTTGTGTCATACTTTTTTACTCCGAATATTTGAAATCATACTTAGCAGTTGTCATATAATTTGTACGCAGATCGTTATATATCCTAATAATACATACGCATAATAGTTTTAGGTATATTTATCGATAATTATAGTAGTTATAGCTATAACGATTTATATCATATTCATCTGATATCATAACGGTTTAAGTATACACATTGTTAGTTATACGCCTTTATTTTAAACAGAATGTACGCTTAAAAACATGCACATCTTATTCCTTACTCCTCCATACGTTTTTAGGGCCATAAAAAAATAACCCTAACCTACCTATCTCTGGGAGCAGTTTCGTTTTAGGGTCATAAAAAAAATAACCCTAACCTACCTATCTCTGGGAGCAGTTTCGTTTTAGGGTCATAAAAAAAATTACCCTAACCTACCTATCTCTGGGAGCAGTTTTGTTTTTAGGGTCATAAAAAAATAACCCTAACCTACCTATCTCTGGGAGCAGTTTCGTTTTAGGGTCATAACAAAAATAACCCTAACCTACCTATCTCTGGGAGCAGTTTCGTTTTAGGGTCATAAAAAAATTACCCTAACCTACCTATCTCTGGGAGGAGTTTTGTTTTTAGGGTCTTAAAAAAATAACCCTAACCTACCTATCTCTGGGAGCAGTTTTGTTTCTAGGGTCATAAAAAAATAACCCTAACCCGAAATTAAACTTCAGCGAAAAGTTGGTTGCTAAATGAAATTTGACGAAACATAATTCGGCAAAACACCTTGCATTTTATCAATAGTACTTTTTTCTCGCCCCGTCGCCCCTTTTATTGGTATCGGCATAGTTGTGACTAATAAAAAGCCTTATACCTTGAAATATTTATAAGTAAATCACATTATGAGCGCCGAATATATGATATTGAATTTGTATGCGATGTTCCTATTATGCGTTATAATACATAGAACTTAACCCTTTTATAGTAATCAATAATATGACCAAAATTTGTATTCGATATAAATCTATGAGTATAAAAGTTATGGCGTATCTAAATTATGACAGTGAAACTATCGTGCTTAAATAATTCGGACAAAAGACTATTCGGAGTAAAACTTATATGCGAAAAGTGTTATGAGAATCGAAAATATGACAATAGTTTGTATTCCACCAGATACGACCCCCTATTTTTTTTTGCAATGGTGCGTACAATAACAATTATGTCGTAACAGAGTCAATAGCATTTTTTTGTATCCTTATCTAATCTGTCCTTAATTTTCCCAACCAACCCTTGCAATTAACCCTTATTTAAACCTTTTAACGTTTTAGGATGCAGATCATTGGTCGCTTTTATACTTTATCGTGCCGTATCACGTCGCGGCAATACTCTATGGTTTCAATATTATCACTGCATGCGGCTGTACTCACTTGTGTTTAGTCTCTACGCGCGACATGTTTCGGAGAGCTTAGGTCTCCATCCTCAAGCACTAAGAGTGCTAGGCGAACCGATTCACCGCATGCAGTGATAATAGTGTTAATATGTCTCACGAAAGTTTAAACTCTTTGGTTTCATCCATAAATCGACCAGACTATAGATTTTACGCTATTTATTAATGAAACCATACATAGAGTTTTATTGTGACTTGCCACGGGTGATAATACAGGTCGACTGGCTCGACATAAATATGGGGCTTCCCATACATGATGGGCCATCATAGGGATGCAGCTATACAACAGAACGAGATTGCAATATCGTTAGCTCCCTCTAACGCATAGCTGCGTCCCTATGATGGCCCATCACATCATGTTGAGGAGCCATGAAATGTCCAATGTAAAGTGAAACCTGAATAACTTAACAATGAATGTCCGTGACTGTACATAAACGTAATTAAGTTTTAAACTAATTACCTAAAAAAAATCGTTATACGTAACATTAAATTTGTGGTTGAGAGTTAGGTATGCTAATTAAATAAATGTTTGAAACTAATTCAAAGCTAATTGTTAGTTATAAATTCCTAATGTGAAAATTAGGAGCGTAAGCTCAAAAATAAGTTAAAGTCAAAAAAAATGATTTTAGATGGTTTTAAAATCTTATACGGCCACCGAAATCGTCTTAAAATTGGTATATAAATTATCTCAACTAAAAAAAAAATCCGCGGGTAAAAATTGGATCAGTTGGCTACAAAAAATGACGTTGGCTTATCATTATAAACCAACGTCATTTTTGTGTACTTACTTCAAACTTGACGCCGTGGCCATACATATTCTAGCGACATTATGTGGTCATGTTCTCCGATGGGCTCTACAAAGCTACATAGAAGCCAACCGGTATTTTTTTTAATTGATATAGCCGGCTCCAGTACAGTATGGCGATTTCTGTCTCATTCTAATATAGCGTCAGTTCACTCTGTTGCGCTAACGAAACTTTGAAACCTTGTACACATGGCTAGATGTTTACGAACTAAATAGGTAACTGAACTATATGAACTGAATTTGACCGAAGTGGTTTTCTTCCAAAATCAGCAGCAACATACTAATTAATAATCCTCTTTCAATCACTAAGCCCTCGCATTTGCCAAACTTCTTCAATACTAGACTTGTTGAGTAGATAAGACGTCCGAGGCACACAAACAAAATACCCGTGTTGTGTATAAAATGTATGAAACACCCGGTACCTATAGTATTGAACTTTATCACTGTGGAGTAAGGTAAGTAATTTTGGCGTTGACTGTACAGGTTAGATTAAATGTGATTCAATTTAAGTAAATTCTTGTTTTATACCTGTTTAAAAATTTTAGGATGGCGTCGGTAAATCCTGCTATATTTCAAGTTAATTGAAACATTGTTCAGTCACATCGTGTGATTAATGGCTTATACTTATTTTATACTGAAACGAAACACGAAATAATAAAGTCTTTAAACTTTTATTTTAACGACAGTTCTTGTTTTTAGGACAACCATTTTATTTACGCTTATGCGCGCAAAAGACATGGTGGATAAAAATGCCTGTGAATAACTCCTCATGTCAATAACTTCACCTCAATTTCTTTACAATTGGTTCAATATTCAAAGCAGTGTTGATCTTTTTTGATCTGATATGTAGCTCACCCAATGGTCTAAGAGCTGGCCACGTCAAATATGACACAATAATGAGAGTTTTGTAACCAGTCCAGTTAGATTGCATAACTATCCTTATTGCTAGATCCGGGCATCTGGCAGTTTTTAATGGGTGGAGATCAGAGTGACAGACCAACAAAGTTTTTAAGTTGGAAAAAAGTAATACCAAAATAGATAAAAACTACTGAAGTGGTGTCATTTATAGAGAACAGGGCCTTTACTTTAACATTAGAACAAAAAACATTGTGTTTTATTGCGGAAACAAAAACAGTAGGCGAGTAACAAAAAATTACATAATACATCATTTGGCACTACTTCCCCCAGTAGAAACTTTTGGATATGATACAATCTAATTAATTACATAATTTTTCATAATATTGGATCAAATCCAGAAATCTAGGATTTGTTTTCTTCAAGTTATTTGCATTATTTGACCTCCACCACTTTACAGCTGCCAGATGTCCGGATCTAAAAATAAGCATAGTATACCAAACTAACTAGAGGGGTTTCGTCGCTCTCATTATTGTGTCATATCTGACGTGGCCAGCTCTCCGTCTACAAGGAAGCCCACTAACTGCTCGATAGGGGAAATGATTCGTGTATAGCTGAATTTTGCTGAAGTTGTAGAAAAAGGTGTCTTACATAACATACTAAAAGTACCCATGGATAGGGGCGCCGCTAACGGGGAGAGGGGGGTGTAAAGGTCCCTTTTTTTGGCTTTTCGTAAATAACTCAGTAGCGGTGGCTCATACGAAAAAATGTTCTACTACTTAATTGATTCACAAATAATTTTCTACAAAAAAGGTTCTTTACACTTTTTTGCTGGGATCAATGTATAATGAGATTTCGAGGAAATACGATAATCATTTTTTGAAACTTTCGGAGCTATTATTTACGAAACCTTTACCTCCCGAACACATGAAGTGGGTGTTCTGTTTTTTAATCCACCCCTCACGTGTGGGGTGTCGTTGAATAGGTCTTTTAATATAAATATGGGTTTTCTAAAACAATTTTTAGACAACACTTATAGTTTCGTAAATAATAGCCCCGAAAGTTTCAAAAAGTGATTATCGTATTTCCTCGAAATCTCATTATACATTGATCCCAGCAAAAAAGTGTAAAGAACCTTTTTTGTAGAAAATTATTTGTGGATTGATTAAGTAGAAGAACATTTTTTCGTATGAGCCACCGCTACTGAGTTATTTATGAAAAGCCAAAAAAAGGGACCTTTACACCCCCCTCTCCCTGTTAGCGGCGCCCCTATCCATGAGTACTTTTAGTATGTTGTGTAAGACACCTTTATCTACAACTATGCCAAAATTCAGCTATACACGAATTATTTTCCCTAAGTTTTCCTTCGTTTAACGGGCTAATGAATAAGTTCCTATTTATTCCACTTAAGTAATAAAGCGAAATCAAGCGTAGGCCGTAGGCAACCCTACCTCATCGAGTAGCAAAATTCGGTATACAAATACAAAATACAAATAATTTATTGAGAAAAGTATAGTACAGTGGTTTGTAGTGGTTTGTTTGGTTAGTGGTTTGTATTTGTATGTAGGGCGATGCACGATTAAATGTTATGTACTAAGTATCTGGTAACCTGCGCCAAAGTTGGAGCATTTTTACAGTCAGCAAAAAAATAATCTAGCTATACATATAATAAAGCTGAAGTGGGTCGAAAGTCTGTACATGGAAGATATTCTAAAAAAATTTGCTCGGGATACTTAGAATCGATAACAGAACACGTTCCAACAGTTTTTAGATTTTTTGTCTGTTTGTCTGTTTATCTGTTTGTCTGTTTATTTGACCGCGCATCACGTGAAAACGGCTGAACGGATTTTGATGAAATTTCGTATAGAGGTAGTCTGAGTCCCGGGAAAGGACATAGGATAGTTTTTATCCCTGAAAATCAACCCTGGAAGGGGTGAAAGTGGGGTTGAAAGTTTGTGTGGAGAATGTTTAACCGCTGAACCGATTCAGATGAAAATTAGTATGGAGATAATTTGAGTCCCGGGAAACGCCATAAAATAGTTTTTATCCCGATAATCAACCCTGGAGGGGGTGAAAAGGGGATTGGAAGTTTGTATGGCGAATTATTAACCGCTGAACCGACGATTAAGATGAAACTTGGTACATAAATAGTTTGAGCTCCGGGAAATATTGTACGATACTTTATATCCCGAAAATCAACCCTTTAGGGGGCAAAAACGGGGTTGAAAGTTTGTATGGGGAATCTATAACCGTTGAATGCTGGAAATAGTTTGAGCTCTGGGGAAGGATATAGAATAGTTGATATCCAGAATTAATTAATTAACGGGGGATTACTAATTCCACGCAGACGAAGTCGCAGGCAAAAGCTATTATAAATATATACCTCAACTTACTTATGCCATTCGAAAGTATTAATCAACCTGGTAATAAAATAACACAGACTACACAGACACCTCATCATTAAACTTTTACAGGGAGCACGAGGTCACCACACATCAGTGCAATTTTATTCGTAAATTTCTACGATCCAAACAGCAAATCTCAATAGTATTATACACCAATTTGTAGTATAACAATCCAGGTTCACCCCTGTAACTTGATTTTTGTGGATATTTTTAATCCACATAAGTAATGATCAAAAACGTTACCTCAATTGAAATACGCGGTCGCGCTCTCATACAAAATTAGTACGGGAGCACTGATGCGTGGTGACACCGAGTTGTACTTATGATCAATCTAGTGTTGAGGTTATCTGTGTAAAATAACGAAAAATCATAAGCGACCAAATTTAATGTTAAGGTACTAAAATACATAATATTTTATCGTTTATCGTCCTACATAAGCCGAATTCTGCTACTCGATGATGTAGATTTGCCTACGACCTATTCTCATAACTTATATATGTAATTGTATTACCTAGATCTGTAATCGCTACTGCGAATTTCAAATAATCCTTTGCAAGACGCCTAGGGTCATGAAGTTACGTCGAACAAACGTTACCGTGTTGTAACCTACACGCAGAGAAATCTATTGGCGCGCAGTGTAACTAAACTAGCGCAAGAAAATATTTACTTGAGATAAGATTTCAATGATTTTGTATAAAGATTAAAATAAATTTGTGCTAATAATTTAAAATTTCATTCGAAAGTAGTTGTTAGATCTAACGAAAAGAAAAATCTTCCTTACGAAGAAGAATTGATTTGTGTGAAGAACACATTTGTGTTTAACCAGAGAAACTTATTTTGATTGAAATAAAATGCATTTTTGCTATGAAAACGATATTAAGTTGCCTCTTTTGAGCGAAGAATCATATTTTTGATAAAGGAAACTTGTCACGAGGAAATATTTTCAAGATAATACATATAATATCTTGGATTGAGAATAACCCGGAAGCTTTTTTTTCCGTGTAGATAAACCGAATATTATGCTCGCAATATGTTACTTTTTCATAATCATAATATGATAGGTAATATATAGATAATAATATATCGTCCGGTGGGTCGGCCCAGATAATTATCGTTGGGGAGACAGTGTGGCGGCGGATCTGCTGCAGCTTCGCGTCAACAATTGGGAAGAAGTTGCACACGATCGGGATAGGTGGCGTGCTCTCATTTCGGAGGCCAAGATTCTCTTTGGAGCTCTCGTTGAGCCAAAATAATAAGTTAGGTAATATTTATGATAGGTATACGTAGAGATAAATAATTAGCAGCAGTGCGATGTGTTTGTGGACAGTACGGCGCTATGGCACATCTGATGATTGAATGGAAGAGAGAGCTAGAGAGAAGTCAGAGAAGTATATATGTAATGTGAACCAGAATGATTTTATTGTTATGTTCATTTAATATTTGGTCCAAGCTTGTGCCGACCAATGACGTTCATCCCTATACAGAGTGATTGGTAATTCGCCGTATTTCTGGAAAGGGGCTATTATATATAGCTCATTTGCCATGATTTAAGTCCAGGCGGTCTCACTCAAACTCATTGGTTTTCAAGTTATTTGAGTTTTATTTATTTTTCCTTTGTATATGACATCTATACAGGGTGAAATTGAAGTCGTGAACTAAAATCATACAAGATTTTATATATTTTTTAATAATTACTTATTAAGATATTTAGATTAGTAAATTGAATTGACTCTTTGATTTGGAACTATCATTAGCAAAAATTTAGTAATTTATCCTAGCGAAAAATGAGATTTACTTAATTGTACATCTAAAAAATGTTAAATAGCCGTTTTAATGTTAAAATATCACCTATAAAAGAAAAACAAACGACAAAAACATTACTTAATAAAATAAAAAATCTAGTTTGATTTTAGTGAGAGTCGGGGCATTAAATTGTTCGTTGTTTATAGAGTTAGAAATAGTACATTATTGTCGAGGAGGTGAAGTAGCCCATTGCGGGCTGAGTATTATGTTTAAACGGACGACCGGAACGGGAGTCCGTTTAAGTTAATACGAAGCCGGCAATGGCTCTTCACGCCGAGTCAAATATAGTGCTTTTCTCAAAAATGGTGCAAGAAAATAAAAATAAGTAGGTATGTCAATCGAAATAAATTTTGTCCTTAGATTTCGCTGGAAACAAGTTATTCATTGCAGAATTCGCCTCTGCTCTTAATTCTGGAGGCGTATATTCCATATTCTCGTCACATGAAGTGGAACTCATTTTCTTTAAATAAATACTTTCACTATTACTACTATTAGTATTTCGTTTACTTCGTTAGCTACTTATAAAATTTTCATAGAAAAAGTAAAAACATTTGCTTTACCGCCTTTTACTTTTTTTTAATATTCAATAGAAGTGTATTTTTCTGCCGAAAAACGCCAATCTATTTGAGACAGCTAAAAACACGCGGTACCAACATTATAAATAATTGTAACTCGTTCTCTATTTTGGCTGTTTAGGAACTGTTCCACCTAGTTCTATAGCCGTTACTACTTAAAAAAAAAGTATGTACCTCGACAATAATGGAATTTGTATTGGAAATTTACGGATCGAAATCGAGACTGCAATTTCCGTAACTTTTTAAATTTTTAACTGACCATAAACGAAGCACTTCACCGCCTGATATTAAACCGTAAAAGTCAACCTTGCGGGACATTTTTGAGAAAAACATATTTCGATTTACGACTTAAATTTCACCCGGTATAAATTATTTTATGTTTTTATAAATTACTTATCTTTCGGCTTAAAACTGGTAATTGTGAAAAATGTACTTGAATTTAGAATTTAAAAAACGCTTTTTTCTGATAGCCAATGAACGACTAAAAATAACATGCTAACCTTATAACCGCGTACGTACCTCTGAACTGAACGCGGTGGCACTTTTATTGAGACGACACTACTAGGGAGCGAGTTTTGGGAAGCTGGAATAATATGGGCAGTGTTATGAAAGAAATCCCAGGCACGTACTGTAATAATGTAAGTGGGTACGTAGTGGATTCTGTTTATAACATGTGTTACACGAGAGTTTTACATATTATTTTGTACCTAATATTTAACTAACACAATAATGTTACGTCAGCCATGTTTTGCGAGTTTAGTATTTGTATTAAATGTTCTGGTCAAATCCTAGAATTGATCACTTCATGATATGGTCAGACCTAAGCTAACCCATATAATGAATTTGAAAACTATGATCTGGCCACAACATAATACGCACATTAAATAATGCATAAACAAACATCGTAAAAGTTGTTGGAAAATAATTAACTGTGCATCAATTTGGCAAAAACAAAGTATTGCCTTGTCACCATAAAATTTATATCTTACTAATATATACTATAAACAAGAAAATTTACAAGTTTGTTTAGAGAGGCAATAATATAGATAAAGATAAGATAACTTCCATATAAATTTTGCGCTTATGCTGGCTTTTAATACTTTAAATAATTGAATTGAATTTATTAAATGAGAGAGTGATGGAACTATGTATAGGGATTTCGAGAAATATAGTTGGAAGGAAATTTAATTTCGTATATAATGTACGTACCTAATTTAATATAATGTACGTACCTAATTTAATATAATAACGTTATACGCAAAACCAGCAATAAATTACTTAGTGTAGTATTACTTATTGTAGGTACAGATTGTACAAAATGAACAGTGTGGTCTTTTTCTTAAAAGCATGTTTTTTTTTTCTGCATATCTATTGTAAATTCGTTGTATTTCCTGGAAAGTGCAAAGACTTACAAACACTACCGTAATGAAGCTCTTACTATTTTTCTGAGATAAAAATATTCTCTGCACAACGCAGTTCCCGTGTAATTATTTTTAAATTGCTCCATCTTAGTTCTGCTAATGCTGCGTTCTGTTAGCAGTCGTCTCGTCTCGGATATTTTTTACGCATTGTACATAAGACTCCTACTGTATTGTGTGTGTATCTAAGTAATTAAGTGGTACATTAAGTAATACATTATTGCCGAGGTACGGAAAGAAAGGAATTTTCTGACGTGGTACTTGGGTGCCAGGGCGAGGCTTGCCGGAGGCCTGGCACTAGTTCCGAGTCAGAAAGTTCCTGTTTACGCTGAGTTATATATTATAGTGCTTTTCTCAAATATGCGAGGAAATAAATAAGATAAAATAATTACAAGTTAAACACTATTAAATAAATAAACACTGGTTACTCGCGTCTTTTAAGCCGAATATTGCTCGACATGTTTCACTCCATGACCCGTGTTTGTTTATTTAATATGTGTGATTCTCACGGAAGTTTTGTGTTTAAGTTAAACACTAGTTTTCAAACCGGATATTATAATTGTATTTGTGTTAAAATAGTTGTGATTGGTCTTTGTATACTCCAATCACAACGCAGAAGCAAGGTTCAGTTGAAGCAATTTTGACAGATTGTGATTTTGATACGTTCAGAAACGCCACCGTAAAACCAAACCAACCACCAACCTAAATTAATAAGCCCAATCGACAGGGACGCCACAATTCGTAACGCATTGTCAAAAGGGCCTAAATCAGGGAGCTGTGAAGCTAGCATTAGCAAACTTGCATTATATCGCGCCTCTCTTGCATTAAACGAAGTTACTATGAAATGCCCAGGCCCCTCGAAACAAGCGACTTGGGATACGTAGAAACATCTACACAAACATTACATAAACGTCACATTATCAAAACAGTAGGTACAAACTGACCTTAATTTTTTTAATGAAAGCATGTTTTCTTTTTGTTTTGTCTCAAAACATCTGGCCCATATCGACAGGTACAAATTAAAATGTTTTTTTCGAATATGTACATAAAATTGTTAACCAAGCTTTTATTTTATTATTTTTTGCTCGGAAAGCTTCACCTTACTGTAGCAAAATGAGTACGTGAAGTTCTTAATTCTTTACCAAAACGAATAAAAAAAAAAAACATCATTATTATCCTGTTTTAGCGGACGCGAAGTATTTTGTCAACGCCATAAATTTGTGTACACATTTGCACCTTAATCCATAGTAATAAGGTTCAAAAGTGTATACATATTTTAGACGTTGATGAGTAAGATCCATTACTGTATTGTTTTTTACCTTTTAAACTTTTCATCCGACTAAGAAATATCATGATGGTTATCAAAGACACATGGGCAGGCACGGGCTGGGAGTTCGCAACGAGAATGGAGAAAGATTCTTGGAGTTCTGCCTGGAAAACGATCTTACCATTGGAGGGACGCTTTTTATTCATGGAGAACACCACAAATACACGTGGAATTCACCCGATGGAGTCACCAAGAATCAAATTGACCACCTTGCCATAAGCGCAAAATGGCGCTCATCGCTGCTCGATGTTCGTAACCGTCGTGGGGCGGATATTGACAGTGATCATCACCTGGTGGTGGCCGAGGTGCGGCTTAAAGTAGCTGTAGCTCGCCGCACCGAAAAGGTCACCAAATTAGGCACACAATTTGACGTCACTAAACTGCGGAACTTGGAAACAGGGGATGCTTTCAAATTGGAGCTACAAAATCGTTTCTCGGTGCTCGATGCTGACTCTACCTCAGTCAACACGGAGTGGAATCGCATTAAAATGGTCTACACAGAAACCAGCTCCGTCGTTCTTGGACTCAAAACACACAAACGAGAAGACTGGATGTCACAGAAGACTTGGGACCTCATCGAAAAAAGAAGGGAACTTCATCTTAAAATCCTGGCGACTAGCGACGCGACATTACTAGAAGACCTGAGGCTGCAATACCGCCTGATCCGAAGGCGAATCTACCGTAGTACCCGGTATGATAGGCGAGTATGGACAGATGGTGTTGCCGATACTGCCCAACGCGCCGCTGATTCCGGTAATCTCAGGGAGATGTACAAGGCAACAAGAGTTTTGGCCGGAAACCAGAAGCGCAAGAAGAAACCCCTAAAGAATAAAGAAGGCCAACTGATTGTGACATCCGAGGGGCAGCTAGAACGTTGGCGTGAACACTTTGAGGATATCTTCCGCGTCCCCAACGACCCTAGCACTGACAGCACACCCGCAGACAGCTCGCCCTTGCTGAGACTAGATATCGACGTGTCTCCACCTACTGAACAAGAAGTAGCGAATGCCATCAAATCGCTCAAAAACGGCAAAACCTCATCACAGCGGAGATGCTAAAATCTGACTTGCCGACCGCCGTGAATGCCCTAACACCACTCTTGAATAGCATTTGGCTTGCTGAAGAGTTACCGGACGACTGGAATAAGGGACTTCTCATCACCGTGCCAAAAAAGGGAGACCTCAGCGATTGTAGCAACTGGAGAGGCATTACTTTGCTTTCGATCCCATCTAAGGTGCTCTGCAAGATCATTTTGGATAGAGGCCGTTGAACCTCTCATACGTAAAGAGCAAGCTGGATTCCGACCCCACAGATCATGCACGGATCAAGTCAACAAGCTGCGTATCATTTTAGAACAGGCTACTGAATGGCAGAGGGAAATGTATCTAACATTTGTAGACTTCGAAAAAGCCTTTGATACGCTAAGGTGGGCTTGTATCTGGAACCGGCTGCGTGAAATTGGTGTCCCCGAGAAAATCATCAACCTCATAAAGGCTATCTACAAGAACTACTCTTGTAGAGTGACGCACAATGGCCTCGTCTCGGAAGACATTCCAGTGAATGCGGGGGTGCGACAAGGGTGTCTTCTCTCTCCTCTCCTCTTCCTTGTTGTTCTCGATGGCATCATGCATCATACCATTGATAATAAGCGCCGCGGCATAGAGTGGGGACTCTCCGACATCTTAGAAGATCTGGACTATGCCGATGACCTATGCCTGCTGAGCCACACACGCGCTGATATGCAAGCCAAGCTGGACGACCTTCGAAGTGAGGCAATGAAGACGGGACTCAAAGTCAACACCCGGAAGACCCAGGAGATGAGGTGCAGGGCGACAAGTACCGTGCCGCTCCTTATTGGCACAGAGGCTGTGGAGCAAGTCCACAAATTTACTTACCTCGGGAGCGTCGTGTCGGAAACTGGAGGGACCGAAGAGGACATCACTTCGAGAATAGCCAAAGCAAGAGCAACCTTCGCACAGCTCCGCCCCGTGTGGCAATCGAGTAAACTGACACGGAGAGTTAAGCTCAGAATATTCCGGTCAAACGTAAAAACCGTATTGCTGTATGGTTGCGAGACGTGGAAGGTTACAAAGGACATCTCGCGCCAGCTACAAGTCTGTGTTAACCGCTGCCTCCGCCGCATCCTCGGTATATACTGGCCCGAGAAAATTTCCAATACCAACCTGTGGAGATGCTGCAATGAGACTCCGATCGACCAGCAGATAAAGCGCCGGAAATGGAGTTGGATTGGGCATACACTCCGAAGGGATCCTGAACACATACCGAGGCAAGCCCTAGACTGGAATCCCCAAGGAAAAAGAAAACGTTGCCGACCAAAGCAGACCTGGCGCCGGACTATTGTTGCAGAGGCGAAGGCTATTGGGAAGACTTGGAGCGAAGTCAAGCGCGAAGCTCAAGACCGATCCAGATGGCGGCGCACTGTGGACGCCCTCTGCCCCATCCAGGGGACATAGGACAATAAGTCAAGTAAGTCAAGAAATATCATTTCAAACAGCCAATTACTAAAGCGGCATCTACACCGTCTGAACGGCAATCCCTTCAAACTATAGGATAGAGCGAGATAGTGAGATCAAAAATCTTGGTTGTCTCGTTCTTTGTCATAGCACCGCGTTTGATCGTGCGAATGAGGCTTAATACAATCATAGACAAAACAACTTTTTTTTAAGTTTAATTTTTTACAGTTGTATGAAAGGAGCATATTTAATACTGTCTTAAATAGCTTTTGACGAAAATTTCTTTTTAAATATTATTTGAATGAAGCTAATTCATGACATGACATTGAACGCTAATAACGTAACCAAAATCAGTAATTTATTTATTTCCTCGCACATTTGGAGAAAAGCACTATATATGCCTCGGCGGGAATAGAAATTCGTGGACTCGTCTTATTTTTTGAAAAAATCGCTCGTCCACGAATTTCCCTTTCCCGTCCTCTGCAATAATGTACTATTTCTCAAACATGCAATGAAATGTCTTCGTTATGTGCGTCATAATAGGCTTCAAAGTATCACGTTTAGGGCGGATCAACTCCAGAGAACAGGTAACGATTTTCATATAAAATTGAAGGCCTAGGCCGGGAAGTAATTTTTTTTCTAATATCCATTCCACATGTTTGTGGCACAGGATCATGGCATTCAGCCATTTAAGGTTATAATTATAAGCGATATTTACTTATTGGTTCATTTGACATTCTGCCACTACTTATGCATATTAAAATAAAACAATAATCATCATAGTATGTATTTTTAAGTAAATTAATTTTAACCAAGTAATTGGATTTCTAATATACATTGATAGTGATTTCTCATTTGTTGTTACATTTTTTTGGAAAAAAATATTTTTTGAAAATATTTTTTTTTTTAATTTTTGTATTGTTTTTTATTTTTTTTAGCAATTTTTTTTTACATTTATTTTTGCATTTTATTTTTTTTATTTTTGTTTTTTTTTTGTTCTGAATTTATTCAGTCACCATATACATTATTAATACAAGTTTACGAGTAGACTTTTGCCTTACGTATGTCGGAAAAAAATTGGATAATTTTCATATTTATTTCATTGCATATTTGAGAAAAGCACTATACATACCTCGGCGTGAAAAGGGGTTGCCAGCCTCGTAACTATCCGGCCTTGCTACGCTCGGCCGTCTATATAACTCAGCCGGCAACCCCCTACTTCCCAGCCTCTGTAGTAATGTACTATTATTATTATTTACTAAGCAGGCAGGCAGTTATAAGAACTGATATAGCTTGTATCCAGTAATCATTATATATGACAGTTATCGTTAACGTTTTAGCTCCATATTATTTTGCACCGGTGGGAAAAACAAAGATCGTAAAGTTTATGGCTATTTCTGAGTAATGAAATAAATAAACAATGTATTTTACAGTTTGCTTATAGTAGCAGTTAAGACGCAAACATTTCAGAACGTTTTAATTGGAAAAGTATCTTAAGTATATACCTACTTACCGTAAAACCCGTTTTGTTTGTTCAGTCCCTTTTAATACCAATTATCCAGGATTGTTATTCCAGAAGCAGCACTCACCCTTGAAATTACATACAAATATCAAATTTTCTTTGACGTTTTTTTGACGAGTCAGTACCTAAACCATATATACTGTGCTCGAGGGTTCCGCAGTAACTAAATCGTCACAATAAACACAATTAGAGGGGAGTCATTAAGAGGATTTTTGGGGAAACTTGTTGAATTGAAAATATTTATATTTATTTCGATGACTTAAAAACAGGTCAAACGATTTTATTAAGTACTTATTCAGCCGTACTTTCATGGGTTTTGTCAAAGGTATTGGACACACCTGAAAAGTATTTATTCAATTTCAGTGTTAATGTTTCCAAATTGTTATCTAATTACATTTCTTACGTCCTATACTAATCACAGTTACGAGATTCGCCCTTATTAGATTTACACACTATATAAGTAGGTAGTAGTAGGTACATAAAACCTTATTTGTGCAAAATTCGGGCAGGTGAGTGACTTACGAGTGACGAAGACATAAGATGAAGGAATTAAAACTTTTAGCGTTTATAATCACGGAAGTTTAATTGCGCTGTATTAAAGTAATCAACAACAACAAAAGTCGAGAAAAGGCTTGTTTAGAAATTAACATTGGGTGTCGTGTGGGCAGATAATCTAAAGACATATTAAATTTAACTTTCCGTGACGTTTTACATGAGATGGGATTTCATACAAAGGTGATTTTGGAAGATTGTTGTATTGATTTTTTTATTATGAGTATTACTATAGCTCCATTTTAAATTGAAATATATTATTTTTGTAGCAGTACTCTTAAAATCCCATCTCACCCCCCTTTCATGCCTTCTCCCCCCATTCAAAACCATACTCTCCCCGCGAATCCTACTCACCCCATTTTACGGTATACTTATTCGACTCTAAATATTTGGCTTTTAGAGCCATAATGTAAAGCGATACGTAGAATCAAATTTATAAAGCCAAAAGAGATGTAGCGCCATATAGGGATATGCAAGAGTCATATGAAAATTCTTATTGTATAGCCATATATTATTACCCAGAATAGAACGTGAAAAATCAAAATGTAGAGCAATAAATAGAATATATTTATTTAGGAACATACAAAGACTACCAACAACAATAAATTATATTGAATCGGTTGGGTAGTACTAAAAGATAGTTATAATGTAGAGGATATAGAGCTGAATATGTAGCGCCATATGTAGAATCGGATGTTTAGAGCTACAATGTAGCGTCATAATGTAGACCCATATCTAAAGTCGGACATGGAGAGCCATATGATCATCGGACAATATCCCACAATACATCTGAATGTGCAATATTTATATTTCACTCTACGTATTTGACTTGGCTCCACGTTTTGGCTCTACGCGATCGATTTTATATATGGCTTGGCTTCATATTCGACGCTATAATTGGCTCTACACATAGCTACGTATAGCTCTTGATACAAATTGCTCTAAATATTATATACAATTATAAATATTTATTTATTTCCACGCAAGAGTCGTCGACTACCGAAAATGCTATAGGTGGATCTATATCTTAGCAGAACGTCTATCATGGTTGCCGTTTTATCGCCTATCGCGTCATACGTCCCTTTTGCACGTACATACTTGTTGGAACGTGACAAGTATGGTGACATGCGATAAAAACACGATCATATTAGTCTAGCAGGCCTCGCTTGGAACGTTGGCTCTCGAACTATCCTACTAATATACCTACTAATATAGCTCACTTACAAGTTTCTACAAAAAAGCGGATTGGTACATACCAATGCAAGGAAAAATAGTAGATTGTGTAACAAGGGAGCAAAATGAAATATTTACGGCGAGGGCGCACATTGAATCCCAAATGAAGCGATGGAGTCTATAATAGAATCCCGAGCGCAGCGAGGGATTCTAAAATAGACTCCTGAGCGTAGTGAGGGATTCAAGTGTTAACGCCCAAGGTGAAAATAATTTTGCTCCTATGTGACACATACTGCTTTTCACACCCCCTTAGACGAAAATAAAAGACGTTATTGTTGAATCATATTTACTTTCACTTTATACATATTTTGTGCTTAGTATGCTTCCTGATATAGGAGGAGCCATTCTTGGTATTGTATCAGTAGGATGTCGGCACGGGTTAAGGCAGTCTTAGTTCTATAAAAAAATATCATAGCAAAACTGAAGTTAGTCTTAATTTTTCATCAGTAGAATATCCTGGTAAAGGTGAAGGTGGTGTTTGGCATTATCGGAAGAAGTTAGTAAGTCCAGACTCCATTTACTCGACAAACACCGCTGAGCTCATGAGATAAGAACAACCTAAAACAAAACAAAAAATATGTTAATTGATTGCACTGTTGGGGCTGATCACAAATGTTAATAACTAATAACTATACTACCGAGTCATAGTTATTAGTTAAAATAACCTTATTAGCCTTCCGAAAGTGAACCATTTAAAATGTGCAAGTTGCTTAAGCCGAGTGTTGTGGACACACTGGCGAGTCCCCAAGACTATTGCAAACATAGATAAACATAACAAAATCATTGCTAGGTTATGAAATTAGAATTAGTTTTTGATGTCATTGTGTTTTAGACTCTAACAGTTAGAGTTAGTTATCTTAAGTTAAAAAAAATCAAGAACTGTTTAAAGGCATTGTAAGCATAAAATGAGTCAATTTACTTACATTCATAGGCAGAGAAACTGAAATCAAATGCTGTGTTTGAATGTTTTGATATTATTTGCAATCAAAACTTGATACTTCTTCGTTTGGTGGCCTTCGGAAATTCATTTCAGAAATGTTGTTAGTTTTGTTTAATTATCATTATTTTTGACATGGAGTACCTACATGCTTCAGAGTAGAACTTGGAAGGTAGCAAATCCTTGCAATTAAACCACAAATACCGATTCCGTGAACAATTTTTATGTCTCTAGGTAACCTCAAATATAACGACTTTTCGTATTCCTTTTGTGTGCTTTTAGATCCTTCTGTCTAGATTTGATGGCAACAAATTGGCCATATTACGCACCAATGTTGAGTTTCTTTTCATTCTATAAATTCCGGCGTCATGTTTTCATGTCTTATCGCTCGAATACATTTTATTTTTTCATCTGAATCCGTACAGGGAATATACTTGAATCACTTGCAAACACAGGATGCAGGAACACGGGATTTGTTTTTTCCAATTTAACTACTTTTAATGTGCAGTATATTTATAAGATTCATCATTTTATGCATGAAACTATCGTAATAATAAAACAGAGAATAAATATCAGACCACACCACAGACAACGTATACTTAGATCGAATCGATTGCTACGTCTATTCGTTATTAATAAAAAAATCGATTTGGAAAAATAATATAATGATGCTAACTATATTTAATCATTCATTATAGTAACGCACCTACTGAATTGAAGTATATTTATGATAAATATGAGTAAAACAGAATTTTATAACGTATAAAAATAGTAATAAATATAAAAAATGTATACACATAATCGATTATAATGAAAGTGTTATCGATTAATATAATAAGACATTTTGTTGCCATGGCGGACTGGCTGGAAAAAAAAAAGTAATGTCCTAGAACAGAAAAGTGCCACATTGTTCCTTCCTAGGAGGGAAGAAAAGGCCCGTATACGAATGGGTGGTGTGAAAAAGAAATATCTAGGCACCACTCTTTTGCGTGATAAATGGCCTAAAAATGGTATATATAGCTCGGTATCCTACGGGTAAGTATTTTGTAAGTTTTTGCAGAAGATTACATTATTAAATTAACCTAAATGATCTCGTCAGTGCGAAAAAATATAAAGGGCTTGTTTATGAAATAACACAATCCTCGAGAATATTCCAGAGACATTATTTACATTAGCATTAAAGCTTGTACAAATTATAACTGGTACAATGCCGCGAAAACAGTTTACCCATTTAGAACTCTGTTTATAATTGAAACTACTACATTGCTGGGATTAGTCGTGTCGTGTTAAGCTTAAAAGACGAGCACTATCTATACTACACATTATAAAGTTTGACAACATTACCAAAGTGATCACATCAATTATGAAGCATTAATTGGGATTAGTCAACGAGAACGCTTCTCAATTAGGGTGCTATACAGGTTGAATTTTAAGTCGTGAATCGAAATATGTTTTTCTAACTCAATAAATAACGAACAATTTAATGCCCCGACCCTCACTAAAATCAAACTAGATATTTTTTTTAAATGTTTTTGTCATTTACTTTTCTTTTCAATGTGATATTGTTACATTAAAACGGCTGTTTAACATTTTTTGATGTAATATTAAGTAAATCTCATTTATCGCTAGGATAAATTACTAAATTTATGCTAATGATAGTTCCAAATCAAAGAGTCAATTCAATTCACTAATTCAAATATCTTAATAAGTCAGTGTAATAGCAAAAAACCGCCATTAAAAGAAAAATAAATGACAAAATCATTATTTAAAAAAATCTAGTTAGATTTTAGTGAAAGTCGGGGCATTAAATTGTTCGTTGTTTATAGAGTTAGAAAAACATATTTAGATTCACGACTTAAAATTCACCCTGTAAATGAAACCATAAATAATATTAGTTTTTTTCTACCGATGAGTGCAATAAAACCGTAGAAAGGGTACTTAACTAGACCCAAGTGTATGGATAATTTCCAGATTTTAAACTAATTTTGGATTTCGCAATATCATTTAACTCCTGCGTTAGATATTTTCATAAGATAATTAAGTGGCCTTTTCAAGTAAAAGGTACCTACATTATTGTTGGTTGTTGGTTGTTAATAAAGTTCTTTACAAAATGATTTATTATGGCAGTAACGCCTTGTCGACAAGTTCGACAACGGACAATGACTTGAAAACGTCACATCAATCAATAAAAATACTATTTTGCATATTTTATTAGTGTTTGTTCCTATGGACTTCGATAACATACCTATGAACGACATAGGTAGGTATACAAAAATAGTAAAATAAGATGTACTTAAGCCATTCTTTTTGATTCTTGCTCAGCATAATTTTCTAGGTGTGACGTGATATGAACTCTGACATCAATATCGTAATTTAGCACTCTAAACATTTAATAAAAGGTGCTAGCTACACTTCACTACTTTAGTAACAATAAAACATCATCCTATTCTATCCTTATATTTATAGTAATCAGCTATGTGGATTTTGTGTGACTTGAACGTGACAGTTAATTAATTTAGTTGATTACTAATTTATTTCCTTAGGAAAATAAACAAGAATTTAGGTACGTTTATAAGGCAAATTTTAACTTAGGTACGAACAGATTACGAAATATTTACGTCATTTCGCGAATAAAAGTTATTATGCGACTAATTCATTATATCCACGGGCCGTGGCACGGGGAGATACCTACCTACTATATAACTAGATACTCATCCACAATAGATTCTTACCCGTTAACGTTTCTAGCAGGAGTAACAGGCGTCGCTTAGGGCTTGGCATTGGCAACATTTGAAAGTGAACCACCCGGGAATCTTGGGATACAGGAATTTTAATACTTAATTTATGATTCTAATATTCGGTATAGTCTGCCTCTTCTTCCTCCTATTAGCATTTATCCCGGCTTGGGGTCCGGTTGACAACCTAATCCCATAAATTGACGTAGACACTAGTTTTTACGAAAGCGACTACCATCTGACCGTCCAACCCAGAGGGGTAATTAATGGGTAATTAGGCCTTTTTGGGATTAGGTCCGGTTTCCTTACGATGTTTTCCTTCACCGAAAGGCGACTGGTAAAATAGTACATAAGTTCCGAAAACCTCAGAGGTACGAGCCGGGATTTGAACCCGAGACCTCTGGATTGACCGCAAGGCTACCAGCGCAATAAAAAAATCGCTATTTCGGTATAGTCTGCTTATTTTGAATAAATCGTTTAAGTAAACGAAATAAAATAGAATAAATACTAGGAATTCAATAAAGTGAAGCTATTTAATTTCTTTGTCCATTTCTTCGAAATTGCGACAGCTTTTCGAAGGTTTTAGTGGTTAAGTTTCCGTAGGGATATGTATAGGCAACCGTGTCTATAGACAATAGATATATCTTAAAAGGTCGGCGCGGTAGTGGTTTCCAGGACGGGAAGATTGCTCCAACATTTAAAGGATCTCTTTTTGCTCCTCTACATGATGGCCCAGCGCTGGCCCAGCGCAATGGCCATGCGCGCAACTACACGATGGCGACATTCAGTTGTGATCTATACGTTTTCCAGGATGGACGTGGAAGCATTAGCCGCTGCAGCAATCTATCTATGCGCCATGTACCACCATTTTCTTAATGTACTCGTACACAATAATAAAGTTATTAATAAGAAATAGCGTAGAAGATGACGGATGTTATTTATCCAATGCTTAAATTTAAATTTATGCAAAAACTTTTAAACCCTAATGAAAAAAACATTACTTATCTCTTTCTTAATGAGCCGCTATGTTTTTATTGTGTATGTATGAATGTATATATTTTACTATTGGTATTTAATGTTATAATTATTTATTTATTTATTTAAGTTGTACTGTATGTAAATGTACTGTACTGTCTGCGTAATGTATGTGTAATTTTACTACTCCTCTAATTAATTAAAAATAAATTTAATACGTGCATTACCAGTTATAAAACGTTCTATTCTTATATCCCACTACCCTAAGCTTGTCTGGAAGATATCGCTTACAGCGATAAGATCGCCTGTTGCTGTCTTTATTTACATTGTTTTGTTTTCTTTGTGGTGCAATAAAGAATATTTACTTAGGTACTTGAAAAGCTACTTTATTTTCTTTAAATTCTTATTATCAGTTTGGTCCTGATTTTAGTATCTCTATGATTCAAAATAAAAGACATATAACGCATCCCCGATAAAGTTCTAAGAACTTCATAATTTCATGATAAGGCCACGTACTCGTCATTTTTTAATTAAAAAATCGTGTATTAGTTCAGAGATAATAGAGCGCACGCACGTCCGCACCCAACCGCGTTCGAGCACGCACTGAGGAATGGGCCACGTGTGGATGCGCACTGCCATCGCTGGCCCAGTCCCTTTGATGTGCGGCCAAAAAACCGACACCGTGGCCATCGCAGCGCCATCCGCCACGCCATAAGCCATCCGACGCCACTACCCTCTCTACACGCTGGCCCATCATAGTGGGCCAGTGTGATGGGCCATCATGTAGAGCAGCCATTTAGCTTTGCTTATCTGAATTGGAGATTGGAGCGCTCTTGCGGGAACCGGAATACATTGCAAAACTGAAAATGTTATTTAATTATGAATCTAATACTCGTATTATGCTGTCTACTGTTTTAGATTCTGTAAAGCTTCGCTACAGTGGTCAGAAATAGCGCTAGGATCATTTAACGTAGCTCGTTAACGGGATAAACTCAGCTAATTATCTCGCTCATCCATGCTTTTTGCTACTTTTTACACTGAAAAAAAAAACTGTTACCAGCAACCAAACTTCGTCTACCAGTCAGTAACTTACGTTTTGGGACTTCAAAACTAAGGCTTATTACTTACCAAAATGTTATGTTCTTTATAAGTAAATTTTGAGTTATAAGCAAATAAACTTTATTAACTTTTTACCGAATTTTGGTTATTAATGAAATAGCCGAAGTACCTAGTTCGCTTGTCCTTTTTTTCAGTGCAGTGTACGTAACACTATAACTATAACTATAACTACGTAGTCAAGGAACCTTTATAGTTTCGCCATGTCCGTCTGTCTGTACGCGGATTAGCTTATTATTGGTTAGTCCCAGAAAGCTGACATTTGGTATGAAAAGCAAATAAACAAATACACATAAATAATTACAGACTAAGAATGTTACCCCTGTGTTTCTAGGATTCCTTGTGTTTCAGGTTTCCGGCAACGAAGGACAATGTTAATCAAATATAATTTATTCACTGAATTATAAACTAATAAAAGTCTTATCACCGTAACCAAATAAGTAGGTTCTTAAGTATCAAATATCAAAGTATAGTAGGTAATCATTTTACTACTATTAGTAGGTAGAATGTGTGTAAAGTTTATGAATCACGCCTGCAAGCTGGTAAAATAAAAAATTGTGTATGGGACACATCAAGTGCGGGCGGTGAGTACGAGGTCAATTGTGTTGAACTTAATATCATATTAAAGAATTTGTCGATGGTGTAGCAAGCCAAGTCCAATGTTGCTTTAGTGTGTTTTTAAATATAATATCGGTGGATGAGGTTTTCAACGCAGCTCGCAGTTGGAAGGGAGTTTATAATAATAATCTTAGTTCAAGTGGCTCGACCAATTTTCAAATTTTTAGCTAGCCTTAGCGACGACATGACTAGCAATACAAGTGCTGGTCGTGCGTGACTCTGCCGTGGGCGTTATGCTGCGCACGGGTAGGGTACGACCCAAGGTTGTGCCTTACATCACGGCTTCTAGAATGAATACGCTAGGAAGTGTGAGTATTATTCGTTTTGTAAGTGATTATATAGCTAAATTTCGCTCAAATGTGTGATGTGTTATGCGCCTTACAGCAAAAATAAACCGTGTATAACTCAACATCATTAAATCGTGTTGAAATATTTCATGTCTCCGGGTAAGTCGTATTGAATTGAAAGCTTTGAAACATGCGTCTATCGCACACTACACTCGTTTCAGCGTCCTTTTTTTAATGACACGTGTTTTTAAGTGATGTATCTTTACATATGTGCTGAATATAATCTGTCTGATAGTGTTATGTAAGCAAATGCAAAAGATAAAAGATACTTGTTAACTGATCTTTATTTCTCTATTATCTTCTATTTCATTGTAACCCCTCATTATGTTGCGTTGCGCTGCGCATTTTTGTCTTCATTGTAGATATTAGAGGGGGTCAATAGAGTTACAAATATTTAATTTAAAGGTGAAAATTATTTAGTATGATGAGATTGATGAGTTAAAAATATTAAATTAAGAAAAAGTAAGTACGACTGTAAATAGTTACCACGAAAAATGTATAATTATCAGCAACTATAATTATTGAAATTAACTTTCGTGTGCCACGCTAAATCGCTAATACTAATGAAGTTTACGGTTTAACTCACATGCAGATATTAAGTCATTACGCGCAACATTTTCGGAGAGCCTAGGACTCCATTTTTAAGCACAGTGCAGCGGTATCCGCATACGACGACGGTGTGCGAGCTAGATAGTGCTCTGCATGTGTAAAGCGCTGTCATGTTCACCGGAGCGTCTCAGCGCCAGTGCGAGATCCGCCTAGAGGCCTCTACAAACGTAAGCGACTAGTCACCTGCGATTATTAATATATTGCGGCTTTTGATCCATCGCTTGATTACGTTCCACCTACCTACACGGCAATGTCTCGAAATCGCGCGCGAGTTTTGGGTCAAAATTGCGTCGATTGTAGAGTTCTGAATTCATAGAGTCTAGTCTTTGGTTGCGAAAATTTGTCTATAGGCGCTGAGTTTTTGTAAATAGGCCATAGACAAATTTCTGCAACCATACAAATTGTGACAAATTTAATTTACACTTGCTAAATTTCATAAAGGTATTAGCTAGGAATACACACAGATCTGCCCGCTGGGCAAATCCGGTGGGCAGATCTGTGCGTGCATCCCTAGCTAATGCCTAAACTTGTCTTATAGGTAGATACCATAAATTCTAAAAGTAACAAGCCACGAAGACGTCTTTAACGACCCCTTGCAAATTGCGGTAAGCCGATTGACACTTAGTAGGAGCTTACTTTGTGGTGTAGGTTTGTGAAAGTTTGAATCAATTATACAGACTTTGAGACATTGTAGCTTGACAGTTAGAGGACCAAAATATACAGTGTGTAAATCTAATATGGGCGAATCTCTTAACTGTGATTAGACTGATTAGTATAGATCATAAGAAATGTAATTAGATATAACTTTTAATTAGAATTGCAATTAAAATTTTATCTATTCATAATAATTCGGCCCGCAATGTAATGCCAACACACTCGCGTTAATCGCTCGTTGAGAGTTAATAGAAGATTGTACACCAAGGGGATAAAGCACTGCTTTATGTCACGGCCGCGCCGCGCTATTGAATCTTGAATGTAACGAAGGACTCCAGATATAACTCCCGAGCGCAGCGAGGGGGTTATGAGTTAATTAAGACTTAGTCCTGAGTGCAGTGAGGGATTTAAGCGCGCCCGTGACTAAAACAGCTTTATTCCCAAGGAGTATACTCTACTTTTCTCACCTCTTGCGAGACAATAACAAGACCAAAACTACTAGAAACGAAATTTTATGAAAATAAATCAAAAGAGAAAATGAAGAGAATCAGAAGTTTTTCTCCGTATACTGCAGCGTCTTATGACACTCGCGGCAGTTGTTTTAGGATTTAAAATGTGTTCCATTTTGAAACCAGTTCGGTGTGACGTGTGACGCCGCGGCGCGAGGGGATTAGCTGAGGCGCCGTCCGGACTTTGCGAAATTAGACTTTAAAAGTCATAACAATAAGAACTGAAATCACATTATTAACCAACGGGTTATGATATAACATTATAACCCAGCTTAAGCCAAGGGCTATGACGATTTGCTTTCGGTAAAGTTTGCATGATATATAATTTGGCATTGTCGAGCAGGTGGTGAAAATACCATTACAGTACATTGCTCCTGATAAAATTTTCAAAAATTAGTTATTGGGTCACAGACTTAAAAAAAACATCTTAATCAATGATTACACTAATGAATTCTATGTCTGGTTTTATTTATCGCCCGTATTAGATTTACACACTGTATATATACATTTTTATAGTGAAATATATATACCTTATATAGGTATACTAAGCATAATGTGTACTTGTGTTTTTATATGCTATCTTTCTAGCACCTTATTGTACATGTTGCTTTATTTGTCTGCTTTTTCTCAACATTCCCATCTCATCACTCAAAGGATAACTGGAAGAGAAGAGATAAGTTCGCCTTTGTACCTACAATTCCGTTGTGATATTTGTTTTTACCTACTATGTTGTATACAATAAAGAGTTTACTAACTTACATAATTCACTGCATTAGTAATAATTCATCAAAATTTCGCTTATTATAACATTAGAAATAAGTATAATAAACAAGGCAAATTCATAGATAAAAAATAGGGGAGTAAGGGAAGAACGGTAATAACATCTAATCCGATCCAAATGTCAACCCCACCTGCACGCGCCGGATGGCGGCGGCAACCAATCGGTTGCCGTGGTGCTCCCTGCTAGACAACGAACGGGGCTCTGGCGACCGAGCAAGTGGCGGTATAACCACTACCCTGGCCGGGCAACCGGTCGGAGGAGGCCTAGCAAGCCTTGAGGATTAAATACCCTCAAAAAGGAGCAGTGCAGAAGGACGTGGGGCGCTACTGCACACCAATATGCCCTAAGAACACCACCTCGGACTTACAAAACATGATTAGTACACCCAATAGAAAGATTATGCCCAGCAATCCGGCTAGCGCCCGGCGTCGGGAGATTACCGGGTCTCCCGATGTGAAATGTGTAACCGGAGAAGAATATGCGATCACAGAAGCTATGCCACTGTCAAGAAGAAAGAAGAATGAACAACTAATGATAGCCACTTGGAATGTAAGAAGCCTTATCAAGCCAGGGAAACTAGAGAATACCATTCAGGAAATGAAAAGACTTCAGCTGAGTATTCTAGGACTGAGTGAGATCAAATGGTCTGACAATGGTGTACCTAGTAGATAAGGATGACATAACTTTATACTACTCTGGAAAGCCAGCAGCAGAAAAGAACCACCATTATGGTGTCGGTATCATGATAAAGAAGGAAATTTCAAAGTTTGTAACGAACTTTGTTCCGTACTCGGATAGATGTATGCTTTTACAGTTCAATGCTAAACCTTTCAACTTAAGTATTCTTCAGGTCTATGCGCCTACAGCTAAAAGCACAGATGAAGAAATAGAATCATTTTATACAGAATTAGAAGAATTAATGGAGAGCATCAAATCACAAGACATAGTCATTATACTGGGTGATATGAATGCCAAGATTGGTAGAGGAGCCGTAGGAAAAACAGTAGGTAACTATGGTCTTGGCGTCAGAAACGAAAGGGGCGACAGATTGCTACAGTTCTGTGTCGAAAAGGACTTAATAATAACTAACACCTGGTATCAACACCCACCTAGACGACTATACACGTGGACATCCCCTCAAGATACAGCTGAACATATTGTGAGAAATCAAATTGACTATATCATGATAAAAGCACGCTATAGAAATTCAATAGTAAACGTGAAAACGTACCCCGGGGCTGATATTGGTTCGGACCATAATCCTCTAGTTGCAAAATTAAATCTAAAATTAAAAATACTGAGGAAAACAATTATTCACAAGAAAATTGATATTGGAAAACTTAAAAATGTTGACGTTAAAATGGAAACAATAAAGGAATTAAATAAAAAGATACGAGATACCTCAGATTACGAGTACGAAGGTAATATTGAAAAAAACTGGAATAAAATTAAAAAAGCAATTGTAACTACTTCAGAAAAATGTCTGGGTTTCAAAAAAAGGGAGAAAAAGGTAGAATGGATTACAGCTGAAATCCTTGATCTTATGGAACAGAGATGACAATTTAAAGGCATTGATAAAAATAAATACAAAGAAATAGACAATGTTATCCGAACTAAAATCAGAGAAACTAGGGACAGGTGCTTAAATGAAGATTGTGAGCAAATTGAAAAACTTCAAGAGAAAAGAGACAGCTTCAATCTACACAAGAAAATAAAAGAATTTACTAAAACACATAGGAAACAAATAGTGGGTAAATTAACAGACTCACATAACAAACTAGTAATCGATAAAGAAAAACAATGTAAAACATGGGAACTGTACATCGAGCAACTATTCGAAGATGATAGAGCAGATTTGGATACAAACGTGATGGAAACCCTAAGTAACGTAGAGGGACCACCAATACGTCAAGTAGAAATTGAAAAAGCAATAAGATCTATGAAAGACGGAAAAGCTGTTGGCCCAGATGGGATACATGTAGAACTGTTAAAACTATTAGATGACGACAATTTGGAACTATTAGTTAAAATATACAATACAATTTATGATACAGGAACATTACCGGAAGACTGGTTAAAATCCACATTCCTCCCGCTCCCTAAAAAGGCAAATGCTAAGACATGCGGTGACCATAGGCTCATCAGCCTAATGAGTCATGCCCTGAAAGTATTTCTTAAAGTGATTCACATGAGAATCTATAACAAAATTGATAAAATTATATCAGATAACCAATTTGGATTCAGAAACGGTTTAGGAACACGAGAAGCCCTAATTGCAGTTCAAGTGCTGGTGCAGAACAGTTTGGAATATAATAACGAAGTATATGCATGTTTCATTGACTTTGAGAAAGCATTCGACAACGTAAAACATAACAAATTAATGCATATACTCAACAAGACCGAAGTGGACAGCAAAGATCAAAGGATTATCAGGAACCTGTACTGGAACCAGTCAGCACACATTAAAATCGGAACATCTGGCACTGATGATATCAAAATACGTAAAGGTGTGAGACAAGGATGTATCCTATCACCATTATTGTTTAATCTTTACTCCGAGACTATATTTCAGGAAGCTTTTGATGGCGTTGAGACTGGCGTCAGAGTGGACGATATGGTGATAAATAACCTCCGATACGCCGATGATACCGTTATTTTGGCTCACTCCCTACAAGATCTCCAACAACTCTTAAACCGCTTAAATACTGTCGTAGAAGATTACGGTCTAAGAATGAACATAGCGAAGACCAAGTATATGATAATGAGCAAGAATGCGGTAGAATCGACCACGCTGTCCATCAACGGCAAGCCACTTGAAAGAGTCAAACATTACAAGTATTTAGGAAGCTCTCTTAACGAAACATGGGACCCACGGAAAGAGATACGTACAAGAATGGAGATAGCAAGAAGCACATTCATGAAAATGAACAAGCTATTCACCAACAAAGACATAAACCTGAAACTCAGATGGAGAATGGTTAAATGTTACGTGCTGTCTGTATTTATGTATGGCGTCGAAGGCTGGACTATACACCGTACTATAGAGGCAAGAATAAACGCTTTTGAGATGTGGCTCTACCGAAGAATGCTAAAAATATCATGGCGAGATCGAATAACCAATGTAGAAGTTTTGCAAAGAATGAAGAAAAAATTGGAACTTTTGGAAACAGTAAAGAAAAGAAAAATCTCATATTTTGGACATATTTGCCGTAACAATAAATATCAAATTCTAAGGAAAACAATAGAGGGCAAAATAGAGGGCAAAAGAAGTAGAGGAGGAAGGAAGCTAGCCTGGATGGATAATATTAAAAGCTGGACTCATATTAATGACGCTGCCAACCTGAGCAGAATGGCACAGGATAGGAATAAGTTCCGAGAGATGGTCGCCGACGTCCGATGAGGACATGGCACAAGAAGAAGAAGATAGATAAAAAATTCTAACGAATTATTTAATGATTAAAAACGCTTTGATAATTTTTTAAGCTTATCAAATTTGAATTTTTGAAGAGTATTATTAGTATTAAGATTACAGAAGCAATGCTAGAAATCGTAAAAAGTTGGTTTCTAGCTAAGCACGCACCATAATAGATCTATACATCCCATAATACGAGTACATACAACACTGATAAAAAAATACAAAGAAATGAGCTCAGTTCAAAAATGTTTACGTGGTCGAATGTTCCACTCGCAACTTTTCCGGCTTCTGTTGATTATATTCACCAGATGTTTACATTCTAATTAATGTGTGTATCCATGTTTATTCAATATTTTATTCAACAAGATTGTTTATTCTTTAAACAACATCCGTTCTTTCGTGTGGAGAAGTAATTTGATAGGTAAAAAAATCAGTATGAACATGAGGTACATTTACAACCAATGATTTAAGAACGATCCAATATTAGCCTTAGGCAATCCGGTATTAGCCTAACAAAAAAGTAACGATATTACATGCCTTCTATTTCCAAACCGTCACATAATTTCAAATACGTAATATTTAATTTTTTCACAAGTCTATTTTTTATAATTTTTATATCTCATTTACTTCGACGGCAGTAAGTTGTGTCGTGGTAGTGCATCCGTAAAAAATGTTATACCTACTTAGGTACCCAGTAAACCATTATAGAAATTATCCGTGAGTAATACTATATTATTTACGTGAGATTCAAATGCAATTCAAATGTCTCTAATAAATCTACTATCTATTGTAGCCCTAAAATATGCGAGGCGTCTTCGACTGGAGGAAACCGGCTTGTTTTCAGAAAAGTCTTCGACATCTCCTCCAAATACTTAAAACTGATATGGATGTGTTCCTTGTAGTTTTCAGAATACGAATTGACCGGTTTTAGTGTATGGAGGGGGGAACAAGTCGAAAAAAGTGGGGGAAAGATGGCGGCCGACCATCATCGAAATTTGTTCACAACTCGAGTTATATCGGACCGATTGGTTCGTGTGAGATGTGAAAATGTCATTTGAAAGATCATTAAACGTACTCTAATTGTTCCTAAATCACCCTAGTCATTACTTTGGTCGTTTACAAATTTAAAAAAATACAACTGTTTTGCCGTGCATGTTTGGTTAAGTAATGATAAAACATGCTTATAACTCAATAAATTATTATTTATTTATTTATTTTATTTATTAAGGTAATTACAACAAAATTATTACATTTGATACAAGAGTATCGGTAAACCGGAGTGTTTTGTCTCGATACCGATTCCGCCGTAGTTTATTAAAACTTTATAACGTAACAATAAAATAATATATAAAGTATACGGGAAATTTTATGAGCTTCCGAAAAACATAAGTTTTATTTGTATGTAATATTATATAACCAAGTAATGAGGATTTTTGTTCAGCATGGGTTACTGCGCATTTATTTCTCGGAATCTATTTTACGGATCAAATTGTGATAGTTATAATTGATAGGCAGGCTTCTAATCATTCTAATAATAAACCACACTAACTTACCACTTAAATATCTATATATTCAGTATCAGTAATACAAAGCTTAACAAACAAGCTTCAAGTTTTTGTTGACAGGTGCCTAAAAGTCGATCGTCCGCATCCTCTGGCCAAGAAAGATTCGCAGCGAGGAACTGTGGGCTCAGTGTAGATAAATCCCGATTAGGCAATAAATCGCATGGAGATGAATCCGGCGCACAATCCGCCTGGGCGATGATACTATCGCGTGCACTGCTCTTAACTGGAGGCGAACGCAGATCAGTTCGTCCTGTGCACTCGTAGAGGCGCTCTATTAAGCAGCTTAATGCCGTTCTGATGATCTGGAGCGACATTAGGAGCACTGCTGGGAACAAGAGACGTAGCGTAAGCTCGTAAAGGTCCTCTGTACCTCTGGGGTACCATACATACATACATACATATAATCACGCCTGTTTCCCAGAGGGGTAGGCAGAGATCACGGATTTCCATTTGCTACGATCCTGACAGACGACTTTCGCTTCGCTCTGGGGTACCATAGGAATAATAACAGGTGTCATTAAAAGTTCTCTACTTCATGTTTTATTTGACTTACAATATTTATCTGTAACGATCTAAGAATGAATTAATCGTTAACTTCAAATTTTCAAACAATTTTTCGACCACTTTGTTGATGTTCGATTTTGATGAAATTTTGAATATAATTGTAAATTTAGTGCCAATCTAATTTGATGGAATCATGAAGCTGGACTGATGATGAAGATCGAAGGTGGCCATAGGAAATCGATAAAAACACACAATTTAAAGAAAATATAAGATTGGGCTTGTTAGAACCGTCTTTTCGACAACAAATATTGTGGCTAACAATATATTGTCATTTTGAATTCCATAAAATTTACCCTTACCCAAGTCGTTTTTCGAAAATTTGGTGTTATGCAGTACCTATTTGAGGGTGTTTTTTATTAACGGCCAAAAAAACACATTTTGCATGAATAGATTTTCCTCGATTTTTATATTTTAGTATATCTAAGAGACACCCCTAAGGAGCTTATTGAAGCAAAAACTATCTTGTTGGAAATTAGTTTTACCTCAAACCTTATTTCCGCTCTACTATAAGGGTTCCGTTATTTACGTTTGAGTTACGGAACTGTGAAAATCATGTGAGTTTCACTTAATTACCAGTAGGAACTTAATTCAATCTTATCCAGGTAGAAGCTTAGTTTAATTTAATTACAAATGTGGACAAATACTCTGCCATGAAGACTAATATGGGTAAATTATATTTTGAACTGCGTACATCGTGGGATGAAGCTACTGGCAGAATGTTTGGATAATTCATGGATTCAGCTTTGCTTTCGTCTGATTATCATTATTAAAATACATGAAATATATCTAGTATGTAGATACTTGATTATATAGACATTGTAGATTCTAATACACCAATGTGGTTTCCCGCATAATTAGTACATGCGCCACTTTATATTATACTGATGCCTAGGCCCTTGAGAAATAATATGTATGGTAATTTAGAGTTCGGGTTCTCGAGGAACATCCACCATTTTTGTGTTTTAGGTATTCTGAAATAAATCGCTTTGTAAGTAGGTCTCCTCTACTCCAAATCGAGAAGCTTTATTTAATTGCATAAAACATCCTCGTCGTATGCAGAAAAAACACTAGAAGAAATGTAATATTTTCACAAATGCAACTAAACAATTACGATATGGGCATACTCACTACAAACACATCATCACCTGTCTTATCACAATTATTTTATTAGGTGTCTTATTTAATTAAGCTCTTTGTTGTTAATGTTATTCACTATATTTTTTATAATCACACCATGTTCAATGTAAGTAAATAAATACACACGGGTTACTCACGTCTTTTAACTCGAATATTGCTCAACATGTGTTTAAATCAATGTAAGTACCTAATTAAAACGTTTTTTATATTTAATATATGTGTATTACCGCAACGCGTGTATTATCCGCTTCCTAGGAATTTTACTTAATTTTTCTTGGTTAATAAATGAGTAGATACTACATTTATTGTTAGTACTTAATATATTAGCCAGTTTAATTCTAGTATTACTTTTTAGGATGCATAACTTTAGGATAATGAATATTAGATAAGTGTTATTATAATGAAACACAATATTCGTGATTAAGTATTAACTGCATTATTGGGACCGATAGAAATTAATTGAAATTCCAGAGCATTAGTATCTTCGAAGTAGGAAGCTAGGTAGATAATCGTTATAATGTTGAAGCACTTGGCACAAAGGGTAAGACGTGGTAAGACGAAGAAATTAGAACATGCCTTTAGATTCTAGAAAGTCTGGCTATGCACTGTAGCAAGAAACTCTAGCCAGTATTGACTGGGATAGTTGTCAAATCAAAAAGTCCATTTTACCCTTGGAATTTGAAATATTTTAAATGCACGATTATGACTGAGATAATAATTGCCGTTTTAGAGTAAAGTATAAATATACTATACTTAACTTTAGGTAAAAAAATCTAAAGATTATACTAACTTTTATTTATGTTTTTGTAAATTAGTGTTTGTAACAGAGTCACCATTCGATAAAATGTTATTCATTTTCATATGTGACCGATAAATTCTTAAAGTTATGATAATGGTATGTTAAGACAATCGCTGTGTGCGTGATTGTGGCGCCATCTCTTGGGCAGGTGGTCAATCTCTTTTTTTCCTTTTTTATAAATAGGTTGTATTCCTTGCTTATACAAGGTATAACAAAAATGCTGGTGATCCTTTTAAGGGCATAATTGGTATCGTAATCTAATTACGAAATAGTATGAAAAAAAATTTTTCGCGCGGAAAAAAAATTTTGGTTTAGTATGGAGGGTCGGCCGGCTGGGACCACCGGTCCCGTAGAAAAAATTTTTTTTTTCCTGTCCTAAAATTTTTTCTCCTACTTTTTCTTAGTCGTAATACGATACCAATTATGCCCTTAAAATCCGTTTAAGCCGTACCAGTATTTTTGTTACACCCTGTATGAAATGTAACTGCCTGATTCACTATTTTGACAGCAGACAGGGGATTTGCAGTTTCATTTCTTGTCATACTGAGCACTGCGATCGTTCTCGTTACCCCCACCATGCACTTCGCACATAGCGAATAATAGGTAGATATGTACTCTCGTGAGTAAGTAAATATCCGAATAACCCACGAATAGCTGAAACAAAAACTCTAAAACGATAATGTTCAAAACAATGTACGTAGAAAGTAAGGCGCAACTTTTAAAATATTTAATATAAATTTGAATGACCGGGCCGAGCCGGAAACAATTTTTCTGACTTTCGAAGCGATTATTTTGTAAAATATTCACTTATTCACAAATTGTTTAAAGTAATTAATAATTAGAGTAATGACTTCGATGTCATTTTTTAAGACATAATGTGCCATGCAACATGTTGATATCTGGCAAAAACATTTATTTATTTATTTAGTACATGTAGGTATGAAGCGCCTCTAAAAATAGCGGTGACATACGTACGGACGGACAATACATACGTAATGAAAATATAAAGATTTATTTTTTGTCATTTTGGCAACGGAACCCTTAAAACGTCAACCACGTCTCCAGTTTTTATCATATGCATACTGATCAATTTCCCAGCGGAGGGGCGGTTTAACAAAAACTGTAAACTATATAGGTGTAGATATCATAGAATTTTTAGGTATAGTATAGTGGTACGAGCGAGAGGGCTCTCAAAGGCTTTGGTAACCGCATCCTGTCGGCGATTGCACTATCGCGCACAGCATCGCGTATGCAAACGGGCTGCAAACCCAACCGCGGTCGCTAGTCCGCATGCAAAGACATTTATGCTTCCTGCACGTTCCCAATCGACACGTGGATAACAAATTGTAATCAATAAGTAACCCATTTTAATATTGATTGATTTACTTTGTGAATTGTGGGTAAAGAATATTATTTTTCTCAAAAGAAATATACATATGTGACATTCCATGAGAAAAGGTACCTTATGGCGGTTGGGGCTTACGCTATTTCTAACAACGCTGCAATACTAATGCGATGCTTCGCAACGTAAGCGCCAACCGCCATAAGGTACTTTCACCCGTGGGACGTCACATATCACTTAAATAATATATTTAAACTTAAAATTATATTTGATTGAGCATGCAATTACGTAACTAATTAAGATTATAAACAATAAAAATATTTTACTTACGACCCAAAAAATAATACAAATAGAATACGTAGAATTACAAACATTATTTTATATCATTATTATTATTTGTATGTCTTTCCCGACCACTGAACAATTCGGACCTTTGGGAGGCGAAGCCAACGCTCAGAGGCCCTGTCGACAATTTAATGAAAAGTGAGGGGTACACTAAGCGGATGCTGCCTCTGCCCGTGTCATGGGACGCACGCAGAGACAGCACCCGCCATGGTGTAAGGACTATTGAGAGTTAATGTAGTCTAAAAATATATCATTATTTATTATTAATTTCACCCTACTTAAAATTTAAAAGATACATTCGTAAAGTTTAAAATACCTTGAGTCTATTCCCAATCAAATATTATATTCTACTGTATTTATCGAGTGTTTAGTACTCCCAAAGAAGGTTTAGAACTACATAATCTCATAATACACTTATTCGTTGACTTATGCAGGTTTTCTCACGATGTTTATCCTTAGCCGAAAAGTGATTGGTAAATACTATGAAGTGATATTTCGTGTATAATTAAAGTTCCGAAAAACTTATTGGTACGAGCCGGACTTCGCAGTCTTTGCACCCAAGACGTCCGGATTCAAAGTCGGACGTCTTACCGCCAGGCTGACAAAGAATGTTATCATTATCATACATATAAGAGTAAATATACTGCTCAAAGGTTGACTGGAAGAGATCCCTTAAGGCATAAGTCCGCCTTTGTACAAATATTATGTATTCTTCCTATTGTATTTTTATTTATTGTACAATAAAGTGTTATACTACTACTAATATATCTTTAAAGCAGTTTAAAATCCAAAGGAGTATTGGAACTTCAAATGGTTTTTAATTAGCTTCTAATACTTGCCTGCCAGCGCGTTCGGCTTAGCAGTTGCATTTTAAAGCTAAGCGTTGTAACTATTTAGTGAAGACTGACAGTATTTTTTTTTATATACGTAGATAATGCCACCGCGTAGGCCGGTTTCTTTAATTATGTCTAACGTTGAATTTATTTACTTCATTTATTAATAACAGTAAATAAAATAAAAACATTATAAACAAATTCCCTACCCTAACAATCTAAACTACTTAAAACTAGAGATAAAAAATTTGGCCCAGATCACTGTCAACGGGCAGGGTGCCCAGAAGGCTGGCCGTATTGCCACGCTGAATCGCGATGGCTATTCGTTGCGCAAAATAGTAGCCAGCCCTCTGGTCACCAGAGGCCTCTATTAGGCGCGCCGACAGGTCTTTGTACAGCCGGCGCGCGCTTGGCCCCCACGGCCCCAAAGTTTCAACCCCGAACGCCGCAAATATGTAGCTACTTCCTAGAGCAACATACTTGCGGCGCTTGAGGTTTTCGGCCGAGGATGCCGCAGCGCCAGCATTATTTTTGGTGTCTGGAATATGGGACGGTGCCAAGGTATCAACGCAAGTAGCGTCCCAAACTAGCGGCCGTCCCATACTCCAAGGCACCAGTGTCATGCCGTCGGGCCTCTTGCCGTCGTCCCTGGCCAAACCGCTAGGCTCCAGGACTGCCGGCAGTTTGGCGCTGACAAGGGCCCTTCGGATGACGTCGTTAATGCTGGCATGGCGGGGGATCCTTCCAGCGCTTCGGACGCATGAAAGACCGTGGTGGCCAAGGTTGTTCACCATGACGCCACATTGACAGCGATGCGGGTGGTTCGTTGGTGCCCCTAAACGTAAGCAAGTTGCGAGGCGGAAGGTGGTATTGTCTAATAGTGTACCAATATTGGGAGACGGTAGTGCTGTTAGCCAGAGACCCGACTCCCACTCTGCAGTAGCGAGGAGACGAGCGCGGTCTGTCGAACTAGGTGACGTATCTAATAGATGTTTCCGTACTAGTCGACAGAGCGGCTCGTCCCATCGCCTCTGCGAGCAGGGATGGTCAGGTAGGTCGGTGTTCGGGCAGGTTATAGACCAAACGTTCCTGGCCTCGGAGCAGTGTGCAGCCTCCAGGGACCCAATGGAAGGGGCCAGTATTTTTCCTATAAGGCTTTGAGCACCATGCACCGAGGACAGGAACGCAGGTAGTGCCACACAGGTGATTTTGCGGATACCCAGGCCGCCGAACCTAATAGGTAGGCTAGCCTGGGTCCAAGTTCTGTCGTCAAATGAAATGTTAAAAATGGATGTCAATGTTTCTACTATTAATGTATCTAATTTTAAGGCCAAATCAGGGTATTTCCAAAGATGGGATGCGCGGAGAATGTATGTGAATTTTGGCACAAATAGGCAATGTTTTATAATTGAATAAGCGGAGTGAATGTTAATTTTTGCCAAACGGTGTGATGTACCTTTGAAATTTTGAATTTTAGAGTCTACAAAGTTTTCAAATGATTGGTCCAAAATGGGACAGCCAAGGAGGTGAAGTGATTCTTTATTTATAATTTTGAGACCAGGAGCCAGATTTTTAAAAAGGTCTATTTTATTCTCCTTGTTTGGACAGGAATCGGTAATAAAAAGTTCGCATTTGGAAAAATTTAGTGAGAGGCCAATTGTTTTCAAGTCTGTAATTATCTTTTTGAAATCTTCGAGAACAGAAGTCACTTCACCGCCGAGGGTACCGTCATCCAGATACCACACGTTTAATTTAGAATTTAGTTCCTTAATGATGGGGTGTATGGCGAGACTGAAAATTGCTGGTCCGAGAGGGTCGCCTTGTTGACAACCTACACATGAATCTAGAACATTGGTTTTATATAATAATTTGGACGGGGAACTATAGCATTGCCAAAGGAATTTATAAGTCTGGGGAATTTTTTCTTTTATTTGTGTCAACAAGGCGCCCCTGTCTACAGAGTTAAAAGCGTTGCAAACATCCACCTTCAGCAGGACCTCTCCTGCTTCATGTTCGAGGAACGTTCGCACGGCATGCACTGCAGCTTCGCATCCACTTTTAGATCCAAACCCCAGTTGAATAGGTTGGAGTTCCGAACCAAGCTGATCAATGATGGAGCGGCAGGCAATCTTGGCGGTAAGACGTCGGAGCGTTGTCCCAACGGCAATGGGCCGAATACCGCCATCTTTTTTCGTTAAAGCGCAAAGGTTTGCTCCATACAAAACGTCTTTAATATCGTCTGGGACCTGACCGGCCAGCATGATGTTCACCAGGGCCGTCAGGTCCTTTAAAAGTGTTTCCCCAGTTTCTCCGCAGCCGCTGCACAGAAGATCCTTAAGGTGCTGGGGTGTCAGGCCATCCAGGCCTCCTGCGGAGCCATTGGGGAAAGACATCACTGCTCCAATTACATCTTGTGGGGTGGCTGTAAGATTTGGTTCGATAGGTTGAGGGGGTTCAGGAAGACAAAGGTTTGTAGCTGAAGGTGGGTGTTTACTGTAGAGAGCTGTGAGTGTGTCAGAGTTGTTAGGGGCTACTGCATCATCAGAAAAAAGCAAGCGAGCCGCACCTCTGATATCGCCATCAGCTACCTTACTTTCAACTGTTTTAAATAAATTGTAAGTGGAATTTCTAAAATTGTCGGGATTATGATGAAACGACTTATCCTTGCAACAATTATCCTTGACTTTTTGGGTTAGCGATTTTGAATTTTGATTTGAATTTATATGTAATACTTTAAAGGTGAATGTTAACAAATGTTCCCAGTTTTGTGTTGAGTTTTCACAGAGAATTGTTTTGATGGTGTCACTTAAAGATTTGGAAACTGATATGCGGGCGCCTCGTGGTATGCGTTTTAATACCGGGCGAGAACTTTTTAGATCACATAGAATTTGGTGAAAAGGTATGTCTGGTCTCGTGTGATTCGGTAACTGGGAATGCGAAGGTGCCGGAACATTTGTCTGTGAATGTGACAGTAAGGAAGATGAGGGTTGAGTAAGGCAAGAGCGGTGTTTTTTGGCAATATGAATGTTAAGGCCTCTAGAGCCTTTAAAAAAACGCGGCTCAATGCATTCAGGGCAACGAAGACGGTTTTCTGGCGATGCAGTAGTTCGTGAAGGACAAGAAAGGCTTACGAGGGGCATCAACAATACCTCAAGAGACAAAAACTACTTAAACAACACTTAAAATTAATAGAAAAACACACGGAGTACTAAATACTTAACTAAATTAGTAAAGATCATAAAAACAGATATACGGTGCTTATTAGATGGGGGCTTCTTGTGCTCCAAGCACTTGCGCTTGATAAGGGGAAACCCTCTGTGGTATTGAGCTCTTTAGGTGCAAAATCCGCTGTATTTCCTCAGAAAACCGGTAACTGGTAGATGTGCGAGTAATTGGTGCACTCTCCTAAAATAACTGCTTCTTCAAGATATGCACGGTGTACGTATGCAGGCACGGAGGGCCAGTCATCAAAATCAATAACACAACATAAATCTTATTGAAATAGGAGACTATGTAAACAATATCGATGTTTTCCTAACTGACATTAATGTCATATCTGTCGAGCCGCGCTATGGTGCTCCTCTCGAGTTAGGCCTGCGGTCTTACTTCAGAAATACTTTTGTTAGACATACCTGAAAAGTTTATTATACCACGCAAGCCTTTCCCTGATAATTTCCAAGAAAATCTTTGAGTATTTAACAAAAGTAGGTATGAAAACCGTAACTCATTCTATTTCCGAATTTAATCAAAAAACCCAAAAATAGCGAAGGAAAAATGAGAGCAATAGCTTCCATTTTCCCTTCGCCTTGGGTACTCCGATACAAATAACGATTTGTATTGATATTGGATCACATTACTTTACGTAAATTGAAATAATATAAAGTATAGCAACGGCGTCTACTTTGCACGCTTTCATTTAACTAGTAGGTAACATAGCAGTGAGTATTACCTAAAACTAATAAAATTAAACACTTTTCCAGTGTTCAATTGTGCCATAGATAAATAAGTTCCTATAAAGAAAGAAAATAAGAAAGAAAAACGTTTATTCGTGACGTAATACTTAAGCGTTATAAATGGTACACATGTACTTAATGAATAAAACTGAGAAGGATACATAGTAGGTAGGCTATAGGTTTCTCATGCCATACATTAGTAATCCTACTTAGTAATAAAGTTGTTTGGGAGGTAGTAAATAAATATATAAATATCATGGGATAATCTTACACAAATCGACCCACAGCAAACTCAATAAGGCTTTTGTTATCGGTTTTAGGCGACGATATATATTTAATTATAGATGGATATAGATAAATAATTGAATGAATAGAAAACATCCATAACTCAGAAACTAATATCCGAGATAAACATGTAAATAAATGCCCTGACCTGAATTCGAACCTGGGACCTCCTGCTTCATAGGCAGGCACCAACCAGGCTAGGAGGCCGTAGTATAGTTAAACTTATTCTTTTTACATTTTAAGTACACTTAATACTTTGCTAAGTAAGTAACTTTCAGCTTGCTAGCTGAAATCTTACTATATTTTTAATATATTTGAGCAAACCTCGCGTTTTAAAGATATATTTGGGACATAAAAAATGGCTCAAAATTTTCGTTTATAATCTGCAAGGTCTTTAAAAAATAAAAATGTCACGTATGTATTTCCATTTTTTACATAAATTTGGTGTTTTATTAAATAAATTTAATTAATGATTTTCACGTCTGTTCTCAATTGTTGCCCAATTATAGTGTCACCTAAAGTGAGTACCATTTGGATCTCAAAACAATGTAGGTACACAAATTCACATTTCTCTGTAATTTCGGCTAATTGGGGGCTATTACTGCGTTTTCTACCCATGGAAGGAAGTCCTGGTCGCCGTTTTTCGATTACGTAAGAGAATCACATTTTTTTATAACTTCACATTAAGTATTTAATAGCCTGTACGCTTCGTTACGCGTTGTTTAAAATCGATCTAAGTACCAGTTGGTATCCAGAGGGAATATTGTTAGTATACCGGTACGCAAACTTCTATCGGTAACCATAAAGAATTCGTCGCGTTGGTAAGTGGGTACTTTAGTTTGTACTAGAAAGGTGCCGGCTCTATATATGGGTAATAAAATGGAGTGCGCTCTGAAACACTCGTCGGTATTAAACATCCACTAAACCTTTTCGGTGGACAAATAAATATTATATATTATACTTTTATCTACACCCATATCATAAACCCTCCATGATGCGTTCAAAACCCGCACGTTATAACCACCATAAAATAGATTGTTTCGTTAGTAGTTAAAACAAATGTCTTATCTGTAACGATGTTATTATTATCAAATAATAAGCAAAAATTCGATATCATTATGAAAATCCGGGTGGGCCCCGCCCGCCGGCACGCGCCTCCCGACCGCCGGCTCAATCGAGTTGGCCATGGCGATGGCAGTGCAATCCGTGCAATGGCAGTCATTCAATCATCATTTCGGGTTTATAATATGTGTGTAGATAAAGCAGTGTATGCAACTGTACGTAATTAGGCCTTAAAACACTCGTGTGATTTTATAATGAAACTCACTTCGTTCGTTTTATAAAACCACACTCGTGTTTTGAGGACCCCTATTACGTAACAGTCACATAAACTACTAATTTCAGTTTTGTGTAAAACAAATATTAATGTGTTAGTATACATAGTTAAAAGTACTACTCGCGTAGCAATTTGACTGCCTGACATTATGTATGTATGTATGTATGTATATATCACTTTATTGCACATAAACAAGTTTAACAATACATTAAACTACATACTACATTTTGTTTATGCATTTTTATATATGTCATAACCAACTACACTTTTAAAATATTAATACAACTCAGCTTCATTTTTTTTATTGTATCACCATCGGCCTGTAACAATCAAAGCGAGATCTTTAAAACTTGTGACCTTTATTACCTCCAATTCTTAATTTATATTCTAACCTACATATCTTACTACATATACCTAGTATGTCGTTATGACGCAAGACGCAACCATTTGAAGATACTTATAAGTATATCAAGGTCTTCCTTCAGGGGTGTACCTCGGAATTCCTAATAACGTTTGTCCTAAAATCACTTGCCCTAACCGTTTTGTCCTAATTGTCATTTGCCCTAATGATCAATTACCCTAACAGTCACTTGTCATAATGTAATGAATGCCCTAATGCTCATTTGTCCTAAAATTGTTTACCATAATGTTCAAAAATCCTATTTTTTTTTTGCCATAACATTTGAAACCCCTAATGACATTTGTCCTAAAATTACTTACCCTAACCGTTTTGTCCTAATTGTCATTTGCCCTAATGATCAATTATCCTAACAATTACTTGTCATATTGTAATGTTTGCCCTGAAGCTCATTTGCCCTAAAAATTCTTACCATAATGTTCGAATATCCTAATTTTATTTGCCATAACGGCGTAGGTTAGGGTTATTTTTTTATGACCCTAAAAACGAAACTGCTCCCAGAGATAGGCAGGTTAGGGTTATTTTTTTATGACCCTAAAAACTAAACTGCTCCCAGAGATAGGTAGGTTAGGGTTATTTTTTTATGACCCTAAAAACTAAACTGCTCCCAGAGATAGGTAGGTTAGGGTTATTTTTTTTATGACCCTAAAAACGAAACTGCTCCCAGAAATAGGTAGGTTAGGGTTATTTTTTTTGATGACCCTAAAAACGAAACTGCTCCCAGAGATAGGTAGGTTAGGGTTATTTTTTTTTTATGACCCTAAAAACGAAACTGCTCCCAGAGATAGGTAGGTTAGGGTTATTTTTTTTTATGACCCTAAAAACGAAACTGCTCCCAGGGATAGGTAGGTTAGGGTTATTTTTTTTTGATGACCCTAAAAACGAAACTGCTCCCAGAGATAGGTAGGTTAGGGTTATTTGTTTTTGATGACCCTAAAAACGAAACTGCTCCCAGAGATAGGTAGGTTAGGGTTATTTTTATATGACCCTAAAAACGAAACTGCTCCCAGAGATAGGTAGGTTAGGGTTATTTTTTTTGATGACCCTAAAAACGAAACTGCTCCCAGAGATAGGTTGGTTAGGGTTATTTTTATGACCCTAAAAACATATGAGCATTAGGGCAAGTGACAATTATAAAAAATTACCAGTAGGACATTTAATATTAGGGTATGAAATAATAGGAAAAATAATATTAGTTCATTTGAAATTAGGTGTTTTGATCATTAGGACAAATAACTTTTAGATCAAATAATAATTATGACAAATTAATATTATTGAAAAAAAAGTTAAGGCAACTGATGAATAGGTCAAATGATATTAGGTAATAACATATTAGGGAAAATAAAATTCATCGATACGATGATAGGGCAACAACAATTAGGACAAATGAGCATTAGGGCAAATGATCATTAGGACAAATAGCATTAGGGAATACAAAAATAGGACAAAAAACTTTAGGGATTCAGATATAGATCCCTTCCTTCAGAAATAAGTTATGGAAATAAGTCATCTTGACTTAATTACAGGAAGTCCCAAGATGGACGACAAAAAGGAAACTTGAGTGATTACGAAATCTTATAAACATGACAGTTGTTAATAATGAATTTCCTTACAAAGTTACTGTTATTATTATTATTTTTTATGATTTAATTTGTACACCCTGACATCTTTATCTCTAGACATTTTTATTTTTATATAATGTAATAAGTAATAATCTATTCTTTCGACACTGACATTCTTTTTTAATATGAATTGATTTGTATAATCTGACATATAGGTAATCTTGAAGCAATACTTTTGTGGTTAATCTGATATAAACATTATTTCATCTTAAACACGCACACCTGTCATTTGATAATTTATTTTAAACATTTTACGTTGCTTGACTCGGTTTATATGTAATGCTTCTATAATGCATGTTAGTCCCTAGATAAAAATAAAATATACCAATTAGCACGTAAGGTTTAGCTGTAAGTGCTTATTGTAGAAATAAACAAATAATAAACAAATAATAATAAATAAAGTCACCCCTAACATACATATAAATAGGTCAGATTTGTTATAATTCTACTTTCGAGAGCTAATAAAACAGGGTCCTTTCATTAGACACACCGAGCAGGATACCATCGCGGATACAGACTTCTGGCGAAGGGCGCGAGATTAGACGACGCAACGGAGCCACACACTTACGTCAACTAAACTAGTAGTATCTTTTGTAATACGCAGTGCTTTGTTTTTTTCTGTAATGCCGCGTAACTGATTTGAATTATACATAAATAATAGTAGATTGTACAACAAGAGGGCATAAAGCGATCCATTTTTATCCAAAGCAATTTATTGTTGAGGATAAAAATGTCAATTATGCCCGAGGTATATATACATTCTGCTTTTCACTTCGATTGTGAGGAAAATTTAAGTTGAGAGCAAATAAATAATTACCTTAGGTACACATATGAAAGAACATTGATTTCGGCGGCCATATTCATTGTTCTACTACTTTTTGCTCACTCTGTTCGATTAACGTATTATGCGACAGTGCAATTTCAACGTCACTCGACGTGATTATTTATGTTCAATCGTTCAATAATTCTGGGAAATAATATTTTCACTTCAATTTAAACAATGAAATCGCTTTGCAGCAAGCAATTTCATTGTTCACTTCACCAACTTCCACCAATTAATTTTTCAATGTTTTTTTTTTAATTTTCATCATGTGAATTTATACTTAGATTGTGACGTGTTTTATGCCAAGTCGGCATTTTGTAACAATAATCAACTCCTATTTTATCTAATTTCATTAATTTAATTATAGAAAACATGGAATTCAAATAATAATAGCAAGAATAAAATAAAACAACAAGTTTCAATAGTCTACGCAATTTTACTGCTTAATTAAATTGTGCAATATATTTTGACTGTGCTTGGCTGTTGAGCCTCATTGTCTTAGTTTTAGAAGAAAATTTTACTTTACGCACTAGAGCACAAAGAGCGATTTTATGTCGTCTACGCACGACTTAAAGTCGAACTTACGAAGTGAAAATATAATTTCTTGATTGCCTTTACATTCGAGAACTGTTTGAAGAAAATATTTTAAAATAGATTTTAAGTAAGAATTTCCTATTCACCTCTAAACATATATTATGGTACAACATTGTACAAGTCATATTACTAATAAAATTTAAACATGTACATGGATGCTTAAGTATATCGCTATTTATACATACCTAGGTACATTACATACATGGGACAAATATTTATATAACTAGCAACGAGTTGGTTAATGATAATAATTTAATTAATAAAGTCAATTATATGCTTACATTGATTTATTTATATTATATTACACTCTGAGCCTCAAAGGAGCAATAATAATAGCAATATAATATGATCTCGTATGCTGTAATTACTGCTAGACAAGACAATAATGGCTTGGCTTTGGTTATCTCCCAAACGCAAGCTTCGCCGATAATGGGTGACTGTAGTATTTAAGTAATAAAATCGAATCGAATTAATCAACTCATGAAAGTCATACAAATGAAAGTCAATAACGATAAAATACACTTTTAAATCAGAACATTACAAATAAAATTTAGAACGGGAACCGAGGTCGATTCTATTCGGATGGGGTGGCACTTAAAAAAAGGAAATTGCTTTACGTGTGCCTTCGAAAATACGACAATTTAATTCGATTTCTCTGAAGTCCGATCATGTGATTTCGGCTTGAAGGAAAATATTTCGTAATACGCCCGGTAATAACTACCAGACTGCTATCAATATAGCGCTCGGTGTAAAATAAGCTCAATTGAGGTAGACATTTTTTTTCTTACTATGGAGGTACATTTTATATCTGGATAAAAGTACTTGATAAATTATTATTTTTGTTAACCCGCCTCTCCTAGTGCTGGTTAATTTGTTACAGTAGGTACTGTTTGTCCGGTGGCTTAAGGATAAAAGACGCCATACTTTTTAAACAAGGCGTCTTAAACCGCTGGACTAACTATACCTAAATATACATATATAAATATATATATCAACATTCATAAATGTTATATATCAACATCCTATTTCCAACTATTCCTAAAAAAAAAAACAATCGCTATAAGCCATAAGTAAAGGTGTACACTATACACATGTAGGTATTATGTAGTAAATAAACGACTCTTCAAATCATGGCATGTTAGCTCACGGCTTAATGGCATGAGAACAATTTTTGTTGTACGCCATTGAGTTATAATATAATAGAGGCGCAGACACAAACAAGATTTTCCGAAAATATAGCACAAAAAAATGTGTAGCCGGCCAGTGCGAATTATTTAACATTGTTAAGGTTGTATTACAAATTAGAAGAAAGATATGATAAAATGTCACCTGTCATTCATCTGGCGTTCAAAAATCACATGGCACATAAGTGCAATGGAGTCGCTCTTGGATCAATTACTTTATTATGTATACTTAATTTGTTTATTATGTACCTATACTTAATTGTGACCCCCTAACCTTTTTAATTCTTTTTGGGGTTCTGTAGACAACTAGGGACATAGTTCCAACAGGTTGAGTTTTAAACCGTTTTTGGTGTATTGTGTATTGTGACGGGCCGGCAAATACGGAACCCAACATTGAGGAGGGCCCGACATGCTCTCGGACGGATTTTCTACCTAAGTTTGTGATGCGAATGTTAAAAGTTGTAGGCAAACGTCAGGTACCCAGATCGGTTGCCTGATTCGACTCCAGAATGGAATGAAAACTGCACACGGTCGGTTATGTTTACTTGTTTGCGTTCTGACCTAACGTATTGCTGACGGTGTAAACCGTACGGGCACAATGGGTGGCGGGTGAGGGTTATTGAGTTTTTCAGCCGCCGAGCGAGCAGAAAGGGAAGCAGGCATGCGGCCCATGCGGGGGCGAAGTACATGCTCAAGACAAATTTAGAATCAAAAGAAACACAATAGCTCGGTAAACATAGTATTTCATGCTTTCTTTTTAAATCTTTAATTCAAAAATTGACAGATCACACTTTGAAATAATGAAAAAATAATAAACGAAAATATTTACATAATTGCTTTCTTGGGATTAGATATGAGGATATTACGGTATCATTTGAGGTATATTTTACAAAAACCGGCTAAAGTTCGTGTCGGACCACGCATAACAGAGAGTTATTTAAAAAAATCACAAGTTATATCACAAGGTCGTATCTGCCTATGTACGTAGTTTTTTGGAGATCACTCAAAAACTCCTTAACCGATAATGTTCAAATAATTTTTTTAGCAATTTCACTAGTGGCGCCTTGTGTTAAAATACACCTTGTGTTAAAATGTTATAAGGATACGTCTCAAAATGTCTGTGGCATACTTACGGAAGGACGGACGGACGGACAGACGGACATGACGAAACTATAAGGGTTCCGTTTTTGCCAATTTAGCCACGGAACCATAAAAAATGATTCAACATTATAAAATATAATATAATAATAAAATTTACTAAATAAGTTTTAATAATTTTCTGAGTTTCGTAATTTAAAAAAAACAACAACTACTCCACTAGCCTTATGCCTCAATGCTGTCAGTTCGGTTTAAATTTACGAAACCTTTACTTCCTATCGCCGATTGTGCCTATAGTTCGTTGACCTTCATGCTGTAGCAATTAAGCTTAATCCCTAGTCTCACTTACACTGGTAATATTTTAACGAAACGTTTGTTAGTCCTTTGTAAATATACTCGTCGGAACGATCGGGCTTCGCTCGGCTCGGGCTCGGCTCTCTTCGGCAAAATTGGTTGCGTTGCACCCGCTTTTACTGTGCCACATTTGGAGTGCTGATTTCTTATCTAGTATATATAAAATCATTGTTGTACGCCTACAATGAATGAGGAATATGCGCTTTTAAATGAATGGTAAATTTAGATTTCATTCACAGATGACTATTTGTAAACATTCCGAGGAAAGTGTATGACTACCGCCCAAGAGTTATTGTATAATCGAACGAGCGGAGCGGAAGCGAAGCGAATTCTTACAAACAACTTCTGACTACTGGGACGTCTCGGCATTTCGATGGCTTTTTGACTATGAAAGTTTATTCGATGATAACTTGAGTAGCGTTTTCATGATCTTTATGAAATTTGTTGAGGTTGGAGAGAAGAGGAATCATAATATGAGTCTTGTTGTATTAGTCAATTTGTTTGCAAGTATATCGCGAGTTCTCTGTTCGAGGCGGACTATTAGTATATAGGTTAGTATATATAATATATATATATATAGATATATGCTGAAAAAACTTATTCTGTACCAGTGGCGGAGGGTTAACATTTTTCTAAAGTAAGCCGGAGCTTAATTTGGCTAAAATTTTCTTTACGAGCTGTAGGGAAACTGTTCAGATGTTTGAAAATTAGGCAAACTGACGGGAATCATTTTCTATGGACGCACCGCCACTGTTCTGTGTTCAACTAACTTTTAACTCTCCTAAACCACCACAGTCTACGAAACAGGTCGGTAAGCCCAAATATCCGGGTGATTTATTTCGTGAGAGTATTATGGGCACTAAATAAGCTAATCTAAGTCAAGCTCACTCACTGTAAGGACATTAATCTGCTAGTTTTATTTAAATGCACTAACTTACTAGGTACTAGGTACTTACTAGTCAATATTATTAAAAGTAATAAAATCCTTAAAATAGTGAAAAAAGATAAAGGCGTTATATAGATGCAAAGAATGATTGATATGTATTTAATTTTTACACCATTCTCTTTTTGTTGAGATTTAAAACAGCCGCTGTTCCATCTTGTAATGTTTACCCAATATGCCAGTAGATGGCGCTGAACTATCGGGTAGAAGGCGCTATCGAGATTTTTATACGCCACATATATAGGTTCAAAAGATCATCGAATATTTGAGTTAAATAGAGTTCAAGTAACCAACCGGGATAAAGTGAAGTGACAAGTAGTAGTAAGTGTGTGTCGTGAAGTGAACAATTTGGTCCTATCGAGTCGGATCAGACCGTGACGCGAGTGATAGTGCAGTGCAAAGTGGACTCTATTGGATTGCATTAAGGACTATAATTGAGTAAGATCGTTTCATTTATATGAACTTGTAAAATTTCGCGAAGAGTGCTTTGGACTTAGAATATTTCCGCGATATTTAGGACTTAGAATAATTTCGTTGTGTTCTGGACTTAGAAAATTTAGCAGTTTCCGAGACTTAGAAAATTTTCATAAAATTTGAAACTTAGAAAATTCTCATAGAATTTGAGACTAAGAATAAAAACAGTGTTTCAAAGACTTTGAAATTTTAGATGAATTAGAAGTTTTGAAGAACATAGAGAAATAATTGAACTTAGTAAAAATGGATGCCTTATATCTAGTTCAAGCAAATAACTTACATCTTCTTCAGAAAGCGACCGCAAACTTCAAGAAGAGTCCCAAGGCGCGACTTACCAAGTCATACTTGAAAGTCAGAGTTGAGAATATAGACAAACTTTGGGAAGTTTTTCAAGACACTCATAGAGAGATAGTGAAGATTGCGTCAGCAGAACAACGAAAGAGTCACGAATATTTTACGGAAGATATATACGATATTGCAGAAGAGTTGTACTTAGACACCAAAGCAGAGATGATCGAGAAATTAGAAGACGAGCAAACGAGTCATATATCAGGAACGGAGAAGCAATCCATCAGACCACAGAGCCAGGAAGTGAAGCTACCTAAGATTAATATACCACAGTTCAATGGAAATTACAATGATTGGGGGACTTTTAAGGATCTATACACATCTCTCATTCATAACCAGAGTTCATTGAGCCCAGTGCAGAAATTGCACTATTTGAAGAGTAGTCTTAGTGGTGAAGCTGAGCAACTGCTAAAGCACATTCAAATTACTGAGAAGAATTATGAAGTAGCATGGAAAACCTTACACAACAGATACAACAACAAGAGGATTATGGTGAACTCAATCTTGAATAGATTTTTGGGTCAAAAGAAACTGAGTTTTGAATCTGCCAAAGGTATCAAAGAATTGCTGGATATTTCTACAGAATGTCTGAACAGCTTGAAGAACAATGACATTAGTATCGAGAACTGGGATCCAATCATAATACATCTATTGGTGAACAAATTAGATACAGAGTCACACAAGCAATGGGAAGAGGATCTGAAGAATTTGTCTGTAGAAGAACTGCCAACCCTGGAACAATTCAGCATATTTTTGGAGGGAAGATTTAGAGTTTTAGAGATGATTCAAACTGCTCACCCAAAAGAGAAGCCTCAAGTTAAAGCCAAGACATTCCATGTAACCTCTACGCCTAGCAGTACCTCAGACTCCAATCAACAATGTGGTTTTTGCAACGAAGAGCACTTTATCTTTAACTGCAAGGAGTTCGCAAAGCTGGATCCTGAGCAACGATCCCAAGAAGTTCAAACAAGAGGTCTTTGTTTCAACTGTCTACGGTCTGGACATAGCGTGAGATTTTGCAAACGTAGTACTTCATGCCTGCGTTGTAAGAGGAAGCACCACACACTACTACATGTTACTAAACCTACCCCGGTATCACGAGAGGAGAAACCAGAGCAAGAAAACAAAGAGCAAGCTACACCAAAACTCAACATAGTATCTCACTGTGCCTCACAAAGTCAGGTTACTCTTTTAGCTACAGCACTAGTGAATATTATGACAAGCAGAGGAGCGCAAGTAGTTCGAGCACTCATAGATCCATGTTCGCAAGAGTCATTTATAACAGAGGAGACAGTCAGAAAACTACAACTCAAGCGAACAAGGGTGGAGGGTCATGTGACAGGTGTTGCGAAAATGCAGACTTCGATCAAAGACGCGGTGGAGTTACAAATCGTATCGAGACTAAACGAGAATCAGAAAGTAAATTGTACCGCCTACGTGATGGACGAAGTAACTGACATAATGCCTGCTACAAAGATCAATAGAGAACAATGGTCTCAACTACACGGATTGGAATTAGCCGATCCTGCATACTACAATCCTGCAAATATAGATTTGCTTCTTGGTGTGCATGTCTACACTGACATTTTAATGCACGGAGTCATCAAGGGCAAACCAGGATCACCGGTGGCGCAACAAACAATATTCGGATGGATAATTTCAGGAGGGAGGCCCACCGAAGAGTACGGGAAAGTTGGAAAAATTGTAAGCATGCATTTGAGTGTGAGCCTAGACAACATGCTACAAAGATTTTGGGAATCGGAGACGCTAGACACTGAGAACAAAGACACTCTGACGCCACTCGAGAAACGAGCTGAAGAGATTTACGAGAAAACACTAGCGAGAGATGAGGATGGAAGATTCATAGTTGGACTACCATTCGTACGAGATACACCGATTGTACCCGAGAATTCCCGCACAATTGCTGTGAAAAGACTAGAATGTCTTGAGAGAAAGTTATCACACAACAGCAAATTGAAAACAGAGTATGATAAGGTAATCAAAGAGTACCTTACCTTAAATCACATGGAACCAGTAGACAAGCCTGAGAAAGAGAACAAAACAGTCTACCTTCCACATCACGCTGTAGTTCGTGAAGATCGAGAGACCACAAAGGTTAGAGTGGTATTTGACGCATCCTGCAAAGGATCGAACGGAGTATCTCTCAATGATGAACTACTGGTTGGACCGACTCTACTTGAAGAGCTTAGAGACGTCATCATGAGATGGAGACAAAACAAGATATGTTTTGTTGCAGACATCGTTAAGATGTATCGACAGATAAAGGTTCGGGAAGAAGACACTGACTATCAAAGAATTTTGTACAGACTCGATCCAAAAGAAGAAATTCAAGACTACAGAATGCTAACTGTCACCTTTGGTACAGCATCAGCTCCATATTTGGCGATAAGAACATTAAAACAGCTGGCCAAAGAAGAGAGAGACACATTTCCAACAGCATCTGAGATCATAGAAAGAGACTTTTACATGGACGATGTACTTACGGGATTTGATGATGTGAAGTCAGCATTAGAAGCACATGAACAACTGAACCAAGTTATGAGCAAAGGTGGATTCGAATTACAAAAGTGGGCTTCTAACAGCAGAGAATTTATGTCGGTTATACAACCTGAAAAGAGAGAGAGTTCGAACACATTAGACATGAACAGAAAGAGTCACATAAAGACATTAGGAATAGTCTGGAATATAGACGAAGACAACTTGAAAGTTACACAGAAAGAAATCGAGAGTGCTAAACCTGTGACAAAGAGAAATGTACTCGGAAAGATTGCATCACTTTTCGATCCATTGGGTTGGTTAGCTCCAGCAATCATGACAGCAAAGATGTTCATGCAGAAGCTATGGCTGGAAAAGTTAGAATGGGATGACGAACTACCCGCAGATCTGAAAGATGAATGGAGCCAATATCAAGAAGACTTACATGCGTTATCAGAGATACAGATTGAACGATGGACTGGTTCTAAGAGAAATTCAGCGATCGAGTTACATGGATTCTCCGACGCATGTCAGAAAGGATATGCAGCAGTAATTTACATTCGAGTTGTACACGAAGATGAGTCACAATGTCAAGTGTCTTTAATTACAGCAAAAACAAAAGTTGCACCAGTTGTTAAGCCACTATCCTTGCCACGGCTTGAGTTATGCGGCGCGTCGCTGCTTAGCAAACTAATGAAACATGTGATGAGAGTTTTGAATATCGAGTTGCAACAGACGTATGCGTGGGTAGATTCAAAAGTGGTTTTAGCCTGGATAAAAGGAGATCCAAACAGATGGACACCATATGTCAAGAATCGAGTGATTGACATAAGGAGCAATTTAGACACACACTGGTTATATGTCAACACTAAGGATAATCCAGCAGATCCAGCTTCCAGAGGACTGTCACCTAGCAAGCTGAAACAGAATCAGTTGTGGTTCAAAGGTCCAGAATTTTTACGAGAACCTGATTTCACTGTACCTGTCGATCCCATTCCTGAAACAGATCTAGAGAAACGCTTGTTAGTTAAATGTAAGGCAACAACTGTAGAAACAGACTCTGAAAAGCTTACCTTATTGAAGAAATACTCATCACTTCAAAAACTTCTGGATGTGATTTCATATTGTAGAAGATGGCTGAAGATTCTGAAAAAAGAAAAGAATGTTAGTAAACATATAACCTGTGAAGAAAGAGATGAAGCACTTACCTTATGTTTGAAGATGTCCCAAGAGATAGAATTCCTTGATGAAATAAATCAACTTAAAAATGGAAAAACAGTTAAGAAAAGCAGTCGTCTACTGCCATTTACACCTTACGTGGATGGAAAAGGTCTTTTGAGATTAGGCGGAAGACTGAAGTACGCAAACTTGAGTATGGATCAAAAACATCCTATATTAATAACGAAAGACAATGCAATGTTACCATTATTAATGGATGATGCTCACAAAAACACTCTTCATGGAGGACCTCATCTCATGACACCATACCTGAGAAGCAAATACTGGATTATTAAAGGAGGATCTTCTATAAAGCAATTTTACAAGAAATGTGTTAAGTGTGCAAGATACAATGCGAAAACAAATACTCAGTTGATGGGAAACTTACCGCAAGTTCGAGTGACTCCTTCACGCCCCTTTCTTATAAGCGGTGTTGATTTTGCCGGTCCCATCACTTGCAGAATGAGTAAAGGTCGAGGAGCTAAGACATATAAAGCTTACATTGCTTTATTTGTATGTATGTCTACCAAAGCCATACATCTGGAACTAGTCAGCGATATGACTACAGAAGCGTTTATCGCTGCTTTCAAGAGATTTGTGTCTAGACGTGGTCATTGTAAAGAACTCTGGAGTGATCATGGTACTACATTCATTGCAGCTGAAAAAGAGCTTTTGAAGATGTGGCAGCAAGGTCGCAATGAAGTCCCAGACGATTTACTGAAAGGTCTAGACGACAAGGGCACTCGCTGGAGATTTATTCCCCCTGGAGCACCAAACTTTGGAGGACTATGGGAAGCCGGTGTAAAATCGACAAAGTATCATCTGAAAAGACTAATGCAAGAGTCAACCTTGACATTTGAAGAGATGTATACCGTGCTTTCGCAAATTGAAGCATGCCTCAATTCTCGGCCATTGGCTCCATTAGGTGATGACTTAGATTATTTGACACCTGGACATTTTCTAGTCGGTGAACCTCTAATTTGCATCCCAGATCGAACTAATGAGCAGAGTTCGATATCCAATCTATCGAGATGGCAGTTGACCCAACGAATGCTACGAGATTTTTGGGTTAAGTGGCAAAGCGAGTATCTTTCTCGTTTGCAAATGCGTCCAAAGTGGAATACTCCTAAAAAAGATTTAGAACTCGGAGAACTAGTGTTAATTAAAGATCCAAGATTTCCACCAGCGAACTGGAGAGTAGGTAGAGTACTGAAGAAGTACCCTGGCACTGATGGATTGACTCGTATGTATGACATCCGCACAGCTTTCGGGATCACACAACGTCCGATTACTAAGCTGTGTCGACTTCCTAACTAGTAATCAAGGAATACTTCCTTGGCGGCGGAGGATGTTGAGATTTAAAACAGCCGCTGTTCCATCTTGTAATGTTTACCCAATATGCCAGTAGATGGCGCTGAACTATCGGGTAGAAGGCGCTATCGAGATTTTTATACGCCACATATATAGGTTCAAAAGATCATCGAATATTTGAGTTAAATAGAGTTCAAGTAACCAACCGGGATAAAGTGAAGTGACAAGTAGTAGTAAGTGTGTGTCGTGAAGTGAACACTTTTACAACTTTGTGAAATCAAACAGATAACTTTTCCGAGCTTAATGAGAGTGCCTATAGACTTTTCTCTTTCGTTATTTTAAGGCTTCGCTATTATAATATTGAAACTGTTATTGATTTGGTATTTTGTGCGCCTAAATTATCCAGAACACGACGGCAAAATAATGGTAAAATGTGTTCTACCATTGAAGTTAATACGTTCCTTTAACAATATCGAGTAAAGAAATGTACCTATTAGCCATTGGAGGATCTACCAAAAATAATTAAAATCGCTTCATTAATCATTAAAATCGCTTGTAATGAAAGAAAACATGAATGTTTTATCTTTTTTCATTAGTATTAGGTACTTCGCTTTGATCTGAGAACTCATGATTCGATATTACCGTATGATCCTGGGTTCAAAAATTGCTAAATTTGAAAAATTTGCCTGCCCAGTTTTCTGCCAAAAAATCGTTGTCTGCCCCGACTTATCCAAAAATAGCGGCCGAATGTAGTGTGTTTTTTAACCACAAAACACATTAGGACATGGTTTTAGGTAAGTATTAACATGTTTAGCCATTATGTTTATAATATCAGAGACTATAGACATATAAACGACCACAGCCTAAGAACTTTTTGAAGCTCATGTCGATTGCGCCATCTATGTCAAAGCCACCTAAAGATACCGAATATGAAAGAGAAATGTCACCTGCCACTGCTACTCCACCTAGTAACAAATAGCGTACTAGTAGTACACTAGTAGTTTAGGTGGCTTTGACATAGATGGCGCAATCGAATCGAATTGAAACATGGAACTCGGAACCGTTGGTGTAACATGGAAGCACGTCGGACCGGCAATCCGGAGGTTTCAACCTGTCATGCTTCAGAGTTTTCCACGGTTGATTTTTTCATTATATGTATAATGGATACCTGTTTCCAATTTGTGTTTTGTTTTAATTAGATTTACTTAACAAATATTTCACGCCCATTCCTGCATTGATTGTATTTCTAAACTCATTATAAAAGTCAACCCATCTTGTGTCGTTGTATATCACAGTAAAACCATCAAATATAACACGAACCATTACAAAAAAGCGGACGCGTGTAATAGCTTACGAAAATAACCGGCCGTTTACAATGCACAAGCCATTAATTTGTAATGTATACAGAATAACAGACACACGGCCAAGGAAGATATAGTAGGTACGAGAATCCACCAAGCTTTGCTGAAGGTTATTCAATAATTCTAATGGCTGTCTATCAAAAAATATATTATAATGGCTAAACCGGAAGTCGTAATAACCCTCCTTAATTATTTACGTCTGACAAAACTCACATAATCTTAACTCCTAAAATAGTGAGCTTTAAACCTTAAAAGCACAATGCAATACGTAAAAAAAACTTTTTGCTGTCTTAAATGTATATCCCATCTTTCATTAATATTTACAGTAAAAACTCTTTGAAATCGTTACGTCTACAGTATTTTGTTCCAATCCGCAACGCCGTAGCTATATAAGTAAGTCATATAACTTATGAACACAAAACACTTTCAATATTTTTATCAGCGGATTTCCTTATAATCACTGTACCTACTTAAATACATAAAACATTAAATAGAAATGTTCCTCAAAACTTCATTCATTTCAAGGAAGTACAAGTCTGACTAATATATTTCTTCAGGAAAAAATTAAATTCATTTCGGCTGTTACAGTAGACTTCGAGATAAATTATAGCAAGCTGGTACTCGTAAGGTTGAACAAGAAATAAAAATTCACTCTCAGCAAAGCTTAAGGAAAAAAGTTAAATATAAATTATGTCAATCACAAGAAGGTCATTAAGAGAAATTCAAATAAATACTTAGATTCAATGAAAAAATGTTTCTACACACTTTGATATTACTCAAAATCTTAAAACAGATTTTTCATGCGCTATAAGCCTATAAATAAGATTTATCACTCGATTAAATAAATGCTCTGTCATTTTAGACGTGTCGAGTAAAAGGATGACTGAATCGGAGAGAGATGTCATTGCACAGGGTGTAACAAAAATACTGGTTATCCGTTTAAGGGCATAATTGGTATCGTATTACGACTAAGAAAAAGTAGGAGAAAGAATCTTTGGACGCGAAAAATTTTTTTTTTCTATGGGACAGGTGGTCTCAGCCGACCGACCCTCCATACTAAAGCAAAACTTTTTTTCGCGCGAAAATATTTTTTTCTTACTTTTTCGTAATAAGAATACGATACCAATTATGCCCTTTAAAGGATCACCAGTATTTTTGTTACACCTTGTATGTAGTTATAATGATTATAAATCATTACCTACTGATTATGTAAATAAATTAAGTGATTTTGTTAAGATTACATTATCATGAACTACTTTGAATGCTAACTAGGTACTTTTAGAAGTTGTAGTAATACTTATATAAATAGAAAGTTTTTCACTCTTCCATTTCTGACTAAACCTTACATCCGTTACACGTCTAACACTTCCGCTCCAAAAGTAGTTGTTTCCGACGAGTTCCTTTAACCGCCTTCCCGCTAAATTATCTTAAGCAGACATCTATAAAAGATTTTGTTGAAAAAATGACAATTAACTAGTTACAGTTAAGTGACATTTCATACCAAATATTAAATTTTAAATGGTAAAGAAAATTTACCTGTATGCTGATAACTGCCTATCGACGTTATGTTATGTTAAATACGTTAAATGTGTTAGCGTTTATATATAAAAAATAGAGAAAAAAAAATATAACTAAAAAATAACGAATGAAAACAGTTTCCTTAAGCGATTTATAAGAACTTTATGCTTTATGTTGTAAATTTATATGAATGCTATATGAAACTTGCTAATTTTTATTTTATGAATATTATAAGTGACATTTATAACTGTGATAAGACTTTATCCATAAATTATTATCGTTCGGAAGTCCCTAGTATATTTCCATTCCTGCCACTAAAAGTGATATGTCTGATCATATGGATGTATTAATAAGCTCCACGTTAGCATACCTTTGCATTGTCAATAGCTAGGCATACACGCACAGATGTGCCCGCCGGATTTGTCCGACGGATATGCCCGGCGGACAGATCCGTCCGTGTATGGCGCTATTCAGATGTATCCGTAGATAAATCTGTGTCCAATTCGCGCCATACACGCACGGGTCTATCCGCCGGGCACATCTGTGCGTGTATCTCTAGCTATTGAAATTACCGGGTATAATAATAGGTACCGATACCATAATTTGAGCTAAATATATACACAATGAAGCTAGGTGTATGTAAAGCCTAAATTATTTAGTAAGATATATGTACCAATTTAACAATCTTTAACTTAACCCACAGGGTATTCATTTAATTAGTTCGTTGTGTTTAGGTAAAATCTTAGGGTTTAGGCATCAACTCGTCATACCAATATTTTGTTCTAACCGGTCATACTGCCGAAAGCAATAATATTTGTTTCAACCCGTCACAAGTAAATTTAGTTCTATTAAGTCACATAGTAATTTTGTAGCTATTGGTCACACTGAAAATCTGTTCCTATTCGTCATCCCGTCAATAAGTTCTAACTGGTCACAAGGAGGATACAGAATATAGTCTTCTTTTGAAACTCATTCATGGATATAACAGTCGGTCTGCTGTAGTCCACCAGGTTCCCTAGTCAGATCCCCCAGGGGATCCTGCTGAACTCATGAGTTCACCAGGATCCCCCTAGGGTAAAGCGTAGGTAGGTAGGTTAGGTTCGTTAGGTAGCTTCAGATGCCCGAAGGGCAAGTTACCCAGAAACAGTTTCTAGTTAAGTTGTGAAGAGCCAAATTAGAACCAGTTCCTGATATCCAATTAATTTGAAATTTAGCATGCCTGTGTAACTTAGATGACATTACGATATTTCAATACAAACGAGCTGATCTAATTACGAAGACCGAAGGTGGTCATACGAATTCTGTGATAATACCTACAATGGAAGCTCATTGTGTTGGGGTTGTTAGAATAATATCGTTGAGCTCAACTCGTTGAGCAGTAGATGTATTTTCCAAGAAAAGTATAGTCGGTTCTAAAAACCTGTATTGGAAAAAAGTTTGACGAAAGCTTATTTAAAGCCACTTTGTATTTAAGTCACAGTTAAGGCATACCAGTCTCTTCGTAAACGAGAAACTTAAATACCGAGAGTATTAAAGTATTATCAAAGTTGTGACGAAACGCTGCTCACCAATTTCATTGTAACTCGCAAAAGTTATTATAGGTAATTCAATATAATAGAATACACCTATTATGTTTTACGTGTTATATTTATTCCAAGATAGAACAAGAAATACATTGTAAGCTTATGAGGTAATTCTTAATAGTAGGCTTAGTGGCGAGCTGGCTAGCAATGTTATCATTGCCGAGTGAAAATCTCCGCAGATTAGTATCTACGCAGAAGCCCGAAAATGATTGCCATGGAGATACGAGTAACTTCAATGATGCTTTAAATGACCGAAAAGCGGGGGCGATTAAACCAAATGACTAAATATTATAAATTGTTCTCATTTACAAATGTTCATGAATTTTCTGTTTTTCATTCAAACAGTTTAATAAAATACCCGAGGCGACGACCTTCAAATTGACTTTAGGTACGTCTGTAATTAAGGACAAAAATCCACTATAGATACGAATAGTTACTAAAAACTTCATAATTTTTTATTTCTCAATTAATGTGTAGTTTTTTTATACTTCATCATTTTGCAATGTGCTCCCAAACTAATCGCGGCACAGTGTTTCTCTTTTACTCGTGCTGAAAAAATAGGGATAGAATTTAGCTTTTGTCACCCCCTTAAACTTTTTTAGAAGATTATTGGCACAGTCGCTTAGTCAGTCAGCTGCAGAGTTTTAAATAATTTCAGTCGGCTTCTTTGTAAGGAATTCAATCTCAGTTAAAGGTAATGTAATTATCTGTGTTAAGTGTAATTTATCAATTAAGCTTTTAAAAACGTTAGTACAGTCAGCAGCAGAAGTAGCTAAGCGGGTAAGATGATCCAAAGGTACACACGCTCTTATTCTCTTAATAATAAAGTCATGTCCAGCGCATTTTGATTACTATACCCGCTTAGCTACTTTTGCTGCTGACTGTACTAATAGGCCATTTCATTAAATGAGGTATACATTAACTTATTTTCTTTTTATCATCAACTACAACATCAAAGGAAACAAATTCTTTACCTGAAATCTCAATAGGATAAAACAAATTTATTTTGTTTATGATCACTGAATATTAAACACTTCAATAAACACACGGTATAGAGAGTAGAAAGAAAGAACGGGATATATTTTAGCACTTACAAGAATTAGGCGACACTTTTTAATCTTTATATATATATATATATATAGAGATAGCTTATCTAATCTCCAAAGATAACATATTTTAAAAATCCCAATTATTTCTAATTATCATCAAATTATTTTCTAATAGTATCCAGTAAATTTACCAAATACAGAAATTAAATAATAAAATTATGAGCATTATTTAAATTTGCAAGGTAATTTCCATACGTAGAGACTCGTCATACAGAGGTTCTCAATTCGGTTGTATGTTTTTTTTTAAATATTTGTTACTCCAGAACTCCGTCATCTCTTCGGGATAAGATTGAAATAGGGTTAAGATAAAAAGTAGTCTTTAATGCTCCGGAATATGGACGATTTGAGTTATCACTCAAAAACCCATAGTGAAAGGACGTAAGTGAAATGACGTAAGCGCCGCCAAATTTCCCGTAAGAAACGATCTTTTGAATTAATGAATTACATAACAGGCCGGTAACTACGGAACCCTACACTGAGCATAGGCCGACATGCTCTTGGCCGGTTTTTTTTACTTAAAAATTATATTCAGCTGAGATTCCTTGCTGAAAATGGGAAGAATGTTAGCGAATCTGCTAGGTGGCTTGTATCACAACCACGGAACCACCCCAATCTGACTGTTACTTAATCAAAGGTTATAAGAACATATGTATTTACAATGTGTTTCCACCATAATGGCCGAAACGGGCCGAAAGTCTAATGAAACTTTATTATTGGCAGCTGTGCCGTAAAAAATAAATGGAATTTAATTTTCAATAATATTGATAAGTAATAATAAGGCTTAAACCCAGACTGTTTGGTAAACTGAAAATTCAATTTAAAGCACAAACAACCTAAAATATCTTGGTCTTAAACTTGGTATTAACTACTAGGTATTAAACTTGATAGTACATAATAAACAAATAATTAAATAATGCACATTTCGTTTGTAACTTTTCTCTGCATCAAGTTATGTGGGTACGACTGTAGTTGAGCTTTAATTTAATAAACAGGTTTATGTGACTTTTTTACAATTGAAATCTATATACAGCTTTGACTTTAGGACGTTAAATGTACCTAACCCTTTCAATACATTGCAAATGCGTAAAAGTTCTTCAATATCTTTAACCAAATGAAATATTCTATAAGAACTCGCCTTATCGAGATTCGTGCCTTTTAGGTAAAGCGGGTAGGTACTTTTATATTTTCTACCGACATAATGAACCATGATTTTAGTTTTTTGGTTAAGATACTTGAATTTCATGTACCTTAGAAATTACTAGCAATTTAAGTAATAGCATATGAAATAGGTATTCCATATTAATTACCCTATACGCGAGCACGCAAGCTGTAGATAGCGATCTGTATGGTTGTATCCTAGTTTATTAAGTGGTGGTTGTATCACATCACACATACTCGAGGTTTTTCTTAACTACGTATTATTTAGTACGTAACGTATCTCTTCTCCTCTTGCTCAAAGTTTAAAAATAAAATCTTTCAAAGTTTATGATTGAATAAGTTAAAGTACAAGTTTCAGTAATAAGAGCAGTCTCCATAAGGGTGATAGACGCTAGAAGACGGTTCTCTGCCTTTTCGCCGAATAAAGTTTCCCAAATTGTTTCATTCGCCGACTGTGTTATCTAGCATACGTACTGCATTTTTTATAAAACTATAAGAATTTCAGGATTGTTATAAAACAAACCTAACCTATATGGTCCTACACTATAATAATAAAACATTCTGTACTTGGGGGTGGGGGGTGATTTTTGAGATTCGAACGCTCGAATATGACATTTACAACTCTGTCTAATACGATGAAATGGTGTTTTAAAAATAACACGATAATAAATAACGAATTTAAATTCATGATTAATAACTAAAATAAACTACTAATTTCATCCGAAAATAATGGCGGTAAACTTTTGTGTGCGATTATTTTCGAGTTAATTTTTTTTAATCCGGGCGCTCGTATGTTAAAAATCGCCCCCTCCGATCTACTGAAGGAACCCGTTTCGTTAAGCATTTTTTTTCAACTGTATGTTAAATGTAATATTAGAATTTCTTCAACATTTCGCCAGAAAACAATGCGCTTGAATTATATATAAATAAATATAATGGGACAATCTTACACAAATCAACCCAGTCCCACAGTAAGCTCAATAAGGCTTGTCTTATGGGTACTAGGCGACGATATATATAATAGATAGATATAGATAAATACTTAAATACATATAAAACATCCATAACTCAGGAACAAATATCCGTGATAAGCACACAAATAAATGCCCTGACCAAGATTCGAACCCGAGACCTCTTGCTTCATAGGCTAAGAGGCCGTTAAATAAATATTATTATTGTTGACGTGACGTGGCGGTGATATGTAAAGCTCACAACGCTAACCCGTCCCCAATAAATCTTCCTTTATTCAACGCTTTGTTGCCCCAACTGCCGCTGAAGGGACAAAGCTTTATTTATTTATTTATTTTTGACACGTTCTACAGCCTTACTGTGATGCGTAGTTTTCGCCTTCGGCTCAAATTGTCACCCACTCCACTCGCTCTTTTCAACCGCTTTTGTACAACTGATCCTTAAAATATTTATCTCGAACAAATCAAGGCAACATCTTATAACTTACTAGCTTTAGTCTGCGACTTTGTCTACGTGGAATTTGTAATCCACCCGCTTTTTGCGTCTTTTAGGTTTAATTTTCGGTAATGAAAATTGTTCTTTGTCGTTTACAGGGACTCAAAATATCTCTATATCGTCATGTGCTACAACTTTGCCTACGATGCACAACTTTGCCTGGCTTGGAAAACATGCTTTTTTTTCAGCAAACAACTATTTATATCTTATTCTTGAGATGAGAGAAAGACAGTCATCTCAGGAATAAGATAAAGTAGCTGTTTAGTAAAGAAAACCGTGTTTTTCACGCCAGGCAAAGTTGTGCAGCATAGGCAAAGTTGTAGCAACCCGACGGTACTAAAATTAAAACTCGGTTGTGCGGTGTAAGTGTGAAGAGGTAACAGACAGACAGATAGACAGAGTTACTTTTGCATTCGCATGGAAGTATAGATACTTATATTGACACTTTTTCAAATAATTAATCAATTGATTGATTCCTTTTAAGTGCTATTTATGTGTAGGTACTTACACAAATATTCTGGTTCTGGTGATGAAGATTCCGTTGTTTCAATAAGTAGCATCTGAAAAAAAAAGTCGTCAATATTGAACGATTCATTTTAGTTTTATTTCGTTCACATTTAATACCTAAGTATACGTTTTTATTGTGATATAACTGTTTATGAAAAAAGAGGAGGTGAGAAATTTCAAGTGTTTATAAATAAATTTCATATCATATAAGTTAAATTTATCAATATTCTTACGCATTTGAAATTACCCAAATTTACTTTGATACTTGTAGCTCAATTTATGGAAAAAAAATTAATACAGAGTATTTTTTCCTTTCCGTGGCTTTCTGTTTGTTATGAAATTACTTACTTGAAATCATAATCAAGGTTTAAAAACATCAATGATCCTTTTTAAATGGCGTCATTATTATTTCAAAATAAGTTTTAGGGAAAATGTGTTTAAAATTTACAAAAACTAAATAGAAAATTTGTTCATTCTTTTCAGTCAAGATAAGGACTCGTACGTTTTTCAGTCTGGTGATAAGACACCCAACTTTTAATCTGAAGATCTCGGGTTCAAATCCCAGTTTGTACATACCACGCAGTTTTTCGGAAGCTATGTACGAAATATCATTTTATAATAAGCAGTCGCATATCTGTGAAGGAAACAATCTTGAGAAAACCTACTCGTAATCCCAACAAGGCATAGTTTCTCCTCTGGGTTGGAAGTTTAGATGGCAAACGCATTCGTAAAAACTAGTGCCTACGCCAATTCACGGGATTAGGTAGCCAAGCAAACCCCAGGCTCAATTGAGCCGGAAGAAGACAGAATAGTTCGAAATAAAATATTCTTTTTTGTCACCCATTTTGTAAGTCACTTCTTAAAAATTATAGAGAAATGGGAATTGTCAAAATACAATGGGTGGTTATAAATATGTCAAAATATTGTCCTAAGTTAGTAATTAACTAAGTACACGTTGGCTTGGATATCTAATTCATTGAAAATTAGCCAACTATGTACACCGAGTGTGGTGTTTACATGCACTTTAAAATTCTGTTGACAATCCATTTGTTGATTAAGAATAGTTAATGAGGCATAAATGCGGAACGTGGAGGAAGGGTGTCAAAATTTAATTCATATAATTCAAATATTAATTAAAGTGAAGACAAAGCGCTGACGTAAATCTAATTTACCATCCCGTATTCTATAATTAGGGTAGTAAACAAGTCCAAAGTATAATTATATTACTGTTTTTGAAGCTTGTTTATATTGTGTTTATATTTATGAATGAATGAATGAATAATATTTATTTCAGATTATAAAAGATCCATATATTTGTTAGTCCAGTTAGATCCATATATACATCATTATTATTACATTATTAACTATTGGTTAGTAAAACTATTCTAAACACTCTCTACATATTATAATAACATTTTTGGGGGGATGCACTTGGATAATGAGTGCATTTTCACCCAGAAAAATAAGATAGGGTTGTCCCATCTTTCAGCAATGGTTTTTAGGAAGCTGTTGGGGCTGTCCCACACCCTGTGCATCAGGGATGCGACTCGTTTACGAATTATTGTGTAAAAACAATCCGTTCGAGCCTCCGCAAACATCCCTGATGCACTGCTTTAAAATGCTTGTAATATTTTTCAATTTAATAATTATAATATTAATACCGGTGTAAATATAAAAACTTTTTACAAAAAAAAGATAAACCGACTTCAAAAAGGATAAAATGAATCATTATATTATTTATATGCGTTACCAACTGATATGTTTGAAGTCGGAGCCAAGCCAAGGAAGAGTTAATACGAACGAGGCGATGTGTTCAGTGAATTGTTATTTTTACTATATAACTAATCTAATACGGTATGAATCGCACGTATATATACATTCGTTTCGACCATGCGTTAACTGTAAGGCAAGTAGGTACAGACAGTATAATCATGAATCCTATGTTTGTTTGTTAACACATTGTTGGGACTATCCGTGTGTCGAACGAAGCCCGTGGTTCGGTTTGGATTATTTATCGTTCTTCATCTAAGGTTTAATCAGAAGTATAAAGGAATTCAATTGCTAGATTATTTTTTCTATACTCACATGTACCCAGTACACACGCTGTGTCAGTAAAAAGGCACGATATTCAAATTTTATATGGAAGGTCAATCTTACGCGTCTACATTTTTTTTCTATTTGCCGCCTTTTTCTGATTATTGACAAAGCAGACGTGTATCAGAATATATATATCGTTGTCGCTATTCATCAAAATAGGATTAGTAGAAAATGTAACACATGAAATCGCATTCACCTTTGCATTATTAGTACCGGTTTTGTGATGTTCACACTTAAAGCTGATTTGACCGGTTTTGTAATTTGTGGCTTGGCACCGACTTCAAACTTATCAGTTGGTAACGCATATAAATAATATAATGATTCATTTTATCCTTTTTGAAGTCGGTTTATCTTTTTTTTGTAAAAAGTTTTTATTTTTCCATTTTTAGTGGTTATATATTTATCAAAATTGGACAAAAAGTCTCGGAATATTATATCTAAGGAAAGGTCCACGTATCATATGTGGACTTCATTATTAGGTCCTCTCTATCAAATTGGTGGTTTTCAAGAGGGAATGCTCGAGTTGCTTAAGAAAGCACCCAAATCAACATACATGTGCCGTTAAAAACTGAGGAGTTCTCTCAATTCCTCACGGATCCCATCATCAGAACAGCACCAGATTAATGTGGGACCATCTTCGAGGTAGGTCCTATCAAACAAAAAAAAAGGAATTGTCCAAATCGGACCTCGGGTGAACATACATAAAAAAAAACACCAAACCGAATGCAGAACCTCCTTCCTCAATGGAATTGCAGTCGGTTAAAAATAGGTAAACATGATAAAAATATAAATGAGAAAGAAATTGAATGAAGAATACATACTGTAATCAAGGACAAAATGCTTCCACACTAATACCAAAAACGTCGTTATTTTGTATTTCTCAATTAATACGTTTTTTTTATTCAGAATCAAAATTTGCAATGAGCTCTCATACTAAAAGTAACACAGTGTTTCTCTTTCACTTGCCCTGAAAAAAATAGGGATGGAATTTTAGCAGTCAACTTCGCTGAACTCTAACATCAAGTTATACTTAGAAATTCGAGTCGCAGAAACGAAGTTAAAGTTAAACACAGGTCAGTGCTTTATGTGTGCGATAAAGGCTAATGGTCTGGGGCCTGGGGTGGGCCTGGGTGCAGCTTCGCAAGCGTTTTGCTCGATCGTGAACGCTCACGAGCCTCATTTGTTTTGTTTTGTTGAACAATGAATTGTTGAACAAGTCTGCAATTAGTCTCAATCGAAATATGACTTATTTCATTTAAAAACTTTGAGTTTATATTGACTCAACTTCAACTTAATAAATTTCTTTAATACGATTATATCATCCCAGGCATCAGAGACATCGGAGTTGACAGCAGTCACCGTGACCGAAACCGGTTATGGAGCTATTATTATTTATCATCCTTGACCAATTTCATATTTTACTTAGGTTTCGAGTACAAGTAAAATCTTATTCTATTCTTTCTCTCAAAAGTAGTGATGATCCACTGTGTACATTTGATCCACTGACACCACAACGACCCTGTAATTCATTATTCATACCAAGATCCTAAGTCGTCAACTCCTCCAGATCCTCAAACGTACACAATGATTGTCTGATGGATTTACATGAAACGGTACCTCACATTAATTATTAATTCAAATTCAAAATATATTTATTTCATGTGGTATTACAGTAGTGGGAGGCAGTACAGTGATCCCCACACTAGGCTGAGCCTGAGGTGGGGATCTAAGCGAAATACAGAGTATGTTTTATTAAATAAATATTAAAGCTAAAATTAAAACTAAGAATTTTGATTAAATGACCGATTAACTATCTAGTTAAGTACAAATACTAAAGTCGGTTATAAGTAAGCGAAAGTGTTTATGTGAAGTTAAGTATGTGTGTATGAATGTGAGTATGTATGTTATGTATGAATTAGTTATGTGTGTGTGGATGCCTACGAAATAAAAGTGTGAAAGATATAAAATAGGAAAGAAGAAGATTACGAGGGACGTTCAATAAGTCCTCGGTATCGGTATTAACCATCCTCTCAATGATATTCCTTTAATGTGGACTATACTATGGCTCTAATCAACATTCAATTAGAGAGAAAAAATATCTGCGTTATTCATTTGTTTTATGAACATTTTTACAGACGGTAATAATAAGAGACAGTTTTGTAATTATTTGGAGCGGTGTGGAGAAGCTCCTGATGCACTTAACAAAAATATTGTTATTGAAAATGAAACCTTGGTTTATCACCATGATTGAAAGTTTAAACAAGTTACCTGTGCAGTTTTTTTTCATTCTCCAGGTCTATGACCATAATAAGGGCGCTTTTACGGCCTTTTCCAGTATTATTGAACGTACAAATAAATACTGGGACATTATCTTTTAGCAATTAAGCTTAAATATTTTTGAACAGTTGTATATCATTATTCGTTCATAGTTATGGAAAGATATTTAAAAAATCTGAAGAATAAAAATAACGAAATTGCAAGAGGAATTATGCTTCAGAACCTTCTAATTGGCAAGGGTTCTACTCTTCGACCAAAATTAGAAACTGATAACCGCTTCCCCTGTTATTCAGCCCTAGCTTTTGAGTACTTATTCTCATTCTCTAATGTTAAAAAACAACTACATAAAAATCAGGACCTAATGACGACTTAGTGAAGGGTTACAATTTGACCAGCAAAGGTTAAATTATTATTAGAGTTGTAAAATAAAACAATTGAATGACGTTAATAAGTATTTGCAAGTAACAAAAGTATGCATATTTTAATTAAAATATAACAATTTACATATCGCCCATTTTTAATACCGATACCGAGAACTATTTGAACGCCCCTCGTAGTCGTGTATTTTATTCATCTTTTGAGATCAGACATAAAAGAATGATGAAGTTTATAACTACATTCTCGTAGTAAGGAAATTTATAACTTTTCTCGCCAAAGTTATAATTCCTCGCCATGTACGAAAACCAAGAAGAATATATTATTTTGCAAGTAAGACGATAACATAACAGTTGTAAGATATAAAGTTCCTACCTAAATATCCTGTTGAATTTGTTTGCTGTCCTACCTAATGCCGAACTGTGGTATGATAACATCGTAAATTATCCACTTTACTGGTCAGTCGAACGAGCCACATTTGTTTATAGTCGCCGAAATTCTACTGTTTACATTCTTCAAGCGCTACCTGTATTTTGCGTTGTACTAATGAAATAAAAACTTTGTTTTTATGAATGATAATTATTTTAAATGCAATTTAATTCTTCAGTAAGATCAACAAGCAACAATATAAAAGAGTTACAGACTATAAACTCAAAAAAGATTTATTGAAAATATGACTCTCTGACCTTCATAAGTGCATTGTAATGTGCCTAAATTGAAGAATAAATATCTTTTATCTTTTTTTTTATCTTTTATCTTTTGTAACCGGCCAGTCGTATGCCGTAATGACACTATTAGAGAAATTCCTACACGAGTCGTTCTCGCGGCAGTATTGGGGCCATTTTTTTTAGACTGATTTTGTAACCCTAGAATAATTTGATCGGTGCGTAAGGTGAACAGTAGTTTAGAAAATAATACATTAGAGTAGAGGCCACGAAAATACGTGTTACCGGCCAGAAGGCCGGATACGAACACGAGGCCCAAAATCCGTTTTCACGCCGTTAATGTCGGTAGTGCTTTTCTCAAATATGCAATGAAATAAATAATGAACTTACAAATAAATATAAGTTTCGTTTATAAGATTAGTGTTCTTGTTGACTGTTCGCACAACAAACTATTATGAAACGTACACCAAATATATTATACAGTCGACTACAAAGAGATGTATCCACCTTTGGACCTTATTACAACGCAATAAGGTGAAAAACTGGATACATCTCTTTGTAGTCGACTGTACCTACTAATGAATACCATTTAAACGATTAAGTATATTTAAAAAAGGTAGCAGATTTGTTTTTTGTTGGGAAAGTAGGTACAGTATTAGCTAATAGTAATAATATAAGTATTTTTTGTAAATTAACCGTCCTGTCGTCTACCTACTACTAAATTAGAGTAGTTCAATACGGAATAAAAGGTCCTATGTTACCAATGGAAGTCAGGTGGGTAGGTTGCGAATGTCTCGTTACAAATGTTTTATATATTTATTATTCGAAACCCTGACCAAGTATATGACCATGCGCCATGTTGGGGAATTTTATTAGAACTAAATTTTTCATACTAAATTAAACTGTCACCGTATATTTATAAGAAAAAAAGCGCCCTCTTGACAACGGTCATATATTTCTGGTCAAGATTTAATTCGGTCCAAATTAAAAGCTTAAAAGCTTACCGCGTTTTAATGAACCGTTTCAACACTTATTGTTAAATAAGTATATTTTAAAAGTAATCGAACGAGATCTTATTTTTGCTTTATGAAACAAAATTCCATTTTCGGTAACCTTTTAAGAGGTTTCCCCGATTTTATATTAATAACTTTGTCCTTGACTGAAAACGATCAAAGCTAGACTTTAGCCATTTTCAGTCAAGATATTACCTGTATTTTAAGAAACTTTTAAAAATATTAAGTTTCCTTTTAAGATTTTAATTAGCAACCTAAACAGTTCTAAAGACGGGTAGTACCTAACCTTACTAGAAAAAATATATATATAATTTTGTCAAAACTGGTAGACCACTTTCTTGGTCGACTGTACGTTCGAGCTGTAAATATTAATTTCAACATATTAAAAATGATATTATATTTCTTATAGTTAATTGCTTCATTTTCAGGTTTATTTGATATTTTATTTTAATCAATTAGACTACCACTCAGGTTTTTATGGAAAAAAAACGAAAAATATTGTCAGTTAAAGAAATCTCATGTAACTTAATTACATATAACACAAAACAGCGAGCTCGGTATCAGAATTTTTAAAAAACCAATTAAATTATGAATGGTATCCGAGACTTCAGTACGAGTTTCAGCTGATTGCAGCTAGGTATTAGTTTATTGTAGGTACCTGTAAATACCAGTCTAAAATCAAGAAAGTCATGAAAGTAAGTAGGTATTAAATGTAATAGCTGAGCCAAACATTATTTCGAATTTATTTTCACCGTTCAACCTGCGCCCCGTATCTGTTTTTATAGAAGCTTACAATATATCCGAACCTTAATTTGAGTGAAGTGTATGCTATAATGGTATAAGTGTATGGGACGGTCGCTAGTTTGGGATGCCACTTGTGTGGATACCCTAGCGCCGTCCCATTTGGCTTCCACGTCAAAGAGAGCTGGCGGCGCGGCGGCAGCGGCTGAAGCCCTCAAGCGCCGCAAATATGCTGATCTTACGAGAAATCACATATTTACGGCGTTTGCAGTAGAGACTTTAGGGCCGTGGAGTCAGGATGCCCATATATTCTTTAAATTATTAAAAAAAATACTTTTTGAAGCAACCCGTGACCAAAGGGCAAAGAATAGGAATTGCCATCCAACGAGGTAATGTAGCCAGCCTTATGGGCACACTTCCGCAGGGATCAGACCTGGGGGACCTAGCTTAGGGTTTTTATTTAGGTAGGTTTATTTCATATTTATTATTATTTAGTTTTTAATCTAGTTTTAATATTAGCATATTTTTAAGTAGTTTTAGATTATTATTTGTTTTATATACTCTTGAAACAATAAAAAAAATGCTATAATACTTTAAGTGAGTTATTGCAGATTAGACTGGTTTTATATCCCTTAAACTTACCTAAGTACATTTTTTTATATAAGTGTGTTTCTGTTTATGCTGCGTTTCCACCAAAGATGAACGAAGATGTGTTGCGAGGAATGCCAAACATCTTCTTTAAGAACTAATAGAATTACTACCTATTCTTCGCACAGCGCCGCTCGCCGATTGTAAAAACCAATTCTTCACAAACACATTCCTCGCAACGAATCGCTCTTCTCTGGTGGCAACGCAGCCTTAAGCATTCACATTACTCACTATCAGTTACAATTCTAAGCATTATTTCGCTAGTTATTACCATTGAGCACTAGGAACCTTTACATACGAGGAAACACGAGGATTGGCTACGAGCGTAGCGCGTAGCGAACTCAGTGCAGGAAGTTTTAAAATAAGGACAAGTTAAAAGAATACGTATATATTATAGAGATCCCAATAACCTGTGGGGTAGTTCAACTGCCTGCTTATGTACGTATTAGACTTATCAACAGGGGTAAAGAATCTTAAAAAGTCTCAAACAAGCTGATTAAGAACCCAAAAAAATTCGAGAATCCACATTGAAAGAGCCGCTATGGAGCCCGGCGCTTACGTTGTTGTCTACAGATTCTATATAATTTTCAAGAAATAAAGGCGTAAGCGCCCGCTGCCATAACAGCCTTCAAATATGGATTATCACATTTAATTCGAATTGTTGGTTTCGGTAGGTTTGAAGATCCCCTTCACACACAAAAGTTACAAAATCTTCGTGCTTGTATTTTGAAGCAGTGTGGTCGGAGAAAGCTTTAATTTAGATGTATAAGTAGGTGTCAAGTGGTCGAGCCTTCTCTTAAAAATAATTCGACAGCCGGTGAAAGCTTTTCTAGATGCTGTAAATTAATGGAACCAATTCAGCATTTTCATGTATGCAATAATAGTTATTTGTTATACAAGGGAGCAAAGTTGTATTTTGGCTGCAGGATGCCATCGCGAGGCCAGAAGTCTGCACTCGCGATGGCATCCTGCAGCGGCCGCAGCACGCGCACCACAAACGAGCTGAAGTGCACGTAATAAGGCCTATTTCATCTTAACAGATGACTTAAGCAGCATCTGTACACGAGGAGCATCGTCTCACGTGACTGAACAAATCAATGCGGGAACGACATTTGCGTCCGCATTTGTAACTGTTACTTCCCGTGTTGTTTTCCACACCGCTGCAGAACGATGCGGTTGAAGTGACCTTTCCACAGACGCTACATCGCCTGGGACGATTTTGACGACACAATGGTTGCCCAGGACCTATGCCACCCTCTCGATCCCCCCCACGCTTAGTTCGCAGGAATGGCATGCCAATACGTGCAGAACCACCAGGTTGGTTGCAGGCAACTGCCGCTTTTCAGATTGCATCCTACTCGCGCATAACAGAGTTACAAGTTCCGGATTAGATTTCGGGGTATTTGTCTCCTAGATGAGTTGCAGACCAATGCTAATGACGCTCATTCGGCCGGGACTGACGGGGTAGTTAATATACCTAATAATTAATCACGCCGCCGAAACACTAAGCGGCTTTGTATCATGAACTTGAGTTTGGGTTTCCTATCATTAACTAGTTTATATTTCACTTACCTCTGATTTTGGTAATTAACAGTAGTATAAACCTCAACGACAGTTTTGAACACCAGATTACAAAATCTTACATTCCCGGGACCCGGGATTTAAAAAGCAGGTTATTTCAAATGAACAGTGAAGATTAGCGAACAAGTCGATAAGCCTGCATACAACGCCTCTCTGAGAATGTAAAAAAAAAACTAATGTTTATAGTTAAAACCAGTGATCGGGTTTTAGGGTAACATTTTAACGACTATATTCACATAATGTATGTTTTTCCCCATGTTGCACCTTAAAATCCGATCACTGCATATCAGATTACAAAATTTTAAAAACAGGTTATTTAAAATGAACAGTGAAGAGGAGCAAACAAGTCGATATGCATACAACGCCTCTCTGAGAATGTAAAAAAACGAACGTTTATATTAATAATATAACGCAGGGGTGTTCCCTTAAATTTTATTAATAAGTCAACATAAAACTCTGTTATTTAACTTTGTAAAATATAAATTGATTTATCTAACTATGTACCTACTTTTTAAAGTACAATTTATTGTAAACTTTATACAACTAATACATTGAGGTCCTACTCCTATTTAAATTTAAATTTTACGGTGAGTCCCTTTAGAAGTTAATATTGAAGTTACACAGACGTGGATGCTAGATTTATTGTTAAATTATATGTCTCTAGCTGTAACTATTGCGGATTGCGAACACGTAATGTTAATTAAGTTATTTATCAAGTGTTTCAACAATATTCTAAATTGAACTGAAAGCGTTTGGTTAGAACGTAATCACTAGCGTACGGACAGGTGGTGGCATTATTGAGCAGAGAGTACACTGCTGGAGTCGCCTAGGTTACATTTTATGATTGTATGACTAATGATTAAGTACTCTGTAAGAATTTTTCGGTTATTAAATATTAATATATATATATAGACTTAAAGTACTTCTTTGCTTTAACAAGACTTCAAACTATCTTACCAAATGCGATTCATGTGCATAATGTCATTATTAGCGATTTTCGTTTCAAAACTCTTAAATTGACAAAAATAGTGTATACGGGCCCGCCCACTTACGTCATTTCAAAACGGAAAGAGATATTTTGGAGATTACTCTAAAACTACTCATAATTAAAAAAAGTTTTGAAGTTGTGTATTGTCTTCTTTATTTCTTTCATAATTTTGAACACTATTGTAACCTATGGGCACGATTTTTTTTACGTTCGGGGTGATTATTTCTAAAAATATTTTCTTTTTCGAATCAGCATATATTAACCAGTACGATTTAGGAAACAAATTGGCATAATTCGTTTTTTTTTTTTTTAAATTCAATAATTGTTATATCCGTCGCTAATGTAACTAGGGTATTAGTTACATTAGCGAGGGTGCTATGAATAACTCAACTAAATAATTGAAAATTAGAACATGTCAATGTAATTTCGAACATTACAATACTCAGAGATACAAAGGAAGCTAATTTTATTAAAGACACACATAGGTGTATCATTTATTGCGGTATCTCAGAATAAAACAATAAATTAATGTAGATTAACGCAATCAGAAAAACAAAACTTAACGAGAGATTATCTCAGAACTGGAGCTAATTAGGACACTAATCAGGTGTCTTTGAGAAATATACTTAATTTAAATCTAAGTAAGAATTTAAAAGATTCCGGTTTTGACATTTTGGCTACAAAACCCTTAAAACCGACTCAGAAACACGGCCAGAATACAACTTTTTATTATATCCGTTGACAATTTTGTATGATATGAACTTAATAACTTGATCTACTTTACCAAATCCACTATAATATCAAAAAAGTTGTTGACCAATGCCAAGATACAAAAACAAATCGCCCAAAATAATATAGGTTTCGTTGACGAGCTCTATTCTATAAAGTCTTACACTATTTAACCAACCGAACTTGTCATGTCTGTCATTTTCTATACAAAAAAAGTCCGCCGATTTATAGAAATAGCCACGTCAGATAAACGTCAGTCCATACAATGAGTGTTTCTTTTATTTTGTAATAGAATATCAAGGAACCCTTCAGAGACCATCAAGGTTTTCCGCGGAATTTGCAAACATTTTTAGTCTTAGTATGTAAATGGTGTTTCACTGCTATGTTAACTAATATAAGATCACGTTGGCCAGCTATACCACGACAACACTTATGTATTCTTCTCGTTTATAATAGAAATAATACCTACTTATAACGTTTTAGCCTTCGCGGCGGTAATATTCATAATAATGGTAGTGTGTCGTGATGCACATCGCGCAGTCGTGCATAATGTATACATATAAGTAGTATACATTTCTAGTTCATATTGTAATGTACACATTTTTATACTAATTACCTCTGCGTACCGTAGACCGTTTATGTTTATGTTAGCGACTAAACACACAAATCAAACTTATTTGAATCCAATAAGTAATAACGGATTGAGTGTTCAGAAGCTATCGATAATTTTGAGACTACTCGTAAAGGCGTAATTATTATTATATAATCCATGCCAATAGTTGTTATCCTTTAGGATAAACTAGTTTAATCTACGGAAGCTGTTGATGGTCTTAGGCTTTGTCTTGGAGAAAATTGTATTTTTAATTCGGTTTTTCATCACATAGAACTCAAACATAATACAAAAATAACAAAAGATTTATTATACATATTAACAAAATAAACGGAGTTGGTTTCCTTGTTACCGAGTTATCGCAAATAGGTATCACAAAAAGTCGTCCATTCTTATAATGGGACGTAAAAGCCTCAGTACTATTATTATCTACCTCGTTTTATTCAGATTGGAAAATAACGGTCGTTTTCGCCTCTGTATCTTTATTTTTTCAGCCATATCAAGGAAAATTTTATATGAGACTAATTTTTTTCATTTTATGATCCAAGTTACAAACGGGCAACTGTGGAACCCTAACACTGAGCATGGCCCGACATGCGTTTAGCAAGCTGGCTAAACAGCTTTTATTTCTATTTTTGTACATCCATTTCTACCTATAATCTACAGTAAAAGCATTACATGGATAGATATTTTACTTATTAAATATGGATGGGTATTGGATGGATCAAAGGAATAATTTCAGTTGGATATATATACCTTTAACATAATTACTTTTCCAATATTGAGTTGCGGGAAACCGCAAACCTATCCGCTCCAAAACTAATAAACATTATTGAAATAATATAATAATTATCTTTTCTCAAACATGCAATGAAATGTCTTCGTTATATGCGTCATAATAGGCTTCAAAGTATCACGTTTAGGGCGGATCAACTCCAGAGGACAGGTAACGATTTTCATATAAAATTGAAGGCCTAGGCCGGGAAGTAATGTTTTACTATAGATTCTGGCTTAAACTGGAAAGCCCACACCCACAGTGTTAAAATAAATATAGCTAGATTTATCTACGCACTCGGCGTACTGAAGGTGAACACGGATTTTGAGTCAACTTTATCAGTATATTACGCATATATATATTCAAGCCTCCGATATGGCGTACTTCTTTGGGGAAATAGCACAGAAGCCAAAAAAATATTTCTTATGCAAAAAGATTGTATACGAATCTTGGCAAACATACGTATACCTAACAGCTGCCGCCCTCATTTTATAAAATATAAACTACTAACCTTACCTTCAATATACATAATGGAGGCTGCAGTTGTTTTTGTTCGGCAACATCCAGAACTATTTCCATTAAAAATCGATACAGACAGAACTAGAAGCCAATATAGGAATAAATTATTACTGACTAAAGCTAATTTAGAAATGTATAAAGAAGGCCCACGGTACAACTGTATACTGATTTATAACAGAATCCCAAATGCTATTAAATTCCTACCCGATGATAAAATATTTAAATCTAAGTTAAAAACCCTTTTAATAGAAAAATGTTATTATTCTGTCGAATTATTTCTAGAAGATAACACCCTAGTCGTACACGAAGTAAAATAAATTTAATGAAAATTGGACATAACTTCTCTGTAATTACTTTACCAGATATATTGTAAAACATTGTTTAGTAATAAGTAACTTGACATGTTAAAAATTAAAATTTAAAACTCATGCGCAAATAATCCAGTAAGATAATAATTTAATTAAGTATCTATTATGTATGTAAACTTAGTCATAGGTTAGCATGTATTGTGTGCCCTGACAGGGTGTCATGAACTGGCCCAAAATTATAATAACACCTTATTATGTAATGTACATGACAAAGCAATTTGAATAAATGAATGAATGAATAAATGAACATTAAAATTCTTGCATGAAATAGCGAAAGCAGCGAGATATTACCTAAGAATGATTACATTATAATCCATAAGGAAAAGGAACTTACTGCAGTTGCTCCTGTTCATGTGTTACGGTGTGGTACGAGTAGACCGCTGTAAACTCATCAACAAAACATTGCTTGGTTGGTGGCTCAAAGCAAGTAAGTACTTCTCGAGTTAAAACACTCGTTCGCCCAAGAAGAACGGAATACTAATTAGACTAATTTCAAGCAACGTTCCCAGATGGCTTCTAGCATAAAGTAACTAGCCTACAATTTTTTCTTTGTTTTTTGTTGCGCTTCAAAAAGCGGTGGAGGGTAACAAATATATCTATTGAACTTAGGTATTTTTAGTAGTAAGCAATAATCACAATGTGGTCACTGTGAGACTATGACAAGAACCACCGATAGCACCATCTCTGTCACACCTATTGAACGTTCTGTTTATATTTATTGGACCACAAATTGTAACATAATAGCAGAGACTATAGAGATATAGAAGACCACAGCCTAAGAACTTTTTGAAGCTCAAGTCGATTGCGCCCTCTGTCCGAAAGCCGCCTAAAGATACCGAAATTGTAAGAAGAAATGTCACCTGCACAGCTACTCCACCTAGCAGTGTACTACTAGTACGCTATTTGTTACTAACTCTTCCTCGCGAACACGCTGTATAGTTATATCCATCTCCGCTTAATATAGGGTGGAAAATTAAAATGTTTCACAGAATGAAATACTGAAACTAAGTCTACTAGTAATCCCAACAAGGCTTAGTTTTACCTCTGGGTTGGAATGACAGTTCGCAGTCGATTTCGTAAAAAAACTATTACATACACGAATTCATGGGATTAGGTTGCCAAGGGGATCCCAGGCTCCATTGAGCTGTGGCAAAAACCGGGACAAACCGATAGAATCCTGATATGAATTTGCTAAAAAAGGGGCCCAAAATAATGTTGCCTAAAGGCCCCGAAAAGCTTAATCCGGCCCTGAGTATACCTACCAAGTTTATGGTTGTTGGCTACACGTAACCGTAGTGGACACGGTGCTGTCTATATGGAATTAAAACTGGTTCTTTTTATTATGAAAAACAAACGATTTTTCTGTTAAAACTGTTAGTTTCATACTAAACATAACTTAGTTTCCATTCCCTAGCCCTGCCGCAGTCATATAACTTCAGTTAACATTAGAAATTCAACATTTAATTTAAACTTACTCTAAAATTAAAGCAATATTAACTCAAACATAACGTGATAGAAGCCAATTTATTGATTTTGACGACATAGATACCCAAAAACTTAATTATTCGTTAATAATCGGTTCAGTTATTGGTAGTTATTGTATCAATTGGTAAAAAATAATTATACGATTTGTTCTTCAGTTGTATTGGTACACAATTTAAATATTGATAGAAATAAATGATTGCGGCCCAAAAACTATGTAGTTAAAGCATAACGTTAAGTAATCTAATTTCTTCATCTTTCATAAAATATTTCAATAAGTACATTTTATTTTGAGTCATGATCATGTGATAGGAAATTATAAAACATTTATTTACATAACTAAATATACAGAGGTACTATAGTATTGAAATATACAGTACAAATACTAAACTAAATTAATAACTAGCTCAAATCTAAACTAGGCCCTTGCGGCATTGTACCAGTAGGAAATTAGAAGATTTTAACGGCAAACTGAGCGGCCACAAACGATATTTTTCTTCACTCAGGTTTTATTTAAATCTGACAGGTTCTTTAGGTATATAAAAATATTTTCATTAACGTTTGAGAGCATGTAAAAGCTTTAACCTTTTAAACGGCGTTCAATGGTTGTACAAAAACGTATAATTTATTAGAATTCCTGAAACACGCTCACTCAATTTGTATCGGTTATTATTACATTTTTGTCGCGAAAATATGCGTGTAGGTACAATGTCTGTACGTGTTACATACTCGAAAACAATTTCTAATAAAAATTAAGGTATCCATTATTCCCAAACCGTGTCATGGAAAAAAATTACTTCAATCTTAGGAATGTATCTGCGATATTAACAAAAATAAATTGTGTAACGGAAGTAGATAGGCATTTCATGATATTTTCTTGTCTTTTATTTTATGTTAATGAATCGTAGGTACTTATTACTTATAATTAGCAATGTACAAGTTGCAGAATATTTCCGGAAACTTATACGACAATTTAAATTAAATTTCCAATGAGATGCTGCCCCTGCCCGTGTCATGGGACGCACGCAGAGACAGCACCCGCCATGGTGGAAGGACTATTGAGAGTTAATGCAGCCTAAAATGTACAGTAAGCGTCAGAGATATGTGACCCCCCTCCAGCAATAGACAAATGTGGTCGCTAGTTCGAACCCCAGCATAAGAATCACACTTTTTGCTTTTTTTTTACTTTTGTTTTATAATCCTGGTTTTAATATTTTTTTACATTACCACAAATATTTATTTTATACGTTTTGTTATTCCTTATTACCTACTCAGTTATTAACTCGGAACATTAAAATTACCCTTTTAATAAATTTTTAACTAGAACAATAATTTCGTCAACTTCACAAGAGTCCGTGCAGCGTGATGGATAGTGTAACAGACTAGTAAACACTAGGTTCGCGGTTCGAATCTACGTAGAGGATACTTTTTGTATTTTTATACTTGTTCTTTTTTATTAATAATTTATTAACATCCTATTTAATATAGTAAGTTTAATTAAAATAGAAGTTAAAATCTTTTTTTTAAGGACTAATAATGAAAATTCCATAGTCACTGGTAACTTTTTATTAACTAAAAAGTAGGTATTTAAATACTATTATATTAAATATTGTTTACTAACTGAATAATGGGGGTAATATATATATATATATATATATGACAGTAGATATATTATGCGTGTTCTGTAAACTGATTACTATAAATTTTACAGCTAAATATTTACTAGTTAAATTATAATGATAATGTGTAGTCAATTATACATCAGTGAAACTTAAAGTTAACAAGTAAAATACCTTTAGCTTAACTCTTACTGTTTAAAATTGTGGTATTGGTGGTCTGCATGCTGTTAAACTTTATAAGGCATTACACTTTGGTTGTTTACTTTAGATTATACCTACATTTTACTTCATTGAGTAGAACCGTAAAAACAAGTCGGGTCATAACTTTTTTTATAAGTAATACCAAACTACTCGGTTAAAAGTGAAATGTATAGTTTCCCTTTTCTTTGATTATAAATTAATATTCTTATTGCATTTAACACAATTTTTCAGTTATACTTTAGACAGAGATGGCGGGACACAGCGGTGGGAGTTGTGGAAATTGCGGGAAGAGGCTTTTAAGTATAAAATGGGCTATTCAAAAAACAATTTCAAAAATGAGTATAGGTTAGACCGCCCCTCGCCCTATTAGTCTGTATGCCATTATCAATATGTAATACGTAATCTAAACCAGCTATTTAACGTTGCAAAGAGAAACGACATGTTATCAAAGATAACAATAATTCATCTCTTAGCCCGTTACCAATGCAATGCAACCTTACCACAATCTTAGTAAGCATAGGGTATTTCTCCACTAATTAGGTCGAATTCAAACAGCTCCCATTAAAGTTACATTGAAATTTCCTATTAACAGAAACACTTTATTCAGTCATGTCACATCAAATTGACTTGAAATAATACTAATGAAGAAGAATCCATGTTAAAAAAACTACATTAAATGGCTAACAATATGTATGGTTTTTAAGGTAGAAATTAACGAGTTACCTCTTGGAAAAGCCTACTTGTTTAAGCACTATCTTGTTATTTGCAAAAAAACAATATAATTTGTTAGACACTACTTATACAATAGCATTATACCTACTCATTATTTTAAAACTTGCATGGAGTAAATATTTGCCCAATAATGGAGAAATACCAACAACACATTTTTTTTTACAATTTTTACTAATAACATAGAGGAAAACCTTTTTTATATTCTACCTGTTTTAGCCGGCTTTTCATGCTTGAAACTATGTTTGAACATACATTGGTGTTCCTCATCAATTCCCACTTTCTATAAACTTCTTCGTCTAAGTTTTGTCTTGATTTGACTTGTGTAGGGTCCCAGTTAAGCACCATAAATTCTCAATAGGATTAAGGTCAGGGCTTTTAGAAGGCCAATCTAATACAGTGATGTCTGTTTGTAAGGCTAACCACTCTTTCACTATACGGGAACGATGCACTGCACTATTGTCATGCACCAATGATTTATGTCTTGCACTAAATAAATTTGTCCTTCGGGATAGGCGACGCGAACGGAAGGCAACATGACGTCACGTAACACTTCGAGGTATCGCTCGCTGTTCATTCGGCCTCCAACTTCAACGAGCTGCTCGGGCCCCATAGATGACATCCAGCCCCAATACGCTAAAAAAAAATCTCATGAGCATACCATAACTTGAAAAACGTAAAACTGAAATCACAGTTTTTTTTTAAAGTGCAGGTAATGAAAATTGTATACTTAATATAATATACCCACCTAATGATATCCTTCCGCTTGTTCTAAGGTCTAGCATATTTTTGGGGTCAAATCGCTCTCCACTTCTGCGCCACAATATTTTTCTTCCATCTTTGTCTGACTTAAAATATTTCTCGTCAGTAAATACGATATAACGAATCTCACCCATCTGCGAATCGTATTTCTCTGCAAGTAAAAATAGTATTAAATTTGCTCGTTTATGATGATAAAACTTAAAAAACTCAAATAGCTTTAAAAATAAACATGGCTCTAAGACTATACCTATTACTTCACATAAAAAAGCTGCCGATTAAAAGACTTTTCCGTTAAATATATTTTTCTATCTTATCCCATATATAGGTAAACACACGACAGTAAATCCTCACAAACAAAATCTGGTGGCTTAACTTATTGATAACATTTTACTTTTTTTACTAAAAAATAAATGTCCCAATGGAGTCACAGGTTACAAACTTACCGTTATATTCAGTACTCGTGTGCTATTTGTTTAATACTTTTGTTCTCTTCCCAAAGAACCACAATTTTATCGAACCATATTGTCATTGAAACACAAAAAAACGGACGGGGGCAGTTATTCAATTGCTTGAAATGCAAAAGGATTGTCGAGAGATCGTAATTGCGTTGCGACACAGGTAAGTATGATTCGCACACGCAAATTATGACTTACCCTCAGACAAATTTTCTCCACGAAATAAATAGACGCATTTACTCCAGTAAATTAAACCTTAAAATGTAATTGGTAAAAGTCGTTGTTAGTCGTCTGTGGAAATAAAATGAATAAAAATGAGGGTAGGAAAATATTGATAAACCAAAGACATTACTAATATGATCCAAGACAAGCTTGCAAAACAGGGACGAGTATAGATATAAGTAATAGTTGGAACAGAATATCTATGTTAAGGGACCTCGATGTCGATGGCGCTTACGCCATTATCAGCGATGCTCCAATAAAAATGCAACGATGCGCAACCCGATGCGGCGTAAGCGCCATTGACAATAAAGTCCATTTTTATAGATTTTGTCATAGTTCTGTATTGCCGGTCGGAACTGGTTCATATTTTTGTTGTATAGTCCATGTGTTACGATAGCCCAGCGGAAAAAAGCCGGACTAATGTATCAGTGAAGCGAATGAGTGTGAGCCGAGGCCCCAGGATCGATCCCAGCTTAGCTGACAAGCAGATTTGAGATATTTCCTTTTTGAAAGAATTAAATGACAGTGTGGTAAATGCCGATTCTCGTGTCGAACGAGAGTTCCAGTTTTACACCTAGGGGGGTCACGTATCTCTGACGCTGACTGTACTCTTTAGGCTATATTGGCTGAAAAGTATGGACTAATTACTAAGGCTATTTAATGAAGAACTGGACGCCTGCCTAATAAAATAAAACGGTATCCAATTTTATTTCCGGCAGACGGTGACTTGCCCTCTGCATAAAGGTTCCATGCATTTGGCATAACTTCCGTGTCCAGAGACGCATCTGGCATAACATATTTGGCATAACTGTTTTTCGAAGAATATTAACATTGCAGAAATCATCGATTCGCATAATATACAATTGGCTAAATATTTGCATATCCGAATTTGAAATCGGCTAATGTTGTTCGCATGGCCGCTTTTTAATAAGAATAATTTTGTTTTGCATTATATTCAACTGTCTGAAATTAATAATCAGCATAATCTGTTTAGCATAATAGGCTTTAGGCGAATGTTTACATTGCAGAAAACAAATTAGGCATCAGTAACAGGTATTAGGACATTTATTGGTTTTGCTGTAAAAAATGGGTTAGCTTTAGTTAGAACTGTGACCCTCAACCAACCCAAACCGCTGCAAAAAAGTGGGTTAGGTTAAATTAGAACTGTGACCCTCAACCAAACAGTTTCAATATTCGTTGATTATTTGTTCTTGTTGTGTGTTGGAGTTATGTTGGATATGGATTGTATTGTTTCATCAACATTCTCCTAGCGTTTATTCCGGTCTTGCCACGGCTCAATTGAGCCTGGGGTCCGCTCGGCAACCTAATCCCAGGAATTGACGTAGGCACTAGTTTTTACGAAAGCTACTGCCATCTGGCCTTCCCACCTAGAGAGGAAACTAGGCCTAGTTGGGATTAGCTCCGGTTCCTTACGATGTTTTCATTCACCGAAAAGCGACTGGTAAAATATCAGATGATATTTCTTAATGTATTGTTTTAGAACATTACGTACCTACGGCGGTAAAATAAAGGTTGCACTAGCCAACGTAGCATGTGCAATTGTGCACGATTGCACTTCATGTGGCTTGCCCCTTGTTAGAAGGATTTACTGCAACCATACCTACTGAACCACGAGGATAGGTGCATACATAAGTGCATTGCATACCTACTTACAGGGTAAGAAGTAATGTTAATATACAAATTATCATTAACATTATATTTCATTATTAAGTGCATCTATGTTAGTTCAGTCTCGCTAAAATACAGCAAGGTCGAAATAAAAATCTGTGTAATGAATGAGACAATTACGTACACTGTTGCTTAAGCCTACACAGATAAAAATGCTGTATTGAACTAAGAAGATTATCTATAAACCTATATCTAAACCTGTATAACCTACAGGTCAATTAACAAACCTAGCTAATATGAGTAGAATGGGTATCCCATTCTTAATTTATAAGTATTTAAATTACGCACAGGTTGTGACACAAATATTATCAAGTGTTTTTTTTAAATGGCTGTTGTTTCGTATTTAACCCAGCCACGGAGCGGCAGCAGACAATCACGACGCTTCTTACTTGACGAAATTTTGTCTGGAAAGACGTCAAAGAAATCTGTTGCTGGCACGCGATCCACACAAGCAAAGAGTAAAAATAATTAAATAGAAGTAGCAATAATATAGGATTTCACCTAGGAATCAGAGAAGAGCTGGAAACTCGTATTACCTTCATTATAATGTTCTTAACACATTCAGCACCGAGAACCCGACTGTCGGCCCTCGTAGCGCGTAGCCAAGTATTCCTCGTATGTAGCGCGTAGTAGCTACGAACAGAGAACCCGACAGTCGGGTTCTCGGTGCTGAATGTGTTAAGAGTCCGGTAACGATTTGAAAACGAAAATCGCTAATAATGACATTATGCACATGAATGCATTTGGTAAGATAGCTTGAAGTCTTGTTATTGCAAAAAAGTACTTTAGGTCTAAGTATATACATATATTAATATTAATACCTTAAAACTATATTCTTACAGAGCCTGTTTAGTGAGGACGTTGATTCATGCAATTTTGTCGTATGATTTTTAATTATTATTTGTTATGGACCCTAATATGTTTTGTACTATCTGAATAAAGCATGAAATGAAGTTTATTTTGGTATTTCTATATTTGTAAAATACTTTAATATTTTCCCAAAAATATCACCTAAACTTCGGCAATTATTAGCAAAATTGCCCTAGCAAAACATACTCTCTCTTAAAAATATATATATGACAATGAAAAAAACCGTCACACTTATTCCTCAGACGACTCATTTTTCAATGTACGTATTTATATATTTTACGTACTTGTATACCTTAATTTTAATTAATAATAACCTTACTCTTTTCACCTCTCCAAGCAAAAATCGCGAATTAGGTGTTAAATTAGGGTGAATTGTTTATAAATGAAGGATAAAATTAAAAAAATCGTTGTATTTATTCCATTAAAAAAGAAACGATCTTTCATAATATGTATACATAATTATAGAAGTTATGTTAGTTACTGCAAAATAGCATCAAAAAGTTAGCGAAATCGAAAAAAAGTTTACCGGACTCTTAATGTTGTACCTATGTAATTTTTGAGACCGCATTAAGAACAATTGATATACGAGTTTCCCGACCACATCGGTATCTTCGTTACTATGCGGCACTAATTCATGGGATTGGTGGCACTAAATAGCACCTAAATAACGATGAATTTGTGCATTTAGGATCCTGTACCCCCGCCCGACCACAACGGTACCGCGATAACTTGAAAACTACGCGGCACAAATTCATGGGATAGGAGCACTAAATAACACCTAAAAAATGATGAATTTGTGCATTCACCAAATCTCGTTAGAGGGGTGTGGTCGGGCCAGGATCCATGACACCGAGTTTCCGGCTTATTTACTAATTTTAAGTGTCAATTTTTTTTTTACTCATATATTTAAATAATTATCTCTGATTCCTAGGTCGATTCCGTTTTTACTATTTTGGCTACGGAACAATATTCTAGCTACGGAACAAAATAGAAGTGTTGTAGTAACTCGGTGTATCGCTACTTGGTGTAGGATATTTAATTAAATACCATGGGATACCATTCTAACATGTGCGGAATATTCCTGTAATATATTGCTATAATATCCTTCAATAATAACATAAAGAAACAGTAACATAAAGAGATTGAGTTAAAATGTATATACTATTAAGTAAAGCTTAATACGTAGGTACAGTCAACGTCAAAAATATGTACACAGTTTTGAGCATTATTATAAAGGAGTAAGGTACAAAAATATATATCTTTTTGGTGCTGACTGTGTACGTATATCTGTTTGTTTGTCAGTCAGCAAATGATATTTGTTTCGTTTCAATGTAATCAAACAGGCCTAACATGTAATGTAAATAACTCAGAATCTGATGTCGATAGTCACTTCCTGTCACTTTTTGCTCTTCTCTGCTGTGTAGGTATTACATGCTATTAGTTGGAAAGAGACCACTACACTTTTGGTTGCTTACGTGTGAGTCTTTATTGGTTTGCGTGACACTGGTCGATTTTTTCCAGCGAACGAAATGAATTAGCGGATAATTAAAAATTGGCCATCTTCGCTAACTCTTTATTTTTTATACGTGATACAGGTCAAGTGCGAGTCGGAGTCGCATCCTAAGCAGGCCACTGACGAGCCTTCCAATCGGACGCTGTTACAATTGATTTATCCAAATGGACGGCATCCAATTATTTATCACACTGACGATCGATCCATTTCATACTTTAGTAGATGGTCTTGCTTCACTAGCTCCACTTGCTTATGTGTGCTTGGAAAATGGAAAAACCTCGTATCCTTGTTCTGTCAATAAAACTAAAAATATCTTAGGTTTGTACATAACACGATATCTAATCTAACTAACATACCTACTATGTTAAAAAGTACAAAGCATCATAACATAAATAATAGAAAATAATCATAATTATTAATTCAAATTTCGCGCCATCCCAAATCCTCACTTCGGCGCCGAATTGTTACTGTTATAATATGGTACTAAAATAGATTTAAATGATTCATTATAATCATTATATAAATAACAAAAAATAATGATATTTATAAGTAAATCTTAATTGCGTGGTTTGTGTGAATTCTGCAATTCGGCGCCGAATCCTACCACTTCTATTAACCTAAGCAGGTAAGTAAGAGTACAAAAAACATACTTACCTTATTATATTCTTTATTAAAATAAAACAGTTTCTCATTGAAGAAATTTTCTTTTTTATTGTGTCTAGATTGGCTTTTTGGTCTTTTGCCTTGAATAATAACAATAACTTCTCCAAAGCTTCATTTCTTTTATCTTTGTTGTGCTAATCGTCGTTTGTGACCTGCCATAAACATGGATGATTTTTATTTCGATACTCCTCTATTACCTATAAAACGAAGTCTCGGCCTGACATTTTTGCGAATAAGATAGTTGACTTGTGTCGCATCGTTGCTCGGTGGCAGCGCCATGCAGACTAAATAAAATTGGACGTAGTTTTGCACATTCACGGAGCGTTCGGAGTGCGTCCAAATAGCGTGGCCCACGTCCGGTGTACGTTTCTAGCATTGACGGTCACTCCAAAGTCACCACGCCGCTACGTCCAAATGGAGTGGCGTGATGGATTTCCATCCGAATGGAAATCCACGATCAGGATGCCGTCTAAAAAACTTATACGTTTTTGACATTCACGGACCGATTTTGGAACGTAGCCACGCCATTTGGACTGTTGGAAGGATCGTCAGTGGCCACCTTGGGTTCGTACAGTACCTAAGTACATCAAGCGATTTTAACAATCACCGAACATTGCTGTAACGAAATTGGATTGAGGAACAAACATTGACTTTGCCGTTGAAAAACATATTATATCGACATTCAAATAGGTATGATGTATGATATGAATATTATGAATGATAGACTCGGGGACCAATTTTTGACTTTCGAGCGCCCGAATTCAAAAAGTTTAAGCTCATAAATAATCGCACACAAAAGGTTACCGCCAATTTTTTCGCATGAAATTAATAGTTAAATACTCATGATTTTAAATTCCTGTCGCTGTTATTTTTAAAAGATAATTTCATCGTTTTATTTTAGTTGTAAATGTCACTTTCGAGTACTCGAATCTCAAAAATCACCCCCCAGGTGCCGTATTCTAATTTTAAAATACGATCTATCTCACACATAACTTCAACGCTCAACAAATAATAATCCAATATGGAACACGTACCTGTTGGAGTTGCATCGGAATAATTTTCAAGCAATTTCTGATATTACTTATTCAGCAGTTACTTATAGACGCTAGTTGTAATGCGTTGTTAATGCATTGGAGTGGTATTGAAGTTGGAGCGTATCTAATCAGCTTTTAAAGTTAGAATATGGCCCAGGTATCTGACAAAAACATATTTTTTGATACAAGCATTTTTCTAAATATCTAGTATGGAGTGGCCGCGTAACCTTGCATACTAGTTGAAACATTAGAGTTGGATCGTGTCTTAACGGGTATTATAGTAGTTTATGTAACAGTTGTATACGAGGGGTCAAAAAAGTGAGTGGCGTGGGTAACAATTTGAGCCCTAGGCGAAAATTGTTAAGAAAAACGCCACGAACATTTTTTGATCTACTTATACGACGTTGCATACAATACTTTTTTTACGACTACACTTACGTTTACATAAAATCCGAAATTGAACACAATGTGAATATTGCAGTTATTTTGTCACATAATCAATAAATTCAACAATAATTTAAGTTTCAAAAGTTTTAAAACACAGTATTTCAAGAAGAATACTAACACAAACAGTCGTTATTTAATCAATTATCAATACAGAGCAACAGAGATTAGTTAAAATCATATTAAAATATATTATTTTTCAAAGTTTTTGAAGTTTGCCCCCACAAACGAACGTAAAAACTACAAAGTTTTATTATTTTTTCTTTTTTAAAGTTTTTTTTTCTAAAAACTCTGCGTTTATTTAGGTTTCTTAGGTTGGCAGTAATTTATTTTCTTCTAAAGTCATGACAGCAAGCAATTCTATTTTGGCGCTTTTATAGAACAAGTGCTAGTTTGGGGAATAGACTAGATAGACTTTTCTTCGAGTATATTATCTATGTTGTTATAAAGGTGATGACGAATGTAGTTATAAATGACAGATAAAAGTACGGGAGTAGAAAAAAGTTATAATACGGCCTCAGGGCACGTTAAACAATTAAATAGGTATTAAACCAAGATGCCAATAGGCGTAGGTACGCATCAGTCGTAGATGCCAAGACACGAATGCCGAAGAACAATGATAGTACCTTCAGTAGAATAATGAAATTTACAAGGGTTTATCAAACAAGATTAACAGCTTAAGTTGGGGGAACATTACGAGTAGGTACTTGCTTAGATAATGGTTCGCTGATCGAGTAACATTCTGATCCGTTTAGAAAATATATTTACGAAAAGAAAATGAATACTTTATACCCGTTTTAAATACAATACAGTCAATACAATACAAATTAACGATTCAATTATATTGTAAGTACTGTATAACTGTACCGTAGGTATTTATAGTATTTTCGAACGAGCGGAGCGTAAGCGAAGCGAAGTTCTTAAAAATAACTGGGACTGGGACTTTTCGACGTTTTTTCCGCGATAACTTTAGTTAAGTACATGTTATGAAATTTGTTGAGATTATAGCATAGATACATATAATTTGAGAGTTCGTGTATGAGCAGGATCGATTGAAAGGTTATGGAGCAAGACGGCTTAAAACGATCTTCACAAGGGTCTTGAAAGTAAATCGAGACTTCTTAGTTCGAGGCGAACTACTAGTTATTATTGCTTTTGTTTGTTATACTATAAACATCATTGTTATCGACAGCTTTTAAGCCGTTTGGTTTCTGATAGTTTTATTATATAGCCTCTTATTATACACTCGAAAGCAAAAATTTCGGGTCAGTAACATAAACTTTAATATCTTTTGAGATATTCAAGAAAATGCTAGTGACCCGAAACTTTTGCTCTCGAGTGTAGTTATATTCTTTGAAGTTTTTGTAAATAATAATTAACGAGTTTGTATACTACGTACATTAATTTCTTCCTTTTCCGTAGGTACTAGAAAAGGAAAAACCGGTCAAGTGCGTATTGGATCACGGATAATGGAGGGTTCCGTAGGTACTTCTGTAGGTACCTTCAATGGAATAAAAAAAACTAAGACAAAGGTTATACCAGTTTTAAATAAGTCAGTAAGTAAATATATACCTGGAGTATGAAAAAATTGTAAAGAGAACGCACTAACAACACATATTAGTTTTCGTCGTGCGTAATAGAAACGTGCGTGATTCGTCGCATTATCGGTTAAGTTGTTTTTGATTTATATCCAAAAAAATATCTTACATAGACCTTTTGGTAGCTATTATTCTTTTCTTATCTCATCTAACGGCTTTAACGGCCTCCTAGATGCCTAATCGGTAGTGACACTAGTGAGCCTGCCTACGAAGCAAGAGGTTTCAGCTTTAAATCCTGGTAAAGATATTTATTTGTGTGTTTATCACGGATATTTGTTCCTGAGTTATGGAGGTTGTCTATGTAGGTATGTATCTATTTATCTAGGTGTAGGTATATAGCTAGATATTATATATATCATCATCTAGTGCCCACAACCCACAATATACGCGTTATTGAGCTTACTGCGGGACTAAATAGGCTACATCGATTTATGTAAGGTTGTCCCATTTTTTATTGTATTGTTCATTCCTTTGAAAGTACGGAGCCCGCCATTATGCATGATCCGATATGCGCTTTACTATATTCGAATGGATTTCTAAAAACATCATTATAATTGTATGATTTACTTACAATTTTAACGAGTCCGACTCGCACTTGGCCGGCTCTTTATGACAACATTGACGACCCTTCAGGTGAAATTTCTCATTTTCTGATTCAATAGACTCAATTCGACTAAATTGGATATTTAAATACATAAATAACATTTCGTTCATGACATCTTGTTTATGTCAAAAACACGGAAGTGAGTTGCGGACTCGCACCCCGAGAGTTCCGAACATCACACAATTTTAACAATATTTTTTGTAGACTTATTACTATTTTTCCTGTAATCTACGAGTAACGAACTAATGGCCTATTTTCTGTATTTTTTCAAAATTTTAGGCTTAGGAGTTTGTGAGATAAAGGGGATAATTGTTCGCCTTTCTTGTTAAATAATTTCAAAGAAAAAATAATATAATAAAAAAAATATATGTATACTCTACATTTACACGATATATTATGTAAATGTTGTTTTTATAAAGTAGTGGAGTTTGTGTCCTTCCATGTTCAAAATTTATTCATTTACGTTATATGCTGCCTTTGGGTCGACGATCTACCCTACCCCTGGGACCTGGGACCTTATGCGTACAAAGTTTTAGCTCAGCCTGTCTACCAGTTTCGGAGTGAATTGGCTTTATGTTATGACAGACAGTTGGGCAGAGTCGCACCATAAGCCGTAAGGGTTCCTATTTTAACATTGTTGTATGGAAACCTAAAACCGACTACATAGGACAGAAATAGCCCCTACGATACGAGGTACAAATACTATAATTTATTTCTAGGAAAGGTGCGAGCTTTTACTATCAGGATGCAGACCTGTAATTACATTACATAAATGTAAAAAAATATTTAAACATATATATAGTTTTCTATTTTTATTTAGTAATAAAAATAGAAAACATAATAAATCCTCAATTCTATAAGCCATATGAAGTGTAGATTGTATCATAGATATGCAAATTTTGCTAAATAAAAATACAGGACGATTAGGATGATTTTACCACTATAGCAACATATGGTAGAGATTATGTTACCAAAGTGTCCGTCAAAAGGCGTTATATTTGTGCCGCCACAATGGCTGTAGTATATGGTGGCACATATGCTGCTAAGTTACAGTAAGTATAGCTATACTAGCATCACTTGGAGAGATTTGGAACTATTATTTACTGTTTTCAGCTGGACACTTTTTCGACCGTATAAAAGATACTTATCCATAATTGCAGCGCTCCACGCCGAATAACGCACATTCACTTCGTGTACTGTTATTGGAATTTTCTGAAATATATCTTGCCTAATGGTAAAGTAAGAAACATTAACTACACAGCACAAAGCTGATTGACACACGAAATTAATTGACGCACAATCTAGAAGATATAGAGCCCGGAAAGAGAATGTCGTGGTTTATGGGAACGCATACATTCTACGACGCTTCTTTTTCCGGACAGACTCGAGTTATCTAAATGACGCAAACACTATTATTACCAAGCCTCTGCTTTATTTTACTATACCTTGTTCAACCTAAGAAGCAATTTTTGACAACTGTCATCTCAGTACATTTTATAGCCTAAAATCGGATTTTAGGTTATATAATGTACTGACATGACAGGTGTCAAAAATTGCTTCTTAGGTTGCACAAGGTATACATCGGTATTTAATTAAAGCTGGCCACGTCAGATATGACACAATAATGAGAGCAATCAAACCTATTTAGTTAGATTGCTTTACCATCCTTATTGCTAGATCCGGGCACCTGGCAGCTTTTCGGGTGGAGGTCAGAACGACAGACCAATAAAGTTTTTTTATTGGAAAAAAGTAGTTTCAAAATAGGTAAAGACTGCTGACGTTGTGTGAATGTGTCATTTATATAGAATAGCGTCTATATTAACATTAGAACAAAAAAGATTGTGTATTATTGCGGAAACAAAAACAACAGGCCATTAATTATAAATTGCATTATACATCATTTGGCACTTCTTTCCCCAACAGAAATTTCTGGCTATGATATAATCTAATTCATTACACAATTTCTATAATATTGCATCAAACCCAGAACTCTAGGATTTGTTTTCTTCAAGTTATTTGCATTCTTTAAGCTCCTCCATTTTACAGCTGCCAGATGTCCAGGTCTAGAAATAAGCGTAGTATAGCAAACTAACCAGACGGGTTTCGTTGCTCTCATTAATGTGTCACATCTGTCGTGGCTAGCTCTCCGTCTATTATATCATGGCAGGGTTTTCCGTGGTATTAATGATCATTATAAATTCTGAAACTGATCCCTGAGGGGCCCGTTACACAAAAGTTTGTAAATACGACTCTTTTCATAGGAAGGGGACTTCCACTTGGTTTACAATTACGAGCTTTTGTGAAATGGGCCCAATAAGGCTTGTATCGGAAAAGTTAATGCGTACTTTTTAATACGATACAAAGCACCTAAACAATTTAAATATTAATGAATGATTTCTGTAACAAATTATCATTCAATAAAGGAGTTTGATCCTTGTTTTATCAACATTCATCGATACCCTATTGGATCACGAGATATGATGATATTCATTGACAGTAACTTTTCAAGATGATACAATTCTTATTTGATTTTATACCAAGCAAAAAAAAATATTTTTAGAAGCATTCCATGAAAACGGGAAGTTATTTATTTTCATTTAAACCATATCATTCAAAAAAATTATAAGCCAAAACTCGCTGGGGGCGGATTTACTTAGCTTATCCTGGCATGGCCTTTGCTTAACGGGGTAAAAATAAATACAGGATAGGGACTAGATAAGGATAGGGGTGAGGTACTTTATATAAAAAATATTGTATACTCTTCAGTGGGCTGGTTTTTGAAGGCGGATCCCTTTTCTAAAAAGACTTTTCTGAAAACCACATCATAATAAATATTCATATTTACATACATACAGTATTACGTAAGACGATTTAGGGGGGGGGGGGTCAACAATGTAGAAAAACTTGTAGAAATACTCTACGAAGTACAGTCAAAGTATTATTATTATTCTTGTTTTATCTTACGTAAAGGAGGCAGGGGGTCAAAAAGTGGTAAAAACTGTCTTATGTATGATAATAAAAGAACGACCCTTTGGAATGTAAAAAATACTTATCTAAAAACCATCAAAATCGGTTCAGCCAAACGCGAATAATCGCGAACAAACATACATACAAACGTACAAACATACGGGTCAAACTGACAAGGGCGTGCAAAAAATAATAAGGCCCTACATACCTAACTTAATCTCGAAAAACATAACCCTCTTCGGCAGTGGGACAAAAATAATAGAAAAACCTTTTTACTCGTATTTTTTTTTTGGGTATTTTAATAGGTATGTTCTTAAATTAGTATTTATAAATCGTTAAAACCGATAAAGCGTGGTTTCGGTTTTCAGTAATATTATGTAGATTCGATTTCATTGTCACTTTGCAATTATTGAACTGGGCTACCGGAAGTCACCCTATAATGCCTGTGCGACGGATTCGAAATTAACTTCCGTCGCTCCATTACTAACGTTTTTCAATACGGAAGTAATTATTTCTGAAGTGTGTAATTTATTCGTTTAAAAGAAAGGGTCCATCGATTAAAGTTTTGCAAACAGAGCTTTTGGCTGGGACTTCAAGAATCATTCAATTATTTTCACAAGCTCCTAAATATTGTAAAATGGATGGTATTATTTCTTTCTACCAGCAACACTTTGTCTAATTTACGTAGTGTATCTCTTTCCTATCTGGAGCTGGCATAGGATACGAGTACAAAGAGTGGCATAGAGCACGTAGAATTTTGCTAGAATTCAATTCAAAATATTAACTAGATTCCTATATTATTACGAGTACCTATTTAATCTTTCAAAATTTATTGGTACAAAATAGTTAGATGAAAAAAAAAACTTAAATAAACTATGTAAATACTACCTAAAATTAACATCTTTCAAAAGTATAATTAGTGTAGCAATAAAAATACGGCTTTTCGTGAACAAAAGATTTCCCTCGGCATGATTATTCCTTAGGACCTAGGATGGATTTGAAAAGTGGAGCCACCAAGATTTTTATTGTAAATTTTTAGGCGGGAGGCTCTCAACTTTATCTCGGTATCAACATCAGTTAAGAAGCTACTAGGCCAAGTTTAGTATCGATGTAGATTTTACAAGAAAAATCTTAGTGGCTCCACTTCTCAAATCCATCCTTGGGTCCTAAGGAACAATCATGACGAGGGAAATCTTTTGTTCACGAAAAGGCGTATTTGACCTTTCTAAGTCGTGTGCAAGCGCGACTAAATTTATGGTCGACTTTATCTTTTGTACAGATACCTCGGTACTTGATTTTCAATGTTACGAAGAGACCAGACAGAAGCAAAATCCTTCAAAAGAACCCCCTTAATTAGCAAAATGTTGTTGCTTGCACACAAGCTACGATTTATCAAGATAACTATCACTTAAACCATAAGCACACTATTTTAGTTTACATGACATAAGATTTTAGTTTAAGCGTATATCTTCCGGTTTTCCGCTTGCATCGTAAAAAAGCCGGCTCCTAAGAAATAGCGCATGCTGGAAAACGTAAATTACGGATAATACAAGGTGTAACAAAAATGCTGGTGATCCTTTTAAATGCATAACTGGTATCGTATTCTAATTATGAAAAAGTAAGAAAAGAAAATTTTCTCGCGAAAAAAAATTTTGGTTTGTTATGGAGGGTCGGCCAGTTGGGACCACCTGTCCCATAGAAAAAAAAATTTTTCGTGTCCAAAAATTTTTTCTCCTACTTTTTCTTAGTCGCAATTCTCGCAATACGATACCAATTGTGCCCTTAAACGTAGGTATCACCAGTATTTTTGTTACTCCCTGTATATGAATACCTGACCCAAAATCTAGTTCAATATTTAACGCGTGATCAGCATTAAAATCATTAATTGTTTTTTTTTGTTATTCATTACAATATAAGTAATTAATTTAATGCAGAATACAACTTCCAAGTCTACTTTTTTATATATCTAAATTTTTACGTGGTTTTTTTACACCTACTTTATACTCCCTTCGCATTGTTTTATTATTTTATTTAAATTACCTACCAAAATTATAAAAATTATACAGTTATATTTCTCGCATATATTATTTTCTTAGTAAGTTATTATTATACCTATAATTTATTACGTGCAAAACACTTTCACGAAGTTTACTTACAGGCCGTATAAGTAATTTTACATATTAAAAAAGTTTTAGAAACTTACCTATAAACTTTATTCACTGAAACTCCTGCAAAACTTTTCCATAAATTTATTTAACTTAAAATCTGCATTTCGCTAAAACAAGCACTGTGCACATTGTGATTCACAAATTAATTAAGGGGTATTCACACGTATAGCGGTACTTGGGGGTAAATATGGCGAGTGGCGACCGCACCGCAGCGTTCCGATATGAGCACTGAAGACGGCGGCGGCGGAGCCCTTCATTCAGTGGGTTTAGGGCGCGTCGAACCTTCGCCGGCGAAAAGTCCGTTACATCACTTTACATAGTCAACCAATTATCTACACACTTTCAAAATAATACGCAGTTAACTCATCAGTTATATCAGGAAATAAAAATCAGGGGGGCGATTGAGATCCGAACGCTCGAATTCAAGAATTATATGCTCGAAAATGATCTCACACAAAAGTTTGTCGCTATTATTTTCACATTAAATCAATAGTTTTTTTTTTAAATTTTAAATTCCTATCACTGTTATTTTTAGAACACAATTTCATCATGTCGAATTCGGCGCTTAAATCTCAAAAATCACCCCCCCCCCCCCCCTCCAGGCTTTTCCGTCGTTAATTTGTCACAGCGCACGTAACGAGTTTTTGCAATCATTTCCCGCTCTGTATGTTGGCAAAAAATCGCCATCGCCATCAAGTAGAATGCATGCCTAAAAGGAAAAAGTTAATTATCTTGAGTTGTTACTATCTTTTGCTTCTTTGCAGTTCTTTTATCAAAGCCAAATCGCTTTCTTGAATATGCTGAAAACCAGCCATACACGTAAATATTATTTAAGGAACTCAGAATTAAATTTCCTGAACTTGGTATCTTCATGTCTCTGTTTTGCAGTAAAACCTAAATAGATTGATTGTCAAAGATTCACTTTTTCATTTGAAAATATATAGGTACGGTACATTGATTCGCGGCGCCTTCGCCGGCGAAAATTCCGTTACATCACATTACATCTCAACCAATTATTTATTTACACACACTTTCAAAAAAATACGCAAATGATCAAAAAATCAAATTAACTCATCAGTTAAATCAGGAAAATAAAATTAGGTTTTTCCGACGTTAATTTGTCACAGCGCACGTAACGAGTTTTTGCAGTCATTTCCCGCTCTTTGTGTTGGCAAAAAATCGCCATCGCCATCAAGTAGCATGCATGCCTAAAAGGAAAAAGTTAATTACATATTTCGAGTTGTTACTATCTTTTACTTCTTTGCAGTTCTTTTATTAAAGCCGAGTCGCTTTATTGAACATGCCAAACCTTAAAATGAAAAATGAAAATGAAAATGAAAATTGTTTATTGGTCAAATAAAATATACAGGGGCACAATTGTTGCTGACCTCCACACTAGGCATTCACGTTAATATTATTTAACCCTTTAACGGGCAAGACTGAAAAAAATCCTCGATTCTAGCCTCATCGCCAATCTATAGTCCTAAAAATTCTGTACAAGAAAAAAATACAAAAAGATGATGTTACAGGTGGTCTTTTTTGAGACCATTGCTCTATAAAGGGTTAGGAACTCAGAATTAAATTTCCTGAACTTGGTAACTTCATGTCTCGGTTTTGCAGTAAAACCTAAATAAATTGATAGTCAAAGCTCTTTTTTTTCTTTTGAATAATTATATATTTACATTGATTCGCCATAGGTATACCGTGTATGGCCTATAATACGAGCAAGAAATTAAAACTTCGATTCTACCCCTCAAACAATAAAACCTTTCAACAACTCTTCTTCTTCCTCCTAGCGTTTATCCCGGCTTTGGGTCCGCTTGACAACCTAATCCCATGAATTGGCGCTGGCGTAGACACTAGTTTTTACGAAAGCGACTGCCATCTGACCTTCTCACCCAGAGGGGAAACTGGGCCTTCTTTTGGGATTAGGTCCGGTTTCCTTACGACGAAACTTGTCAACAACATTAAAAAAATAACCATCAAATTGGCATTGCTTGTCAGTCTTGTCACCCTATAGATGTAATCAATTTCGCAATACATTGCCAGTTCGAATAAACTTCAAAGTGTACTAAAAATAAAACCCCACGTTATTTTTAAAAGTCGCTGAACAAACGTTGTCTAGCTTGAGGAGCAAAACCTACGTTTTAACTTTTTGCTCGTGTTACAGGCCACACACGGTACATTTTCGTTTACTTTTTACCATGTCCTAGTTATTCCAACTTCAAATATTTTCTATTCGGCAACTCCTACGCTTTATCTATCAAACTGAGTCCCTTGTTAGTATTTCCTCGATTTGCTTTTCCCTGTTTTTCTTTTAAATATAATACGGACACGCAAGGTTCAAGCTAATCATCTAAAGTGTACCCATGGAATGAAGCTGAGCTAGAGATAGACTTGGAATTAAAACATAGACAAGATTAGTTAATACCAAAACTTGGCGGGCAAGAGCGTTATCCTGACTACACTACGTCTGTAGATTGTTAATGGCATGCTTAGTCATTTTGAAACGTGTTTCCTAATAACTAGCCGCATTGCGTAAGTTTTATCGTCTTTGGCCTATGTATACATTTGGCAACTCCATGTAGCTACCCTTGCTTTAAGTAGCCAGTTCGTTGCGTCTCCAAAGTTTAACAGTGCGTTTGGCAACATTTAATATGTGGACGAGTTTAGTGCAAGGGACCGATTTGTCGATTTACAAGGACACTTTTCTTTCACTAATGGATAGTGCATATTGCGTAGTTTTAGAAAGTACTAGTACCTCCATATCGACAAAATGGTCCTTTTGTCCGTACGCTGACACATATTTAGCAATCCTTTTTGACTAGACCTCATTTTCCGCTGATACTTATTTAGTTTTATCCGGTTCCAGTACTCTAATTATACTAATCTGCAGGCCTATGGTGTGACAGTTTGGTGGCAACAGTAATTTTAGATTATGCTATCCCGTGACAGACAACCTACTGCCTTCATAAACCTGTATAAGTATCCCTTTCGTGTAATTAGTATTGCTTAGGTACCATCGGGTTCAAAAATGCATGGGCAATTTATGAATGAATTCATTGATAAATTGGCCATGCAATTATGAACCCGATGGTACATAAGTAAATAAACATTTATATAGGTACCTATACCTACTTACTTATACATACACACATGTGATAAACAACCGCAAGTACCGCAACGTATTCCTTACTAAACGAAAACTACGGAACCCTACACTGAGCATGGCCGACATATGTACTGTTGGCCGCTTTTTATATCTTTGTTGGTCTTCCCTATAGCTATTTTTTGTAACAACAATGTTGTACTCCAAGTAAGTACATTCGAGAAAACTAGGTTAATCTGCATTTTTTTAACTTTCTTACATATCTTCGGATTTGTGATTTTATACCAAAATAACAAACTAAGACAAAATAAAAACAGTTTCATTTCGTATAATTACACTGAAATCACAAGGAACGTTGTTACGAACAAAAGTAAAAATAGTTTTATGAAGCAATTACCTCAATTTTAAACAAACATACCTACGTAATACGGCAAGAGAAGTTTCCGAGCAACATAGTTCCTTAGTATAAATAATGCAGCCAGTGTTTAGCATAGCATATTTACGACACGCTAGAGAAGAAAAACATGTTCACTGAAACTAACTAATAATAAAGTGCCTCTATTTAAATGTGCAGTGCAGGCGTGCCGGCTTATCTATCGCAAGTTTTTCTGAGCTCTGCATATGTTTCATGGTTGAACGTGTTTTATGGTTATCAAATCTTATAGGGTAGACCGAGGCGAATCGGGTCATTTTTTGTTTGATGGCAAATAAATACAAGTTTTTAAGGCAAAACTGTTATTATTATTATTTAATTACGAACATTATTTATTAATTGACAATGTTTTAGGGGCAGGCATGAAATGAAACATAAATACGATTTATGAAAAATAAAATACAAAACCTCTTGAAAAATCCGATTCGCCCCATTCTCAGGGGTAAAACGGATCAAAAAAACTCTTGTCTTGTCGTGCGAAAAATCTGCTACCTATATGTACAATCTTATTTTATTTGAGGTTTTCGCTAGTTTCGTTATCCGTCTGTATATATAGTCACGTCACAGGCATTTTACTCGTGAAAATTATAAAGCGAATAATGCCGAGTAACCAATATCGAGTCGAACGGTTACAGTTCTATTAGTTTTGGGTTAACGAATAGGGTTAAACAGGGGGGTGATTTTTGAGATTCGAGCACTCGAAAGTGACATTTAAAACTCTGAATAAAACGATGAAATTATGTTTTAAAAATAAAAGCAATAGAAATTTAAAATAATGATTATTTAAACTATTAATTCCATGCGAAAAAATTGGCTACAAACTTTGTGTGCGATTATTTTCGAGCTTGAATTTTTTGAATTCGATCGTCCGGCTACTCCGGCTGTCAAAAATCGGCCCCCAGGTAGAAACAGTAAAATCTACCTACTACATTTTTCATCTCTAACATAACTTTGGAAAAATATTGGTAATGGCTTCTAATCTATTTCAGTTGAATGAACCAAGGGTGTTAGTTTAACACGTGTATGTAGCCTGTCACTCTGACCTCGATTATAATGTGTATTCTTCTTTTGTTGTTCAAGGATGAAATAGAACCTTTATAAATCACAACTGTATAGGAACCGGTCCGTAATTACATTTGTATCTAGGAGCTAATAATAGTATTTTATACAATCGTGACACAATGAAGAGCTTTTCAGTCGAGTACCTACCGTGTCTAGGTAGCCTAAGTAATTAAAAGCTTAATTATGTCACTAATGTATACAATACCTACTTTTTCTATGAGTGGTTAAAATAGGAAGGCCGGTAAGAGTTAAGTTCAACCTGCTGCCTTTATACAATTTAGTAAGTAACCTCAATCATGGCACACTGGATGTAGACTTGCGGAAAAACGCTCAGGACAACTAGTCCTCAATCTCCCGGTGGATTGTGCCGGTGCCCCTCCTTTGTCCTCCTCCTCCACGAACGATCGAGCTAAAATATTGCATGCAAATTCATTTGGACATAGTTGGCGATAGTAAAATATGCGAGGTAAAAGCTTCATCAAAAAGTATGCGCTAGTAGATTGGGATACCAAGTCTCGATTCAAGCAACGAGTAGGAAAAAAAAATTTCTGTTGTTTTGTAAATAGAAAAAATTATAAACCGAAAAAGATGTCATTATACAGAAAAAACGTACCCAAATCCTCGTTAATCCGAGGCCGGATATGAACCGGCGTTATCATAATATATAAATAATCCTCATTCTATATATAGCCGAAATCGTGTTTTGTTACGCCCATCTAAAAATAATGTTATTACTTCTAATAGTTCGAGACTAACTCATAATGTCTCATAAGTAATAAGAAAATAAATCGGACAAGTGCGAGCCCGACTCGCGTACCGACTTACGGGGGGTCCCGTACAAACATTCCAAAACTATGGGACGACTCTTCATATAGGGAGTAACAAAAATACTGGTGATCCGAGTAAGGACATAATTCTTAGTTTTTCGTAATTAGAATACGATACCAAATATGCCCTTAAAAGGATCACCAGTATTTTTGTTACACCTTGTATACAGGCAGGGGCTGGTAAAAAAATATATATGAAGAACCCCAATAATCCAAAAAATCTTGCGGTTTGCACCTATGGTCCCCCATAGTACACAAAACTTGCGTGTCAGGGGAGCCTAGGCAATGCCCCCGTTAGCCCCCCCCCCTGTATCCGCGCCTGGATCTTGTTACAGACATCTCCGTAACCGGAGATACAGTCTTACTAGTCATAGCTATATATCTAGCTAGGTATATACCTATGACTATATATTATTACTATAACTATGTCCGGTTTCATTATTGATTTACATTTACTAGAAGATTAGGGTCAGAACCCGTTTAATCTCATAGCATAAATGATTAATATAAACAGTGAGCTATTAAAACTTGGAAGCATGATGTACCTATTATTTAATATTGATATTGATTACTGTAAAAAATACTTTTTTTGAACAGCAGGGTGATATTTTTTTTTTTAATGAAAATGTTGATAAAGTATATCTAAAAGCCCTCATAATTTAACATACTTTAAAGCGGAGTATAAGACCTGAAAGGCTTATTTATTATATCTACTTATTTTACCTATTTATTTACTTAAATAGTAACATACTTAAATGGTATCAATAATAAGTTCAGAACAGGCGAAAGTGACGGAGTAGAAGCGTGACGCTACAGTTACCTAATTTGATTAAAAATTAAATAAGTACCTAATAGGCAATTGAAATGCACAAAGGTAGGTCTCTGTTACACCTAGTAGTAACAGTTAAATCGGTCAAATATATCTCTTCTTCTTCATGTGCCATATCCGTCCAGGAGGTCGGCGACCATATGTCTATTATGATTCTCTATCTTCAGTCATGCGAAGTCTATCTATGCTCTTCACTTCTAACCAGTACTCATATATTTTTAGACCATGATGTGCCTCTACCGCGGCCTCGCTTCCCTTAAATTTAGGGATTAAGCATAAGTTACGTAATTTATCGTACCAATGAACCAAAAAGCACACTATTTTTGACGCACAATGTGTTGCCCCCGACGACTCCTAATGTGACAACTTTATTTTATATTGTGTGCCGGAAAAGTACACGTGATAGTACCTAGGTTGAACCTAACGACGTAGGTGCCACGATGTAATCATCGAAAATCTAAAAGTACTTAGGCAAAATACGATTACATGATTTATGGATGAGCGCTACATAGTAAATAGATCTACCATCTTATACGTACTTAATTAACGAGCGTATTCTAGATAACTTCCGTTTTAGCTCTCTCTGCGCGACCGTTTCTTCTTTGCCTTTTTCTCAAATGCACAAAGAAATTAAAGCTGCTTAATTATTCCACTTTAAATATTGTTTGTTTTACTTCTATTCTACAGGTGCCACTTCAATTTAATAAAATTATTATTTGGAATTGTTTTGTTAGAAACTTAACACAATATTATGCCTGAATGAATTTATAAATTCTAATTAAGGTGACTCCGACTACAATTTAATTTTGGCTGGCTTTAGTGCGCTTGGTAATGTTGATCAGATTTTGTCAAGAATAATATAAAGCAGTCTACAATACTGCAATTAAAACTTTGCTGCTATGGCATTTATAGTCCATTGTTGTAGAGGCTGATGGAAAGTAAGCTATAGGTGGATCGAGTTAGTTCGAGGGCCGACCCGCCAGGGGAGGCCCTCGAAGATACGAGTCCACCTATAGCGCTTTCGGCCGAGATATTACATAGTGCTTTTCACGACTACTGTGAGGAAATAAAATAAAAAATTAATTGGCATATACAAACACTTTAATAGATACTATTTATAGGTATTGTATATACATTGATTTATTATGTAGGTAGAACCTACTAGATGTGACATCTAGAACAAATTTTGTGCTGCATGTTTGACCGTTGACAGCTGTCAGTTGCTTAGCATCATGTCAGGGGTCTTGCGGCCATCTTGTCGAGCAAGGTGGTTTGGTTTCGGGAAAAACTTCTTATTTTATGTTCATTTTCGTGATTCAATGTGTAATATATAGCTTATTCTGCAGTGATTTAACGAACTAGTGAGCAACTAATGAAGAATTAGTCTCGAAACATGTGTAACCCCTGTTTGAGTTAGATATCCGTTAGTCCACGTGCTGTTTGTAGGGAGTAGCTATCTCCTTATAAAAAGCCTAACCTCACCGTACCTCTTGGAGCGACTTCGACATTGGCAAAATTGTCCCAATATTGTGGACAGAATGCCATATTTTAAAAATTGAATTAGCATCATGTCAGTGTTTCAAGAGCGAATGTATGGACTTTAAGCAGGGGGGTACAACTCAAAGTAAATCTGTCAAAAAATTTGAGTTTGACACGACGTATCCGATACGTTTGCATAAGTGCGAAAAAGAACTTGTCATGCGTTAAGAAGGGACAACATGATTCGTGACGTTACGTGACATTACAGAGGTCTCTCTGTTATACTATTATTTACTCTGTGCTTTAAGTGCCGATCACTTAAACTCATGGCTGAAAATTTTTGTTAGGGATGTCATCTCCTGTTACTCAATGTATATATATTAACGGTTCATATGCTTTTCACAAGCACGATAAAGTAAACGAGCATGTAACTTTCTGCAAATAAATGCTTCTTTTCGCCATCCTTCCATAATATGAATTGTTCGTCGGATATTATATTGTATACAAAATATCATTGTTCATAGCCCTCCAAACGAAGGAAAACTTAGGGGAAATAATTCTTGTATAGCTGAATTTTGGTGAAGTTGTAGATAAAGGTGTCTTACACAACATACTAAAAGTACTCATGGATAGGGGTGTCGCTAACGGGGAGAGGGGGGTGTAAAGGTCCCCTTTTTTGGATTTTTGTAAATAACTCAGTAGCGGTGGCTCATATGAAAAAATGTTCTTCTACTTAATTAATCCACAAATAATTTTCTACAAAAAAGGTTCTTTACACTTTTTTGCTGGGATCAATGTATAATGAGATTTCGAGGAAATACGATAATCACTTTCGGAGCTATTATTTACGAAACTATTAGTTTTGTCTAAAAATTGTTTTAGAAAACCCATATTTATATTAAAATACCTATCCAACGATACCCCACACATTAGCAGTGGATTAAAAAACAGAATTTACCCCCCACTTCATGTGTTCGGGAGGTACCCTAAAAAATAATATTTTTTCAGATTTTGTTTTAAAACTTTGTCTGCGTGTTCAAAACACATACTCATACGAAGTTTAACTATTCAATTACTAACCATCACTGAGCAGGTTGAAGAGGGTATTTTTTTACTTTTTATTTTTTATGCCACGACGGTGGCAAACAAGCATACGACCCGTCTGATGGTAAGCAGTTCCCATAGCCTATGGACGCCTGCAATCAATTTCCTAACCTTATAGTTTCGCTGTCCGTTTGTCCCAGTCTATCCGTTCACGGCTTTGCGCAGTGATGGTTAGTACTAGAATAGTTAAACTTCGTATGAGTATGTGTTTTGAACACGCAGACAAAGTTTTAAAACAAAATCTAAAAAAATATATTTTTTTAGGGTAGCTCCCCAACACATGAAGTGGGGGGTAAATTATGTTTTTAAATCCCCCCTTATGTGTGGGGTGTCATTGGATAGGTCTTTTAATATAAATATGGGTTTTCTAAAACAATTTTTAGACAAAACTAATAGTTTCGTAAATAAAAGCTCCGAAAGTTTCTGAAAGTGATTATCGTATTTCTTCGAAATCTCATTATACATTGATCTCAGCAAAAAAGTGTAAAGAACCTTTTTTGTACAAAATCATTTGTGGATTAATTAAGTAGAAGAACATTTTTTCGTATGAGCCACCGCTACTGAGTTATTTACGAAAAGCCAAAAAAGGGGACCTTTACACCCCCCTCTCCCCGTTAGCGGCACCCCTATCCATGAGTAAAAGATAAAAGATAAAAGATAAAAGATATTTATTCTTCAATTTAGGCACATTACAATGCACTTATGAACGTCAGAGAGAAAAGAAACTACCACCGGTTCTAACCCTACACCTCTGACCCGAGAAGTATTACTTATTACCGGCAAGAAACTCGGCGGGACTTATTTTTTCAAAACAGTACTACAAATACATTAAAGATACTATATACAATAATGCGTAGTTCTTCAAGAAGGCATATCAAAACAGCTTGAGAGACAGACATGTACCTGCCTATTGTGTAATTAAAATGAAGTACTTTTAGTATGTTGTGTAAGACACCTTTATCTACAACTTCGCCAAAATTCAGCTATACACGAATTATTTCTCCTATCGAGCAGTTAGTGGGCTTCCTTCGGTGAGCTATCATGGGCCTTCTTATTTAGGACGCGATTTCACAGGTAACAAATTTCTACGCCTGTGCAGTTTTTTGAATTTCGGTGGGCGCCAGCGTATTAATAACATTTTCTACACTTATTGAACTCATTTTTACTGCATAAATACAACTTTCTTGTTTTTCAGTCAAACATTATCCAATTCAATATGTATTTTTCTCGCTCCACCTTTTTTTTTTTTTTTTTTTTTTTCTTCTTATGGACTTTAGGCGGTATTGCCTGTAGCCAATGTCAAGTATAAAAAGGCGGGAAATAAGAGCTTGTAAGATTCAATCTTTAGGTACAATGCATGGTACAATGTCTTCAATCGATAAGTATTTTGTTTAATCAAATAAGTTTTAGGCAACGTTGTTCAGTAGAAGTGGCATAAGCCTTGTAAGTTGCTATTTGTAGAGTGATAGCTCCCTACAAATGGCTCGAGGAGGCTACAGGTTGTTCTGAACCAATCAATGGTTACACGCCTTTTAAGACTAATTCTTCATTATCCGCACACTTGTTCGTTAGATCACCGCACAATAAGCTATCTATATTACACACTGAACCACGAAAATGAACAAAAGACAAATAATTAATCATAACGAGCTGCGACCATGATGAGCTCAACCCATAGACCTCCTCGCTCCACCTTTATTTTTTATTTTTTTCACTTTTAAGAAGCGTTTTACGATGTTTGCTTCAATCCGACTCAAACGGCTATTAGACATTTGCAACCTGCAGGGCCCAATCTGTCAGGTTGGTAGGTGTAATTAAAGGTAGGGCCCGTAGGGAGCTGAAGGAGGGAGAGGGAGAAGCAGGGTACACAACAGATTGAGCCCTGCAAGTTGCCATGTCTAATAGCCGGATCACTCCTTACCCACTTTTTGATAGAAAACCACAAACGGTTAAAAAGGTAAAAACGCCTTAAAGGTGACCTGAATGATTTTGACGTTTCTTTTTTTTAAACAAGTAAATTGGTTCGATAAACAACCTTATTTTATTTTAGAATGAAAAAGTGGTGCCAAAAAAAGACCTTTTTAATGTTTTAAATGATTCTCATTGGCGGGTCCAATGCAATGACATAACTGGATTTTACTTTTCTACTATGACATTTCATTGCTGCAAAATAGCAATTCTTGTAATGGTAGTTCAGATGCTACAGCAATTGCTTACTTTCCAGCTTGGATTTTGACCTTCTTTTGCCACATTTCCGAGCAGGTGGCGTGAAAAGTAATTTTTTAATACAGTTGCTCAAAAAAGTGCTTTTCTTGTAGTGGTTTAGCGTGCGGAAAGTTTGATATCGCGCACTAGCGCTTTTTACTTTTCCAGCCAATCACAGCTATTGACAGTGACAGACAGCCAATCACAGCGCCGCACCGCACCGCGCGGAGCGTTCGGTTACATGTACTAAATTAAGTAACCTCAAAGTGAATAATTGTCAATTTTATAATTTTTTCGCAACTGTATTAAAAAACGTCGTTGGATACTCATCGAAATGTACTATTATTAAGAGGTCATGACATGACATGACACAAATAATTTTGTACCTATTAAATAAATACGTCTTTGTGAGGCTCAGTGGGTATAAGGTACTCCCTTAGTATTTTATTAATAATTTTAATGCGGTGAAACAAATAAGATATTTTTTTAAATCGATAATCGACTTTTTAAACAAATTTAATTTATAACACAAATAGGTTGACTCACAACATTTCCTTTATAATATAACGGACTGCAAGATTTCGAAAGAGGAGATTCTCAATTCAGTTGTATGTTTTCTATGTTTGTTACTTCATAACTCCGTCATGTCTGAACCGCATATATATAGAGATAGGTCCAATTTTTATCAAAACGCAGTTCTGATGATGGGAACTCCTCAAATCTTAAAGTCATACTTATAGTGACAAAAAAATCAAGCATTTTCATGCAATGGGATTTGGATCGATTGACATCAAAAAAAAAGTTCGACAAAAAGGACCTTTTTCTCGCACCCTGTAACTATGTTTTTTCAAAATCTTTAAATGCCAATCTTCATTGCTTTATAATTGCGGGAAGGTCTTCTAAGATCATTTTCGTGTAGCAGCACGGGATCTGGTAGCTGCCCGCATTGGCCCAAAAAGAAAATCCAGCCTGTATTAGTGACTCTTACAAGGTTATGGGTACAGACAACCTAGCCATGAATAAAAACCATTTATTTAATATTTATTAAGTGCCGATACTCAGATATGGGATACGATAAGTACTCATTAATTTAAGTTAGGTACCCTATTTGCTTACCAAATTAGGTTAAGCATGTACCTACTTAAACCTACAACCACAGTTATAATTAAGGCTTTGTTATGCAAATTTCATGTTTAATACGTATATAATTTAATATCTGTATGTTTAATGGACATTATAGAAAACTGCATGAGCATGGTAGGTACCTACATTAGCGACATTAGCGGAATGTGGCAATTACATGACGCATAGGTACTCGTGCAATCAAAATTCCCAAAAAACGCTATTATGATAAAAGGTTTTTATATGCCAATTGTAGGTACGGATTTTTCTTTTAACAGTGTCAGTTGAAGTATCAATTACCTTCTCATCAAGACAATTACAACTACCTATACAACCCAAAAACAAGACTATAACATTTATTTCTTTAATTATGTTACGTCTAATTATGTATGTGTTTTTATGGCAACACAAGTACATATTTTTTATTTTTTGCAATTCATGTTATTTATCTATCTGGACCACAAAATAGTGCACTTTGAGTGTTTACATACATTTTACCTGCCTAAGAACGTTATCGGGTGAATCAACTTTTTATCTATAAGTATTTCTAAAATTTGATATTCAGTGGAGAATGTCGAAAAATACCTATCATCATTCTAAGTTTACGCTCTTAACAAGCAAAAACATACATTCAACGTTAATTACATAATGTAAATGTTATACGTATAATCCACACGCTTTCAGTACTTACCTTCCTACGATTTGAAGTCGCAAGTTTAAGTCACACGCAATTATTTTAAACACAACACTTAAGGTAAAACATGCTACGGTTACAATAAAAGCTTACATGAACTCAGAATAGGGTTGTCAGTAATCCTGAGCCCGAAATAATATTTTTTTAAGAAAAAAACGGGATCAAGGTTGAAAGATTATTAATTAGATTCTATACAATGAAATGAAAAAAATTGTCTTGAAAATCTAACTTGCTTAAACGACTATTAGACATTGCAACCTGCAGTGCAGGGCCCAATCTGTTGTGTACCCTGTCTCTTCCTTCCCCTCCTTCAGCTCCCTACGGGCCCTACCTTCAATTACACCTTCCAACCTGACAGATTGGGCCCTGCTGGTTGCAATGTCTAATACCGCTTTTAGCAACATACAACAAGGATGATAAATCGCCAAGCGTGAACTATCATCGTGAACGTCATTGGGGAGTTCCGTTCTGATCTTCATCACCAGTTCCACTTTATAAAAACCTCACTTCTTTTAATTGCTTTGTTGCTTGATAAAAACACAAAAGTATAGGAGTTCCCTCGACTCCTCGTGGATCCCATCATCAGAACTGAGTTTTGATAAAAACGGGACCAATCTGTATACTACCTACATACTTACAATCAAAAAATATTTTTCAAAAATATTGATTTAAAAAAAAAATGCAACCGATTTGAGTACCTCCTCTTTTGAAATCTTGAATTTGGTTTTATATAGGTATTAGTTACACACATAGTACCTACCTACATGATTCAAAATTACCCCGGATCAATAAAATCGAAATAGAGAGATATGCTTGGTATCTAATACAAGTCCTACAACGCTGCGTTTGCTTTTATTCTTTCAAAGATATGGGTAAAGACCGTCTCTACATTTCTTTGATAGTTTTTCCCGATATAACTAAGTGCCTACAGCTATTCAACACCAAACCGTCAAATGGAAATGTATTTGATGTATGTATTAAGTACTTTTAGGAAGGACACGTCCATAAAGTTAGATGCATACTTAGCTATTAAAAAAAAAAAACCGGCCAAGAGCATGTCGGGCCATGCTCAGTGTAGGGTTCCGTAAACTGAGACCATTCATTCAAAAGGTCGTTTCTTACGGGAAATTTGGCGGCGCTTACGTCATTTTTACTTACGTCCTTTCACTATGGGTTTTTGAATGATAACTCAAAAACGGCTCAACCGATTTATTTCAATATAGTTTTCATTGAAGGTACTCATTAGGCCTCAGTTTCATGAATTTTTTCAAAAGTTTAGGACCCACGACACGATTCAAAAGTTAGATGGGGGGGACTGTTTTAAACTTTCGGAACTATTATTTCCGAGAGTATAAGTTTTATCCAAAAACTGTTGTAGAAGACCCTAATTCTTTTTTAAAAGACCTATCCAACGATACCCCACACAACTTGGTTGGAACGAAAAAAAATTTCGCCCCTCACTTCACGTGTACGGGAGGTAACCAAAATATATTTTTCACCTCACTAGCTCGGAAAGCCCTTTTTGTTTGTTTAATATCTATTGTGAAAATCGCTTTTTATCCACATGTGGTGAAAGAGTTTTGACATAAGTGACAAGTGGCTTAAGTGACATTTGACAGCTAACAAAACGTAAAACGTTCAATTTTTAAAATAAATGGCATTCTGTCCACAATATTGGGACAATTTTGCCAATGTCACAGTAGAGACGACAAGTGTACGGTTAATTAGTTAAAATTTTGCTCCAAGAGCTGGACGTTGTACGGTGAGGTTATGCTTTTTATAAGGAGATAGCTACTCCCTACAAACAGCACGTGGACTAACGGATATCTAACTCAAACAGGGGTTACACATGTTTCGAGACTAATTCTTCATTAGTTGCTCACTAGTTCGTTAAATCACTGCAGAATAAGCTATATATTACACATTGAATCACGAAAATGAACATAAAATAAGAAGTTTTTCCCGAAACCAAACCACCTTGCTCGCCAAGATGGCCGCAAAAAAAAAATGCAACGAATGCGATGCGTTTGCGATGTTAAAAGTGCAGAATTTTTAACATCGCAATTAATTAATTGCATCGAGTAAAAACACTTAATACAGTCTTACAACTTTATTTTAATTCATAAATATCAGCATTCAACATTAATCTTCATTCTTTTTGTAAAAACGGATAAATTGTTCTGACAGCCGAATAAGTCTACGTACGAACAAAACGCATCTGACATTTAATAAAACCTTTTACGTCAAAACTTTTCATTTCAATTCATCCATCATATCAACGTTAAATATTCGCATGTTTTTCTAGGTTGTTTTGTTAAAAATTAGTGATTCGAATGATGAAGAAGTATTAAACACCTGAGGAATTACGGGAAACCGAGCAAAATGCACCCTTTTTCTTATTTTCCTCGCTGTAGTGAGGTGAAACGTTTTGTGTTATACACGGGTGAAAGTTATTTTACGTCTCGTGTATTAAAGCACTCGCTACGCTCAGGATTCTATTTTTGAACCACTCGCTTCGCTCGTGGTCAATAATAGAATCCTTTCGCTAGCTCGTGTTTCAAATAACACTCGCACGTAAAATACAACTTTCACCCCTTGTATAACAAATAACTATATCGCGTTTTTATTCTACCGTTTTGTCGGCTTGGTTAAGAGTCCGGTAACGATTTGAAAACGAAAATCGCTAATAATGACATTATACACATGAATTGCATTTGGTACGATAGCTTGAAGTCTTGTTATTGCAAAAATGTACTTTAGGTCTATATATATTAATATTTAATACCTTAAAACTCGATTCTTACAGAGTATGTTTAGTGAGGACGTTGATTTGTGTAATTTTGTCGTACGATTTTTAATTATTATTTGTTATGGACCCTAATATGTTTTAGACTATCTGAATAAAGCATGAAATGAAGTTTATTTTTGTATTTTTATGTTTGTAAAATACTTTAGTATTTTTCCAAAAATATCACCTAAACTTCGGTAATTTTTAGCAAAATTGCTCTAGCAAAACACACTCTCTCTCAAAAAATATATATGAAAATGAAAAAAACTGTTACACTTATTCCTCAGGCGACTCATTTTCCAATGTATTCACATATTTTACGTACTTATATAACTTAATTTAAATCAATAAAAACCTTACTCTTTTCACCTCTCCAAGCAAAAATCGCGAAACAGGTGTTAGATTAGGGTGAATTATTTATAAATAAAGCATAAAATTAAAAAATCGTTGTATTTATTCCATCCAAAAAGAAAAGATCTTTCATAATATGTATACAAAATTATAGAAGTTATGTTAGTTACTGCAAAATCGCATCAAAAAGTTGAGCGAAATCGAAAAAAAACATTACCGGACAATGGACATATTCAAACCAAATTTCAGCTTTCTTCTAACCTAACCTAACCCACTTATTCATAAACTAGTTTGAAACCTCTGGGTCGCGTTTTATAAAGTTACAATTTACAATTTCGCTGTTTGCCTCTCTTTCTAGCACACATATTGGATAGAAAGAGAGGCAAAAAGCGAAATTGTAAATTGTAACTTTATAAAACGCGACCCTGATAGTTAAATTATGTTTTATTGTTTCTAACAAACGCCACTGTCAAAGTGACAGATAAGGACAAACGATGATTTAGTAAAATGAGGTTTGTAATACGTTTATGATGGGTAAATGTTTATTAAATTTAAAGGAAAATACAATAATTATGCAATAAAACTAAAATTAGACTTAAAAATTAAAACTATACTAACAAACTATTTAAGAGTATTACATAAAAATGATACGCGTTGCGTGGTAAATAGGTTGTAATCACTTGCCCGTCTGTAGTATAACAATTTTACCTTTCCGAAAAAACTTAGGTACCTACACAAAAGATGAAATACAATAAAATGTTCTCATTTTATGGTCCTTTAAACAACCAAACATTTCTTAATTGACGAGGAATTCAATTCAAGGTAGTCCTATTCCCATTTCAAACAAAATTTTTAAATGGTACTTTGATAGAAAAAAAAGCTCTTTATTTTCCTGCAAGCAATGCTCATTTTGTTTTGATTACAACGTACGGTTTACTTAATCTACACACTGCATCTGTTTTTAGAACACATTTTGTACTATTAATTCAAAGTTCGAATTGTTAATTTAGTGTTTACACAAAGTAATTGTGTTGTAATCATTAATTAATTAAGTACGAGTACCTATGTTATCCTTGACAGCGAATGATAATATACCAATCTGATACCAATAAATCTATGAATATATCTATGGAAATGTTTTTATAGGCAGCAATCATTCAATAACCGCAACTTGCGCTTTCTGATAGAAAACCTATGTGTGTAGATAAAGCATTGTATTTAACTTACATGTACAGTCGACGTCAAAGATTATGTTTACACTTTTGCAACTTATTACAAAGTAATATTCGTGTAGGTAGTTAGGTATAAAGTAATATTATTTCATTATATTATGTTAGCAATCACATTACTCACATGCCTAATACCAGTATTATTATACTATGATTAATTGATTATACTTCTCAAACATAGATCCCATATTAGCTCTATGTTCTTAAAGCTATCTTAGGTTAGGTTTATTCGTAGAAACCGACCCTACGCGTGAATAATTAGTTCTTGAATTTTTTTTCGTAGGTCCCTCAGGGGGGGTCACTGGAAGTGTGAATCCAAAAAGTAGACTGAATCAGAGGGCCTACCGCGAAGTTCGAAAATCGACAAAACGATGGTCCCGTCGACAAATCCCTTCCAAAAATCGACAAAACGACGAAGTGCCTCGCGGTTATAGGAGGCTCCAGCGTGTATATTCGAAAAACGGTTTTTCTTCAATAACTGCCATTTTTGGTTTTACAGTAAAACCGCGAGGACAAAAACTGTAGGAAAATTGATTCTCTACAAGTTTGTTCCTTATAATTTTTCTTCTAGGATCGATATTTTCTTGGGAAGTTAAATTTGAAAAAAGCGATAAATTTAAAATATTTTCATCGTCTCGGATATTTTCAACTTTACGGCATAAATGAAGAGGACTAAACTTAAGCATAGCAGATGATGATAATATTTTGATTTGTCGCGTTTTTCAGGTTTGATTTCCAAAATATCGATCCTAGAAGAAAAATTGTGGGGGCCAACTTGTAAGGAATCAAATATCCTAAAATGTTTGTCCTCATAGTTTTACTTTAAAATCAAAAATTGCCGCGTTATTCAAGAAAAACCGTTTTTCGAATATACGTACGCAGGAGCTTAACTACAAGTAAAGTTGTAACAAAACCGGCCAAGAGCATGTCGGGCCATGCTTACTTACACTGATTCAAAAAGACGTTTTTGCAGGTTATTTTACGGCAACTCAAACTTTTTGTGATACTTGCGATAGCTCAATAACGGCTGCACAAATTCATTCAATGTAGTTTTCATTCCCAATTTTTTGACCCACGGTACGAAAGTTCAAAAGGCGCCGCATTTTTTTTTAATTTTCTAGCTAGCACTTGTACGCGAACAGGGGGGGTAACATTACGCACACATATACACTGATGAAAGAGATGTGCGCATACACAATCCTACGCGTGCAAACAGGGGGGTAACATTACGCACACATATACACTGATGAAAGAGATGTGCGCATACACAATCCTACGCGTGCAAATGAGATGCAATGACACATTTTCCGTCCCTCATCGCGTATGCGTTTTTTTTTGCCTGCCATCGGGTGTCTGCCATCGAACTGTCACTGTCACTGGCCTGTTTTAGGGTGGCCAGTGCTTGTAAAGTGACTTTACCCATAGAATTGGGTAATTATTGGGTTACGTAATATTGAAAGTTTGAACTTTTAAGTGTGAGTAAAATTATTGAATTTGACGAAAACTCTGAAAAATATTTTAATGAAAATGTTTTACTAAAATAATTGTTATGTTAAGTAGTTTCGGTAGTAACTTTAGACATATATCTAGCTTTTAATTACTTTGAAGGTCGGATTGGGCTGATTAAGTCAGATTGCCCAGATTGAGCTGCCATTTTAGTATCTGGAGAAAAAAATAATAATATTAAAACTAGATATATGGTAAAATATTGGGGGATTTTCTTTACATGTGGTATCCCAAATCTTAGCTGTCAAAATATAGCTGTCCTTGTCGGGTATACGCTGACCCTCTGTCTTTTCTATAGTACGTCTATGCGTGCAAATGAGATGCAATGACACATTTTCCGTCCCTCATCGCGTATGCGTTTTTTTTGCCTGCCATCGGGTGTCTGCCATCGAACTGTCACTGTCACTGGCCTGTTTTAGGGTGGCCAGTGCTTGTAAAGTGACTTTACCCATAGAATTGGGTAATTATTGGGTTACGTAATATTGAAAGTTTGAACTTTTAAGTGTGAGTAAAATTATTGAATTTGACGAAAACTCTGAAAAATATTTTAATGAAAATGTTTTACTAAAATAATTGTTATGTTAAGTAGTTTCGGTAGTAACTTTAGACATATCTCTCTCTTCATTCTCGTTTCCTCATGACTGAGGGTCGTGACAGCAATCGGTGGCAACTTTTTTCACGAAAGCTTTCCACATGGTTCTATCTTCAGCTTTTCGGATAGATGTCTGCAGGTTTGCTTGGCAGACTTCCTCCACCGCGTCGGTCCATCGGGTGGGTGATCTTCCACGGCTTCTTTTTCCTTCCACTTGGCCGACAACAATAAGCTTCTCCAGATTATCTGGGTCGCGTCGGGCCACGTGACCGAAGTACCGGAGAAGTCGTTGCATGCATACAGTTGACAGACGAGTTCTCTAGTACTTCTAGCCCATACCGTGTCATCTCATTTGCCAAAATTTCAACTTTCCCAGCCTTGTTTAGACCGCGCACATTCCATGTTCCTATATGTAAAGCCTGTAACTTTAGACATATATCTAGCTTTTAATTACTTTGAAGGTCGGATTGGGCTGATTAAGTCAGATTGCCCAGATTGAGCTGCCATTTTAGTATCTGGAGTTCGATTTTTGAATCTCACCGGGTGACTTATTTCGTACAAAATAGTCATCAGCTGCATACAAAAAAAGGCACCGGTGAGATTCAAAAATCGAACTCCTGGAGAAAAAAATAATAATATTAAAACTAGATATATGGTAAAATATTGGGGGATTTTCTTTACATGTGGTATCCCAAATCTTAGCTGTCAAAATATAGCTGTCCTCAGGGCCGGTCCTAGGGTAGAGCGAGTGGAGCGGGCGCTCTAGGCGCCGGATGGCAGGGGGGCGCCAAAATGGCAAAAGAAAAAAAAAGTTTTAAAGCGAGTGTGGCGCGGGCGCAAAATATGTACGTTTGGAGTGGAGTGGTGCGACGGCGGGTGGTACCTTTACCTTTTGGTATATAATTTTTGGTATTTTTATTATTTCAACTTGTTTCCAATCTTGAAGGGCGCGAAATAAAGGCGCCAAAAAGATACGTTCTTTATATTTTTCTAAGCGATTTGGTTTACCAGGATTGCATTCTATTATTTATTTTTTAAATCGTTGCTTTTGATCTTGAAAGGCGCGAAATGAAACCTGATAAAGGCGCCGAAAAACGGGTTACATTTATTATCTATTTTTTTAAATCGCTGGTTTTGATCTTAAAGGCGGAAAATTACGGCTTATAAAGGCGCCGAAAACGTAAAGAAGGCAAAACAAATATAAAGCTTAACGACCCCTAGAAGATGAACATTCGGCCTTAATATTGTATTTTTTTTATTTTATTAAAACTGCATTACTTGCCCGGTACTGACTTTAAACTTCTAATATAATAAATTCAAGTATGGGGTCGTGAGAGCTCGCCAAATCTATACCTCTCGCCAAAATCGCCCTTTGTATGGAAATCTTATTAAGAATGGTTCCACATTTAAATATATAATTGCGTATAAATGTATAAACTTTAATGAAGAAACTTACATGACTTTGAATAGCATATATTATTTTAACTTACGTTATGAAATATTCATTGTTCAAGTCATGGTTCTAATATTATGTGATTCTTGCAATGGATTAATCGTTCAACTTTTGGGCCTGGGTTAGTTTTTTCAAATTCTTACTCTCATAAAAAACATACACCATTTGTGTTTTAAATTGCTTTTTGTTGCTTGATTTTATGACTAAAACATGAACAAAACTTTTTTTTATGTCACTCTATTATCATGGGAATTACTTTAATATGGAAACGGGACTGTTCACCTAACAGAACTATAACTATACCTAAAACTTGAACTACGAGAATTTACTAGTTTATCTTTTAGGCTGCATTCCAAAACATGCAGTTTGCATGAATTTTATTACTTCATTTCATGAATATCATGCTTAAAACTTGAACTAACTAAATTTACCCGTTTATATTTTAGGTAGAAAATTCAAAACTGAACATTTTTAGAGAAATCTTCTTCCTATCAGTGGCGGCGCGTCCATAGAACATGATTCCCGGTTGCTTGCCTAATTTTCATGCACATGACCAGTTTTCCTACAGCTCATGAAAAAATTTTAAACCAAATTAAGCTCCGGCTGCCTAAGAAAAATTTTGACCCACCGCCACTGCTAATACTATTTTTGAAGGCCCATCGTCCTAATTATAGTGTTTATTAAATTTGAAAAAGATGAAACCATTTTAAATTGAAACAGTTGATTTACCTTTGTTTAATTCAATTGGTGCTCTGCATTTTTGACGAAAATAGTATTGCCGAATTTCTCTTGCCAAGCAACTTTGCGGAGAAGTTTCATTTCCCAACTTTACGTACTCCAACCTAACCTACCATTACAAAAACTATTTAAAACGGGATATTTACCATGTGAGTTTTTTATTGTGAGCTTCCGATATTTCGGCACAGTTGCATGCGCCATTATCACGGAGTAAATCGGAAGCTCACAATAAAAAACTCACATGGTAAATATCCCGTTTTAAATAGTTTTTGTAATGTTAATGACCATGTTAGCTTAAAATCAAACTATGGGGTTGGGAAATGAAATGGTTGCGAGATAATTATTTGGTAAAAGTTATCCGGCCAAATGAAACATCTGCGAAAAGTTGGTTGACAAGTGAAATTCGGCAATACAATTTTCGGCAGCAAGGCAGGATACCACTTCAATTATTGCACAAAGCTAAATCAATCAAATTTCCTAATTTTGCTTGTATAGGCCTGAGGAGGCCACTGTTCATTTATTGGCTTCAAATCATTAATTTTTGGGTACTTGATTTTGCTAATGTACTGGTTCATCTTTTGAATCAGACCGTTCACAATCAGGGCACTTTGTTCCTCTTCTGGGCGAATTGGCATATTTTGGCACAAACATTCTTATAAAAAATGCTGTACGGGTCTGAGAGGGTTTGGAATAGCTTATTCTAAACATACATCAAAAAATACTTAAGTTGGGGTAGTCCCTTAATCGTTAATTTATGACCTAACCCTATTTCTCTAACGCTTTTGGGTAAAAAGTTTCGACGAGGGGCGCCAAAACCCGATTTCGCTCTACCCTGATCGAGGGCTCGGACCGGCGCTGGCTGTCCTTGTCGGGTATACGCTGACCCTCTGTCTTTTCTATAGTACGTCTATGTACGCGAATGATTCGTTGAACTATTCATACGTATAGCCACAGAGTAAGGGTCACCACATACCTAGCGGTTTTCCTCGCGGAATTACCGGAAGTAGCGGAAATTTGTCTACGGTAGCGGAAATTTGTCTATGGTAGCAGATTTTTTGTATGGAAGCCATAGACAAATTTCCGCTACCATAGACAAATTAAGCATTTTGTCTATGAATTTCCGCTACTTCCGGTAATTCCGCGAGGAAAACCGCTAGGTATGTGGTGACCCTAAATAATGGTTTAAACGGCTATTACACATTGCAACCTGCAGGGCCCAATCTGTCATGTTGGAAGGTGTAATTGAAGGTAGGGCCCGTAGGGAGCTGAAGGAGGGTAGGAACAGGCAGGGTACACAACAGATTGGGCCCTGCAGGTTGCAATGTGTAATACCGCTTATAGCTGTAGCACCGACACGAGTACGGGTCACCACACACCTAGCGGTTTTCCTCGCGGAATTAGCGGAAGTAGCGGCAATTCATAGACAAAATGCTTAATTTGTCTATGGTGGCGGAAATTTGTCTATGGCTTCCATACAAAAAATCTGCTACCATAGACAAATTTCCGCTACCATAGACAAATTTCCGCTAATTCCGCGAGGAAAACCGCCAGGTGTGTGGTGACCCTACTAGAACACGCTGGTGTGTACGTCGTATGTACCGTCACAGAGTAAATAATAGTATAACAGAGAGACCTCTGTAATGTCACGTAACGTCACGAAGCATTTTGTCCCTTCTTAACGCATGACAAGTTCTTTTTCGCACTTATGCAAACGTATCGGATACGTCGTGTCAAACTCAAATTTTTTGACAGATTTACTTTGAGTTGTACCCCCCTGGTACCGTGTGCAATAATTATAAAATATTGACGCGTGTGGCAACTCTATATAAAGGCCCCTACAAACGTAAGCGACTAGTCTCCTGCGATTTTGAATGATGATCGCAGATGATTTGTTGCGAGGTCCATAAAGACCCTAAGGTGTGTAATTTAAAAAAAAGAAATTCAAATAGCTCAACTCTACATACTTTGTGGTAGTACGAAATAAAAAACATAATTAAACAAATACTTTGTTGATACAATATTTCATGATATTGAATTTCGTGGATATTCAAGTTAATATAGCGATTAGCGTTTATTAAACGTTAAGCTATCCGTAATCAATGCCCTACATTCTGATCAGAGGTAACCTCGCATCTTATGGACATAAACACCCTTGGCGCGTTTTAGTATCCGGCTTAAAAGGTATACTTTATTTTAAATTTTGTGCGAAGAGTTCTTGATGTTTTATTTGATATCATTTCACCATTTGTTGACATTGTTACACACATTTACATATTCATCGCAAACCTTTCCAATCAGCACGAACAGTCTGGTGACTAAGACCCCATGAGTAGTGTTAACAAGTGATTTATTATCTTGTTTAGCTGGAGACATTGAGCAGCTGAAGAGATTTGCGTGTGGTGGCTACTGTGATGAGTCTACCATTGTGTATTTGCAGCACCCCTGTGTAATATTAAGCGCACTAGAGGTAAGTTACAAAAGGTTATGTATTGGGGTGTTTTCTTACATTTTTTACGTCGTAGTAAGGGATGACGCATACATTTGTAAATTTTATTATTACATCGGAACATTTGTACCAGTATAGCATTACTAAACTGCACTAAATAAAATACAAATAGAAACCTATTTTTTTTGGCCAATACCTAAAAGTCTAGTTGAATTGCGAATTGACCCAAATTTTTATTGGTGTTTCAAATGGTCTTGTTAATTTGTGAGAGAGCTATTAGAATGACACCAATGTTCTATTTACACAAATGAAGCTATTAGCGAAAATAATAGCTAACTCTTAACAAAAATTTAAGGTGTTATTGTGATTTGGCTGTTTTTTTCTGAATTCCTAAGTGAGCTCTGCGGTTATAGCCTGACATTATTATTTTTCATTGACATTGTTATTTGTTTCTAGGTTTTAGGTTACAAGGTAGTTGCATCAAGCTCTACAGCAGTCAAACAAGACTATAATGAGTACATGTGGACTATGAGGAAAGAGTTTTCAGAGCCAGAACCTTCAGTGATTGTAGAGCAGGACAATATCACAAATTTTGGAAAAGAGGCTATGCACTTCAACTATCAGCCTGCAAAAGATGATGTAGTTTAATTTGTAAAGCACTAATTTTTACAACTTTTTTTAATAACTAATATGGATACTAAAGGGAGCCAAAATACTTCCTCTGCCAACCTGCACACAATACCCTTGACTGAAGAAGGAATTGTTTACATTGCAATTAAGGGTTCTCTGCATGCATCGGACTGTTCGGTCTTCGGATTAGGCGATGAGGAAGTAAGAGCACTGACTAAGAAATACCCTGGATCTGGCGTTGTTGTGAATGGAGTGGCCATCAAAACAAATGTCCTGCATGCTATAAACTCGTTGTCCCAGCTCGGTTATAAAATAGTCTCGAGCACTGGCGAAAATGAGATCACCTGGACTCTTCAGCGCGAGCTGTGAATGTACCATTATAAAGTAATTGTTTTTCATGTGTTTTGCTGTCATTATATGTTTAGAAATGGATCATGATAATTGTGATCACACTCATTGCACAACTGCAAACCAATCGGTTTGTCAGACACTATCGGAAATGGAATGGGAGAGAGGAATATGGAATGCTGGTAAGTTAGAAAATGTTATAATAGTACATTGCATGATTTCATGAAAACATGCTACTTAAGTATTAAGTAGTCTTATGACACAGACTACACAGATACCTCATCATTAAGCTTTTACAGGGAGCACGAGGTCACCACACATATGTGCAATTTTATTCGTAAATTTCTACGATTTTAACAGCAAATCTCAATAGTATTCTATACCAATTTGTAGCATAATAATCCAGGTTCACCCCTGTAACTTGATTTTTGTGGATATTTTTAATTGACATGTGTAATGATCAAAAACGTTAACTCAACTGAAATAAGCAGTCGCACTCTCATACAAAATTAGTATGGGAGCACATATGTGTGGTGACACTGGTGTCCTCGAGTTGTACTCATGATCTATCTAGTGGTTGAGGTTATCTGTGTCTTATGAAGTATTACCTTCTCATTATTACTCCACTTTTTTTTTATCGTATGGCTACATGTCACTGGATATAGATAGGCATTTCTTCTTTGGGGTAGTAGTAGTGAGAAAGTAGATGATGAAGAAAATCCAGTGAGTGCTGCGAGTGTGAGGCCCAGATGCAGTGCAGCTGCCAAATTTGTTACTCTTTTATCACCACCTAGGGATCACGTGTAGGGTTTTCTAAGGTGTTTCCTATGGACGCAGAGTAACATTGATCCCCGCTCATGCCCGTGCTTGATTACTCCACAAACTTTACTTCAGTAATACACATAACATTACTACCTGAAACATTTAACTATTGAATTAGTAAAAGTTAGTGCCTTTTTAACATGCCTCTGCCTTGCCTTGATTTAGTACACACTTTTAATGTTTTAATATTATAGGAAGGTATTATTTAGTGTAAATGTCTGTAATGCTTGTTCCAGCTTTTAATGGCGACAAAGAAAAAGTGCATATGTTAATAAACAAAGCAAGAAATGCCAAGGAATTTGTGAATATGCCGGACAATTCTGGTTACGCAGCACTGCACTACGCCGCACGTAATGGTCACATAGACATTTGTAAAACGCTGCTGGAAACCGGGGCACGTGTTGACGCGCAGACTAGTGGATTGGCAACGCCATTGCATAAGGCTGCTGCGGCAGGTAAAGATTTTGTTGACTAAGTAGACCCAGTAGGGCTTCAATAAAGCATCCCACAGTTTCAACATCTAATATAATAAACCTCTTTGAAGAGATGCAGGGGCAAGTTAAAGCATCAATTATGCATTTACAGGAGACGTTTAGGGAGTAGGCTGAACTAAATCTTTGTGATTAAATTTTTCCTTAAAAAAAAAATTGTAAAATCGCAAACAAAACAGTCCCATTTTAAAGTTTAAATTAAAGGTAACTATTTAGACTAGGCCGTGAGTCTCCACGGTGGAGAACCACACCACTCATACTTGGAATAATAATAATCGCGATAATTATCAAAGACCATCTTAATAAATTCGTACCTTGAGTCCTGGAATTAGTGACACAGCTTTGATTTTGTATTATCTGCCGTCTCTCTCTCTCTCTCTTCCTCCTAGCATTTGTCCTGGCTTGGGGTCCGCTTGACAACCTCATCCCATGAATTGGCGTAGACACTAGTTTTATCCTTATTATCCGCCGTCTCTGAATTGCAAAAATTATTCAGATTTTATCTTAACTAACATATTAATTATTGAATATTTCAGGTAAAGCAGCTACCCTGAAATTCCTTATCCAGCATGGAGCGAATGTGTTGATGCAAGACACAGACGGTCAGACTGCCCTTCACAAGGCCATAGCCAACAAGCGTACAGACCTTATCGACATTTTACTCGAGGCGTGTCCTGAACTTGCTAATGTTAAGGACTTTAGAGGACGTGTGGCAGCCGAACTTTCACAAAACTGATAATTTGTTATTTGGAGATTTTATTGGTTTAAATCAAGGTAAACTTTTCACATAGGTATAGATTATTTGAGTTTTCGTATTTTCTATAATTGTATTAATAATCTACCTTCTTGCTCTTTAGCTAATTTTATTTCGGATGCTTTAAAAATCTACGAACGTAGTCGGCAGCAAAAGTAGTTATGCGGGTAGGATTTTCAAAATGAGCTGGACACGACTTTATTGCTCAGAAAATAAGAGCGTGTGTAGGTCATTTTGAACACCCTACCCGCTTAGCTACTTCTGCTGCTGACTGTACAAGTATGCATTGTTCTTGTAAAAGAATATTAAGATTTGAAATAGACCTAACTTATAGATATGCGAGGTCTCTAAGTTGTTTACATTCAAGTGAGTCCAGATCTTACGACAGCCCGCATGCATGTTCGCGAATTGAACGCACCTTTATTGTGTTTTATAAAAAAGAGAAAGCCATTATTATTTTATTGACATCGAATATTGTTTTCTTTTAAGATATAATCTTATTGTATGGAGATTACAATGCTATATTATTTATGTTATACATATGTTGCTATATCTAAGTTGTTTAAGTATGCTTTTGTTATTTATTATGACAATGTAATTTAATTCATCTGGCAGTCCCGTTTCAGTATGTTTTATATTTGAGGTAGTTGTGTAGGCTTTAAGTATGTTATCGGTGATTATTCTAATTCTGTGATTATTTTTCAATATGCGTAGGTACAACATTGCGTAACTAATGTACCTACCCATGTATGATTTTTAAATTATAATAAGTTGTTGCATGATTTATATCACAATATGAAATAAGATTTATTTTGTTAGTTTTAACTCTAATAAGGCACTTAAGAAAGTTTATGTTTTATTTTCTTATTAGTAAAATTAAGGATGATATTTTTGACCAATATGCCATTATAAACATATACATATTACTATTTTAATTTATAAATTGAAGTGATTTTACACATAGCATTTTAGGAACAAAGTTTAAAAACTAAAATATCGTGTTACATTTTTCTATTCTGTTTTATGTGTATAGGTTAAGATTAATAAATCATTAAATATATTTCTTCACAACATATTTATTCCAAGGTACCATAAGGCACACACTTACGGAAACAGACATGGAGTTGAAAGTGCATCATTTAGAATATTTTGTCAGTGTGTCAGGAAAGGGTCTTCGTCACCTTAATTGCTCATTGTTCCTTGTCCCTAAATAGGGAACCCAACTGTCAAAGGTTATGCATGGCGCCGGCATAGGTTATACCTGTCACTAGTTCCTTGAGATTTGGCTTAAAGGGCTAGAATCCTGTCCAGTACAATCCTAAAAAAATACAATCATTTGTCACTATTGGTGGGACCTACTGGTACAACCTGCGCTGGCGCCATCTGCAAAAACCTTCGACCGGCCAACCCCTTGTCCTGGTCAACCACTTGAAGATTTTTCTCAAAGAAAGAAAGTAAGTGCTATTGGCAGGGTCACGGCTGGCTAAAACCTATCATATCTACAACTTAACAAAATTTTAAGTGATTTCGAGATATATACAATAAATGAGATTGACCGTTGAGAACCTACACTTTTCGATAATATGTACTATTTTATAATCCTATGCCTAGTTTACACCTGACGGATTCTTATTAATGTTGTCACTCATTACTGTGGTGTGTGCAGTGTAATAATGTAATTAACGATTTCTTGCAAATAGTTGTTAATTATAAGTATCACACATCACACGACGCGTGTTACGAAATAGGTAAACAGTTTGATGTCAATTCCCATGGATACATAATTTTCGTCCATAATATCGTCATGTGTAAACCAAGCATTTATTTCGTACTTCGGAAGATTTTGTAGCGGTTGTCGCTTAGTAGGAACATGATCAAATTTTATATTTTCCACTTACTTACACCTTTGTACTAACAGTAATGTTTTAGTAATAAATAAAATGCATGAATGTAAAAGGTGTTTTATTGTAGAATTCCATCTGCGTTCAACATACAACATGCTTATGAATCTAAAACGTTGTGCAGAAGATAAAATACTTAGGTAATTAAGAACACGTTTTAGACTACTTAGGGTAGGTTGCACCAAACCGTGTCACCGTTAAAACGCCCGCAAAATGTTATTGTATGAAAATTTCATAGTATTCTGCCGGAACCCGCTGATAAGTTCGTCAAGTGGTTGGTGCAACTGGCCCTAAGTCTTAGTACCTACTTATACACATTCAAAAGAATGGAAGGTACCAATAATGAAATAAAATACTGCGTGCTCGTCACGTTTAGGATTCGGATTGGGTAATGCAGTAACGCATGATAAAGATCCCCGAGTTTGAAATAGGTTTGACAACTTAGACATGTTAGCCAGCCAGCAGAATTGATAAAGATACAATACAGCCAACTACAGTTACAGCAGTGGGTAAATATTTCTGGGAATAATTCCATAGGTATTTACTTATTGATCGACAATTCCTCAAAAGAACCTTCGTACGATTAGCTTATGAATCACATTGTTAAATTAATAGTTTGTAGTAACCTATCTGTCAAATAATGATTGGATGAGAGTTACATCATAATAAAATCTAGATTATAACCATTTCTACAATTTCATGTCATTGATTTTTCAGATAAAATCTAAACGTACATTTTAGAAATCAATTTCAATGTTAAAACATTCAAACGTGACTAGAAAAAATTAAAGCAATAAATATAGCATTGAAAGATGCATAGGGTCTTAAAATCTCCTATACGACTAGCTTATTACCTATAAACATTTGTATTGATCATAGACAACATAGAAATAAACATTTAAAAATAATTCAGTAATAATAACAATTCGCTAGTCATTAGCAACTATAGACCTTCATCTTCCATCATTAGGTATCGTTTTAAGCTCGTAGGTAAAGGCAGTGTAGAGATATATTGAAAGAGTATTTTTGTCTTAGCCATAGATCTAATTTGCATCCTACAAATATCAGATAGACTATGAGGTTCTCTGCTGGCATGATATAGCCAGTTGGCTGTTGTGCCTGGTTTTGGGACTGCTGAAGTGGGATCCGGCGCAGTTATGTGGTGGCCAGCCTTTATTAGCATACGAGCTAGGTTGTTTGAGCGACGCCTACTAGCTATTGATAAGTTGTCTAAGCCACAGGAATGTAAATCACAGGCATTGACGTTGGCTCCGTAGCGGATTTGTAAAACCGCCGCGTGATCTCTGAAAACAATGAAACAATTATTGTACGTTTGTAATTTCCATATCGAGAGTATAAACCCTTTAATAGCCAATCACGAACTTGTTAATGGGGAAGGCTGGTGAAAACTTTTTGTAGAGGACGCTGTTCCCGATTCCATACAGTAATAGAAAGAGATATTATGCAATTAAAGAAACCTATCTGTCACAGAAGATGAAACTAGTATGTACAAAAACCTTCCCCACATGGCTTTAATAGTAGTAGTAGTAAAACACTTTATTGCACAAAACAAGTACATGACCAACAAAAATATAGTAAGTGTGTACAAAGGCGAACTTATCCCTTTAAGGGATCTCTTCCAGCTAACCTATAGCATCTTAATTTAAGTGTATTTCAACTTAGTTGATAACGCGCCAGAGTTAAACGAATATTTTGTTAGTCGGCTGTGAAACGGTTGATAGTGTTAACGAAAACAAATAAAATTGTGACACTGCATTAGTACATTATTGCAAATAAACCGACATTTGCATTACTCTCATTAGGTTGTATTTTAGACCCAATAACATAATAGACCTTTCCCGACCACGGAACAATGGTGTCCCGGACCTTTGGGAGGAGTATGCGGAATTGCGGAGCCGAAGCCAACGCGCACAGGCCCTTTCGACAAATTAATGAAAAGTGAGGGGTACACTAAGCGGATGCTGCCCCTGCCCGTATCATGGGACGCACGCAGAGACAGCACCCAGCACCCGCCATGGTGTAAGGTCTATTGAGCGTTAATGGAGTCTAAAATGTGCCTACTAGGCTATTGGGTGAATAGCATGGACTAATTAATGGGATAATAGACCTTATTATTATTATTAGACCAAAGTAGAAAATAGAATGTTTAATGGCCAAAGCAAAAAGTATAATGTACGTTTCCTATCGAACGGGTGGCGTCAGCGCGCGTTTTACTAGACTAGAACCAAGGGAAATTTAATGTTTCATGTTTGAATCACAACTCCGCGCCACGCGACGTGCATGCTCGCACCATTGCGCTGCCATTAGAATATACAACGTAACTGCTGTATTAAAAGGTTCAAATTCCTTTATTGATAGTTAAACGAGTGCCGACTCCGGCCGTACGGTGAGAAATGTTAAGTCGACGTCAAAGATATGTTTACACTTTTTCACTTCTCATGCTCTTAAAATGTTACTTTTCACACCACCCATTCGTATACGGGCCTTTTCTTCCCTCCTAGGAGGGAACAAAGTGGCACTTTTTATGTTCTAGGACATTACTTTTTTTCCAGCCAGTCCGCCATGGCAACAAAATGTCTTATTATATTAATCGATTACACTTTCATTATAATCGATTATGTGTATACATTTTTTTTTATATTTATTACTATTTTTATACGTTATAAAATTCTGTTTTACTCATATTTATCATAAATATACTTCAATTCAGTAGGTGCGTTACTATAATGAATGATTAAAAATAGTTAGCATCATTATATTATTTTTCCAATTCGATTTTTTAATTAATAACGAATAGACGTAGCAATCGATTCGATCTAAGTATACGTTGTCTGTGGTGTGGTCTGATATTTATTCTCTGTTTCTGAAAAAATAAAATGTATTCGATCGATAATTAAGACATGAAAACATGACGCCGAAATTTATAGAATGAAAAGAAACGCAACATTGGTGCGTAATATGGCCAATTTGTTGCCATCAAATCAAGACAGAAGAATCTAGAAGCACACAAAAGGAATACGAAAAGTCGTTATATTTGAGGTTACCTAGAGATATAAAAATTGTTCTCGGAATCGGTATTTGTGATTTAATTGCAAGGATTTGCTACCTTCCAAGTTCTACCCTGAAGCATGTAGGTACTCCATGTCAAAAATAATGATAATTAAACAAAACAAAACTAACAACATTTCTGAAATGAATTTCTGAAGGCCACCAAACGAAGAAGTCTCAAGTTTTGATTGCAAATAATATCAAAACATTCAAACACAGCATTTGATTTCAGTTTCTCTGCCTATGAATGTAAGTAAATTGACTAATTTTATGCTTACAATGCCTGTTCTTGATTTTTTTAACTTAAGAGATAACTCTAACTGTTAGAGTCTAATGACATCAATAACTAATTGTAATTTCATAACCTAGCAATGATTTTGTTATGTTTATCTATGTTTGCAATAGTCTTGGGGACTCGCCAGTGTGTCCACAACACTCGGTTTAAGCAACTTGCACATTTTAAATGGTTCACTTTCGGAACGCTAATAAGGTTATTTTAACTAATAACTATAACTAGGTAGTATAGTTATTAGTTATTAACATTGTGATCAGCCCCAACAGTGCAATCAATTAACATATTTTTTGTTTTGTTTTAGGTTGTTCTTATCTCATGAGCTCAGCGGTGTTTGTCGAGTAAATGGAGTCTGGACTTACTAACTTCTTCCGATAATGCCAAACACCACCTTCACCTTTACCAGGATATTCTACTGATGAAAAATTAAGACTAACTTCAGTTTTGCTATGATATTTTTTTATAGAACTAAGACTGCCTTAACCCGTGCCGACATTATCCTACTGATACAATACCAAGCATGGCTCCTCCTATATCAGGAAGCATACTAAGCACAAATGTATAAAGTGAAAGTAAATATGATTCAACAATAACGTCTTTTATTTTCGTCTAAGGGGGTGTGAAAAGCAGTATGTGTCACATAGGAGCAAAATTATTTTCACCTTGGGCGTTAACACTTGAATCCCTCACTACGCTCAGGAGTCTATTTTAGAATCCCTCGCTGCGCTCGGGATTCTATTATAGACTCCATCGCTTCGTTTGGGATTCAATGTGCGCCCTCGCCGTAAATATTTCATTTTGCTCCCTTGTTACACAATCTACTATTAGTCTCTGCAGATCGGGACTAAAACTCTTTATTAATCTCTAGGGACTAAAACAAAACATAAACCGCCTAACAAATTTTATTGATAATTTCAATTTTTGCCCTATATAATAAACATCTCGTGTCATTATGGCTTGTTTTAGTCCCTTGTTGAACAATCTACTATTGCACCTTACTCCTTTGTCATAAGGCACAAAAGTGTAAACATATATTTGACGTCGACTATACATACATTAGTCAGTCAACGAAACAACAAGCAACTTACTTGTGCAATAGTAACGCTCTGTTCAGAGCAGTGTCACCAGTGAGCGCTATGGCATTCATGTCTATCCTATACTCTAGCAGGCATATTAGCAATTCCTCGAATATTTTAGGGCAGTCTATACTTTCTACAGCTATGTGGAGGGCGCTGGCTCCAGTGATGCTGTTACTTGAATTCACGTGTGCACCTGTAATCATACAGGTTATAATAGTAAGTAAATGTCCTAAAAAGGGGTATTGAAAATCATCGACCTAATAGCGTTTTTCGTGGGTTTGTCTGGGAATTGGGTAGGCACTAGTTTTTGCGAAAACGACTGCCATCTGACCTTCCAATCCAAAGTAGAAAGGCCTCATTGGGACTAGACCCGATTTCCTCACGATGATTTCCTCCACCGAAAATCAACTCATAAGTACCGTAAAACTCAGTGGAAGCTGGGGTTCGCTTCAAACCCCCAGATACTGAAAATAAGCATACTAGAAAAAGTACTTATTAAGGTTATTTAAAAAAAGCAACTCAAATTTACAAACTTTCTCAAAAAAAATAGTTGGAACGTAGGTTAGGGTAGTAGTAGGGTAAGCCAATTGATTCCCAACATTTAAGTACTCTAAGTAGCTCTTAAATATTATAACAAAAAGACAAAAAAGTAGTTTACTTACCCTTCTCCAGTAAAATTCTGGCTACCGCAGGCTGGGACAACCTCGCGGCCAGCAGCAGGGGTGTGTCGCCATTATCGTTGTGCAGATTCAGCCCACCTCCGTAATTTGCTAGCATTTTCACTATTTCCTCCTGGAAATTTACAACATTATTCAAAGTTATTCAGTACACGGAAAAAAAATCTTCAAGGAAGACAAATCTTGGTCGAGATAATATTGTTTCGTATATAGGTGGAAACAATTTGCCTACAAAATAGTCATGATTCAAGTAAAATATCTTTGGCTAAATATATATAATTAGTCCACGACAATATTTACTTATGTTTAAACAATAATATTCTTGACTGAAGATATCCATTTAGGTTACAATAGCGTATTTTGCCAACCGTCGACTAGTACCATCTGTTTTTGCTAGACTGGTACAACTAAATGTAATCATTGCTTTATAGATCGAATCAGCAGATTTTTGTCGCACTGCCAGACCTAATCGCTAAACTCATTAATTATATTACAAGAACCATACGTGTTATTTATAAATATAGGCTTTATTCTATTTGGTTTAAGGTAGAAAATATCTGTCATTCATACACAAAAAAGTAAAGTAAATGGAGTCATAATCATAACATACCTGTCTTTGTATTATAGCATAATGCAAGAGTTTATGTGAATGTGTAATTCGAGCTCTGGACAATAATAACACTTCTACTACTTCCGGGAATCTACGCCACACGGCCTCACAAAGAGGTGTATATCCTGAAAAATAAATTGGCAAGTTAGGATCATCCAGACCGACTTTCATAACACGCGATAGTAAACCTTAGAAGAATGCCTGAAGGTTCATTTTAAACTACAAACGTGCACTTCTACGAAGAATATTACGTAAAACTCTGCGTAGGCCGGCCGGCGGCACTAGCACAAACTAAGGTCCGACCGAGAACACTTTTTTTGTCTCGGCCGAGAACGAGACCGAGACCGAGACTAAATGGTATTCTCGGCCGAGACCGAGACCGAGACCGAGAATTTAAAAAATTGAGAATGTAACACGTAATTTTCAAAACAACTACTATGTATCTATTACTTTTTTATCGTGTCATTAATTTTTAGCACGATTTGCAACTAAAATAAAAAAAAAACCGGCCAAGTGCGAGTCGGACTCGCGCACCGAGGGTTCCGTAAAAACCTAAAACAATTGCTATTTCTTATGATTGCGTGGACATGAAAGTTTCGTTTTGCTACAGCAGAAAGATATTATAGAGCTGAGTATATGATATGAATTTTAATTTAATACCTCTATGCGTTTACGAGGAAACAGGTAGTAAGTTTAAAATTAAAAAAAATATTTTAAGTACTATTTTAATAAAAATGTCTACTTTTCGTAATTTATCCTTTGTCTTTGCTATATGATGTTTCTTCGTGCCAAGTTTCAAGTTTCTGAGTTTACGGAAAGTACCCTTTAGGTTTTGAGTTTCTTGCGAGTACTCATCTCCAAAATATGCAATTTAAATTGCTATTTCTTTTGATTGCGTTGACATGAAAGTTTGTTTTTGCCACAGCTGAAAGATATAATAGACCTGAGTATTTTATATGAATTTCAATTTAATACCTTTACGCGTTTACAAGGAAGAAGGTAGTAAGTTTAAAATTTTAAAAAATATTTTTTGTATGATTCTACTAAAAATGTCTACTTTTTATAATTTTTCCTTTGTCTGTGCTATATGACGTTGCTTCGTGCCAAGTTTAAAGATTCTGAGCTTGCGGGAAGTACCCTTTAGGTTTTGAGTTTCTCGCGAGTACTCAGTTTCAAAATATGCAACTTAAATTGCTATTCCTTTTGATTGCGTTGACTTAAAGATTTGGTTTTGCTACAACTGAAAGGTACTATAGCCCTGAGTATTTGACATGAATTTCAATTTAATAACTTCACGCGTTTACGAGGAAAATGGTAGTAAGTTTAAAATTTAAAATATATTTTTTTGTATGATTTTACAATAAAATTCTACTTTTCGTAATTTTTCCTTTGTCTGTGCTACATGAAGTTTCTTCGTGTCAAGTTTCAAGTTTCTGAGTTTACGGGAAGTACCCTTTAGGTTTTGAGTTTCTCGCGAGTACTCAGTTTCAAAATATGCAACTTAAATTGCTATTCCTTTTGATTGCGTTGACTTAAAGATTTGGTTTTGCTACATCTGAAAGGTACTATAGCCCTGAGTATTTGACATGAATTTCAATTTAATAACTTCACGCGTTTACGAGGAAAATGGTAGTAAGTTTAAAATTTAAAATATATTTTTTTGTATGATTTTACAAAAAAATTCTACTTTTCGTAATTTTTCCTTTGTCTGTGCTACATGAAGTTTCTACGTGCCAAGTTTCAAGTTTCTGAATTTACGGGAAGTACCCTTTAGGTTTTGAGTTTCTTGCGAGTACACAGTTTCAAAATATGCAACTTAAATTGCTATTTCTTTTGATTGCGTTGAAATAAAAATTTGGTTTTGCTACATCTGAAAGGTACTATAGCCCTGAGTATTTGACATGAATTTCAACTTAATAACTTCACGCGTTTACGAGGAAAAAGGTAGTACGTTTAAAATTTTAAATATATATTTTTGTATGATTTTACTAAAAATGTCTACTTTTTATAATTTTTCCTTTGTCTATGCTATATGACGTTGCTTCGTGCCAAATTTCAAGTTTCTAAGTTCATGGGAAGTACCCCGTAGGTTTTACGAGTGCCGAAAACTCTAAAATTTGCAGCATAAACGACTGTATCTTTTGATTGCGTTGGCTTTTAAGTTTGATTTTTTCACAGCTTCAAGGGACAATAGACTTTAGTATTTGGTATAAATTTCAGCTTGATACTTCCACGCGTTCCTGAGAAAAATGGTCTTGACAGACAGACAGACAGACAGACAGACAGACAGACAGACAGACAGACAGACAGACGGACAACAAAGTGATCCTATAAGGGTTCCGTTTTTTTTTCCTTTTGAGGTACGGAACCCTAAAAAACGATTGTGTGTGGGGAGATGACTTAGTCGACTCAATTGAAATCGTATAAAGGGTCACAACAACTCCCCAAGTGACCAATCAGAACTCGTTTCATAGTCTCGGCTGCGGCCGAGAATCTCGGCCCTTTTTGACCGAGAACCGAGACCGAGATCTCGGCCTTGATTTATGGCCGAGAAGGCCGAGACCGAGACCGAGACCAAGATCTCGGTCGGACCTTAGCACAAACTGACGGCTTACCGCGAGACACAAAAATTTAAATTTGAGTTATGTACCTATACAGGTATTAATGGAATTTCAGTGGAAATCAAATTGTGGAATTTCGATTTTCGCGTTACGCACTAGGCCCTCTATAAACAAACCGATAAATGACATGACATGAGGTATTTATTCGTTACAAATTATCAGTGAAAACAGTGGTTTAGAGTATATGTATGATTTAGATTATATACATAGTGCTGCACTCTGGCGGCAGACCATAGCAGTAATTTGCATGCCAATGTGCGTCAAACATTACCATTATTTAAATGCCGGCGAAACGATTAACCATCGCTTCACATCGCTTAACTCGCACGACTCTACATTGCCCGAGCTGCTTAACGCAGCAATTTCCTCGGGAGGCTTACCGGCCTGTGTGTCACGCCTAACAAGTGACGTTTCTTTAAAAAAATTACCATGTATTTCCTCTCCATTCACGTTAGCTCCAACTGATATAAGGTACTTAACCACATCGACGTGGCCTCTGCCAGCCGCTAAGAACAGAGCTGAGCGCTCACTGGTATCCCTGGCTTCTAAGTTAGCACCATTGTTTACTAGAATTTTTACCTGCAATCAAGATATTATTTAGCATGATTGTCGTTTATTTTATGTCTTAGATATCATCCTACTATCATTAAAAATACGAAAGTTAAATGTTTTAAGCTCATCCACATATGTAGAATCACTGTATCGCCTCCCACAAAAAAAAAATCAAAGCTCCTTTTAGATCACTGTTGTTCTTCTCCTGAGTAACTTTCTTTGTTTGCTTAAAATTCTTTGTTATGTTGACTTGATAAGTTTCTTCTTCTTTTTCGACTTGTTTGATCTGAACGTAAAGTACAGTCGCCATCAGATATATCGGAGCGGCCAAGGTGGTCACAAATATCTGAACAGGCTATCGGCTGCTCCGATATATTTGATGGCGACTGTACCATATGTCTAATAAGTAGGTTTGTTATACAACGAAATATATAATATCAGAATATTAATTATATTACCAAATCTATAAATCCATTACAAGCTGCGTAGTGTAAAGGCGTCATTTTCTCATGTGTCTTATTATTGACATGGCAGCCTGCCAACAAGAGCATTTTCACAATATCTGGGTGATTTTTAATGACGGCGACATGGAGGGGGGTTGAACCGTCACCCGCCATTACTTCTACTTTGCTGCCTGAAATGAGTTTTGTTGTTTTTTAAAATCACCATCAACCAATATACGAGAACTTCAGTTATATATGTAATTAGAACTTTATATATAATATGAATACTAACTGTACTCACAAATCTGCATGCATGGATTGTAGGTTGAGTAAATAGCTCCTCTACATGATAGGCCATCACAGGGACGCAGTTATGAATTAGAGGGAGCTAACGATATTGCGATCTCGTTCCGTCATATAGCTGCGCCCCTATGATGGTTCATCATGTAGAGCAGCCATAAGTCGGGTTCAAGTTTTCTGTTTTCTACATGTATGCTAAATTTCATCAAAATCAGACCAAGACCAAGATTTTTAAGCCAAACATTATCTAAACATGTGTATTTAAATAAATATTTACCAAGCATTTGTTTTACCTGCATCTAACAATAATCTAACAATATCAGCATGTCCTCGCTCAGCTGCATAGTGTAATGCAGTTCTGCTGAAGGCATCTTGTTGATCAATTCCATAAATCACTATTGATTCAGATGCTATCGCTGCACCGGTGCACTCTAATATTGAAGCATACCATCTGGAAGCAAGGTAATATCACAAATTATGTATGCAATCAAAACCCAAACATAAATAACTTAACAAAATCAAAAAAGTAACATTTCAAATTCTTGGAAAGATAGAAATATGGTAATTTCATTGTGTCATTTTCAATCCATAGCTAAATTGGCTGCTAAATTTACATTTTTAAATTTAGCAGCCAATTTAGCTATGGATTTTAAAGTCTCATCATGAATAAAAGGGTCATGCAGTGAAATGATAACATGGGTTACTCTTATCAGTGACCCATATAAAAAATTTAGGGCAATATTTTTGGATTTAATTGAACAGTGTAGCGTAACCAAAGCGAATTATTACAAACACCTTCTGACTACTAGAATGTCTGTGCATTGCGGTAACTTTTTGATTTTGAGAGTTCCGTGATAACTTGAGTAATGTTTTTCTGATCTTTATGAAATTTGACACTACTTACTTATACATCGAAGACCAAGTCTCATCATCACTGGTGGTAGCAGCCACGTTGCCAATCTCCTCATCCCATTCCAAATCATCTTGTGGGGAGGGTGTTAAAGATACAGGACTCAGAGGAGACAGCAAACTTGTTATTCTACTCTCGTCACTACTCGAGCCATCGCTATGTATAAAAACAAAGTATCCACGGTTGACACCTCTTTTAGAATCTTGACTGTGCCCTGTATTCTCAAGTTGCAAACCCATACATCTTCTATCACTAGGGTTCTTGTATTTAGAGAGAGTTTCTTCTTGAGGTCCATCACTTTTTATTTTCCGTTTGTGGGTTTTGATCTGGCGCTTTCTACATGGATGTGTTGTTTGTCTAGATTTCGTTATATCAACCAGCAATTTGACTATGCTTATGTTTCCTATATTGCAAGCTTCGCCTAATGAAGTCTTACCCTGGTTTGCTATCTTATTTGGATTTGCACCTGAAACACAAAAGATAAAAAATAAATACAAGTAATCAGCTAATCTTCATTAAATCGTATATTTTATATTACTTATACTATTTGCAAGTTTAATGTTATACCATTAAGTTAATATTGATTATTCACCTCTGTCTAGAAGGCACACAATCGATCCTAGGTCTGCCGTTTGTACTGCTTTGTATAAATTGTCTTCTAATGAATTTTCCATCGCATCTAATCAGTATCAAACTATCCAGACCAGACCAAAACGAAATGGATATTCAACAAAATAGTAAAAAAAACAATATCAAATTAATTTAATACATGAAATGTTTCGAGTATTGTGTCTTGTTTTGTTTAATGTTCACTTTCAGTTTTTCAACCCATTCCATGTATAAAACCATTTGTACATACAGCAGTGTACTTCACATATTATTGTATGTGATCCAACCAAATCAAAATCACCCAAATCTATCGAAACAAGAAATATCAATTTTTATTTTTTTATCACTACGAAAATGACAGTGACATTTGTTTTGTTGACACCGCTGAGGTATGTAAAAGCGGTATTACACATTGCAACCTGCAGGGCCCAATCTGTTGTGTACCCTGCCTCTTCCTACCCCTCCTTCAGCTCCCTACGGGCCCTACCTTCAATTACACCTTCCAACCTGACAGATTGGGCCCTGCAGGTTGCAATGTGTAATACCGCTTTAAGTATGTTCGAAGTTGTTCCGGTTGTTCGTTCCGTCGTTTGTTTAGTGGTGGGAATGGTGGTCTATTTGCCTCTCTGACGCTCAAATGCTCGAAAGCAAGGGCGACAGAGAGGCAGTTAATTTTCGAACTTCGATGTTTTTGTTACCGGTGCTATTTGTATTTTAGGCTCAAAACACACCTAGCGGAATTTTGGCAGTAATGTATGGAGCTTTGTCGATGGTAGCTTAAATTTGTCTATGGCCTCCATACATTACTGCCTCCATTCCGCTAGGTGTGTTTTGAGCCATAATGTATTTATTTATCTGTGGTATATGTCTAGGTCTAGTCTATGGTATTTATTTTTGGAAGTCAACTCAGTGGTGTATTGGATTAAAGTATGCGTGATAAAATGATTTTTGCCTCTTTGTATCAGTTTTATCAGTGCTCTCGTTAGTTACTCTTTATCTTTAAGTAAAATCTTTTAGTGTTTCGTTTAAATATATCCTCGTTAACATGCCAGTGTAATTATGAGTAAGAATCCATAAGTCATATTCTCTTCAGTGGTCTCGCAAATTCCGGAAATTGTTTGACATCCTGTCGTAGTTACGTGTTTTTGTTCTACCAAAATCAAAGAGGATATTCTTGAAACAGTAAGTAACAACAGCCGGATAATATCTTTCCAACTATATGGGTAATGTTATAACTACTTGGTTCAGCAGCACGAATGCTACCTTGAATTTATTTTTGAATAAAAGGTCTTTTTAATGATTACACCTTCTGTTACCATTTATGAGTAAACACTGTTTTAGTTTCATTTCTTAATTCTATTTGCAGCAAATTTGTAACATGGTGCTAGAGTTCCTACACAATGTCAACTGAAAATTGCTTAGTAAAAGCAATTTACTCCTTCAAAGGCAAGAATAATGATGAACTGTGTTTCAAAAAGGGTGATATTATAACCGTCACACAGAAGGAGGAAGGGGGCTGGTGGGAAGGCACCTTAGGGGAAACCACTGGGTGGTTCCCTAGTAATTATGTTACAGAATGTAAAGGTAATAAAATTTATTTAAGACCTCCTTGCCAATTTAACTATGGAATTAGACTGTTTATTGTTCATACAGTATTTAGTCCTCATTTTATGGAATATTTCTATTATAAACAAGTTTTTACAAAATAAACCATTTTAAACATTCAACTATAATAAATATTTGCGCCTATGTTTTCCAGTATTCAAATTATTGCTTGCCAGATTTTTTGGTTCTTTCTCAATATAAGTAAGCCAAAGAAGGTCCTAAGTAGGATAGCTTTAAGCAGGCGCTCAAAATCAAAAAGCTCTAAGGATCTCATAACCAAGGACCAGAATTCTTCATAGCAAAAATCAAACTGTCAGAGGGATTGACCATGATGTTTTATCGACTTATCGATGTTACGGAATAATATCGCATCAGGTATCCATCACCATCTTAAAAGATTATTCTGTAACATTTGACCTCTTTGATAAGCAACTTGCATCTCCATATTAAAATAAATTATATCAATGTCACATATGTCACTCGACTTTTCACTAAAATGGTTAATCCTAAAAGAAAAACGATATTCAAATTGGTTGTGTTGTATATCCAAAAGCCTGATTTCATTACTTTAGCTTTGTTTCGTTAAGTGACAAACATTTATCGACAAGTCGATAAAACATCATGGTCAATCCCTCTGACAGTTTGATTTTTGCTATGAAGAATTCCGGCCCTTGCTCATAACACACAAGCATGGTTAAATAAATACACTTGAAGACAATATACAATTCAATTATAAAAGGTTTTTTGTTTAACTTGATTAATATACATATATCAAAATAATATTAAATTTATTTTAGATCAAGCTGGGTCTTTGACTACATCTCCGATTAGAGCTGCGTCTGAAATTCAAGCATTTAGAAATGTCGTTCTCAAAGACATCATTGACTCAGAAAAGGCACATGTGGCCGAGATGCAGGGACTCGCCAGCAATTTCCTTCAACCTCTGGAGAACAGTGACATGTAAGCAGTTTAAGTTTTACTAACACAGTAATCTTGGTTTAATTTTGAGCTCTGTGGAGAAGACTATCATAAAGACGACTCCTTCCGTGTACAAATTCGGGTTCTCATATTTAAGGCCAGGGTACTAGTGCCATCTATAGTTTCAAAAAAGCAGTAGAACTCAATTCATACATTTTGAGGAATGATAGGTACTCTGCAAGTAGTTGGTAAAGGTAGTGCTTTTTCTGCTGTTTCTAAATGGCAAAATAAACATAAGACAGTTTTTCTTTCAGTATTTCTTATAATATGGTGTTGTCATTGACATTGGACAATGTGTTGGAATTAACAAAAATTCAAAGTATGACATTTTTAGGCTAACAAGAGATGAGTATAAACAATTGACAGGCAACATAAATGAGGTCCTGCAAACTCATGAACAGTTCCTTGCCTTGTTAGAAGAATGTGCAACCAAAACTGGCCCAGACCAGCGGGTGGGCGGCCTGTTCTTGCAGTGGGCACCTAAGATAAAATCTGTGCATCAAACATACTGCGCTGGTCACCCTAAAGCAGTGTGTATCCTCGACAAGTACAAGTAAGTCAATTGCTCTTGGGAATCGAATAAATTATTTCTTCCTATTACATACCCAAGAGTCTATTTTAATGAAAAGTTGCTGTCCCAAATTATGCTGTCTGCTGAAGCAGCTAAGTCTTTTGCTGTTTCATTTAACCATCTTTTTACTGATTAAATTTTGTAATGAAATATGTGTTCAGCAATTTAATAACATACCTACATCACAAGGTAGGTACCATTTGGTGAAAGGTGCCTTCATTGATTTTATATACAGATACAATATTGTATTCAACCAATAAAAGCGCAAGCGGCTGCCATATGATACCTCTTGATGTAGACTGTAACATGTATTATGGAAACGAATAATAATTGTACATATAGCTTAGGTCCAAATAGGTTTTAAGTTAGGTCTAGATTTCTTAGCATAAGTTAGTTAAGTTTTCTAAGTCCATATGTAAATAAAGAAAAAAAAAAAACCTTAAAAAAAAAAAAAAAATAATTGTACTATTATTTAGGGAGGACCTAAACACATGGATGGAAAACGCCGGTGCCGTGTGCCCCGGAGTGTTAGTCCTCACCGCGGGCCTGTCTAAGCCGTTCCGACGTCTCAGCAAGTACCCGGCGATGCTGCAAGAGCTGGCGAGGCACGTTCACGAGGCGCATCCAGATAGGGGCGACACACACCGAGCTTCTGTTGTTTACAAAGATATAGCTGTGAGTATATTAGTACATGGTGGCGCTGGGATTACGTGTGCGTCAAGCATCTAAGGGATGTGAGCAGCGCACATTGAATGATCGCAGCGCCAAACGCACCGGCGGCCGTCGCCGCTTGGACGGCCACTCAGTGTGCACCATACTCTACCCTAGCTAGTATCTTAGTGCAAGGCCTGAGTGGACGCTCGAAGCGGAGGGTTCGGCGGGGCGTGCAACGTTGCGGGCGAGCATGCATTCGTTTTGTGCAGGGGCGACTCAGGACACCAGTATGAGTTTCATTTGTTTAACATGCACGCTGCACGCCCCGCCTCGCTTAGACCTTACACTTAGGATTAATGCAAGAGCTGAGAAGACATTCACAAGTCCACCATGTGTGATAACTCCAAACACCCTTTTTACGCGGCATACAAACATACACACATGTGAAGTTAAACGAAATGTTGTATAAATAGAATTCCTTCCGTTTTTACATGTGTTTATTTAACTTACATAACGAACGTAAGCTGCCTGCTAAAAAGAGGGACATTTTAAAATTCAATTTTCTTTTGATTGTTCTAATAATCCAATCTCCAAATTTTCTTAGAGTGGCTGCGCAGCATTACGACGACAGAAAGAGCTAGAGCTCCAAGTGGTAACAGGCGAAGTACGCGGATGGCCCGGCGGCGAATTGGCGGCGCTCGGCGATGTTTTGCACATGGGCAGTGTGGCTGTCGGCCCCTCGCACCAGGACCGGTACCTCGTGCTGTTCCCTTCAGCGCTCCTGTTGCTGTCTGTTAGTAAGAGGGTGTCGGCATTTGTTTATGAGGTATGTATGTAAATGTTCATGATTTCATACTGAAAAGTTATTTCATACTGAAAAGTTATTTCATACTGATCACTCATGGTCCTAAGGCAGGGACACCTACGCAAATCACGGCAAACAAGCTTAGCACAGCTTTTGTAGTTGTTCAAAAATACATTCGAGCATAATTTAGGTGTTTTCTATGGATTAATTTCTTTCACACGGTATAATAATAATATGTCCTGTTAGAAAATATGACGTGCAATTCCTACGGAAGATCATTATTACTCGTTTTATTTTCTATGACATGAAAATATTCCGATTACATTTTAGGGTTGTCTTCCATTAACCGGCATAACAGTCTGCAAACTAGACGACTCTGAAACGAGAAAGAATGCATTTGAAATTAGTGGTCCAATGATAGACACCATAGTAGCGGTGTGTCAAACGAGAGCGGAGGCCGACAACTGGGTCAGCTTGTTGCAGAAACATTCGAACACCAGCAGTCCCGCTCATGAACCTGGCCAGCCACAATCGCTGCCACATGTAAGTATATTCATGTAATTTATTATAACTGATAATTTAATTGCTATGGCCAGCCATCCGTGTTACGAGAAAGTTAGCGAGATGTCCAAAGAAAGGAAAAGTATAATTGTAAAAACCCATTTCAACTGACTTTTGTCGTCATTACAGAAGCGAAATTTTTCTTAGGAGTCGTGAATCAAGTTAAATAATTTGGAACAATGGCTCAAACTATCTATGGCGCAAGAGTGAAGCAGTATTATGTATAAGCTACTTTGCTACAGACACGGATGGATGGCAAGACCATGATATTCTATTGATGCTGTTTAAATAGTTTAAATATAAAGGTATTTTTGTGATGTTTTACACAGCTTACCCGTTCTCCCTCTGAAGGGGCGCTGTCTAGCATCAATTCTAGCCGTCGAAGCCTTTATCACGTGACATTGCCACCGCCCAGCTACCCCTCAGCGTCTCCCTACTATTCGCTTACCAAATATTTTGCGAGACTAGTTAAGAAAAAGGTTATCACTAGACAAATGTTGCGTAAACTCTTACATGAACGGACTTGGGCGAAAGCCTTTGAATTAACGGGAATTCCCGTAATGAGAAAACACAAGAACCATATAAGGCTAAGAATAGAAAATGACGGGACTGTTGGCACCGAAACAGATGGGTCGGATAGCGATAGTGAGAGGGAAACTGACACCACCGAGTCTTATACAAACTCTACTTGCAGCGATATTGATGAGCTGCCTTGCTCTAGAATGCTCAGGCAAAATGCTCAGGATATTACAAGCCCTAGAACGGCTTCCTCTGTTAGTAGTTGGGGAAGTAATTATGGCTACGTTCGCTACATGGACAGCACGCATAATATGTGTCTCGAGGAGTCCGAACTGGTCAGGGGAGATTGTACGAAAAATATATTTCTGTCAATTCCATCCCACACTAATATTTTTCAAGCCGTGAATAGTCCCGAAGACACTCCTTTACAAAAGTCTCAACGTGTGCAGAATTGTGAGAGACATCTGTTTGCACAAAATTCGGAGAGCACAGAAAACTCTTCTTTTGAAGTGAGACCATATATGGCATGTGAAGATTTGGTAAACATTGACCAGGATATTCAAATGAACACGATAGGTTATGAAAATTCAGAATTTGTTCCTACGAGGCAGAGCTTCCCAATAAAAGCGAAAAAAGATTCTGTTCCGAAGCTGTGGAAATCAACAGAGGAAACCCATTCTCAGGATATTGCTGAAGAAAACCCTATATCAGATATATTGCAAGAAATCGCACCACCATCCCCAAAATTCTGTAATGAGTTCATTTACCCTGATCATCCAGTAATCGATCCTCCACCAATGTTTAGAAACGAAGAAGATGATGTTAAAGTAATTAACATGAATCTCAATACAGATATTCCTTTTCGTAAGCATTCTCTTAATTCTGATAAAAGAATCAGGCGTTCTCTGTCGAAGTCTATGGTGGAAACTGAAAGCTTTTGTAAAAGTAATGAACCCACTATTCAGAGAATGAGTTCACAGTCGGATGGAAATAAATTATGCAAGAAGTGTGAATGCTGCAATAGGTCTTTATGCCCTAGCCCTAGATCTTCGGATTCAGGAGTAGTCGGAAGCTGCAACTTAGCCTCTCCTGAGTTGAACTTGCATGAATATGCCAGCGGAAGCACAGGAAATGACTCTGATGGGCATGAAAAATTAGTAGAAAATTTGCCCCACGGAAGTTTTGATAACCGCCGTGAAAATTTAACGCTCTCCGAAATAGAGGCGGCTAATTTTGAGGATCAATGTAGGTGCACATCTCCTTTCGGGTCCACGGCTAGAACTTCGTGCGTGACGAGCGTGACGTCGGAAACCAGCCTTGACGTGATGGATTCATCAAACATCCACACGACTTCCACGTATGCAGCAACCCCGCCAGTGTCGTCGCCACAAATTAAAAGGACGTCCATTCGTCGAAACATCGACCGGTATGTGCCGGAAATAAAATTGAAACCTGAACCTCCACCACGTATGTACCGCAAGCCCAGTACTCACCTGGAGATTCCCAAAAATGTGCGACAGCCTGTACCCTGCCAATGGAGTACTTTAAACATAACAGAGCGTACAAAACCTAGCCTACATTACCACATGCGTATATTTAGGGAGAAGCCAGAAGAAGACGTGAGCACTGAAAGGCCGTCTCGTGCAAAACAGCGTCGCAATTGTGACGTGTTTGACCAAGAAAAAGTCCATGCCAAAAGAGGAGAAAGTGTTGCAACTCGGAAAACTAGATCTCGCAGTGAGGACTTATCGAAATTCCAAAAGGAGTTAACTGAAGCAAAAAGTGGCTTCATGGTGTATCGTTCGGACTTGTATGCGCATTGGTGGATGAAAGCAAAGTTACCCATAACAGTGGTCACCGACTCAGGCAAGGATAATACTTTTGTAAAGAGAGACTGTTTGTACATCACTGGTTTGATAATAATACTTACCGCCTTGAAGTTTTGTAACCATTAATGCTGTCATTAGTTACCCCAGTGTTGCAGTGCTTTACTTGATCATCCTTGCCTGTGTTTATTCATCTTACTAACTGAAAAAAAACCTGCCACTGCAACTAGATACCTCATTTACTAACAACTTATTGGCTCCTCTACATGATCATAGGGACGCAGCTATGCGTTAGAGGGAGCTAACGATATTGCGATCTCGTTTCGTCGTATAGTTGCGTCCCTATGGCCCATCGTGTAGAGCCAGCCTAAGAGAAATGCATGGATATGCTTTTATTACCTGTACCTAGATGTACAAATGTATAAAGTACTAGATGATTGTACCTACCTACCAATAAGAAAATAACGCGATGGAATCGGGATCGAATCGCAGTTCATTTGAACCTGGGTCCATAAAATATAAAGAAAATTAAAAAAGCGATCGTATTAAACGAAACGCCTGAAACGTTGAGTACCGTAATAAAAATATAAATACGTATTAGGCACTGATAGTCGCTGGATGGAGCCGGGTCACAAATGTGGGCCATAAAGTGCTTTAAATAGATGTTGAGCGGATGTTGTTGATGAATATTCTGTAAACGATAATGGAACTGTCTCGCATTACAATATCCAATTAAAATAAACAAGTTGACTGTATTCTGACATCAACTCGCGTTCCTGAAACACTACATTGATTCGATTTTAAATCAACCTAAAACAACGTTTACTCAATGCTCAATTAACCCGATTACCAGCCTAAATTAGAATTGTTACATACATGTAAAACTATTTGGTACCCATTCCTAAAATATAGATGTTTAGTCTGGTTTGAACTTATGTATATTTTTATTTTTTTGTAGATGGCCATGACAGACGGCAATAACCCTGATTTATCGTCAGGTCTTACCAGCCACAAACGATCACATTCATTCAACAACCATCAAAGCTATTCGCAGCATACTCAGCAACCGTCAAAAAGTAAACAAAAAAATCAGTCAGGCCGCTGGCTTTTAAATTCTTGCGACTCTATTGATCAGTCGCCTGCCAAACCAAACAAAAATGCTATCGGCAAAAAGTTCTCATCCGTTGATTTCATTGACACGGCGGGAGCGAACTACAGCAATAAAGGTACGGGACAGTATATTTATTCGACCTTATTGTGGTGTAGTTATGTGTTTCAACTGATATAACAAGTCTATTTTAGGGTGGAGTATAACATGTTTGCGCCCAGCGCCTCCTCTGCGGCCGCAATCCTTCACGGTGGGCTCCGATGAGAATATCGGCCCGACGCACCCGTATGCACCACATCAACGCAAATCAAACTCCTACGAAGAAGACGCTCTTATCCTTAAGGTCATCGAAGCGTATTGCACTTCGGCCCGCTGTAGAAATGCTGTAAGTTCTGGTGAGTACCCTGTTTCATATCGTATTGGATAGAAAAAATACATTAGTTTAGGTGTGTTGCGTTTGTCATACTAAAAAATATATTCTGTAGTTGTCTGATTTTATGACTAATGGTCGGCTGCGTGTCGTTTGTCTTCTGATTGTCTTGCGAGTTCCTACCTAATAAAGTCTCCAGAGTAATTGTTAGTCGCGGGTATAAAATTGCACTAATTAATACTTATTCTGAAACTTGTATGCGTATTTAATTAGCAAAATCATTTGACAATTTATATAGTAACTGCTACCCGTTTCCTAATATCTAATACTAGTAAAGGGTTTTACTAACATTGCTGTATATTTTATTATGCAGTACCCAATATACCACTGGAGATATTCGAGGCTACAAGGAGGAGACATGCCAAATCAAGAAACCGTATTATCAGTTGGTTTTTAGAATGATGTGTAATAATCAGTACCCTAAACCAAATATAACGCTAGTCATGGAAAGTAGCGCTTGAACTTTTATAAGTACATGTTCGACATTATTGTTGGTGTTGTTAACGAACGATTGACACTCGTATTTATTTCCATACATACTCGTACCTAGACTCACTATAACCTGTAATATTCTATATGCGTGTTGTATATCCTGAGTGAACACATATTTTTATATTGCATGAGGTTGCAGCATGCTTAATTAACTTTTCTTATTACTCTATATAATTATTTATTAATTATTACTTATAGAACTTATTCTTAAGGGCAGCATTATTATATTATTTTAAGCTACGGTATATTTAAGAATCTGCTAAAACTTCAGTACAAAACGGCTTTCTAGTCTAGTTAGTAAAAGATACTCGTATTAAGAATCTCATGATAAAACTTTTTAGTTTATTGACTTTATAGTATATTTATGGAGTCCATTATGAACTTTGGTAAAATCTAATAATTTGGTGTAATCTTTGGTATCTAGTAATGGTTATAGTGTTAATGCATTTTGTAAAATAACTGATGTAATTAACTAGCACGATATGCAACAGATTAATTTGATTTCAACTGTGCTATGCTGTGCACCCACCAACTAAGTATATGTATTAACCCTGGCGTGTAACCATGTGCCACGGTAGTCTGAAACTTTCTATTTTGTTACATGCGGCTGCCTTTATATCGCACCTGCAGTGGACTGCGGCCACTTGTCTCTTGGTAAAGTACAATATCACGCACCCGCTTCTAACATTCTTCACTATAACTACACTAAATTACCTGTCCAAAGAAGTGAGACCCCCGACTACGTAGGCTGCGCCAAGTCTTCGAAAGTGAAGCGTAACAAAAGCTCAGTGGCCGACACTTACCTATACCGCGCCCCCGAGACGAGGAGGTTGCTCTCGGAACGCAAGTTCCAGATGAACCGTTCTAACCCAAATCTGTGGGAATGTTCAGAGGAGCGCAGGCAGAAGCTGTGCGAGGGTCGGGAACGGCGCAGCGGGTCGCACCCGAGCCTCGCGGCGGCGGCGGCGCTGCGCGCGGTCGCTCCCGCCTCCGCGCCCGCGCCCGCCCCCGCCCCGCTCGTCGCTCCCCGCGCCGCTCGCTCAGCGCGTTCCTCCACTTGGTGCTGCGGATCTTTCGTCAAACAACTTACCAAATCTCACCACTTCGACTGACACAAGTAGTCTTTCTCTCCCTTTCGGTCATTTAGACCTTATTCCGCGAGAGGCGTCTTCTGTTTTTATATCCCACATTTTTCAATTAATCAATCATTAATAGTCGCATTAATGTGCGTGAGCACTGACCCATTTTTAATATTATTACTAAACGCTGACTCATACTAATGACATTTACTTAGGACTTACAGAAATCGATTCTTATCCGTGCCATTACTTTTTAATGGATGTGGCTCTGTAACGATTTAACCAAAGCGATATTAAAAAGGATCTTGACTTCTACGCCCGTCACGATTCGAATTGGAAATAAGACGGACGAACCCTACCGGGTTGTAATTTAGCGCAGTAAAACATAGCTACATTTTCTAGTCAGAAAAGTATATTTTTGAAATATTAATTATCGTCTTATTTTCTTTTTACGCTAAAGCCAATATGAGTGGCTTGTTATATATCGCCTTAAAATGCGTGTGTTTACATAAGGAGTGCAGTATTATTAATGTCTTAGATTAGATTTATAGATGAATTTCATTGGGTTGCTTAATTATTGTATATAGATAATAAAATGTATGGTGCATATTGGATGTTATTATAAAACGCATGCCTTATATTGTTTAGAATATTATTTATACTAATAACATGGAAGTAGTTGGTAGTCCGGTGTTAAAGTGTGATATGTTGGTATAGCTTTATGAAAGTTGCGTCAGTATCCAAAACGGCTCGCAGTTTCATTTGTCAGGTGAGACTATTTTGGGAGAAGTAGCCGCCGCCCGCCGTTAAATATTAATGATTTAGTGTAATAATGAGCCTCCTTAAAAAAACTCTTATTAATAAATAAACTGAAAATAATCACATAGTATATCCCTAAAAACAAAGAACGAAAAAAATACTTAATACTTAAGCCTTAAACAGTTCACAAATACCATAGTTAAAAATCAGTTTAAGACTATCTGATGTACCTACTATTAGGAACATAGACATGTAATATCAGTAAGTACCTACTAATGTTGTATGTTTATCTGTCGACCTACAGACGATATGACGTATATCAATATTTAGTTACTAGGTGGGCGAATAATTTTGCATATTTATGGCCACGTTGGGTATTGCATTATATCAATTTATATCCAAATGCAGTTGCAGGAATATATATTGTAGAAGTACATAACAAACAATACCAAGTTAATTAATTGTATAAAATAGTTAATTAGTCAAATGTCGATAGGATATAACTAAAAAGAATTTCACAAAATATTTTTTTGCCGCAACGATTTGTGTATTTCCTTCTAAATGTCTGTCTTCCTAAACAGCCTTTTTTAAAGCTTACCGTAAAACGGGGTAAATAGGTCCAATGTTCACTTTCAACTAGAATTTTAACCATCTTCCGTAAGTCATAGAGTATTTTATAGTACTACATAAAGATGTATGGTAAGCTCTTTTAGATGGTGAGTAGCCTTAGATTCCCGACTTATTGCCATATTTTGATATATTTAACAAAAACCCGGTCGGATTCCAATTTATCCCTGACGGGGTAAATAGGTTCGAAAGTGAGGTTAATTGGAATTTTCACTAGGGTTGTCACTCAATCTATTCAAAGATATAGATATATAGATAGGTACCATCATAATCACCATCATCATCATCAGGTGATTTTTAAACTAGTCTAAAAAAAACATTACAATAGGTACTAAATTAAAAATGCTTCGTGAGACCATATTTTTATTGAATTAAATATTTTTAATTTTTGACAACCCTATTAGGTAATGCCAATTTCCCCCATTAACAAACCAAATAACCCCCACGTTGTCCCAATTATACCTGTTGACTTGCCAATTTCCCCCTTCACCGTTCCTATTATCCCAAAATTAACCTAAAAACAAGTGGTTATAGAAAAACTAAGATTTGTAATGAAATATTAAAATTATTTACTTACTTTTTTATTTATCTAAACCACAATACACTATTATGATTGATATTGCACAAATTTTAACACTTTTCACAATATTACTTACCTAAAACTTGAAGTTAAAACGCACTATGCACCCGTGTTGGCGACTACCCTAACTTTAAATGTGTTTTTCTTACTGAATACGCCATCGGCTGATTTAAATGCTTAGTGTAGTCAGTAGCAAAAAATACCATGTTCATTCAGAAATTAATAAGTTCACCTCCTGTCTGGTTGTAATGGAACTAACAGACCAGTTTAGAAAAGCAGACTTTTTATTCCAATTTACCCCGCGATTCCTATTTTCCCCGTTTTACGGTATTGACCTTTTTACGACCTGTTTCAAAATATTCAAATCCTTATATATATAGAGTCCTTAATATGAAAACGACAGAAACAGAGAAAATAAGCAGTACCAAATAGAAACATAAGTGTAGTAGGTAAATTAGGTGTTGCAGTGGGTAATCAGAGTAGGCGGGCGGCGCGGCGTGTTATTCGTTAAATATTGAACGCAAACGCGGCACTGCACCCGTGAGGTGCGACGTGTATGCAAATACTCGGCCACTACACTACAGCAGTGCCAACTGCAATAACCTAACTCTGGTCATTTTTAATGGCCGAATTTGTTTCAATGTAAAATCGAGCATGCTCTGCGTGTAGGTTGATGTTTATAAGAATATAATTTGAATTATAATATATTTTTTAAGCCACGTGATGCTGTAGGTGCTTAAAAATGTTTTATTATTAGACATAATTTAAGTGGCTACTAAATTGAAACAAGCATTATAATGCTTAATCTAATGATAAATATATTAAGGCATCTTTAATATTAAATTAATTTTCGATAACATGGGCCCACGAGGAAACCAAACAGATTTAAAAATAGGCTACTTTCCTAGGAATCAAATCAGCTACTCTTTAAGAAACGTCAAAACGATTGTTCAAATTGATTTGTTAGGTATATGGAAAACGAACGAAAAGAAACGTCAAAATTATGGGAGACCACTAGGAGACTAATATTGTGACGTCATAATATATGATAAATATCTCCTTTATAAAAGTTTTAACCATTATAAAATAATTTAAAGCGTAAACACATGTGGATTTTCCCGTGTATTTTTGAAATTCTGATTTTATGAATGCAACAAAACAATTCAGTTTATCTATTGGAAAGTAGCCTATTGTATTGTTATATACTTAAACTTTTCTGGGATTCGCCTAGCTTTACAGTAGGTATATGTCATTATTTATTTTTAACACAGTTGCTCAAAAGTGCTTTTTGAGCAACTGTGTCTTTTGAGACGTAAGGGTTTGCCCTTGCATCATAAACGCAAAGATGATACTAGTGATATAGAAATACCTTGCTCGTAATTCTTTGAATTCGAAGTTTCAGCGTCTCATTCTTCCTACTCAATGATCTGAATTTTAAAGTATATTATTTAACAAAATTTAAGTCTATTACATATGTCTTGATCTTGATATTATTGCTTCTAGATTCTTCATGTAATCTCAAATCAAATAGGTCAGATAAGGGCGTAGTTTCTTTTAATCAGAGTTAGAAATAGTAAATAATTAATTTTCTTCCATGTCTGCACTCTATCTTGTTTTATTATTATACACGGTGCCCGTGAGCATTGCGAGAGATTTTAACAGCGTATTCCTGATCGTAATTGGAGACTAAAATGTCGTACAAACTTTTCTAGAATTTGCCTATTTTCAGAGTTATTACCAATTAAATAAAAAAAAACATTGATTATTGGTAAATCAGTGAATAACGCTTTTTTGATAGAGTTTTCACTCTTTATGAGGTCTAGTCTAGACATCCTTATTGACGGATATCAAAATGCCAAGTAATACTTTTCGTAAACCATGTTTTACGAATAAAAATGTACCAATTTATTTTAATTGATATTTTTACCAATAACATTAATTTTCTCATGTTCGAAATCATTTAAAAAATCGAAACAATAGTTAAAAAAAAAACATTTTTTTGGCGAAATTGACCTAAATTCGTATAACATTTATTACTCCTTATGACCTCGGGAATTCGTGGCTAGTATCTATCGCAATGTTCACGGGCACCGTGTATATTTTGTGTAGGTACTCATATAATTAATCCGTTTTAAATAAAATGCGTACATTGAATTTGACCTTCTAAGTTTTATTGTACACTAAACTGCCTGTTGCCTTCCAAATTTCGTGTATAAAGACATAATTATGTGCAAAGCAGTTAATAACATCTTACCGAGTATTCATAGCATTTTATTTAAAACAATAAACTAAAACCATTAAATGGTATGAAGATAAATCCGCCAATACTAAACTATTTTATGTATTTTACATCCTGTGTATAAACATCGTTCTGTGTTTTATTTATGTGTATTATTTCTATAATTTTGTCCTTGTCAGCCGATGTTAGGCAGTTTTAAAAACTGCTGATTCTATTATTAAGATTTTATTGAATATCGTTAATATGTATACAGTGTTGCATTGAAATAAATGTTTATCTTACGACTATTACTCATATATTATTATAGTTATTAGTTTATAATTTATTTTTTGAGAAAATTATATGAAATAAACTTTTAGAAAATAGATTGACACTTTCTGTCGTAACGTAACACATAATAAAGGGTCCAGAGAAAAATGATACAAGTTTTTTTTTTTTATCAATATAGTTTTGTCTGTCGTTGTTTATAATCTAGTTGACTATACCTACATTTGATTTCCGATATTTGTAATTTTAACGACTCAATTATTAATGAAAAAATTATTTAAAATGTTTTTCCCATGACTCTTTATATAATTTAATACCTTACCAACTTTTCTTCTACCTATTTTTAGCTTGTCGAATCCTACAGTACAGTCGTCATCAGAGATGTATATTGAAGCGTCCAAAGGGGTCACAAATATCTGAACAACATCTCTATTATCAAGGCGATAGTGTAATAATGTATGTGTGTTCAGATGTTTATGAGTACCTTGGCCGCTTCGCTGTACATGTACCTAAATATAATGACAAAGTCAATTTGTAGGACAGGCAAGCTTATAACAAAATTCGACAAGTCTTCGTCTTGTAGATACCTATGTACAAGCAGATATAGTTAGATCTATGATAAGTAATAAAATAACCACATAATATATATTATGTTACATTGGAACAACTTTGTTAGCTTATGCCAATGCATAATATCAAGTTAAAAAGCAAAGCAACTTTACACCATACTAAACTGGAGTAATTAATCTAAGTACTTGATGCTACACACAAGTTTCACGCTCAAGCACTTTCTTTAATATCTTCATTCACTTACAAATATAAATCATAAATCACAGATGGTTTAGGTCACTTAATTTGCCTTTCTGCCTACGAAACACTTACTTGCTGCTACAAGGTGGGTATTCAATGTTTACTTAAGTTATGAGCAAAATAATGAAAGACTGTATTCCGTTACGTTTCAATTTTGTTTTCAGAATGCGACGACGAGAGCCCATTGACGATTGAGTCTCTAGTGAGGTCGCCTTCCCTGCCTGTACACCCGACTGCAGCCCACGGCCCGCACGGGTCGCCGAGCTTGTGGGCCGTTGTCATGCGATTACAAAACGAAATTAAAACGCTCAAACTGGACGTTAAGAATTTGCAGTTGCAACTGAATGACGAGAAACAAGAAAGAAATCTTGCCATTGCTGCCTTACAATCTAACAATATTTTAAAAGATGTTAAGGAAAGTAAATGTTAATTATTTAATCCAATGACTGCTTATTGTGTAATTAATGAGTATTATTTTAACAATAAATATTATCTTGTATTTCATACTGATGCATTTTTATTTAATTCTTATTTTCTTGTAGGTAGGTAAACCATTGATTTATTACGTATTATAGAATAGATGGGCTATACAGAACAAATTTTGTGCGCCATGATCGACGGTTGACAGCTATCACTCAATCAAAGAGTTAGACTTTTCTTTTGGTGATTTTCACTGTAACTCTCCTGTTACTCGATCAGGTAAGCGTAATAAATTATTCATCTATCTAACATATACACCACTTAATGAATAAGTAAGTAATTAATCGGGTGTGTAAATTTACGATTTAGATAAGAGGCAGGTAGGTATATCTCCCAATAGCCCCAATGTTATTAACATTGGCTCCTGAAACACAACTCCGTTTTTTAGTGATATTCATAAATAAAATATGAACAACATATGAATATTGAAGATACCGAATATCTAGCAAGCACAAAGCATCGCCTGATAGAAAACTTTTGTAAATTCCCAGCGCATTTACAGAGTCTCAGATCGATTTCATCAGAAGCGACGTGCTAGAACCCGATAAATTTATAGGTATCTAATTTTCGTTGCTGTCTGGCTTTGTGGCTATTGGGTAAGAAATTCTTCATTTGTTTGAATGTCATTTGCACGTGTTCACACCGGACCCTTCCATTTCGCAACCCGTCATTGATCGAGCTCTCTAAATTAGGGCCGCGTTCATCAGGCTTTTAGGGTCCAGTAATTTAAAAAAAAAGTCTTAAATTTTAGCCGTAAGCATATTTGTTAGTTTTCTCAAGTAATGAATATGCTCGAGAAGTTATGATATTGGTTTCATTTTTGAATCTTTCGCTTGCCCGAGACTCTAAAGTCGAGATAGTCTAAGGAGTCACTTTGAATTTATGCTAAAGTTTCAGGTCTGACCCGTATAGGTATTTAGTCCGGTTAATTATTTTTAAAATAAAAGTTGCTCAGCAATCAAGTCAACGCAACCCTCGTACCCTTTTAGCTTTGTGATTCGATCTTAACCTCATCTTTTTGTAACATTGACCCATTTCCCGGAACTACACAAAGTTTTAGGTTTCGCCGCCCAGCTGCGTGATAAACATCCCAATAAACAACTTCACTCTTAATGAAAGGCTCTTTATGTTAATTTCTAACGCGCGGGTCGTGCAATATATAAGTGAAACTATTCTGAACTGTTATGGCGGGTTGTGACGGCCGCTCGGTTCAGTGGGTGCCTATCGAGCCGAATCTCCATCCATCGCCATTCCCCACGTGAGTGCAAAGCGAGGGCTAGCGTTGACTGGTCAACTAAACTAACGCCTGCGGATTTTTAACGCTAATCCACTACGGGTCATTGCATGCTATTATAAACCTGAAGGGGAACTGCGCACTTTAATATTAAAAGTTGACATAAAGGGCATTAGTTTATAAGTAAAGTTATAAAAAGTAGAACATTGAATAAGCTACCTATAATACCGGGGGCTACGGCTACCTATCATAAACTTTTTTCGGTATAGATATTCATAACAATGCACTTAATTACTTTGATTATTAAACCAACCGGATGCGAGACGCGCTCTCATTTCTATCGGAAAAAGTCTGCCGTTTTTTGCGGGGGAGGGGAACGTCAAATGTATGCGAAACGTCAAAATAGCCACATCAAATAAACGTCAGTCCATACAATTAGTATGGCCACTGGTCATAGTTTCGGCAGAGGGGAACGCCTGTCAATGACCACTCCGCTTAGTCCGCTTGGTTTAAAGCTCTAAGCTTAATTATGAAGGGTATTAAGGCACGTAAGTATAACAAAAATACTGGTGATCCGTTGAAGGACAAATTTTATGGCGCGAAAAAATTATTTTTTTGTATGTGGCACGTCCTCACACCTAGCCAAACCTCCGTACAAAAGAAACATTGGCGAATTTTTTTTTTACTTTTTCAGAATTAAAATACGATACCAATTATGCCCTTAGAAGTATCACCAGTATTTTTGTTACACCTTGTATGATACAATTCATGAAGTTATTCGGTGCTGCGCAATAAGCGCACCGAAGCAATAACCCTGCACTATAACGTAACGTTGGTAGAGGATTGGATCATAGGAACTAGGGATGAGCTCCTACACGAGTAGAAACTAGTTTATGGATAGACGGGCTCTAGGTATACCCACACTGCCTGATCCAAATAGGTTGTCAGACGAACGATACAATAGCCTTAGATGGCTTATACACGCTGCGAGTTAAGCCAAGAATCTACCAAAATGCACAAGAAAACAAAAAAATACATTACTTAGAGTAAAATACTATTAGGTACATTACTCACAGTACTCATTACTTACTAAAAATTGCATTACTCACAGTAAAGTACCTACTATTGTTGCACTCGCAATATTTGAATAGGTAACTCTCAAAAGCGTCTTCACAGTGCATTGTGATTGCTTCATATTTGTTGTTTGTACTTAATGTACTTAGTGGCGAATTAAGAAAATAACAATTGTAGTACCTAAGCTTACGTAAGTTGCATATACATAAACGATTAAGTATAGGTTGATGTCGATATTGTCGATGAATACAGGGCGTTGCGTTATGCACAACAGCTAACACTACATTTGATTTGATCAGTTTGGAAACTAGCTGCAAAGGTGTAGAATGCGTCTATCTTAACACAATTAGCGCCGAGAACCCGACTGTCGGGTTCTCTGTTCGTAGCTACCTCGAGCTACATGTGACGACTACGTGGCTACGGGCTACGACCGTAGCGCGTTGCACTAGGTGGCACTGAATGTTTACACTATACACATAGGTTAGTAACAGTGTTGGGCACTCAACAATATAATCAGTATTTGAATAAAAATTCGTAAGAATAAAATCACTTCAATTTTAGTCTCGTTAAAATTATTCCAAATAATTTATTCGGATATAAATCATATGCGAGACAATTTAATGAAGATAATTTATTTTTAGCGGAATAAATTTAATGACGATTTTCCTTTTAAATAATGTCCCGTGAAACAAACAAAATACAAACAAATACAAATAATTTATTGAGAAAAGTATAGTACAGTGGTTGCTCTTACTGGTTAAGATTTTTTAGCGAGAGGTAGTTTACAAATGCCCAAACTAGGATTCCCTGAAAAAAAATCGATTTGAAAAATAGTGTTTTTATTCGTATTCTTATTCAACGAATTAATAATTTTTGCCCAACTGTGGTTAGTTTAAGTACCTACTTATACCCCTCGCCTAACATTGCTACTAGGCTACGGGATACTATCAAATTAATCAACGGACGTTGAAGCATGGAATTAATCCAACGCAGAAGAGACATGCCTAATATTATTTTGTTCCTATCTAAGTTTCTGAAATCCGCGCTAATTTCTTATTCTCATAATACCGGCACATCGTTACGTTTTTATTAAGGCGGGTGTTGGATTTTAATAAAACAGTCAAAATGGTTTTAGCCGGGTTTTAACGCGTACGGCTTTAAAAGGCCTAATTTAATTTTGATTAAATCCAGAGGAAACCGCGTGGATGTCCAATGAGGTTCCGTTAAACGGTTCCTTGCTAATTAATAGCTGTAATCGGTGACGTTCATTTTCGTTATGATTTATCGTGAGCGTTAATGCCGAACGAAAATTAATTAGTAGGTACCCTACTAATTTTCAGAGATTTTTTGTGTGTGTTGCGTGACGTTAAAGGACATCGAAATTGAGGCTCACGGCTCACAATTATAGTAGGTTATACTTCTTTTTTTTTTTTTGAGATTAGAAAAAAGTTGAAAGACGGATGTACAGGGTTCTTTATCAGGCACGATACGGCATGATACATGTCACAAGTGTCAAAGTGCCTATGCCGCGATTAAAAAATATTTAAATATATTTGTATTTATAATAAAGCCATGCGTACATATTTGTAAATGTTAAATTGAATAATATTAATAATTCTACAGTATTGTAATAGTAGTCATTTGCACGAAATAATTTATTCTTATCATTGTTAAGTTTTAGTGAATGTTGCACAATAAAAATCCTGGAGAAAAAGAGGTTCGAAACATGTGGTTTTAGATTTATAACGTACGCGTGTGTCACTGTCAGTTTTTCAAGTGTAACTTGATAATCAAAACGAATTTTTATTGCTGGTATGGATTCTAATGTGCAAATTGTCAATATTTCTTTACAAATGTGAACTTTTCATCATGTTAACTAATCGTTTGTTGGTGTGTTTGCGTGTGTTTAAATTGAACATTCAAACAGAACAGGTTAGGTTAGGGTGGCAATTTCTGTTTCTATGTTTACTCAATTTCTAATCTCAAAAAAAAACGAAGATTAGGTATGGTTTTCTCTCGGTACTAAAGTGATAAAAATTGTGCTCGTCGAGAAAAACTCTTTCTATATGCGCACAATTTTAAGCTCTGCTATTACTACGGTGGGCGTAAATATTGGCGTACTGTTAATCAATTTCATCAAAAAGTCTTTGACGCTAACACTATTTCAAACAAATAGGTATATGAAAAAAACTAGTCTAAATTAAGTAGGTAGGTACTTGCCACTTAAAATCATGCACTTTACGGCGTAGCGCTACAAACGCAACTTAGATTTTCTTCACATTTTCCTCGTGCAAAATAAGTAGATATTATACATTGAAACGAAAGAAATAACATAAACAGGTTTGATTTTCGTATTCTTCAAAATACGTTCATTTATTTCATTTTGTTAGAGAGGTTAAAATACATGTAAATAGGTACTCATAGCTGTTCATGTCGAATTTATTTCTTTTTAGGCTAGGTTTTTTATACAAAATACAATAGAAAATATAAACACATTATTAAAAAAAACCTAACCTACAGAGCTAGGCCCAGGCTGCCGGTGGTTAGGGACCTTATGGCGCCTCTACATGATGGGCCATCATAGGGACGCAGCTATGCGTTAGAGGGAGCTAGCGATATTGCCATCTCGTTCCGTGGTATAGCTGCGTCCCTATGATGGCCCATCATGTAGAGCCAGCCTTAGAGTGAGGAACCTTCGGACTATGCGCGCAATCTCCAAGATTACCGCCTTCTGAATAGGTATGTGTACCCACCTACCAAATTTCAACTCAATCGGTCCCGTAGTTTCGGAGTAAATTGGCTGTGACAGACGGACCGACAGACAACCGAGTGATCCTATAAGGGTTACGTTTTTTCCATTTGAGGTAATGATTTATTATTATTATTAATACCTACATATGTTGCTTCGTTCGGCTTGTCCGTCCATGGAATTAGTAAGTACTACCCCAAGAAAGTTTTAACAAAAATATCGCTTATTTAATGACGATCATGAAGTGCCTCAATTATTTCGATTTTCATTACTAATCAACCGGACTAGACATTCCTAACTTAGACGATTGTTTGGTAACCATTAAAAGATGAGCTTATACTTATCAGTCAACAAAATAATTATAAGATTTATAAGTTAAGGTTACAATTAAAAAATGTTTACGCAATGTAAATATTTTAAATATCTCAAAAACAACATATGATTAAAAAATGGTACTTGTGTGTTTTTAATATAGATAACTATTTATTATAGGTAACAGTACAAAATGCAACAGAGGTATGTATAGGTACTCACGCGATATTGCAAATAACAATTTTTTTTGACAAAGGAGCTGCAATTAGCTTATAATTGAAAATTCCTACATATGTAACAAAATATTATGTTCACATCTGCGTATATGAATATACAAAACAAAACATATATATTTCTAAATTTGTTAACATATACATATAGCTACTTATAAAACTTACGGCCAATTAAATAGACCGGAAAGCTAATTAGGTAACTCAAAGGCTCGGAACCTTAATAAATTCGGTCATTTGTCTTGTTCGACTAGGGTCATAAAGAACCATAACGGCGTTTAAGCACCGTGTTTGGCGGCGGTTTCCGGGGCGGCGTGGAAGTTCTGGAAGCGACGCCGCTCGCGCCACTTGCCCACTTGGTTGCGGATGCGGGTGACGTCAGCCGCGTACGTGCGGCAACAGCCGCCGACGTACCGCACACCCAGGTCCAGCCAGTCTTGGATGAACACTTCGACTGCTTCGCATTTGTCGCGATCGATCCAGCTGCGGACGAAAAGGACGGAATTATTAGATTAAGAAACGATTCTGTTTTCCGCAGGTTTGTTTAAGTGAGTTATTGAGAGAATTTATAAACTTTGCATATCTTTAGTTAGGTCTATACCAAAATAGTGCTGTTGCAAAAAAGTTTTTGCTTATAAACGTAAAACCTAGAGTAAAAGGGCAGGAGTAACCACGGACACAGACCTGATATGCCCTACGCCCGCGCAAAAAGTGTTATTCTTTGCTCCAGTTACACCTATAGTTACTTTGTAAATTGTTAGCATACTGCAATGGTTTGTTCACTGCAGCGATCCTTTTAACAAAATACATCAATAAGGCCAATCTAAGGAAACTACCGCGCATAACATTATAGTTTAACCCGCCATACGCGTTAGGCCGTAAACCTGTAGACCCTTTCTGCGCACGTAGTCACCAACTTAATGCGCAAGTGTTCAGCACTTGAATGGAATAGGTTCTCAGTCAGCTTGAAACGTGATCTATCACTATTAAGACGTTCGCTCAGTCGATAAGGAATACCTGGGACTTTAGTTGCTTTTATAATGATTCTCAATTTTTCGTTCTTTCCAATGTAATAGGATGCTGACGATTAAGGGCCTGTATTTGTCAGTAGAACCGTCGATGTCGACTTAGCTAAGAAATAAAAATATCTAAATTGCCTTTGCCCAGCAGTGGGACATCTTACCAGGCTAATAAAAAAGTAGTTACAAATTAAGCCGGCAATGCGCAATTCGCATGATAAATCAGGTCAGTGGCGTAGCTAGCATGGGTGGCACCCGGTGCGAATAGCTATTAGTATCACCCCAAAAACCAATCACGGTATGGGTGCTGCCCGCCGCACCGCAACTCAAAAATGCGGTTGCATGAAAGATAATGAAAGTCACCTGAGTGTCACCCCTAAGTGGGTGACACCCGGTACTACGCCACTGCATCAGGTGTTGCAAAGGAACATATGATGACCGTATAACATAAGGTACCTTTACTGTGCCTACGCTACGCTTGCCAGCATCATGGCGTAAACAGGAAAAAAAGTAAAATAATGAGAAAAAATCAAGATAAAACTTATTAACGCCGATAAAGGTCAATGGTCTCTTAACAATAGGCCCTATCCGTACACTTTGCTCGTATAAGGTCAAACGGCCGATGGCTGCGACCGAGAGTAATAGTTAGTTTTATCAAACTGCGAGATCTTACCCGATTTCGGGGTTGTATTTTTCGCCTGAATTGGGGTAAACGATAAGTGGAATCGGCGCGTGTGGTCGGTCATCGTTGAACCCTTTCATGAGGTTCTCCACGTAGGAGGGCGCGCAGCAGTTCACTCCCACGGCCACCAGCTGCTCGGGGTTCGTTTCCCAACACTTCTTTGCCACCTTTTGGAAACTTTCGCCGTGAGCTATGCTTTGATTGTCCTGTAAATCAAAAAGTATTTTATACTACAGGTTCTCACATTGTTATTACATGTAAGGCAAAATGAGCCATTAAGAGGTAATAGGTACTTTAACCCTTTGTACGCTAAGACCCTTAACGGCGCCGTGAGTTGTCGTATCCATAATAGCGCCAAAAACAATAATGGTTCTAGCATTCGCTATCAAAGCGGCTTTTGTAAAAAGTTACTTTTAAGTATACTTTATGTATTTGCTATCTCTGATACCTACTAATAGTGAAGCGTTCGCGAATTTTTTTTGGATTTTAGATATGATAGTTAAATGTCTTTTTTTAAAGTAAAATGCTTCATTAACCGGTAGTTTTTTAATAATAGAAAAAATAAAGGTATATGCTTCCCTATAATTTATGAACGTTAGTCATGCAAAAATGTTTTTATTACTGTTAGGTATGTTAATAGAGTTTTATAAATTATGATAAATACCGTTATTTACAAGTATAATTTACTAAAGCTTATATTTTAACTCACGGAACCCTATAATACTTTTTAATTAAATATGTCCGCAATTTAAATGACATTGTCCCGCAGAATTTCCAATCACGGTACTGTTTGAATAGCATGTCTTGAAATCAGTTACAAAACAACAACCGAGGCGAGGAAGATTTAAACTAGGGCAAAGCTGCGATAGCACGCCATTTCTAATAAAGCAGGTTGACAACTTTCTCGAGCCAATTGCCACATTTTGACACTAAGTTGTGGCCAAGTAAAAGTTCCAGTACCTAAGTCATTTCCAAAAGACTTTTATAGAATTATAATAACAAATAGCAGTTGCTAGCACTCACATTAATAAGTATAAGCAACTATACTAGGCCTTCGCTTTGTAAGTTCGTTTATTGTAACTATTTTGCTTTATAACCTTCTTGAAATTTAAAGTAAGTAGTTGAACCACATACACAATTGCAATGACGAGCAAACCTTACACGTTTACTACCCACTAACTCTTCCATTAAACTATCTCTTTATGGTAACATATCGCTCCGCCTCCGCCTCGCTCTATCTTTTGCACTCAAGTTTACCACATCGCCTACAAAAGTTATTTTTCATAGGTACAGGGACTCGGAAAGTTTTTTTTGTAATCATTTAGCGCACGGAAAGTTTGGTTTCTTGTACTCGTACTTATTTTTAATGCCAAAATCTGTAGGAATTATGCAACTGGCACCTAGTATATCTGAAAGATAAAAGTTCCCTGAATAAGCAATTCATTCAAAGAATAAATTAACCGACGTTTCATTCGTGCCTACCCGAAATAATCGTGAGAGGCGCACTTAAAAATAATTTGACGAATCGTTGAAATGACAAACGGATAAATCGTGATCTGATTTTAAAGGTAAACATACTAAAGTAGGAACAGTAAGGAAGCTACGCAGAACAAGTACTTAACTGTTCAGGAGTTTAATTACTTTTCAAACAGCTTGTAAACACGAAACTTGTAATAATTATTTTGAATAATTAGCTTTACCCCGCGGCTCTACCCGTGTGGTAAGAGGAAATTGGCTGTTCTTGCGAAATCACTTGTTCGAAATAGCATAACTTAGCTATTCAGCTACGTTACGAAGCATTTTCGCTACATAGCGAGAGAAACATGTTCTTCGCTACGGCGTAGCGGTACGCGCGTAGCAGAAGCAGTTTAAATTAAAATAAAATTAAAATTCGTTTGAGGAAGTGTTAAGCTATGCTGTAGGTACCGCGTTTTATCAACATGTCTGGCATTTAAGAAATAGACTTAACCTTGTCACTAGAATGTGTGTTTTGGTTTATTTCAATGTCATGGCAATGCAGGATAAGAAAAAGTTGACTAAGCCATGTAATTTACAAACGAGACCTATCTTACAACTGAAGACCAGCCAAGTTATCATATGGGGATAGTCGCGGAGTATCCCGGTCTCCTCTCGGCGCAGGGTGGTCTTCAGAGACACCAGGTCCATGCCGGCATCCACTAGCGCCTGGATGCACAGTTTGCTATTCTAACATTATTACGTTCGTATGTAAGTTGCAATCCTACCTTACAACTGAAGGCCAGCCAAGCCTTCATGTGGGGGTACTCGCGGAGCAGCTCGCAGAGCATTTCAGCCTCCTCTTGGCAAGGGATAGTCTCCAGAGCCAGCAAGTCCACGCCAGCATCCACTAGCGCCTGGATGCGCGGTCGGTGCCATTCCCGCATTGTCTGCCAAATCGCAATTTCATACGTCATAATGCCATCATATTACTACTTACATAATTTATTAAGTACCTACATTTAAACACATACAAACCCTAGGAATAAAATAATATGTTTGGGTTTATTTTTATTAGTTTACCTACTATTGTGAATTTGCCAAAATCCTGTCGTTTTAATTTGGTTTATATGACACTTCAATAACACGGTTATTGTTCGGTAGGTATACATATTTAAACGAAATATGCCTGAAACTTTAATAGAACATAAAAATAAATGAAAGTTGTAAACATTTTCGCTACATCATGTTTGTTACTGATGTTCATTTGTTCTATCTTGGTACCTATCGTTAATTAACTGTCTGCCCCAGTCAAATGCCGGTCCGGTTCAAAAAAAGAGAGAAATGGAAAGGGACTTTTTCATATTGCCGATGTAAATTTTAATTTGCCGGCAACTTTACGGCCCTCTTTACGATTTAGCTGACGCTTTCAACCTTTATTAGGCTATGCATTCATGGCCAGGGGGTTCCGTAGAAACGATCTCAAGAATCTCTACCTTGGTGGACAATAAAATTTAAACGCGTCCTGTCTCGGATTATTCTGAATAAGTATGCAAAGCGAAATAAACAGTAGTTTTGGACTAATAAAATGCATCGTGAAAATGTATATCATAACTATGCCTCAATTTACAGAACAAAGGAATTCCGGTGTGGCTGTAGCACTCACTACATACCCGCATACTCGCATTATTTGGACCCGGAGCAGCATTTAAACGTTAAAAATCTGCTCTTCATTTAATGTTGCTCCTAGTACGAGTGCATAAATATTATTATCCACGTGGAATCCTGAAATTTTACATCATGTCTTAACTACTATAATAAAAATACTCATTTAGAGTTTACAACTTTGTCGGTGAGCTTCACATTAAACATTTAGGTTATTTAAATGCTATTTCCTGATGTCTGTCGCCCTAAAAGCATTCTATGACGCAGTGCAAGCTGAAAATGGCAATGCACTAATGAGCTTCTGTTGCGGTGAAGTTCGTCTATTATTAATAGTTGACCCGATTGCCTAGTAATATCGGGGCTGGTTATTTTTACCTCTACTGATGTTGTGTCCGCGTAGCTGCCGTCGTACTCGGAGCCGTCGTGTAAATGGGCCCCATAAGGACCGACGGACCCCACGACCAGCGGCACGTGATCTAAATCAACAAGTACTCATTAACGGCGTGACATAGCATTAACAAAGAGCAATAAGTGTCAACAGCTCGCTCTATTTCATCGCAAAGAGCGGTTATTCTGACACTAGATACCCCAGACGAAAGCTCATCTGAGACGACCAGTATAAGTGTGACATCTGGTCGGAAATAGTTATATAGGAGCTTGAATAACTGATGTAATTATTACTGGTGACCCGAGTCGAACGGTCGACAGCGCTTAGAATACAAGAAAACTTGGCACTTGCCTAATACCATGACCCTCAACAAACTGTAATTAAGGCATGCTTGCATCCGTCCCTTATGGGACTTTGTCTCGTAAAAGCTTTGTTTGGAGTGAAATTCTTGCAATTTAATTGTCACGTTTTTGTGGCAGACACGGGAATGATAAATCACTTCTAGCCCCGTATTTTCCTTTGTAATAACAACTCATAAAACAAATACAAATTGTTCGCTATTAAAACTTATGTTACCTTGTTTGTCAAGTTATATTTTTTTTCGTAGAATTTGTTTTTACTGACGTCCTTTTCCTTGTTGCCTCTGAAATACAATATGCCTACCGTCTAGCGGCCTACCATACAATAAAAAATGGCAGTGAAATTGAATCTATAGACAAACAAATAAGTACAGCAGCAGCAGAAGTAGCTAAGCGGGTGAGGTGTTCATAATGAGCTGGACACGACTGTATTGTTAAGAGAATAAGAGCGTGTAAAGGTCATTTTGAATACTTCACCCGCATAGCTACTTTTGCTCATGACTGCACCTACGGATGGAATTCCTTCTGTTTTATAATGGAACGAAACAATAGAAATGCAACCTGATTCCGATTAAGATTACTTAAACTTATTTGCACTTAATTTGTACTAGTATTAAGACCGTGGGACGCTAGAAGATAGGCATAGGTGTACCAAGATAGCCTAAATCTTTTAGCGCGTTTCATCAGCGCTTAAAATACGCTATGGTATCTACGTCATAGCCTACGACGATAATAATGTAATAAGAAATACGTTAACTTTAATGAACGTTATAATTTACTGTTAAAATAATTATTTTTCTTCATAAACCGACAATTAATGTGCTTATTTACTTACTTACATTGTAACTAACCTAACCTACCCATCAAAAATTGTAGAGGTTTCAGAAAAAAAAACCAAAGTAAGTCAATGTATTATAGCAAAGAAATTTTTCACCCCCTGATGCTCGTAAATTCGTCTATCCACACCAGAGGAATCTTCAGAGCAAGATATATATCCTCCAGCCTCCAGCTGCAAGTAGCTACTTATTAAAATTTCTGCAAGTGAGATTCTCTAGAGAGACAGTACGCGTGTTTAACGATCTCAACCTCCGCTCTATTAGCGCGTAAGCTCTTCGTTCACCCTCAAATGCTTCACAAACCTGCCTATCGACACCCGTTACCTATTAAAGACGACAATACATCCTCCAGCTACAAGTGGTTTAAGATAAATGCTTACCATTTTGCACGAAGTTCTGGAATTCTTCGAGGTAGAGTGTGCGCGCACGTTTAGCGAGCTCAGCGGCGCGCTCAATCAGCGCGTAAGCCTGCTCCTCATTCACGCCTAAATGCTCCACGAACCCGCCTATTGACGCCTGGTACGTGTTTGTGATGATCAGATCTGCTCCAGCTGCAATACATTTTTTTATCGTCATGCCTTTATTACTCAATTCTAAATTCTTAAAAATAATAGCAAATAAAACTAAAAAAATACAGTAGGTAAATCTAAATAATGACCTCTAAAGTATATCTTAACAAGGCCACTGTGGTATGATACCGACAAATCAGGCATTATTTCCTCGCTGAATTACTAAACTAATTCGTTGAGCAAGATAGTTGCCAGCTCTTCGGTGTCTTGTGACATCTCTAAGTCTCTTCGAAAGATATCATAGCGTTAGAACTCTACGGACCATAATACTCGACGACGAACAAAACAACTCGGGACATAAAATATAGGTATTCAATATTTAGTATAATGTGAGTTGAGAAAGCTTTTTGAGGAAGGATTTACGGCCCGGAAGTAAAACCCGAAAAATGTGATTCATATAAATTCCCATATTAAGTAACCCATGATCCATTGTTCTTGATTATAGATTACTCAAATACAATGTTAATGTTCTTACCATATCTTAATTAAAACAAATGAAACCCGATATTAATCTTGTGCGAATACACGAGCCTCCTGTCTAAAATAATCATACCGTATAAGTTTATATTAGTAAACTAACACGATAAATATTAAACTTCTGCGAACTGTTAGTATTAACTGTGAGCAGGGTGTGGCGAAAAGGCGTAAACAGTTAAGTTAATATTATTAAAACTTAGTAACTCTCCACGAGGCTCGGTAGTTAAGCAATAAGGAACTGTTCGGCAAAAGGAACCGATGCCTGCTAGAAAATAATTATGTAAATAGAAGACGGCGCACGGCTTGCGAATGAAAACGTATTAGACAGACAAGGTGATTAATGGCAGCTACGGCCTATAGCCGGGCTCACTGCGCGTCTGCGGGCTGTGTTGCGCGTACGTATAGCTAAGTTGGCCTCTTGCCTTTTCCTTTCCCTCCTGACTACTCTTATAGTATGCAAATGCGAGGCAGTTAACAAATGTGGGAGAAACAGCGGCAAATCTTGGCAACTGTAGCCAGCGTCAATCATAATAATCATTTGGAAACAGCTGGATAGTGGATATTACAACGCAAAATGAGCTATAAGGAAACCGTGGCCAATTAACTGTATTTTTATGCAAAAACATTTAAATATATATGAATGAAGTATTAGGTAGATTTACACAATTCCCAAAAGTAGAAAAGTTATCTCCGCAAACATTAAAATATACATCCGCATAAAATGTAGAAATGAAATTTCTGACATAAAATCTTAAAATTTCGCGATGTAAGAGGGCCCATTTCACGTCTTTTTCATAATGATTACTACTATAGCAGGCAGCAAAGCGAGGCAGTAGGCTGTCTCCCTCTGGGGAGTTATTTGCATGGAGACACTTTTCAGCTTTTCCTTATGAAAAGAAACGGTCCGTTTTGTGGCGAAGAAAAGCGCTTTCAGAGGACGATGACACGACGCGAGGTCGCACTCTCGCTGTTGGATGCAAGACATGACGAGCTAAAAGCGACCTAACGTGTAATTCGTCAAAACACGCATATGTACGTGAAAGCTTACTTGTTTACGGGCTGTGTGCGGCGCAGGAATTCATTCAAACTTTGCTTTGGAATGGAGAACAACGCAATTACTTTCCAGTTCAAAGGGGTTAGTTGTGCGTGGCAGTGTCACGTTCAGGTATTGATACGTGATGTCATCGGGCTTGACGAGATCTCTGCGAATACTAGGTACCTACCTACGTAGGTAGGTATTCTGTAATTTTATCCTTTGTACTTTGAGGTCTTTTGTTCTCAATCGACATTGTGATACGTGATTCCACCATGTTTCTCTCTAGATTGAGTTCGTAACATGGATTTTCAAGTTTTATTAAAACTTGGCTAAGGAGGAAAGTTTTTGGCTTATCTTAGTAAAGTTAGGTAGCTGAATAAAGAACACTCCCTTAACATAGCAAAATTATTCTGACCGGCTAAGCTGCTATTTAAAAAGTTATTGATATATATATTGACCTATTTTTAGGTGTTTTTATTTAAAAGATATCTACATAAGTGAAAAGTAATTATTTTTCACAAAATTGATTAAGAATTTACTTGCACCGCGACAATTACTTTATTGAAAATCTTAGCAAACCTATTTCTTGAAATGTAATGAATTAACTGGTAAAATGTTAGTTGGGAGGTACCTATCTAATAAAAATATTGCAATAGTCGTCGTGCACTTTGCAATACTTACTGATAAAAGAAAAGGGTGGGTTCGTGCAATGCGAATGCTTCTTTTTCACGGTTTGTAGCCTGCTGCAGCCATACTTAAGAGAACACAGGGTATCCATTGATCATTCATTTGCTTTCAAAAGAGCCACTGGTATAAGTATAACTATTTAGGTACACAAACTATTCTTCAAAAATTTGTTCTGTAAACAAAACTTCAAACTTGTCTTTATAAGAATTAGATACAGATCAAGCGTAGGTGGTAAGCAACCCCACCTCATCGAGTAGCAGAATTCGGCTTATGTAGGGCGATGCGCGGTCAAATGTTATGTATTTTAGTAGCTGGAGCATTTTGTACAGTGACCAAAATATTACCTTATTTTTTGACAAAAAGTACTTCATTGGTTAGCAAGTGGGTACGTGGACCATTTGATTGCTCGTCGAGAGATGTCGATAAAATTGTGGTAGGTTAGGTAGGCAACACGCAAACTTGACATTTTAGGATTTTTTTTTCTATAAATGTTGGTGCGTTCTTGGCACGAGTTTTATTTTCTACTAGGTACATCATTTCAATATTTTTAAATAAGGTAGAATCATGAGGCTGCCAGTTTTGGGCAATGTAACCACTTATTTTTTGGCACTTGTTGATAAGCAGTATCTTTCGAGGCTAGGGTTGCCATACATCAGGATTTGTCCGGACATGTCAGGATTTTTGACCCTTTGTCCGGATTGCGGCCGGACGGTTTGAGGCGCATAAAACTGCATTTACTCGTAATCCATCCCATAAACTCATTTGCACGTCGTACTTGATTTGCCGTTTTTTTCCTTTAAACATAAAATTTGGCTGAATATCGAAAGTTTCAAGTTTAAGGTCGGCTACCATTATTTATTATAACTAGGTTGAATAGTACTTTTGAATGGCATAAAGTTCGACTTGCTACTCGATGTGGTAGATTTTATAATGATATTTTTGCTCACTATGCAAAATGCTCCAAGTTTAGCTCAGGCTACCATGTACTAAAATACATAACTTTCCATCATGCATGACCCTACATAAGCCAAATTCTGCTACTCGATGAGGTAGGGTTGTTTACCACCTACTCTTAATCTAATACGGTATCTCTCAACTTAACCCTGGAGTTCTCTTCATGCGTTAACAAATACGAGGAAAACCTCTAACTTGGCTACGGCAAAGGGAAGCCAAAGTAAACAGGAAATGCCAGAAACAATTTGTTAGTGTTTAATTAAACTGAATCACGGTATACAATACGGGCTGCGTAAAACCTTAGTAAGGATTTTTGTTTGGCATGCAAGCTACTGGCAAAAAGTCTGCATGCCAAAAGAGTCCTCTTTTTTATATTTAAATATCACGTACGCAGCATTGGTTTTATTATTTTTCATCACACCTGCTCGTAAATGGTGTTATTTCATGCGGGTGTACTGAAGGACAAAGGCCTACTTTGATCCCGCGGGAGTTAGGAATTCTTATAACTCCACAGTGTGGAGTTATAGGTTTAGTTTTAAAAATGTTGACCCACTCGTACATTACTTCAGACTCAGGACATTTATATTCAGCCAGGGTTTTTTGTTATGTCACCCAAACTTGACTACAAGCAAATTTTAAAGTATATAAAACTAATACGGTATATTTCTTCATTATTTTTAATATTTAAAAGTATTTATCATTAATTTTGGTAAATATTGTTATAATAATTTTGCAAAATCTAGTTCGAAAACTATGTCGTAATAAAAAACGCACGGAATGTTTGTACCGCGTTGCTAAGCAACGGCGCAAGCAAAATGGCGATCGAATACCTATTTGAAACGTCACCGTATTTAAGAATTATTTCGCTTAAATTTTAGTTTTTTCCTCGCAAGTGTGATGAAAAACATTGTGTGTAACTCGGGGCGTAAGAATATTACAAACTCGAGTCTTTAAATCGCTCCGGCAAGCCGTCGCGATTTAACTAGACTCTCGTTAGTAATATTCCTCTTACCCCCCTTGTTGCACAATGTACTATTACGTCACTCTGGGCGGTAAGTGAGATATTACGCCCACGGGCGTAGCGGCAAATCTCACTTCACACCCAGGAGAAGACGTAAAATTGTGTACGCACCACGGGCGGTAATAAAGAAGGCCTCAGATCGCTTGTCTATGGCCCTTACCTTCGGTTCGGGCCACAAATATCCGCGATCTGAGCCGTTCTTTATTTTACCGCCCTAGGTGCGTAATGTACTATTTTTATTTTCACGGCGTAGTCTCCAATACACCGTGTATTGGAGACTACGCCGTGAAAATACTAATTTTATACATATAGTTTGGCCAGAGTTTGTTCCACTTCAAGCATAGACAGGGAGAATCATACTGTCTTTGTCTAATGCTAGTACTTTCACTACTAAAAAAGGGATGGGTATAGCATGTTACTCTGACTGTTACTGCGCTTTTGGTTTGCCAGACTATATTTTATTGATTATTAATATACGAACGTAAATTAGACTTTAAATTTGTGGCCATTAACGTAAACTTTGTTCGGCGCATCACATTAATTGATGAATACTGGCACAGCTTATTTTGTGACGCCGCAGAATCTGCATTGTAGTAAACAACTCCGAAATATCGCTGCAACATTAAACCCAGTGGGCGTGCACGTGTACAGAGAGTATTTCACACAACATTTTATCTAGATTGTAAACATTTCCTAACAGATCCTGTCCTTGAGATCCGTAAATTAAAAAAAAATATGTCAGAGGAGACGTTCTCTGTAAGACTTACGAATTATAACCCATAATAATAAGTACGAAATATCTTACTTAGATATATTTTTGAATAAGTACCTAGAGCTACTCTAGTACCAGGTCGGTAAATTTTAAATACTTATATGCACTCTTATTTCAAGTTGATAGTAGTAGGTACTTACCTACACACAAGCTAGTTTAGTTTGGTTACGAGTACTCGGGAGTTCATCGTAAAAAGTATTGTAATTTAGTTATAATAATAATAATTTATTTATATTTAATATATCCCAAAATGTATGTGGCCTAAATGGTATGACCGATGCGAAAGTTGCCCATGTCCAGCACCAACTGCTTTCCTGTTTATGGAGTCATCACAACTCTCGTCTGAGATTATAGAACTTGACATTACATACCTCTCAAAAAGTCCAAATGTGCATTAACGACCTCCTCGGGGTTGGTGTGCAGGAAGCGGGCGCTCCACAGCGGGTCGCCGTCGATGACGTGGCCGACGTGGCACGACAGCTGCGAGGAGAAGCCCCCGTCCAGCACCACCACCTCCGGCGGCTCCACCGCCTCACCGTTCGTTGGAGTCATCACGGGTGAAAGACAACTGTAACAAACGATTTAAATGCTTAGGGCGAGTTGCAACACGCACATTAACGGAGTGATCAACGAAAGACGGCGGCGAAGCTGTCACCCCAAACGTGGTTAAACTTTTTATACAAGAAAAAAATAACGTTGACGATGAAGTTAACAGAAAATGTCGTGCGACCGGCCTTTATCCAGTCTGCAGGGCTTGCAACTCCGGATTTTTTTGTAAAGGCAAACTCCGGAATTCCGAAATACCATAAATTACCAGTCTAGTATTTTTTTATAAAAACGTCATTTCAATGACTCCTAAACTAGAAATTAAGAAACTCCCAACACATAAATGGCTAAATCGATTTTAATCAAATATGATGGTATAAGAACCGTTGCTAGAAAACCTGCTCTAAATAAAAATAAAATAAAAGAAAATAAAGAGTTACTGATTGGACGGAACCCCTAAAAACTAATTACAAGTTATTATTGGCAGTTATAGCTGTACTGCGCAGAGTAAATTGCCACAAGAAAGAAACTTGAAAAAAATCGTTTGTAAAGCTTTCAGGTGAGAGCGCAGGACGGCGAGCTTTATTCATTACAATAGGTACCTACCTAAGACGTAAATGGCGTAATAAATGAGTCGTGGTAGCAAGTCATTTACGTAACTGGCACTACCCTCATTTACCTACTTATGCTACTCAATGTGGAATTTAACTAAACGATAGCTACATTTTGACCAAAATTATGATGGGAATCCTACTTGCTCCGCTCACATCTAAAGCGAACGATGCAGTTGCGAAATGAAATTCTCGGTTCTAACAATTCGCCAAGACTAATAGAAACATGACAAACGGAAAGTAATTTTTCAGATGCCTTTAAAGCACGGAGTGAAACGTAGGTATGTATGTCGCAGGGAAATGATTAAAACAGAGATTTGAACAAACATACAGGATGTTAAAATGAAGAATCCTTATCATCATTTCCCTAGAAAAATGCAGTCATTTCACCAAATCACTGACTCTGTTTAGTAAAAAGACAAAATTGGCTAATAAACGCGAGTAACGCGACACGCTTTTTCATTTCACTAGATTTGTTTAGGGATTTGACAAAATCCTTAACCACGACAGTAAGTTGACGAAACGAACTCAAAAAGTCAACAAGTTTCAAAGCCTCAGCTAAATAATTATGTTTCCGCTTACAAAAACCCTTTTCTTGTATTCGATTAAAATAGCTGGTTTAATAAACAACTTTTGATACCTAGTTTTCACATTTTATTTTACCATTTTACTTAATCTACTCAGAGATTTGATCAAATCGCTTAGCTGTAGAGTAAAATGTTGTATTCGGTACTTGCTTTCGTCATTTCACTAAACCAGTTCACAGATTTAATCAAATGACCATATACCATCTTCCAGTTGAGACTTTATCATTTCACATGATAAAACTACTTGACTTTTTGAGTTCGTTTCGTCAACTTACTGTCGTGGTTAGGGATTTTATCAAATTCCTAAACAAATCTAGTGAAATGAAAGAGCGTGTTTCGTTTATTGACCGATTTTATCTTTCAATAAACAGAGTCAGTGATTTGGTGAAATTACTGAATTTTTCTAGGGAAATGATGATATGAATTCTCCATTTAAACATCCTGCGTGAATTGATCATAGAGATTTGTTCAAATCTCTGTTTTCATCATTTCCCTGCGACATGTACATACCTAGAAGTAATGCATTAGTCTGGAAACTACTAGCAATTTCAAATGGGTAAGTATGAGGGTTTAAGCAGAAAATAACCAAATGATGAATCCCGGATAATTACCCTCCCCGTTCATTTGCTTGTTGTATTGAACAACAGAATATAAATGATATATTGAACCCTAACAAATATCGGTTATCATTCTTGTTCCAACCACAGCTTGGTCATTGGCCTTTGTATCTGTTAGGCGATTTGTCATTAAATAGGGAGTTTCGGAGCAAATAAATGTGCCCACCTTTTCTCTCAAAGCATAATCCGCACAATATCATTAGGCCTCGGAAACGTAAAGGAAGCGCCCGTCGTTATTGACGACGGTTGGAATAATTTAATGTACTAAGTAACGGAGGTATAGGTATCTGCGCTACCCTTTTACTTATTGAAGATTTCTTGCAATCTCAGAGCCCCGTTGATCAAACAAAGGGTTTATAGGGTTAAAAAAGCACTTTAGCTGTTTTGTTAATGTTAGATTTATACAAATAGGAACAGACAGAAGTATCTAAATCATTCTGCGATTTCGCAGTGCGTAAATCTAATACGGCCGATAAATTAAACCAGACATAGAACTCATTATGTGATCATTAATTAAGATGTGTTTTTAAGTTACACTTAACTGTACCCAATAATGAATATTTGAAAATTTTTCATCAGCAATTTACTGTAAACATGGTATTGAAAGTAACTGTCAACGAGCGTTTAACGCGAGTAATTAAATTGAATTATTTTGTATGGATAAAATTTTAATTGCAATTCTAAGTAAAACTTATCTAATTACATTTCTTATGTTCTATTCTTATCACCGTTAAGAGATTACGGTAACCTATAAATATGTTAATACAGTGTATAAACGGCACCCACGTAAATGTTTATACCTACCCAACATATACAACATATACTATAATATACTTACAAGTATTTTAATAATTAATAAATGAACTACTGACAAGATCGTAATTTAAAACCCTGATACTCGTTACACAATTTTATTTGGAATCTGCAATTTAGCTAATTGAGCCAATTTTAAGGCACAAGTTAACGTTACGTGAGAAAACAATTGAAGCAACATAGTTAATTAATATCTAATCAAAACATTTCAATAATATCGAGTTAATTGCCCGACCGCAACACCTGCTGCCAACATCTCCTAATTTGATTGAACCAAGAGATCTAAAAGCCGAACCGTAACCGATAGCGCATTATAAGATGGTAGTTCGAGCAAGTACCTACATAAATTAATTTTGTAATCAACTTTCGGCTCATTGAATACTCCATCAAGATAGTTTAATTCAGCCTCCACTGTTTTGATATTCGTGTTTACCTATGCCGTTGGATTTTAATTCTGGAAGTAAGTAATTAGGTACGTTGAGTATCCCCCAAATCGTCAGTTAAGTAACCTGCATGTAACATGGACCTACCAAAAAAATTAAATAAGGGGTTTAGTTTAGCCGCCACTAACTAATATTGAGTAAAATGATACGCCGGAGAAACTATAAAACCATTACATTGCATTTTTTATATCATTTTAACTGTCTTTTGTAATCAGTTCATTTTTTGATTTGAAACTGGTGTCTAGTTTTTTTATTAAATATACCCATTGATACTGCAGAGCAGATATAGATTTTAGCTGTTTTCTAAAATAAAAAATGCAAGCGGAGCAAGTAGTAAGATAAAAACAAAGAAACAGTGTTACCTCATATGTATGTTGTTTCTTGGCATCAGCTCTGAGAAGCCACTAATAGGACGTGTACATTTGCTGCCGGGCATCGGCTGGCATTGCCATGTATCAATGCTTATTGGAACGCTTTAGTGTATGCAAACCATGTTTTAATGTAGAGAGCTACACTTAACTAGGTCTAGGTACCTATAATGATTATTGCTTTGCTCCAACAACAACAGCGTCATTAACTAATGATTATTATAATTAAACAAAATATCTATTGTTATTTTTGTCACAGCATTATCTTCTAGGTATAGCTATATAATAAACATATATTTACTTTATGATTGCCTACAGAAGACGAACGCTAAGTAGATGATAAATCTTTCTGACCTACCTATCAGAAACGTGACTTGACAAGGGGAGAGGGGTCAGAACAGAGATCCAAGAGTAGGTTCTTATCGTTATAATACTATATACTATATCATACAAATATGACCGCTTTATATTATGCACTTACAATATAGTATATATTAATATATCTCGTAATATAATAATGTAGCTTGCGTCAATATTATACCTACATATAGATTATTCCCCACTGTATTGTCTAAATTAGATTTGCCATTCTTAGCATGTTATCCTATATTACTATAAAGCATTATTAAAGACAAACTGAAAACCAATGTAAAAAAAACAATTTTCACCTCAGCAGCTCGAACAAGGGTTCTTTGCTGCCTAAATTCAGTGAGCAAAATTCGATTTTGCTCATTGAGTGGGACAAAATGACCTTGAAATTTCTGCAGTAAAAAGAAAGAGAAACTAATATTTCAAACGTCGTAATGTCGCTTTTTGAATAGCGGAACCCCGATGAACACTAAATTAGCTTGGAAACCTAATCACAAGATTTGGCGCAGGCACTAGTTTCTAATCAATGTGATTAGGTAGGTACAATGTTTTGAAACGAAGCTCCTCCTCTCTTATTAAGTTAAAAATAGTCAAAAAATTTCAAAAGCGTCAAAAATTTCAAAATTTTTTAAAATTCGGAAATTTCAAAAATTTCAGAAATGTCTAAAATGTCTAGTTTCCAAAATTTCTGAAATTTCCAAAATTTTAGAAATTTCAAAAATTTCTGAAATGGCAAAAAATTGAAATATTTCAAAAACTTCAAGAATTTCAAAACTGTTAAATATTTCAAAAGTTTCAAACGATTCAAAAATTTCAGAAATTGCAATAATTTCAGAAATTGCAATAATTTCAGAAATTGCAATAATTTCAGAAATTGCAAAAATTTCAAAAGTTTCAAAAGTTTCAAAAATTTCAAAAGTTCTAAAATTTCAAATATTCAAAAATTACAAAAATTTCTAAATATACAAAAATTTCGGAAATTTCAAAAATTTCAAAAAAGTTAAATTAGTAAGGAAAGTCTAAAAAGTCAAAAAAAGACAAAAAAACATCAGAAAAAAGTCGAAACGTCAAAAAGTCATACAAGTCAAAAGTAAAAAACATATATATAATCACTTCTCTGTTCTAACCGAGTATTTTTTTGTATTGGTATTCGTATCTGTATTATTATCGGTATGTTCTCACTGCTGAGGTGAAAGTTGTACGTGCAACATGACACCAAAGTTATTTGCACCTCGTGCCTTTGAGTCCCTCACTACGCTCAAGATTCTAAATTTCGCTTGCTCAGGACTCAAAATAAGCACTCGAAGCAAAAACTAACTTTGCTCTCTTGTTGCACAAATAACTATTAACTAATCAAAGAGCCCCCCTCGAGCTGTACCGGGCGCGAAGGTGCTCATCACATTTGCAGCGTTTCCACGTTTGATGGCGATGGTCAACCTTTGCGCCAGGTAAGAACCCGCGCGAACATAATACGTCGCGATAATTCCTTTACAAAGGCTGCTTTAGACCCCCAACACCGACTCGTCTCGAAAGCAAGAGGAACAAACAAATAATTTCAACAAGACAGGAATATATAATACGTAGTTATACTATTTATATTCATATATCACACCATATTCGAAAAACACCGATCTAAACGAACGAACAGAAACGACTGATACGCACTGTATGATAAGGAATATGTCCCTGAATGCGAATGTTTTGTCAATCGGTTATTGATCATTCCCCAAAGAAAGGAGTGTTAAATTTACCTGGCGTCGCTTTTATGGTTTAAGGTTACCTCACGATTTTCACACATCGTTTTGATTAAAGGACTTAACCGCTTATAATTTCGAATCTCTAGAGACACGGAGTTTATGGTAGAAAATACAAAATAGGTACTTGATTATGATTAGGACTCCCGCTCGACTTTTTAAAATACCGACAGGTTCATAGTATTAATAAGGTATTCATTGATTTTAATTTAATGCTAATATAAAGCAAGTGTTCCTAATGTTTTCATTTGTTTTTATTAATGTCTAGTTATACTCCTTAGGTACTATGATTATTATGACGATCCAATACACCTACTAGAAATATTTATGAACATGATCAATTTAATGCATATTGGCATACTAAATCCATCTTTTGTTTTTTGATTATCTCATCACTTTATCAGTCACTAAACGAATTTTAATTAATTGATCGTGTGTTTATTACTATTTTTTTTTCAAACTATAAAACTCTCATGAGACTCTAACGTATTAAAAAACGACCAAAAGTACGTGAGTGACCAGTTATTAATATTTTTAATATTTTTTCCGTTTACATATCATGCAAAATTCTATGAAATAAGTGACCTATTTTTCATCAAATCACGAAGTCGTAATCTGTCATTAAAAATATCTTCAAATGTTTGAATTTGTTTCGTAACATCAATAAATAACCTGTACCTACCAATATTTATTTCTTAGCCACTGACGGCTGTTAAGAACTTCCTAAATGTTGAATGGCGAATGACACAAAAATGTGTAGGACACTCTAATTAAACATAAATCTCTACACGAAAAACTCGGGAGCTCGGTGTAAAAGCCGTCGAGGCGTTTTTACTGCTTAAGAAATATTGTTTTCTTTGATAACGATATTTTAAGTGTCTCGACATCCCACCTGGGCGCGAGGGTGTTAAAATGAGTTACCGTCGGCGCCGAAACCCTGAAAACAATGACACCCATACGCAAGTATGACAACACTACCTACATTAATTAACAGCTATTAAACCCCTCTTGTACAGTCGCCATCAAATATATCGGAGCAGCCAGGGTACTCAAAAATATCTGAACATGCACTTTATCGCCTCGACAATAGAGGCGTTGTTCAGATATTTATGACCACCTTGGCCGCTCCGATATATCTGATTCTTTATTTTTTCTATTTAAACTAGTTTTAACATTTTTTTACTGTTCAATTTATAAGGAAGATTTGGAATGTCAGGAACACACGGTCAACAGGGTTATTTAAAAACCCGCAAATACCTATCTACATAACTAAAAGCGCTTTATAGGTTAGTTACCTCCTCTACTCATAGCAACACTTGCCAAGACGCCTTGATAAGCATTGTAAAGTCGTGTTGATTAAGTACTATAAAATACATTCATTCATTGAGTTAATTTGGCTACCTGTGAGACGGACCTTTATTACCTATTAAGTTCAAGAACTAGTAAACTAGCTTTTTTTAACATTGTATAGGTAAACAAATATCTTAAGTCAGTCATTTATATTCGTACGCATACGCAACACGCATATGGTGTGACTTCACTTGCGAATATACACATATTATGCGAATATTTATACATATGCGAACATTATTATATTTCATGTATTCATATTATGCGAATATTTAGATATTCGCGGTTTTCTCAGTCGTGTCAGTTTTTGACGCACATGAAAGGACTCGAATCTTCTCCTAGTCTCCCGCACATTCACATGATTGAACAACAAAGCCTTGCAATGACTTGAGTTTAAACTTTCGTGACATAGTAACACTATAAACTATAATAACCAGTAACGATGTCGGTAATTGTCATAGAGCCAACGGCGTGAACCGGTTGAAGCAACTTTACCTTCTGTGAAAACTTTATCATAGTCTACTTTAGCAAGAAAATATGGAATCATTAAATAGAGGATCGTTGCATTAAAGAGTTTATGTTATGAGTTATTATAAAATTTCGTAATACCATTTTCTTGCTAAATGTGTCTTTAGGTACCATAGGTTACCATAGGCTACTATGGTAAAGATACCACAGAAGATGAAGTGGCCACGTTTGACAGTACCTACTTGAAAATGGAGACCTAGGCACTTCGAACCGTACAGTGGTCGGTGCATAGTGACTAATTACGTGACCGTAAACTTTAACACAGGTACAACCTTGATCAAGTATTAAAAATTTAATTTTTATTCGTAAAATAAATAAAAAACTACTTAAGTAATAGCTTGTACTTCAAACTTTTTAATATATTATGTGGATTATTTAATCTGCAGAATAAGACGAATAATAAAACTACATACTTATAATTGATATAATTTTTAAGAACCATCTCACAAAACATAACTGTAAATAACACTCGAGTAACGTATTACCTATACCACGTGTATATTTGATATTACCATAAAAGGAAACCAGAAGCAGGTTTTGATGTTTTAAATCGAGATTGCAATAAATATTTAGTTAATTGTTAATTAACACCGAGTAATTAATTTTTTAATTTATTTCACTCAGTAATGTGACGTTTTAAAGGCAAAGTAATCAGGTAGGAGCAATACATTGCGTGCTGAAATATTTTATATGGAAAAATAAAAGACGTAAAAGTTTAATAAAACATATGGAAGTATTTTTATTAGGGTCTATACTAACTACCCATAGCTTATGTGGTAATATCAAAAATACACGCTGTATATGTATAGACAATCTGCTATCCAAAGCTGTTATTTTAATATTTTTTAAACAGTAAACGAATTTGATATCCAGGAATATCTTGGCAAGAGCCAATTCACTATCATAAAAATCCGGTCATTCACCTAAACAACAATATCACTGTGATATAAATTTAGCTGCTTCACGCGCCGATTTAGTGATTGGCCTTACCCATAAACAATTAAAGAGTGATATACTTAAGAATGATAAAGCTTTTGTGAGTTTAAACTTTACATTAAGTAACTGTTGAGTGTATATATTACCTTTTAAGACAAGTTGTCATCAGGTAAGGTGTTGTTATTGACTATAAGAAATTAGGGATTTAAGTTAAAATACCTAACGATGAAAAATAAGATATATTTGCAAAAGAGCGTCTAGATAATCCAAGCGTAAGTAGTTTATTAATGCATGTTATTCAGAAACCCTTTTTGACTTTAAAAGTACTGTTATTTATAAAACGGTATTTATTATCTTTATCTCTATAGTGTCTGCAAAATAATTGGCATTTAATTTAAATAAGTTCGTCGCTCAGTTATCTACTTAGTTAGATACTCACTAGTATTAGTGTAAACAAGCGCGCACGGACACAGACTAATCAATTTAATTTCAACTCTAAGACTCAGGTTATAGGTATGTTATCATTGTTATCGAAATGTTAGGAGAACAGATACCAATGTACTGTTCGTTGGTTAGCAACAAAATATGTTAACTTGTGAATAAATTAGACAACCATTGAGTAAATTATCAAGTTTAACACGCAAAGCCGGTTGACAGGTAACGAATAGATAAACGTTATAGGTACATACATTTAAATATCCCTAGGTATACAGCAGACCCATAAATTTCCAGATGACATTTAAAAACAATAATTCAAATATTCGCATGGATATTCCTTAATCTTATATAGAAACACCGAATACACTCAGCATTTATTAAGTAAGGTAATCCAAATGATAGAAAGAGCTCTCATTAATATTGGAATATCCTAAAAATTGTAATACGAAATCAGTCTAATGAATTCTAATTTGGTTTTTCGGTTAATCGTTAGGAAACAACTTTTTATTTAGGCATTACAACACACGTTTTCCGAATAATAATAAATCCAAATAGGTATAAGACAAATACTTACATTTAAAGCTGAACGTCGTTAATGTTTCTCTAAACGAATTTACGAATGGAATATTAAAACGATTTTCTGTTTACTAGAGTCAACAAGGCGAGGCGGGGCGCAGACAAGCACTATCGTGAATACACGCGTATCGCACGTTTGTACCGGCGGATCCGCGCACAAGGTTAATCTACGATTATTTCTGGACAAAATATGTTTATTTTTAATATTATTACTTGCGGCCACTCAGTTCGAAGATCGCCCAATGATTGAACATCAAACCTTTACGGAGCAACAACAATATTAACATAATGAATAAATCATTATCTATCAACTCTGAGTTGTGTCAACAAGCTTAGGAATAACTTATACTTATAGGCGACCAATAGACATCTAAGTGATGAGAAAAACATTTTGACATTTCACAGTCCAGTGCCTCAAGATACTTAAATCTAATTGCATATCCGTAGGTATATGTTAAATAAGTTAATCGTTACGAACATTGTTTTGTTTAATTCTAATATAAACTTAAATAAAAACTTTAATTTTTTTAGTATTTAATCTCGTATCGTGTAAAATGAATTAATTATTCAGGAACATACGAGTAGCTATACTATTTTCGCGTATAGTATTATTACGTACAATATATTTTTTATTAAAACTATAATAATTAAATTGCTGTGATTGATCGCAAAATTCTTACTTTTTATTTTCTACTGATCTTTTTTTCCTTAATAAAATTGTAGCTGTACCACTGTGCACAATAAATTGCGATGGCAGTTCATTCGAGAGTAGATAGATAGGTATTAATAGAGTTATCAGCAGAGCAACACACTGTTGGGTGGCCAAAATACCTACCACAAGATAAATGAAAATTATATTTTGCGGCTTTTCAACAACAACAATAATAATGTCATTTTTGGTGAAATAATTACAATTCCATGTTTGTGATGCATAAGAATAGTAGGTAGTTATTTATGTATGTAGGAATTTGATAAGGCAGCCTGTATTGATACTAGGAACGTCAGTACTTAGATTATTCAGCCGAGGTCATGCTATAGGTCATGTAATTCTGGATAAAATTGCGTGTTGTTGTAATGTAGGTAATTTTTTTATTCATTAAATAAAATAACTAAATAAGACTGTGCCTTGAGTGTGCTTAGATGGACTATCAATTGACATGTCCATCTCCGGTAACGATTTGAAAACGAAAATCGCTAATCGGATTTGATAAGATAGTTTGAAGTCTTGTTATAGCAAAATTTTAGCACCTTTGGTCTATATATGTATATTTAATACCGGAATATTCAATTCTTGCACAGCTTGTTTAGTGAGGACTTTGATTCGTGCAATTTTGTCGCTTGATTATTAAGACGATGATAATACCAGATGACCTTCAAATTAACTTTACTTAAACAATCATACAGCTATAACTACTTGTTTTGGGGAAGTAAAAAATATAAATCATTGTATTTCGAAGAATTTTGTTAATTCCGATACACGATTGGACGAAATCGGTTTGATAGAAAATAATTCCAAAGTTACATCTTAAAATTAGCTTTAAACAGTTGTACGTCTTTAGTTTCTTGACTTAAACCTACATTTGTAATTAAGGACAAAATTTTACTATACTAATACTAAAAACTTCATTGCCTTATTTTTCTCAATTAATGCGTAGTTTTTTTTTAATTCATCATTTTGCATAATTTGCAATGAGCTCCCATACTAATCGCAAATCGCAACGCAGTGTTTCTCTTTCACTCAGGCTAAAAAAGATAGGGATGAAATTTAGCTTGACTTAATAATTTTTTTAGGCTTCTGATATGACCACGCAGTTTAGGCCGTTCCTTGATTCGGACAAGCCACGCCTATCCGTAAGAGACACGTTTATGGCTGCCGTGCGCGAAAGAAAGAGATGCAGCGCTCTTAATGATCAGACTTTTTGACTAAACTACGATAAATAAGCGAATCTATAAAGTTTTGTCTTATTTTGTTTCTGTGACTTTTTAGATAAACCAGAATACCATATTTTGTACTAGTTATATTACTTAATCTCTTATAGTTTACGTAAGCTAAGAAAAATAAGGGGAAAAAGGACCCAACTTCGGATTTTTTTTTGTGTTTCGGCTTGTGCCATAAACAAGAGTATATATACTGACTCTAGTGAGCAACCAAAGCAGACGTGTCACAAAATATTATTAAAATATTTAAATCATCGTTACACAACTATAATCACAAATAGTAGAAGAAAAGTGCCAAATTCGAGTAAACAATTTGTGGGTTATTACGCCAAATACTTCTGAGTGCTAGCTAAGTCCCGCGGTAACGGCTCTTCACCTCCTCGGGTAAACGAGACGGGTGCATATTTTTGACCCGTTCATTTAAACTAACTCGCTGCATCCACGCAAGTACGCCTGCGCTGAACACGGATCAACATGCCTTTAGAGCACTCGTCTACTGGAAGTGGCCTAAGCGCCGGCGATTCGCACCCAGACCTACACCGCTCGTCTACGTCGGAGCTATCCCCCGATACTAAAGAGGACCAGAAGGTATCGTTGCGGAACAGTAAAAGAAAATATAACGATAACAATGCAGATTTACTGAAAGAAATGGCTGAGATTAGAACGCAGCTGACAGAGATGGTAGTCCTTATGAAGTTTTCGAAAGTAACCATAGAGAAACAATCAAAATCTATCAGCAAAATTTCCGATGACCTCATTACGATTAAGGATGAAATGAGAAACATAAAATCAACCATGGATCAATTAACCTATGAACAAAATGGCATAAAAGACCGAATTAACAACCTGATGTTACTTAGTACGGAGACTGAAAAGCGGATCGACTCGATTGAATCCCAAGTAACCAAGCTAAAAAAACAATCCCCAAGTATTGTGATCCCGAGTATCATCTCACCAGAAAAATTAATTGCGGAAATTCAGGAACGTCAAGTGCGAGCGTGCAATATCATAATAACCGGAATCCCGGAATCGGACCTTTCTCTTCCAGAAGAACGACAGACGCACGATATGGATGAAAGCTTAAAGATAATAAGTAAAATAATACCTGCCTGTGCTGCTCCCCTACAAACTCGCAGATTAGGTAAACGCAAGGAAAATAAAAACAGGATGTTGAAAGTGTGTCTCCGCTCGAAAGAAGACGCAAAAGCAATTCTTCGCAACCATAAAAACCGGACGGACTCAGAAATCAGTATATACTCAGATAAAACCCCCCAGCAACAGAGCCACTTCATCAGCCTTAAGAAGGAATTAGAAAACAGAACCGCAAATGGTGAACCGAACCTTGCAATAAAGTATCGCAAAGGTATTCCTGAAATAATCAACTTAAATGAAAAAAAAAACAATAAAAACCCCTCGCACGCCCGAAAATCACTTATCAACTAACCTACAGCTACGAGTATGAGAATATAGTAGAAACTAATAAGTTACTAAAAATAAAAACCATAAACAACCCATAAAAACGTGTAAAAGACAATATTTATAAATAAATACGCATTGAAAATAAAATACCTACTACTTTACACAAAAAAAAAATTATATTACTTCATTTGTTACTTTGTATATATAAAAAAAAAACTCTAACCACAAGCGTGGTTGAATGTATGCACTTGTTAAGCAAGCCTTAAGCCACTTCCATGCTGTATACATCTGCGCAATACTGTTTATCTTATCATTATCAAACTGCGCTTGCACTGCCCAACGCGGTGCGCTCCTAGTATGTACTTATATTAACTTGTTTTGCATGTTTTTGTTCTACCTGTCACACACCACTTTTATTGTACCAGCATTGTATTACTTTGTACTTAACGTAATATTTTGTGCTACCGTGTACGTAGAATTTATTATTTGCTCACTAGTTTATTACTTATGCATGTTTTATTACTCTTTTTCTCATATAAGTGAATTATTGTTATTCTTTTGAGAAAATAAAGATCTTTAAACCGAATATTATGTATTAGAAAATAAATTCAGTCCCTTTTCCCTTTTAGTCAATAGAGCGTTTGAAAAAACCTATAATTTATCAAAGTAGCCCCTTAACCCGCCACGCTAGTCTAGTCGTGGGTTTGAAACCAGTGTCAAATCGCTATCGGTCGTTGAGAGGTCATTCACCACGCGTGTATTACTGTGTAGCCATAACTTGTATAAAATAATCACGTGGGACCTAAATTCGTAATAATAAAGTACCTACACTTGGCACGAATTCAATGCTTACATTCGAAAGGAATGTTTTTTTAAAGAAAATACATTGATGTAGGCGAGTATTTAGAATAAAAATGCGACGCAAAAATGCAATAATCGTGACGTTTTCAACAAAAGGTACATTATTGTCGGTTGTTAATACAGTTAATTTTTTTTATAACAGAGAGAAATTTATAAAAATAAAATACAAATAAGTAGTTATAGAGTCTTAAAAGTTGTTATTAATAAAAAGCCTTACTTTTATGATTTTATTCACATATTTGGATTGGCTCAAAAGTTACACGGTACGAATAGGTACCAGAGGCACATATGCCCTTCATCTAACTTAGGTAATTTGATTTCCAGCGCGAATATTTCGAAAATATTTAATTAGGTACGTACCTACCCAAAATGAGAAACCATACCTGAGTTTTTTTTTAATGGTCATGTCATGTCCTTTTTTTATTCATGTTAAACTAAAACTAAAAACTTTAAGACTACTTACCTACATATAAAGCTATTTTTTTTTATTATAACTACTTAAATTAATTTGCTATCTTGTTTGACTGTTTGATCGCAGCATCTATAAATAAGCAAGTTTTAAACTCGCTTGTGGGATTAGAAACGGAACTAAAATCACAATAGCTGTCTCATGCAAGTCAATTACGCCTATCCGTTGCCTGGTTAGTTATCTGAAGCCACTGATACAATACGATTTTAGTTCGAGCGAGAAACAGTTTGGACTGTTTAACATGATTACTTCATGGTGAGTTTAAATTGAATTAAAATCCAATTGTTACGTTCCCCGTGCAGAATGGAAGTCGAGCTAGACATCCAGGCAGCGAGATACGTGAAATGCCAGACGCGCATATCTGATCGAACCAAACCATTATGAAATAACATAGATACATTATCATTTATCACAGGTAAGTTAATCGCTCTATATTGTAGTTACCAACTCCAACGGTTATCATATCAACATGTCGTATCAGCTATTTTATCAGTAGCACGAGACATAAGACTATTACAACAGAAATAAGATTTGTTCCGCAGAACCCTAATAACCCTCAAGCTTGTTAAGCTATCTTGTTTGCTCTTAATAGAAATTCAGTTGTCGTAGGCGTAATTATACCCCCTTCCCGCTCCCGATCCCAGTTCTCAGATATCGGTATCTACCTGCGAGTACATACACCTACTTTAAACTTTTAAGCGATGACCTGAAAAGCTGATTCACCGCAATGCTGAGTTCGCTTTATACGACTATAAGAATTTCTTCCGACAATCCAATTTCGTTGTTTAAACAATGAAATTGAATATTGAGAAAGCGCTGTAAAAATCCATTGTGAAAATGTGGAACAATATGGAAACCGAACAAGAGGCCGACGCTGCGCCAGTCCCTACGCTCGGCGAAGATATTGAATTATGCTTATACATGCATTATTTAAGATGATGACTGGTGGTTATGTAATCCCCAGCCGCTGTGCACGTTGCAGACCTCATTTGCTGTTACATCACTGTACACATATACTCTATATAATACTCTTAGGTCTATACAGCGTGTGGCCTGTAACACGAGCAAAAAATTAAAACGTACATTCTACTCCTCAAGCCAAAACAATGTTTGTTCATCGACTTTAAAAAAGAAACTTGCGGTATGATTTTTAGTACATTTTAAAGTTATGTCTGTAGGGTGATAAGACTGACAAGCAATGTCCATGAGACGGATTTTAACATATATTGAAAATAATATTTAGTTTGTATGAAAAAATATACAATCTTAAGACTACATATTTTCTTTAAGTTGTTGAACAATAGTTTTATTTTTTAAGGAGTACAATCTACGTTTTAATTCTTTGCTCGTATTACAGGCCACACCCTGTATGTAAGTTGCACTAGGCAACTAGATGTTTGCCATTGGGCGATGCAAAATGATATAAAAACATTTATACTGTTTATATAAACATTTTTTTATAAGTACATCACGATTGAACTCCATTTTGGGTCCTAAAGATCAGATAAATCGTGTGTCAATGAGCGGTATAGGTACTAACGTTAATACAAGTTCATCAAAATGATATCTCAACGAATTGTGATTCTGTGCCGTATAGTATTGACGCAAAGCAATCTCGTTTTGATTTTTATTTGACATGAACTTGTTATAGACGATAAGGAAAAAAATATCTGAATAAACGCAACCTTTTTTTGACAGTCCAATATCAAATTGATATCAAACCAACAATTCATGTCATTCTTCGAATAGGCCTGAATGTCTTGCTTAGAATGTGTATTCTTTGCAATTATAAGTTTTTTACAATATAAGTATAGCATGTAACGTTAGTAAATATAGGTAAGAACCAATCCTATAAGGTAGGTAGAGGGAGAATTCTAGTGGGAGACGTGGTTTACGACTCTACGCTCGCTAGGAGCAGGTACCTATCTAGTGCGAATTGCACCAGTTGCAGTGGTGATAAATATATTTCCAACGAGGATAAAATCTTCCATTGTTATTTGAGGCTCTTTATATGCCAGACGATGTTATAAGAATACAATACTCGTGCGCCTATAATGAAAATTTATAGGTGCTCCAACTTGTGCTTACCTAAACAAATTGAATTAAAACTTGTAAGAATGGTGAACTAAAAGATTGCGTGGCCAAAAGCGATTTCCATCAACACATTCTTTTTCTACTACATTATAGAAGTATGTAATAATAATATAAATTCTGGAAGAAATATGAAAAAAATGAGAATGAAATGATTTATTGCCACAAAACAGAATTAATTATATACAGAGTAAACTACACTAATTTAAACTAAACTATTGTACGAACTTATTTCTAAAAAACAGTTTGTGGTAAACAGTTTTGGTGTCAGCATAATGCTAAAGGTGGCATCCCACATGGGCGACACTTCAGCGCTCTTTTTCAGCCAAAACCAGAATCCTCATCACACCTTACAATTAAAAGTAGTAGAAGGAAAGCGCCGGAACCAGCCCCGCCCTAGCCCGCCCTAGGCCGCCCGCCCAAACCCGTGTGCCCGTATGTTCAAACCTAAAAAAAAAATAAAAAAAATAAAAAAAAAAACAAAAAAAAAATACCGGGTCACTTAGAACGTTTGCGCTATGTCTCCACACTGTCAAAACACTCCTTGTACGACTTCTGTGGCTCTCTACATGCACAAAGCACGCTTAATTACACCCCAATAAAACCCTTCGCTCGCATCTCTATTGTCTTATTGTGTTGTGCCTTCGACTCCCGACTCCCATTGTTCTCGGAGCACGGGTTCAGGACCATAATAAAACCCTTACCTTGCGACTTACGTTTGCCTTTCTCTTTTCGTGATAGTACTATAGGTATTTTAATCAGGTACAGATATAGCTCTGGAATAATCTAGACTATTCATAGGTATACGTATTAGGTCATACAGGGTTTCCATACCTACACTTTTTTACTATGTGTACAGTTTTCGTTTCATACAACCCTTACCTTGCGACCTTGCGTGTGCTATAGGTATTTTAATCAGGTACAGATATAGCTCTGGAATAATCTAGACTATTCATAGGTATAGGTATTAGGTCATACAGGGTTTCCATAGCTACACTTTGTTTACTATGCGTACAGTCTCCATTTCGATCAATAGCGATACTACGTAATGTTTGTCAAATGGTATTTTAAGTTACTTCTCCTTATTCCCTTTAATATATTTTAGGTATTCATTTTGATGTCATACTTTAATTAATATTTATCAAACTTCCTGATCCTTTGTCAGTTTTAATTAAATATCTGACTTAATTAATATTTTTCAAACGTATTAGTCCTTTATCACTTTTAAATATGTTTGATATCATCATTTAATTAATACAGTTTTATTTTTGATATATATTTATCCTATCTTATTTCATACCTCTTGTAGTGAGTAAGTTACATACTTGCGATCTTATTTTATAGTTTGAATTAAGCATATCTACCCAAACTTAGTACCTCTGATTTATTATACAGCTTGTTTTTACATACACATTTTAATTTGTTTTTTAATATGATAATACCTAAACTAATAGTATGTTATTTGTATTTATTTTTAAGCTTTAAATTCTCTTGTTAACTGACTTGATATAATTCCAAATATTGTGATCTAATGTGACAATATTTGTGTACTTGAAATCATTGTTATAACAGCGTGATTGCTTTATTGGCCAACCGTAGGTATATTGTATTTTATGCTCTCAAGGGATTCATTTTAGGTAAGGTAGGTCTTCGAGAAGTGCATCAGGTAATAGGCCATCAATATACCACAGTCTAATATATTTATGAAACTTTCGCACAATTAGATCTTTGTTAAGACTTGCTATCTCGCTACGCTCTAATCTAGGCTCATTAGAAAACGACATTATGCAAAATTAATCACACAACACCACAGACACAAAACACTGAAACTTCAAATAGCTATGAACAATTTTAATACTAGGGATCCCCTTATATATCCCTATCCCCTCCGTACCTGTAAGTCAGGCAAAGAAACATGTTTTTACAAGATTGAACTTAAAACATTCATCTCAAACTAGGTGCCATACAGAAAAAACTTATGATTAATAAAATATAATGATTCACTTACGTTTCATAATTTTGTTGACTTAGAGACTGACACAAATGAAATATTTCTAGGTCTTCATAATATTCTTTCTCGACTTCTTCACACAGTTGATTAATTTCAACATCACAATAATTATCACTTCGAATTTCCATGTCCAGTCATTTCCAATAACAAACACACACTTTGTAATATGAAATGCACATTAATAAAAGAAGATTCTCGTAAGTCAATATTAAATATTTTTCGTTTCGTCTTACTTGAACACGCGATTCGCAGCTCACTTCATTTCTAAAATTTACCTCCAGCATCGGCCTTTTTATATAAATTTGGGTTAAAAAAAACCTTACGGCGCTGGTGGGGAAAGACGACCAAGGCAAGTCTGAACAGGATTTCGGAGTGTGTTACCTGAGGCCAGTTTTATAAAGCTACAAATTACAATTTACAAGCGGAAGTCTCTTTCTAACACATAGGGTTAGAAAGAGAGTTCCGCTTGTAAATTGTAACTTGTAGCTTTATAAAACTGGCCTCTGCTGTCCGATTTTTTGTTTGTAACCGAAGTAATGGAACAAAAGATTGAATTATCAAAAGAATTTAAACGACATTTTTGTTTGTGTATTCTCTTTTTATAAAAATCACGTGTAACTTCAAAATCTAATGATTTATATGTTCCTTGGAAACTAATGCAAAGTATTTGATCGCCTTCTTCAAAGAAAAATTATAAAAGCTATTGTTTAAGAGCAGTCTTTATAACAAACACTTAAATAGAAAAATGAAAAAACCTTTGTCTAATAAATTTCTTAGATCACAAGAACTGTAACAATAAATTTCAGGGGGCGTTTTATGACTTTAGAAGGATAAAACTCAACATATAAAAAATAAAAGGAAACAATAAATCCCTTGAGAACATGAAACATAATGGACCTTTATAAATAACGCAATCAACCCCTTATAACAATGAAAGCAAGTAGACAGAAATTGCCGTTTGAATCATGTCTGTACAAGTTCATCTTCTATCTTCAATACAGACGTAATTTTAACTAAAACCCAAAATATTAAAAATAATAGGAAACAATGAATCCCTTGAGAGCATAAAATACAATATACCTACGGTTGGCCAATAAAGCAATCACGCTGTTATAACAATGATTTCAAGTACACAAATATTGTCACATTAGATCACAATATTTGGAATTATATCAAGTCAGTTAACAAGAGAATTTAAAGCTTAAAAATAAATACAAATAACATACTATTAGTTTAGGTATTATCTTATTAAAAAACAAATTAAAATGTGTATGTAAAAACAAGCTGTATAATAAATCAGAGGTACTAAGTTTGGGTAGATATGCTTAATTCAAACTATAAAATAAGATCGCAAGTATGTAACTTACTCACTACAAGAGGTATGAAATAAGATAGGATAAATATATATCAAAAATAAAACTGTATTAATTAAATGATGATATCAAACATATTTAAAAGTGATAAAGGACTAATACGTTTGAAAAATATTAATTAAGTCAGATATTTAATTAAAACTGACAAAGGATTAGGAAGTTTGATAAATATTAATTAAAGTATGACATCAAAATGAATACCTAAAATATATTAAAGGGAATAAGGAGAAGTAACTTAAAATACCATTTGACAAACATTACGTAGTATCGCTATTGATCGAAATGGAGACTGTACGCATAGTAAACAAAGTGTAGCTATGGAAACCCTGTATGACCTAATACCTATACCTATGAATAGTCTAGATTATTCCAGAGCTATATCTGTACCTGATTAAAATACCTATAGTACTATCACGAAAAGAGAAAGGCAAACGTAAGTCGCAAGGTAAGGGTTTTATTATGGTCCTGAACCCGTGCTCCGAGAACAATGGATTTGTGCATGTAGAGAGCCACAGAAGTCGTACAAGGAGTGTTTTGACAGTGTGGAGACATAGCGCAAACGTTCTAAGTGACCCGGTATTTGTTTGTTTTTTTTTTTTGTTTTTTTTTTAGGTTTGAACATACGGGCACACGGGTTTGGGCGGGCGGCAGGCTAGGGCGGGCAAGGGCGGGCTAGGGCGGGGCTGGTTCCGGCGCTTTCCTTCTACTATTAAATATAGTCTTTAGATATAGGTATTTTTAGCATTATATTTATTTGTAGGCAAATATGTGTATAAAAATATGATAACTATGAGTATGATTATGACTGAATTACTTATTGGAACAAACCGTTTAATTTTAAATTTTGGGCTATCAGTATAATGTCTCACACTGTAATTGCTGCTTTCATTAATGTCAGTGCCTATGAGATTATTACTATATTTTTATCGCGAGATAGATCCGGAGATCGGTATGTAAGTGTGATTAGATAAAAATAAACAATTAAAATACTTGTTTAAAACAAGAATTTTTGAATTTTAATTGTACTACGGGTACCAATAAAATCAATAATGTCAATAGTCAATAACAATTTGTATTGGAATATTTGGAATAAACCCTTACCCTATCAACATTTGTGTACTTACATTACAATTATGACGGAAAATTCTAACATACTTTTGATCATGTTGTATTTGTCATTTCTGAGTTATATGAGTCGATTACAATTATAAATTTCGGTTTCGGTTCGGCTTCATTCTCTCTGATCGAATTCGTAGGTACTAAGAAGGTACATACAATTCAGCTAAAGTTCAGCTTCAGTTGTTGACTAATGAAATCTCATATTTATGTAACAGGAGTAGATTGTTGTGAAAATAAATGGATGTGAATATTTGTGAAGTATGTCAGTCATTGGTTTAAATTCTCGACACAAAAAAATACGCGTCAAAGAGTACAACACTGACTAAGAAAAATAATAACTGTGGTTTTTACATGCCAGTATATATGTAATGTGTCTAGGAAGTTACCTCGTACATGTCGACTATTGAACGCTCCTTGATAGGTACATATGTACCTAACACCTGTATAAGTTACACCACCATTAGTCATTCCTATGTGAGTAGCATAATCCTTGGATTATCTGCGAGGATATCGAATCTGTGCTGCGCTGAGCTATATAAACTCGCATTGGTAAACAAGGGAGTGAAATTGCCGACTCAATGGCAACAAGAATGTTTACGTGGATCTGGATATTTGAAATTGTTTTCCACGGTGTCGTGCCGCAAGTCTTGTTCCCTCCCGGACCTAGGTGGGGGAAGAACGTTACATCTTGCGAGGAATTCGAGCAGGGCGCTCACTTCGAACCTACGGAAGTAATCGATGCCATGTGGAAGATATTTTACTCATGGTCAGATAGCACGGAGCTGTCACTCATCGCATTCTCGTTATTATCACCGAAGGTAAGCTTGAATAACCCTCAATGGTATGTGTCTGTAGTTTCCTTTAAATAGTAAAGTGTTTTTTTGTCATTTGTAACTTCAATTAGATAGTTTTTTTCCGAATCGAAAGTTAGACACCTCTATGAACGATTTTACGACCTATAAAAAGAAAAAGAAAAATTTTGTCCTGGTAAAAGTATTGTAAACAAGTACCTAATTGAATATTCTGCGCGTTGACAGTTCTCAGACTCAAAAAATTTACGGTATATAAAAGTTTTTCTCACAAAAATGGTTTTTACAAACCTACAAACTTACAATGAATTCAAAGAACCAGACGGGTTGGGCTCTATTTAGCTAGACCAGTTGTAGTTTTTCTAACTTTTGTTTTCGTCAGTTTGCATTGTTTTCAACGTACTAACGTAATTTATGTGAATTGCGGTTTCAGCGTTTGAAAAGAATAAAGGCTGTAGTAGACTCAATAGATCCGGACTGGGGGATACCCTGGTTGGACGCTGAGCTGCTAATGGAGCCTCGGGCTGGTTTACAGATACTGTTGCTTCGTCAGGGGACTCCGGGCGCATACCGCGCCCTCATCATCGCCGAGCAACGCGATAAAGGTGCCCACAAAGTGCTTCCCGCCCCGGCCACAAAACTTGCCCACCGGGCCCCATTTCCGCTCTTAACTTTACTCGCTCGTCTTGACTCATAATGATAATAAATAGACCACATTTTGTTAAAACATCTCTTCATTTTATTAACGACTATAACAGGTTTCGTAATTATTCATCTAAACGGGGTGGGATATTTAATTTATTACGAATATGCGTAATAATAGGCATCATCATCATCATCATCTCAGCCATAAGACGTCCACTGCTGAACATAGGCCTCCTCTTTGAGGCATACATATCTAATAATAACAATAATACGCTCCCGCACCGGTGTTGCCCTTGAGCCATCTTTGATGTCGCTTTTTATGGGGGCCCATCTTGCGGAGGGCGAGTCACCGTCTGCCGGAAATAAAATTGCATACCGTTTATTAGGCAGGCGTCCGGTTCTTCATCCAATATCCCAATAATCAGTCCACACTATTCACCCAATAGCCTAGTAGATTTTAGACTCCATTAATTCTCAATAGTCCTTACACCATGGCGGGTGCTGTCTCTGTGTGCGTCCAATGACACGGGCAGGGGCAGCATCCGCTTAGTGTACCCCTCTCTTTTCATTAAATTGTCAAAAGAGCCTCTGCGCGTTGGCTTCGGCTCCGCATAAGCCTCCCAAAGGTCCGGAACACCATTGTTCCGTGGTCGGGAAAGACATACAAAGAGAACAATAATACATACATGTATTAAATCCTAAGTTGTCTTTAAAAAATGTTAACAGGCAAAAAATATCAAAATACTTTCATATCTACTTAGTTAAGTTGGGTGTACTAATTTAGCTACCAAAACGAGTCTTAATTCCTTTGTCAACTAATTATTTTACATCTGTTTTAGCTCGCCCTTACCCAAAACCGATACTAAACATGGCGGAAGTACGCATGAAGCTGGTGGGTCGTATCATGGGCATGATGTCCTGCGAGGAATTGACTGCGTACGCGCTGGCACGACAGTACGAGATGCCTGTGACGGAGGCCGACTGCGTGGTGCGAGCCAACACGCTTGGGTACCGGGGGCCCGGCGGTACGTCTTACCTTCAAGTACACCGTATGATTAAACAAGAACTGTGAAGAATTAAATTGTTGCCAACGACGTTTGATGTGTGGGTCAGTGTACTCTTGAATAAGGTCAGAACTCATTGAAGTCAGGTGTTGATCTGGTGTTCTGAAAGCGTATGAATGAACTGCTCAATATGTAGTACCCAGTGTTTCAATTTGGGATAAAAGCAAACGATACTGGACATTCTTCATAAAATTATTCACTAAATACATTATTTAATTAATACGTGTATTGTTTCTACTCGTGTCTAGCCACTCTAGCCTGTACAATAAAAACAGAGCCTCTGAAAATAGTTAGGCGATGGTGAAAAGAGATCGAGAAATGAATAAAGAAATAAATTGGTGGATTATCTAAGTACCTAATTGATAAATCCGTAATCCTTGTTCTGCAGATATACATATACATTACCATTTCCTTCCCGAGAGCCCGCAGTGGCTTTATGATGTTTTTAGTGAATAATGTGCGAGTCGGGATATCTCAAAGCCCCGATCTGCCAATAAATCAATGATCAACAAGGCATGCTACTAAGCTCTCACCGTAAGGATATCTATATTTAATTCCCAGTGCGAGGGTAAATGTTTAAACAGCTTTAATGTTTTAACAGATGATTGTGCTCATGAATCGTAGCGCCTCTGTGAATCACAAAATAGTTCGCGCTCAGAGCATTAAATGGGCAAAATTACTTATCCTCCGTGAATACATTACCTTCCAGTTAAATTATCTGCAAGTTCCAACCGAACTTAGGCAATATTTAAATGTTTAGTAATGTAGGTACACGGAAAAAAAGCTTCCGGGATATTCTCAATCCAAGACATTATTATTTTATTGAAAATATTTCCTCGTGACAAGTATTTATTTCGTTTACCAAAAATATGATTCTTCGCTTAATAAAACCACGTTTTCTTAAAATAGAAATACAAAAATGTATTGTTTCAAGAGTATATTGAGTAAATACGAGATATTGTACTTTAATCAAACAAGTATTATCTTAGGTAAAAGAAAACTAGAAAATCTGTAAGAATATATTCGCTTCGTTATATTTAAAACTTTAATGCTTGTCGCGAGGAAATATTTTCAACATAATTAATATAATAATGTTTGAGAATATCCCGGAAGCTTTTTTTTCCGTGTACAGTAAGTACCTACATTACTAGTTCTTATATCTTTAAGGACTTACTGCGTAATTAAATATGTATAATAATATGCGCACTTTGGACCCGGCGGAGCAATCCCGAGACTTAACGTATTTCTGTCCTCTCGGTCTTTGTACAGGGAGTAACTGCAAATTTTAATTTTAATCAATTTACATAAGTATATAAAAAACGGTACATTATGTATTATTGCTAGAAATATTTCTGTTGCTGACAAAGCAAAAAGCTAAATAATTAAAGTAAATAATAAGAACTATTTCTAAAAACCATTTCATTTAACATTTTGGATTACAGCGTCCTATTATGCGCTAAGTATGAATAAGGTACCTACTGATATTTTTGGTTGAACTCATAATCAGCGAAGTCTCTTTTCTCAAACATGCGCGGAAATGTTGTCGTTACGTTCGTGAACATAGATAGACTCGGAAGTATTACGTTTCGGACGCCGTAGTGACACTTGATATGAAAAGGATTTTCATACTACTTTGCGGGCGGGGCGGGCGCCGCCGGTCATTGCCGCGCGGGCGCCGGCCACGAGTACGATAGACTTTTAGGCTTTAAGTATTAGGTTTTAGGTCTTATTTCCACGCATTTTTGTGAGAAAAGCACTATACATGCCTCGGCGTGAAAACGGATTCCCGGCCTCGTATCCCTATCCGGCCTCGCTACGCTTGGCCGTATATACCTACTTGGCCGGAAATCCCTATTTTCCCAGCCTCTGCTGTAATGTACTATTCTTATATAGGTCTTTAATAATATAATTTTAAACAAAAAAAGAACCGACTTTACTTAAGATCCGCTATTCCAAGAGGAAGTGGCCGAGTTGCTGTAAAAATAGTGAAATCTTTATAGGTGTGCCTATAATAGTTGAAGAGTTCCCTCAATTTCTCCAGGATCCCATCATCAGACCCCGACTTGGTGACAATGGGTAGATCTAGGGGTTATTTATGCCCGTTCGATTAAAAAAATTTTTTTTTAAATCGGTTCACGATTCACGGAGATATCGAGTAACATACATACACAAAAATAAAAAAAATAATAATGATTTAAAAAAATGTCGAATTGAGAACCTCCTCCTTTTTTGAAGTGGGTTAAAAATATGGCATACAATACAGACAACGTTGCTATTGTCAAAGCAAAGAGTAAAGTTTTTATTTTTCTTACATTTCGAATGACCCAATGAAACACAAAAATGTAGGGCTACTTATTATAGGTTCAATCAATTACAAAGGATTCTTAAATACCCCTTTTAAAGGCAAGCATCAGGTAAGAAGGGAAGTTGTCTAATAAAATCGGACCCTCTTAAAATTCTAAAATCAATACCCAACCCCTACCTAATTTGCAATCTAAATTGATTCCCTTTTTGCGAATACTATTTTCTGATTGCATTTCCTAATACTTACTTGTACTGTTTCGAATGTAGCTATTTACTACGCCGAGACGCCTGGTCCAAGCAAACAGCCACAGCCATAACTAAATACCTAGGCTATGCTATGCTATGCAAGTATGTATGTACGTTCAATATGATATTGTTGGCGAGTGCTCGGAGTCTACCCATATCCTCCACAACAAATTTATTTTCCTCGGAAGCATACTAGACGTCAACAAATAAGGATTTTATTCAATAAAGATGTTTTACTCATCCTTTACATATTGCGCACAGGTTGAGATTTAGAAGAGCCCTTTTAGTGCTTTATGTTGATCGATAGCCCGTAGATTTCGATTATGTAGTTATTTTGTAGGTTTGTTTTCTCTAGGGAGCTGAATGCGGAGCACCGTGGGAGATTTATGGTGGCGGCCTTGTTTTATGGAATACACAGAACGAATCAAACTTTCTAGCTTAATATTTTATAAATTCACTCCAGTATAGATACAATTTATATTCGAAGCTTAAAAACGGGTATTTTATGTATAGACATTTTTTATGGTATTTTTTTTTATTAAGAATGGATTTAGAATTTTCGAGCTATGTTTATTGCTTCTGAGAATACTAGTAATTCTCACAAATCGGAAAAACGCCCGTTTTTGAATAAATAACCCTATTCCGTAGAGTAGAGACAAATAAATAATGTAAATAAATAAAAGAACATGAAAAAGAATACATTTACATCATAAGGAAGTCTCTATTGTACGAAAAAGGATTATGTTTTTCAAAAACACGTCCGTTTTTCCGATCCTTAAGTATTATACAACTTCTTATTTTTCTTACAATACCAGCTCATTTTCTCAAATAGATATAGGACAGGTTTCCGACTAAATCCATTGAGTCCGAAATGAAAATATGATTCGGATAACACCCTCTCGCAGCACGTCCCTCCATTTGCAGTGTTACGAAGGAATTCCTATTAGTGAAGGTTGTTTTCTGTCTGACGGAAACATAAAAAGTTTGTGTTAAATGAATGTTTTCTCAGTCGTCCAAAACAGAACTCCGGAGAAGACTATAAAAGCTAACGTAGCTCACTTTATTGTTATTGCTGTTCGATGTAGCCTGCCTAGAAGCTACCGAAGTCATTAATACTGACATAGTAATATGTACAAGTGTTAATGACTTCGATATAATTGTTTTTAGGACCTCTCCAGCTGCCATCTAAGTACCCCATTTTACGTAACAAGCTTACGCATAACTTAATCATCAAATCATCATTTTTAAATTTGTTTTAAGATACAATTTCAATACTTGCGTTAAAAAAATTAGGTACTAGTACTTTTCCTAGGTACGTAATCACTTAAGTAAGTAGACAAAAATATAAATAACTATCAAAAACATAATCATAACATGTAAAATGCTCATTTGGGAAATAACGTTAGGCTTGTCAAAAATTAAACGAATTTGTTAACATACAAAGAATTACCTAATATACTTACTTTACCCTTTTTGTAAAACTTAAAAGGAAAGAGAGCACGAGTAAACAGTGTCCCCAGAACTGACTCCACAGCCTTGGCATTCAGCGAGAAAATGGTGCCAGTCTACCCTTTCACTGGGTCTAGGCTGGTCTAGGGGAGTAACGGCCTCTACGTAAGCGACTTGTCACCTGCGATTTTTAATACATTGCGGTTTTGGATCCATCGATTGATTTCGTTGCACCTAGGTACCTAGACGGCAATGTCTCGAACTCGCGTGCGAGTTTTGTGTCAAAATTGCGCCGATTGTAGAGGCCATAAACGTTATTTTTTCTAGTTAAGTTACTTCGAAAACTTTTTGGCGTTAATTTGACCTTAATTGTAAGTAATAAGTATGTTGAATGCTTCAATTTTAAATACAAAATTTTATTTGTAATAGAAAACACGATTTTAGACATAGTTGAATATTGTATTATTTTTTATTACTGTGACTTGAAAACACCACCTTAAAAATGAGAGATCTCAGATCACATATAAAATATATGCGTAAGGGACATGGGCATGGGTAAGGGTATGTCCTGTCCTGTCTTTTACGGCCATTACGCTACGAAAAGGCAACAAAGGGTAAACTTCTTATAAGTATAACCGTTCAGATAACTTCAATCTGGGAGTTTTCCGAGTATCTGATATCTAAAACCGCTTTAAACTGGGCGACTGACTTATATTCTCGATGGTACGGATTATTGCGGAGACTGAATATCAATAACTTTAAAGATTGAACAAAAGTTACCGACTCTTAGATTACTTTCTTATATCATTCGATACAATATCGATACCGCTTGGAGTTCTGCCGGATCCGACAACTATGGATCCATAACATGTACCTACTGATATCGATTTATTATGGGTACTTAAATGAGTTTTTTTAAAAGGCAGCAGTGGCCACTTTTCTGTAATAGCAAGTGCCAAAGACAGCTGCTCTTCAGTTCGTATCAACTGATCCTTTGAAGAAGTGACGAAAGAAAACGTGAATCGAAAATATTTCACAGATGCATGACGACCATTGTATTATTGCTCTGAAATAGCACAGTACCTATTAGAATAAGCTGACTATTAATTCCAGGGCTCTAAGCCGTTATGCGCAAAAAGGCCCGAAAAAAATCTAATATTTTTAATTATTTATGATCTTGATGTAGAGTTCAACACTGTATTTATCTAATGACTTTGTATTATTACATTGTCCGATAAAACATGAAAAATTAAACTAAAGATAAAAATATACCGGTGTTTTTATATTGGAGCAAATACCAGTTCCTGAGCCCTGATTCATTCAATATGGTAGCTAAAATAAATTCAACTGATATGACAAATACTACGGCATATTTTTATTTTGTTACAATTACCTACTCAATCTCTAATCAGTAATCATCAACTTTAGATTTTCAAGATATATCGTTTTTGATTTACATGTGTAAAGTACGAGTAGGTATGTCCATTTTACGACATTGAGAGATACGAGTATGTAGGTACTTAATTATTTTCACATTTAAAGTAGCAATCCCATAAAATATGGAGAAAGAGTTAATATTAGCCCCTGAAAATTAGAATTAAGTAGTTATGTACCAAAAAGGATGATTCACGCTGTGGCGTTCCGCGTCCTACATGACACTTCATCACCTCTACAGAATCACTTAGGAAACTTTTTGTTTTCTTCCCCATTTAGTAGCAAAGAACGCTCAAATATTGACAAAACGTAATTAGCGTCGAACCTCTGCGTAGCGGTCAAAAGGTTTAATCAATTTCCATAGTAAAACATAAATTGTGAATTAAATTTTATTTTCTACCTCTGCGTTTGCAGGACCCCAAAAATAAATGCCGCCATATGCGACCAACAGCCCGCGTCAGCGCTACTCAGTAATTGGACATGCTATTTATGTTTATTTAGGAATTGCCGGAAACCAACACACGACATAAATATTAAATTCTTTAACAACCTCAGAAATTACAAAATACCCACGAGTTTCAAAGGTAAAATTTGATTCGAGGTAAATATTTGAGAATAATTTGTTTCATCTACTAATGGAATGCTAAAAACTTTCACGTCGCTAGTCAGTACACCTACTCGTACGAAAGATAATGAGGTTTAGGTAATTTAGCCAGCCAGCAACGTAGCTCTCTAACCATATAAGCAGGGTTCAGACGATGAACGCAGAATACAATATTCTCTTGATAAATTTACCTAGCAGGCTTAGGAGGGATTAAGGTTAACTATATCCGATAAAGCGTTCGTTCTTAATAGAGTTCTCGTGAGCACAACAACGAGGTGTCTTATAACCTTTGATATAACTAGGCACCATACGCTCTTACCTGCTTCTAAACAGAACAGAAAATACTACAAGTGAACAGGACGACCAGTAACAGGAGATGACATCCGTAAGATTTTTTTTTCGCCGTGAGTTTAAGTGACCGGCACATAAAGTCCATCTCCATACATTCGCTCTTGAACCACTGACATGATGCCAAACAACTGACAGCTGTCAACCGCCATAAGTGGCGCACAAAATTTGTTCTCGATAGCTGATCTAATAAACTTCAAGATGCGACCCTAACATATTTTATTTATAATTTTAATTACACATACAATCGTTTGCAAAACTATGTATCAATAAACCAAACAAACATTTACTCGCTTGTGTATAATGAACGTGGTCTGGATAATTGAATTGTGAGCATTCCATCGTAATATTCGTACACTAGTGTGGTGAACGAATGATTCTAGCTGGAAAAGTGGAAAGCAGAAATTTTGACTTTAGAACTTTATTAAGACTAATTAAGAGACTAACATACTAAAAGTCCCCAGCCCCCGGAGGTGAGCCCAAGGAGGGGGGAGGCAAAGAAGGTCCCGTTTTTTCGTTTTTTGCTTACATCTTTAAAACCATGCGTCAATTTTGTTGTAGGACACAATTTAAGCTGATAAAATTCTCTACAACTCTCATGAACTCTTTTTTTACCTAACACTAATGGTTGTCCTGATATGAGCTCCGAAAAACGGACGATTTTGTAAAGTGGGGGGTATTCTCCACAATTATTGTCATACTAACTGGCAAAAGTTAATCTAGATAAAAAACACCTTAGAAAACTTATAATGTATTAAATTGTCTTTTAGAATATATGCACATATACTGATATACACCGTGTCCAATAAGTTCGCATAAAATTTAGAATTCTTTAAAAAATTTAGACAAATAATGGATCTGTATTGATACTTATACAAAATATACGAGTATAACTCTTAACTTTTTTGCCAGTTGACTACATTTTTTGACTCAGTGCCGCGTCAGACTGAAAGATACTAAAATATACTATTCTAAAAGATAATTTAACTCTTTATAAGATTTATAGGATGGCTTTGTATCCAGATTAACTTTTGCCAGTTAGTATGACAAGGATTGTGGAATTTGTGGAGAATACCCCCCACTTTACAAAATCGTTCGTTTTCGGAGCTCATATCTGGACAATTATTAGTGTTAGGTAAAAAGTGAGTTCATGAGAGTTGTAGAGAATTTTATCAACTTTAATTATGTACTACAACAAAATTGTCTATGACGCATAATTTTAAAGATGTAAGCAAAAAACCAAGAAACGGGACCTTCTTTGCCTCCCCCTCCTTGGGCTCACCTCCGGGGGCTGGGGACTTTTTGTATGTTAGTCTCCTAACTAGTCTTAACAAAGTTCTATAGTCAAAATTTCTGCTTTCGACTTTTCCAGCTAGACCCGTTTTTGAGCATTTATTTACCAGGCTACACCGCAACTTATGTTTGTGTTGTTGTTAAGTGGTTTAGCATTCACGTAACCCTAAATATTTACAAAGAGCCCGCAGTCATTAATATAGGGTAAACTATCCAATAACAAGCACTTTAAAATAGCAGTCATGGGCACGGTTGCTGTTGAAAAATCACTACTGCCTTAAAATAGGGATTAAGATGACAACCATGGGTGGAGTATCAAAAACAGCATAAATAATTAACCCCGTGTTCTGGTTCTATTTCATCAAATGGTATTTTCTTCTTTTTTTGATTGATGACTAAGTCATAGTAACTTTCTATTTTCTATACATAAGATAAACGCGTAAGGAAAAATCTGTTTATTAATAAACTACTCCAAAGACTTTCATGAAATTTTGTATAGGTAATAAACCAATAAAAGCAAATAAGTAAGTACATACGATACGCATGACTGTCGTAGACTAGGGATGTTTACAAAGTTATAAAGGTGAGACAAACCTTCTTAGTCCTTAATTTTTGTCGGATCCTTGTACAAAAAATTCAGGTTGGATAAATTATCTAAAAACTAAGGTGAACACAAACCAATGTAATTAATACTTTCATACTCAACTACCTAATTTCGGAAAATAGATAACCTTTGCAATGAAATATATCATTGTGAAGTTGCGACTTTCGTCACTCCAGGGAGTGAGGAAAGTAGGCTTGTTCGAATTGCTGAGGTGAAAATATAATTTTTAAAAGTACTGCATTTTCTAACACACTTTTATCACAAAAAATCAGGTATTTTTTTTATGAGATTGCTCATTTAGTTAACGCAGCATCCATCATATAAGCAACGGCCTGTTCCGTCGTAACATTTCAGGGGAAGTCCCGAAGGATACTTTCAAGCGAATATTTTGCGTCTGTTTGATGATATACAAGGTGTAACAAAAATGCTGGTGATCCTTTTAAAGGCATATTTGGTATCGTATTCTAATTATGAATAAAGAAGAAAAAAATATGAAAAAATTTGCTTGCGGTTGGTCAGCTGAGACGTCTCCCATACAATTTTTTTTTCGCGTCCAAAATATTTTTACTTCAAAATACTTTTTTTATTGACTACACGATACGAATTATGCCCTTAAACGGATCACCAGTATTTTTGTAACAATCTGTAGGTACTTGTAGTATCTAAAAAAAGTAAAATAAATACAACTGAATTTATTCTCTCTTAGAAACATCTAGCTTTCTTGGAAACATCTTCTTTTAATGTACAGTCCTTATGTATAGGTCCTTATGTATTTTTATTTCAACCGCTCGAATAAGTACAGGCAGCACTGCAGAAGTAGCTAAGCGGGTAAGGTGCTCAAAATGAGCTCGACACGGATTTATTGTTGAGAAAATAAGAGCGTGTATAGGCGCCTTTGAACACTCCACCCGCTTAGCTACTTCTGATGCTGACTGAACTTATTCGAGCGGTTGAACCTACCCCAATTTTCGACATATTGGCGTTTGCTTTTTACACGGCTACACAGGATTTAATTAGTACAGTCAGCATCAAAAATATGTTAACATTTCGGCGGATAGGACTCAAATTCGTATACATATTATTGATGCTGACTGTACTAGGTACATCTCATTCTGTACTAAGGGTGGGTTGCACAACGCACAATTAACAGACTCATCAACGTTAAATATGGCGACAGAGCTGTCATCCCATAGAAAACTGTCAAACTTTTCATACAAGATTTTTTTATGATTACGTTTACGTTCACAGACAGTTTGGTGCAACCGACCCTTAGTCTCCTAAAACAAATAAAAATATAATCAGTTTTCCCTACAACATTTATGTTGGCTTTGGTTTACCTTCTTGGCCGCCACTATTATCAGAGTATCGGAAATGTCATTTCCTCGCCGTGATACAGTCGTCAACGTACATTGGTACCCACGTCTACCCCATTGGCGCTCAAATGATTTCACTTATTATATTTTATGGATACGATAAGCAGAAATCGAATGCATAGTACACTTCTGTATATAATAAAGTGTGGTTAGATTTGTGTCTGCATGTCTTTCCTCAGGTATTAAGAGCCAGTTACACCAAACCGCCTGTTAACATCAACGTCATCGTTAAAAAATCTTAAGTTTCACAGTTATCTATGGGATGACAGCTCCGTAGCCATATTCAACGTTGATCAGTTTGTTAGTTATGCGTGGTGTAACCCTAATAGGTATCATAAATCCGAAGGTTCTGTTTTTCCGTCTATTTCACGGTAATCCGATTTAAATGCAATGAAATAGATTAGATTCAATGTTTGAGTCCCGTGAGTCTTTATTACGGAAATCATCCCTTAAGAAGTGAAAAGATGGAAGAATATACTAAGGAAGTTCTTCCTGTTCAGCCCAATAATTGACTGGTAGAAAATACCTTGAGACGTTACCTAAGCCTACCAGTTTTTTTTAACTGGGCAATAAAGTTTAATTAATAAATATTTAGCACCATGGATAAGAAACTACACATATATGAAACAAAGCTTATAAATATTAATTTGTGTTAACCGTATATTGCTTTGTTCCGATTGAAGTCGTGTTTATTCCTAACACACACCAAATTTTCCTGTTACAAAATTGAACACTAATACTTTCCTATTCAGTAGGTACCTACCTAACAATAAATACCCCTTTATAGTGTTTGCTATTTAATAGAACGCAGAAATCTATTACATTTCTTACCTCTATATTGTGAGTGTAAGGTACAAACTGGTCCTTAAAAACCTGACAGATCGACGGACAGACCGACAGGCAGCAATTCTGAGCCTTTATTGAGAAAGCTGCGAGATTTTCATAAATGTACATGTCAGTTGACGCGACCCTAACATCCTTTTACTCTACTCTCGAGAGATGTATGTAGGTAGAGGTCCTTTTTTTCTTCGCTTTTCTTTCTTACTTTTCCGACCGTTCTCGTGCCGCCCCGTAACATTTATATAATATCTTGGAAAATTTTCCCCTCAATAAAACTTAAGGCTCCACAAGTAAGTTAAGGTACGAACGATTATCATTCAAAACTTTTTGATCGATGAGACAAAAACTGTAGGTCTATTTACAGCAGATTTTATTTTCCTCTGTTATTCTAAAAAGGAACCCATTAATATACTTCCATAAATAAAAATCTATTGAAATCAGCCGCGAACCAAATACGGGAGCATTAAATCATTCTGAAAAGCCATTTGAACACAAAGGATATGGTTAATAAACAAATGGGACTCAGTACCCACCGGCGCGGCGCGAGTCGCGTCGCGGATCTAACTTTTACGTTACAAGACTACCTGCCTGCGATATATCACGACGAGCCTCATTTGAGACCCTTTATCTGCAGGAGAGCGGTACAAATCAGAAATCTTGTTTCGTTGGCCGACCACCTAGCTAAATGCGCGACTAATAAACTGGTCACGTCAACGTTATTTATTATTATCGCAACAGAGTAGAACAAAACATCGGAGCCCAGTCTCACTTTATTGCTCATTCGTATTGGATAAAGCGCAAATACATAGGTAAGTTTTCTGAATTTTTAACTCTATTACATTCGTTATGCGAATAAACGGCGAAAACAGTAAAGATCTTTGATGAAATAAGGAGTAGGTACTTAAATAAGGTACCTACTATGAATTTGCTCCTGGAATTTCCTGACAATTCCCATTAGTACTGAACCCAAGTACCCATAACAAAGATTGTGCTTTTAAGCGTGTTCCGTCTGTGTGCGACTATCCTAAAATATTTAACTAAATAATATTTTTTGAATTCGGTGCCCGAAGTTTTACAAACGGAACTCTGTTATTCGTCCATCCACCTGTCTGTCGTGCTTTATCTTATAATTATAACCCTAGCCAATTGATTGTCAAATATACAACCAATGAGTATTTTTCTACAAGTACGATGATACGGAATAACAATTAATTAAGTTTTATTGCAATTTAAGACTTCTTTATCCATTGATTCTCAACAGCCAATTTTGATTATAAGAGACAATATTGCTGCATATTTTTCTAATTTTTATTTCTTAAGAGAGTTTCTTGTTTACTTAACTACTAAAACCATTAATTTCTGACCACGGAAGCCTTGGAGTGCTAGTCAGACTTGCACATAGACGTTTTTTTCTATTCTTACATATATTAAACAACTTTAAAGATCGTTAAAAAAATCATAGGTACTGAAACACTACACCAAAATAAAATCTAAGATATTTGTATAACTTTGCGTTTTTCCAAAGTTTTTGAGACTTTTATATAAAATACAGGTATGCAAATGCAAAATCCCTTTAATCACTGTTATACAAAATATGTAAGTCAAATGGGGTAATAACGGTGCATACAGTAAAACGCATTTCGTTGCACAGATTCTAAAATTATTTGAAATTGTGTCAACATGCGGGGCGCAGGCGGCAGGCGGCGGGTACCGGGTGCGGGCCTGTGGCGGCGGGCGCAGTCGGAGCCGGCTCGCGCGACCGCCCTCCGGTCCGGTAAACACAGCCTCCTCGTTGCTCCGGTATGGATTATTCGCGCCGAGCGGTGAGCGGCGGCAGTGCCAGTGCGTCCCACGCGCTCCTCTCGGCTGCTCGTCTCACGTCGCACCGCTAGTACCGGTTCCGCGACCGCTCCGCTTATCGCTCCCGCCTCTGCTCGTCCGCACGAGGCTCTCTTTCCCCAGCGCCGGAGACGAACTCTCCGCGCGGCGTTAAAAGCATGCCATTAATACGGACCTCGTTGTGTTCAAATGACGAGACTAATGTCACATTACTATATCTTGAAAAGCTTCCGTGGAACAATTAATTTATACGGCTTTCGTGCGACATTAAAGTGTTTGTTAAACGTTACTTGCAACTGGAGAACCGCGAACTAGGTATTTATACTACAGAGTAAAATATATAAAAATCATATTAGGTTATTTTAATTTAATACGTTTTTTTTGTCTTTGTATTTTTATTTAAGATAATTTTTGCTAGTTTTACGAAGTGATAAAATAATGAATAATTATAAAATATTAACAAATAAACTTAATAGGTAATATCTGGTCATTAATATCTACGTTTCACAGAAGGTAATTTACTTAATCACGATATTATTACATAAATCGAAATACTTAACAGATAGACCGTTAAAATTATTTCAGTCTAGCTTATATGAGCACTGAAAGTAATCAAATCAAAATCAGGATATTCCGACGCGGCCTACAGTTTTCACATCTCGTTCTAATCTACTACGCTGCGCCTACGCAGCGTAGCACCTAACCGTAGCACTAGCATTGTATCAGAGTACCTACTCGTACCTGAGGGCCTATTCCGAAAATATAATTGTAATCGTTTTGATTTTGATTTGATATTGAAGGGAATTAATGGGCCCGTCAGGAGTAACGTTTGGGTTATTCAGATCATCCTTTTCTTGGTTCAAGTTCATGTCAAAAGGATATCAAAATGAGATTGTTTGACGATTATAAGTAGTTAGAATATTTTATTTTATATTTTTGAATAAGGATATTTTGATGTACATATTCAAATTGATAAATGCGGTTTGTATTAGGTAATTCTTAGCCAAAATACTTACGCCAAAATATTCATAATACTTTACTTACTCTTTAGTGCAGCAGGGCCCCAATTTTTGATTGTCCAGTGCTCGAAATCAAAGAAATACATGTTAAATAGTTTAAAAAGTAACGATTTTAAATTACTAGCGGTAATTTTTATGTAATACGAATTTATTGTTTTTGACAGAGTCGAGCGCTCGATTCTCAAAAACATAAGAAGAGCTCACCTGACCATCTATAGACCTTATGCCGTTGCAATAGGGATTATAAATAGTCAGTGAACAGTGTTGGCGGTGGTGCGAGTTCCTTCTAAATATTATATTTTAAATAGCCTCGTTAATCATTTACGTACACATAACCATAACAGAATTGCTAACAAATCACCCAAACTCGACTACACAGGGTAAAATAATGGGACCGATTATTGCTCATTCCAATTTATATTAACCAGATGATAAGCTTTTAATAATCTCTCCTTTGTATAGGGGGCTCAAACTTTGGGAAAAGGGCACTGATTGTTTGAGCCGTATAAATACTTTGGAGATATTTCTGTGGTTGCCTTTATTCTCAATGTTTCTCTAACTTTAAATTAAATTTCTTAATCCTATTTGTATATAAAAGGAAATCCAGCTTGTTTTTTATTTTATTTTAAGTACATAAATACATAAGACAAGTATTTACTGTATTATACTGAAGGGAAATAAAATAATTATAATGAAATGTAAAAATTATCAAATTACTTCGTTGAATATAGCTCTGATATTTCTTAACTTAACATACATCAGTGACGTATGTACTTATGTATAATCAAAATGCTCTACTTTCCCCTGATTACTACAAAGCGAAAATGAAAGGCCGATTTTAATGAATGAGGTTCAAAGGATTATTTTTTGTGACCCGGTAGACATAGTTACAGGCTCGTGGTTACATGATTTCCGGCGGAAAAAGAAGAGATTAAAAAAAATCAATGATTCGATTTTTAAACCATGAAATAATGTTTTAAAAATAACAGCGATAGGAATTTAAATTCATGATTATTTATACTATTATTTTCATGCGAAAATAATGGCGACAAACTTTTGCGTGGGATTATTTTCGAGGTATTTTTTTTTATTTTAGCCAATAATCGGCCCGCTGCCGTTTGCAAAGACTGTCGTTTTGAATATTACTTCGAAATTTCTGCTCGAGACGCCTATAGCTATAGAAGTCAAATGTCAGATGAGAATAAAGTATGTTTTTATAATAAGTTCGCTCGATAAAATATGTATGACTTTCTCCATATTTATTTTATATTTCACTAGGCACTCATCTGTTAATAAAATATTTACAAACCTTAGAGCACCTCAAGATACAATATAGGTACTTTTTATCACATTTTCCTGTTTGACATAGTTCAGCTTTTAGGTATGTCTATTCTTATTAATATTTTTACACGACTGCCCAAAAAAAGGAGTGTATTGTTTTCAGGGTTCATGTGTGTATGTGGGTAAAATAAAATTCTTTGTTCCACTAGAACAACTGAACGGCTGAACAGATTTAGATGTATGGGGTATCATTAGAATCGTTACGTTATCCCGAGTAACATAGGCTATGTGACGTCACCGTAAAAACAATATGGCGGACAAAATATTCCAGATTGCGCAAATCTAAGAAAAAAAAATCTTGCAAACCTATCGAGTGAGGTATCAAAATGAAGAGCTTTTCACGCTGATTAAAAAAATGTATATAATACATATACAATATTATGCTTTCGTTAATTCGAACATATTAGAAATTAAATCAAAAGTCTAAAGGAAGGGCGTTGGAAATTGAGTCGAAAGATATATAAAACTTACATGTTTAAGGGGCTACTTTGAAAAGTTATAGGTTGTTTCAAACGCCATAGTGACTAAACGGGAAAAGGGACTGACTTTATTTTCGAATATATATTTCCTACACCCTGATGTATGCTGGATCTTTTAAAATATATATTTTGCTTCAATTGCAGTCGGGGGACCTTTTTATGGGTATTGTGTTATACAGTTTAAAAGGTCCCCCCACTGCGATCGAAGTAAAATATGTATTTTAAAAGATCCAGCATACATCAGGGTGTAGGAAGGCACAGTCTCAACCATAAGGTTTCAATGACATTCTCAATCATGTTTAGAACTTATTTTTAACTTTTCAGTTCATTTACAACAAACGCAGTCGTGTTTTTTTAATTTTTAATTATTTTATTTATTCTCCATCTATCGAGCTCATGATGATACGAGTATCAATCCAATAAACCCATATTTATATTTATAGTCGCATCTAGAAAAGAAATGTATGAGTTACTATAAAAATAAAATATCCAAATCACTATATAAGTAGGTGTACCTTCGATATTTGTAGAGTTCCCTCGATACGAAATTCTTATGATCAGATTCTGGTATAATGACAAAGGGACCAATTGTGAAGTAAATTCTTATTTTTTTGCAAACAGGCCGACCTAATAGCTCCGATCTAAGCATAGTTTGTACTATGGCTTGATATCTTACGAAACTATTACCACGTATCCTGCTCAAAGGGTAGCGACAAATGATATGCCAGTAAATAATACAAAACCGCAACCGTAACTTTTTAACATTTCGCGTTTGAAAGAGACATACTTACACTGTAATTATCAGTAAGTATTGCGATATCCTGTCGACAATTCCGACCATTATCCGTCCAGGGACTATGTGTGTCCACACATAGGACAGGTATGTAGAACTCAAGTAATATATGAAGACAGTTTAAATTTGTACGCGTATTTTTGAATTTAACTTTACACTTTACTCATTCTCGCCGAGTCTCATCGGAAATTGACTCGTGTCTGAATCCCGACTGCTGTTGTTTTTCCCAAGGGGCCAGTTGTCTTTTGACGGCGACTTTCAGAACAAATTGCATTTGCTTGCGTCAGAAGAATAAAGTATAACTTAGTTTTATTTGATTGTAGATAATATAACATTTTGTATATTTTCGTGGAGGTAGAACTCAACAAAGGTTTACTAATCTCACTTGCTTTACAGTGGGCATTAAAATCTCACCTATTACCACCTATATAAAATTATACTACTTGCAAATTAGTTTCATTTGAATGCTAATTACTCCACCATTAAGTTCATTAAGCTGGAGCTGGAATTCTGATATACCATTTTTTTGCAATTGTTACTGTGAAGTGATCATATTTTTTCCCTACATTCTTATAACATGTACCTATATGGTAATTTATATGCAATAATGCAAAACATGAGCATTTTTGTTATTTTTATCATAATTGCATGGAAATCTTAAAATACAAAAATAGATCTTATTCATTTTATTAACTACGCGCAAGTGAGTCAATGTGATGCTCCAAAAACAATAGGTAACATAAAATCATACATCATCGAAGATTTAAAAAGATTTCGCAAGCTTTACCCGCACCCTTAAATACTCGAATGTATTTATCCGATCGTAATACGAATGCAGAGTACACGCCGTCATTTAGCGTTCACAGCCAAAGTAAATACGGTTATTCTGATGAGAACGGACGGACCGCACCGCACACAAACTTTGCCCACACCGATTAATCTGCGTGGTCCGGACACACACACACACATACACACATGTCGGCACTGCCCATAAGGACCATTTAGCTAAAGGCAACGATTACGAATTTCCAGTATTTGCTTGGTCAACGAGATAGGTACCTTTTAATGTAAATAGAATATAGAACGTATTTAAAATATGTAGAGACAATGCGATTACTTCCAAAATATTTACGTGCAATTTACATTTACGGAACAATGGTGTTCTGGACCTTTGGAAGGCGTATGCGAAGTCGAAGCCAATGCGCAGAGGCCCTTTCGACAATTTAATGAAAAGTAACGGATACACTAATTTACATTATTATTATAACTATTTAATTATGATTATCTACTCTGCAAATCATATTACTAGTCAGTTCTTTACATAACTAGTAGTAGTACCTACTAAAATACTTTATTGTACAACAAATGAAATAACCACATACATAAAGTACATATCACTTGTACAAAGGCGAACTTATTCCCTTATCCTTGGCCAGTTATAAGATAGTTCCATTTAAATCATCATTTTAATTTGCACTTTGTAGCGCAATCTGTAAAACGTCAATCTTTAAAACCTTTATAGTACCTTGTTCACGTCCAATTAAGAATTCACTGGCATATCAAACAATAACCTCAATTTGAGTCTCGGCAAATTGTTTTAGAACTGATGCTGACAGTTAAAATACGAGCTTCTTTTCGAGTAAAAATGAATATAAATGAGATCTTTTTCATAAAAATAATTTGAGTTTTAATAACTTTCACTGTTTTTTTTCTTTTTGTTACGTTTAAATACAGGTGTTCTTAAATATGGTAATAAAACTGCATTGGACTGAGATGATGGATACAAACATAATTTGGACAACTCCAATATTACATATAGGTACCTATTTATATTGCAAGATCGAAATCAAAGCGGATGCAGGCAGAAAAATTGAGGACATTAACATAAACCTGCAAATTTAATTTCTGACAAGGGAACACGTTGTAAAATTTTTTTCAAGTAACTTCAAATGGAAAATAGTTATTTGTGCAACAAGAGAGGAAAGTTGGTTTTTCTTGCGAGTGTTGTTTTTGAGTCCCGAGTAAGCGAAAGATTCTAAGTTTGAATCTTGAGCGCAGCGAGGGATCTCAAGAACACGAGATGTAAAAAAACTTTCCTCTCGTGTGACACATACAACTTTTCACCTCAGTAGTGAGAACATATTAAAGTTAAAAAAACACATTTATTTACATTCATGAATGAAAGGCATCATCATTATGACGAAAAGCTTCTGGAAACATAATTTCACTCCCTGGAGTGATGAAAGTCGCACTTTCGTCACTCCAGGGAGTGAGGAAAGTAGGCTTGTTCGAACTGCTGAGGTGAAAAAGGAATAGAAATATTATACAGCAATGGAGAACAACATCATATACTTAAATACTACATTTGGGTGAATGTTCCGGAAACTGGGAAAGTTTTATGGAAAAGGTTCTACATACTTATTGTACTAAAAAGTTTGTTTCACAAAATAGTTTTCCGCTTCCAATAATTTTGTCACACTAAGTAATCCGCGACCGTTATTTTAATTTGAGTCGCTTGAAGTTAAACCATTATGACAACTCAAATCGCAATTACTCAAAAGCAAATTAGAAGCAGGGACTGCAGAAAAATCAAGGACGTTAACATTACTGTAGGTACTATGTGTGTATGATCAAATTGATATATTAGGATCTGGTCATGTTTTCAACACCTAACGACATTAATAATTTAACCAATCTCCGCTACCTTAAAGTTGTCTGGAAGAGATCGCTTCTTAGCGATAAGACCGCCTGTTGTTTACCTTAAGTTTTGTAATTTTTTTCTGTCCAGATTTCTTTTACTGAGGTGTGCAATAAAGAGTATTTTATTATTATTATTATATATTTAACAAGTGGGAGTAGGCACAGGTCACCTTTTTCCGAACGAACGATGGCCACAGCAGCAGAAAGGTACTTAATTTCGACCACAGTACCAAAAATGTAAGCATTGGAAGATCCCTAACAAGGTGAACTAACTATCTGGTCAAAATCATATCATAGGGAACACCTGTAAGCAGCATACGACAGATCGTTACAGAAATTCATGGAAAAGAGCTTCCGGCAGTCCCAGCTGATATAATAATATCTAGACAAACGAGGACTGACGATTTACATTTTTATTTATAAGACATATATAAGACAACGAATATAAATAAGACTCCATACAGACTACTTGCGATTTTCACCATGTTGGTGCGATCTTTCTTATGTAATCAATTGTTCGGAAACACTGGTGTTTACATAGTGTTCGAGAGACGTCGTAAATAAGGCTGAGGAGCGTGCCCTCGAAGGTACGTCGCTAACCGTTCTCGATTATTTTTTCTGGACGAGTGAGCATTTTTCTCGGCTGCTTACAAATGACCGCTTACTTACTAAGAAATCTCTTGCCCACATTTTATTTTCTTCTGTGTAGATATTTTTCTATTATATTAATGGAATGCTGTTGGGAGATGCCCAAACAATGTAATACACTTTGTGTTGGCGTACCTTTACATCCTTGGTATTAGGATGAGTTTCGTAATAATTGGAATAGTGTGATACAATAATATTTTCCTCGATGTTGTGTTGTATAGTTGCTAAACCTTCTATTTCGTGGGAGTATTGTGAAAGACGGGGTTATTCTTATTGGCTCTCTATTGTTTGGCTCTTGTCCGGGACTTTAACAATAATCAACATTAATTGAATGTTCCTGTTACGAAACCTTTTACTCGTAATTTTACGTGCTTCGGGTTATATGTGATATTTTACCAAATTATGCATGTCAATAGTACAATAATTATACCATGTGACCTTAGACTGGAATGACGAGTAAAGACACTCAGAAAATAAAAACGAGATAAATCGACAACGAATAATAAAATAATGTATCTGGGGGGTGATTTTTGAGATTCAAGCGCTCGAATCTGTCATTTTTAACTTTGAGCCAAACGATGAATTGATGTTATAACATATGAGAAACAGCAACACTGCTGATGCCCAAAGGCGAGTTCGAGAACTTTGCGCACAAGGCATACAATCTGAAGTGGGGGAGCTGCGGGTCTTCAATGAAGCGGCACAGATCTCCACCGCGGTGATTCCAGAGATGTCCCAGGTATTGGGGGGAGACGAGGAGATTTTGAGTCACCATGGCTACAGCTCGAATGGCGAATGTCCATCGAGCAGCAAGACACCATCGCCATCGAACCAAGCTCAGCAGGTGCAACAGCAGGAGGAGGACCGTCAGATAGTAGCCAACTTCTTGCTTCAGAATGCTCATGGAGTTATACAGACGAGTCAAGAACACCTGGTCACAACCTTCGCAAGAGCCATTGGAAACTATTCTGTCGCTATAATAGAGGATGCGGGACCAAAAGGAAGCACTGGCACATGGTATATATCTCTCGGTCTAAACAGTGGGGACATAACTCAGAACTTGAAAGAATTATTCGCAACGACCAGCACAAATGCGAGAGCATTACATACCTCTCTTGCCTGGTGCAGTACGCACCTATGGGCGAAGCAGCTGGTGAAGCCGATCCAGGTGTATCTGCAGATGGAGGACGGAGAGTGAAGTATGAATCAGAACACGTTGGTTTTGGAGAGAAACCGCCGCCGGGTACCAGAAGATACGGGACTGTCGCTAGACGAGATTCAGAAAATGATTCTCTCTCCAACTCAAAACTTGTTTTGCTGTTTGTTAACAAAAGGGCCTTTACCCAGGGTGAAGGTGAAAGAATATTATCAAAAACGTCTGAAGGAATTGAATATACCTTTGAAAGAAATGCAAAAGAACGAATCCAAACAGCTCCCGGTATTGCCAGAAATCTGATATTCCAGGAAACCCTAAAGAAGAGGATAGAAAGGAGAAATTGACGTCAAAGCTTCCGGAGCAGAACTCACGTTATACTTATACGGTGTAGAATATGTTCTGAAAATGAGCACTCGACGCACAGCCGTATGACAAGCTGTAGATCCTATTGTCGCCGTGGAGCGGTAAAAACAAACATAAAACAAAAATGACTCACTCGCGTCCCGCACGCTTCGCAGTGTCTGAGACACGTCTGTCGAGATACTTTGTAAGTATGTCTACTCATCGTCTTAGCTCAGGATTTTCCGCCGCTGACACAAACGCTCCTCTCACGATCTGCGAAAACATGTCGATGATTATTCATACGGCAAGGCAACCAGGAACGCATTACGCTGGGCGAACCACGACCTTAAACAGCTTTTCATACGATCATATATTATACTTACAAAGAGGCACATTGTGCGTAATAAATAAGGTAGGTATTCATATTTCACCACGTATTGACTTTATATGAGTAAGTAGCTATTTAAGTATGGGTATGGCACAGACTACACAGACACCTCATCATTAAGCTTTTACAGGGAGCACGAGGTCACCACACATAAGCACAATTTTGTTCGTAAATTTCTGCGATTCGAACAGCATATCTCAATAGTATTCTACGCCAATTTGTAGTATAACAATCCAGGTTCACCTCTGTTAGGTACTTAATTTTGGTGGATATTTTTAATTCACGTGAGTAATGATCAATAACGTTAACTCAACTGAAATAAGCGGTCGCGCTCTCATACAAAATTAGTACGGGAGCACCTATGTGTGGTGACCTCGATTTGTACTTATGATCTATCTAGTGGTTGAGGTTATCTGTGGGGTATGGTCTCGAGGTAGTGCAAAAATACACAGAAAATGACACTTCAATCGCTTAGTTTGTACAATTCGCGTTTAAATGTATGCTATATCATATAATATTGGGCAACTTTACACAATATTGTTTGATTTCAATATCATTAAGTAGAATAAGTAGGTACCTAATGATCGGCATTTGTCTATTCAAGAAATCGTCTCGACAGAAATTAGTGTCATATTCATCCACAGACTAACAATTTGCTACCTATTCAAGACAGAGTGCTAAATAGTTCTTGGAAATTTAGATACCTGTCTGTTTCGGGTTATAATGAAGGTACTTACCTACATTTTAGTAGTGAGAAAAAAGATATGTAAATTAAAAAACAGTATTAAAAACGTTTACGTAGAAAGGCTGTTTTGGCGTTATTTTTTTAATAGACATAGAAATGTTCACCATAAACGTGATGAAATCACGGCTTATGAAATACTGTTTACATATTTTATTTGTAATAAACGGCTACCTAATGATTCCCCGAAATATTACTCGCAGATTTTCGATTCGCAGACAACGACTCGCCGAACTACGATTGGCAGAATGGTTTATTCGTAGGTGTATCGTTTGATCGACTAACGTTTCGCAGCTCTATGGTTCGCAACCGATTCAGTTCGCATCTGTTTCAATTCACAGAACTATTATTGGAAGAAATTCATTTGGCAGAATAATCATTTCGATTCCGTAACCTTTAGTAGAGTAATGTTTAGAATTTTACACAATTCGTTTTTTAGGGACTGTAAAAGGCCAAACACGTTCACGATTCAAATATGGTTCGCACCATGCGTGCAAGTGAACTCTGCATTAAAAGCAAATCCCTAAAACTAAACTTTATATCGTGTTGTTAAGTTTAAATTACCTACTTATTGTATAAATAAATATGTAATAAGTAGGTATAAATTTAAGTATTTATTTTTTAAACCACTTTTTCACTAAGAAAAAATCATCCAATTTTGGTGTTTTTAGATTTCGTTCCCTATTGTATCAAAATGATTTACATAGTATTTATATTTTAATTTTATTTATTTATATCAATTTATACAGGGTGTATTAAAAATACTGGTGATCCATTTAAGGGCATAATTGGTATCGTGACTGGTTGTGACTAAGAAAAAGTAGGAGAATTTTTTTTGGACGGGAAAAAAAAAAATCTATGGGACAGGACAGGACAGGGGCTCCCAGCCGGCCGACCCTCCATACTAAACCAAACATTTTTTTCGCGCGAAAACATTTTTTTCTTACTTTTTCATAATTAGAATACGATACCAATTACGCCCTTAAAAGGATCACCAGCATTTTTGTTACACCTTGTATTAATAAATTTAAAGAAATCAAATACGCTAGGGAACTTCACGTTGCAGTCATTTTCGATACTTACTGTGGTGGTGTTACACACACACACAGATACACCACGACGCGAACGCGAACGTTCTTGTATGTATCATATTCATAAGTTTATAAAAATTGCATATATTTAAAAACTGCATTAAATTTACTTCCTTAGGATATTTTTTTATTTTAAATATATTATATTTATTGCGAAAGTGACGTTCTTAAAAATATATTAGTCTGAGTATTTTGGAGATAGTTTGAGTTCTAGGGTTAGATAATATAGAATATTTACGAAATAATTTCTTAAAGACACATAGAGAACCTGTGTAAGGACATAAAAAGGGGGATGGATTACTAATTTCAAGCAGACGAGTTGCGGGCAAAAGCTAGTATAATATTCTAGCTCTATACCGCATGGAAGTAAATACATTAAATACCCTACTTACGAATAGACGACATGCTTAATGCCAACAACGGATGAGCTTTGAACAATATGAAGGATTTTAGCTAGGCATATTATAAAATAGCGGCGTTTTATAATAGGTCTAGGAAACAATACAAAATACCCCATGATCATTCTTCGAACCGTTGTTCGACTAATGGTTGGTCGGCTTATCGTGTCACTTACAAAACGATCATTCTACGAAATGAAATTCTGCGAATCAATAATCTGCGCATTGACTGGTCTTCGAAAAGATTACTCTGCTTAATGAAATTCTGCCAATCGTGTTTCTACCAAAAAACCCATCTGGGAATGGTTGTCTGCGAATCGATAATCGGCGAATCATATTTCGGACAATCAATAGGTCACCGTAATAAACGTGTAAAGTAAGCGCTGATAGCCTTGCGGTAAGACGTCCGACTTTCAATCCGGAGGTCTCGGGTTCAATTCAAACCCAGTCTCATACCACTGAGTTTTTCGAAACTTACGTACGGAATATCATTTGATATTTACCAGTCGCTTTTCGGTGAAAGAAAACATCGTAAGGAAATAATTGGACCTAATCCCAAAAAAGGCCTAGTATCCCCTCTGGGTTGAAAGGCCAGATGGCAGTCAAAAGGACCCCAAGCCGGGGCAAACGCTAGGAAGAAGAGAGAGTTTATTGACTAGTTATTTTGATCAAGATATTTACAATTTATGTTCAAGCCATAGAGCTTCGAACACTTGTTTAAATTTCAGTTGCTATATTTTCGATAACGTGTTATTTGATTTTGCAATCATTAAAAAATTAGAGTGATCAGGTTTATGCCCGCCAACTTGAATCCGTCCGAATACTTGGATATTACAAAGATCGTACCAGCTTATCTGATAAATTATTTGTCGAATAATCACAGAGTTTCAGAAAAAGGGTCAAGAAACACTGTATATGCTTACGGTATATTATCGTACGTACTGAATATAAATCTTATGAAGATTCACAGATAGATTCAAGTGAACGAGCTTCGCAAACATATTTCAGAACATATATTATGTAAATAAGGGTACAGACGTCAGGCAAAAAATAAAGCTGTCTGGCTTATACAGAGTGAAATAGGTTTGCAAACATAATTAATTAAATATCGTCTTTATATTAGCAGCAGCAGCATTATTCATTAGAATCGTTAGTAAAATAGGATTTGATTTTGTTAAGATAAGATACATTATAAGGCTTTTAGCAAACATTACAAAACTCTCGATCTCTCGCCTACTTTGGAATTATACTTACTTACCTAATGTAAATAAATAAATACAGAGTGGACAAAACTAAATGCTTGTAAGAAATCAGATATGGATCTCTGGCGAAATGCTGGCAACAAGTCGGTCTTACGCCCTAGGCAGCCAATAGGTACCGAGTTGAGAATAATCACAGATTTATAGTAAAGTTTTTATCTCGTGTTTTAAGCCTGACTCACGCTTGATTTATTTTATATTTTCATTCTTACATTATTTGTTTAACAATCACTTTTATTATTAGCTGTAAGGTGCGTTGGGATAAGATAGAAAGGTATTTTTTTGGGGTAAGACGAAAAATCGTCCATATTCCGGAGCATTACAGACTACTTTTTATCTTACCCCTAAAAAAATACCTTTCTATATTACCCCAACACACCTTAGTATAAATAAATGAAAAACACTGGTAAAATTCACATTATTTATACTGTACTTCCATATACCTATTTTTAAATATACTTCACTCAGGTTGTCACATTTCATGTACGAAACGCTAAGTACGCCAAAGAGTCAATGCGCGCTAAAAGAAAGGAAAAAAAATGTATTGTTCATCTTATTTGAGCAATCAATTGACAAGTCGGCAGAATGTTCTTCGTCTCGATTTCCTATTTGGTAGATCAATTTAGACATGTTTTCTTTAGCCTCATAATATTGTGTTTGGTGGGAAATGAATAAGCGTGATAATTTACTGAAACAGAGTAGGTATTGTTCTTGAACTTGTCATGTTTAAATATTAATTTTCGTGACCAATTGACAGACTGATATCATTAATACTGCCAGATACCTACTAAATACTCAAACATTAAACCAATCTTAAAAGTTATAATCCACACATCTCTCTCTGGAATTTAAAATTATTAAACAGATATAGAATATGATACTACATAATAGATCAAGAGAAGGTCGTAAGCAGCCCTACCTCATCGAGTAGCAATTCGGCTTACTTAGGGCAATGCACGGTCAAATGTTATGTATTAGCCTGAACCAAAGTTGGAGCATTTTGTACAGTCAGCTAAATATTACCCAATTTTTTGACAAAAAGTACTTCATTAACTAGCAATTACTTCATGGCCCACTTGATAGTGCTCGTCGAGGTATGTTGAAAAAATGTGGTGACAACACGCAAACCTGACATTATAGGATTTTTTTCCTATAAGAGTTGGTGCGTTCTTTCGAATGGCATGAGTTGTTTTTTATCTTCTACTAAGTTCATTATTTCAATATTTTTTTAATAAGGTAGAGTACTGAAGTTTCTAATTTTGGGCAATACAACCACTTATTTTTTGGCAGTTTTTGATAAACAGTGTCTTTGTGAGGCGCGTAAAACTGCATTTAATCCATCCCATGGTCTCATTTGCACGTCGTACTTGCATTAGCCGATTTTTTCCTTAAAATATTGAGATTGGCTGAATAACGAAAATTCCAGGTTTAAAGTCGAACGAATGGCATAAAGTTCAGTTTACTACTCGATGAGGTAGATTTTATAATGATATTTTTGCTGCCTGTACAAAGTGCTCCAAGTTTAGCTCAGGCTACCAAGTACTGAAATACATAACTTTCCATCATGCATTGTCCTACATAATCCGAAATCTGCTACTCTATGAGGTAGGGCTGCGTACCACCTACTCTTGATCTATAAATATAATGACTATAATGAGTACCTACCGTTAGAGCTATAACGAGCATGTAACGTTACGGTAAACCTTCCGTACCTAATATTTTGGGTTCAATATCTTATCTACTGACTTTTTTACAAGTAAGCACTGAAATATTTGAAATATTATTATAATTACAATCGACTTCCTAGTATTTCCATAGAAATAGTTTTAAAAAAAGCTATCAAGTCAAACTGCGGTCTAATAATTATTCATACGACGTTGTACGGGAGAGCCTGCTCTATAAAAAAATCTTTGAATAAATGCGCCTATAACATATATCGTATTAGATGACAACTTTGTTGTGAGAGAATTTCCGCTTGTCAGTAAGCATCCGTAAGTACCTACACTGTCTGGGTTTAGGCTGAATAATTCAAGCGGCTTTCATGAAGCCTCCAGACATATCAGATTTCCCAGTTCGGCGGGCCGTGGAGCGTCCGGAAAACCGACCGGATACACAGACTTTTACCAAACTGGTTCAGATATAGGTGCTTTTACGAGGTACCTATTCAGGAAAAGGTGCGATTATTTGGATAAGTCTTGTTAAATGAATTAGGGGCGTTTAGCGTAGGTATCTAGATACCTTCCCAATTCAGAATTAAACCATCTGATTTACATTTATTGAGACTGGCTCTTAGTTGTTAGTTTTCGTGATATCAAAAGATACCTAATTAAAATAGCTAGTTAAAGAAATACGTTTTAACTTTGAACCATTATATTATTTGTTCTCTTTTTGCAGGTACTGACTCCACAAAGAAGAAAAGTTAGAAGACTGAAGCATGCTTCAAGTAGACGGATTCAAGAGGCCGTCACCTTCACCATCGCGGAGTTCGGTGAGGAGCGACAGTCGAGTATTCCGACCTCCGCGCGTCATCCACGTGAATCGAGACGCCTCCACCATGGTGGACGACGACGCGGGCGGCGCAGGCGCGCCCTGCTTACCCAGCGGTGCGGGACTGGTCTCCGACTGGGAGAATCTCGACCAGAGCCCGGCCAACTTTCGATCACGCACGTTCAGTGACGGTTTCATCAGAAACACGAGCCTTGAGCTGTTACTAGGTGTCGACTGTGAAGCGTGTCTCGCCCTCGCTACGCAACGACAATGTTTCAATAAGCACATATCAGACCATGACTTTGACTTAGTTTGCAACTGTAGTATACAACAGAACAACTACCTAAACTGCAATCGAGACGTCGTGGATCATCGTGGTCACACGCTTAACATCTATGATTTAGAAAGAATAAAACGCGGAGCTAACAGAAATCATCTACACATAGCCTCGCATCGCAGTCTAGACCGAAAATATACAAAGAACAAACATGTTGGAGTTTCCAATTATTTTTCTAAACAATTAATTTCGTACGATCCAACCAACACACTTGTGCAAAAAATAAAGAGAAAACTCTCTAATTTAAAAAAGATTGGTGGCGAAGCGATGTCGAAGAAAAACCAAAACGCGGTCCAACTGGCCGAGATAACGTCTGGCTCGGCGAGCTCTCTCAAGAAACTATCAATGTTGTCTGTAGTCGACAAGTCGCAGAGGAGGGTCAACAGCCAAAGCTGCGTTTTCACTTCATCGGAATTTCAATCGAAAGACGAATTGAAAAACAATGCTTCTTCTTATGCAAATTTTTCAGGAAACGTCGACCAATGCTTTGATAGACTTCGAGATTGCAACGTCGGTGCAGATCTTGGTAGACGAGCACCCAACAAAATGATAAAAATGCGAAGTTTCGACAATAATGAGGAAATGGTAACAAGACACTCTCCTGCTCCCGAAAGGATGAAATTTTCCACTCTGGATAACCGCAGTCGATGTCGAAGTATAAGAAGGCAAATGTCATATAACGATTTTCCGAGTGAACGGTTCAGGGATAGAGGGTCAGACCTATGGACGCGTGATGAAAGCTTGGAGGGGTCAAAAAGTACTCACAACGATTTAGTAGATGACGAGGCACAAAGTTTTGTGGAAGCTGACAGGATAGCGATGGGCGGCCTGCGCGGCGCGCGCTCCCACTGTACGTGCGAGACGGGTGGCAATAACAGGATACCTTCCATATTCTACGATACCCATGTAAGTTTAACCCGCTTACCCTCTTTTACTTAACATAAAAACGGTATTATATTTTATCCGCGTAACCCTCGCATAATGAACTCCAATATTGTATGTGCTCGGCTTCTGGTATTTAATTTTCATAATATATATAATCTTATCATGCAGACTACCTGTCGTGAGAACCTGTTTATTAAGTTTATCAACTGTACGAATATATATAGGATTAAGAGGTACGAACGTTATTTAAGTAAGTATAATATATGCTTCGCTCAAAACGGGTTTTTAGTGAAACCAATATCTTAAAATTTCTATTTCTTTTTTACAACACTATTTTAGGAACTTTTGGTGAAATGAGCGATTTTGTACAATATATTTTAGGACAACCCTGATGGAACATGTATTATAATATAATTTTAATGAATAAATAAACCGGCCAAGTGCGTGTCGGCCCACGCATAATGGAGGGTTCTGTAGCTGCTACTGCTACTACACAGATAGAGAAAATCTCTTCAACCAAATAAACCTATTTGAATCAAGAGCTATAGCTAAAATATTACTATCGCAAGGTCGTATCTCCCTATTTACGTAGTTTTTTAGAGAGAACTCAAAAACGCCTTAACCTATAATGTTCAATATTCGTGGAAAGAATATACAAAGATGTATCTTCTTGAATTTTTTCATTATTTTTGAACTTACGGTTCAAAAGTAACGGGGGTGGGAACACAGTTTTTTAGACTTTCGGAGCGATTATTTCTGAAAGTATCCACTTCATCAAAAATGCTCAAAAAATCCTCAATGTGATTTTTAAAGACCTATTGATTGATGTGCATCATGTTGGTATTTGGCAAAAAAAAAATTTTGACAATTAGTTACATGTATGGAGTGCTCCCCCCTAAAAATATTTTTTGACAATTTGACTACCAAACTAAGTAGCGACACACAAAATACACCTAACTTTAAAATTTCATAAAGATGTGTCTTATAGTTTCCGAGTAAAACGGCTGTGACATAGGACGGACAGACAGACAGACAGACTTGACGAATCCATAAGGGTTCCGTTTTTTGCCATTAGTCTACGGAACCCTAAAAAGATAATGTTAGGTTACGAGTTCGAGGCACGCACAAAAGAAATCGTACATTTTCAACGACTCAAAATCAAGTAGCTTATATATTACGATTCAATGCAGTTTAGTATCGGCTTTAGCATTAGTAGATATGAGATGATTGCTACTCGCATTAATTCTATGCGATCAGTTGATTGCGCGCCTAATTCACACGATCAAATCATTTTCACAAATCACCCATTATTAAATTGTCCCTAGCCAGCGTCACTAAGTGATGGAACAATGAAAATTATTAGCGACACTAATGAAAATTATGAAACGATTCGCTCATTATGATAGCCTAATTTACGGAACGAATAGGATATTAATCAGCATAAAATAGCCGATAAGCTTAGAGAATCACAGGTATAGTACAAAACAGTACAGTTTTGATGAATGGATTTAACATTTTACGAGAACAATATGTTACCGTGCACAATAACGGACAAGGCGGCCTTATTAGGAATTCGTTCCTGTCGGTCTATAACCTTAAAAATTACGTTAGAAGAAGTCCTTCAGCTCTAGATCCCATTCATTTCTTTAGGGTAAGAAGCGAGCTGCGCCAGCGCCTGACGTCACAGAGCGTGGCACCGTGCGGCCTGCAGCTTGCAGCGTCTGCAAGTCACCGCAGTGGCTGTCCACCGGCACCGCTTCCTCCGCCAGCCATAGCTCCACCACCACCGCCAACTCCTCCAGTAAGTCCGTCTGCTGTAGCCAATAGCACAAGTACCTAGCTATACCGACTAACCAAACTTCCCCAGTAAGTCAGCGCGTTAACGACCAAGCCAACTTGACCTCCTCTGTGTCTATAGGGCTTGCAACTCCTTGCAGATGCAGTGCCCGGCCACACGTAGCTTCACTACTACCGACAAATAATTCAAATCAACTGTGATCCGGTAATCTGGCTACACTGCATTGAATACCTAATTTATGATATTTGTGTTAGGGCAGTCTCTGGTGCACACAGTAGTACCACAGTACGACTACGGTGGTATTTTAGACGAGTAGCCCATCTTCGAACAAATAAAAGTTCACGTTAGGACGCAGGGCTGGACCAAGCATGTTTCGCGCAACGGTAGCACCGCAGTAGGTCGCCCCTTATTTCATCATGTCTAATACACAAAAATTATGCTTTATTGTTATTAGTAGAGGATTGCATTCAAGCGGTACTTATTATACCCACGCAAGGCAAAAAATAACGCACTGTGTGTAAAAGTAAATATCATTAGCACAGCTAAGCCCATTAGTTCAAAGTGCCTCAATTGTTCCCTTCTAAGAACGTAGAAAAGTAAGTAAGTGCCTACGCTACGCAGTCTACGCACATCAAGCTAAAACTTCACATGTATCCCAAATGTCGTTCTAATTCCATTTGTAAATTAAGAAGTAGATACCGCCCACTAGCTACAGGCTTGCTTATAGCTGGCCGTGACATGGCCAGAGCGCATGACATATAAAATTCAGTATTTTGACTTCGTATAAACTTTATTAAGTACTAGACGGGCCCGCAGCTCCGCTCGCGTAAATGAAATAAAGAGTTTGTCTTATGTTTACTTAAATACCGACATTATTATGTATTCAACCCTGCCAGGGTTATAACTGTGATAAGGATTTCTTATTTGTCAAGTAGGTAGCCGTTATTTGGATAACTTAATTCGAAAATTTCTTATTATAACGTACGTAGGTATTTATTTAAAACTTGTTTTAACATAAAATTATTATTATTGTTGTAAGCCTAGTTGCAAAAACGTTCATTAGATTACTTATTTTCCGCTTTAAGCCACGAATATGGACGACCACCGCCCATAAATCGCCTTTTCATACAAACGTAGGTAGTCCCCATTCCCCTTTCTGGATCTTAACATTACTACGGCTAAGGTGACGCAACGATCCAAAGGACTCACCTGGCCTCCGATACCAGATCACGTCATGTTTCTTGCGATCTTGCGATAGCTCTCGCCATCGGGCGTCTCCCATTTTGTTGTCCCAAGTACGCCCGTCTCTCATTCTATAACTTTGTATTTTTGGCTCATCTCGGCAGCCCTTTCCCTGGACGAATGACAATGTTTGCCGAAGCCGTGAAAATCAATCTGAATAATAATAGCTCATAAAGAAATTTAAAACAATAAAATACAAATTATTAACACGATAATCATACGTTAATATTAATTTGATTGATATGTCATAAATGGCTTAATTTACTCGTATGAGCTATGGACTAAGGTTGAGGTTGGCAGCACTTTTTATTTTACTTCGTGTAAAAAAACTCAGAAATACCTGTATACCAACATGACAACTTAATTTAGGTTACTTATTTTTTTTTCTTATGGACTTATTTAGGTTACTTTAACTTACGGATTATTTGGTCTAATCTGTAGCACCGCCAAACGAAAGCAACCGAGAGTTAGTATGGTCTAATTAAAAAAAAGTATGGAAGTAAGTCGTGTAGTCGTGGTTCTTTTTGGATTCGTTAGAGGGCGCAACTAGATTGTTTCCCCCGAGTTGCACCGTTTCTGTTATATACGGAAGACTGTTAAATTTTAGGTGTAAACTATAAAGTGCTGTAATTTTGGAGTAAGTTAAAAGCTATTGGGTTCAAGCTTAGTAGTGTATAGAGAACAGCTTGGTGCATAGTGTATCTTAATTAAAAAGATGTGCGATGTATGACACCCTTTAAAAAAATTTTTTTTCGATTGCGGCTCGAGGATAAGTCAGTCGGTTGGTGCGACTTCAAGTTAAGCTTTTTAAAGCATTATAAACATTCAGTTAAATTTGCACGCCTGGGCAAATTATGGAACATGTATTTTTGATTATTTTGTTATTTTAAATTGGAAAGGGAAATTAAGAGACACGTGAAAATTTTAAGAACAGTACTTATCTAAAGACACTACATTTGCACTAAATAAAAAATAGGATTTTTTTACCGGAAGTTTGTCAAAAAGTAAATATAATTTATTGCAACGAACTGCAAGCAACGGTGGGTGGTAGCACGCGGCGCGGGGCGCGCGGGGCGGGGAGATAGCGCAGCGCGCAGCAATTGTTTTACTCCCGCCGTACGTTGAGACCGTTCGTTCGACACTTTTAACGGGCAACCAGCATAGATCTCATATAAGTTAGAGATACCCAATCAGCACGCCAAATGTGGCACAGTAAAACGAGCCGAAGAGAGCCGAGCAAAGCCCGATCGTTCCGGGGACGCTATTCACACAGGACTAACAAACGTTTCGTTATAGTATTTTATGCAATAGTTGTATAAGAGGGTTCAAAAAAGATGAGTGGCGTGTGTAACAATTTGAGGCGAAGCCGAAAATTGTTAATAAAGACGCCATGAGCCCTTTTTGAACTACTTATACAACGTTGCATACATTACTTTTTCTACGACTAGGGATTAAATTAAACACAAAATTAAACGCAGTTTGCTTTAAGAAAGAGCGAGAAGTTGAAAAGTGGTGGCAAATGACAGTTGAGAGAACGTAATCATAGACACGGTAATATTTTTTTTTCAAATGTTATCAACTTTCTTGCTTTTTTCCTTATGTTGGCAGCAATTATTTTAGTTTTGTTATTGTTCCAAACCATATGAATTCAGTTGTTTGTTAGGTTGGCAGTTTGATTTTCGTTGTAAATTTAGTGTTGTTTTTATTTTTTATCTGTTGGGTTCACAGGGCATCACTGTTAGCAGTTGCTTTTTATCACATAATAACCCTAGGGTCTTTATGAAGAATAGACAAGATAGACTTTTTTGAAATGTCATAAGACATGCTTTTATAGTCGTTGGCGGGACCATATAATTGACAGATAAAAGTACTGGAGTAGAAAAAAGTATTAACAGTGTAAGTGAGACTAGGGCACAATTGGCGTTAGGAAGTAAAAGTTTCATAAATATAAACCGAACTGACAGCATTGAGGCATAAGCCTAGTGGAGTAATTGTTGTTTTATTTAATTACGAAAGTCAGAAAATAATTAAAACTTACTAAAAAATATACACAAATTACTAAAAAATATGGTAATAAAATTAAAGAGAAAGATAACTGTATTCTTCGTTTCAAAATCAAATTTACATAACCCCTCCAAGGGTCCACCACTTTCTTATTCATGATAATTTTATTATTAGATTTTAGCTAGTACGGCTCGTATGCTTCTGCCGGACAAAAAGCTGGCAACCCATCTGCACAATCCCTCAAGCAGTCCGTAAGCTGGGAACTTCGACAGAAGACCCTGATGCCAGACCCGATCTAAAGCCTTAGCTATATCAAGGCTGACTGGGTAATTTGCGGAAAAAATGTACCTTTACTTAGTCCCAACTGTCCCAAAATTTACATACAAAATAATTCGTTACGTTCATAAAAAAAGTGTAACGAAACTGACAAATTATCAGTTTCGTTACATTTTTTTATGAACGTAACGAATTTTTTGGATGTTAATTTTGGGACAGTTGGGCCATTTTTTTTTATTCTACCAGACTCGATAGAGCTCATGATTCTGCATGCGACAGACTCAAAATATATATGAAATAAAATAAAAAAGTAAAGGTACATTTTTTCTGCAAATTACCCGACTGCCAATGACTCAATGGGTAGTCACCACTCGTACTCGCGGCTAGGGGGCTTAACCAGTTTTGTATGAAAATGAAAACTTTTATGTTTAACGTGCTGTTTTTTTATGCCAATCGATTTCATTCCTATCCAGTATTAATAGTTTCGTAGGGGCCAACTAGCGGTAATGTACTAAAAAGCCACAAATTGAAGATGTTTTTTTTTCATACATTTACTATGGAGAATTTATTTTCATTTTTCTATCACGCCAATCAGCCATTACAGTAAAAGCATTCAAAATATCAAAAAATAGGGTTTCAAAGCAGTAAATATATGTAAAATTGTTCTTCAATTTGTGGCTCAAGTAGTAAGTTGGCCCCATAGAAACTATTAATACTGAACAGGAATGGGATCGATTGGCATAAAAAAATAGCATGTGAAAAATAAAAAGTTTTCTTTTTCATGCAAAATGTATGGGGAAAACTTTTCTCGATTTGTGACTTTTCTGGAATTTATTTTTGGTCTTATACAAGCTTTTGATCCTGGATAGGAATGGGATCAAATGGCATCAAAAAAAGAGTGTGTCAAAAATGTTTTTTCTAAAATCTGTAAACGCGAATCTTCGTCAATTTGAAATCGAGGGAAGGTCTTTAAAGACCATTTTCGCGTAGCAGCACGGGATCTGGTAGCTGCCCTGACTGACCCAAAAAGAAAATCCATCCTGTATAGTTAATAATTTCATAATATTTTTTAACTACCTACCATATGAAGGCAATTTAATAAAATACACACTATAAAAATCGATTAAAACCAACTAATAAACGAAATAGATATAATTATGAAGTTATCAATATTTATTACAAAATCAATCAAAAAATTACAAATAATAAAGTAATTGATCCAAGAGCGACTCCATTGCTCTTATTTGCCATGTGATTTTGTAATGTCAGTTGAACGTAAGGTAAAATTTTATCATATCTTTCTTTTAATCTGTAATACAATCTTAACGATGTTAAATAATTCGCACTGGCCGGTCACAATGTTTTACTTTTAGGAAAATCTTGTTCGAGTCTAGGCCTCTTTAATATATTATCTCGATGTTCTCGAAAATTGCACGAATTAACGTCCTCACTAAATAAGCTCTGTAAGAATTGAGTTTTCGTTTATGAAATATTAATAAATGTATATAGACCTAAAGTACTTTTATTGCAATAACAAGACTTCAAACTATCTTACCAAATGCGATCCATGTGCATTGTCATTATTAGCAATTTTTGATTTCAAATCGTTACCGGACTCTTACCCGCTTATTCATAAACGTGTTCCAATCCTTATTTAGATAAATTATGTTTTGTTAGTTTCTAACAAACACAAACACAGCTATAACACTATAAATAAAAACAAGCTTGCTGTCAGAAGATGTCGTATCCGCAAAGCATATAAGTCATTTTTTGGTCAGGGTATTCATATTTATAACAAGTTACCCGTCGATGTTTTGAATCTATCATTTCCCGCTCTTAAGAAATACTTCAAAAAAAACTTTAATGTCAAAGGGTTATTACAGGGTCGAGGACTATATGACAGACATATATGCATGGCCCAAACCAGAAACTATAAAATCATCTAGCATTTAGAGGACACAGTTCAGGTAAGAAGGCATATCAAACGTTTTGCGAAGCAGTCAGATTTGGATTTTATTTTATTTTTCATTTTAATTACACAATAGGCAGGCACATGTCTGTCTTTCAAGCTGTTTTGATATGCCTTTTTGAAGAACTACACATTATTGTATATAGTATCTTTAATGTATTTGTATTACTGTTTTGAAAAAATAAGTCACGCCGAGTTTCTTGCCGGTAATAAGTAATACTTCTCGGGTCAGAGGTGTAGAGTTAGAACCGGTGGTAGTTTCTTTTTCTGTCTGACGTTCATAAGTGCATTGTAATGTGCCTAAATTGAAGAATAAATATCTTTTATCTTTTACTGTCAAATTGACAGATAAGGTCAAAAGATGATTTAGTTAAATGAGGTTTGAAGTAAGTTTATGAATATGTGGGTTAAGGTTTAGCGCTTAAGTTGGTTTAATAATTATTTATTTTAAAATTTAAAATTACGTCAAATTTTGCTAAATACCTATTTGAAATACTGGAGAGATATTATTGTTTTGTTTCAATTATAATTCTTATTGAGAAAAAATATAATTTTAAACAAAAAAAGAACCGACTTCACTTAGGATCCGCTATTTCAAGAGGAAGTGGCCGAGTTGCTGTAAAAAATAGTGAAATCACTATAGGCGTGCCTATAATAGTTGAAGAGTTCCCTCGATTTCTCCAGGATCCCATCATAAGATCCCGACTTGGTGACAATGGGACCATCTAGGAGTTATACCCGTTCGATTAAAAAAATGATTTTGAAAATCGGTTCACGATTCACGGAGATATCGAGTAACATACATACAAAAAAATATAAATAAAAATTCAGTCCAATTGAGAACCTCCTCCTTATTTGAAGTCGGTTAAAAATAGGTGTTGTTTTAATATTAAGATAAATTATTGTTTTTTTTTTTTCATTTATATAACTTATTGATAAAAAATAGGTGTCGTTTTAATATTTAAAGTCTCTCATAATAAAAACCTCATCAACATCAGCAGCATATATACGCCCCACTGCTAGTCAGAGGCCTTCTCTCAGAATGATAGAGCGTGCAGATTAGGACTTCACACACCTCATTGAACTGCTTCGTAAGTCTGGTGAAAAACGTTTTTACGAATTTAACAAACTTGCGGCGTACCTGTATTTAATTTGTTGAATGTCTTTCTGCATACTCAGAAACCCTACTATTTTTGCAGTACATGTCACTACTCTTGCCTCAAGAGCCGTGCTTCGTCAGTACGTCTACGCGCTTTCCTTCTCTTGCCATTAATCACGCCGTTGTCGCTTCTGTGTATTTATTGTTATTGCTCTACGTTTTTGGTACTTGATTACAGAACTGCATGTTCCGTTTAAAAATGTCAATTTTTTATTGCGTGCGAATGTAAACGAAATCAAATGAATATGATTGCGTCAAATTCCAAAAGTATTAAAATTTCCTTTTTAGTACAACGACAGTAAAAACATGAAAAACTACTTTCCGGGTGTCGCACCCTGGTGCGAATTTGATATTGGATTTAGTATTTTTTTCTAATTATTTACTCAATTTGCACCGAGTACAATACTTTCTCCAGACCCGCAATGGCCAAAATAATATTTTTTGTTATGTTGTTTTTTTTTACCTGTTCCGTAGCTTAAATTAATATAAGTAACACGTGCAAATTTAGATATACGTGTTTTAAAACGTACGCCAAATTACGCCGAGTACACCACTTTTCTCTTCGTAGTTATAACCATTACATTGTTTTCAACCGATTTCACCCCTTTCCGGGGGGTGAATTTAGTAGGGGTTGTATAAAGTTCGATTTTTAGCCCATACAAAACAATCCGAAGTGATTTTATTAGTCTTTAGAATTAGTTCCTGACTTTAGTGAAATTTGATCTAGTTTGACTAGACTAAGTTGCCAAGAAATGGTCGAAGTCGTAAAATGAAGATTGTTATGAAAATTTCTTTTCCTTATTGTAAATTAAATACGCATCGAAAGCGATAGTTTTTATGTTCTAGTTTTATTATCATATGTAGATAACAGTTTTTTCTTATCATACGTGTGTTTTATTCGAGATACGTGTCAAAAACTTTTTTAGAAATTTGTAAGGCGCCATCTCTCTTTTTATCCCGTTCTGGTTTTTCAATTTTATATATATATGATTAGGATTAATTTCGAAATTCCTAGTATCTTATTAAAAAATACTTAATTAATAGGTCGAGCCATTTATTTTACGAGTAGGAGAAATTAACTTGATTCGATTTACCTCATATGATAGGTATATACGAGTAGTAGAAATGATGCGTAAGAATTGATACACGTAGAAGTGTGGAAATGAGTTACTTAAAAGTATCGCTAGTATATTCTTGTGATTATACTTATAGTACTGATTGTCCGTGTATCATTATTCATAAACTATGCATGCAGTGACCTTCATGTATCGTTCCCATATCGATCCATATAGGATAGGCAGACCTTACAGTTGTGCAAGCTGTGGACACTTTAAATCATCTGAAATTATTTCGATTTCTTTAAAAATTTCACGAGAAATGTAATAACTGTAAATGTAAGAAATAGAAAGTTTCTTTCCCACAGTTACAAAGATGTGAGATGATCCTGATTTTTTTAATCATGTAAAAAAAATGCCAATTTTTCTTCTGCACACTCGACACATGAGGCAGAACTCGGCTGTTACATGTTTTATTAGTCGATTTGTTTACCTGCGCCACTGTAATCAGTACTAAAGTAATCAATGAAATTGCCCACGTGATTTCCCCGCTCCTCGGAGAGAAGTCAAGGTACTGACAATAATAGAGTCCTGTTGTTGGCACGGCTCGGGCCGCCCTCCAGCAAACAGTCACGGTGAGCAATTTTCCAACGGGACGTGTATGGCACTTCAGCCGCCGCTCATGCGAATGTCTTTTAATCAATAGACCTCCCGCTTGTTTTTGCCCTTCCTCTGGGCTTTGACGGCTGACATCGTTATGTAGTACGCGTACAAATTTACGGCTCCTAAACACTTTGTAAGCCATGAAAAAATTAGAAAAGTTTTATTAGTTGGTATAAAGGCTGCAATTACCTGAATAATCAGTTTATGGGTGGATACTTTACCTACCCTTATCGACACAGTTTTTTTATTTAATTTATGCTTATTCCAGTATACAGATACTGTTGATGTATGGAAGTGAGAACAAAATTTCATTATGTACCCACTTATTTTGTAGACGTTCATTTGCATAATTAAATTTATACAATTTCGCTCGAATGATAATTATAATTAAATTGAAATTATTTTCTATGGCTATTAAACTCAACTCTAAAAACTTCACAACCTGTCGTAATATGTAGGCACTTAAAGTACTTAAAGCGGATGCGCTGCCTGTATCGAATAAAATCATGTTTAATAACATTTCAATAAAACGTATTAAATACATATGTAGATACCTAATCTAACAGTAACAAAAAGTATCGGTGCGTGTTATCGGACCTCTAATATGTTTACAATAATTATATTATAGGCTAATATATATACGTCGCACAGTTCTCTTCTTCATAATTACGTACTTGTTAATAGCCAACTTTATAAAAAAAATTGGCAGCTATAAGGACTGCCGTTAGAAGTGAAATCTTAGAACTTTTAGTATTAAAATTAGAAATTTCATAATGTTTGAATTAAAATTATCAACATCAATCTGGTTTTCACATCTACTGACACTCCGAGCAACAATTATACTATACTATATAGTATATATGACACGTGTGGGGTACCTACCAATAGTAAGCTTGCAAAAAAATTAGGACGTTGACTGATTTTGACTTCACTTTACGTGCAGTAGCCGATTTAACCCATTTGAATATGCAATTTTTCATACTAAAATTACGGCTCTCTCCCTTTTTTGAGAGCCAAATAGTCCACTAAACAGACCCTGGAGATTACGGCATAATTATTTGGTAGACCTACCTTTAACAGTTGTCTGTGGTCTAAAGACCACAGACTAACCTGAGGTTTATATAGTACTTAATGTATACCTACAGTCAATTTACAATGGTGAGTTTCTATGATTAATATATTAAATGCATAAGAGAAAAATATTACTTACAAAATTTTTGTAATATAGGAAACTCTAGGCCTAATTTACTTCTATTTTTGGATAACTGTTTTCGTACATGGCTGTTTGTTTACTAATAAAAAAAAATAAAAAAACTTTATTTGAACGGTTATAAGTTTAACTATCGAACGAACCTTTCAACCCAAGGAAAATCTTGTGATGCGTTTTTGTTTTCGTGACGGTGTCGGTGACGCGAACTCATAAGATTTCCCTCTACCAAAAAATGCCCAACGCGGCTAAAGAAGTTTTCACTTCCAAAACATTCCTAATACTAACTAACTTAAAAGTAAAAAGTATTTTTACTATATTTATTGAGCCAAGATAAAAACCGTTCAAAAGATTTAACGGCAAATATAACTGATCTTCTGAAGGTTAAAGGACAACTATCGACTAGTCTGACGTTGACGAAAACGTGTTTAAGGAGCATTTTGTAAAAAGTAACCCACGACACTGATATTCCTGCCGGCCTAGCAAAGTGACAATCGTAACGAATCTAAATGTAATTTCCTAATAGGTAACTATAATACATTTTATAGAAATCAAGTTAAAAATCCACTGATAGCTATACCTATTTAGCCGACCTAACCTACCTTACCTTACCTCTTACGTTTACTCATTTAGATTTTTTTTCAGTATATGGATTTGACCTACCTAAAGCGGCTTTTTTATCGTTGTAGCGCTATCTACGCAATACTGTAGGTACACATATCGTCAAGTGACAACCAGACGTCACTAATTCCAAAAAAAATAAACGATAATCAACCCTGTTTTGTTACCAGTATGGTTCATTATGGCTGTGAATATGTGGTAGTACTCAGTGAGTTTGGGTTGTCACTTGACGATATAATCTGATTGATACAGTATTTTTATCGAGTAGGTACATACAAGTAGGTAGCATTTTGAACATAAGTAGCTGGCTAAATTCTGCAGGCATCAATCACTTTATCAGCATTCAAGTTCAGTCAGTACTCACAAACGCCTTAATGTAGTTATAAATCGACGAAATCGAGACAAGCACCTGCCAACTCGAACCTCAAAGCCACTTTATTACCGGCAAAGCCCTACAGAGTTCATGCGTTATGAAATGCTCTTTATTCCGGTGATACCAAAGATATACCTACCTATAGTAGGTAGTAGATCACCCAATTGTATTACCTATTACGTGTTTAGTTGTGTTTTAATCTAATCACCAATAAAATGTGCTCTATTTTTTTTCTGATCGTATAACTGTTTTATTTCTGATGGAGAATTTAAAGTTACATATTTTGCATTTTGAAACCGCAAAGAAGCAACAAAGGCTTATCCGATCACTAAAATACACTAGGCACGTGGCACGTTCTTGCGTGACTCAATAAATATCATGTTCTTTTCTTGGATCCCACAATAGTAGATTGTACAACAAGTGCATAAAACGCACCATTTTACGCGAGGCGTTTATCCATACGAGCGAGCTTGCGAGCGAGGATGGATATAAAGTACGAGCGTAAAATGGGTTTTATGGACGAGTTATACACTCTACTTTTTACTTCGATTGTGAGGAAATAAAAAGAATAGGAATTTCTTTCATAAGAAGTTTCACTTTATGCTGGGTATAGGCGGACTAAAACTCAATTTTATGCACAAGTGCATAAAAAATTGACTTCTTCTAAGGCTCAATGGCAATTTTTTATGCACTTGTGCATAAAATTGAGTTTTAGTCCGCCTATACCCAGCATAAAGTGAAACTTTACGAGCATGAGAAGTAAAAAAGTTATTATTGCACATGAGACTTCTATTTTGAAATATATCTATGCGTGACACATAACCCCAGCCATTCCACAATAAACAAGTGAACGATAGAAAATGGCTGCCGCGAAATAAAATGCTGAAACGATATAAAATGCTTTTTGTATCATACTTTTTACTGCGAAAATTGGATCTCTAAATTTCGATCGGCACAAAGCGTTTCGGGCTAACTCGATTACGATACGGTATTCGATTGCAGAATTCTCGGATCATTGTGTTGTGTGTCGTTCTTGCGTACGAGTACTCTACTTACATTACATGTAGGTATAATGTAAATCATCAGGTGTAGCATTTAGTGGGCATGCTAAGAGGTATCAGTTTGCACTATTGTCCCAGGCAACATCGCTTGGCACGATTGTTTATTAGGTCAAACAAAGCTAATTTAGCCCCTTAGTCGCGAGATTAAGCGGTGGCTACCCCCTAAAAAAGAGGGGGTAATGGTCGGCTTCCGAGGTCATTATTTGAAATTATTTTTTTATACTTTATAAAAAAAAAAATATATGCACGAAATATTAAAACTGACCTTAATTTTTTTTCACTATTTTGCCTCTGAAAACCGTAATATCGTGATATTAAGCCCATTTCTTCTTTACGAATAATCTGTAAAGTACCACTTCAATGTTTGTTAAAAAAAATAGTAGCGCGCAGTGGTTTCAATTCCCATATAAATGGAATCTACCTCTAGTCAGAGGTGAATTGAATGAATGAATTCTTTGTATCCAAATATACGAAAATGATAACAAACTCGACCTAGTAGCTAAAGGTAGACAGAAATATAGTACAACCTGGACCTCGGAAGCCGACTATTACCCCCTCTTTTTTTGGCGGTTAGCCACCGCTTGATCTCGCGGCTAGGGAGCTTAATCAGCTTTGTTTGACCTAACAAACAATCGTGCCAAGCGGCATCGCCTGGGACAAAAGCGCAGACTGTTCCATACATTTCTGAAACTTAGCGTTCCTGGCACTTACGCTTTTAGTACTTCCATATTGTTGTTGTACGTAACTTTATTACTGGTTTCATCTGTAAAAATATCTTATTAAGGCTGCTAAAATATGTAACACCATCGTGTTAGATATTTTTGCGCACTTCGTTGTATAAGATTATTGCAGCTGACAGTACAGTACCTACAAAAATAGGCAAATTCACAGGAGCAGGCGCCAAATGTCCATCAATATTTTGCCAAATCTATACAAATATGGCAAAGATATACCTATTACATATAAAACAACTCGTTTTCCAGTCGTATCTCTTATGAATCTCTACGTCCTCGCCCGATCCTATTTCACTTGGGGTCCGCTCTACTAATCAATTATCGTCAGATTATTCTGTGGATCTGATTATGCTACCCTTGGAACATACATTATGTTTGAAGTCCGAATTCGTCGGGATCGGCTTCTTTACTCGTAATAAATACAAATGAAATTCTACGAGTATACCACGTTAAGTAAAATAAACGCCCATATTTTAGACTGGAATCGGCAAACAAAATAAGCAAAATGCAGGATGAGGGTCAGCGCCGCGCACTTACATAGCCAGAAAGCCTCAAGCCCCAACGCTACCTACCGAGAATGTAGCCACTAAAAGGCTAAATGTGCAATGTAGTGTGCGGTTATACGGTGGGGAACAAGCCGCTAATTCACCGTACAATTTCCACACACGTCCGGCACGCCATCGCCATCGCAGTCCTCGCTCGGCGCTTGTGTTTGACAGCAAGATTATCGGAGGCTTCCCCACGACCGATTACTATGACCCCAATCGGGTTTTATTTTGTACTTAAGTCAGTTGTTAAGATAAACGTCGATCACAATTGAGCTTTTATCAGAGAAGGGAACATAGGCCGTATTGATTTTGGTATTATTTATTTTATTTATTTTATTTTTTTAGTAATCAAATATACATATCACTTACAGACTAGTCCAACACATGATATATATTACATTAGAAATAACAAAAAACATTAACAATTCAGTACACAAAAGATACACACATTGTTGTGGATATAAAACTATTTTACATTTGTGGAACATAATAGCCTACTTGTTACATTTGTGAACTCAGTCAGGGTACAGTTAAATAAGTCAATTTTTTGGGAGACTTCATTTAATACTCTCAAGGCCCTGTCTACTGTCAGGACAGTAGGTGCATTGGCGAGTAAGTTAGTGCGCGCGGTCGGGCACGCAAACAGGCGCGGCGCCCGGCGTCGCGGCCCACGCGGCACCAACAGCCCTATTGCATCCAGCACATCTGGATTATGGGTCTTACCCCGCAGCACTTTAAAAAAGTATGTAGCTAGCGCTAGATTTCTTCTCACCTCTAGTTTGATGTACCCGACCATACCCAGGACAAATAGTGTTGGGTACATTAGTGGATAAAATGGATAAACTCCGTAGTTTTTGAGGTACAAATGTCTAATGAATTTATTTTGTATTTTCTCCACCATTATGTTGTACTTATATTCATGTGGGTTCCAGATAACTGCGCTACTTTCTAATCTACTTCTAACAAGCGCGTTGTATAGAGCCTTCACTGCCCCGGTATTTCGAAAGTTTATGTACGTATCTTAAATGGACCAGGAGCCGTTTTATAAAGGAATGTGTTTGTGTAAGCTGTAGTTCAACCGGCATTTGTAGGTCCTGAAAACGGAGTTGAAAAGAGTCTTCCAATCAAGTAGGTAGCTAGGTATTTAGAGGCGTTCGACGAGCTGTCACGTAAAATTTCGTTTCTTTTTCTGATAATTTGAATTTGTTTGTGTTTGTTTTACTACCATTTTTTTACTCTTCTGATACTGATAATGATAAAAAAAACTTTTAATTTTTTTTTGTAGCGGGTTATGGTAAGCCGTTTTAATGGAATTAAGCGAATTACTTTTAGCGAGTATTTTATTTGTGAATACGTACTCGGGTATTTGCCAACTTGAGGTACTGACTCACTGACTTAGATTGCGCAAATTATTCTTTAGTTTATTTTAAGTAGGCTTCCTTCAACATCCAATTTACGTGTACGTACAGTATAGGTACAGTACAGGTAACGCCTGAAATATGTATACACTTTTGAACCTTCTTATTATAATGGAGTAAGGTGCAAAAGTGTACACATATTTATGGCGTTGACTGTACATATGTAGTAGCAGTAGCAGGTACACCTCAAATCTGAAAGTTTGTCCATGTTACTGCTTCAATATTGAACTCTGTTGAAAATAGCGTTGATGCCATTTGCATGTGTGACCGCTAACACTATTAGTTAACTGTCACCACGTACCGGTCCGGAACTCGACCAAGTCCATTATACATTTATAAACAAAGAAACTTTTAACCTGTAGGTAGTATTTTCATTTTGGGAGATTAAAATATTTGGCACTTTCGGCACTCAAAACTGTCGGTTTCACTTAGTATACTAATACGTTCTTTTCATAATCATACGTTTATTATTCGACACCAAAAATATGTATACACTTTTGCACCTTACTACTTTTGAATATAGTCCAAAAATGTATAGATATTTTTGGTGTTGACTGTACGTTTTGTTTTGTAAAATAAGTCCCGCTGAGTCTCTTGCCGATCATATTTTTTCTCTGGATAGTGGTGTTAGGTTATTTATATATTAGAAACGGTGGTAGTTTTTTTCTGACGTTCATAAGTGTAGGTATTTTAATGTGCCTGAAATGGCCTGAATTGAATAAACAATATATATATATTTTTTTTTTACCTTTTATATACCTACCTATACCTAAACAGGGTTCTCCGTATGGCACCGACGCTGGTGCTGCGTGGCCATCCTCGTGCTGGTAGCCGGCACGGCGTGCGTGGCGGGCCCGCTGGCGCTCCGCGCGCCGCCGGGCGCGCCGCTGCACGAACGCCTCCGATTGGCGGAGCGGCTGCTACATGAGTCCCCCCTCATCGACGGACACAACGACCTACCCTGGAATATAAGGAAGTTTCTACATAACAGAATCAAAGATTTCAGGTTAGTTTAATTAGTTGACCGTTCAAGTACTTACCTTCTTTTTTTAAATGCGGTTTTTAGATCAAACTGACATTGAATGTAACGGCCTCCTAGCCTAATCAGTAGTAACCCTGCCCACGAAGTAAGAGGTCCCGGGTTCGAATCCTGGTCAGGGCATTTATTTGTGTGTTTATCACGGATATTTATTCTTGAGTTATGGATGTTTTCTATGTATTTAAGTAGTATTTATCTATAAGTATCGTCACCTAGTTCCCACAATACAAGCCCTTTTGAGCTTACTAATAAATAATACATTATATTTATTTATATAGTTTGACCAGGATTTGTGTCACTCCAAGCATGGACATAGAGCAGCATACCTACTGACTTTTTGCCACTAAAAAGTTAGCCAGACTATAAGATAGTTACGACTTATTGAGAGCACTATATACATAGGTAATTTACATACGTGCGTCCCCTGACACGAGCAAGGGCAGCATCCGGCGTAACCCTTGCATTTAATTAAATTGATGAGAGTCCGCGCCCACCTCCCAAATGTCCGAAACACCATTGTTCTGTGAACATGACTTACTAATAACTTGATCCATGTATACAAACATAATATGTAGATTCTATATTTTATAAATTATCGTCAATTACATACTTGGGCAGCTAATTTATTTATTAGCTTCATGACTGTGTGGGACGTTTTGTAACCGCCGTACAGTATCGCTACGTTGCGCGTTGTAGATATCAAATTTCGTAGCACGATTTCACTACGAGTAGGTATATCGCTTCATACACTATGAAAAGTACGAAAACACCAAAACTGTGATAGCAGCCTTTCTCACTACTGCTCACTAACGTATATGTAATAATATTTAATATATTTAGGTACAGGAACTACCGCTGATGGAAAAATTGTGTAGAGAATATCCGCAGGAGCTCGTTCGACTGAAGTTCGTTATTGTCCAAAATTTCCCATAAACGAAATATTTTTACCTTAATTATCTTTACTTAATTTTGTTACCACTAACGAGTATTTACGTCTCTCTCGGTGTCTATTTATTATATCATTGTGAGGCGTTTCAGAGTAAAAAACATAGAAGCCGAGTTCATGATACGACGAGGCTAGTATCGCCGGTAACCATAACTCTGGGCATCGTCCAACACATAGATAGCTATTCGGACCCCAGAGCAAAATATCTATCACCCGGGATTTGAATATTTAAATTCGTAAATATTTGTGTTTGTATATTTTTTAATTACCTAGGTGATAGCTAGTAGATAGTAAGGCTGTATGAATAGAAGATTTGATGGAAACAAGTAGGTAATAAATATTATTTTAATACAAATTAAGCACAAAGAATTAAAACGATCTATCGGGTTGACATTCAAAAGGCAGACTGAAGCGTGACAAGTTCAACTTCATAGAATTTAAATTATAACAAAATAGTATAAAAAGGTGGCAAATCAGCAAGTATAGTATTAATAAAAATGTGGGCAAAATTAGACGATTTAGTACTTTACGGAATTTCGTAAAATGTCATATTAAAATTATCTTACAATATTACTTTAGCAAGCATGTCGTAGTATGTCGAAATAAACGATAAATCAGGCATATACTTAGCCGTTTGAAGGATTATTGCCCCAATTACAAACCTCTAAACCTTAATGGTACCGTAGTATATCCATTAATCTTATACGAACTAGCCTCAATAGACAGGAATGACAACTAAGGAAAATTGCTATCTACTATTACTGGTCTCTCTTTTTCGTCTATGTTATCTCCTTTGCTTGCCTCACCAAGAATATTTCATCTCAACGAAGTTGTTTGCAAGCGCCAAGGACGTTATTACCTGAAGTTAATTGTTTCGGAATTACTCCGTCTACCTACTGGGTACAAAAGATTTTTTTGTGCTCCTGCAGGAAATTTACCCTTTACTGACTGAACTACGAGTAATGCACTTTGCTTTGATTTATGCACTAATTTAGTGCCAGGTGTTTCGAGACAAAGAGAGATGTCAATAAACTCAGACGGACGTTTTAATGAACATTTGGGAGTGAGTGTTTAACACATTGGTTCATGGAGGTATCCTAAATAATTAATATGATGTATTTTTGTATATTTTTTTCTTTATCCGTGTAAAGGGATCTAATTTCATTTTTAATCTAGTTTTAATATTAGTATATTTTTAAGTAGTTTTAGTTTGTGTAGTAATTTATAACGTTTTTCCCCAATTAAAATAGAAATTAAGCATACATAACTTTATTGGCAGAAAACAAGATACATGAACATGATAGGATAAAAATTAAACTAAACCTATAAATAAAAACTAATTTTAAAATTAAGCTAAATAAAAAAAAAGATTAAACTTGTGCTTGTATATACACGGTGGGCTGTTAAACTTAAAACCCGACGGATCTTAACCACGCATTTCTGAGACCAAAGGAAGGATAAAACATTATATAACTGTAGGCCGATTTCACTGTCTTTTTTTTGTGGTTTGTGCACATGAACCACTTTATTAATAATAATGACATTATCGCCTAAAACGAATCTGTTGTTTTTTTTCAAAAAAAAAGTTTATGCAAAGTGTTCTTCGTCACTTTGATATCTGTCAGTAAGGATGTGTAAACTATTGGTATTAACCACGTATTAACTCTGAAACTAGGCGTATTCCAAAAAAAATTATAGGACATTTTAGTCTCTAAATATGATCTGGAATACACTGTTAAAATCTGTCGGGCTTTAACAGCCCTATACACATAGACTAAGCACATTTCTTATTGCTGTTGTTGTTGTAATCCTAGGGCACCCCGGAGGTGCATAGGGCCCGCACAAGATCCTTCCACGCCTTTCTGTCCTGAGCCACCGTCTTGGCCTCTCTCCAGTTTACATTTCTTATTATTTAAACATAAATCAAAACTCCGATTATTATGTACCTTACCTCCCAAAAGATGAACCGAAGATCTGGTCAAAGATGAGGGAGTACCTACTCTAAATGAGGGCGATCTTTGGAGAAAATCAGAGGATTTTGCATGACAATTGGATGATATATATTGATAACTAGCTTTTGCCCGCGACTTCGTCTGCGTGGAATTAATAATCCCCCGTTAATTAATGAATTCTGGATATCAACTATTCTATATCCTTCCCCAGAGCTCAAATCTCCAGCGTTCAACGGTTATTGATTCCTCATACAAACTTTCAACTCCATTTTCACCCCTTCCAGTGTTGATTTTGGGGATAAAAACTATCCTATATCCTTTCTCGGCACTCAAACTACCTCTATACAAAATTTCATCAAAATCCGTTTAGCCGTTTTCACGTGATGCGCGGTCAAATAAACAGACAAACAGATAAACAGACAAACAGACAAACATTCTAAAAACTGTTGGAACGTGTTCTGTTATCGATTCTAAGTATCCCCAGCCAATCTTTTTTCGAATATCTTCCTCCACTTTCGAGTAGCCTCTTCAGCTTTATTATATGAATAGATAAATTACAATGGAATATACCGAGTGTTTATTGGATATTACCTCGAATTGAAGCCTGACGCATTATAAATCGATATTGTAATAAATATTGAGTTAATGCTTTAGTTAACATAGAGAAATTGATTTTTTTTCTTCGGGCCGCAATGTATTGCGTATACTTACACTTATTGGCACATCATCAGTTGTGTTGTGACATTTTAGAGCAAAGTAATCATGTAGGTAGCGACACATTGCATGCTGAAATATTTTATATTGAAAATTGAAAGTCGATTTTTTTTATAAAACATATAGAAGTATGTTTATTAGAGTCTATACTAACAAACTCCGACTGTGAAGAAATACGGTTGTGGTGAATTACCAATGTGAAAAATAAAAATCGTGCAGAAACGCGTATTGGAAAAAAGGCGTTTGTATAGAATCAATTAATGTGAAGAAAAACCAATGCGGTGAATTACTAATGTGCAACTTCAATATTGTGCAGTATCTAGAGTTGGAAGAAAAGCGTATGTGAGGTCGCTAGAATAATCCTAACTAACTACCCTTGGCGTATGAGGTGATATCAAAAATACACACTATATCTGAAATTCCATCCAGAGCAGGCACTTAAAAAACGATTGTATTAATTGTACTACATATTTTATTGCTCGGTGCCATATCCATGCGAAATTTATAGAGGTGTGTATTAAATAAATTTGTTTCAGATTCGACGAGGATCTACGGACGATATCACCGTGGGCTACCAGTTCATGGAGCCACACAGATTTGCCGCGATTAAAACAAGGGAGGGTCGCCGGACAGGTAAGTACAATTTATTGGTACGGAGGTCCATTCTCGAATGAACACATGACTTATTGGTATTAAATTGGAATGGTATTATAGCATTAATAGCACTCATAGCCGACATGTGATTGAGAAACGGAATATGTGCAAAAGTTAAGCACTGGTGATAGAATTTAGTTAGAATTATTTGGCATAGTATTAGGACAAAGAAATTATTATTCGTCTCAACAGGATTACTCTACAAGGTGACTTCGTACTACAAGACAATCAAACCTGAATCTATTAATGATTTCACTATGGGAGCAACTTTGTAAAAAAATTAAAAAATGTGCTGTTCCATAGAAAAGGTCAAGGAGAGGTAGACGAGTATGTAGTACGAGTATGTGATAAGCAACTTTTGTGTAAAATGAAAAAAGTAGATACAGTATAAACAAGAAATCTAATTAGGTATTCGTCATCGAATAGCACTTTTGAAATTAATTTACTGTCAAACTTCTTCACCGCATGCTACACCGCAGCGCGTAGCATAGTGTTCTGCTGTCTAACATAAATTTGTAATGTATGTCCACCAACACTCATGGGTCGTGATTTGACATGTATATAAAACTATGTTTTATAAAGGAATAAGTGAAATGAAATGAAATTTGCGCCATAAGATATTAAGGGATATTTTTAATAAAATTGCTATATTACATTAGATTTACTGCTTTCACCGCCATCCAGTCCACGCCAATATCATATTTATTAAACGACTCTAGGGCGACCGCCCTCAGATGATTAATTTTAATCACGAGATGTCGTAAAATTCTAAATCACGGCCCTCAAATCGTATTTGTGTCATAGGCTATAGGTACGTCGTGTTTCGTGTTTATATGATTTTGTAACTTTTGATACAATTATTGGAATGAATATTGTAATTTAAATGTAAATTAGGGTGTTCTTTTTTTAGTGACTCCAAATTCCAAAACGTTACTTAATATAAAAGTACAGTTTTAATTTTAATTAGAAGGATTTATATAGTACAGATAAATAGTTCTATCATCTTTAATACTTGCTGTTGGATAAGCCCACATTTTTAAAATGAGGTTTCAAGAAAACAAAAATGGATATAATCCGGTTGGATTAGAATAGGTGTATTCGAACAATAAGTAAACAATATTACAGGGGTTTCTTAACGGTTTCCACGAGACTTACAAATTGTAACCCCAATATTGTAAGTTACAATATTGTGGTTTACGAGGGCTTAAGTCTACTTAGTACTGAAAATCATAAATAGGTAAATCGTAAAAAATATATAAATGTTGAGATTTAAATTAAGTTAATGTGGATTAAAAATTTATCTGAATAAAAAAAATTCATCAAGGTGAATATATTAAGTTATTATATGTATATTGTATTTTCAAGATACAAATCCTTCTAATATAAAATTTAGTATTCTAATATGATATAAAAAAAGTATTTTAATTTTAAACGTCTGTAGTTACGCACATGTACAAAATACAAAACACTGTCGTAAAATATCATTTATTTTTAACAAACCGAACATCTTATTCTCATTCAACGCCATGTGGGCTCGTGCGTGATATTTAATCAAGTTTGTGTCTTCTGTCCCCAGTTCTGGGCTGCGTACGTGCCGTGCGACGCGCAGCACCGCGACGCGGTGCAGCTGACGTTCGAGCAAATTGATCTCATACAGCGGCTCACGGATAAATACCACCCGCAGCTCACGCTCTGCACCTCTGCCGACGGTAACCTGCTTATTAAATATTTCCCTTGTCCAGTGTCATAACCACTGCCGTTGGTTGGCTAGTGACAGCAACTTTATTATTTTAATAAGTATCATATTAACCGTTATATTTTCTTTATAGGGACAATATGTAAAGTGCCATACATACATGATTTACATACCTTAGGGAGATGAAGAAGATTTTCAGTACTACGTTAAAAGTTGTTTGTTGCTGTAACATATGCTCAATTAAAAGTAATTATGCAAACTCTCGGCGAGCGAAAGGCATTGTCCACATACTTTTTTTAGATTAACATTTCACAAAAGACGGATTGTTATAACGAAGCAGCTGTACAATCAGATTTATACTTTTTGGGTAATCTACTCTTTACATCCGGGCTATTTGCATGAAAAACTCGTTGTCTTGACTGTGAGACATAAAAAAACCTAAATGGTTTTAATTAATTTCCATTGGCGAGTTTCTTTTTGCACCATTGTTTAGGTATTTAAATTAAGTCAATTTAAATAAAAGTACGTCCCTAAGGATATATTTTATCTAACAACCTACATTCAATAAACTATTCTAGGGCTGGCTGTTATACACTTATCAACCCATTTGTGGCAAAATAACGTTATGTGTGCTACTACTGCTACGCCGTAACATCATTTTTTTATAAGACTATTAGCAAACAAGCAGACGAGCCGCCTGATGGGAAGCGGTCAACGCCGCCCATGAACATAAACAACATCAAGGTAGCCGCTTATATGCGTTGCCGACATTTTATTTTTCCGCTATGTTGCGAAAGCCATAGTCTTTTGGCGTTCGGGTGTCACACGAGCCTCAAATGTTCGTCGTGGGTTTTTAAGCTATAAAACATTTCATGAGTGCTTGATGAGAGGCATTATAACTTGGAAAAAGTCGACACTCAAAAGTTAAGACACTTAACTCCCAGTGTTCCCTTAAAATGCGCACCTTATTTAATAAATATGGCGTAGAGCGCACATTTATCTTTCCGACAAAGTAATATTTTTATAAATGTAATTTAATGTTCATTCCCATATTAATTCATTTCATTACACGTGCAAATATTTTATTTTGGAAGCCTCATTATTTGAACTGTCATTACCGCACATTATTAAATTTTCTTCATAATTTACAATATGTAAGTGGGTTAATAAGGGTGTAATCGTTTGGTGAAGATTTCGAACTTATTCCTTATTTTTTTAATTGTGAATCCTGTTAAATATTGTATATATACCAAATAATATGAGAATTTTAATAGTTCAATTTTAAAATAAACAATTAACAAGACTGATTAGACACCTTTATCTCTCGACTGCTTGATATATCGTATTTGCCGATTTTTTTGCAATTGGGATGCAATAGAGTTTTAATATACCTTGTATACATAAGTTTCAGGTACTATAATACCTAGCATTTAATTAACCACGTCGAAACAGAAATACAAAATGATAATATTAATAACAAACACACCCATACCAACATAAAAGGTATTAAATATATTCAGCTATCTCGTAGCACAATGAACCGTTAGTACAGCAACATGTCATTATTCACCGAAAAAATTGGCGAGTGTAATCATGTGTGATCACAGATATAGTATCGGCGCACGCGAACCACCGCATGTGCTCGCTGGTGGGCGTCGAAGGGGGCCACGCGATCGGCGGCTCGCTCGGGGTCCTCAGGACCCTGTACCAAGTGGGGGTGCGCTATCTCACACTGACCTCCACCTGTGACACCCCCTGGGCTGAGTGCGCCTCTGCCGACCGAATAGAGCCTTCGCCACGCGGTGGACTTACGCCCTTTGGAAAGGTGTGTACCTTTATTGTTATGACATGTTCAAGACCCAATTACTTTTTTAGTGAAAAATGGAGTGGGGAACATAGGGGCCCATTTCTCGGAAGGTATTTTTATTAGTCTAATATTGTTCGCGTTCGCGAATTGCGCCCCAACATTGAAAGTAATAAGTATGGCAGAGTGCAACTATGTGGATTAAAAGATTAATGATCACATTTTTTGTTTCTTAAGCATAGTGGATTTAAACGTCATGCTCTATGGAAACCCCACTATCTGCTTTGTGATTTACTAAAACATGCTGATGTACACAATATGTACCTACTGAATTTGTACATACTAACTTCAAAAAATGTTTACCTCAATAGATTAAGAGTACAGTCGACTTCACAGACATATTTACACTTTTGATGTTTTATGTTATTATTTTTCCTATGCAGCGCCGAATTCCGGCTTATCTGTCTGTAGTCTTCATCTTTATTTAAGAAGTTGTAATCTCTTTTATTGCAAATTCCTGAAGGAAGCTCGTTAGGACTGGATTTATTGTCCGATCCCTTTTATTAAAGTCGTTAGGTCGTTTTAAAGTTTTTAAAAACAAATAGTGCTCAATTTGATTCTACTTTCCTTCTTAGAGTTTTATCAGAATGTTTATTTAATAACTGCTTGGTATGTTTTATGTATATTTATTCAGTAGATTAGAGCAGTGAGCAAGTGAAAATCTGTGATTTCTTCTACCTCTCCAAAAAAATAGGTGGTAGGTAGGCATGCTTACAATAAGTGGGTACCTACAACACAACCCTTAGGTAGGTAGTTGCATAGCTGTCCGGGTAAGATTCATACATACTCATTGGAAATAGAATAGGTGTTTGAAGAGCCATATGTGTTCGCAAGTATGACCTTTTTTTCATAAATATTGCGAAAAATTATTGAAATAACGCTACTGAATACTTACGACAGAAATATCAATAGGTACGTGTAGCGGTAGGTAAAATAGTCCATACTCGAAGTAACATTGAAGCAGGTACTCAAAACGCAACCATAAAGATTGAGACGTCGAGTAGAGTGAGTGTGCCATAATCATAAACATCCTGCCGCACCGCAATATTTCGCTTTGTATCAACTCCAGCTGCTTGCGAAGCAGACTCTTTGTTTTCCTTGCAACGATACTTTTCGAAATATTTTCTTTTGTTCGAACAACTCTCAGCGCGTAACGCAGACTCGTAAGCATCACTTACAAACTTTCCAAATAACAAAATAACAAGTCGTAAAAAACATATGGATCGTTAGGTTAGAGGACATTTTCATCTTTAACGACTGAATAAAACATAGATACCGCTTATACGATTACCTTTTTTGATAACCCAAAAAGCTCGTTGAATCGGTGTAGGTAGACATAAAGGCCAGATGATGGATCTTTAAGGTTAAAGGATTTTTCCTTGTCAAGGATATTATCTGTGCTGAAACTTGTGGAAGTATTCATGTCCATTAGCATAATAATACCGACTCACGACTAAAGGTTTTTAGGGTTCCGTAACTCAGAAAAGTGATCACTTTGTTGTCCGTCTGTCTGTCTGTCAATACCCTTTATCTCAGAAACGGGATAAGTTATCAAGTTCAAATTAACATCAAATACATGTACTTAGGTATAAGTGCGGTCCCTTGGAAGTTGTGAAACAAATCAAACTTCTAAGTTAACGCAATCCAAAGACATGGCTATATGAGCCTTCTTTTCTAACACTTCGCAAAGGAATCAAAATCTGTAGGTTACTACCCATAAACCTAGAGTCATGAAATATGGCAAGGGGGGTCTTACAGCACAAGTAAAGGCCGTTAGCACAAGTGAAATAGTTAATTCGTGGTTTCATCAGAACTTTTTTTTTGAGATTTTAACAGGATTATGTACAGTTGATAAACTAATCGCAACCTATGTTAATCAATGGAGACAACCGTTTTTCTAAGGCAAAGTCAAAGTTTGACACCCATTCTAATTTTTCTTTCCTTACATTTTTTGTGACTGTTAAAATTGTTTGACCCTCAGGACACAAATCTAACTCACACTTGTTTTTTTTTTAATTATATTAAAGAAAAAATCTCTGCCTACGTAATATGAAAAATATACATGTAGACATGTAAAAGTAAACTAACATGTAAAAATAAACTTTTCACTGCTGTTGAGGCTGCGCGATGACAGGCTAGGCCGCAATGCAAAAGAGCCATTTTGTTTATCTATAACCATTTTGTCTTATTATATGTATTAGTAGATACGTGGTGGTTAGTAGGTAGGTAAATATAATTAGGTAAGTACCTTAAATAACTAGATTATTAATATTATGCAAATTCTATCACAAGTAAGTTGTTCTTTATGTTTCATTAAATCCTTATCAAAATAATCGCCATAAATGCCATTTAGAATATTCTTTTTTGTTATTCTTGTCAGACCTTTATCATGTGTATCTATCCGCGGAGCCACCGTCAAAATCCGAATTTGAAGCTGACAGTGAGTAGGTACTCGTAGATGGTAAAAACATTAAAGAGTAAAAACACACTTTCGGGGCGATAATCTCTGGAAATATTTATGTACAAGTGTAGGTTTTCTTCACCAAACAGCTTTATATCTTATCCCTTCCTCCTAACTATTTATATGTGTTTGATGAAGAAAACCATTCAGACGGTACTTGCTTTGTAAAAAATAGTTGTAAGAAACCTTTCGTTGTAAGAAGTTTTTTGAACACATTTCGAGTACGTACCTAATGTGCAACATCATATTTGCAAATACAGCAAAAAATCTAATCCGAGTAAATTGGTATTGATACTCCACATAAACCCCCACCATTATATCAAATTTTTAATCTACGAATAAATGCAGGGCATGACAAAATTATGAAGGTTTTGATTACCGAACCCTAAAAAGTCTCATATTATTCCTTTAAGTTAAGAAACTATAAAGGTGCACAGCATTAAGCCTTACTTTCCATTGTATCCGAGTTGCGCGCACTTCAATAGCAAAGAGCAACGCCGAGCGTACAATTTCGATACGACAGAAATGGAGCGCCATCAAATACCCGGCTGGCACCGGTTCCTAACGTAACTACCCCGGGCTATTTCACTACTTGCACTGCTTTCCACATCCATTTCAGAACCAAACTATTGTAGGTATTATATTCCAGGCGGCGCCTAGCAATTAATTAAACTAGGTAAACTTAAACAGACTGCATGAAAGAACAATGCCTATGTAGCCAGCCTTTCAATTTATTACGAACAAGGAAAGCTTAATAATAACAAAGCAATACCATATTTTTTTACTATGGATAGCTGATGAAACAAAGTTGAATCGTATTATTATAAAAGTATATGTAATACTTATTAAATTTGGGATGAAATATGGTTACGCAACGAATATGCGTAATAGTATGGTCTAATTAAAAAAAAGTATGGAAGTAAGTCGTGTAGTCGTGGTTCTTTTTGGATTCGTTAGAGGGCGCAACTAGATTGTTTCCCCCGAGTTGCACCGTTTCTATTATATACGGAAGACTGTTAAATTTTAGGTGTAAACTATAAAGTGCTGTAATTTTGGAGTAAGTTAAAAGCTATTGGGTTCAAGCTTAGTAGTGTATAGAGAACAGCTTGGTGCATAGTGTATCTTAATTAAAAAGATGTGCGATGTATGACACCCTTTAAAAAAATTTTTTTTCGATTGCGGCTCGAGGATAAGTCAGTCGGTTGGTGCGACTTCAAGTTAAGCTTTTTAAAGCATTATAAACATTCAGTTAAATTTGCACGCCTGGGCAAATTATGGAACATGTATTTTTGATTATTTTGTTATTTTAAATTGGAAAGGGAAATTAAGAGACACGTGAAAATTTTAAGAACAGTACTTATCTAAAGACACTACATTTGCACTAAATAAAAAATAGGATTTTTTTACCGGAAGTTTGTCAAAAAGTAAATATAATTTATTGCAACGAACTGCAAGCAACGGTGGGTGGTAGCACGCGGCGCGGGGCGCGCGGGGCGGGGAGATAGCGCAGCGCGCAGCAATTGTTTTACTCCCGCCGTACGTTGAGACCGTTCGTTCGACACTTTTAACGGGCAACCAGCATAGATCTCATATAAGTTAGAGATACCCAATCAGCACGCCAAATGTGGCACAGTAAAACGAGCCGAAGAGAGCCGAGCAAAGCCCGATCGTTCCGGGGACGCTATTCACACAGGACTAACAAACGTTTCGTTAAAGTATTAACAGTGTAAGTGAGACTAGGGCACAATTGGCGTTAGGAAGTAAAAGTTTCATAAATATAAACCGAACTGACAGCATTGAGGCATAAGCCTAGTGGAGTAATTGTTGTTTTATTTAATTACGAAAGTCAGAAAATAATTAAAACTTACTAAAAAATATACACAAATTACTAAAAAATATGGTAATAAAATTAAAGAGAAAGATAACTGTATTCTTCGTTTCAAAATCAAATTTACATAACCCCTCCAAGGGTCCACCACTTTCTTATTCATGATAATTTTATTATTAGATTTTAGCTAGTACGGCTCGTATGCTTCTGCCGGACAAAAAGCTGGCAACCCATCTGCACAATCCCTCAAGCAGTCCGTAAGCTGGGAACTTCGACAGAAGACCCTGATGCCAGACCCGATCTAAAGCCTTAGCTATATCAAGGCTGACTGGGTAATTTGCGGAAAAAATGTACCTTTACTTAGTCCCAACTGTCCCAAAATTTACATACAAAATAATTCGTTACGTTCATAAAAAAAGTGTAACGAAACTGACAAATTATCAGTTTCGTTACATTTTTTTATGAACGTAACGAATTTTTTGGATGTTAATTTTGGGACAGTTGGGCCATTTTTTTTTATTCTACCAGATTCGATAGAGCTCATGATTCTGCATGCGACAGACTCAAAATATATATGAAATAAAATAAAAAAGTAAAGGTACATTTTTTCTGCAAATTACCCGACTGCCAATGACTCAATGGGTAGTCACCACTCGTACTCGCGGCTAGGGGGCTTAACCAGTTTTGTATGAAAATGAAAACTTTTATGTTTAACGTGCTGTTTTTTTATGCCAATCGATTTCATTCCTATCCAGTATTAATAGTTTCGTAGGGGCCAACTAGCGGTAATGTACTAAAAAGCCACAAATTGAAGATGTTTTTTTTTCATACATTTACTATGGAGAATTTATTTTCATTTTTCTATCACGCCAATCAGCCATTACAGTAAAAGCATTCAAAATATCAAAAAATAGGGTTTCAAAGCAGTAAATATATGTAAAATTGTTCTTCAATTTGTGGCTCAAGTAGTAAGTTGGCCCCATAGAAACTATTAATACTGAACAGGAATGGGATCGATTGGCATAAAAAAATAGCATGTGAAAAATAAAAAGTTTTCTTTTTCATGCAAAATGTATGGGGAAAACTTTTCTCGATTTGTGACTTTTCTGGAATTTATTTTTGGTCTTATACAAGCTTTTGATCCTGGATAGGAATGGGATCAAATGGCATCAAAAAAAGAGTGTGTCAAAAATGTTTTTTCTAAAATCTGTAAACGCGAATCTTCGTCAATTTGAAATCGAGGGAAGGTCTTTAAAGACCATTTTCGCGTAGCAGCACGGGATCTGGTAGCTGCCCTGACTGACCCAAAAAGAAAATCCATCCTGTATAGTTAATAATTTCATAATATTTTTTAACTACCTACCATATGAAGGCAATTTAATAAAATACACACTATAAAAATCGATTAAAACCAACTAATAAACGAAATAGATATAATTATGAAGTTATCAATATTTATTACAAAATCAATCAAAAAATTACAAATAATAAAGTAATTGATCCAAGAGCGACTCCATTGCTCTTATTTGCCATGTGATTTTGTAATGTCAGTTGAACGTAAGGTAAAATTTTATCATATCTTTCTTTTAATCTGTAATACAATCTTAACGATGTTAAATAATTCGCACTGGCCGGTCACAATGTTTTACTTTTAGGAAAATCTTGTTCGAGTCTAGGCCTCTTTAATATATTATCTCGATGTTCTCGAAAATTGCACGAATTAACGTCCTCACTAAATAAGCTCTGTAAGAATTGAGTTTTCGTTTATGAAATATTAATAAATGTATATAGACCTAAAGTACTTTTATTGCAATAACAAGACTTCAAACTATCTTACCAAATGCGATCCATGTGCATTGTCATTATTAGCAATTTTTGATTTCAAATCGTTACCGGACTCTTACCCGCTTATTCATAAACGTGTTCCAATCCTTATTTAGTTAAATTATGTTTTGTTAGTTTCTAACAAACACAAACACAGCTATAACACTATAAATAAAAACAAGCTTGCTGTCAGAAGATGTCGTATCCGCAAAGCATATAAGTCATTTTTTGGTCAGGGTATTCATATTTATAACAAGTTACCCGTCGATGTTTTGAATCTATCATTTCCCGCTCTTAAGAAATACTTCAAAAAAAACTTTAATGTCAAAGGGTTATTACAGGGTCGAGGACTATATGACAGACATATATGCATGGCCCAAACCAGAAACTATAAAATCATCTAGCATTTAGAGGACACAGTTCAGGTAAGAAGGCATATCAAACGTTTTGCGAAGCAGTCAGATTTGGATTTTATTTTATTTTTCATTTTAATTACACAATAGGCAGGCACATGTCTGTCTTTCAAGCTGTTTTGATATGCCTTTTTGAAGAACTACACATTATTGTATATAGTATCTTTAATGTATTTGTATTACTGTTTTGAAAAAATAAGTCACGCCGAGTTTCTTGCCGGTAATAAGTAATACTTCTCGGGTCAGAGGTGTAGAGTTAGAACCGGTGGTAGTTTCTTTTTCTGTCTGACGTTCATAAGTGCATTGTAATGTGCCTAAATTGAAGAATAAATATCTTTTATCTTTTACTGTCAAATTGACAGATAAGGTCAAAAGATGATTTAGTTAAATGAGGTTTGAAGTAAGTTTATGAATATGTGGGTTAAGGTTTAGCGCTTAAGTTGGTTTAATAATTATTTATTTTAAAATTTAAAATTACGTCAAATTTTGCTAAATACCTATTTGAAATACTGGAGAGATATTATTGTTTTGTTTCAATTATAATTCTTATTGAGAAAAAATATAATTTTAAACAAAAAAAGAACCGACTTCACTTAGGATCCGCTATTTCAAGAGGAAGTGGCCGAGTTGCTGTAAAAAATAGTGAAATCACTATAGGCGTGCCTATAATAGTTGAAGAGTTCCCTCGATTTCTCCAGGATCCCATCATAAGATCCCGACTTGGTGACAATGGGACCATCTAGGAGTTATACCCGTTCGATTAAAAAAATGATTTTGAAAATCGGTTCACGATTCACGGAGATATCGAGTAACATACATACAAAAAAATATAAATAAAAATTCAGTCCAATTGAGAACCTCCTCCTTATTTGAAGTCGGTTAAAAATAGGTGTTGTTTTAATATTAAGATAAATTATTGTTTTTTTTTTTTCATTTATATAACTTATTGATAAAAAATAGGTGTCGTTTTAATATTTAAAGTCTCTCATAATAAAAACCTCATCAACATCAGCAGCATATATACGCCCCACTGCTAGTCAGAGGCCTTCTCTCAGAATGATAGAGCGTGCAGATTAGGACTTCACACACCTCATTGAACTGCTTCGTAAGTCTGGTGAAAAACGTTTTTACGAATTTAACAAACTTGCGGCGTACCTGTATTTAATTTGTTGAATGTCTTTCTGCATACTCAGAAACCCTACTATTTTTGCAGTACATGTCACTACTCTTGCCTCAAGAGCCGTGCTTCGTCAGTACGTCTACGCGCTTTCCTTCTCTTGCCATTAATCACGCCGTTGTCGCTTCTGTGTATTTATTGTTATTGCTCTACGTTTTTGGTACTTGATTACAGAACTGCATGTTCCGTTTAAAAATGTCAATTTTTTATTGCGTGCGAATGTAAACGAAATCAAATGAATATGATTGCGTCAAATTCCAAAAGTATTAAAATTTCCTTTTTAGTACAACGACAGTAAAAACATGAAAAACTACTTTCCGGGTGTCGCACCCTGGTGCGAATTTGATATTGGATTTAGTATTTTTTTCTAATTATTTACTCAATTTGCACCGAGTACAATACTTTCTCCAGACCCGCAATGGCCAAAATAATATTTTTTGTTATGTTGTTTTTTTTTACCTGTTCCGTAGCTTAAATTAATATAAGTAACACGTGCAAATTTAGATATACGTGTTTTAAAACGTACGCCAAATTACGCCGAGTACACCACTTTTCTCTTCGTAGTTATAACCATTACATTGTTTTCAACCGATTTCACCCCTTTCCGGGGGGTGAATTTAGTAGGGGTTGTATAAAGTTCGATTTTTAGCCCATACAAAACAATCCGAAGTGATTTTATTAGTCTTTAGAATTAGTTCCTGACTTTAGTGAAATTTGATCTAGTTTGACTAGACTATAACTTACGCATATTCGTTTGATATGATATACCTACTAGATATGTATGAATGCATGGGCAGTTCGGATAATTTAGACTACTGATTTAAGATATCCTGAACACATAATATTATTAACTACTTGACATATTAAGGATGGTTCACGCTGTAACGTTCCGCGTCCTACACGACTCTCTTTTTTACCCGTACAATGTAGATATTGTAGATCAAAGAGCCTCACGATAATTGACTATGAAATTATGATCAGGTGGTGGTGAAGGAGATGAACCGACTCGGTATGCTAGTGGACCTCTCGCACGTGTCAGAGCGCACGATGCGCGACGCGCTCCTGGCGTCGCGCGCGCCGGTCATCTTCTCGCACTCGTCTGCGCGCGCGCTCTGCAACGTCACGCGGAACGTGCCCGACTCCGTGCTGCGGCTCTTGGCTGCCAACAAGGGGCTCATCATGGTCAATTTCTACACGTCGTTTCTTACGTGCAGAGAGACGGCTACAGTGCAAAATGCTATTGGTAATCCTCACACACAATCACAAGAGAATTTTTTTTAAACAGTCACCCGATATCGTAATACGTATGAAGGCTTCGGCAAGTTAATCTTCTATAAAATTTTCTTGCCTTTTCAATTGTCCTCGTTTTCATGATGGATTAGGTATATCTTTAACACTTTTACTTACATTCTATTAATTTGCAGCACATATAAATCACATACGCGATGTTGCTGGAGTTGACAGCGTGGGGCTTGGAGCTGGCTACGATGGCATCAACTAGTAAGTGTCCTTTTCACCAACCTATTTCTTTTACTCTCAGTAAAGTTTGTTTCTAAATTTACTTCATTCAACAGCACGCCGCAAGGACTAGAAGACGTATCATCGTACCCTTTACTTTTCGCCGAGCTAATGGAGTCCGGTTGGAGTATAGAAGACCTTAAAAAGTTAGCAGGTTTGAACCTTCTACGGGTGTTAGGAGCCGCGGAGCGCGTAGCACAGGAGCTCGCTTCTGCGCACGTCACTCCATATGAAGAGGTGCCGCCAAGAACACTGGACACACATAATTGCTCGAGTCAAGACCTCTAAATCAAATAAACGCGTACCTACTATCTATTTGATTAGCTGCAGTAGAGTACAGGCGGCCCGATTCGACTCAAAGATCCACTCAAAAGTTCGAAAATCCAAATGGGTTTCCGTCAGCTGACTATTGAGAACTAAGTCGGTGCCAACATATTTTCGAACTAAAGGAAAGCAAACCCAAACTTTCATTAACTGCGGCTATTGTCGCGTATTCCAAGCTTTAATATTTCCGTAGGTTTATTCATTAATTCCATAATTAGTAATTATATATCATGTAGTTATACTCGATCTGGTCATCGTCCGTTTATTACAAGTTGAAATTTAATAGCCTGTTGTTCGTCGTAATTCATGTAATTAGCTTAGACTACTTAGTTAAATAAGACAATAGTCATGCGTTTAAAAATATTTAGTACATTTGCGAAGGTAAATATTAGAAATCCTTTATTTAACATAGGTTTGGCAATAATACTTGTGTTACAAAATAGCACTGAAAGTGCGTATTAAAATCAGCAGGTCCGAAGTATTGTCAAATGAGGTGGCTTTAAAATGCAGGTGTATTTCAGACAACAATTTACATGCCAAAGTTCTGTTATTTGGACTTTAGGTAACACATTAATCTAGTCGTTTTTTAATAGATAATAAGGTGAGTAAATATTGAAGCAAATCAAATTATTTATTTGAATATTTTTTTAATTTGCAATTTTTAAAGTAGTTACACTTCAATGTGCCTATGTCCTTTAGAATATGGTCAACGGTGCTTAGCCGTTTCAAAACTCAGAGATTGCATACTCGTACATAAACTTAAGAAAATTCGACGGGTGCCGCCGTGACCGGGTGGTATAAAGGACAGAGTGTCAGCCGCGAAAGCTGAAGTCTGTAAATCCGGCCACAGACACGTCATATGGTCACTTTTTCTGAAGTATTATGACATCTATTATATTTCACTTTATAAGATAACACGGTAAGTATTAATGCTCTATTAAAAAGCCGTTTTAAATCTAATCTCCACAATTCTCCTAAAGTCACCTCATTTGGCCGCACCCGATATAAAGTAAATGTCAAACACTGTACTAAGGAACACATACATTTAACAAGGATACTCCCTTTCTACGTACCAAATTTCAATTAAAATATTTAATAGAAAGACTGGAACAGAATTTAAAATAAGCTCACCTTTTCTCTTCTGCAAAAAATGTATAGGATCTTGAATATATCTTTAGCAATACTACATTAAGACTTTTTTCTCATTACGTTACTAATTAATTACTATGTAATTTAAAAATACACATTCAAAAAAGAAGTTTCTCTATACTTATGTATCACAAATCAAATAGGCATTAGGTATAATAGGTACTACCTTTAAAATATAATGTTGCTTTATAATGTAAGTTATATAGTTTCCAGCCGTTAGGAAGATAATTCTGTCAATTCAATACTTACATTCATGTAAAACTGAAACAGGTCAACTTTTTCGGGCGGTAGAAATGCCTATGGAGGAACCTGGCACGGAAGGGCATAACTTTAAAACTTAATATTTATTTTGTAAGTATAAATAGCATAGTCCCTAGCACATTATGGTAATTGCCAATACCCTAACAGGGTGCCATACCATGTGATACTATCTTATAATATTGTAACAACTGAATTGTACCATGGTTTGCAATAAACGTTTATCTTACCTAATCATGATCTCCAGTAGGTCCTGAGAACACGACTTATGACGATTGTGTTATTATATAAGAGCCTTGAAATATATATATTTAATCGCTGTTTTCTCATCTTTTTTACAAATTTAGACAGACGAAAATTGCGATTATACCATACAGTCATTTATAATGTATACGTGATCCAGGTTTTTCTTATAAATTTACCTCCTTACTTTAATGAAACCGACGGAACAGAAGATAATTAGAGTAACTTAATAATTATTTTTAAAAATAAGCATTGACATCGAGTTCTTATATAACTATATTCACTTCATTATAATAGATTAATTAAGATATTTATAAAATAAAACAACTTTGAACGGATTATATCGCGTATACTGAATTTTAAATTACATCCCGACGTTTCGAACACTTTACAGCGTTCGTGGTCACGGGTCGACTGAGGAAAACATATTTACCCACATCTAAAATTACAATGTACAAAAGACTACCCACATGTATAACACTAAATGCAAACAAATAAAGGTGAGTGTACATGCCAGAAGGGCAAATAAAGCTAGTTCTACAATAGCTAATTATCGATCTACTACAAACTTTAATTAATTAATTTAAAAGGTAGCAAACAAACTGTTAAATTTAGAAATTAATAGGTCTACATTATTTTACAAAATAGAGCAATATATGTTAACACTATCCAACGCTATGGCCGCTATGGCTATACCTTAGGGCGTACTGTGTATAGAAAACCAACTCATACAGATAGGTATCTAAATGGCAGTTCACACCACCATCCGAGTCAGCTAGCTACTGTAGGCAATTCTTTGTTTCAGAGAGCCCAGAGGATATGTGACGAGCGGCACCTGCCAGCGGAGCTCCGGCATGCCAAGGGTGCACTCCAAGCGAACGGGCTCAAGGTGCCGCGGCTCAATCAGAGGACTCGGATGAAACTTCCTACGGTCGAGCGACAACCGGCCATCCTGCCTTTTGTTAGAGGAGTTACCGATAAGATCAGCCACATACTGAAGCGGGCATCTATCAAAACTTATTTCAAGCCGTTGAAGAAGATGTCACAATTCCTGAGGCCCGTGAAAAGTAACACCCCTCTGCAAACTGCAGGAGTCTACAGGCTGGATTGTGAGTGTGGGCTCTCATATGTGGGCCAAACAAAACGGAGCATCTCCACTCGGGTGAAGGAACATGTAGCCGATGTTAAGCACCGTCGACCTAGGTCTGCAGTCTGCGATCATGTCATGGATAAGCCCAATCACTCAATTAAGTTTGACAAGCCTCTAGTCCTCGCCAAGGAGAAACGATATATTCCCAGGATGCTGCGGGAGGCTATTGAGATTAAGAAATATCCAAACTTCAACAGGGAGGAGGGCTTTTCTTTACCACCGGCTTGGGATCCAGTGGTTCATTTGATCAAAGAGCAAGCAAGACACACGACTGTGAGGCCATAGCGTTGGATAGTGTTAACATATATTGCTCTATTTTGTAAAATAATGTAGACCTATTAATTTCTAAATTTAACAGTTTGTTTGCTACCTTTTAAATTAATTAATTAAAGTTTGTAGTAGATCGATAATTAGCTATTGTAGAACTAGCTTTATTTGCCCTTCTGGCATGTACACTCACCTTTATTTGTTTGCATTTAGTGTTATACATGTGGGTAGTCTTTTGTACATTGTAATTTTAGATGTGGGTAAATATGTTTTCCTCAGTCGACCCGTGACCACGAACGCTGTAAAGTGTTCGAAACGTCGGGATGTAATTTAAAATTCAGTATACGCGATATAATCCGTTCAAAGTTGTTTTATTTCATGAATAACTATCGCGGCAACCGTAGAAGATATTAAGATATTTATAATTTTATGTTCTCTATAATCATGTTATGTCATCCCTGATTAAAAGTAATAAAATAAGTGTAGCTTTACGAAGACCAAATATAGAATTAAGTAGTTGAATAAAATATTATATTGCCCCTATAGATGTATATTAGATCCTATTGCCAAATTTATTTGTACTCTAGAAACCAATGATGTAAATAATGATCCTGGTATAATATGGAAATAATAGACGGATCTTAAGACTGACGATAAAAACCTATTATAAGTAGTGCAAGTTACTACAGTGTTAAATAAAACTGTTAGGTGCTATCTTAAGATGTGTTTATTATTTATTAGAATGCATTTTTACATTTTTGTTACTCGAATGATAAACCTATTTGCTAAAAGTTATTTTTAACATCTAGCTCTTTGAGCTAGGTGACCTGCGAGACATATCTCTTATTTATAGTGAAATTAAAGTATCTTTAAATTACTGTTTACCAATAAAAAGTTTTTAAAAAGGACTGTTTTTTTTGGAATAACTAGAGTTAAGGAACTAAGTAAATATGCTGAAGGTATTAAGATGTATTCAAAACAATTATCTTGCAAACATAGTTACAGTTGACTATATATGCATACCTAAGCCATTCATAATCATAATATTTCCCGTTTAGTACCTACTATTCAGTGCTCTATAATAGTATTTTATACAATCATGACTTAACATAATAAAAAGCTTTTCAGTTGTGTACTTACCGTTATGCCACGAAGCTTCCTGAGGATAATATTGTATGAAAATCCATTTATTTACATAACTAAATATACAGAGGTACTACAGTACAAATACTAAACTAAATTAATAACTAGCTCAAATCTAAACTAGGCCCTTGCGGCATTGTACCAAGGATGCTGGCGGCATTTCCTCGTTGTATCGCAATGCTGATACGCTGTGCGAGGAAACCGCCAGCTCTTCGGTCACCAGTTACATCAACCAGACGCTTAGCGATTTCTGCAAAAAACTTGTGTGCGCTGGGACCCCATGGACCTAGAGTTTCAACTCCAAAAGGTACAAAATGGTACTCTCTACCGAGACTTTTATATTTGTTACGATTAAATCCATTTCAACATCCGCGACCATAAATTCCATATGTGCTAATAGTTCGGTCAACAAATACAAAAGTCTCAATTCAAGCAAACTCGAGGAGTAGAAAAAGTAAATATAATTCTGCAATTAAACTGAAAAAATGTAGATACCTACGTAGTAATAATAGCAATGAATACAAAGTTCATCTATACATATATTAAAGACTACAATATCTCCTGCGTCCTGTGCATGACAAAGGGATAAAGCAAGTTCTTTTCACACTTCACGTATATTTATTTTAAAAGCACATATTAATGAATTAAGTACTGAATGCCTACAAATTTTATCAGCCCTTTCTTTAAATGTTTGACTTAAAAAAACTACTTTCGGTAAAGCCCGTGTTGGTGAAGATATCATCCCAAATACAAACCTAGGCGTAAAAACGTAGATAGGGGGCGATTTTTGATATTCGAGCGCTCGAATTCAAATAAATTTAGGCCTAAAATAATAACACAACAGTTTGTCACCATTCTTTACAAATTAGGTTTAATGACAACTATTTTAAATTAAGTACTATAAATTATATTTCTAAAATACCATTTGTAACAAAGTTAAATTATAAATGTCAGAGTCGAGCGCTCTAAACTCAAAAAATTCCCCCCAGTTCCACTAACACATACATCTCATGTCGAGAGCTTCCTACCTATTTTTATTAAGATTTATCCGGACGAAAGCCTGTTCTGAAATGTTAGATAAGGGCGAGTGACACTTGCCTTGCTGCCCTTACTTTTAGGGATTACACGTACCTTTTTCAGGCGTTTACAACATGACAAGGCATGCGTGAGATAAGCGTCTCCCCCACGGACCCTTCGGCCTGCGATCATCTTGCAACATCAAACACACTATTAAGCGAATGCTTAAGTTAATGGACACGGTGGACACCATGAAATTTATAAATGATCTCAAGCTGGTTTGAAAAGTTTAGTGCTCGTAGTTACATGCAGTGCAGCAGGAATTGGTGTTTATTCCTAACTTTCAAATAACTTTGAACGAGCCAATATGATGTGACCTTAGGTACCTACTTACACAGAAGGTAAGTTGAAAGATGTAATTCCTAAGATAATAAGTTATTATTAATAACAAGTAGGTATTACCCAATACCGTAAATAAGGATTATTAATTTAATTATCACAGATAAGTAAATCATAATTATTGGTATTTTTTTTATTTATTATTATGTATAACTAAATACGGCACAGAATACAATAATGGGAACACTCAGTAGATTTTTTTAAATACTTAAACTGAAACATACACCCCAGGCTAAAAGTATGGAAACAAACATTTCATTGTATACAAATTCAAAGATTTCAAACATTTTTTTTTTGTGAAACAGGTGATCAAAATTCACATCACGCTTCACCAAAAAATTAAACAACACTATAAATATTAGAAATTGTTATAAATTATTAAAAAAAGTAAGTATTAAAAAAACGGACTTATCGCCAAGTTTTATAAATGGAAATAATGTAGTTTTTCTTAATTTTACTATACACATTAACAAAATTAATTTTACTATACAAATAACAACGATAGGATTTTAAACTAAAAGCGCTGGTAGCCTTGCGGTAAGACGTCCGACTTTCAATCCGGAGGTCTCGGGTTCAAACCCCGGCTCGGACCACTGAGTTTTTCGGAACTTATGTACGGAATATCATTTGATATTTACCAGTCGCTTTTCGGTGAAAGGAAACATCGTAAGGAAACCGGATCTAATCCCAAAAAGGCCTAGTCTCCCCTCTGGGTTGGAAGGTCAGATGGCAGTCGCTTTCGTAAAAACTAGTGTCTACGCCAATTCATGGGATTAGGTTGTCAAGCGGACCTCAAAACCGGGATAAACGCTAGGATGAAGAGAGGATTTTAAACTAAACTTTAATTTCATGTGAAAATAATGGCGACAAACTTTTGTGTGCTTTTATTTTCCAGCTTCCTTGAATTCGAGAGCTTGAGTCTCAAAAATAAAAATCGCCTGCCCCTGAATCGTACTGCAAATTTTGTCCTTAGTTTCAGCTTAGTCCTTTGTGTTAGTTGTTAGCCACAATTACATAGGTATTCGTAGCACAATAGGAGGTATTTCGTCGCATATAATTACCTGTCAGCGTCGTCGCCTAATTCGTTTAATCTTAGCTCAGGCCAGATGAAAGTATCTTAGGTAAACGTCAGCGTGATTATTGTGGGATAATTAAATTTGTAGCGAGCTCGGCTCCGCTTCGGCCATCCCCTGCTAAATTAGATTACCTATTACGAAAATTACTCACCACTTTGTCTACACGAAAAATCGTAATGCCAATCACTACGTCCATTTTCATTGCTTGTTGTGGGTATTTTTCCTATATATATATTTTTTTAGAAGAAATTTCCTAACGAAATCGTGTGATATTACCTTATAGATTAGTGGGTATTTAACGAACTTTGAAGTACCAAAGTATTTTAATTCAGTTACATAACATGAAATAAAATAATGATTTGCCTTAATATATTAAAATTATTAAAGACAAATAAAAATATGGTGTTTCTAATTTATTAAAATTCTATTTTTTTTAACGTTAAAAATATAATTAACTTGTTTTAAATTATTGTGTTCAAATCTGTTACACGCGATTGAGCGAAGCCAATGCCATTATACGTAACTCTAACTTTGTTTAGGGAAGTCAAGTTTCCCAATTTTAAATTACCGGTCTACTTACGTTAATCACAACAATTCGTTATTAGCGGAGAAAATACAATGCAACCTTATAATAACTGTTAACAAAGTAGGTTAACACCTACAAATACTTATTGGTGCATACTTATATACACTATTCAACCAACCGGACCGGCCATATCTGACATAGTATACAAAAAAAATCTGCCGATTTTTGCGGGGGAGGGGAACGTCAAATGTATGCGAAACGTTAAAATAGCCACGTAAAATAAACGTCGGCCCATACAATGAGTACCTATGACCACTGGTCATATATTTTCGGCAGAGGGAAACGCCTGTCAACGGCCGCTCCGGTTGGTTAAATGGTCGAAGGGTGCATAAAATACTGAGGGAGTCAAGGTTCCAATTGGCAACCGAACTAATCTGAGAATTAACGCAGGCACCGGTTTTTACGAGAATTACAGTATCGGCCAATAGCTAGGGTCACTAAGGATACACGCACAGATGTATCCGCCGGATATGCCCGGCGGATAGATCCGCCCGTGTATGGCGCGAATTGGACACGGATTTGTCTGCGGACACATCTGAATTCTGAATAGCGCCATACACAGACGGATCTGTCCGCCGGCCATTTCCGCCGGACAAATCTATGCGTGTATGTATACCTAGCTAGCTTATATGAGTTATATGTCACCTATCTACATGATTTTACGGTAGAATTTTTCTTCATATTTGTAAATGATTTCCACCTCACTACTTTAGGTAGTCTATAAGTAGTAGTCTTTTGTGAGAGCGATGAGAAAAAAATGTCTCATGTAGTGCTTTTTTTATAGAACACATTTAATATTTTTATTAGAGCTTTTTTAGTCATACTCCAAGTCTCCTATTGTAATTCACAGTATTTCATTGCAGTACTCATCATATATTTGTATAAAATGACTAGTAAAATATACAATCTTCAAACTAGCCTATACCGCCAAGTCTGGCGACTTTGCCAAGGGTTACTAACTTTGCCACCAGCAGAGTGCATAAGGTAATCCTTTCATACCACCGACAACGTATATTTTTTAGTGTTGTGCCTACTTTTAGTAGAAAATATGGTTATCAATTGGCAAAATTATTATGAATGAGACAACACCACGGCAACCATTTTCTTACCATTTCAGTTCCAAATTCGTCACTCACATAATCATAAAAGTTAGTGCTCAAGAACTTTAAAAAGTTTAGAGTATAAACATCGCATCCAGGTACGTAAATTTTAGATATTATGTTATTTAAATGGTAAGGAATGAATTGATTACCTTATAAATGCCGTAGTGTTTGAATTGAGTCCCATAATTGTTTTGGCAAAGTTACCAGACCACGCCGACTAATATGGGAGGGCATCTTTGCCATGTTTCGTAGCGGCCTAGGGTTGGTACACAAGCAAAAAATTTAAATTACATTTTTCATGAGATAGATACTTTTTTGGGTTCCGTAGCCAAATGGCAAAAAACGGAACCCTTATAGATTCGTCATGTCTGTCTGTCCGTCCGTATGTCACAGCCATTTTACTCGGAAACTATAAGACGTATCATTATCAAATTCTTACATAAAGTGTATTGTGTGTACAGCTACTTAGTTTTGTAGAGAAATTGCTAAAAAAAATATTTTTAGGGGGGCACTCCATATGTGTAAGTAATTATCAAAAAAAATTTTTTTGCCAAAAATCAACATGATGCACATCAATCGATAGGTCTCTAAAAATAACAATGTTCAAATAACTGAGATTTCTTTGAACATTTTTTGATTAAGTGGATATTTTCAGAAATAATCGCTCCGAAAGTCATAAAAATTGTGTCCCCTCCCCCTGTAACTTTTGAACCGTAAGTCCAAAAATTATGAAAAAAATCAAGAAGATACACCTTTTAATATTCTTTCAACCAAAATTATTTTGAGCATTATCGGTATAGGCGTTTTTGAGGTATCTCCAAAAAACTACGAACTTAGACAGATACGACCTTGCGATAATAATTTATTCGATATGGTCTAAGAGCTGGCCACGTCAGATGTGACACAATAATGAGAGTTTTGTAACCAGTCCAATCAGATTGCATAACAATCCCTATTGCTAGACCCGGGCATCTGGCAGCTTTTAATGGGTGGAGCACAGAGTGACAGACCAACAAAGTTTTTAAGTTGGAAAAAAGTTATACCGAAACAGGTAAAAACTGCTGAAGTTGTATCATTTATAGAGAACAGGGCCTATATTTTAACATTAGAATCACAATTATTTGTGATTGGTTTTGTTGTTAACAATTGTATACAGAGTGTATGTTTTGTTTAAGTAAAAAAAATCACAAAGTTAACTGTGACATACTTATTTTATTGGTAATAATTACTACATATAAGTGTTCTGTTTCGATAATTCTTTTGTTAAGAGGCGACGAGGCAGTTCGTGACGAAGCCCTTTTTTAAATATCTATCGTCAAGTTTAAATAGGTACCTAGGTAATCACAATTATTTACGAGTGGACCTGTGATAGGCCTCTTAAAGAGTTTTCTATGTTTCGTTTTTGATAATATTTTAATTAAGGTGTCTTTTATGTTTTTCCTGAGTACTTATGTAACCTGATTACTCGTATGTAACAAAATAAATAAGTACTTAAATAATTAATATTTTTTCATTTGTGTCAACCCTGACCACATTCACTGACTTTCTATGAAATTTTCTTAAATGGGTGATCAACTTTGCCACTTTTGCTGTATCTGTTTTTGTAATAATATATCATTAAGGATCAAATTCCGAAACTATTGTATCCTAAATACTGAATATTCTTTACTTACTTTACAACTAAATTACTATACAACGTAAAAATGCAGTTGGCAAAGTTGCCACATGGTATAGGTAACTTTGCCAGTTTTTTTTTTACTCGTAAAAGCTTATTATCCGTCATTTAATTTATAAACCATCTTATTTATGCACTCGTTGATAAATATATTATGTGTCGCGTCATTCATAGTTCAGTGGTTTCATATGAATTTTGGTTAAAAATGTACTATGACTTTTCAACACCTGTGAAAAGTGGCAAAGTTGCCAGACTTGACGGTACTTATTGTTTACTCTGTACATGCTCATACAAAAAACACAAAGGTGGTATATTATTGACCGATACTGTACTAATCCAGAGGGGAACTAACTAGTCCTTAGGTATTGGGATTAGTCCAATTTCCTCACAATTCATGTTTTCCTTATCTACAACAAGTTTATTGATTTCATGAAAGTGCAATCTTAAATAGGCAAACATTTTTTGACAGCTTGTTTGATTTAATGTAGTTAGGTACCGTCACCTCGGGGTACTTTGGCCAAATTCAGGATACTTTGGCCCATATAAAAATCACATATAGAAGGGTCTGATAAAATAGATAAAAACGTTATCGGTTACTTTTGATCAACCTCATGGCAATGTGCCATTAATTGAAATCTTTTATATAACCGGAACCCAGTAAATTCCAAAGGCCAAAGTTACCCTCCAGGGCTAAAGTACCCCGAGGTTACGGTAACAACAAAACATAAATCCTTTTAAGCTGTTAAACTCAGAGCACGTTTATTTCTTAGACTGCTAGGTACAGTCAACGTCAAAAATAAGTATACGTCTTTGAACTTTATTACAGAGGAGTCGTTGACTGTATATATTGACGAGTATCATAGCTTCTAGCCACATTTGACTTGGCAATTTGTTACCCGTATCGTTAGCGGCAGAAGGTTAAAACGCGGGTTTTCTCAACAAAAATATCCAGACTAATGTTACTTACCTATTCATATTGAGCGATCAGCCGCGGATCCAGGATTTCGTTTAGGAGAGGAGGGGGGGGGGGACACTTTCCTACCCAAATAATCTTGCAGTCCGCACCAATGGCCACCATATCTAGTATAAAAAAAAATTAATAGTATAAAAAGCGTTTGGGAAAACCGGTAACCAATAAAGGGGTATTAGATCGGATATTTGATAGTGTTCTTTTTAAAAACCCTAACAATTATGTAAGCGTATCATTGACTTACCCGAACGAAAGTATAACCAAATCAATACAGTTAATTCGGGTCTCTGGTTGCCCTCCCCTGTATCCGCGACTGAACGAAATTATCAGTAATTTAAGGTAATCAATAAAGTTCATATAATTCAAGCCTGCTTCTGCTGTCATAAAGTCAATATTAGTAATATTACCTTCGCATTTTTTTTGAGTAAATGGTAGTCGAGTAAGAGTAGTAAGCCCCTATAAGAACATTTTTACGGGGCCAATCTAGAAAATCCTATTTAACTTACTCGTACTGTTGCTATCAAACGTTGAGTCAGCATGGACAATTTAATTTCGAATGTATAAGTGACTGGTAAATACATTTTAAGAAACAATTAGCTTTCGTTAATTTAATACTTGGTTATTCAATTGTTTTGATGAAATTAATGGATAATAAATTTATATAAAAAAACTTTTAAAAACAAGCTTTTAGTTTAATGCTCTAAAAAGAGAAAATAAGCTTTTGAGTCAATCAAACTTTTTTTATAGGAACTTTGTACAATTTTATGACATAAAAGCTTGTCGCGAGACTTTCCCGTGTGTCGCGAATCGAGCTCAACCGAAGTCGGAACGCATCGATATCGCGATGACAGTAACTATTTTATATAGCAACATTTTGCTGTTAGCAAAATGGCGGTAAAAGAAGCTAGTTCGGAATAATATGTTTTACCCTAAAACCGGTGTCTACATAGTGAATTATGGAAATTATTACGGAAATAACCAGCTTATTTCCATTAAGTTAAGTGGATTTAGTTATATAAGGAATATAATTTTAGCCGTTCTAGTATTTCACTTTGACAAACGTATCTAACTTATTCTTCGAGAAACAATGTAATATTTGATCAGTGAACTTATCTGGAGTATCTTACACTTCCTAGATTCCCCATTCTACTCATAATATACTTCATTCTAACTTGTGAGATGATTCAAAGTACATGCCAGTCATCGCTAGTAGATTACCTTCACTAAAGTTCCTCCCTAAGTTTCGTAACCTTTTCCCTTTGATCATTGACCTTAGATACAACATACCTTATGTGAAATATGTGAGAAGTAGTCAATAATGGGCTTGGCCAGAGAATACAGTCGCGATGTATTTCCGACGCATTAGTGAAAAACTAAAGTAAGTCGTGGCTCAGCAAGGTAAATGCAGGACAGATCAGTCCATAAGGCACGTACCCAGTGGGAGGGATGACTACAGACTAACCTGAATTATTCAGAGGATGCAGCCAAGGGGGATGTCGACATCCAGGCCTGGGAGCCTAGGCTATGAGCAAGGGATATGGTCTTCAATGAAGGACATGAGATGTTGGTGTTATCAAGAGAAACAGCGTATATGACTGACTGACTCATACATACTTATAGCTGACGTCCCATGTATATCCCTATATAACTATATGTACTTAGTGACTGAGATGTCATAAATCTATCTTATTTTAGGTGGTGTATATGACACTGTGATGTCATCTAGTAAGAAGCGAAGCAGGCGTTGACCGCATCAACTCAAGGTACAAGGAGATCAGGATTCTATCGTGACGTTCTATACTTGCGGTCATTCACCCAGGAATAATTATATTTTCTTACTCTATATTAGAATATACATATTATGTATGGAGCGTCACGACATGGTGGAGGTGCTGGGATCCTTGAATCTTTTTTTGGATTTGCAATTGTTTGATATTCCTACATACAATCAGTAAAAAACTAAGTTTAAGTAATAGTAACAAAGTATCGGTTAAAACTGAGAGGTACCTAATTTAAATAACTATATTTGATATGTATGGCTTATATTTTAACCATAGCCTGGCTATATAACACTCCCCAATCTCTCAATCAGACTTCAGGTTATAGTGGAAGCTTAGCCTGTGACTTTTTAATGTTTTGATACATACCTACTAACAGGTTTACTCTGCTCTGTGGAGTTGAAAACCATTAAACTAAGACTTACTGCTTTATTACTTGAAACTAGATATCATCAATTTTATAAATTACACTTTGCGTTGGTATAATATGGATATTAGATTTCACTGATTTGTTCTTGTAGTAAATTTGGATGTTTCCAATGTTTCCCGTGGTTTAGCGACCCGAAGTGAGTCTGGGCCTCCGACACGAGTTAGCACCAACGCGCCCTGGTTTGTGCGATTTCGTTCCAGTTTTCTGCTTGTAGGGCGTGTCGATCTCTTTCGTTCAGTGGTACCTACCTAGATCAACCTGATGGATGTCAACCTATAGAGCGTCCAACGTAGGCCCTTTTGGCTTCTCTAAGTATCATAAATAAATTCATTTAAGCATCAGAAAAAAAAATTCTCTAAATTTGTATGCGAAGTGCTATTTAACATGATTATTAGATGAAACATAAACATGAAGTCAGTTCAAATTAAACATTACTAATCAGATGTATTAAAAGCAACTAAATCTACTATAAATCTACACCTAAAATCAAACTGAACATATACCAACACCAAACTATTTGAATAAACCAACCAGCATTGTTCGCGGCATAAATATTATAAAATGGATGTACAATATGTTTACATAATGGATTGATTTGATTATAATTTATGATTAGGATAGTTAAAAAATTAATTTTGTTAATTACTTCAAGAAGCAAAACAAGATTCAATTGAGCACCCCAATGATTTAAAGCGTTTTGTGACATTCATGATGTTTAGACTTATCAGTTATACATGAGTATGTGAATAATTTAGCAATATAGATAGATGGACTTTATCATAGGCCCGATTATAGCATACATTTACATAGTCCTGGCTCAAGTAATTGTGCCGGGCTATTGTGAGGCAGGTGGACACCGAAAATAAATTTGTAAATGAACATTCCATTTTTTTAATTTCTTTGAAGCAAATGTTTTTACCAGTCCTTAATAATTAAAATAAGTCTGTTCCGCCAACAATTTGCGTTATCTGCTGGCCGTAGCCAGTCCTATAGGACTAGAGTTCGGTTTGTTTTCGCTGCTTAGGTGCGTTAAGTTGTTAGTATTGTACCTAATTGTAACGATGTACGCGCGGTGTTAGAGAGGCGACGATCTCTTGAAACCACATGAACTAGTGGTGGTATAAAGATATCCTTCTGAAGTTGCAGTATTTGTTACACGCGGTCGGCTTGAGAGTTTGGAACGAGCATAGCTTGCTGTGATAGAAATCGCCGTCTAAGTTGGTCGGACATAGATTGGATATGCGTTGAAGGGGAAGCGAGCGCTCGATATGGGAGTGAGGATGGTTGCTCTGCTTGCGATGTTATATCGGTGCGCAACATGACCATGGCCACGTTGGCTGGCCTCAGTAATCCCGACAATCCCGTAGTAGGTAGTGTAGGTACCATACCAATCATACCATGCGTCGGCGTCGGTGCCGTCGGTCCTTTTGTGACAGTGACATTAGTGACAACAGATATACCTGACAGTGACAGTTGAAGTAAAGCACACGTTCAGGAATCAGTCTTGTTTATAGAGGTAGCTATATGTATATGTCAGTGTATTGGAGATGGAAAAGTACATCATCTTTCATCTATTTTCATATCACGCGTTATCCTTATACCTTTGCATGTATCGATAAACGATATACGGAACACAGTGGGTCGAAATAACAATTAATTGAAGTTTAGATGTCCTCGTTTAAAATCAATTTTCGGAGATTCTTATCGAAATGAAATAGTTCAGAAATATATACTTTGGGATATCGTCTTAGCAGAATATTTTAATTTTATTAATTACTTGTTTCGTAAAGTGAATAAACATAAAGTAAGGACCAATACAAATAAATAAAACTGTGTTATTACTGTTTGTACTTATTTATACACAGTTGTTATGTAGGTAAAATGATTTCAAGACTAATAAAATTTTATGTAATGTTAATAATTCATAGACGTGACATTGCAGAGAAACATGCAACACAACATGTGCGTCACCTCTTAAGGTGTCTCTAAATGACACAATTTCAATGCAAATAATTACAGTATGAAACTTTTAAACATTGCTGTCTAGGTAGGTTTAGCGCGGTCGCGGGATGGGTCAAATACTGCAGTGTATTAGGAATCATAGGTGATTTATTACGAGATGAATAGAGACTTTTATACAAACCTACAGAAGCGTGGCGTAGTCATAGACATACTACCCCTAGACCTGCAATGGTAATAACAATACCAAGATTGAACGGGATGGCCTTATTACACTTTCCATAAATAGGACAGAGAAGGCGCCGTTATCGTTGGTCCTTATCATAGACTCACCCTTGTGATTATTGCTTACTTCCAAAAGGCCCTAAGTACAATAGAAACGTTTATTAAACCGCAATGAAACCGACTAAATTAGGTAGATTAGTTGCGGTATTCTATCAGCCATCTTGAAACGTGTTTTAAAATCAGTCGCGTTGCGTGTATTCTATCCTTTTGGTGGGTCGCGTCGCGTGTTTCAGTTCTGGAGATATACTTGCTTTAGGGCGTAGTGGACGCACTGACGGCAGACAAATTTTACTAATGTAACTTTATCATCGTCAGCGTAGATATGTCTACTTATGGTATGCGGTGGTTCTTAACTTTTTAGCGATAAAAGACCACTGAAACAAATTATCCTTTGCTATAACCAATTCTTTGCAAACAATTAAAATACTTGTGACTAATATAATTAACAAGAAGTTGTTCTGTTCATAAAGAAGACCGCTTCAGGTGCTTTAGAAACTATCCTTGGTCCGCGGACTACCGGTTAAGACACACTGATTTAACCTCTTATTAGTAGATTAAACCTTAGATAATCTGTATCTAGAGACACCTACCTAGATGTTGTTAGGTAACACAGTATTGCTCTCGGATAATATAATAATTTATTATAATACCAATTGGGGCGCATTATTCATAGTTGAGCTGCGTCTCTTGTTTGTGCTAATAAAATAATCTACACACATATAAAACCAGGTCGTGTCGGTTACACTATTTATAACTCAAGAACGGCCGAACCAATTATGATGATATTTGATTATTTGTATTTGACTTCGCCCGAATAGTAGAGTAACTTAGTAAGAACTATTATTTAATCTGAGGAATAAATTATAAATTAGTGGAGAAACTCATTAGAAAATAGTTGTAGTTTTCGGTACAAAATAAATGGCGGCGTGAATATTGGATACGACATTGAATTGTAATACACGTCTGAATTACAGAAATATACTAATACGAGTTTAATATTGATTTAAAGTACATACAATACATCGAAGTTACAAGAGTAGTATTGATAACTATTTAGTGATAAATTATTTTATCTTGTACTATTATATTGTCATAATTTAGATTATTGTGAAAAGAGGAAGCCCAAGTGAAACCCTACTTAAGATAAAATTTTTGTTCCGATTTCCAGTTTAAACACTTGCCGCTCTAGTGTATGTATCAAGATACATCAAACATCAAAATAAGGGTACTAAATATAGCAAAATAAATTTACTAAATTATATTAGTGGAATGGACCGTAACTGTAATTAATTATAACGACTCGACTCCATGCATTCAAATACAACTTGAATTAAAATGTCGTTCCATTCGGAATTAATACGTAACTTGGGTTATTGCAGCAGTTATCTGTTTATAGTGTTCAACAGCTTATAATCGTAATGTACGGGTACTCTAACGTAATTATATTGATAAGGCGAACCAAACAATTTAATTTCGTGTTAGATGAGCTTAGGTGCTTACTTGCGAAGTAGTGGTATTGTACTAATACAACAGTTGAATTCGGCAGATTGTGGCAGGTTTAGCAATTAAAATAATTGTAGGTATACTTGACGGTCCTAGAAAACGTATTTAATGATAATGATTATAAATTGTTGCCATTTAAATTTTATAGAATTTTATTACCATTGTTTTTTATCATCATTCTTGAAGAATGCGTTAAGATTTTTGTTATGCTCTAAGTACAGCTAGGAAACATCAATATATAAAACAGCTGTAAGTAAGTTTGTGGTAGCCCATATGAATCCTGAAACCAGGACAACGAGTTGGATTTGTGGAGGAATTATATAATGCGCACCTACCTGTCCTAATATGTTCACATACGAAACCATTTTAGTAAAAGTATTTAATCTTAAAGTAAAAAATTGCCTATTTGAGACTATAACGTAGAAACTTAATAATCCATATCCAATAAATGCTTTAAAGGTGATAACTTGTTTAATGCGAAGCGAATCTGTTACAATTACTAGAATACTACTACGCTTAGCTATTGATAGCAGAAATAAGACAATCGAAATTGCTCTCGATAACGACATAACTCGGGGGTGTGGAAAATGGCAATCGTATACAAATTAATTACTTTATTTCTTACATACCTTGGGCGGGTATGGAGACATTATTATTGCGTCAAATGTTTCTACGCTGTAATCAATCGCTATGGTCACTATGACTGCTAATTAACTCGATGCTTCTAAGAAAATCTAGGTGCATATTTCTTAAATAACACAGAAATGTGTATGCTATAACTATGAAATAAATTCAAATTTCGTTCGTTGCCTTCATTTAGATTATGGATTATATCACATACATGAAATCCCCATAGTTTTACAATGATTTGCGTACTTACTGTATTCAGACGTACACACATACTATTTTGACTCTGCCTTATGTCATGAAACTCATGAAGTTAATAAAGTCTTAATATTTTACAATTTTTATTGACGTATAAACAAAGCGTATATGTATAATGGTATCACATTATCAGCAATCAGTTCCCTTGTTACGCAATTCTAGTCACTATAGTAGAATAAAGTGTATCGCCCATTTTACTATTCACATGAAATTGAATCTTTGGAGTAAAAGTACCGGAGTTCTACTTGAATGTATAAGGTTCATCTAATAGACTTAAGTAATTCGAAGTTTATATGCTCATCTAATCGAACGAGCAGAGGGTAAGCAAAGCGAGTTCTTACAAATAAATTCTGACTACTGGAACGTCTCGGCATTTCGATGGTTTTTACGACTTTGGGAGTTTCGACGGTAATTTGAGTAACGTTTTCTTGATCCTTGTTTTTGTTAAGGTTGTAGCGGAGATACATATAGTTTGAGACTTCGCATATGGGCGGGATCGATCAAGGGCTTGTGAAGCTAGAAGGCGCGAAATAATCATCTCATGGGTCTTGTTATATTATCAGAGTGTTTGCGGGTAAATCGCGAGTTCTCGGTTCGAGGCGGACTTTTAGTAATATTGACATAATACTTTACCTAATGCAAACCGGAACTAATCTGTAACTTATCTAATTCCTTCGAGATATTTAAAAAACTGATAATATCATTCTTTCATAATTTTAATAAGTAAATATTACAGCTATTAACTAGACTGCAGCAATTTAATGTTCATATTAAGTCATAGGTGGGTCATTCAAAGTCGGAAGTAGTTAAATACGTGATATCGAGTGGTTATGTTGATAAAAGTAACCTAACTTTATAAATGCTACGACAGACGAAAGAAATTAAGGTCTTTCAGTGAATATAATCGATCCATCCAGACATCCTTAGCTTCCGCGGAAATATAAATGATTATTAATTATACGACTGACGCTAGGGTTATACCTTGGATACTTGGAGCAGTGATATTAAATAGTTATTATTTTGGCCAAGTTATAAAATTGGGTATTCTCAGAATAATAACGAGTGATTGTAATCATCACGTGGTACTTTATGCGGGTAAAGAATTTTAATCCACAAATTATGTTATACTCAGTTTCTATTTCTATGAGGCCTTTACAGGCGATGTTACTGAATATATATTCTAGACCCACAATAGTTGTAATATTTAGATACCTTACAGTTTAAGAATTATAAAGCGACGGTTCTATCATGTATCTAAGAACTTATATGTAACATTCGATAGACAATAGCTAAAATTAGTTTACTGCGATCTGACAATTGTTAAAATAAATTACGGACTTCGAATATTACAGGCAGGTGTTATTTATTTTCTTTCGAGGTGTTCAATAAAGATTATTTGTAGTGTATTTTGTATTACATCAATTACATGTACAATAGATTTCGAGATATTTTACCTACGACAATTAAGACGTTTTGTAAATTATAAATATGTATTATAATAAGTTAATGGATTTTAATGTAAAGCCTAAATTAGTTTTGTTTGGTGAGACCTAGTTGACCTACGGACTTAATGAAATTAAGTGAAATAAAAAACTTTTATTTGGTGCAAAGATAAGCATAACAATAGCAAGGACTTATACATAAAATTACACCAAAATGGTTGCCACTAAACATAAGTCATGACAAAAGTAGCCACAGCGCTGATTATCAGGGCAACCAAAACTTAAAAACTATACTTAACTATTCTAAATTCTTAGCTATAGTAACCCTAACTAGTGACAACAATATTTCAATGTGACAGTCATTTCATTTCACTACTACAGGCAACTCCACTTGTCCGGTTTTGAAATTTTAAGCTTTGTCATGCTAAAAGTACCTTAGTAATGCTTACAGATTTAACTTTCAGAAATAGTCAGTATTTAAGGTAGTATTTGAACTTATCTTGGGGAAGGGTGCTATGTCGGCAAAACCAAATAAGGATACCTTACATAGCAACTAAAAGGGTAAATAAGAACTTAACGATACACATAGATTATAGGTACTGATTAAGTTACCTAAAGGTCACAGTACCCGATTCTAAATGAAATATTATAATAATAGCGACCAGTAGTGCGAGCATATCTTTAACACAGAAAATCGCGGGGTTCCAAAGAAAAGAAAAATAGTACAGAGTTACAGACTATATGATTATGTATAAACGTTTAACTAATATGAATTAGGATATGACGACATATTAATCACTGATTAATTGATTATCTAGTAGTTCTTAGTTCTTATTGTAACATCGATCCGTTAATTCATTAATATCACGTGCTTAAACATTTTCAAGATATCTTAACTTTATTACGTTGATAATATAATTTAACAAGTAAATGAAAGTGTGTGGCATTTAACAAGTACGAGGAACTGTAAAGCAATGGTAGTTTAGGAGATATGTGTATATTAGCGTGGTAATGTAACGATAGAATTTTAAAGTCTCGTGAGATACTAGCCTTGTAAATGTAAAACATGTCGCATACAGTGAGTAAAGCCGCAGAATCGATATAGTTGTTCAATATTGCCTAACTAGATGTTAGAGACTAACATGAGAGAAAATTGGAAAGACGCGTAGATACGGTAGCGATAGTCTCATTTCCTTTGTCTTCGGGAGTGTCGCGAATTGAGCGCAACCGAAGTAAGATCGTAGATATTGCGATGACGATAATTATTTTATAAAGCAAGATTTGCTTAGTCACATTTTCCTCGTTGTTCGGGAGTGTCGCGAATCGAGCTCAACCGAAGTCGGAACGCATCGATATCGCGATGACAGTAACTATTTTATATAGCAACATTTTGCTGTTAGCAAAATGGCGGTAAAAGAAGCTAGTTCGGAATAATATGTTTTACCCTAAAACCGGTGTCTACATAGTGAATTATGGAAATTATTACGGAAATAACCAGCTTATTTCCATTAAGTTAAGTGGATTTAGTTATATAAGGAATATAATTTTAGCCGTTCTAGTATTTCACTTTGACAAACGTATCTAACTTATTCTTCGAGAAACAATGTAATATTTGATCAGTGAACTTATCTGGAGTATCTTACACTTCCTAGATTCCCCATTCTACTCATAATATACTTCATTCTAACTTGTGAGATGATTCAAAGTACATGCCAGTCATCGCTAGTAGATTACCTTCACTAAAGTTCCTCCCTAAGTTTCGTAACCTTTTCCCTTTGATCATTGACCTTAGATACAACATACCTTATGTGAAATATGTGAGAAGTAGTCAATAATGGGCTTGGCCAGAGAATACAGTCGCGATGTATTTCCGACGCATTAGTGAAAAACTAAAGTAAGTCGTGGCTCAGCAAGGTAAATGCAGGACAGATCAGTCCATAAGGCACGTACCCAGTGGGAGGGATGACTACAGACTAACCTGAATTATTCAGAGGATGCAGCCAAGGGGGATGTCGACATCCAGGCCTGGGAGCCTAGGCTATGAGCAAGGGATATGGTCTTCAATGAAGGACATGAGATGTTGGTGTTATCAAGAGAAACAGCGTATATGACTGACTGACTCATACATACTTATAGCTGACGTCCCATGTATATCCCTATATAACTATATGTACTTAGTGACTGAGATGTCATAAATCTATCTTATTTTAGGTGGTGTATATGACACTGTGATGTCATCTAGTAAGAAGCGAAGCAGGCGTTGACCGCATCAACTCAAGGTACAAGGAGATCAGGATTCTATCGTGACGTTCTATACTTGCGGTCATTCACCCAGGAATAATTATATTTTCTTACTCTATATTAGAATATACATATTATGTATGGAGCGTCACGACACCGTGTAAAAGAGATTGCACATATTTAGGTGACACCATGTGAAACTGTGTGCGCGTGTAACTGAAGCCAAGTAATCCTACGACGGTAGTGCAAAATTAATTAAAATATGTATGTGCCCAGCCCATTATTCAAGAATTAAAATTATAATTATCAATGTATTTCTTAAAAAACAAATTCACGCCAAGTGTTATTTACGTGTCTTGGATGTAGTATATATGTATATAAAATAGTGCTACTTGGCGGTTTGTCACTGAGTGAATGAGTTGTTTTTGTTACGCTAGTTGCATCTTTTTTATATGTATGCCAAACGTAAGCGACACAAATGTGCAATGCGAATAACAAATCACGAAGTGAATTTTGAAGTCAAATTTAACGAGTTATATGACAATAATTTAATGTGTACTCAAAGAATAAGTACTCAACATCGGACTGAATGTACCTAACCAATGCTTTTGTTATATTTCCTCCATATAAATGTGCAATCTCTTTTACACGGGAAAGTCTCGCGACAAGCTTTTATGTCATAAAATTGTACAAAGTTCCTATAAAAAAAGTTTGATTGACTCAAAAGCTTATTTTCTCTTTTTAGAGCATTAAACTAAAAGCTTGTTTTTAAAAGTTTTTTTATATAAATTTATTTTCATGTTTTTAGTTTTTAAGAGACATGTTCCGTAGCCTGTTCATTTCGACTAGCACATCGTTTCGCTGTGTTGACCGGTTTCTTGCCTGTTAATTTTAGCTAATAGAAATGGTCATTGGGTGTGTTACCTTGTATCAAAGTAGGCAATAGGCATCAAATCAAGGCAGGCATGCTGAGTTTTTTTTAATCATGATAGTGATGAAACACTTATGATATTTCTGACCTCAAAACCCCATCAGGTAATTTAAAAATTCTTGAAAAACAAACATTTTCGTTATATTCCACAAAGAACATTATGTTACGGAAAAATCCCTAATGACACATTACAGTTGCAAAATAATAAGCCTGATTAAGTTAACATAGACCTCATAATTTCGAGAAACAGCTACTAAAAACCCAAGCTGATAGTTGTGTCCGAGGTTGAATGAACTTCACGTCGCTGCACTCGTTCGTTCGATAATAGTTATGCACGTATAATTTTCTTTTGACAATCATTTTAGTATTTTATACAATCGTGGCATGATAAAGAGCTTTACAGTCGAGTACCGTGTTTAGGCCACGAAGCTTGCTGAGTGGCCTAAGTAAGGTACGAGATTGAAAAGCTCAATTATGTCACTATTGCATACAATACTTTTTCTACGAGCACTTAAATTAGGCAAGTCAGTTAGAATAGAGTTCAATAAATGCGTAACAATCTGCTGCCTCTATATTGTGTCGTGCGCCGCCCGGCCACGCTGTCGCGGTCGGGCGGCGCTCGACACCTGAGAGAACTATAATATTGTAAAGTAGTAATTATTTTTCATCACACCTGCTCGTAAATGGTGTTATTTCATGCGGGTGTACTGAAGGACAAAGGCCTACTTTGATCCCGCGGGAGTTAGGAATTCTTATAACTCCACAGTGTGGAGTTATAGGTTTAGTTTTAAAAATGTTGACCCACTCGTACATTACTTCAGACTCAGTACATTTATATTCAGCCAGGGTTTTTTGTTATGTCACCCAAACTTGACTACAAGCAAATTTTAAAGTATATAAAACTAATACGGTATATTTCTTCATTATTTTTAATATTTAAAAGTATTTATCATTAATTTTGGTAAATATTGTTATAATAATTTTGCAAAATCTAGTTCGAAAACTATGTCGTAATAAAAAACGCACGGAATGTTTGTACCGCGTTGCTAAGCAACGGCGCAAGCAAAATGGCGATCGAATACCTATTTGAAACGTCACCGTATTTAAGAATTATTTCGCTTAAATTTTAGTTTTTTCCTCGCAAGTGTGATGAAAAACATTGTGTGTAACTCGGGGCGTAAGAATATTACAAACTCGAGTCTTTAAATCGCTCCGGCAAGCCGTCGCGATTTAACTAGACTCTCGTTAGTAATATTCCTCTTACCCCCCATGTTGCACAATGTACTATAAAATGTCGGAATATTACTGGGGATTTCTACCTACAATTTCAACACCTTAAATAAAACGTACTATATGAAAATCCATTTTAGTTTTGTCGACAAAACTAAAATAGATGTCGAGCGCCTCCCGGCCACGCGGCGAATATGCGACCATCGAAATGTATGCGCTAGTAGTTCTCTGTACAAAGTCTCAATTCAAGCATTATAGTCGGCGAGTAGAAAAACTATTTATTTAGACGGTTCTATTCTAACAGAACTGGTGGTCCGCCTCTAATTAAGAACTTGCGATTATAATAAGACCCCTCAAGAAATCTGCCTTCTAATTCCAGAATCCCCTGGTCATTCCAGCTTATATAAGAAATCTCTTATTATATACCTCTGATACAACCTCAACAAATTTCATGAAGACCAGAAAAACGTTACTAACATGTTCGCGAAACGAACATTCAAAATTATAAACCCATCGGATGTCACAGTAGGCCCAAACAGCATGAACCTATGTTGTCCTAAACCAGGGATCCAGTAGGTACCCCTAGGGTTCAGCATGAAATCTATCTCGTGATACTGGTCCCGACTGCTTACCAGTACAAGTCGAATGAGCCCAACAGCATGAGTCTATGTTGTCCTAAACCCGAGATCCAGTAGGTACCCCCAGGGTTCATTATGAGCTATATTACAAAAACTATTTAAAACGGGATATTTACCATGTGAGTTTGTTATTATGAGCTTACCAAACAAACTCATATGGTAAATATGCCGTTTTAAATAGTTTTTGTAATGCTAATGACCATGTTAGCTTAAAATCGTATATTATGAGCTATATTTTCTGATACCGGTCCCGACTACTCATCAGTATAAGTCGAATGAGTCCAAACAGCATGATTCTATGTTGCCCCTAATCTGAGATCCAGTAGGTGCCTCCAGGGTTCAGCAAAAGCTCCATCTTATGATACCGGTCCCAACTGCTCATCAGTACAAGTCGAATGAGCCCAAACAGCATGAGTCTATGTTGCCCCAAACCCGAGACCCAGTAGGTGCCCCCAGGGTTCAGCAAGAGCTCCATCTTATGATACCAGTTCCAACTGCTCAATTGCTCATCACTACAAGTCGGATGAGTTCAAACAGCATGAGCCTATGTTGCCCCGAACCCGAGATCCAGTAGGTACCCCCAGGGTTCAGCATGAGCTCCATCTTGTAATATCGGTCCCAACTCGTTACCAGTACAAGTCAAATGAGCCCAAACAGTGACTTATTAAGACGATTCTAATTCTAGTATCGATTAGGAGAAATTGGTACCAAATCAGCTTTCGATATTGTGGCTGACTGTACTTTTCTTTAGAAAATCAAGGAGTACTCATCGGGACGATTCTAATAAACCCAAACTCAATCTGGTAGAGGTAGTTTATGGCAGAGTTCTTATGGCCACCTCCTGTCTCCATCATCAGACCAGCTCGATGGTACCAAAATATTGCATTGTCATCCAAGTTACGCATGTGTGCTAAATTTCAGCTCAATCGGACATCAAGAACTGGTTCAAATCTGCCTCGCCAGATTCTACCTAAACATCTAACACACATATTTATCTACTGACAAACACTGTGAGTTAAATAAAAGCTTGTAATAATAATAATAATAATAAAAATGACGCAGTCAAAGTCAGTCGCGTTTCTTTTCTGATTTCCGAATATTTTTGATAAATAATGGTTTTACGGGCATTTTTACGTCTATTTTTATACGATTATTTGCGGAAAAGTTGCCCGCCACCTCAGGACTGTTTCGCAAGGGCGTAAATAACCGCAAATATGGTTATAACATGTAAATAAAATCCCGGACATTAAATGTCAAACAAGTCAAAGGAAATAAATGATAACGAGAAGTAAATCACGACAACAGCAAGCGTCCCCGCCAAACGCACGCCCACCATCCTCGCCCGCCTCGTCCGTCTCCTCACCATCGTCGTCGGGCGATGAGTTCGCCACTGCGCCCGACACCAGCGAGTCGAGCGACGAGTGCGGGCCGCCGCCGCCGCCGCCACGACCACCTGCGCGACGAGGGCGGCCACCGCTGCCGGCACGCTTGGGGCTTGCGGGACATCCTGCCCCGCCCAGGGCCCCCGCTGCCGGTGGTATAGTGCGTCGCATGAGATGGACTCAAACAATGAATGAGAACGTCATGCGCGCATACTATGGGGCTACAGAGGGGGGAACAAATCTATGCGCGTATCGTGTTCGTTTGCTTCCTCTGTTTCAGGCCCTTGAACCGACCACCAACGTGACTGCGCAGCGACTATCGGATCAGGTCCGAGTCATCTAACGGGATAAACGGCTGGATGACTCGACACTTGATCGGCTTCGCCTGGAGGCTCTCTCTGCTCACGCGGCCTCCACCTCGGCGCGGGATCCACCCGCCACGGCGCCGGATCCGATGCCCGCACCCGACCTGGCATCGGGGGCGCCGCGGGTTGATCTCAGCGCCGACGAGGAGGAGATCGCGACTCTGAGTGTGAGTAGTACAGCCAATGAGCAACTGAGGAGGACTTTGGAAGAGGCAATTACGCAGTATCGCTCCACAAATATCCCTAGGTGTCGTGACGCTCCGTACATAATATGTATATTCTAATATAGAGTAAGAAAATATAATTATTCCTGGGTGAATGACCGCAAGTATAGAACGTCACGATAGAGTCCTGATCTCCTTGTACCTTCAGTTGATGCGGTCAACGCCTGCTTCGCTTCTTACTAGATGACATCACAGTGTCATATACACCACCTAAAATAAGATAGATTTATGACATCTCAGTCACTAAGTACATTTAGCTATATAGGGATATACATGGGACGTCAGCTATAAGTATGTATAAGTCAGTCAGTCATATACGCTGTTTCTCTTGATAACACCAACATCTCATGTCCTTCATTGAAGACCATATCCCTTGCTCATAGCCTAGGCTCCCAGGCCTGGATGTCGACATCCCCCTTGGCTGCATCTTCTGAATTCAGGTTAGTCTGTAGTCATCCCTCCCACTGGGTACGTGCCTTATGGACTGATCTGTCCTGCATTTACCTTGCTGAGCCACGACTTACTTTAGTCTTTCACTAATGCGTCGGAAATACATCGCGACTGTATTCTCTGGCCAAGCCCATTATTGACTACTTCTCACATATTTCACATACTACTCATGTTGTATCTAAGGTCAATGATCAAAGGGAAAGGGTTACGAAACTTAGGGAGGAACTTTAGTGAAGGTAATCTACTAGCGATGACTGGCATGTACTTTGAATCATCTCACAAGTTAGAATGAAGTATATTATGAGTAGAATGGGGAATCTAGGAAGTGTAAGATACTCCAGATAAGTTCACTGATCAAATATTACATTGTTTCTCGAAGAATAAGTTAGATACGTTTGTCAAAGTGAAATACTAGAACGGTTAAGATTATATTCCTTATATAACTAAATCCACTTAACTTAATGGAAATAAGCTGGTTATTTCCGTAATAATTTCCATAATTCACTATGTAGACGCCGGTTTTAGGGTAAAACATATTATTCCGAACTAGCTTCTTTTACCGCCATTTTGCTAACAGCAAAATGTTGCTATATAAAATAGTTACTGTCATCGCGATATCGATGCGTTCCCGACTTCGGTTGAGCTCGATTCGCGACACTCCCGAACAACGAGGAAGATGTGACTAAGCAAATCTTGCTTTATAAAATAATTATCGTCATCGCAATATCTACGATCTTACTTCGGTTGAGCTCAATTCGCGACACTCCCGAAGACAAAGGAAATGAGACTATCGCTACCGTATCTACGCGTCTTTCCAATTTTATCTCATGTTAGTCTCTAACATCTAGTTAGGCAATATTAAACAACTATATTGATTCTGCGGCTTTACTCACTGTATGCGACATGTTTTACATTTACAAGGCTAGTATCTCACGAGACTTTAAAATTCTATCGTTACATTACCAAGCTAATATACATATATCTCCTAAACTACCATTACTTTACAGTTCCTCGTACTTGTTAAATGCCACACACTTTCATTTACTTGTTAAATGGTATTATCAACTTAATAAAGTTAAGATATCTTGGGAATGTTTAAGCATGTGAAATTAATGAATTAACGAATCGATGTTACAATAAGAACTAAGGAACTACTAGATAATCAGTGATTAATATGTCGTCATGTCATAATTCATATTAGTTAAACGTTTATACATAATCATATAGTTTGTAACTCTGCAAGTCTGTACTATTCCTCTTTTCTTTGGAACCCCGCGAATTATGTGTTAAAGATATGCTCGCATTGTACTGTGACCTTTAGGTAACTTAATCAATACCTATAATCTATGTGTCTAGTTAAGTTCTTATTTAGCCTTTTAGTTGCTGTTAAGTATCCTTATTTGGTTTTGCCGACATAGCATCCTTCCGCAAGATAAGTTCAAATACTACCTTAAATACTGACTATTTCTGAAAGTTAAAGCGTCAATATTTTAGCATTACTAATGTACTTTTAGCATGACAAAACTTAAAATTTCAAAACCGGTCAAGTGGAGTTGTCAGTAGTAGTGAAATGACTGTCACATTGAAATATTGTTGTCACTAGTTAAGGTTATTATAGCTAAGAATAGTTAAGTATAGTTATTAAGTTTTGGTTGCCCTGATAATCAGTATTGTGGCTACTTTGTCATAACTTATGTTGAGTGGCAACCATTTTGGTGTAATTTTATGTATAGTCCTTGCTATTGTTATGCTTATCTTTGCACAAAATAAACTTTTTCATTTCACTTAATTTCATTAAGTCCGTAGGTCAACTAGGTCTCACCAAACAAAACTAATTTAGGCTTTACATTAAAATTAATTAACTTATTATAATACATATTTATAATTTCCAAAACGTCTTAATTGTCGTAGGTAAAATATCTCGAAATCTATTGTACATGTAATACAAAATACACTACAAATACTCTTTATTGAACACCTCGAAAGAAAATAAATAACATCGCCTGTAATATTCGAAGTCCGTAATTTATTTTAACAATTGCCAGATCGCAGTAAACTAATTTTAGCTATTGTCTATCGAATGTTACATATAAGTTCTTAGATATATGACAGAACCGTCGCTTTGTAATTCTTAAACTGTAAGGTATCTATTACAACTATTATGGGTCTAGAACATATATTCAGTAACATCGCCTGCAAAGGCCTTATAGAAATAGAAACTGAGTATAACATCATTTGTGGATTTAAATTCTTTACTCGCATAAAGTAACACGTGATGATTATAATCACTCATTATTATTCTGCGAATATCCAATTTTATAACTTGGCCAAAAAAAATAAAAAACTATTTAATATCACTGCTCGAAATACCATAATTATTTTACTCCGTATCCAAGGTGTAACCCTAACGTCAGTCGAATAATTAATAATCATTTATATTTCCGCGGAATCTAAGGATGTCTGGATGGATCGATTAAATTCACTGAAAGGCCTTAGTTTCTGTCTTCTGTCGTAGCATTTATCAAGTTAGGTTACCTTTATCAACATAACCATTCGATATCACGTTATTTAACTACTTCCGACTTTGAATGACCTGATACCTATAACTTAATATGAACATTAAATTGCTGCAGTCTAGTTAATAACTGTAATATTTACTTATTAAAATTATGAAAGATTGACATCATCAGCTCTTTAAATATCCCGAAGGAATTAGATAAGTTACAGATTACTTCCGGTTTGCATTACTAGTAGTCCGCCTCGGACCGAGAACTCGCGATTTACTCGCAAACAAGCTGACTAATATAACAAGACCCACGAAATGATTTTTTTCGCGCCTTCTAGTTTCAAAATCCCTTGATCGAACCCGCCCATATACGATGCCTCAAACTATTTGTCGTATCTTCGCTACAACCTTAATAAAAACAAGGATCAAGAAAAACGCTACTCAAGTTATCGTCGAACAAACTCTCAAAGTCAAAAAACATCGAAATGCCGAGACGTTCCAGTAGTCAGAATTTATTTGTACGAACCCGCTTTGCTTACGCTCTGCTCTATCGATTAGATAAGCATATAAACTTCGAATTATCTCAGTCTATTAGATGAACCTTATATATCCATTCAAATAGAACTGTAGTACTTTTACTCCAAAGATTCAATTTCATGTGATATAGTAAATTCAAATGGGCGACGCACTTTATTCTACTATAATTACTAGAATTATTGCGTATGTGAACTGATTGCTAACAATGTGATACTATTATATACGGTTTGTTTATATATATCTGTCAATAAGAATTATCAAATATTAAGACATTATCAACTTCATGACATTAGACAGAGTCAAATGCTCATCCTTTAATGTTTAATTGTATAATTACTAGTATTTGTGTAGTCTTAATACAGTAGGTACACAAATCATTGTAAAACTATATTATAGAGATTTCATGTATGTCATATAATCTAAATGAAGGCAACACAATTTGAACTTATTTCGTAGTTATAGCATAAATATTTCTGTGTTATTTAAGAAATATGTACATACCTAGATTTTCTTAGAAGCATTGAGTTAATTAACACTTAGCAGTCATAGTGACCATAGCGATTACAATGTAGAAACATTTGACGCAAATGATAATGTCTCCATAACAGCCTATGTAAGAAATAAGGACATTAATTTGTATACTATTGCCATTTTCCACACACGAGAGTTATGTCGTCATTGAGAGCAATTTTGATTATCTTATTTCTGATATCTATAGCTAAGCGTAGCAGGATTCTAATAATTGTAACAGATTCGCATTAAGTTGGTTATCACCCTTTTAAACATTTATTGACTTTGGATTATTAAGTTTCTACTTTACATTCTCAAATAAGCAATTTTACTTTAAGATTAAGTACTTTCACTAAAATGGTTTCGTATGTGAACATATTAAGACAGGTAGGTACGCATAATAATAATATAATTCCTGTACAAATCCTAACTCGTTGCCCAGGTTTGTGGTTTCAGGATTCATATGGGCTATCAGTATCACAAACTTACTTACAGTTGTTTTATATATTCGCACGTCGGGTTAAATCAATGTGTCCTACTTATAGCTTAACAAAAATCTTTAACGCATTCTTCAAGGATTATAATAATAAACAATGGCAGATTCAATTAAATTTCAATGGCAACAATTCATAATCATTATCATCATATAGGTACGTTTTCTAGGACTGTCAAGTATACCTATAATAATTTTAATTGGTAGACCTGCCCCAATCTGCCCAAATTCAACAGTTTATTAGTACACAATACCACTACTTCGCAAGTAAGCACCTAAGCTCATCCAACACGAAATTAAAACGTTTAGTTCGCCTTATCAATACTTAACGGTTATAATTACGTTAGAGTACCTAGATACATAACGATTATAAGCTGTTGAACACTATGAACAGATTACTTGTTCACCATTGAAGATGACGTAATCCAATGGATCCAGCAATTGAGTGTCTTGTTATAAAGAACGATTTTATTGTATTATATCTAGCCATATGATTAAATTAAATTAACAGATATTAACTGCTGCAATAAACCAAGTTACAAATTAGTTCCAGATCGAACGACATTTCAATTCAAGTTGTACTTAAATGCATGGATTCATTATAATTAATTACAGTGATTCCACTAATATAATCTTGTAAATTTATTTTGTTATATTTACTATCTTTATTTTGATGTTTGATGTATATACATACACTAGAGCGGCAAGCGTTTAAACTTGAAATCGAAACAAAACTCCATTTACTTGGGCTTCATCTTTTCACAATAAAGCTAAATGATGGCAATATAATAGTACGAGATACTCGTAAAATAATTTAACACGAAATAGTTCTCAATACTACTCTTATAACAGTTATAACTTCGATCTATGTATGTACCTCAAATAATAAACTCGTACCTATTAGTATATTTCTGTAATTCAGACGTGTATTACAATTCATGTCGTATCTAATATTCACGCCGTCATTTATTTTGTACTGACAAATACAACTCTTTTCTAATGAGTTTCTCCAATATTTTAACAGTTACTCCAAATAATAGTTCTTACTAAGTGATTCTGCTATTCGGGCGAAGAAAATACAAACAATCAAATATCATTACAATGGGTTCGGCCGTTCTTAAGTTATAAATGGTGCAACCGACACGACCTGGTTTTATATGTGTGTAGATTATTTTATTAGCACAAACAAGAAAAGCAACTCAACTATGAATAATAGAACCCCAATAGGTATTATAAATGATTATGTTATCCGAGAGTAATACTGTGTTTCCTAACAACTTCTAGGTAGGTGTCTCTAGATACAGATTATTTAATATACTTAATCTACCTACTAATAAGCGGTTAAATCAGTGTGTCTTAACCGGTAGTCCGCGGACCAAGGATAGTTTCTAAAGCACCTGAAGCGGTCTTCTTTATGAACAGAACAACTTCTTGTTTATTATTGTAGTCACAAGTAATTGTTTGCAAAGAATTGGTTATCCCTAGCAAAAGATAATTTGTTTGAGTGGTCTTTTATAACTAAAAGGTTAAGAACCGCCGCATACCATACGCAGACATACCTACGATGACGACGATAAAGTAACATTCGTAAAATTTGTCTGCCGTCAGTGCGTACACTACGCCCTAAAGCAAGTATATCTCTAGAACTGAAACACGCGACGCGATCCACCAAACGGACAGAATACACGCAACGCGACTGATTTTAAAAACACATTTCAAGATGGCCGACAGCATACCGCAACTAATCTACATAATTTAGTCGGTTTCATTGCTATCCTTCAAAGAGTAGTGAAGGGTAATAAACGTTTCTATTGTACTTAGGGCCTTTTGGAAGTAAGCAATAATCACAAGGGTGAGTCTATGATAAGGATCAACGATAACAGCTCCTTCTCTGTCCTATCTATAGAAAGTGTAATAAGGCCATCCCGTTCAATCTTGGTATTGTTATTACCATTGCAGGTCTAGGGGTAGTATGTCTATGGTTACGCCAAGCTTCTGTAGGTATGTATAAAAGTCTCTATTCACCTCGTAATAAATCACCTGTACTCTACGGTATTTGACCCATCCAGCGACCTCGCTAACCCTATCTAGACAGCAATGTTTAAAAACTTCATACTATATTTGCATTGAAATTGTGTCATTTAGAGATACTTTAAGAGGTGAAGCACATGTTGTGTTGCGTTTTTATCTACATAGTCAAGTCTATGTATTATTAACATTACATAAAATTTTATTAGTCTTGAGATCATTTTAACTACATAACAACTGTGTATAAATTAAGTACAAACAGTAATAACCCTGTTTTATTTATTGGTATTGGTCCGTACTTTGTGTTAATTCACTATAATGATAACTGATATAAACGCTATACAATATATAAGTATCTAGGGACAACCTTTAGCGCGTAACAAGTTCCAATTATTCATTACGAAACAATACAAATTAAAATACTCTTTCTGCTAAGACGATATACCAAAGTATATATTTCTGAACTATTTCATGTCGATAAGAATCTCCGGAAATTGATTTTAAACGAAGACATTTAATCCGACATGCAAAGAAGATATAAGGATAATGATATGAAAATAGATGAAAGGTGACGTGCGTCTCCAATACACAAACATGTACTCTATAGCTATCTCTATAAACAAGACTGATTCCTGAACGTGTGCTTTGCTTCAACTGTCACTGTCAAATATATCTGTTGTGTCAATGTCTAACTAATGTCACTGTCACAAAAGGACCGACGCCGACGCATGGTATGATTGGTATGGTACCTAACCTACTACGGAATTACTGATCCTGAGGCCAACCAACGTGGCCATGGTCATGTTGCGCACCGAAATAACATCGCAAGCAGAGCAACCATCCTCAATCCCATATCGAGCGCTCGCTTCCCCTTCAACGCATATCCAATGTATGTCCGACCAACTTAGACGGCGATTTCTATCACAGCTAGCTCTGCTCGTCTCAAACTCTCGAGCCGACCGCGTGTAACAAATACTGCAACTTCGAAAGGATATCTTTATACCACCACGAGTTCATGTGGTTTCAAGAGATCGTCGCCTCTCTAACACCGCGCGTACATCGTTACAATTAGGTACAATACTAACAAATTAACGCACCTAAGCAGCGAAAACAAACCGAACTCTAGTCCTATAGGACTGGCTACGGCCAGCAGATAACGCACATTGTTGGCGGAATAGACTTATTTTAATTATTAAGGACCGGTAAAATATTTGCTTCAAAGAAATTTAAATAATGGAATGTTCATTTACAAATTTCTTTGCGCTGTTCACCTGCCTCACAATAGCCCGGCACAATTACTTGAGCCAGGACTATGTATGCTATAATCGGGCCTATGATAAAGTCCATCTATATTTCTAAATTATTCACATACTCATGTATAACTGATAAGTCTAAATTACATGTCACAAAACGCTTTAAATCATTAGGGTGCTCAACTGAAACTTGTTTTGCTTCTTGAAGTAATTAACAAAATTTATTTTTTAACTATCCTAATCATAAATTATAGTCAAATCAATCCATTATGTAAACATATCATACACCCATTTTATAATATTTATGCCGCGGACAAAGCTGGTTGGTTTATTCAAATAGTTTGGTGTTGGTATATGTTCAGTTTAATTTTAGGTGTAGATTTATTGTACACTATTTAGTTGCTTTTAATATATCTGATTAGTTTGATTTGAACTGACTTATGTTTATGTTTCATCTTATAATCATGTTAATAGCACTTTGCATACAAATTTAGAGAATTCTTTCCTTATGCTTAAATGAATTTATTTATGATACTCAGAGAAGCCAAAAGGGCCTATGTTGGACGCTCTATAGGTTGACGTCCATCAGGTCGATCTAGGTAGGTACCACTGAACGAAAGAGATCTACGCGCCCTACAAGCAGAAAACTGGGAGAAAATCGCACAAACCAGGGTGCGTTGGTGCTAACTCGTGTCAGCGGCCCAGACTCACTTCGGGTTGCTAAGCCACAGGAGTTAGTTAGTGACTTGGAAACATCCAAATTTACTACAAGAACAAATCAGTGAAATCTAATATCCATATTATACTAACACAAAGTGTAATTTATAGAATTGATGATATCTAGTTTCAATTAATAAAGCAGTAAGTTTCAGTTTAATGGATTTCAACTCCACAGAGCAGAGTAAAACTGTTAGTAGGTATGTATCAGAACATTAAAAAGTAACAGGCTAAGCTTCCACTATAACCTGAAGTCTGATTGAGAGACTGGGGAGTGTTATATAAGGGTTTGGCTATGGTTAAAATACAAGCCATACATATCAAATATAGTTATTTAAATTTAAATTATGTACCCCTCAGTTTTAACTGATACTTTGTAACTATTAGTTAAACTTAATTTTTGCTGATTGTATGTAGGAATATCAAACAATTGCAAATCTAGCCAAAAAAAGATTCAAGGATCTCAGCATCTACTCCACCATGTCGTGACGCTCCGTACATAATATGTATATTCTAATATAGAGTAAGAAAATATAATTATTCCTGGGTGAATGACCGCAAGTATAGAACGTCACGATAGAGTCCTGATCTCCTTGTACCTTCAGTTGATGCGGTCAACGCCTGCTTCGCTTCTTACTAGATGACATCACAGTGTCATATACACCACCTAAAATAAGATAGATTTATGACATCTCAGTCACTAAGTACATTTAGCTATATAGGGATATACATGGGACGTCAGCTATAAGTATGTATAAGTCAGTCAGTCATATACGCTGTTTCTCTTGATAACACCAACATCTCATGTCCTTCATTGAAGACCATATCCCTTGCTCATAGCCTAGGCTCCCAGGCCTGGATGTCGACATCCCCCTTGGCTGCATCTTCTGAATTCAGGTTAGTCTGTAGTCATCCCTCCCACTGGGTACGTGCCTTATGGACTGATCTGTCCTGCATTTACCTTGCTGAGCCACGACTTACTTTAGTCTTTCACTAATGCGTCGGAAATACATCGCGACTGTATTCTCTGGCCAAGCCCATTATTGACTACTTCTCACATATTTCACATACTACTCATGTTGTATCTAAGGTCAATGATCAAAGGGAAAGGGTTACGAAACTTAGGGAGGAACTTTAGTGAAGGTAATCTACTAGCGATGACTGGCATGTACTTTGAATCATCTCACAAGTTAGAATGAAGTATATTATGAGTAGAATGGGGAATCTAGGAAGTGTAAGATACTCCAGATAAGTTCACTGATCAAATATTACATTGTTTCTCGAAGAATAAGTTAGATACGTTTGTCAAAGTGAAATACTAGAACGGTTAAGATTATATTCCTTATATAACTAAATCCACTTAACTTAATGGAAATAAGCTGGTTATTTCCGTAATAATTTCCATAATTCACTATGTAGACGCCGGTTTTAGGGTAAAACATATTATTCCGAACTAGCTTCTTTTACCGCCATTTTGCTAACAGCAAAATGTTGCTATATAAAATAGTTACTGTCATCGCGATATCGATGCGTTCCCGACTTCGGTTGAGCTCGATTCGCGACACTAGGCCACGATTACCACGCTTGCCTATGAATAGACGCAATCTAGCGTTAATGGGAGCCCTAAATGATTTGCTAGATCCATTCCTGCGGACTAGTAAAGACTTAGATGATACGCACTCGATCATGTACTGCGGAGCCATCGCGGCGTGCCGTGTTGCTCGAGTCAAGTTTCCGGACGCTGAACGTGCACCTAGGACCGCCGGGGGTGTCCCCGCATGGCAGGTGCGGATTGAGCGACGTATCAACTCATTTAGGACTCACATTGCAAAGCTGATCTGCTTCAGGGGGGGCAACAACCGCCCCCGAGTAATGCGCTTTGTGCACCAGGCGTTCGCGGGGACGGATATCGAGCCCCGCGACTACATGGCCAACGTCACAGAGCGCATCGACTTTCTGAAGCAGAAAGTTTATGCATGGGCAAGCCGTATTCGCCGCTACAGAGAGCGTGTGGACCGATTCAGGCAGAATCGTCTTTTCCAAAGTGACCAAAGGAAGGTATACCGAAGGTGGGAGGAAACTGACCCCCGTGTGTCCGACGTGCGACTGCCGGATGCTACTGCCATGTCTGATTTCTGGCGTAGCATCTGGTCGGCGCCCGTTGAACACACGGAGGGCGAGTGGATGAGCGTTGTCGAACGTGAGTGCGAGACCATCGAACCTATGGGGGCTACTACCATCAGCCCCGATGACGTAAGTTGTGCAATCCGTACGGCTCAGAACTGGAAAAGTCCTGGCCCGGATGGATTGCACAACTTCTGGCTAAAATGGTTTCGATGCTCGCACTCACGGCTGGCAACGCAATTTCAGCAAGCCCTCGAACTTGGCTCCCTCCCGCCCTCCTTAACAACTGGTGTAACCTTCCTGCTCTATAAGTCCGGTAGTACCACGGAAGCGAAGAACTATCGACCCATCACGTGCTTGCCTACACTCTACAAGCTCCTTACATCCATTTTGAGAGCAAAAATAAACGCGCATATGGTCGCAAACAACATCTTGGCCTCCGCTCAAAATGGATGTAGGGTTGGGTCCCGTGGTACTAAAGAGCTCCTCCTCATAGACATGACCATTTGCCAACGAGTCCGGCGGAACAGGGGGGCCCTCTCAGCCGCCTGGATTGACTACAAGAAGGCCTATGATTCAGTGCCTCATTCATGGCTGGAGAGGATCTTAGAGCTGTATAAAATTGATGCAGCCTTAAGATCCTTCCTTGGCGCGTGTATGAGGCAGTGGACCACAGTCCTTCGTCAACCAGGAAGCGGGGATGACCCCCCTGGCCCGCAGGACTTTATAAGGATCGAGCGAGGAATATTTCAGGGCGACAGTCTGAGTCCCTTGTGGTTCTGCCTAGCTCTAAATCCGCTCAGCACCCTGCTGAAGGATTCGGGGCTAGGTTGCCGGCTTCGGAGAGAGGGTGAAGTCATATCTCACCTTCTGTACATGGACGATCTCAAATTATTTGCACCAAATAACCGGGACTTGCTGGAGCTACTAAAAACCACTGAAGTCTTCAGTAGTTCCATCAAGATGGAATTTGGTGTTGATAAATGTGCGGTTATGCATGTACAGCGGGGGAAAGTAGTAAATTCAACAAATTTACAGCTTTCTGAGACGATGACGTTCAGATCTATCTCTGAATCAGAAACCTACAAATACCTTGGTATGTCACAGTCGTTGGGTATTGAGGATGCGGGTATTAAACAGGCGTTGAGGGAGCGCTTCTTCGGTCGGCTGACAAAAGTACTCAATAGTCTTTTGTCAGGTGGCAACAAGGTGCGCGCCTTCAACGCCTGGGTGATGCCCCTACTCACATACTCCTTTGGCATACTAAGGTGGACACAGACCGAGCTGGATGCCCTGGATCGGAGGGTCCGTCAATTGCTCACCACACACCGTATGCTTCACCCACGCTCGTCCGTTATGAGATTGTACATCCCACGGAAGTGTGGAGGTCGCGGCTTTTTAAATGCCAAAAATCTCCACAACCGTGAGGTGTACAATCTCAGGAATTATTTCCTTAACAACGAGTGTGGGATGCATCGTGATGTGGTGGCAATAGATAAGGGCCTCACGCCGCTCTCCTTGGCGAACGAGAACTGGCGCAAACCTGTGGTGCTAAGCACCGAGGATCGCAAGGCGGTATGGAAGAGCAAGGAGCTACACGGGCGGTTCTACGGGGCCCTCACGGGACCCGACGTAGACCTGCTCGCGTCGGTGAACTGGTTACGATTCGGGGACCTCTTTGGAGAAACCGAAGGTTTTGCCTGTGCAATTGCGGACGAAGTTATCATGACGAATAACTACCGGAGATATATCCTGAAGGACGGTACGGTCGACATTTGTCGGGCATGCCGCCGTCCCGGAGAGTCACTCAGGCATATCATCTCCGGTTGTTCCCATCTTGCTAACGGCGAGTACTTGCACAGACATAACCTCGTAGCCAGGATCATACACCAGCAACTTGCTCTCCTATACGGTCTTGTGGACCACGAAGTGCCGTACTAAAAGTACACACCTGCGCCAGTTCTCGAAAATGGTCGTGCCACGCTCTATTGGGATCGATCTATTATCACGGACAGGACTATTGTAGCCAATAAACCTGATATCGTGGTAATAGATCGACCGCAACGCCGGGCCATGCTCGTTGACATCACCGTCCCATGTGACGTGAACCTCGTGAAAGCCGAGAAGGACAAGTCCAGCAAGTACCTAGACTTGGCTCACGCGGTAACCGCCATGTGGGAGGTCGATTCGGCGATCATTGTGCCGATAGTTGTTTCTGCGAACGGTCTCATAGCGAAGAGTCTCGACCAACATCTTGAGAGACTTTCGCTACGGGGTTGTGGTTGGATCAAGGGTCAGATACAGAAGGCGGTAATTCTGGACACGGCGCGCATAGTCCGAAGGTTCCTCACTCTGCGGCCCTAACCACCGGCAGCCTGGGCCTTGCTCCGTTGCCGGCGGCACCCTAGGATAGGGTTTTTATAATGTTTTTATTGTTTTTGTGTGTTTTTGATGTATTTTTGTATTTTACTTTTATAAAAATATTGTAAAAAACCTACACTAAGATAAAAAATGAATAAAGAGTATAATAATTAAATTTCGATAAGTAAAGAAATTTTGAATAAGTGAAATGAAGGAATATTGTACCCTAACACAGTGGATTTCTCATTTAGTGATTCGTAATAAGGTCCGACCAAGAACACTTTTTTTGTCTCGGCCGAGACCGAGACCGAGACCGAGACTAAATGATATTCTCGGCCGAGACCGAGACCGAGACCGAGAATTTATATAATTGAGAATAAAACACGTAATGTGTGTATTATACCCATACAAAAAAATCTTATGGTGCCTAATTAATTTTTAGCGCGATTTGAAACAAAAATAAAAACAAAGATTAATAATCAAACTTGACCCACATTTAAGGTATGACTTAGTCGACTCAATCGAACGCCTATAAAGGGTCACAACAACTCCCCAAGTGACCAATAAGAACTCGTTTCATAGTCTCGGCTGTGCCGAGAATCTCGGCCCTTTTTGGCCGAGAACCGAGACCGAGATCTCGGCCTCGATTTATGGCCGAGAATGCCGAGACCGAGACCGAGACCGAGATCTCGGTCGGACCTTAATTCGTAACACAAAGGAAGTAATTTTCTATGCGATTTAGCTTATGTCACGTAAGAAAAATTAAGTGTGAGAAGGAATGCAGAAATCTACATTGTAATATTAATAGCCAAAAACTTAAATAACTTTCTTGTGTAAAAAAAAATTAAATACTTCAAAGTTTAATTACTTACGGAAAATTCTGTTGTCTTTTCTTTGCGACAAAACACTCTGACCCTTTTTTTCTTTGCACTACACAAAAACTAACAAAGCTAACAAGTGTTACTTTCCCGTATATGAAGATTGAGTAGGTACTTATAAACATAAAAAAAACCTAAACGATTATGATAAATGATAATTTAATTTAATTTAGTTTTTTAACAAAAAGAGCCTTCAAAAAACCAACCCACTGAAAAGCACAAAATAATTTTGATATAAGTACGTACCTCACCCCTACCCTTATCCAGTCCTTATCACGTCTCTATTCCTACCACGTTAAGCTTTCTGCCAAAAAGTAATTAATACCTATAATAATAACATCAATAATTATCTGGGTATTTACTTTATCTTTGAAGCCGGTGCGTGTAAATTATGGGGTGAGGTAGGATTTCCTACTAATGTGAGTTCGGAAAGTTGTTGGATCGACACTTTTAGATAATGAAAATTACAATAGTTTAATTTGTAAAAAGAATATATTATTTACATTGCAGCTTAGAAGCCTATAAAAACCAACTCACCCCTTTGTCATCCCTACTCTACCCATTCATGACCCAACTGCCCTCGCCATCCCTTCTCCTGCTCCCCCCATCTTACGGTACCTAATGTATGTATACTTAATGTAAGGCAAATGTAAGAAAATCTATATATATGGAATCCATATTTATCAGACAGATTTTTATAACTCGCGATTTACTTGCAAACAAGCTGAACAATATAACAAGACCCGTGCGATAATTTTCGCGACTTCTAGCCCCATAACCCCTCAATCGATCCTGCTCGGCTCAGGATTTTCTTAGTTCTGCTTTTAAAGTACCTATTCACATTCAATGACTCGTAACTTATTGCCATATTTAATAACCTAGTACTGCAAAATATTCACAATATTGTTAAATTCCAAGAAAATCCGCGAATTCCACTTAATTACTATGGGATTTGATATTTCGAGGACCTCAGTCTACAGTGGCGCCTTTAGCGGTGAATTTACACGCGATAGTCCTCAAATGCCTACGCCAAGCCTTGGGATTAGGTTGCCAAACGGATGCCAGGCTTCATTGAACAAAAAGGCAAGGCAAATGCCGCGAAGATGATTAAGTATTTTTACAGCTGAGCTGACTTAATTAAATTTTACCAACATAAGCACCTACACCTTAACGTAAAGATTTATGTAGGTATTATGTATAACATCACAGCAACTGGATTAATGCCGAGGTACTAATGATAAATGACGTTATGTGACAGACAGATTCCCATAGAATTGCTACCATTAATCTTATTTCCGTGAAACCTGTACGAAAATTTTACGCGGCAACAACAAATCCGGTTTATAAGTTATACAAGGTGTAACAAAAATGCTGGTGATACTTTTAAGGGCATAATTGGTACCGTATTTTAAATATGAAAAAGTAAAAAACAAAAATATACACGCGAATAAAAAATGGTTTTGTATTATGGAGGGCAGGCCGACTCGACTTAAAATATTTTTCGCGCCAATAAATTTTTCTCCTACTTTTTCTGAGTCACAATACGATACCAATTTACCCTTAAACGGATCACCAGTATTTTTGTTACACGCTGTATGTATGGTGAGTATCGTTAGCATAAATATGCGTCAAAAAGTAAATTAACTCTTTCAAATAACGTTTTTATGAATTAATAAATACTAGTAGTCCGCATCGAACTGAGAATTCGTGGTTTGGCTAACTTGCAAAAAAGCTGACCAAAACAAGACCCATGTGATCATCAAATCAAGTATTGAACATTTTATAACTTCAACAAAAAAAATACATTATTATTTTACTATTTCTAACACGACGTTTAGCGTAAAATATGAATATAAATGTGGGTGTATCTTATCGATAAAAAGTCAAATGTCGATAGATAATTAACCTGTTGTACTTGGCTGCACTATTTTTACACTCACATAGACAATTTACATGCAATTTAAACGGCTATTACACATTGCAACCTGCAGGGCCCAATCTGTTGTGTACCCTGCCTCTCCCTTCCCCTCCTTCAGCTCCCTACAGGCCCTACTTTTAATTACACCTTCCAACATGACAGATTGGGCCCTGCAGGTTGCAATGTCTAATACCGCTTTTACCCACACACTTGCATTTCTTTTTTTGTTACACTTTTGATCATTGTCAAAGCGGTATTACACATTGCAACCTGCAGGGCCCAATCTGTTGTGTACCCTGCCTCTTCCTACCCCTCCTTCAGCTCCCTACGGGCCCTACCTTCAATTACACCTTCCAACCTGACAGATTGGGCCCTGCAGGTTGCAATGTGTAATACCGCTTTCAATGGATCTATACTATACGGGTCACCACACACCTAGCGGTTTTCCTGGCGGAATTAGCGGAAGTAGCGGAAATTCATAGACAAAATGCTTAATTTGTCTATGGTAGCGGAAATTTGTCTATGGCTTCCATACAAAAAATCTGCTTCCATAGACAAATTTCCGCTACCATAGACAAATTTCCGCTACTTCCGCTAATTCCGCGAGGAATTCCGCTAGGTGTGTGGTGACCCTACTAGATCTGTGGCAGGGGGGTACAACCACAGAACAGAATAATATAATAGTATTTCATACAGAAAGTCATCTCCCCTACAAAATCAGTGTTTGACAGAACTTTAACAGATAAAAGTTGACAGATGACGTTCACATACAATATTCCCTTTTGAACCACTAAGGTTGGCAAGTACGCAATTATTATTATTACTGGACCTGCCCCAATCTGCCTCAATCTTCCTAATCTATCAGTAATTTTAATACAAAACTAGATAAACGTCAAATTAATTACCTTAGGGTCGCCACACACCTAGCGGTTTTCCTCGCGGAATTACCGGAAGTAGCGGAAATTTGTCTATGGTAGCGGAAATTTGTCTATGGTAGTAGATTTTTTGTATGGAAGCCATAGACAAATTTCCGCTACCATAGATAAATTAAGCATTTTGTCTATGAATTTCCGCTACTTCCGGTAATTCCGCGAGGAAAACCGCTAGGTATGTGGTGACCCTTATTTACCCAATCTAATTATTATTTTAATACAAAACTTCTACTATAGTTTGGCCAGAGTTTGTTCCACTTCAAGCATAGACAGGGAGAATCATACTGTCTTTTTCTAATGCTAGTACTCTCACTACTAAAAAAGGGATGGGTATAGCATGTTACTCTGACTGTTACCACAGAGTAAATAATAGTATAACAGAGAGACCTCTGTAATGTCACGTAACGTCACGAATCATGTTGTCCCTTCTTAACGCATGACAAGTTCTTTTTCGCACTTATGCAAACGTATCGGATACGTCGTGTCAAACTCAAATTTTTTGACAGATTTACTTTGAGTTGTACCCCCCTGCTGTTACTGCGCTTTTGGTTTGCCAGACTTTATATACTACTTAAATATTTTATCTTGACTGTGGTCATGCCGCAAATAAAAGCGGTATTACACATTGCAACCTGCAGGGCCCAATCTGTCAGGTTGGAAGGTGTAATCGAAGGTAGGGCCCGTAGGGAGCTGAAGGAGGGTAGGAAGAGGCAGGGTACACAACAGATTGGGCCCTGCAGGTTGCAATGTGTAATACCGGTTTAAACAAAAGGGATTTTGGCAACCCCGAAAACGTATCCCATAAAGCGGTATTAAACGGCTATTACACATTGCAACCTGCAGGGCCCAATCTGTCATGTTGGAAGGTGTAATTAAAGGTAGGGCCTGTAGGGAGCTGAAGGAGGGGAAGGGAGAGGCAGGGTACACAACAGATTGGGCCCTGCAGGTTGCAATGTGTAATACCGCTTTTACACATTGCAACCTGCAGGGCCCAATCTGTCAGGTTGGAAGGTGTAATTGAAGGTAGGGCCCGTAGGGAGCTGAAGGAGGGGAGGAAGAGGCAGGGTACACAACAGATTGGGCCCTGCAGATTGCAATGTGTAATACCGCTTATACGTTCCAAGGCGGTAGCTGTCACTTCGTGGAGATGAACCCCCCTGGTACAACTCAAAGTAAATCTGTCAAAAAATTTGAGTTTGACACGACGTATCCGATACGTTTGCATAAGTACGAAAAAGAACTTGTCATGCGTTAAGAAGGGACAACATGATTCGTGACGTTACGTGACATTAAAGAGGCTCTCTGTAATTATACTATTATTTACTCTGTGTCTGTGGCTATGGCCACATTATTGACCTCTACAATCGGCGCAATTTTGACACAAAACTCGCGCGTGATTTCGAGACATTGCCGTCTAGGTAGGTGCAATGAAATCAATCGATATTCGATAGTCATAGATCAAAAACCGCAATGTATTAAAAATCGCTGGTGACTAGTTGCTTACATTTGTAAAGGCCTTGTGTGGAGTGTCGCTCTCGGTGCGGTGTCGCCTGGCCTGTCACTCCTGTCAGTTTTTGGTTATATGTTGGTTGTTGACGTTGTTGTCCTTCCTATTGGCATTATTAATTATATTTATTATTTTACGATAACAATATAAAATTCAGTACAATAAATCTATTAAAGAGAAAAGCATGGGTGAAAAATCTACGCCGCTTTTAGCGGTACTACAACTGCTGAGAAAATATAATCTCAAGGTAAGCCAATACCTAACAAAATTTCTTGTTTTTACAGTGGTTCTTGTTGTGATTCTAATGTATCGTTTTTACAGGGTACTGAAGAGATTCTAAGGAAAGAAGCAAGTTTGGGAGATGCCGAAATAGAAAACTTAGATTTACCTGAAGTGGAACTTGCTAACATTTTGACTTCACATCATACAGAGAGTGATCCATATAGTTACGAATTCGCCTATGACAGCTTGAAAAAGTTTGTTGAAACTTCTTTGGATGTTCATAAGGTAAATTCTGCTATTATAACAACTCTTGATAACCATTATAAAATGATAATATTAGAGTTTGTGTGGAAAGAGAACTGTTATGGTTTATATGTATGGGAACTCATACATTCTATTTCTACTACACTTCTCTTTTTGGACTGACTCTTGATATTTTTGATTACATACATACAATCACGCCTATATCCTAAAAGGGGTAGGCAGAGATCACGGATTTTTGATAAATATGTTGAAATATGTCTTACATACATTGATACATATTCCTGGTGCTCCCATTGGGGTTGGGCACTATATTGATCTGGCATGGTGTAGTACAAGGTGACTTAAGTGGACAAATATATTTATTTCTATTGAATTTGGCCTTTTATGTACCTAGTTAATCAAACCAGGCTTCCCAATGTGTGGTGGTCCATGGATAGCTAGTTGTGTTTCTTTAACAAAATATAGTAAGACTTTTTTAAGATGTCCGAATTGTAGGAAGAAATCTCTAGTAAGATTCGGACATCTTAAAAAATTTGTACAATACCATAGAGTTTAATCTAGTTTGTTTAATAGGTTATGCTCTGATGTGCAGAAAACTTAGTTGTGAAACATGAGAAATGTTTTAGCTGATACACATATATTCATGTTCACAATTTTACAAGTTATTTTAATGAACATGAACTTTATTGGTAAATTGTTTGTGTGTTCTGTAGTCCCTTTGAAAATGATCTATTTACAGCATGAGCTCTCGACTCTCCTCTACCCGGTGTTTGTGCACATGTACATGGTGCTGATATTGTATGATCATAATGAACACGCCACAAACTTCATGGAGAAGTTTGGTCCGGAACAGGAAGATTATTATCAAGAGGATTTGAAAAAAATATCAATTGTTAAAAGCAAAGAACAGATAAAGGGCAATGAACTTGCAGAGATTTATAGGTAATGTATTAACCCTTTCTGTAATGTTTACTAGCATTTTTTCAATTCAGTAGCATTAATTTCCCTAAGCCAATCTGTGCTTTCACAATTTTTTTTAAATGCAAACTTATACCTTAAATTTTGTAGGTCAGAGTTCCGTTTTCAAAAGAATTTGATATTTTTATTTTAAATATAATATCAATTCTTTTCACTAGTTCAGTTCAATTGGGCTTAAAATTCCTAAAACAATGTATTTTTATAGCACCAACAAATTTGTTGTGCAAATGTCGAGAGATGCATCGTCACAACTCAAGCGTTACCTGCACGAACAAAAGAGTTCCACAGTCATCATCAACATCATCAACAACCACATCCAGATAGACATCCATGACGGCCCAGGGCGGACACTGGCTCAAGTCCGGGCTAATATTGGGAGCATGCTTGGCGAAGCTCCCAGAAATGGTTTGACTTATTTTATATTTATTATAAAAAAATTACACATAAGATTGATTAGTCTTGTTCTGTACATTATGCACCCCGTAGATGCAATATATAGCTTTCCAACCTATTATTTGAGCTGCTCTCCCACAAAGTATTTCTAAACTCATTGATAAGTATGATTATTAATTTATTACCCTTAACCGTTATACAAACTTTATTCTGCATGTGATAATTAATACTGATAATTCATATTGGAGTGACCCTTATGGCGGCCGGTGCTTAAGCCTTTATTGCTTTAAGATTATATTGAATCTGTACAAGGACTACAAAGTAACAAACTACAAGAAAGTGCCGCCACAAGGGCCCTTTCATATGGATTATCATCACATATATATTTTTATGAATGCAGAGAATCGAACAAAAGTGTACTATGGGTTATTGAAGGAGCCAGATATACAAGTGCTGCCCGTGCCCACTGAAGATGAGGAAGAGACCGAGGAAACTCCAGACAAACCCAAAAAGAAGAAAGCTAAAAAAGATAACATTTTCATGAAAAAACCGAAGTCCGATCCTAATGCGCCTCCCAACGACAGAATTCCTCTACCAGAGTTGTAAGTTATAATTTCACTTTTGATGGCCCTGTCTGTAGTATTTGTGTGATATAGTCCATTTATTGTTACAATTGTAAATAATGATGATGGGCCAATGGGGCGTGCCAGGTCCGGTAGCGCGACTTTTTTTATGGTCAGAATTTTGCCTTTGCGGAGGCGGGGCGCCAAAAGTAATGTAAATATGGTAACCAGTATCTTCTCACAAAATGGTATACATATTTTCCAAAGATATAGTAGAGTTTGAGTTTCAAAACAAGTTGTAAAAATCTTGAATGTAATTAACATTCTAAAAACTGGCTTTTTTGTTATTGCAGAAAAGAAGCGGATAAAATCGAGAAAGGCAAAGCTCTCAGAGAAGCAGCGAAACGTGTGCAGCTGGGCCCGGAGAGCCTCCCGTCCATCTGTTTCTACACGCTGCTGAACAGCGGCCACACCGCCACGTGCGCCGACATCTGCGACGACTCCACCCTGCTGGCTGTGGGCTTCAACAACTCTACCATCAAGGTTGGTATTTGGTATACACTCACTACGTCACATACACCACTTCGATTCTCAACTTTTTGGGGTAATTTCAACGAATTTAGTGGATGTGGCTTAGTGAATTCTGCATATTCTGCAACTCTCATGAACCTAAACCTGGCCGCGAGCGCACGCCGCAAGGGGGCTATATCCACTAAGTTCACGTTCACTTTCTTCTTTTAGCTTACCAAAATTGATTTATACTACATTATAAGGCTACTATTTCTTATATTTCTTTATTATATTTGTTGATCTCTTTATTAATGTTTATTTTCATCTTATTTTCATTTTGCAGTACAGTTTTCCATTTGTTAACAGGTATGGACTTTGACACCGGTTAGATTACGTGGAATGAAATCTGCTGAAAAATTGCAAGACATTGATAGAGAAGCAGGTAATGTGCAATTATTTCAAATGTAGGTATTACTTTTAATATTAAGGCCCGGCATGCATGATGGGATCTGGTTTGACAAACTAGCCAATAAGAGGGCGAAACGGCAGGGTTGTAACACCAGCACATCAGTTGCAACATTTAACTGTGCAAACTGTGGGCGCGCTTGCCACTCCCGTATTGGTTTGTACAGTCACCAAAGGAAGTATCTAAGGTGATTTTGGACATTGCGTCTAATCGTCTGCCATAGACGTTACAGGCCAATGATGATGATGATGAAGGCCCGGCACCAAACCGTCTGATAACGTCAACGCCATCGTTAAAAAAACTTGAAAAGTTTTCTATGGGATGACAGCTCCGTCGCCATATTTAACGATGACGAGTCCGTTAATTGTGCGTGGTGTGGTGCAACCTACCCGAAGTAGTTATTTGAGCTCTTACATCGTCAATAATCGTAGACTATAAATTTCGTCCACATTGATTTAATAAATCGCAGACAAACCTTGCAACAAATATAAAAAAAAAACTATCATATCCCAGCTCTATCATCTACATATGTGCCAATTTTCAACTAAGTGGATCAATATTACATGTACGTTACTATAGTCTGTTTTTTTTTCGATTTCTATCAGGCGATGTTCTTGTAAGAATGATGGAGGAGAGAGACAGAGACGCTTGCCGCACGCTATTTGGACATTCGGGGCCAGTCTACAAAGTCGCATTTGACCCATTTAAAACCATGCTGTTGTCCTGCTCAGAAGATGCAACAGGTACCTACATTTTAATATCATAGAATTGTAGACCTTAAAAAAATAACTTTCGCAACGCTCAAGATTTCGCCTTTTTTTTCTTCCGCGGAATCATTCGTTTGCTCCGGTCTCAATGTAATCATAAGAGGTAAATCATATTTACTCCCTTGTATGAAAATTGTGTCAATCCAGCGAAAAAGGTCCCATCTTGTCAATATGGAGTTACATAAAATTACTTCCTAAAACTACACATTACTCACTATGTATAGTTTGGCTAGAGACTGTTTTACTTAGCATAGAGAAAATCATAGTCTCTTTCTTACGCTAGTACATTCGCTGCTAAAAAAGTATAGCCTCATTAGTCTTATTACGTGCACTGTTACTGCACTTTTTGGCGAGCCGGACTATATTAGTGAAAGAATGAAGTCTCTGTGTGTATACTTTACCGTTTAATAAATACCCGATTAATTAATTTCGCTGAACTAAACTTTTTCCCCAGTAAGACTATGGTCCCTACAATGTTGGACGTGCCTGGTGGCGTACCGCGGGCACGTGTGGCCGGTGTGGGACGTGCGCTGGTCGCCTCACGGACACTACTTCGCGTCGTGCGGCCACGACCGCACGGCGCGGCTGTGGGCCACCGACCATCATCAACCCTTGAGGATCTTCGCCGGACATCTCACGGATGTTGATGTAAGGATAAGATAAAGAACCCTTTTTGGAGATCGATAGTTCACTAAACTCATTTTAATCAAACGAGCGGAGCGTAAGCGAAACGAGTTCTTACTAACAACTTCTGGCTACTGCGACGTCTCGGCATTTCGATGGCTTTTTGATATTGAAATATTGTTCGACGATAGCTTTAGTAACGTTTTTCTGATCTCTATAAAATTTGTTGGGGTTGTGTTGTATAGCAGAGATAAGTACATACAATTTGATAGTTCGTTTATGAGCTAGATCGATCAAGAGGTTGTGGACATAGAAGGCGAAAATAAGTATTAATAAAAAATAGGCATATTTGCAAGTAAATCGCGTTGTTCTCAGTTAGAGGCGGACTACTAGTAGTAATCTGAAGAAATTGCAAAGACGAAGCAATTTTTAGGTATAATTGTACGTTTTGACTTTCAGTGTGTGCAGTTCCACCCAAACTCAAATTACATAGCGACGGGTTCCAGCGACCGAACAGTTCGCGTCTGGGATTGCTTGACGGGGACTCAAGTGAGGATCATGACTGGACACAAGGTAAGTACAGTACGGCTTAAATATCCTGATTGGATCATATCTTTTGCGACTTTCTGTAGATGCTACTTGGAAAAAGCCAGTTACTAAAAATGCAAGAAAACATTGAACACGCCTTGTCTGATATATTTCGACAAAAAATATAAATTCTTATAAGAGTTAAAAAGAGTTCTTATACGAGCGGAATTGACTAGGGAGTTTTGGAATCAGAAGGCCTAAAACTGTCTTGTAAAGAGTTCTTATGTTGGTCAACCGCGTAGTACCGCGAGTTCTAGGCGGACTACTAATATTCTGTCAGTTTTTAACCTCGTGTAATATTTGCAGTTCCCAGTGTTCACGCTGCAGTTCTCGGTGTGCGGTCGCTGGCTGGCGTCGGGCGGTGGCGGCGGTGGCGGCGGTGGCGGCGGCGAGCTGCTGGTGTGGGACGTGTCGTCGGGCGCGCCCGCCGCCGCGCTGCCGCCCGCGCACGCCGCGCCGCTGCACGCGCTCGCCTTCAGTCGCGACGGGACCATTTTAGCCTCGGGCAAGTGCTATTTCAAACATATATAGTGCTCCATATCGATTCCGATGACGGCGAGTACGACGACCTCAGCAATTAAGGATTTATCCTTTTATTGGCGACCCGCCCCGGCTTCGCACGGGTGCAATCTAAATATATAAACCGGCCAAGAGCATGTCGGGCCATGCTCAGTGTAGGGTTCCGTAAACTGAGGCCATTAATTCAAAAGGTCGTTTCTTACGGGAAATGTGGCGGCGCTTACGTCATTTTTACTCACGTCCTTTCACTATGGGTTTTTGAGTGATAACTCAAAAACGGCTAAACCGATTTATTTCAATATAGTTTTCATTGAAGGTACTCATTAGGCCTCAGTTTCATGAATTTCTTCAAAATTTTAGGACCCACGATTCAAAAGTTAGATGGGGGGGGGACGCCCTGTTTTAAGCTTTCGGAGCTATTATTTCCGAGAGTATTAGTTTTATCCAAAAACTGTGTTAGAAGACCCTAATTCTTTTTAAAAGACCTATCCAACGATACCCCACCCAACTTGGTTGGAACGAAAAAAAATTTCGCCCCCCACTTCACGTGTACGGGAGGTACCCTAACAAAATATATTTTTCGCGTTTTTATTCTACCGTTTTGTCGGCTTGGTTAATGCACATAGTCAAACCAAATTTCAGTTTTCTAGTGCTAACGGTCACTGAGCTAGACCGCGGACGGACGGACGGACGGACGGACGGACGGACGGACGGACGGACGGACAAGGCGAAACTATAAGGGTTCCGTTTTTGCCATTTTGGCTACGGAACCCTAAAAAGAAGAAACTGACTGACTGACTGACTGACTGACTGACATATCAACGCACAGCCTAAACCGCTGGGTCTAGAGTTTCCAAATTTGGCATGTAGGTCCCTTATAAGGTCTAGGGGTGCACTAAGAAAGGATTTTTCAAAATTCACCCCGTAAGGGGGTGAAATGGGGGTCCAAAGTTTGTATGGGGAAACAAGATTTGTTAGACTATTTTATTTGAAACTTCACCGGAGTATTCCTAACGATAAATGAGTAAACACGTGTTTCAGATTTTTTGAAAATTTAACTCCTTAAAGGGGGAAATGGGGGTGAAAAAGTCTGAAAATCAATATGGGTATCGTTTCTATGGTTTATCGGGTCGCTGATTACGAAAACAACAACCATATTATCATACAACGTGGCAGGTGTAAAATATCATCCCCCAGGGGGTGAAATGGGGGTCCAAAGTTTGTATAGGGAAACAAGATTAGTTAATTTGAAACTTCACCGGAGTATTTCTAACAATAAATGAGTAAACACGTGTTTCAGATTTTTTGAAAATTTAACTCCTTAAAGGGGGAAATGGGGGTGAAAAAGTCTGAAAATCAATATGGGTATCGTTTCTATGGTTTATCGGGTCGCTGATTACGAAAACAACAACCATTTTATTATACAACGTGGCAGGTGTAAAATATCATCCCCAGGGGGTGAAATGGGGGTCCAAAGTTTGTATAGGGAAACAAGATTAGTTAGACTGTTTTATTTGAAACTTCACAGGAGTAATTCTAACAATAAATATGTAAACACGTGTTTCAGGTTTTTTGAAAATTCAACTCCTTAAAGGGGGAAATGGGGGTGAAAAAGTCTGAAAATCAATATGGGTATCGTTTCTATGGTTTATCGTGTCGCTGATTACGAAAACAACAACCATTTTATTATACAACGTGGCAGGTGTAAAATATCATCCCCCAGGGGGTGAAATGGGGGTCCAAAGTTTGTATAGGGAAACAAGATTAGTTAGACTGTTTTATTTGAAACTTCACAGGAGTAATTCTAACAATAAATATGTAAACACGTGTTTCAGGTTTTTTGAAAATTCAACTCCTTAAAGGGGGAAATGGGGGTGAAAAGGTCTGAAAATCAATATGGGTATCGTTTCTATGGTTTATCGGGTCGCTGATTACGAAAACAAAAACCATTTTATTATAAAACGTGGCAGGTGTAAAATATCATCCCCCAGGGGGTGAAATGGGGGTCCAAAGTTTGTATAGGGAAACAAGATTAGTTAGACTGTTTTATTTGAAACTTCACAGGAGTATTCCTAACAATAAATATGTAAACACGTGTTTCCGGTTTTTTGAAAATTAAACCCCATAAAGTGGAAAATGGGGGTGAAAAAGTCTTAAAATCAACACCAATGATTTTATGATACAACGTGGCGGGCGTGAAATATCATCCCCCTGTTGGGGTGCGATAGGGTTGAAATGACTAAATATCAATATGGGAGATGGGATTCGATTTATGGTATTTTGGGACGTTAATTAAGTACGAAAATGGCATCAATTTCGAAATTTTTGTTAAAGAAATAATTTTACCTCTGGGAAAGGACATAGGGTAGTTTCTATACCGAAAATCAGCCCTTAAGGGGGTGAAAAGGGGATTGGAAGGTTGTATAGAGAATTTTTTACCGTTGAACCGATTTAAATGAAACTTGATATAATAGATAGTTTGAATCCCGGGAAACGACTAAGGGTTATTTTCATTGAAAAAATTAACCCGTAAAGGGGTGAAAAGAGGGTTGGTAGTTTATATAGGATTTTTTCACAGCTGAACCGATTTAGATGAAACTTGGTATACAGATAGTTTGAGGCCCGGGGAGGAAAAAAAATAGTAATTTTTCGCGAAAACTACCCTTAAAGGTAAAAAAGTTAAGGGTGAAACGGGGGTTGCAGGTTTTTATAGGGAATTTTCAACCGTTGAACCGATTTAGACGAAACTTGGTATATAGTAAGTGTGAATCCCTGCAAATGACTAAGGGTTGTTTTCGTTCCGAAAATCATCCCTTGAAGGTAAAAGGGATTGGAATTTTGATAAGGAAATTTTTAACACCTGGACCGATTTAGATGAAACTTAATGCTAATTAGCATACAGATAGTTTGAGTCCCGAGAAGGAACATAAAATTGTTTTTACCTCGAAAACCAGCCCATCAGAAATGAAAAATCAAAAAACAAATAACTTTATCGTGTGGCGTATCAAATAAAAGGGCCTTAATGTGAGGATCTCTAATTAGTATAATTTTAACATACATAACTTTGAAGTTATTAAAAAAAAGGTGTAAATTAATCAATATCGGAAACTGATCGACAGAAAATTTTGCAAAAATTACAGATATAATAGTTATTTACGTATAAATTACAGGAAAACTAATAAGAGTGCAGTCAAACACCAGTCCGACTTAAGACAAAAATAAATAAATCGGGGTACGTGTCCGATTCGCACTCAGCCGCCCTATTAATTCTCATGAAATCATGCTGAAAGCGTCTTTTTTCAAAAATGTAATAAAAAACTTGTTCGTACGAAACCTTTGAGGCGCAAGTAAGACCCGTACTTGCGTGTTTTTTTTTAATTTCCTAAAATCGTTACTTAAAGTGGTGAAATGGGGGTTAAAAGTTTGTATGGGGCATTTTTAAATGTTGAACCGATTTAGATGAAACTTGGTATGGAGATAGTTTGGGTCCCGGGAAGGGGCAAAATTGTATTTATCCCGAAAAACAAAGCCTACGGGGGTGCATAGCAAAGGGGTTGGAAGTTTTATATAGAATTATTTTCAGTTGAACCGATTTAGATGAAACTTGATATAGAGAAAGTTTGAGTCTCGAAAAACGACATAGGATAGTTTTATCCCGAAAATCAACCCTTTAAGAGGTGAAAAGGGGGTTGAAAGTTTATATGGGGAATTGATAACCGCTGAACCTATTTAGATGATTTGGTATAATAGTTTGAGTTCTGGGGATGGATACATAATAGTTATCCCAGAAGTCATTCCCTAAGAGGGTAAAAAGGGGGGTCAATTACTAATTCTACGCAAAGGAAGTCGCGGGGAAAAACTTTTATTCAAGAGTAGAAATCTGCATTAATCATAATGTACGCGGGCGAAGCCGCGGGCAACTGCTAGTTATACATATAAACCTTCCTCTTGAATCACTCTATTTATTTAAAAAAACGCATCAAAATTCGTTCCGTAGTTTTAAAGATTTTATAGATCGTAGATCTAAGCATACATTGGGACAGACAGCACGAAGCGACTTTGTTTTATACTATGTAGTGATGTGGCTGGCCAGGCCAAACTTGCTCTTGAATATAGCTGAATTTAAACTTTCGTGAGACATATTAGCACTATTATAACTTCATGCGGCACTCACTAGTGTTTAGTCACTACGCGCGACATGTTTCGGACAGCTTAGGTATCCATCCATAGAACTTAGTCCCTACATATTATTGTGACTACCAAATGTTAGATGTCTTTTATTCCTTAACCCTTTGACCGCCAAGCATTGGCCGGAAAAATCGTGCCCTCAGCGCCAACAAGCGCGCGAGGCAACTCTGTTATATATTGGACGTTATAGAGTCGCGTCAGTCTTGTGCTACCATACTGGCTATTACGTGACTAAATAATTGCTAATATCAGGTAGATTGTGTTGCATATCTATTCTATTGTCCTGTGTGATTGAGAAGGCATTCTACTATTTCAGATAGAGCAGAAATAACAATCATGTAAACAATAGCATTCGATTGCAGACAAGAGTATCATGAATCATACTTAAAGCTTCTAACATCTGTTTTATTTGTTTGTAGGCTCTTTAGACTGCACAATTAAACTTTGGGATGTTGCTGCAATAACCGACGAGGTGCCGGTAGAAGACGCAGCAAACAACACTGTGGAGAAAAAGGAAGACAAATTTTTGTTGCGCTCCTTTGCTACGAAAAATTCTCCAATTACTAGTTTGCATTTTACGAGGCGTAATCTTTTGCTAGCTGTAGGCACATATGAAGGAAGTACTTAGAAATCGGGAATAAATATGGTATATGAAATCTTTTTAATTACACTATTTTACATTAAACATTATTTTGCTTATATAAAGCTAAATCATAAAATTTGTAGCAGGTAGGACCGCTCTGATGTTATGAACTGTATCATTAAGTTTAATATAGACTCGTTACTTCTAGCAACTTGAGCTTTCATGGCCTGTTTAAAATCTTCCTTTACTCCTTTGTCTGCTCCCCGAGTTCCGATCCTTCTCTGTCCGAGATGCTGTTGGGAATTTGGTAAAATATCCAACGCCACACTGTTATTCTGATCATTCCACATAAAACTCAACTCTTCCAGTATATCTATGTGTATAATATATGCTGAGAATAAATGATAGTGAAATACACCTTTTTGTTTAATTATATCCAATATATTCATAAACACGGCCTCCTCCTGTGGCCATCCAAATTGCATCAACACTAGTATGTGACCATAGGTTAAATCTGAACTGTTTCCAGTGCTGAGAAGAATTCTTATAAGCAATGTACAGAAATAATGCATGATGGCTACTTTAGTAAGTGGCAAGAAGTGTAGATGTCTGTGAGTGCCCCCCACTACCAGCTCTGTCTCCAATGCCCCCTCTACTGAAGGCAGCTGCGGTAGAGCTGCCAGTATGCTTTCCACACATGCTGCATACTTTTTATGGAAGAAGTTAAAAGATACTCTCATTATGTTAGCAGCAAGATTGTTGCCTTGAACAGTCTGACTTGATTCATCATATCTTCCCTGAAATAGTGCTAATTCTTCAGAAAATCCATCGGACCAAGGTGTGACCTGCAACTGATTGGCTAATTTCATGAATTCCCGAGATATCACCTCATTACTATGCAACAGCTCCCAACAACTTGCTGCAGCTTGGAACTGATTTGATGAGACTCCGGTGACTTCTATTTCTGCTTTCCTTCGCTTCAATGGTGCTATGTCTGGGTCAGTAAGAGCTTCTATGAGAATATGATTTCCTTTTAGTGATTTTTGTTCATAAAGTGCTCTTAAGAAAAATGTGGTTCCACAGTACAGCAGCTGACGGCAATCATCACAATTTCTTAATGTCATTAGCTTTTGGAAATATGCTTCCTTATTTAAGCTATTGTTGTAATTTATCAGATAAGGATCCCAGCCAAGTTGCCTGCCCAATAAATCCAATACTCCATAAAGTCTTTGCCATGGGTCTGATATATCATGTTCTGTTTCATCATAGACATAAGAATTGTAAAAATCTATAGCTTTAATCAGTAGCCGTTGTAGTAATCTCGGAGACTCTAAAGAGCTAAGAAGTGGCAAAGTTTCCACAACCAGCAACCTTGCATACCTGTTGTCTGAAAAGAATTTGTCTGCATTTATTAAGGTTTTCACAAGACTGTCCACTCCAAGTTGGGGAAACTTTTTCAACAAGAGGACCAAGAGTCTGCAGTGTTCCATGGTGTCGTCACTGTTCTCTACACTAGTCTTCAATATTGTTAGTTGTATATCAGGACATATTTTGTCAAACATCTGACTTAAAAAACTAGATTCCGCCGTTTTAAGAGCGTTAGCTATCGCTGATATTTCTGGTAGAAGGTCAGGAAGATTTTGTCGCGACAACATCAGCGAAGTGAAACATTCTGCTGCCTCCTGCAAGTTACCAGATTGTTTCTCCATCAGATAAGCCTCAAACTGTATCTTGAAATTAGTCGGGAATAGTGTTTTTGCTGTGAGCATCCATGCTTTCGCAGAATGTATGTTATGCTTTTGAGCATCTTTGGCTTTCGTTATAATGTAATCTTCGTCACTTAGAGCAGCTTCAATTCCAGGCATTATTGCATGCAGATTTTGAATAAAAAAATAATAGTCACTGGACTGTAGAATCGCGCAGTCTTAAATTAAATAAATCCTCTTCATGAAAATATTGATGTGATGTGTGTCAAAGATGTGTATCCGATACGCGAATAGTGTTGCCAGATGCCAGAATACGAAAAGCGGGAGCTGCGCTTTCAAAACGCGGATTCTCAAATGAAAACGCGGATTTGTGGATATTGCCAATTTTGCCCGACTTTTGTTTTTTTTCTGAAGCTTTAGTGCGAAAGTGTGAATAGGAAAACTAGTGTTTGAGATGCGACGTAAAACGGCTATTAGAAATTGCAGCCTGCAGGGCCCAATCTGTTGTGTACCCTGCCTCTCCCAACCCCTCCTTCAGCTCCCTACGGGCCCTACATTTAATTACACCTACCAACCTGACAGATTGGGCCCTGCAGGTTGCAATGTCTAATAGCCGTTTTAATTACACCTTCCAACCTGACAGATTGGGCCCTGCAGGTTGCGGTGTCTAATACCGCTTTAAGGCCTTTAAGCGTTCGGCTGTTTTTTTCGTTCGATGTTTTTTTTTTAATGGGGTTGGCAACTGTCAACGGTTTGGCCAGATGGCGCCAGCATAGCTAGGTCCCTTTCACTAGTATTGTTGTATGAGATTTGGCTTAAAGGCTAGCCCATCCAGGTCAAAAAAAATTTAAAAAAAAACGTGATTTTGACACTTTTGTACGACTGACAGGGACCCAGCTATGCTGGCGCCATCTGTAAATACTTTCCACCGGCCAACCCCATTTCTAGAGTGACTGAATCGAGTCCCCGCGAGTGGTACGGGCGGCTAGATTTGCTTTGTCTGTGTTTTGTAATTAATTAGTTAACTATATTATATATTAGGGTCTGTAATTTTACAATGATTATAGATGATAATGATGACTGATGATAGTGAATTAATGAGATGGTTATGTACCGTTGAACTTCTTTAGGCTGTTGACTATGGCGGTGACGAATTTACTGAATGATGATAGTGTGGATTCTTTTTTAATGAGGTCTTGGAGGTTATATGGGTCGATTTGAAAATGATGACGGACGATTTCGTGATCCAGTCGTGAGTGATTAAATTTCGGACAGTCTGAGAAGATGATCTATGGATTGTAGGGTGGTTAGGTCACATGGGCAGAGGTCATCATGAGGGATTTTAAAGCGATGTAGATATTTTTTATGATAGCCGTGGCCGGTGAGAATCTGGGTGAGGTGAAATGTAAGAGAGCTCAATCTTGTTTCTGAAATTCTGCATTTCCTTCATAGACCCAGCTATATTATAGCTTTTAGAGCCAGGTTTTTAGGTGACATCCAGTGGTCGAGTTGAAATAGAGTTTGCTACGTGCTTCGTTGGTTTCGCTTCGGCATAACCCTTTGATTTGTAGGACAGGGGGAGGAGGTCGAAATCTGGTGCCTTGTGGAGGGTGGCGGCTATTTTGGCTTCTTTGTCAGCTTCCTCATTTCCTGTCATTCCGACATGTGCTTTGATCCAGCAGAAGCGTATGGAGCCAGTTTGCTGTATCTGTTTAATTTTTCTATGTATGTTGTTGATAATCATACGTCGTTATCGCGGGTGCAACTACGATTTGACAGAACTCAAAGATTATGATAAACAAGAAATAACAGAAGTGTCACTAGTATCAAATACGTTTGTACCTACGAGATCAAAATTATTCAATTTTTTTTCTAATATCGCACTTGACTTGATAATTAGTACATATTAATAATTTTAAAAAACAAAAGAACCGACTTCGCTTAGGATCCGCTATTCCAAGGAAAAGTGGCCGAGTTGCTGTAAAAAATAGTGAAACCAATTTTATAATTGAAAGGAAATTGAAATATCGTTTGCAGACGTTTCTGCTTATAACAACAATTAAATAGTGAAACCACTATAGGTGTGCCTATAATAGTTGAAGAGTTCCCTCGATTTCTTTAGTATCCTATCATCAGATCCCCACTTGGTGCCAACGTGACCATCTAGGGAATATACCCATTGGATTAAAAAGAAATTTTGAAAATCGGTTCACGATTCACGGAGATATCGAGTAACATACATACAAAAAAATTATAATGATAAAAAAAATACTGTCGAATTGGAACCTCCTCCTTTTTTGAAGTCGGTTAAAAAGATTAGCCACGCAGTCCTAACGGCAACCTCTTCTGTCACCTGTTATTCGAAACATTATTCATTCTTCATCGATTTATGTAGACTGGTAGATAAACGATTATTTTAGACTTAGGAACAATGGGTTCCCCCTAAATTCACGGTTACTCGTTATTTTCATTAAAAAAAATGTGAAACGAAATTTCAACTCAAAAAGGCGCACTTTAAGGAACGTAGAAAAGGCGCAAGATTGAAAAGAGTTTGATTGATCATTTCCAGCAAAAACATTGAGCTGGATATGAAGAACTTCTTAGAGGCTAAGACGCGTAGGTAGAAATACTCTGTTTATATCAAACGGACACTCTGTAATATACATTCTTCAACACATTTGTTTTTGTACCCGCGATAACGACGTATGTTGATAATGTGGTTGGTGCTGCTTCTGTTGGCGATTTCTTGGAGAGCGGACATGGAATCAGAGTAGATTGGTGATCTGTTCGATTTTTAGTTGTAGGCACAATTCGCAAGCTGCACTTATTGCCACACATTCTGCCTGAAATACTGTGCAGTATTTGTGTAGTTTTTTGCGCTTGATAGTACGCCTTCCATCCGGGCGGTAAATAACGGAGGCTGCACCAACTCCTCCGTCATGCTTACTTCCGTCGTCGGTGTAGACATGATGCATATTTAATGTGTCGTATGGTTCGATATCTGTGGGGTTGTTGATTTTGCTATTTTGTCCGGATATTCTTTGAGAGGGGTGGAGTAGTTCGGCTGGAGAAATCTGTTTGTCTAAGGTAAAGTCAGTAGGCAGGTATTTACAGACAACTTTGAGGTGAAGTGGCGTGAGATCTGTTAAGGTTATGGAGCCAATGGTAGGTAGGGTGCGGAAGCCCCGAACGATCTTTATTGCAAATCTTCTTTAAAGGCTGAGCAGGGCGTTTATAACTTTCTTATATTTTGTGGCGCTACTCCAAACTTCCGCGGCGTAGGTTACTGTTATGTACTGTACTTGTATATTATTGACACGTTAGCAGAGTGTATACCCCAGGTTTGCCGGATAATATGCCATAGTTTTCCAAACGATTATTGAGCTTTTTTGATGACGTAACCGTAATCGTAGTGATTGATGAACTTAAAATCTTTATCTATGACCACTATTGTTCGATGTTTTGAATTTACCAACTTTTTCCACCATTTAAATTTTGTTCTTGTATATTTTAAAAAAGCGGATCCGCGTTAGCTTAACGCGGAAAGCGGGGCCAGTGGCGAAAACGCGGTGTAAAAAGCGGAAAAGCGGGGTGTCTGGCAACACTGCGCGATAATATTGACAGTGTGATCTGTGTGATGCAAGTTCCTGTAGCCCCGGTGAGTTACCGCGAAGTTCGAAAATCGACAAAACGATGGTCCCGTCTCTATCGCTCTTGCATATACGAAAGAGAGCGATGCAAATAGACGATTCGATGAACGAAGTGCTTCGCGGTTGTGTGCAGACAAAAACCATAGACAAGCACACTCCCATATTGATTTAACAAACTCTACAGTCTACGGCTACGGGCAAATCGAAATGTGACAGATATTTTGACGTGACGTAAATTTCATTGAATCGCGATATTGTCACATTTTTATAAAATAATATGAAAATGATAAGATGATAACAAATCTGCTTTCTGGCCTTTCTGCAAACAAGTCATTTAAAGTAATGGAAAGAATAAACTACTTATTAAACGACGTACACTTGTGTGATGGTTATTCAATAGCGGAGTTAGTTCCGGATCTTGTTTTGGAAAACATATTCTCGTACTTAAGTGTTAAAGATCTTCGAAATTGTTCTTTGGTTTGTAAGAGTTGGTACCGAATACTCAGTGATGAAAACAACGATGTCTGGAGAATACACTGTGTCAAAAGATTGGCCGAAGAAGTCTTGAAATCAGACTTGCTTTCCACATTAACAACTTATAAGGCTAAACTTAGGGCTTTTTTTCATGCCTGGAATGCACATGACTGTTCTAGAAATATTTACGTTAAACCTAATGGATTCACATTACACAGGTAAAATTATCTAATATCTTATAACAATAATACCAGCTTGTTAACAGCAATCTGCCTATTAGCTAGCTGCCCACTTGCATTCTGGGTAACCTTGAAATTAAGGCACTTAAATATCCTTTACGACATTACTAGTATTACGACGCTTGTTCTGTGGCCTCTCATATGAAAACAAAGCATGTACCTACTGTGATTAGCAACTAGCAACACAAGGAAGAACTGAAAGATAGAATATAATATATTATAACTATAAATAACCTAAATAAAAATAATATTTATTTATAGTTATCAAGAAAATGTTAACAGTTAAATTAATATTACTACTGAAATATACCCACACTGTTAAAAGAAATTATAGTATTTATTAAATTCCAATTTATTTTGTATGTTTCCTCAGAAATCCAGTAGCACAGAGCACAGATGCCTGCAGAGGTAAAATGGGTTTCAATTTTGGCAGACATGCATGGGAGGTGATATGGGAGGGACCATTGGGAACTGTGGCTGTGGTGGGCATCTCAACCAAAGAAGCACCCTTACAGTGTCAAGGGTATGTGGGGTTGTTGGGAGCGGATGAACAGAGTTGGGGTTGGAACCTGGTTGACAACCACTTGCTACACAATGGAGACACGCAAGGACACTATCCACTGCTTAACAACTGCCCCAAGTATCAAGTGAGTGTTATACTTTTATTTTACTAATTCTGACTAACATCGTAACATGTTTTTGAGGCGTCTATTTGCCAAAATACATTTTAGGGTGCAGTTTCATTGACGAATATACCACATGCATGAATGCTTCTGTATCTTAATATTTTTCTAATTTGAGAAAGAAGGACAGATCAGGGTCCCACAAAGAGTATTTGGTGCCTAGTGCTAATTAAAATACACCCAATACTTAAAGCTATGAAGCTTCCTCTGCCTGTTAACCTCTGTAAACTATGATGAGCAAGAATACTTGTTTACACATATAGTACACTCTAAAAGGTTTTTATTGTTTTCAGGTTGGTGAGCGCATCAGGGTGATATTAGATTGTGAGGATAACACTTTATCATTTGAAAGAAATTATGAATTCCTAGGAGTTGCATTTAAAGGTAAATGTTTAATCAAGATCAAATTAATTATCAGAAGGTGACAAAAAAAATACATGTTCAAAATTTTAAGGTGATCAAAGCCAAGCTAATAAATACTGCCAAGAGCTTCCTCTAGTGTCAGCCTTTTGTCCAATTTTCATACAAGACAAATCTGAAATATGATTTTAATACACCTTTGTTTGAAACATATAGTCCTAATGTAATATATAATCCCTATTCTTTCAGGTCTTCCCAACAAGAGACTATATCCAACTGTGTCAGCTGTCTATGGAAACACAGAAGTGTCTATGGTGTATCTTGGTCCACCACTAGATGGCTGATGCCCTTCATAATATAGATAATATGTTAATAGTATTTCTAACTTAGTCTAGTCAAATCAAATATACAGCACCCACATATATTATTATGATTCTGAACAGACAGCAAAAAACATTTCTCAAATTGATTAGTGGAAAATGACATGTTAGTATAATGATATAAATTGTATTTAGTGGGTTTTTAACCAACTTCAAAAAAGGTGGAGGTTCTCAATTTGACTGTTTTTTTTTTAATATCATTATAATTTTTTTGTATGTATGTTACTCAATATCTCCGTGAATCGTGAACCTATTTTCAATTTTTTTTTAATCGAACGGGTATATCTAGTTGGTCCCATTGTCACCAAGTTAGGGTTTGGTGATGGGATCCTGGAGAAATCGAGGGAACTCTTTTACAGCAACTTGGCCACTTCCTCTCGGAATAGCGAGTGAAGTCGGTTTTTTTTTTTTGTTTAAAATTATGTTGTATTAGTTTTTGCAATTAATCTGTTTTATTGGGAAATCTGTCAATAATTACCAAAGTATGGTTAACACAAACATTCCAAGTTAAAAAGTAGTGTCAAGCCATTTGGGAATTGTTAAAGAGCTATATAGCTATATATTTACCCTTACATGCTGCGGGATTTCTGAATGGGAAATAAATATGTACAAGTAAAAATAAATAAATATTAAGGGACAATCTGAGACAAATTGACCCAGTCCCACAGTAAGCTCGATAAGGCTTATATTGTGGGTACTAGGTGACGATATATAACAAAAAAATTAAATTTATATCAGATGTATAAACAATTTACAAATACACAACTCCTAGCTCAAGAAACTTGGCTGCTTGTTATCCTGGAAGGTTTTTTTAAGGGATATAATAAACTTCATTCTTTTGGGAGTTTTTTTTAATACTTTTTACTGAATTGTAAAGTTAAGTGCGAAACACGTGTAGGTTTTACAAATTAACGTTGTATGTAAGATAACAAATACACCATACATCCAGCAGCTTGTAGGTTCGCTAGTCGTTGACAATCGGTAATCCTAATCGTATTAATAAAGGCACTATTATGAATTTATGATGCAAAAAATACTTGCAATTACGATGAATTGTTGTATTTTTGATAAGATATGCGAATTATACTTAAAGGGTTATTGAGAACCACGGCATGTGCGCTTCTAGCGAGTGTTAACAGTGAAGGAAAGGAAAGTTGTTAAGAAAGTAGCTACCAAAGGGCTAGGCGGGCACTGCCCCGGGGCCCGAAATGATCTTAAGAGACCTTCCCTAACGTTTATATTAACTATGATTGACAGTTAGACCTTTATTTCAGTCTAAGCTATAAAATATATCAACACAACCTGAAATCTGTAGCTAGGGAATGCAAACAGATCATTTTTAGTATGAAAATAACCCAGGGCCATAGCTAGGGGGGGTTATGCCCTACCTTAAAATACGAATGCCCTACCTTAAAAACTACAATCGGGTCAAAATTGTATTAATGTAATTGTAACCTACCGGTTTGCATTTATACGTAGCTAAGACCAAAAGTTAGTTTTCCGTGTGGATTATCTTGTTATATATGTAGGTACCCTTTTATTTTGATTTACAGGATGGCTAAAAGCGCACATGCCATTATTCAAAACATAAGTACTTAATTACCTTACCAATCGGACATCTTATAAAAATACAACTATACTAATATCAACAAGTATAATGTAGCTTATTAATTTCACTTTGATTGTAGTGTATACATATACTGACTTGACGGCCTCCATAGCCTAGTTGGTAGTGACCCTGCCTACGAAGCTGGAGGTCCTGGGTTCGAATCCTGGTAAGGGCATTTACATATATTTGTTCCTGAGTTATGGATGTTTTCTATGTATATAAGTATGTATTTACATATCTAAGTATGTATATCGTCGCCTAGCACCCATAGTACAAGCTTTGCTTAGTTTGGGGTTAGGTTGATTTGTGTAAGATTGTCCCCAAATATTTATTTATTTATTATTTATTTATATAGAGCGCCACAGTCTAAGAACTTTTTGAGGCTCGAAGTCTGATGCGCCATCGGAACAAGAACAAACCAAAGTTACTTTCTGTGAATATATACATACTGTGGTATGTATTGTAAATATTTTTTTGTCTTATGTTGATATTATCAAAGTTGTGAGCATTTATTATTTATGCTGATATGTAAACAATATGTATAGGATTTTTAATTGATTTATAGACTTATGTGATATTTTTTTAGTTCCTATAATGCACATCTATATTTCTTTCACCTAATGTGTAGTAAAGAATGCGTGTGGTTAGTTGAAATTACCCCAAAATGTAAAGTTCATCATTGTGGTGTGGTGTGGTGTAACATAGTGGTGGGTTTTCTTGTCCCAGTACCTTCACCAAGGGTCTAAAATATATTGTTACTATTTTCCCTTATTCCCTACTCACAGCTCACACCACTCATATGCATAAAATACTTTAATCTAAATATATTTCTAAAATTTTGATACATTTTATTTTATTTCGTATTAGACTAAAACAAAGTACCTGTCGTGACGCTCCATACATAATATGTATATTCTAATATAGAGTAAGAAAATATAATTATTCCTGGGTGAATGACCGCAAGTATAGAACGTCACGATAGAGTCCTGATCTCCTTGTACCTTCAGTTGATGCGGTCAACGCCTGCTTCGCTTCTTACTAGATGACATCACAGTGTCATATACACCACCTAAAATAAGATAGATTTATGACATCTCAGTCACTAAGTACATTTAGCTATATAGGGATATACATGGGACGTCAGCTATAAGTATGTATGAGTCAGTCAGTCATATACACTGTTTCTCTTGATAACACCAACATCTCATGTCCTTCATTGAAGACCATATCCCTTGCTCATAGCCTAGGCTCCCAGGCCTGGATGTCGACATCCCCCTTGGCTGCATCATCTGAATTCAGGTTACTCTGTAGTCATCCCTCCCACTGGGTACGTGCCTTATGGACTGATCTGTCCTGCATTTACCTTGCTGAGCCACGACTTACTTTAGTCTTTCACTAATGCGTCGGAAATACATCGCGACTGTATTCTCTGGCCAAGCCCATTATTGACTACTTCTCACATATTTCACATACTACTCATGTTGTATCTAAGGTCATTGATCAAAGGGAAAAGGTTACGAAACTTAGGGAGGAACTTTAGTGAAACTAGAACGGCTAAGATTATATTCCTTATATAACTAAATCCACTTAACTTAATGGAAATAAGCTGGTTATTTCCGTAATTATTTCCATAATTCACTATGTAGACACCGGTTTTAGGGTAAAACACATTATTCCGAACAAGCTTCTTTTGCCGCCATTTTGCTAACAGCAAATGTTGCTATATAAAATTATAGTTACTGTCATCGCGATATCGATGCGTTTTGACTTCGGTTGAGTTCGATTCTCGACACTCCCGAACAACGAGGAAAATGAGACTAAGCAAATCTTGCTTTATAAAATAATTATCGTCATCGCGATATCTACGATCTGACTTCGGTTGAGCTCAATTCGCGACACTCCCGAAGACAGGAAATGAGACTATCGCTACCGTATCTACGCGTCTTTCCAATTTTATCTCATGTTAGTCCCTAACATCTAGTCAGGCAATATTAAACAACTATATCGATTCTGCGGCTTTACTCACTGTATGCGACATATTTTGCATTTACAAGGCTAGTATCTCACGAGACTTTAAAATTCTATCGTTACATTACCAAGCTAATATACATATATCTCCTAAACTACCATTACTTTACAGTTCCTCGTACTTGTTAAATGCCACACACTTTCATGTACTTGTTAAATGGTATTATCAACTTAATAAAGTTAAGATATCTTGGGAATGTTTAAGCATGTGGAATTAATGAATTAACGAATCGATGTTACAATAAGAACTAAGGAACTACTAGATAATCAGTGATTAATATGTCGTCATGTCATAACCCAAGTAGCAATAGAATGTCTTAAAAAGGGTTTGTGGATATCTTGAAGACAATTAGACAAATTTTTGCTGTTGTCTTGGTTAAGACCATTATGTCCCTGAAGATCCCTTGAAGATATACTTAAGATACAGTTTAGAAAAAGTGGGCACAAACTTATAGTCAATATCAAGAAACAGTTAATACTATTGCTTAGACAAACTCAAACCCTACTTAAGAATGGGGGTTTAACAGATCTCTAAACTTTGGTTTCAAGATATCTCGAAGGTTGACTTAATACCAAGAAATAAACTTAAAGATATCTACAAGACGTACTTTAAACTATTAACACTGAGTTGCACAAATTCGATCCCCTCTTAACAAAGAAAATTTTAATACTTTTTTTACTCATGGAGTTGTATTTTAGAAAACATGGCGAACTTTTATAAACTGTAACAAGAATTCATTGAAGGATTATCAAAATGGCGATTAACTATTTTCTTTACGTTTACGAAATACCGTTTTATGTCACTATAGGCATTTAAAAACTATAACGCATGATTGTTTATCGTGTAAAATTGATCGAAAGGGCTATAAAATAGACGGGCCTACAAAATACTGGAAAAATAGCAATAAATATTAGGAATAATATGATGCTAAATGAAAAATTTGCTTACATACAGAGCAAAATACTACTTTTCTGTAAATGTTCGAGATATAAATGCAATTATTATCACTATAACGAAAATCTAACTTCAATGTGCTTAAATTTTGTATGATTTAGCGGCGGAATTTTTCAATTTCTTTTTTACCAAAAGTATAAAATGGCGTTAAGTCTTATTATTCTTAACGAACTATGACTTAAGACGATACTGATTTTGTAAGGTTACTTTAGATAAAGTATAGAAAAATTTGATTTAGAGTAGTACTGGCTTAGAGATATTATACTTAACTAATACTAAAAACTGAATTAGTGTAGTTCTACTTAATACTTAATGGGACTTTACAGAATCTTAAGTTTGATTTAGTGAATGCAAGTTGCCGTCCATTGACGGTATTCTTTATGCAACATAAAGCATTAAATAGAAATATAAATAATTTATTCGTGGCGAACGGTTAGGGTCACCACATACCTAGCGGTTTTCCTCGCGGAATTACCGGAAGTAGCGGAAATTCATAGACAAAATGCTTAATTGGTCTATGGAAGCGGAAATTTGTCTATGGCTTCCATACAAAAAATCTGCTACCATAGACAAATTTCCGCTACTTCCGGTAATTCCGCGAGGAAAACCGCTAGGTGTGTGGCGACCCTTGCATGGTATTCACACATAAAAAAAAACAGGTAAGAAATATGAGAAAGAAAAAAAAACAATCTAACGACAAATGATTCGCTGCTTTTTCGCTGAAAATTGTATTGCCGAATTTCACTTGCCAACCAACTTTCCACAGAAGTTTCATTTAGCCAAATTTTAATTCCCAACTTTACATAATCCAACCTAACCTAACCCAACCTAGTAGGTAATTTTCATTTCCCAACTATGGGGTCGGGCAATAAAATGGTTGCGAAATAATTATTTGGTAAAAGTTATTCGGCCAAACGAAACATCTGCGAAAAGTTGGTTGGCAAGTGAAAGTTGGCAATACAATTTTCGGCGAAAAGGCAGGATACCTACTAATCTAACATGACATGTGATAGGTAACATCTAAGCCACGAAACGGTCACGACTCAGTATGATGCTGGCCTGGTTGGGCTAACGCAGGTCTTCCGGACTTTACGTGAGTAAGTGAGTAAGGCACGGAGTGCGACACAACATTGAAATAACTAAAATAAAAAACATAGCGCAATAAAATATTACATAGGGATTCAAACTTAATTTTATCTAATTTGACTCTCTATGTATATGTAATAGTAGTAAATCAATAATTAGATTAATTAGGTATTTTATAACTAGCTTTATCGGCCCTTCTGGCATGTACTCTACACTCACCTTTTTTGTTTGTATTTAATATTTTACATGCGGGTAGTTTTTCTGTACATTGTATTTTAGATAGGGGTAAATATATTTTTCCTCAGTCAACCCGTCACCACGATCGCTGTAAAGTGTTCGAAACGTCGGGATGTAATTTAAATTTAGTATACGCGATATAATCCGTTCAAAGTTGTTTTATTTCAGGGGAGTGCTTAATCATCATTTTCTTGTATGGGTTTTTTTTTCAGAAACCTATTGTGTGTGTTATTAAATGAAAGGGTTTTTGAGGCAATTCTAAAAATATACCACAACTCACTAGAGAAGTGCTACTAAATTAATTAAATAATTAATTAAACTTGTGTGGCAAATGAACTTCTGCTTTCCAGATTTTTTCTTCTCTTGCCTACACAATGAAATGTACCATTCATAAATCTGAGCCGATATGTACCTATTACAAAAAAAAACATCGTTTTTGCTGGCTGTCCATTTCTAGCACTTACTCGTTTTTTTTTTACTTAATTCATTTGGAAATTGCTTAGAAACTGATTAAAAAAGTTAATTTTCACCTCAGCAGCTCGAACGAGGGTTCTTTGCTGCCTAAATTCAGTGAGCAAAATACGATTTTGCTCACTGAGTGAGACAAAATTACCTTGAACTGACGTTGGAATTAAAATGCCAATTACGTGGGCTAGATCTAATACAAATTCGAAACACTAAGAGTCTGTTCGCGTTGTCTTTTTCACGTCGTTAGTAAATAAAGAGAGACAGAAATATTTTAAATGTCATTCAATCTAATTACTTAATTTTAATTCGTATTCTAAATTTTCGATAGCAAACCCTGACACAGAGCCAGAAAGAAACGTTCGGAAACGCGCACAAGTAACTAATTTGTAAATATAATTTAATCATTTTTTTATGTTTAACCATACTAAACTTAAAATAATTTATGTTCTTCTTCTTTATATCAAAATAAATAAGTATAAGTGGAAAAATTACAAGATTAACGTGTGAAATATATTATTACTTACAACAATCTCACGTATTATTATCAAACGCTAGTAACCGAACGCAAATAAAAAAAGTTGGCAAATGTCAAAATGGTCGTAGATATTTATAAAATAATTTTATTAACATGTTTCGATGATTGTGTTATTAACGAATTATTGAGGTTTTTAAGCTCAAGTGTAAGAGAATTATAAGAAAAAACGAGCGAATAAATTGACGAAGAAGGATTAAGCATCTCTCAGGTTGTATTTTTCCATGTTCTCTCTGCTGAGATGAAAAATAGTGTGTTCAACATGAGAATAAAGTTATTTACATCTTGTGCTTTTGAGTCCTTCTCTACGCTCAAGATTCTAAATTAGAATCACTCGCTACGCTTGTGATTCTATTATAGAATCTTTCGCTTGCTCAGGACTCAAAATTAGCATTCGAAGCAAATATTAACTTTCTTCTCTCGTTGTACAAATATCATATTTTCCAAATCCATTTTTTTTCTTCCCATACAATGAAATAATGGTTCTCTGCCTTTTCGCCGAAAATTGTATTGCCGAATTTCATTTGCCAACCAACTTTTCGCAGAAGTCTCATTTGGCCGAATAACTTTTACCAAATAATTATTTCGCAACCATTTCATTTCCCAACCCCATAGTTGGGAAATGAAAATTGCCTACTAGGTTGGGTTAGGTTAAGTTGGATTATGTAAAGTTGGGAAATGAAATTCGGCCAAATGAAGCTTCTGCGAAAAGTTGGTTGGCAAGTGAAATTTGGCAATATGATTTTCGGCGAAAAGGCAGAGAAACATGGTATCCAGCCTTTTCGCCGAAAATTGTATTGCCGAATTTCATTTGCCAACCAACTTTTCGCAGAAGTTTCATTTGGCCGAATAACTTTTACCAAATAATTATTTCGCAACCATTTCATTTCCCAATCCCATAGTTGGGAAATGAAAATTGCCTACTTGGTTGGGTTAGGTTAGGTTGGATTATGCAAAGTTGGGAAATGAAATTCGGCCAAATGAAACTTCTGCGAAAACTTGGTTGGCAAATGAAATTCGGCAATACAATTTTCGGCAAAAAGGCAGAGAACCCATTACCAATACACTGTGTAGAAGATTTTCTCTGCGAAAAACGATATATTTCTCTTCGTGAAAAGCAATTCTCTAAAATGTTATTGACGGATTTTCTCATTTTACGCGTCTTAGTTATTTAAATTCCTTAAGAGTCGCCAGGACGTTCGCGTTTCCATACAAGCGTAGTTCAGCTCTCATTTTAAAACGACATGCTTTAGAACCACGAAATTTGGCATGGGCATTCTAGTAGTACAGATCTAGGTCGGTAATTCGTTTTCCTTGCAAAAAATTGTAATACAAAGAAAATACAACCAGTTACAGATTTACATACAAAACTTATTTTTGCTATAACATAACATACATATTCTTTATTGCACACCTCAAATTAAAGAAACAGAGTATACACAAATTACAAACAGAAAATATAATATACACTATGTATCTGAACGAAAAGCCAATACTCAAACCCGTTATGGTATAGGACATGCTGAGCAACTTTTACTATGGGACCAACCCCGAAATCGCGAAAAAAAATTTGACTCTCCCATAGGAAATTTCAACATTAGACCAGTAAAATGTATGAAACTGCCAATTTTTTTTTCACGATTTCTGTGTTGGTCTCATAGTAAAAGTTGCTCAGTATAACGGGTACTATAACGGGTTTGAGTATTGGCTTTTCGTTCAGATACATAGTGTATAATATATATTTTCTCTGTATTACAATTTTTTGCAACGAAAACGAATTTCAGACCTAGATCTGTACTACTAGAATACCCATTCCAAATTTCGTGGTTCCAAAGCATGTTGTTTTAAAATGAGAGCTGAACTACGTTTATATGGGGACGCGAGTTCACGCGAGCGTCCTGGCGACTCTTAATAAAATGTCTTATGTCCATTTCATAAAAATCGTCAATCAATCGAAATCAAAATAAACCTTATTATGAGGTTCAATTTGTAATTAATCAACGGCGCTACTATTGAGCCATAAGGGCCTCTGGTACGGTTACAATTAAATCGGAATCAGCCATACAAACAATACCGGAATTGCAGGGCCCTCTAACTACTTAGTTAAAATTTCCTCACCCCAACCATGAAAATTTATATCCGTTTTGTGGAATCCGATATAGGAAAGGATGGTAGAAAAGGCATCAGACGATCTAGCCGACTTTGACACCTGTATTACCAACCAATTTACTTATTTATTAAATTTTAAGTCATAACAAATAACAAAGAAAATAATTATGAATAAGATTTTAGGATGACATAAAAATACGTCCCTTTCATATTTTTATTATAAATGAGAAATATTTTTAAAACTGTTACAGCCATCTAAAACAAACACAAAAAAATATTATTTATTAAAATATTAATAAAATATAGGAAATAGGCTCTTCGTTTTAACAGATCGCTCTTGCAAACGAGGCCGAAATAATAAATAAATGTTTTTATAACTAGTTCATCACCTTGGCAACATGGTTCGGTCATCGGATAAATGTAATTGCTCAACTCCTGGTGACCCTACCCAGAGTTCTGAAATCGGATCCGACCAAAGGGATATATGTAATAGGCCCTATAAATATCCTTAACTTAAACTGAAGAACCAAAGATAAAATAATATACTTAGTCGGTTCATAAGTTCTGTCACTCGGGTTTTGGTTGGTAAAATAGGAACTGTTAGCAAATCCTTACTATTTTCATATATGGTTAGAAAGCCTATTTAACAGTGATCAATTTAAGATATTATGTAATGCAAATACTTGTGGCAGTTTTACACAATTCCTTGTAACATTTTAAAAAGCGCAATAAAGAATTACGTTAAAAACACGCGCCCTATTTGAGTTATTTTAGAACCTAATTATTTTTATTCAATTCTAAGAGACTAAAGTCTTGCATGCTGCATTAGCTTGGTCTTTTACCTTCCTTGGAATATATATATAATTAACATGGGTCTGACCGACAAGAAGACTGGTATACACAATTTTGTTAGACTACCTTGATGTATAGCAGCAAAATCTAAGCGTTTTGGTCAAAACTGAAAAATACGGTAAGGTTCACGAGGATAATATCTGAAGTATAGACTTGTAAGTCAACTAAATATTGGTTTCGGAATCTGATTTAATCTTCTACTATCCTAAAAATAACAATTTGTAACTCCTGGACAACTACAGCATGATCTTCACCAACTTTTGTGAAGTATACTTTTCACAAATGATCGGCGTGTTTTTGTCAGACAACAATCACCAAGTTTACAAGGATCTATAAAATACGCGATCGTGATTTAAATTAAATTAAATTAATCGTAGTATATTTTAATCTGTATGAAATAAGCTTTCTTTATGTCTATATTTTTTGAATAAAAGTTTGGTATTTTGTTTTATCAGTCAAAACTCTTGTGGCAGAACTTAAGGACCGACTAAGTGAAATATTACCAAAATTTAGACTAAATAGCTGCAAATTTGTAGTTTTACCCGATCATTTCATCAATTTTATATAAAATTTGACGAAAAATGTCCAATACAGTTATTCCTATATTTCGATATTGGTCCGCTTCAATAGTCGTCTCACACGCAAAAGGCACAAAGTAATAATTACCAGCCATATTGTGTTTTGAAAATTAATCCGAATACGAATATCGGGCCAATGACCCAAGCATTCCTTTAATATTTAATGATTCAGACGTGATATTTTCTAAACGAATTTTATACCTGCGGAGAGCAAAACCACAAAAACATTAAAAAAACTTTTTATTTCATCCATCTATAACTGGTTCTAGTTTGTTGAAAAACGTCCCGTTAAACTTATTTTTACTTAAACTTGAGTAAATATAGTGAAAAAAGAATACAATTAGTCTTTAGTAAACCAATTTATGCAACTTGGTGTAACAATCATCTTAAGTTTATTTACAAAATCAGTTTTTACTTTGCGATTCTAAACCGATACTTGAATTATACCATTGAGTCTTAAGTGAGCCTTGAAATAATCTGAGTTGAGTAAAAAACACATTTTTAGACTTAATCGTAGACTGACTTAACACTAAATAGTTTTAAAAATACTTAAGTAGGTTTTACGTATTCTTAATTTGCTAAAGTAGGGGTACCTTAAAACTATTTCGTTTTTAAGACTAAAATTACTTAAGAAAGTCTTTTTAAATTTAGCTAATTCTAATTTTAGAAACAGTTAAGATATATAAGGTTTAGCCACTATTCTTGTTTGCTACTTGGGAATTCATATTATTTAAACGTTTATACATAATCATATAGTTTGTAACTCTGTACTATTCCTCTTTTCTTTGGAACCCCGCGAATTATGTGTTAAAGATATGCTCGCATTACTGGTGGCTATTATTATTATATTTCATTTACTGAATCGGGTACTGTGACCTTTAGGTAACTTAATCAATACCTATAATGTATGTGTCTAGTTAAGTTCTTATTTAGCCTTTTAGTCGCTGTTAAGTATCCTTATTTGGTTTTGCCGACATAGCATCCTTCCGCAAGATAAGTTCAAATACTACCTTAAATACTGACTATTTTTGTGAGTTAAAGCGTCAATCTTTTAGCATAACTAATGTACTTTTAGCATGACAACACTTAAGATTTCAAAACCGGACAAGTGGAGTTGCCAGTAGTAGTGAAATGACTGTCACATCGAAATATTGTTGTCACTAGTTAGGGTTATTATAGCTAAGAATAGTTAAGTATAGTTATTAAGTTCTGGTTGCCCTGATAATCAGTGTTGTGGCTACTTTGTCATACATAACTTATGTTGAGTGGCAACCATTTTGGTGTAATTTTATGTACAGTCCTTGCTATTGTTATGCTTATCTTTGCACAAAATAAACTTTTTCATTTCACTTAATTTCATTAAGTCCGTAGGTCAACTAGGTCTCACCAAACAAAACTAATTTAGGCTTTACATTGAAATTAATTAACTAATACAATAATACATATTTATAATTTCCAAAACGTCTTAATTGTCGTAGGTAAAATATCTCGAAGTCTATTGTACATGTAATACATAATACACTACAAATACTCTTTATTGAACACCTCGAAAGAAAATAAATAACACCTGCCTGTAATATTCGAAGTCCGTAATTTATTTTAACAATTGTCAGATCGCAGTAAACTAATTTTAGCTATTGTCTATCGAATGTTACATATAAGTTCTTAGATACATGATAGAACCGTCGCTTTGTAATTCTTAAACTGTAAGGTATCTATTACAACTATTATGGGTCTAGAACATATATTCAGTAACATCGCCTGTAAAGGCCTTATAGAAATAGAAACTGAGTATATCATCATTTGTGGATTTAAATTCTTTACCCGCATAAAGTAACACGTGATGATTATAATCACTCGTTATTATTCTGAGAATATCCAATTTTATAACTTGGCCAAAATAATAACTATTTAATATCACTGCTCGAAATACCATAATTATTTTACTCCGTATCCAAGGTATAACCCTAACGTCAGTCGTATAATTAATAATCATTTATATTTCCGCGGAATCTAAGGATGTCTGGATGGATCGATTAAATTCACTGAAAGGCCTTAATTTCTGTCTTCTGTCGTAGCAATTATCAAGTTAGGTTACCTTTATCAACATAACCATTCGATATCACGTTATTTAACTACTTCCGACTTTGATTGACCTGATACCTATTACTTAATATGAACATTAAATTGCTGCAGTCTAGTTAATAGCTGTAATATTTACTTATTAAAATTATGAAAGATGTCAATCAGATGTCAATCATCAGATCTTTAAATATCCCGAAGGAATTAGATAAGTTACAGATTACTTCCGGTTTGCATTAGGTAAAGTATTGTGTCAATATTACTAGTAGTCCGCCTCGGACCGAGAACTCGCGATTTACCCGCAAACAAGCTGACTAATATAACAAGACCCATGAAATGATTTTTTCGCGCCTTCTAGTTCCAAAATCCCTTGATCGAACCCGCCCATATACGATGCCTCAAACTATTTGTCGTATCTCCGCTACAACCTTAATAAAAAAAGGATCAAGAAAAACGCTACTCAAGTTATCGTCGAACAAACTCTCAAAGTCAAAAAACATCGAAATGTCGAGACGTTCCAGTAGTCAGAATTTATTTGTAAGAACCCGCTTTGCTTACGCTCTGCTCTATTGATTAGATAAGCATATAAACTTCGAATTACCTAAGTCAATTAGATGAACCTTATTATATCCATTCAAATAGAACTGTAGTACTTTTACTCCAAAGATTCAATTTCATGTGATATAGTAAATTGAAATGGGCGACACACTTTATTCTACCTACTATAATTACTAGAATTATTGCGTATGTGAACTGATTACTGACAATGTGAAACTATTATATACGGTTTGTTTATATATATATATATATATATATATAGAGATACCAACACGGTAAATGTTGATCTTTCGAGACGTATGATCAGTTAATTGTTGATCCAAAAACAAATGTTGATCCGGAGGCCTTATGTTGATCTATTACGCTTTTTCTAATACTGATGTGGCTCTGATCGGATCAACATTTGCCATTTTAGTCACATGACATGGCTGAAAATAACGCTTGTCAAATGTGGCTCCAATATACAAATCCGCTCCGATAAATGTTGATCCGATTCAAACGGACCAATCACGATGAAGCACTTTATGACTTCTTCTGTGATTGGCCGATGGAAGTCAATGCAACGTTGCCGTTCTGCTTACTAGATTTGTTGATCCGTTGAGAATCGAAAATCAAAGTTTTTATATTAATATAAGAATGCATTCCTTTGAATTGATTTTAATAAAATGCGGTCAGTTATTGGATGGGGCTGATTCGGCGGAACGAGTGATTGGATGGTTAGTTGTTTGGTATGGGTTGTATGGTTGGTTGGGATAGATTTCCACTTGTTTGTGGAGGGCATCAGGATCGAAGTAAAGGCCCAGATGAAATATCTGGGCCTCATGCTAGACAGCAGGTGGCGCTTCGGCCCGCATTTAAGCGGAATGTCGGCGCGCCTGCTGAAGGCCGCGGACGCTTTTTCTTGGCTCCTCCCGAATCTGGGGAGCATGGCCCTTTCCGGGGTCCCAATCTGGGCGGACTCTCTCTATAGGAGGGAAAATGCCGCCGCCATCAGCCGTCCCCAAAGGGCCATGGCACAGCGGGTGGCGAGGGCTTACCGTTCGGTAAGTTTCACGGCCGCGTGCGCTCTGGTCGGCACCCCGCCTTGGTAGCTTGAGGCGTGGGTGCTCGCCAGAGTGTACGAGTGAACGGCGGCACGGAGAGCGCTTGGGGAGCGCCCGGCCCTGGAAGAGCGGGAGGCTGGGAACGCACTCATCCTACACTGGGTGGATGACCTCACTTCCGCTACTTTCGGCCGCCGGACATTGGACGCGCTGGGATCAGTCCTACAAGGTTGGCTCGAGTGGTCACACGAGCGGTAATCAAAGAAACGTACGTTCCCCATACGAAATATCACAAAAATCCTTTCTTATTCCTTGCTTACGTTATAAATTAAAATTATGTCTACTGTGAAAATATCAAATCTCTTAGTTTAGTAGTTTCGGGTCACGGGATGAATTTTCCAAAACAGTGAAAATTTGTTTCTTAGTTTTTAATTAAGAGTCTAAACACAAAATATCACATCATTCACATCCCATGCTAAAACAAACGAATGGTTCCCATACAAATGATCACAAACATCCTTCCTTATTCCTTGCTACAAATAAGATCTACTGTGAAAATTTCAAGTGTCTAGGTTTAGTAGGTTCGGGTCTGCATTGATATGTCAGTCAGTCAGGACTTTTCCTTTTATATGTATAGATAGATGATTACTCATCCAACCTGTACAGGTTCAATGATCTCACCGAGAAATATTATTTTACTCAACAAATGTTGATCCGATGGGTTGTGGCATGAGTTAATTGTTGATCCTTTGGCTATTGCCAACTATTATTGATCTGAACAATTTTTGTTCATCTAATGTATGAGTCTGCATACAGACAGATGTTGCTCCGATCGGATCAACAATTGATGTCCCTTCTGGTAGGCTAAGTTAAGTCCAAATAAATAGGAGGAACGGCTATCGAAGTCAAATCCACTATAAGGTACCTGAGCATTATCCTTGACAGTCGCTGGACGTTTTGGGAGCATTTTAAATGCCTGGCGCCAAATTAATCGGGGCAGCGTCGGCTCTTAGCCGTCTTCTGCCAAATCGCTAGGCCGAACATCGGATGTCGGATACTGTACGCAGGAGTGGTATGGTCGATGGCTCTGCACGGGGCACCCATATGGGCTGGGTCCCTGTCCTCCCAAAACCAGGTCCAATTACGGAGGCCGCAACGGGTCATGGCGGTCAGGATGGCGAGGGCATACCGAACCCTCTCCTACAAGGCACCGTGCGTACTGGCGGGAACCCCGCCCTGGGACCTGGACGCCGCGGTTCTGGCCGATATTTATTGGCGTGTCACCGAGGCGCGGGCGGGAGGAAATTTCCCCCTTCTAGAAGAGGTCAGACGGTGGAGGCTAGACTCTCGTCAAGTGCTCCTAGGAAAATGGAAGAGAAGGTTGGAGGAGCCCAGTGCTGGCCACTGGACCGTCGGAGCAATTCTTCTGGAGAAATAGGTCGAAAGGCGTGATAAGTTTCTCTCCTTCCACCTCACACAGATCCTTTCGGAGCATCGCTGCTTCGGCAAATACCTGTGTAGGGTGGCGGGTTGGGAACCAACGGCAAAATGCCACGGGTGCGGCGACGCCGAAGACACGGCACTACATACGCTGGCTGTGTGCCCGTCGTAGGCGGAGCAGCGGGCCGCACTCATGGTGGTTGTAGGACGTTACCGGTGCAAGCCATGGTCGACAGCGACAGGGCCTGGAAAGCAATGGTCTCCTCCTACTGCGAGGACGTGATGGCTCCGCAGGAGACAGCGGAGCGTGTAAGGGAGGCAGATCCGGCCTTCCACCCAATTCGTCGCAAGCGTGTGGGGCGGCGAATGCCACCCTAACGGCGTCTGTGGGTGGAAAACTCGGGGACGTTTGCTGCCTACACATGGGCCCCTTAGCTGGAAGGCGAACGATTAAGTCTCTCGGTGCGCATATTAGAGAAAAAATAGGGAAAAAATGCTCGCAGAGAAGAGTCTGCTGCGCGGGCAATCGCTGACGGGGTTACGGTAGTGTGCCCTATCGTTCTCGCGACCCCGACCATTAGCACCGAGGCGGCAAAGGGGTTTTTAGTGTAAATTAAATATCCGCCTGACAAATCCTTCTCGTAGGTAAATAAATGATCTTTAATATATCAGATAATTAAACCCTAAAAATAGATTTAAAATAAATGATAAAAAGAGGAATCTCATTTATTTGGACCTAACTGAACCTGCCAGAAGGGACAGCAATTGTTAATCTCATCTGAGCTGTATGCAAAGTCATACATTAGATCCACAAAAACTCGCGGATCAACAATAGTTGGCAAATAGCGAACGGATCAACAATTAACTCACGCCACAACCCATATCATCAATATATACAATATATAGCCTACCAGAAGGGACATCAATTGTTGATCCGATCGGAGCAACATCTGCCTGTATGCAGACTCAGACATTAAATCTAAAAAAACTGTTTGGATCAACAAGAGTTGGCAAATAGCGAACGGATCAACAAATAACTCACGCCACAACCAATGTGATCAATATATATAGCCGAGAAATATAATTTCACTCAACAAATATTGAACATATGGGTTGTGGCGTGAGTTAATTGTTGATCCGTTCGCTATTTGCCAACTATTGTTGGTCCAAACAGTTTTTGTTGATCTAATGTATGAGTCTGCATACAGACAGATGTTGCTCCGATCGGATCAACAGTTGATGTCCCTTCTGGTAGGCTATATATATTGATCATATGGGTTGTGGCGTGAGTTAATTGTTGATCCGTTCGCTATTTGCCAGCTATTGTTGATCCGAACAGTTTTTGTTGATCTAATGTATGAGTCTGCATACAGACAGATGTTGCTCCGAGCGGATCAACAATTGAAGTCCCTTCTGGTAGGCTATATATTGTATATATTGATCATATGGGTTGTGGCGTGAGTTAATTGTTGATCCGTTCGCTATTTGGCAACTATTGTTGATCCGCGAGTTTTTGTGGATCTAATGTATGACTTTGCATACAGCTCCGATCGGGTCAACAATTGCAGTCCCTTACAGTTTAAAATTCTAATAGATTAAAGATCATTTATTTAACTCTCTTATTTATTTAGAGGACACAGTTCAGGTAAGAAAGCATATCAAACGTTTTGCGAAGCAGCCAGATTTGGATTTTATTTTTATTTTTCATTTTAATTACACTATTGTATATACTATCTTTAATGTATTAGTATTACTGTTTTGAAAAAATAAGTCCCGCCGAGTTTCTTACCGGTAATAGTCGCCGGTCAGAGGTGTAGGGTTAGAACTGGTAGTAGTTTATTTTTCTCTCTGACGTTCATAAGTGCATTGTAATGTGCCTAAATTACAGAATAAATATCTTTTATCTTTTCTTTTTTTTAAATAAGAGCAGGATTTGTCAGGCGGATATTTAAAGAAATGCGGTCAGTTAATGGATGCGTGGGATTTTGCGAGACGAGTTATTGGATGGCTGGTTGTTTGGTGTGGGTGTATGGTTGGTTGGGATAGATTTCCACATCTTTGCGGAGAGCCTCAGGATCAGAACTGTAAACTGATCCGATGAAGCAAGATGCCAAGTTTTTATTTGGCTCTGAAGATGGCCCTTTGGGGCCGGCGGATGTCGGCGGCATTTTGCCTCCTATGGAGGGAGTCCGCCCAGAAAAAATAGGGAAAAAATGCTCGCAGAGAAGAGTCTGCTGCGTGGGCAATCGCTGACGGGGTTAAGGTAGTGTGCCTTATCGTTCTCGTGACCCCGACCATTAGCACAGAGGCGGCAAAAAGGTTTTTAGTGTAAATTAAATATCCGCCTGACAAATCCTGCTCGTAGGTAAATAAATGATCTTTAATATATGAGAATATTAAACCCTAAAAATATATTTAAAATAAATGATAAAAAGAGGAATCTCATTTATTTGGACCTAACTGAACCTGCCAGAAGGGACAGCAATTGTTGATCTCATCGGAGCTCTATGCAAAGTCATACATTAGATCCACAAAAACCCGCGGATCAACAATAGTTGGCAAATAGCGAACGGATCAACAATTAACTCACGCCACAACCCATATGATCAATATATACAATATATAGCCTACCAGAAGGGACATCAATTGTTGATCCGATCGGAGCAACATCTGCCTGTATGCAGACTCAGACATTAACCCGCTTATTCATAAACGTGTTTCAAACCTCATTTAGTTAAAATGTATTTTGTCTGTTTCTAACAAACACAACTGTCAATGTGACAGATAAGGACAAAAGATGATTTAGTTAAATGAGGTTTGCAATACGTTTATGAATAAGCGGGTAAATCTACAAAAACTGTTTGGATCAACAATAGTTGGCAAATAGCGAACGGATCAACAATTAACTCACGCCACAACCCATATGATCAATATATATAGCCTACCAGAAGGGACATCAATTGTTGTGTGGGGCGACGACTGCTGGCGTATGACCTCCGACTGCCACCCTAACGGCATCTGTGGGTGGAAGACTCGGGGACGTTTTCTGCCTACACATGGGCCCCTTAGCTGGAAGGCGAACGATTAAGTCTCTCGGTGCGCAAATTAGAGAAAAAATAGGGAAAAAATGCTCGCAGAGAAGAGTCTGGTGTGCGGGCAATCGCTGACGGGGTTACGGTAGTGTGCCTTATCGTTCTCGCGACCCCGACCATTAGCACCGAGGCGGCAAAGGGGTTTTTAGTGTAAATTAAATATCTGCCTGACAAATCCTGCTCTTAGGTAAATAAATGATCTTTAATATATTAGAATATTAAACCGTAAAAATAGATTTAAAATAAATGATAAAAAGGTGAATCTCATTTATTTGGACCTAACTGAACCTGCCAGAAGGGACAGCAATTGTTGATCCCATCGGAGCTGTATGCAAACTCATACATTAGATCCACAAAAACTCGCGGATCAACAATAGTTGGCCAATAGCGAACGGATCAACAATTAACTCACGCCACCATTTGATCAATATTTGTTGAGTGAAATTATATTTCCCCGATCATCTATCTATACAAATAAAAGAAAAGGCCCTGTGCGGATTGACTGACTAACTGAAACATCAACGCAGAACCGGAACTACTTAACCTAACCTAGAGACTTGAAATTTTCACAGTAGACATAAATTATAATGTAGACAAGGAAAAAGGAAGGCTTTTTAGAATCTTTTGTATGAGTAACGTGCGTTACTTTGAGCAAGCGATGTGATATTTTGAGTGTAGGTTTTGAGGTCATTAAACCTTTGAGGTTCACCTCACCGAGAAATATAATTTCACTCAACAAATATTGTACATATGGGTTGTGGCGTGAGTTAATTGTTGATCCGTTCGCTATTTGCCAACTATTGTTGGTCCGAACAGTTTTTGTTGATCTAATGTATGAGTCTGCATACAGACAGATGTTGCTCCGATCGGATCAACAATTGATGTCCCTTCTGGTAGGCTATATATATTGATCATATGGGTTGTGGCGTGAGTTAATTGTTGATCCGTTCGCTATTTACCAGCTATTGTTGATCCGAACAGTTTTTGTTGATCTAATGTATAAGTCTGCATACAGACAGATGTTGCTCCGAGCGGATCAACAATTGATGTCCCTTCTGGTAGGCTATATATTGTATATATTGTTCATATGGGTTGTGGCGTGAGTTAATTGTTGATCCGTTCGCTATTTGGCAACTATTGTTGATCCGCGAGTTTTTGTGGATCTAATGTATGACTTTGCATACAGCTCCGATCGGGTCAACAATTGCAGTCCCTTACAGTTTAAGATTCTAATAGATTAAAGATCATTTATTTAACTCTCTTATTTATTTAGAGGACACAGTTCAGGTAAGAAAGCATATCAAACGTTTTGCGAAGCAGCCAGATTTGGATTTTATTTTTATTTTTCATTTTAATTACACTATTGTATATACTATCTTTAATGTATTAGTATTACTGTTTTGAAAAAATAAGTCCCGCCGAGTTTCTTACCGGTAATAATCGCCGGTCAGAGGTGTAGGGTTAGAACCGGTAGTAGTTTATTTTTCTCTCTGACGTTCATAAGTGCATTGTAATGTGCCTAAATTAGAGAATAAATATCTTTTATCTTTTCTTTTTTTTAAATAAGAGCAGGATTTGTCAGGCGGATATTTAAAGAAATGCGGTCAGTTATTGGATGCGTGGGATTTTGCGAGACGAGTTATTGGATGGCTGGTTGTTTGGTGTGGGTGTATGGTTGGTTGGGATAGATTTCCACATCTTTGCGGAGAGCGTCAGGATCAGAACTGTAAACTGATGTGATGAAGCAAGATGCAAAGTTTTTATTTGGCTCTGAAGATGGCCCTTTGGGGCCGGCGGATGTCGGCGGCATTTTGCCTCCTATGGAGGGAGTCCGCCCAGATTGGGATCCCGTAAAGGGCCATGCTGCCCAGATTGGGAGGAGCCAGGAGACACCGGCCGCAGCCATCATCATGCGCGCCGACAGCCCGCTAAAATGCAGGCCGAAGCGCCACCTGCCGTCTAGTATGAGGCCCAGATACTATACTAATAATCCGCCTCGAACTAAGAAGTTGCTCGTTGACGTTTGGGGTCTTCTGACTTCACAACCCCTTGATTGATCCCGCTCAGATTTTAATGAAGAAATTTTGTGCACCTCAGCTGTAACCCTACTAAATTTTGTAAAGATTGGAAAAATGATACTCACGTTATCGTCTAACAAACAATCGAAATGGAAATGCCATCGAAACGAAATGCACGGCCGTCCCACTGGCTCGCTAAAAGTAAAATTAAAGAACTTCGTTCGCTACCGCGCGGCGCGCACTCGTCCAATGATCTTTAATTTATTTTAATGTCAAACTGTAAAAATACCATCACTACTAAGTTTAAAAACAAAATCGCTTCTGCTGTCTGTCTGTATGTGTGCTTTTATCTTTAAAACTTAACAACGGATTTTGGTGCGTTTTTTTTAATAGGAGTAATTCAAGAGGAAGGTTTATATGTATAATATCTATCTAATACCCTTTCATTGGTAACCGGTTCCGGTCCCGGCAAGGAAAAAGGAAGGATTTTTGTATGAGGTACGTGCGTTACTTTGAGCAAGCGATGATTTTGTAAGCTTTAAGGTCATTGAACCTTTGAGGTTCACCTCACCGAGAAATATAATTTCACTTAACAAATGTTGATCCGATGGGTTGTGGTATGCGTTAATTGTTGATCCGTTTGCTATTGCCAACTATCGGATTAACAATTGCCGTCTCTTATGCTACGTTGAATTAGGTCCAAATAAATGAGATTCGCCATTTTATCATTTATTTAAAATGGTATTTTTACAGTTTGACATTAAAATATTTTAAAGATCATTGGACGAGTGCGCGGTAGCGAGCGAAGTTCTTTAATTCAAGTTTTAGCGTGCCAGTGGGACGGCCGTGCATTTTGATGGCATTTCCATTTAGATTTGATAGACGATTACCTGAGTATCATTTTTCCAATCTTTACAAAATTTGGTAGGGTTACAGATGAGGCGCACAAAATTTTATCATTAAAATGTCAGCAAGATCAATTAAGGGGCTGTGAAGCCAGAATACCTCAAACGTCAACGAGCAAGTTCTTACTTCGTGGCGGATTATTAGTATAGTATCTGGGCGTCATACTAGACAGCAGGTGGAGCTTCGGCCCGCATTTTAGCGGGCTATCGGCGCGCCTGCTGAAGGCCGCGGCCCGTGTCTCCTGGCTCCTCCCGAATCTGGAGAGCATGGCCCTTTACGGGGTCCCAATGTGGGCGGACTCCCTCCATAGGAGGCAAAATGCCGCCGCCATCCGCCGGCCCCATAAAGCCATCTTCAGAGCCGCCAAATATAAACTTTGCATCTATCTTCATCAAATCAGTATACGGTTCTGATCCTGACGCTCTCCGCAAAGATGTGGAAATCTATTCCAACCAACCATACACCCATACCAAACAACCACCCATCCAATAACTGACCGAATTTCATTAAATATCCGCCTGACAAATCCTTCTCTTAGTTAAGTAAATGATCTTTAATATATTTGAATCTCAAACTGTAAAGGACAGCAATTGTTGATCCAATCGGAACTGTATGCACAGTCATACATTAGATCCACAAAAACTCGGATCAACAATAGTTTGCAAATAGCGAACGGATCAACAATTACCTCACGTCATATACCATGTTGAGTGAAATTATTATTATTACTTAAAAAACCCTTTTGTTTGCCGCCTCGGTGCTAATGGGCGGGGTTGAGAGAGCGATCAGGCACACTACCGCAACTCCGTCAGCGGTTGTCCCCACAGCGGACGCTTCTCTGCGAGCGTTTTCTCCCTATTTCCTCTCTAAGATACGAACCGATAGACTTAATCGTTCGCCTTTCAGCTCAAGGGCCCATGTGTAGGCAGCAAACGTCCCCGATTCTGCCGCCCACAGTGGTAGTCAGCGTTCGTATGCCAGCCGTCGCCGCCGCCCTATATGCTTGCGACGCATTGGGTGTGAGGCCGAACAATAGTCGGCAATAGCCAACGGATCAACAATTAAACGCATACCACAACCCATCGGATCAACATTTGTCGAGTGAAATTATATTTCTCGGTGAGACCATTGATTTTGTACAGGTTGGATGAGTGATCATCTATAATTCATACATATAAAAGGAAAAACCCTGACTGACTGACTGATACATTAATGCAGACCCGAAACTTCTAAACCTACAGACTCGAATTTTCACAGTAGACATTATTTATAACTAACGTAAGCAAAGAGAAGGAAGGATTTTTGTGATCTTTTGTATAGGGAACGTGAGTTTCTTTGAGCAAACGATGTGATATTTTATACTAGACAGCAGGTGGCGCTTCGGCCCCCATTGTAGCGAGCTGTCAGCGCGCCTGCTGAAGGCTGCGGCCGGTGTCTCCTGGCTCCTCCCGAATCAGGAGAGCATGGCCCTTTACGGGGTCCCAATCAGGGGCAACTCCATTCAGAACCAAACAAAAACTTTGCATCTTTCTTCGTAAAATCAGTTTACGGTTCTGGTCCTGACGCTCTCCCCAAAGATGTGGAAATCTATCCCAACCAACCATACACCCATACCGAACAACCACCCATCCAATAACACGTTTCTCAAAATCCCACCCATCTAATAACTGAAAGCATTTCATTAAATATCCGCCTGACAAATCCTGCTCCTAGTTAATTAAATGATCTCTAATATATTAGAATCTTAAACTATAAAAGTAGATTTAAAATAAATGATAAAAAGGCGAATCTTATTTATTTGGACCTAATTGAACCTGCCGGAAAGGACAGCAAGTGTTGATCCGATCGAAGTTGTATGCAAAGTGATACATTATATCAACAAAAACTGTTCGGATCAACAATAGTTGGCAATAGCCAACGGATCAACAATTAACTCATTCCACAACCCATCGGATCAACATTTGTTGAGTGAAATTATATTTCTTGGTGAGGCCATTGCACTTGTATAGGTTGAAAGAGTGATTATCTATCTATATAGATAAAAGGGTAAGTCCCGAATGATTGACTTACGCCTCGAGTTACCAAGGCAGGGTGCCGGCCAGAGCGCACGCGACCGTGAAGCCTACCAAACGTTAAGCCCTCGCCATCCGCTGTCCAATGGCTCTTTGGGTCCGGTGGATGACGACGGCATTCTGCCTCCTATGGAGGGAGTCCGCCCAGATTGGGACCCCGTAAAGGAACATGCTCGCCAGATTCGAGAGGAGCCAGAAGAGAGCGTCTGCGGCCTCAAGTAGGCGCGCCGACAGCCCGCTAAAATGCAGGCCGAAGCGCCACCTACTGTCCGGTATGAGGCCCAGATACTATACTAGTAGTCCGCCTCAAACTAAGAACTTGTTTGTTGACATTTAGGGTCTTCTGGCTCCACAACCCCTTGATTGCTCCTGCTCTGATTTTAATATAATGATGAAATTTTGTGCGCCGAAGCTGTAACCCTACCATATTTTGTAAAGATTGATAAAACGATACTCAAGTTATCGTCTTACAAACTATCAAAATTGAAATGTCATCTATATGTTCGGCCGTCCCACTGGCTCGCTAAAAGTTGAATTAAAGAACTTTCACTACCTCACAATCGTTTAATGATCATAAATTTATTTAAATGTTAATCTGCATAAATACTATTTACGATAAATGCTAAAAAGGCGAATCCTGTTTATTTATTATATTTATTAAAGTCATACATTACTTAGATCCACAAAAACTCACGGATCAACAATAGTTGGCAAATAGCGAACGGATCAACAATCAACTCAAGCCACAACCCATCTGATCAACATTTGTTGAGTGAAATTATATTTCACCGATCATCTATCTATACATATAAAAGGAAAGGTCCTGTCTTGACTGACTGACTGAAACTTCAACGCAGACCCGAAACTACTTAACCTAGATACTTGACATTTTTTACAGTAGACATTATTTATAACGTAGGCAAGGAAAGAAGAACGATTTTTAGAATCTTTTGTATGAGTAACGTTCTTTACTTTGAGCAAGCGATGGTCATTGAACCTTTGAGGCTCACCCTCACAGAGAAATATAATTTCACTTAACAAATGTTGATCCGATGGGTTGTGGTATGCGTTAATTTTTGTTCCGTGAGCTATTGCCAACGCTCGGATCAACAATTGCTGTCTCTTCTGCTAGATTAAATTAGGTCCAAATAAATAAGATTCGCCTTCTTATCATTTATTTAAAATGGTATTTTTATAGTTTGACATTAAAATAAATTAAAGATCATTGGACGAGTGCGCGGTAGCAAACGAAGTTCTTTAATTCAACTTTTAGCGTGTCAGTGGAACGGCCGTGCATTTTGATGGCACTTCCATTTAGATTGTTTGTTAGACGATAACTTGAGTATCATTTTTCCAATCTTTACAAAACTTGGTAGGATTACAGCTGAGGCGCAAAAAATTTCATCATTAAAATGTGAGCAAGATCAATCAAGGGGTTGTGAAGCCAAAAGACCCCAAACGTCAATGAGCAACTTCTCAGTTCTAGGCGGATTATTAGTATAGTATCTGGGCTTCATACTAGACAGCAGGTGGCGTTTCGGCCTGCATTTTAGCGGGCTATCGGCGCGCCTGCTGAAGGCCGCGGCTGTGTCTCCTGGCTCCTCCAGAATCTGGTGAGCATGGCCCTTTACGGGGTCCCAATGTGGGCGGACTCCCTCCATAGGAGGCAAAATGCCGCTGCCATCCGCCGGCCCCATAGGGCCATCTTCAGAGCCGCCAAATATAAACTTTGCATCTTTCTTCATTAAATCAGTTTACGGTTCTTATCTTGCCGCTCTCCGCAAAGATGTGGAAATTTATCCCAACCAACGATACACCCATACCATACAACCACCCATCCAATAACTGACCGCATTTCATTAAATATCCGCCTGACAAATCCTGCTCTTAGTTAAATAAATGATCTTTAATATATTAGAATCTTAACTGTAAGGTACAGCAATTGTTGATCCGATCGAAACTGTATGCAAAGTCATACATTAGATCCACAAAAACTTGCGGATCAACAATAGTTTGCAAATAGCGAACGGATCAACAATTAACTCACGCCACAACCCATCTGATCAATAGTAGTTAAGTGAAATTATTATTATTACTAAAAACCCTTTTGTTTGCCGACTCGGTGCTAATGGGCGGGGTTGCGAGAGCGATCAGGTGGGCTACCGCGAAGTTCGAAAATCGACAAAACGATGGCCCCGTCTCTATCGCTCTTGCATATACGAAAGAGAGTGATGCAAATAGGCGATTCGATGAACGAAGTGTTTCGCGGTTATAGGCCTGGCACACTACTGCAATTCCGTCAGCGGTTGTCTCCACAGCGGACTCTTCTGTGCGAGCGTTTTCTCCCTATTTCCGCTCTAAGATACGAACCGAGAGACTTAATCGTTCGCCTTCCAGCACAGGGGCCCATGTGTAGGCAGCAAACGTCCCCGAGTCTGCCGTCCACAGACACCGTTAGGGTGGCAGTCAGCGGTCGTCCGCCAGTCGTCGCCGCCCCACATGCTTGCGGCGCATTGGGTGGGAGGCCGTATCTGCCTCCCTTCCTTACACGCTCCGCTGTCTCCTTCTGAGCCATCACATCCTCGCAGAAGGAGACCACCGCTTTCCAGGCCCTGTCGCTGTTGACCATGGCTTGCACCACGGCAGGCAGGGAGAGGCAACGTCCCACAACCACCACGAGTGCGACCTGCCCTGCTGCTCCGCCCACGTCGGGCACACAGCCAGCGTATGTAGTGTCGACAGTGCCGTGTCTTCGGCATCGCCGCACCCGTGGCATTCCGCCGTTTTTTGCCATCCCGCCACCCTACACAAGTAGTTGCCGAAGCAGCCATGCCCCGAAAAAATCTGTGTGAGGTGGAAGGAGAGAAACTAATCACGTCTTTCAACCCATGTAATGTTGTTATTATTACACTTTTAATATATTTAGTTACGCGGCGCATTGGTGCACACTGTAATGCCAAGGCAACATATTGTTTTTGATAAATAAATAGAAAAATAAAGGTTCGGCCCAGTGACATTTGGCAAAAGACTGCTAAGAGCCAACGCTGCCCCGATCAATTGAGTAACGTGCGTTACTTTGAGCAAGGGATGTGATACTTTGACTGTAGGCTTTGAGGTCATTGAACTTTTGAATTCATTGAACCTGTACAAGTTCAATGGCCTCACCGAGAAATATAATTTAACCGATAAATGTTAATCCGATGGGTTTTGGTATGCGTTAATTGTTGATCCGTTGGCTATTGCCAACTATTGTTGAGCCGAACAGTTTTATTTGATCTAATGTATAACTCTGCATACAAACAGATGTTGCTCGGATCGGATCAACAATTGCTGGCCCTTCTTGTAGGTTAAATTAGGTCTAAATAAGTAAGATTCGCTTTTTTAACATTTATTTAAAATTATATTTTAATAGTTTGACAAAAAATCAATTGAAAATCATTGGACGAGTGCGCGGTAGTAAACGAAGTTCTTTAATTCAATTTTTAGCGAGCCAGTGGGACGGCCGTGCATTTTATCAGCTTTTTCATTTCGATAGTATGTTAGACGATGACTAGAGTATCATTTTTCCAATCTTTACAAAATTTGGTAGAGTTACAGCTGTGGGGCACAAAATTTTCGTCATTAAAATGTGAGCAAGATCAATCAAGGGGTTGTGAAGCCAAAATACCCCAAACGTCAACAAGCAAGTTCTTAGTTCGAGGCGGATTATTAGTATAGTATCTGGGTTTCATACTAGACAGCTGGTGGCACTTCGGCCCGCATTTTTGCGGGCTGTCGGCGCGCCTGCTGAAGGCCGCGGCCGGTGTCTGGTGACTCCTGCCGAATTTGGGGAGCATGACCCTTTACAGGGTCCCAATCTGTGCGGACTCTCTCCATAGGAGGCAAAATGCCGCCCATCCGCCGGCCCCAAAGGGCCATCTTCAGAGCCAAATATAAACTTTGCATCTTTCATCATCAAATCAGTTAACGGTTCTGATTCTGACGCTCTCCGCAAGGATGTGGAAATCTATCCCAACCAACCATACACCCTTACCAAACAACCACCCATCCAATAACTCATTTCGCAAAATCCCACCCATCAATTAACTGACCGCATTTCATTTAATATCACAAATCCTGCTCTGATATAATAAATGATCTTTAATATATTAGAATCTTAAACTGTAAGGGACAGCAATTATTGATCCGATCGGAGCTGTATGCAAAGTCATAGATTAGATCCACAAAAACTCGTGGATCAACAATAGTTGGCAAATAGCGAACGGATCAACAATTAACTCACGCCACAACCCATCTGATCAACATTTGTTGAGTCAAATTATATTTCTCTCATCTATATATATATAATTATATTTCTTTCGAACCTGTACAGGTTCAATGACCTCAAAGGTTTAATGACCTCAAAGGCTACACTCAAAATATCACATCGCTTGCTCAAAGTAACGCACGTTACTCGTACAAAGGATTCTAAAATTCCTTCCTATTTCCTTGCCTACGACTGTGAAAATTTCAAGTCTAGAGACTTAAAGGTTAAGTAGTTTCGGGTCTGCGTTGATGTTTCAGTTAGCCAGTCAGTCAGTCAGGACAGGACCTTTCCTTTTATGTGTATTGATATAGTTTTTAGTTTAAGGTATCTTTATTTTGTCTGTAGTTATACTTTTGTTTTTATAATAAATAAATAAAACCTGTATAGATAGATGATCGGTGAAATATAATTTCACTCAACTCAACAAATGTTGATCAGATGGGTTGTGGCATGAGTCAATTGTTGATCCGTTCGCTATTTGCCAACTATGGTTGATCCGCGAGTTTTTGTGGATATAATATTATATCCACAAAAACTCGCGGCATAGGCAAGGAAATAGGAAGGATTTTTAGAATCTTTTGTATGAGTAACGTGCGTTACTTTGCAAAGTCATAACTTTGCATACAGCTCCGATCGGATCAACAATTGCTGTCCCTTCTGGCAGATTCAGTTCAGTTAGGTTCAAATAAATAAGATTCGCCTTTTTATCATTTATTTTCATTCTATTTTTACAGTTTAAGTTTCTAATATAACTGATATAACTAAGAGCAGGATTTGTCAGGCGGATATTTAATTTACCCACTAAAAACCCCTCTGTTTGCCGCCTCGGTACTAATGGGCGGGGTCGCGACAACGATAAGGCACACTACCGTAACTCTGTCACCAATTGTCCCCACAGCGGACTCTTCTCTGCGAGCGTTTTCTCCCTATTTCCTCTCTAAGATGCGAACTGAGAGACATAATCGTGCGCTTTCCAACTCAGGGGCCCATGTATAAGCAGCATACGTCCCCGAGTCTGTCGCCTACAGACGCCGTTAGGGTGGCAGTCGGCGGTCATACGCCAGCCGTTGCCGCCCCATATGCTTGCGAAGCATTGGGTGGGAGGCCGGATCTTCCTCCCTTACACACTCCGCTGTCTCCTTCTGAGCCATCACATTCTCGCAGAAGGAGACCACCGCTTTCCAGGCTTTGTCGCTATCGACCAAGGCTTGCATCATGGCAGGCAGGGAAAGGTAACGTCCTACAACCACCACGAGTGCAGCCCGCTGCTCCACCCACGTCGGTATGTAGTACCGTGTCTTCGGCGTCGCCGCACCCGTGGCATTCCGCCGTTAGTTCTCATCCCGCCACCCTACACAGGTATTTGCCGAAGCAGCCATACCCAGAAAGGATCTGTGTGAGGTGGAAGGCGAGAAACTTATCACGTCTTTCGAACCATTTCTCCAGAAGAATTGCTCCGATGGCCAGCACCAGACTGGGCTCCTCAACCTCCTGTTTCATTTTTCTAGGAGCACTCGACGAGAGTATAGCCTCCACCGTCTGACCTCTTCTAGACGGGGGAAATTTCCTCCCGTCCGCGCCTCGGTGACACGCCAATAAATATCGGCCAGAACCGCGGCGTCCAGGTCCCAGGGCGGGGTTCCCGCCATAACGCACACTGCCTCGTAGGAGACGGTTCAGTATGCCCTCGCCATCCTGACCGCGATGACCCGTTGCGGCCTGCGTAATTGGGCCTGGTTTTGGGCAGACAGGGACCCAGCCCATATGGGTGCCCCGTACAGGGCCATCGACCATACCACTCCTGCGTACAGTCTCCGACTTCCGGTGTTCGGCCCAGTGTCACTTGGGAGAAGACGGCTAAGAGCCGACGCTGCCCTGATCAATGTAGGCGCCATGGCATTTAAAATGCTCACGAAACGTCCAGCGACTGTCAAGGACTGCCCAAGTACCTTATAGTCGACAGTATACACGATGGTGTTGTCTCACTTTAACTTGAAGTTGGGACGTATGTTTGTTTCATTCGCACAATAGCGCGACGTTGCCGTACTTACCCTTCACATTCAGCTCCGGAGCCACATTTACCACTAAGTCGGACATAAATCGGAGCCACATTATGCGCTTACGTATAATTTTTTTGACCGTTAATGGATCAACGAAAACCTTAAAATTTTATGACAAGTTTTTCGAAAATGGATAAATGCACATCCACTGACGTCACACGCTGATTTCATATATTCGAGCTGTACAACCGTATCTCTATCCGGAGCGGAATGTACGCACAAAACAGGTGGATCAACATTTGTTCTAAAACAGTACTGGATCAACTTTTACCGTGATGGGTTGATTATATATATATATATATATATATATATATATGTCAATAAGAATTATCAAATATTAAGACATTATCAACTTCATGACATTAGACAGAGTCAAATGCTCATCCTTTAATGTTTAATTGTATAATTACTAGTATTTGTGTACGTCTTAATACAGTAGGTACACAAATCATTGTAAAACTATATTATAGAGATTTCATGTATGTCATATAATCTAAATGAAGGCAACAAAATTTGAACTTATTTCGTAGTTATAGCATACATACCTAGATTTTCTTAGAAGCATTGAGTTAATTAACACTTAGCAGTCATAGTGACCATAGCGATTACAATGTAGAAACATTTGACGCAAATGATAATGTCTCCATAACAGCCTATGTAAGAAATAAGGACATTAATTTGTATACTATTGCCATTTTCCACACACGAGAGTTATGTCGTCATTGAGAGCAATTTTGATTATCTTATTTCTGATATCTATAGCTAAGCGTAGCAGGATTCTAATAATTGTAACAGATTCGCATTAAGTTGGTTATCACCCTTTTAAACATTTATTGACTTTGGATTATTAAGTTTCTACTTTACAGTCTCAAATAAGCAATTTTACTTGTAAGATTAAGTACTTTCCCTAAAATTGTTTCGTATGTGAACATATTAGGACAGGTAGGTACGCATAATAATATAATTCCTGTACAAATCCTAACTCGTTGCCCAGGTTTGTGGTTTCAGGATTCATATGGGCTATCAGTATCACAAACTTACTTACAGTTGTTTTATATATTCGCACGTCGGGTTAAATCAATGTGTCCTACTTATAGCTTAACAAAAATCTTTAACGCATTCTTCAAGGATTATAATAATAAACAATGGCAGATTAAATTAAATTTCAATGGCAACAATTCATAATCATTATCATCATATAGGTACGTTTTCTAGGACTGTCAAGTATACCTATAATTATTTAAATTGGTAGACCTGCCCCAATCTGCCTAATTCAACAGTTATTAGTACACAATACCACTATTTCGCAAGTAAGCACCTAAGCTCACCCAACACGAAATTAAAACGTTTAGTTCGCCTTATCAATACTCAACCGTTATAATTACGTTAGAGTACCTAGGTACATAACGATTATAAGCTGTTGAACACTATGAACAGATTACTTGTTCACCATTGAAGATGACGTAATCCAATGGATCCAGCAATTGAGTGTCTCGTTATAAAGAACGATTGTATTGTATTATATCTAGCCATACGATTAAATTAAATTAGCAGATATTAACTGCTGCAATAAACCAAGTTACGAATTAATTCCAAATCGAACGACATTTCAATCCAAGTTGTACTTAAATGCATGGATTCATTATAATTAGGTAATTACAGTGATTCCACTAATATAATCTTGTAAATTTATTTTGTTATATTTACTATCTTTATTTTGATGTTTGATGTATCTTGATACATACACTAGAGCGGCAAGTATTTAAACTTGAAATCGGAACAAAACTCCATTTACTTGGGCTTCATCTTTTCACAATAAAGCTAAATGATGACAATATAATAGTACAATATACTCGTAAAATAATTTATCACGAAATAGTTATCAATACTACTCTTATAACTTCGATGTATGTATGTACCTCAAATCAATAATAAACTCGTATTAGTATATTTCTGTAATTCAGACGTGTATTACAATTCAATGTCGTATCTAATATTCACGCCGTCATTTATTATATACTGACAACTACAACTTTTTTCTGATGAGTTTCTCCAATATTTTAATAGATATTCCAAATAATAGTTCTTACTAAGTTATTCTGCTATTCGGGCGAAGAAAAATACAAGCAATCAAATATCATTACAATGGGTTCGGCCGTTCTCGAGTTATAAATGGTGTAACCGACACGACCTGGTTTTATATGTGTGTAGATTATTTTATTAGCCCAAACAAGAAAAGCAACTCAACTATGAATAATAGCGCCCCAATTGGTATTATAAATGATTATGTTATCGAGAGCAATACTGTGTTTCCTAACAACTTCTAGGTAGGTGTCTCTAGATACAGATTATCTAATACTTAATCTACTAATAAGAGGTTAAATCAGTGTGTCTTAACCGGTAGTCCGCGGACCAAGGATAGTTTCTAAAACTTAAAGCACCTGAAGCGGTCTTCTTTATGAACAGAACAACTTCTTGTTAATTATTTTAGTCACAAGTAATTGTTTGCAAAGACTTGGTTATCCCTTGACTTGGAAATACCTACGATGACGACGATAAAGTTACATTCGTAAAATTTGTCTGCCGTCAGTGCGTCCACTACGCCCTAAAGCAAGTATATCTCTAGAACTGAAACACGCGACGCGACCCACCAAGAGGATAGAATACACGCAACGCGACTGATTTTAAAAACACGTTTCAAGATGGCTGACAGCATACCGTAACTAATCTACATAATTTAGTCGGTTTCATTGCTATCCTTCAAAGAGCAGTGAAGGGTAATAAACGTTTCTATTGTACTTAGGGCCTTTTGGAAGTAAGCAATAATCACAAGGGTGAGTCTATGATAAGGACCAACGATAACGGCGCCTTCTCTGTCCTATTTATGGAAAGTGTAATAAGGCCATCCCGTTCAATCTTGGTATTGTTATTACCATTGCAGGTCTAGGGGTAGTATGTCTATGACTACGCCACGCTTCTGTAGGTTTGTATAAAAGTCTCTATTCATCTCGTAATAAATCACCTATGATTCCTAATACACTGCAGTATTTGACCCATCCCGCGACCGCGCTAAACCTACCTAGACAGCAATGTTTAAAAGTTTCATACTGTAATTATTTGCGTTGAAATTGTGTCATTTAGAGACACCTTAAGAGGTGACGCACATGTTGTGTTGCATGTTTCTCTGCAATGTCACGTCTATGAATTATTAACATTACATAAAATTTTATTAGTCTTGAAATCATTTTACCTACATAACAACTGTGTATAAATAAGTACAAACAGTAATAACACAGTTTTATTTATTTGTATTGGTCCTTACTTTATGTTTATTCACTTTACGAAACAAGTAATTAATAAAATTAAAATATTCTGCTAAGACGATATCCCAAAGTATATATTTCTGAACTATTTCATTTCGATAAGAATCTCCGAAAATTGATTTTAAACGAAGACATCTAAACTTCAATTAATTGTTATTTCGACCCACTGTGTTCCGTATATCGTTTATCGATACATGCAAAGGTATAAGGATAACGCGTGATATGAAAATAGATGAAAGATGATGTACTTTTCCATCTCCAATACACTGACATATACATATAGCTACCTCTATAAACAAGACTGATTCCAACGTGTGCTTTACTTCAACTGTCACTGTCAGATATATCTGTTGACACTAATGTCACTGTCACAAAAGGACCGACGGCACCGACGCCGACGCATGGTATGATTGGTATGGTACCTACACTACCTACTACGGGATTGTCGGGATTACTGAGGCCAGCCAACGTGGCCATGGTCATGTTGCGCACCGATATAACATCGCAAGCAGAGCAACCATCCTCACTCCCATATCGAGCGCTCGCTTCCCCTTCAACGCATATCCAATCTATGTCCGACCAACTTAGACGGCGATTTCTATCACAGCAAGCTATGCTCGTTCCAAACTCTCAAGCCGACCGCGTGTAACAAATACTGCAACTTCAGAAGGATATCTTTATACCACCACGAGTTCACGTGGTTTCAAGAGATCGTCGCCTCTCTAACACCGCGCGTACATCGTTACAATTAGGTACAATACTAACAACTTAACGCACCTATGCAGCGAAAACAAACCGAACTATAGTCCTATAGGACTGGCTACGGCCAGCAGATAACGCACATTGTTGGCGGAATAGACTTATTTTAATTATTAAGGACCGGTAAAATATTTGCTTCAAAGAAATTTAAATAATGGAATGTTCATTTACAAATTTCTTTGCGCTGTTCACTTGCCTCACAATAGCCCTGCACAATTACTTGAGCCAGGACTAGGAATGCTATAATCGGGCCTATGATAAAGTCCATCTATATTTCTAAATTATTCACATACTCATGTATAACTCATTGGGGTGCTCAACTGAATCTTGTTTTGCTTCTTGAAGTAATTAACAAAATTTATTTTTTAACTATCCTAATCATAAATTATAATCAAATTAATCCATTATGTAAACATATCAATATCATACACCCATTTTATAATATTTATGCCGTGGACAATGCTGGTTGGTTTATTCAAATAGTTTGGTGTTGGTATATGTTCAGTTTAATTTTAGGTGTAGATTTATTGTAGACTATTTAGTTGCTTTTAATATATCTGATTAGTAATGTTTAATTTGAACTGACTTCATGTTTATGTTTCATTTAATGATCATGTTAAATAGCACTTTGCATACAAATTTAGAGAATTCTTTCTTATGCTTGAATGAATTTATTTATGATACTTAGAGAAGCCAAAAGGGCCTATGTGGGACGCTCTATAGGTTGACGTCCATCAGGTCGATCTAGGTAGGTACCACTGAACGAAAGAGATCTACGCACCCTACAAGCAGAATACTGGGAGGAAATCGCGCAAACCAGGGTGCGTTGGTGCTAACTCGTGTCGGAGGCCCAGACTCACTTCGGGTCGCTAAGCCACAGTAGTTAGTTAGTGACTTGGAAACATCCAAATTTACTACAAGAACAAATCAGTGAAATCTAATATCCATATTATACCAACGCAAAGTGTAATTTATAAAATTGATGATATCTAGTTTCAATTAATAAAGCAGTCTGTTTTAGTTTAATGGTTTTCAACTTCACAGAGCAGAGTAAAACTGTTAGTAGGTATGTATCAAAACATTAAAAAGTCACAGGCTAAGCTTCCACTATAACCTGAAGTCTGATTGAGAGACTGGGGAGTGTTATATAAGGGCCAGGCTATGGTTAAAATACAAGCCATACATATCAAATATAGTTATTTAAATTTAAATTAGGTACCTCTCAGTTTTAACTGATACTTTGTAACTATTACTTAAACTTAATTTTTTGCTGATTGTATGTAGGAATATCAAACAATTGCAAATCTAGCCAAAAAAAGATTCAAGGATCTCAGCATCTACTCCACCATGTCGTGACGCTCCATACATAATATGTATATTCTAATATAGAGTAAGAAAATATAATTATTCCTGGGTGAATGACCGCAAGTATAGAACGTCACGATAGAGTCCTGATCTCCTTGTACCTTCAGTTGATGCGGTCAACGCCTGCTTCGCTTCTTACTAGATGACATCACAGTGTCATATACACCACCTAAAATAAGATAGATTTATGACATCTCAGTCACTAAGTACATTTAGCTATATAGGGATATACATGGGACGTCAGCTATAAGTATGTATGAGTCAGTCAGTCATATACACTGTTTCTCTTGATAACACCAACATCTCATGTCCTTCATTGAAGACCATATCCCTTGCTCATAGCCTAGGCTCCCAGGCCTGGATGTCGACATCCCCCTTGGCTGCATCATCTGAATTCAGGTTACTCTGTAGTCATCCCTCCCACTGGGTACGTGCCTTATGGACTGATCTGTCCTGCATTTACCTTGCTGAGCCACGACTTACTTTAGTCTTTCACTAATGCGTCGGAAATACATCGCGACTGTATTCTCTGGCCAAGCCCATTATTGACTACTTCTCACATATTTCACATACTACTCATGTTGTATCTAAGGTCATTGATCAAAGGGAAAAGGTTACGAAACTTAGGGAGGAACTTTAGTGAAGGTAATCTACTAGCGATGACTGGCATGTACTTTGAATCATCTCACAAGTTAGACTGAAGTATATTATGAGTAGAATGGGGAATCTAGGAAGTGTAAGATACTCCAGATAAGTTCACTGATCAAATATTACATTGTTTCTCGAAGAATAAGTTAGATACGTTTGTCAAAGTGAAATACTAGAACGGCTAAGATTATATTCCTTATATAACTAAATCCACTTAACTTAATGGAAATAAGCTGGTTATTTCCGTAATTATTTCCATAATTCACTATGTAGACACCGGTTTTAGGGTAAAACACATTATTCCGAACAAGCTTCTTTTGCCGCCATTTTGCTAACAGCAAATGTTGCTATATAAAATTATAGTTACTGTCATCGCGATATCGATGCGTTTTGACTTCGGTTGAGTTCGATTCTCGACAGTACCGTCAAATGGGTTAATTTGAGATAGGTGGGGTAAATAAAGACAGCTTTTAAAGAAAACTAATGCATGTACTTACCTTATATACTCTTGAAACCTTACCTAGGTACTTATTTAAAGGAATAAGTAATTGTTCTAAATTTAAAGATAATAGATTTCACACTGATTTCCCATTCAGCGGTCTTGATATGGGCCTAAATTCCTTATGTTTAGTACCCCGCGAGTAACATTTTACCCCATTTGAAGGTATACTAATTGTGCCTTGTCATACACAGTCTATACGTACAGTCGCCATCAGATATATCGGAGCGGCCAAGGTGGTCACAAATATCTGAACAAAGCCCCTATTGCCAAGGCGATAAAGTGCATGTTCAGATATTTTTGAGTACCCTGGCCGCTTCGATATATTTGATGGCGACTGTACCTATTATGTTGTCATACACCATCTACTAAGACAAGTTTCATAATTGAGGTGTCGATCAATTTGCCTGTGATCGGTGGAAACTACAATTTTGAAGACTGGGCGATGCTGCCAGGATGATAGTAATGCGAATTTGCTCTGGATGTCTTTCGTCGTCTACAGAGACGTAAATGAGCCTAGGGTGTGGGTTTCGGGTAGGTATCTATACAAATACATTTACAGAGACACTTAATTAAATATCTCTAGGGCCTTACCCGTGAATTTAAGTTAGAGCATTGGTAATAACAGGCAGGTCGCTTTATGCTTTAGTGGATGGTATTTCAAGGTAGGGCATTGCCCCATAAAAACCTAGCTACGGCCCTGAAGACCTAATAAACCTTACGATTTAACGCCATCTATATTCAAGATACGTCATATACTGCAGATTCTGGGAACGCTGGTTTCCTGGATTTCTATGGATGTGAAATTTATATCAAATACTCAGGTCTATTGTCTCTTGAAGCTGTAAAAAAATCAAACTTAAAAGTCAACGCAATCAAAAGATACAGTCGTTTAAGTATGCTGCAAATTTTAGTTTTTCGGCACTCGCAACGCAAAACCTACGGGGTACTTCCCGTGAACTCAGAAACTTGAAATAATTGTCACATACTCAGGGCTATAGTACCTTTCAGATGTAGTAAAAACAAATCTTATGTCAACACAATCATAAGAAATAGCATATTGTTATAGGTTTGTACGGAACCCTCGGTGCGCGAGTTCGACTCGCACTTGGCCGGTTTATTCATAGCTACCAATACTTCTTTACTCAAGTTACTGCATAATAATAATAATAAGGTAGGTACTTAATCATATAGGAACATAGGTAGGTTTAGGTACAGCAATACAAATATACTCGTCTTTTTACCCAATACTTTATTTAACAAACCAGTGAATTCTTACAATAACTAGGTACCTAGATTAATTTATTTCGTTCAATCACAGGCTCACAAGAATTACGCGGCGGCCACAGCATTGCAGGTATTTTTAAGCAAAGATAAGTAAAAACAACACTTTCAGCTTCTATACAAACAAAAATGCGTTTCACGGTTCTAATAAATAAAGCTGTAAATGGCATCACTTAATCAAGGTTTTTGTTCCGTATATTTTGATTTCTGAAATAATACAGAGTGTTTTTAACCTTAAGAGACCGTTCACACTACACGTCGGGTTACGTCCGACGGGATGCATACATCCGTCTCATCTCATTGATTGAATGAGACGCTACATATTTGCAACAGCAACATCAGCTATGCATACGGTTACATTTTTAGAACTCTTGTAACTAGTTTAGATTTCGTAGACCGAATTAAAAATCGTAAGATCCGTTTAACAGCGCGCTTAATAAAAGTTAATGAAATGATTTGTCAATAAATTAAATGCGATCTATAGGTTAATTAATGAATAATATTACGGTACATCAAATATTTCTTGTTATTCGATCCCGTTAGCCAGTAGACAACTAGTAGTCTGGTTAGGAGAAATGTGAGTTCTTTGATGAGTCATAATGTAATTAATGGGCTTTACTTATAATTTCCAAAAATGGTGCTAGTTGAACACAACCATGGCAACGAGGGACAGGAAAAAGTTGATCCACCCATTCAATTCAAGCCTTTCTGCTTCCGCTCACGGCATGGCCGCACTTTAAACCTAGATATAGCTACTATACAGGATGGATTTTATTTTTGGGTCAGTGAGGGCTGCTACCAGATCCCGTGCTGCTTAGAAGACCTTCCCTCGATTTCAAGTTTTTGGAAAAAGTATACAGGATGCGATAAAAAAGTCATTTTTGACAAACATTTTTTTTGTATCATTCGCTCCCATTCCTATCCAGTATCACCAACATGTTCAAGCTTTTGATCCTGGATAGGATCTGAATGGGATCGAAAATGACCTTTTTATCGCACCCTGTATGTTTTTTATTGCAAAATCTGTAAAAGCGAATCTTCATTAATTTGAAATCGAGGGAAGGTCTTCTAAGACCATTTTCGCCCAGCAGCAGGGGATCTGGTAGCTGCCCGCACTGACCCAAAAAGAAAATTCATCCCTTAAAAACATTTTCATAATTTTCCGCAACCATATCTGTACACTAGGTGTTTGTCCTAACATTCTACACAACCAGATCTACAATCCAGATCTATGTTCTATACTGAGATGTGACAGGTACTTTGCTACTTATTTTTGTAGACGCGCTTTTAATACTTACTTGGTAGGTAATTAGTGTAATTACATATTAACAACAGTACGAGGATTCGGTTAAATAACGATAATACAAATTATGTAGGTATCTGACGCAGATAATTATTTTCGTGAAAGATCGCGTTATTTGCATGTCTTTCCATAATACGTGTCAATATAATTTCAACCTTAGCATTTTGATTTAAAGTTTATACATAGCAGTTTCTGAAAAAAAAATAACTAAGGGCAATACAAGAGCATATATCGTAAGTACCCTAGTACAGTACAGGTACTACGTATATTACTCTTTAATTCTTATAGAATTAAATTAAATTACAGTTAATTAAAGGTTCGAAATTGAAAAATGCAAAATTGTTCTGGTACCTATATTATGTACCTACTCACAAATAATAGTCAATAGCCGTGTCTACACCTGACGCACCGCCTCGCGAGGAAATTGCCTCGCGAGAAAATTGCCGCGCGCGGAAGCTCGGCTAGTATGGAGGTGCCTCGCCAGAGTAATTGCGGCCGCGCATACGTTTGCCTCGGCCGAGGCACGTCCACACTATTACTAGCCGAGCTGCCGCGCGTAGCAATTTCCTCGCGAGGCGGTGCGCCACGTGTAGACACTGCTAATATTGTACATAATTAACGTTAAAATTAAGGCGGTGGAATCGTATATTACTAGTCTATATTTGTAAGTAAAGTACTGCCTACATGAGAATTCAGAATTATTGTAGGAGATTGGCACGTGGCCGTTCTTAAAGGGCCAGGCGAGTATCCCCGTCAATACAATTATATTACCTATGACATACATCCACATTGGTCGGCCTTTTTTAGAGAAACTAACATATTATAGGCATACATAATTTGAGTCTCATGAGAGTCATGAGAAATAATTTATTATAATAGGACTATAATAAAATGTACTACAAACAGAAACAAGAATTCAGGGAATCTACATAATAGACATGTAGGTAGGAGGAAAGAATAGCACTCGTCGGGTCCAATCAAAAGCAAAACCAACTATCTGCTAAACATAAAGTCGGTTCTGCCTTTAGGGTCAAAGGCAAAACCAACTTTTTGCTAATAAAATTAAATCCAAATAATCGGTACTGCAGTTTACCCGGTGCCCTGTTATTACTCGTACCTACATATGCTTAAAATTATTCAGGATTTTTTAATACTTTTAAAAGGATATTTTTTGCAATATTTTTTTAAAACAGTGCCTGGCAGATGGAGTATTTTAAAATTCCTCCACTTTTCATAATGCAATCATTTTTTAAACAAAACCTCGCAGACGGTGTATTTTTCGTTTTTGATAGTAACAATAATTGACTTAGGTACGCGTGTCATCAATTCTTATTTCTCTTGTTAAACCCCTTAGGCTGGATAAATAAGGGACTCCATACATTAGAGCTGAATGCAGCGCTAAATTCATTCATTTGCGCATTGCATATATACTGATAAAAAAGCACAATACTAAATTTTTATGTGGGTACCTACTTATTTCAGCTGAAATGTACGGCGCAGCGTTTCTAAGACAGATGTGTGCTAATTTTAATTAAAATAACTAAGTAAAAGTAAAAGCAACCTTCAAAACAAGTAGATAAAAAGGCTCAAAATTTTCTAATCTTTGCCCAATGCGATGTTATGAAGGCGACCCGGAAGACCTCTGGGTAACTTGCATAGCGATCAAAGTTACCTCGAAATAGTAGTTCGCGATCCTACTCATAATCAATTTACCTACATCTGTCCACTTTTCTTTAAAACATTGATAAGTATTTTTAAGAAAACATAAATATCTTAAACGATTAATAGAAATGGTTCTTTTTTATCAGAATCGCTCTGACTAGTCCTAATATGAATACACAGCTATTGGATTTTTTATTGCGAAGAAATACCATTGCATTTAAAAATGTTACAATTAACCAGCTGTGTTGGCCGAACGTCATGTCACGGCGACGATACAATAAAGATTTGCAATAAATGGACAAAGTTGCATTTATTATGTTGCACCGCTCTAACGCCCCTGGGCCTACTGCACTACAGATCGGATAACACTGGGTAGGTATCATATCGCAATTTGACACCCAAGTTTTATATGCGATTATATCATTATCAACGGTTTTAGGAGTTTTCATTATTTATTATACTAGGCATATATAGGTACTCATTGGTGAATAGTAGAGGCTTAGGTATTAAGAAAGGTAGTGTTTGAAAATAATCTACAGCGTTAACTTTCGCGAAGTCAGTGTTTAAAAACTAGCCAAGTGTTTTTTAGGTCTAGGTATATGTACGGGCCTAAGGGCAAAGGATCCATAGTTGTACCGTAGCTACCAAATTATTGTTTTTACAATTTTGACTAGTACGAAACGAGCTCTTAAATTAGCAGAACCAAATGATCTATTCTCCCACAAAAAAATAACTATAATTGTTATAATACTGATAGGTATAGTCAACGCCAAAAATATGTACCTATACACTTTTGCACCTTACACCTTTGTAAACAAAGTTCAAAATTGTATACCTACTTTTAGCGTTCACTCTACAAACATAACATACCTAGATACAACTACGGAATCCCATAGCTTAGGTACATATGTTTCACTCTCTTGACAAAATTTCTAGTCACATCGAGTTGTATACCGGAACAATTATTCGCTAAAGTCAGATTTACAAATATTGAACCCGTCGTACCTATCTGGCAATCATCTGGCAATAGACACCGTTTTATATTTTCATAGAAAATCTAAATATGTAGTTTGAATGAAAACAAGATCAAATTGAGAGTTCACTTCAACGCCAATTTAATAAATGTCAATGCACTCATTCATACGCCAAATCCATAATGGGTTTAGAGTAAAAGTATGGTATCTTATGACGGATACATCCACCGTTGGCGTCGAAAAGATTTAATAATTATTATTCGAAGGTTCAAAATATCTTAGGTATGCCAAGTATGAAGTTCGTCAACGTCTATAGAGTACTAGCGACTCGGCCCGGCTTTCGCACGGGTGCAATTATACATATAAACCTTCCTCTTGAATCACTCTATCTATTAAAAAAAACCGCATCAAAATCCGTTGCGTAGTTTTAAAGATCTAAGCATACATAGGGACAGACAGCAGGAAGCGACTTTGTTTTATACTATGTAGTGATAGACCATTCGCCAAGTGTACTTACCTACTACTTATACACAGCTCGATATCTACTACATACTGGGTTCAACTTTCTTAAACTCGACTTTTCCAAATAAGTTCCACAGGCAAACTTGAGCACAAATATTTGTCCTTATAGAAATGAATTGATTGTAGGTACTTTCAACCGCAATAACATCTGCCTGTCCATATAATAGTTTGTAATACCACCATCAATAGTTTATTGTAATATAACCATGTAAAATCTGGAGTGACAATACTTATCTATAAAATAATTCAGGCAAGCGCACTAGCCCCATCTAACGCGTCACAAACGTCAGGTTTTGGCTCCACACATTTTGTCTTGCCGTCAAGAAAACTGAACTTCCGTTCAATAGGCGTACTACACCTGGCGCACCGCCTCGCGAGGAAATTGCCGCGCGCGGCAGCTCTGCTAGTATGGACTTGCCTCGGCCGAGGCATTGCGGCCGCGCGTGCGTTTGCCTCGACCGAGCCACGTTCACACTAGCCGAGCTGCCGCGCGCGGCAATTTCCTTGCGAGGCGGTGCGCCAGGCGTGGACACGCCTAATATTTGGCGCCACAGCACCTGAACTCGACAATAGAGGAACATACTCGTATATAAGTAGCCTGAATAGTCAGTAGTACTTATACAAGGCGTAACAAAAATTCTGGTGATACTTTTAATGGCAATTGGTATCGTATTCTGAATATGAAAAAGTAAGAGAGGAAAATTTTCTTGCGAAAAAGGTTTTGTTTTGTATGGAGGGTTGACCGGCTGAGACGACGTGTCGTGACGACAATTTTTTTCGCGTGAAAATTTTTTTCTTCTTTTTTTCATTTTTTTTTAGGAGAAAATACTTATATTTTTGTTACACCTTGTATGTTCTGAACATTAAAGTAACCCTAGGACAGTGTCTTTTTTAACTTTTAAGATTGATATCAGGAGGTACCTAGATATTATTGAACACGGCTGAATCAGATATACATGTTAGATATATCACTCATTTAATTTCGTCGCTCACAAGTTCAAAACATTACTAAGTATAATTTGACTTACATTACCTGATAGCTCAAACTTTAACACGTAACAAAATAATACCTACCTAATCAAGCTAGATTTACAGTCGGTGAATTGTATTCATTAACTAGAGGCCAATTCAAAGTAGCACAGTTACGATTTTAATAGCACTGGTTCGGAGAAAAACCGACAAGCAGTGTTGTTGTTTTCAGCTAATCCATCATAATATGTGACATTCTACATCAAAAGGTACCTTTTGGCGCCCAGGACTTAACGCTTTTATTGCTCGGATACAATATTGAATATGTACAACGGATGACGTAAGCGCTTCCCGCCAAATGGTAACTAGAGTCTGTCCGGATTGTATGAGCTCCCATATAAACCAGAACTTTTTTTCCGGACAGACTCTATAGGTATATTATCTTTACAGGTGCATTAAGTGCATAAAACATCTCAACCACCTGACTCATTGAACATGACTTGTATCTACAGATATTTGTATGAACTTTGTCGCTTCGATATCCGTCTTTCTGTGGCAAATTGACTAAGACATCGTCTCTTCATATAATTACTTTAAATATTGTGCTTATGATTAAAATAACTAAATAGACTAAGAGCTAATTGTCAAAAAATTATTTGATGAACAAAAACACAATTGGTAAAAGTACCTATACTTACTTAACATTTTGACCGCCTTGATGGCTTGCATAACATAAAATTGACTCACAATATTTAACTCTCTCATAATTTACTTTGTCACTTTGTTTTGTTTTTTCGACAAAGGCGGTAAGGTTAAATACGAACTTAACAAATTTCTTTTACGTCACTCTGGGCGGTAATTGAGATTTGACGCCCACGGGCGCAGCGGCCAATCTCACTTCACACCCAGGAGAAGACGTAAAATTGTGTACGCTCCACGGGCGGTCATAAAGAAGGCCTCAGATTGCTTATTTATGGCCCTTACCTTCGGTTCGACCAAAGACAGCTTTATAAAACGACGACTCTAATCTTGACGATGTATCCCACACCAAGAACAAAAACACAGCTTGTGTCTTGCGTTCAGCCCTACCCATTGGCCTCCCTATTATAAGAGATCATGATCTAATAATTATTAGCTTATTATCAACAATAATCACCCAAACGAAATGGACGCGATGAAATATTGTTCTTTAGGTACTACATTAGGCAATTTTATAGAGATTCTAGCTACCCTGAAAGGGGTTACAGCCATAAAAGTACATTTTGAGGCAAAAGGTACCACTCTCAAGAGTGTCAAGAATCATTAGTGTTCCTAGATTATCAAAACAACATTATTTTTTATTCTGCCAACAGTTTCCGTTGCTAGCGAGTCTGGACTCTGGACAGCTTGTGTAGTTTGAATGACTTTGTCATTGTATAGAGGTTTCCACTTTAAAATTGCAACATTAAAAACGTTCCTGCGTTCTTACGAGTACTAAGTGACTTCAGCGGCGATGGAAACTCGCCCTTAGTACTCTTTATTTTCAACCGTTAAAGCGGTACCTTTTCCTCAATAACGGCACAAAAAGAGTTTGACACGCACCTACAATCCCTTTTTGTCTGTTTTTTTGTCCTGCAGTAAATCCTTGAGTTGGTGTTTGACCTTCGTTAGCGGGAACTTGGTGAGGCAGAAGTCCGCGACGAGGCAGTAGGCCTTGGCGAGGAGAGGGCAGAGCAGGGCCTGGTGCAGCACGGCGGCCACGCGGTACCACGGGCCTTCGAACGGGTCTAGCAGCGCCGGGCAGATCATGTGGTTCAGGTTCACTTGGGCCGGCTGCCAATTGAAATTCGAATTTTATTGGTAACAACTTGTAACATGATGACTGTGTAATAAAGTATCATAAAATATACGTACAGATTAATGGCATTGTCACATGCCATTAATCAGTATATTTTATTATAGGCATTATGATATTTTAAGTGTAGGTATAGGTACTAGATAAAGATAAAACTCGTACTACAATACATTACAAATATTCTGCACACCTCAATAAAATAGACCAGTACAGTACACAGATGAGGGAGCGATTTCATCCATACAACCACCTTGGGGTAGTGGATATCTAGTCGAAAATAATCGTACCTATCGTACTACTTGTCTAATGTATGCCAAGCTTATCTGAGGTATATGCGTATAGATACTTATATTATATTGCATGATGATTGATGATGTGATAAATTATTATTTCGGCTCTCATACTTCTAATGGTATATTACCATCACTACATGACATTATCTCTGTTTATCTTTAATTTTATGACGATACTTACTATTGCTATAGCTTGTAGTATTATGAAGTGATACAACATATTTAGGCAATAACTAACAATTGCCCAATTGAAATCACCAAGTGGCTCTACATTGTACACACCTGAAAATTAATTTATTTTTCAGAACTCGTCTTTGACACAATCACTTAGTTATTTAAGAAGAAATTTACATGAACATCTATAATAGTAACAAATAGGGTGACTATGCTAGTTTCCCGTCCAGTTTCAGTTTACCGTCCATCAGATTAAATTGCTACAATAGGTCATATGGGAAAAAACTTTTTAAGGTCAGCTAATTTTCTATTTATACTTCATATTTTAGTAGATTTTTTCAATTTTAAGCTTTAATTTTGGAAAAAAACCTTGAATTTAAATACATATGTATATATGTACGGAAAACTGACAAGTGTGGACGACAACTAGCACAATTACCCTACTAGAAAATACTACCAACGTCTACTAACGATACCACAATGTTTAGAAATAAAGGATATGGTGGAAAAATTCGCAGCCGCGCATTCGGGTAAGGCCTGTTAGCTCATCTGGTAGAGCCGCGCGCTTACTCGCCCGAGGCAGTTAATTTTTCAATTTCATGTACATTTCTAAACATAGGCCTTGTATTGTTGCGATAAGGTTTGGTTTTATTTAACTTTGTTAATAATAATACATACCTCCAATTCTTAAGAGATAGTATGGTATCACACACATCATGCCATGTTGTATCCAGTACAGTGCAGCCTCAGCTGGGATCTAAAACGATACAGGTTCAATTAATCATTTGTTCAATTTTGAACTTTGTGTTAAGACAAAGAATTAATACTGAATATGTGTGTATATTGTAGCTGACTAATTTTATATAAAATTACCTGTCGGGAGGCTGTCTCAGGAAATAAAAAAGCTAAAAGAGGCCCATTTAGTAAGTTTAAGTGTATGCGGAATACTGCGGTGACTGTCTTACTGGGTGGTGCAGCCAACAGGTATATCTGAAAAGGTTTAATTTTTAAGTCTTATTTATATTTTTAACCGTCCAAGCAAAAGGAGGGTGTTATAAGTTTGACTGCTATGTGCGTCTGTCTGTGGCCCCGTGGCACTAAAACGATTGAACTGATTTAAATGAAGTTTTCAATGAAAACTGTTGTCCTACCAATTGATCTTAGAAGTGTCTTTTCAAAGTCGGTTGAAACATTTCAGGGGGATTTCATAAATTTTTAATTTCTTATATTTTTATTTTCACATGGTTTTGTCATTTACATTCTTTGAAAATACATATAAGGTACAGGGGGGCCATCTCGACTGGGGGGCAACTTGCCTCTCTGTACCTTATGTATGGAACACACTGAAGATGTTGATTAATCAAGTACCTACTTTTGTATCTAATGTACCTATTGTTATAAACAAAGAGAATTAAGTAGCTAGAGTGTTCTCTCCATACATGGCTAAATGCGTATTTGTAATAAGTTTTAAGCGAGCTTTGCTAAAAGTTATTATTCAGAAGATTACAGCTTAATACGTGTTACGATTTAAGTGTGCTTAAAACTTAGTAAAAATGAGTTTAACCATACCTCCCATACGACTTATTATTTAATTAGTAGTTTTGCCATGTATGGAGTTAGCAATCTATCTACTCATTTATCTATGGTTATAAATTATAATATTTCTTTAGCTCTACTACAATAGTTCCATAACTCATTCTCAAAGTCATTCTAGGTATCAACTTCCTATAAAATGTTTAGTTGTAACAGTCACAATCATACGAGTAAGTACCTATTGTTACAAATCTGTCCTTATCAAATACAATCAAAATGTAATTTACCCAACATATACAGTAGGTAGTTACATAAACAATGCATAGCTTTGTATGTAAAGTAGATATTTTAAACTCATTGTCATTAGGAACCCCTGACCTGTAGTTAGCCATGTCAGGCTCCTTAAACGTTAAGCAATTAAAATGGTTAACTCATATAGAAGATTCTTGTTCTACATGGCCATAGCAAACTTACTTGCATTAAAGTTGTAACGTGACATGGATTCAGCAAATATATTACAGTGCGAGATGCAAATTTAAATCCAATTTCCATTCCCCATAATAAGGCTAAGAGTATCACTAGTAGCCTCTTGCCTCCTCTGTCACTCTTTACATAAACCTCTTCATGTGGTAAAACCAACTTTGGATAGGTTTTAACCTGAAACATTTAACCATATAGGTAAATCAATTCAAATCATCCTTCATATTTAACAAAGTAGAAAAAAGTCAAAGCTATGTATAGAGAAAATTAAATGGTTTTACTTATATTACTGGTACTTAATAAAGTACCACTAATAAGTATAATAATAACGTAATTCAATTAGTACTAATTTTATAATCCAGGGTATGAATTAATTAACAAAGGATTTCAGAAACAATTAGCAAAGGTAACATTTACAGCAACATCTTCTTTATATATCTCCATGTCCAGATTCTGTTTATTCATTGAAGCATATTAGTTGTTTTAGATTTGACCAAATGAATTGTCCTAATTTTAATTAAATTATATGCGTAAATCACTGGTAGCTTAATTTAATTATAAGTATTGTGTATTAATACTTACTAAAATGTATGAGCATAATGCAGTAACTATGATTGTTTCAATAATTTGCCTATTATACGATAAGAAATATGCGCACTCGGGCCCAACATTTCGGGGAACAGCTCTATTAGCACCACTATAGGCCCATTCAAACATGTTTAAATGTTACAAATTTATAATACTGACAATAATATAATTTTATAAACACAATGTTCAATTTATTTCACTCATTTCCTGTAACAAAATGTATGTGTATCAATTAAAAACGAGTAGTCTGCCTGTAAATAATTCAACGATTCAATCAATTCCCGCGATGACAGCTGACGCAAGGTAGTACAAGAGTTGCCATATTGTAAATAAAAAGCAATCAAATAATCCACCACACGATCAATAAAGGGGTCTACTGACATAAGCGACTAGTCAAGTGATAATAGTGAGAGAGAGCAATAGGAATGAGACAAAAGTTTGACAGATGGTCAAAATGTCAAACCTGAGGCACTCTACTGACCTCACAACTAATCACCTGCGATTTTTGATCCATCGATTGATTTCGTTGCACCTACCTTGACGGCAATGTCTCGAAATCACGCGAGAGTTTTTTTTTAATTTTTAACCGACTTCAAAAAAAGGAGGTTCTCAGTTCGACTCGTATGTTTGTATGTATGTATGTTTGTTCGCGATTATCTCACGTTTGGCTGAACAGATTTTGATGCGGTTTTCGGAGTTTCCCTGGAGTGACGAAAGTCGCACTTTCGTCACTCCAGGGAGTGAGGAAAGTAGGCTTGTCCGAACTGCTGAGGTGAAAAATATTTTTTCACGCCACCTGCTCGGAAATGTGGCAAAAGAAGATCAAAATCCAAGCTGGAAAGTAAGCAATTGCTGTAGCATCTGAATAACCACTACAAGAATTGCTATTTTGCAGCAATGAAATGTCATAGTAGAAAAGTAAAATCCAGATGTCATTGCATTGGACCCGCCAATGAGAATCATTTAAAAGTGACTTTTAAATGATTCTCATTGGCGGGTCCAATGCAATGACATCTGGATTTTACTTTAAGGGTCGCCACACACCTAGCGGTTTTCCTCGCGGAATTACCGGAAGTAGCGGAAATTTGTCTATGGTAGCGGAAATTTGTCTATGGTAGCAGATTTTTTGTATGGAAGCCATAGACAAATTACCGGAAGTAGAGGAAATTCATAGACAAAATGCTTAGTTTGTCTATGAATTTCCGCTACTTCCGGTAATTCCGCGAGGAAAACCGCTAGGTGTGTGGCGACCCTAAAACATAAAAAAGGTCTTTTTTTGGCACCACTTTTTCATTCTAAAATAAAATAAGGTTGTTTATCGAACCAATTTACTTGTTTAAAAAAAAGAAACGTCAAAATCATTCAGATCTACCTTAAGGCGTTTTTACCTTTTTAACCGTTTGTGGTTTTCTATCAAAAAGTGGGTAAGGAGTGAACCGGCTATTAGACATGGCAACTTGCAGGGCCCAATTTGTTGTGTACCCTGCCTCTCCCTCTCCCTCCTTCAGCTCCCTACGGGCCCTACCTTTAATTATACCTACCAACCTGACAGATTGGACCCTGCAGGTTGCAATGTCTAATAGCCGTTTGAGTCGGATTGAAGCAAACTTCGTAAAACGCTTCTTAAAAGTGAAAAAAAAAGTAATAAAGGTGGAGCGAGAAAAATACATATTGAATTGGATAATGTTTGACTGAAAAACAAGAAAGTTGTATTTATGCAGTAAAAATGAGTTCAATAAGTGTAGAAAATGTTATTAATACGCTGGCGCCCACCGAAATTCAAGAAACTGCACAGGCGTAGAAATTTGTTACCAGTGAAATCGCGTCCTAAATAAGAAGGCCCATGAACAGTGATATTTTGTATACAATATAATATCCGACGAACAATTCATATTATGGAAGGATGGCGAAAAGAAGCATTTATTTGCAGAAAGTTACATGTTCGTTTACTTTATCGTGCTTGTGAAAAGCATATGAACCGTCAATATACCTATAAATAGTATCTATTAAAGTGTTTGTATATGCCAATTAATTTTTTATTTTATTTCCTCACAGTAGTCGTGAAAAGCACTATGTAATGTCTCGGGCGAAAGCGCTATAGGTGGACTCGTATCTTCGAGGGCCTCCCCTGGCGGGTCGGCCCTCGAACTAACTCGATCCACCTATAGCTTACTTTCCAGCCTCTACAACAATGTAGGGGAAGATGGGGAGGCTTCGTACACTTTTTTTTCGGAGCCTTGTAAAACAAAATGTAACAGATATTTTACAATGAAACGAATGCTATGTTATTGTCCATTTATCTGCCTATAATAATAGCGCATTTCTGGCTTGATATAAAGCAACTTGGCCAAGCTATAACGATTTTTCCAAAAAATGGGAACTGTACGAATTCACCCCACCACGCGGGGTAGCTCCATACACTATTCGTTTCTCCCCGGGATTCATGATTTTACCAGCTATTTCGCCAGTTTCAATCACTTTTTAAACATATCTTACTGACCTGTTTTTGCAATTATGTTATTCTTGATTTTAACTTACATGGGGTGCATTCGTACAGTATGAAATTACATACATTTTTAGTGTACGAAGGTACCCCAATCCAACGGACCAGAAAAAAATCAAAATAAAAAATATATCGTTAATATAATCCCAAAAGTATTGTTTAAATAACAATATTTAGCATATATTTACAAACAATACTAAAGCATTTTTTCTAAGTCCATCCAAACTTTTTGGAAACAAACGCATTCAAAGGAGAACTCAAAATTACTTGCGATTGCCGAAAACACATATCAGCTCTTTCTGGCGAAATCTTGTACCGCACTGCCATTACTTTTGGAAGGTAGCCTATGCATGTAAGTAGCCGTGTTGCATACAAATATGAACGCTTCAGCATGTTGGATAGCCGAGATATGACCACTGTACGAAGGCTCCCAGTGTACGAATCTACCCTGTCTTCCCCTACTATTTATTATGGTACCTATCGTCGGTTGTAATATGAATTAACGTAACCGCCAAAGGATCCTTTGGCGGTTACGTTAATTCATAGTAGATACAAACGACGCTATGTCCCCTACACATGAGTTGGCGGATGAATGTTTTTTCCCTTCAACCGTGTCGTGTGGGGTATCGTTCGATAGGTATTTCAAAAAACGTATAGGTTTTTTAAAACACTTTTTGGATAAAACCAAGTTTCATAAATAATAGCTCTGAAAGTTCAAAACTCGGCGTCCCCGCCGTCTAACTTTTGAACCGTGAGTCCAAAGAATTTGAAAAAATTCATTAAAGTGAGGCTTGATAAGTGCTTTTAATCAAAACTATATCTATACATATAATAAAGCTGAAAAGGGTCGAAAGTCTGTACATGGAAGATATTCGAAAAAAAATTGGCTGGGGATACTTAGAATCGATAACAGAATACGTTCCAATAGTTTTTAGAATTTTTATCTGTTTATCTGTTTGTCTGTTTATTTGACCGCGCATCACGTGAAAACGTCTGAACGGATTTTGATGAAGTTTTGTATAGAGATAGCTTGAGTCACGGGAAAAGACATAGGATAGTTTTCATCCCCAAAATCAACCCTGGAGGGGGTGAAAAGGGGGTTGAAAGTTTGTATGGAGAATTTTTAACCGCTGAACCAATTTAGATGAAAAATAGTAGGGTAAACCACCCTAAATCCAGCCCCCTCCTAATACCGGCCTTGTCTCACAAATCGTGGCATAAATTATAAAAGGTCCAATAATGTTAGGCTATTAATGTACCAAAACAGACCTTATTTCATACGCGATAGACAATACCGGCACGGCGGCCGATCGGTGCACTTACGACACTTCAGTCGGCCGTTGAACGTGGACCGGTGCGTACATGTCATAATTCGCCAAAATTTTACCTCTATCCCGACTGCGCAGGACATTCTTGGGTAAGCGATTTGGCTGTATTATATTCTTTTGACGTGGTGTTTATTGGTTGTTTTCGATAGATATTGAAACAAAGAATCATTTGACATACTAAATTCATTAAAATGTTCATGCTAAATGGTGATTTTTAAGGGGCGGGTTTAGGCCTCGGTTTTTGGTACTAAATCTAATTATCGGCCGCCCCGGCCGGTATTAGAAATTCATATTTTTCCCACGATTCCTAAAACCGGCAGGGGCGGCTTCCTTTGATATTTGACAGCAATAATAATCAGCTGTGATGCACAGTGGGTCAAAGTGAATACTTGAGGACAAAATCATATTTTTCTTCTTTCGTTGCTGTTTTTTGGGTTACAATACAATATGTAATGAATTTGATTTAGATACATTATATTGATTTGTATGCTTTAGCTGTAAAATAAAATAATAAAAACAAGATCTTTGTTTAATAGTAATACTATTTGGTAACATTAAAAAACAATATTAAAAATAGATAATTGTGGTTAATATAAGTTTTCAGCTTTTTTTTTTGTTTTCACTTAACGTAACGCTGCGCTTGCCGATCCGTCCCTTACCTTGAATTAGGTACCTACTAAGAACAATTTGTTGCTGATTTTAAAATTATATTATTCTATATTATTTCTTAGTGTTCTGTATTAATAATGTAAAGCTATTTTCTTGTTGATTTTTTTAAGAAACATTACTTTGTTGACATTATTTTTTTTATCTCAATAATACCAAGAATTTTTCAAGACTGATTTATATACAGCGTAAAAATAAACAATTGTATTTACAGCGCACATTTTTTAAATTGAATCTCCAATTTTGTCCACTGATTGGAACCAGTGAGTCACCATCCTGTTTGCATATGCCGATATAAGGCAAAAATCTGGCCGGATTTAGGCACACGTGGGCCGATGTTAGGGAAAAGCGGTGTGGCTTGATAAAATAAATCATAATAATTATGTGACGAAGTTATTTTTTAATATTATGTAACAAAAAGAAAGCCAATTAAATATCACACTAGGAAAAAAAATTACATGACACGAAATTTAACTGGTTTACATATTATGTGTAGTTGAAGTCAGAAAAACGTTGACGGGGCCGATATTAGGGTGGTTTACCCTATGGAGATAATTTTAGTCCCGGGAAACGACATAGGATAGTTTTCATTCCAAAAATCAACCCTAGAGGGGGTGAAAAGGGGGTTGGAAGTTTGTATGGCGAATTATTAACCGCTGAACCGACGATTAAGATGAAACTTGGTACACAGATAGTTTGAGTCCCAGAAATAATATACTATAGGTATCCCGAAAATCAACCCTTTAGGGGATAAAAATGGGGTTGAAAGTTTGTATGGGGAATCAATTTAACCATTGAACGCTGGAGATAGTTTGAGCTCTGGGGAAGGATATAGAATAGTTGATCATTACTTAACGGGGAATTTCTAATTCCACGCAGACGAAGTCGCGGGCAAAAGCTAGTATTAAATATAATCGTCCGAGCTGTTTTTGAGTGATAAGTCAAATTAATGAATGAAAGGACGTAAGTGCCGCGTAGTAAAATGACTCAAGCGCCGCCAAATATTCCTTAATAAATGACCTTTTGAACGGAAGTTTTGCAACAAGCCGGCAACTATGGAACCCTACACTGAGCATGGCCCGAAATGGTCTTGGTCGGTTTTTAATTTAGTGGAGTAATCTGGCAGCTCCTGGAATAAATAGCCGTTTGCAAATAAAAGGGTGGTCAAATTGCACTCCACTCCGTAAATAATTCTACCATATACTCGTACAGGAGGCGTTCAAGTATTACGTAACGCAATCAGGAGGGGGGAGGGGGGGGGTCAAACAATTCCAAAAATTGCGTTACAGATAAAGGAAATTATGCGTTACAGAGGGGGGGGGGGGTGTCAAAAATTGCGTTACGTAATACTTGAACGACCCCAAGAGATGAGTATGGATTCTATGGAATGTGGGTCTCTCTATCTATTCAATAAAAATATTTTTGTTATTTATTTTATTATGTATTTAGGCTTAAGCACGTATAAATTAAAAATAAAACATTATCTACAATGGCAGTGCTTGTATCAACATTTATCTTCACTACACGTATTTCTCGAGAAAATAAAATACCCTAATTACCATTATATTAGATACAAGGTTATTAATTACCTATACAATGTTATCAAGTAGCTTAACATTGGTTTTGCAAAGATAACACTTAAGTAATTTGAAAAAGTGACGGTAAGTATGTGTTTTATATTATATACAGATGAAGGCACATTTAAATTATCACAATAATATAATCTGGTTACAGCTACCTACTTATTATTAATCTGGGTTAAGAGGTTTAATAACTGATACTTCTTATACATGCACTTTACTTTGGACCAGGGATCGAATACCTGTATTATTTTCATACAAAATAACCGGTATTCAATTTCAGTATCTCGGTTGTAATATTTTTTTTATATTTTCCGCACAATCAGAAATTTAATTGCCCTCACCCAAATTACATTAAAGAATATTATGTAAAAATTGCGATAGTTGGGCGCCATTTTGATTTTTAGTAATACCGGTAACGATCCCTGCTTTGGACTGATCCCATTCGGAAATCGAAACACTTTCTTTTTCCGTGATGAAGGAGGGACCCAACACATCTGGATCACGTTGAATTAACTCCATATAAATAAAAATAATCTATAAAGACATTTACATTAACTCTACTTACGATATCATTCATCCTAACTATGTATTAAACAAACTTTGGTTTTTTGGCTATATTTACCCTATTTTTAAAACAGGATCGCCGTTGACTTATAATTGTTATAATTACATAATATGGAAACACGCAATCTAAACTGAGGCTTTCGGAAAACAAAACGGGTAAATTTATTATGAAGATTTATGAAATAAAACATTTATTCGAGGTTTTGTATATGCCAGGCCGACATATTTGACATAGGTACGATTCAAAACGTAATTTTACATCACATGATCCATGCGCGTAAACAGAGTAGTATACTATACACCGTGTTTTTATGATGTGATATCTTGTATACGGATTGATCTAGGTACTCAGAATGATGAAATGACTTAAACAAATATACATGCATGTATATGTACGATGTTACACTTTACAAACCTAGTCCCCACTGGTGAAGAAATATGTGCTAATCATCATTTTTACGTACTTGGCTGTTTTCCTATCTTCATCTTGTAACCAGCCATTCGTAACTAACTAGGGTTCTGTTTACTCAAATGGGGCCCGAGTAAGGATTTATATATTTATATTTTATGATTCTCTTTAACTGAGGTACCGTCGGGTTCATAATTGCATACCCAATTTATGAATGAATTCATTGATAAATTGGGTATACATTATACAATTAGGAACCCGATGGTGTATTTGTGTAAACTGATTTAAGAGTTGGCCCCATGTACTTTTTTGGTATTATGTTTTATGTCGCATACACATAGGGTCTCCTTAAGTATATTGTCCACGTGTGAAAACGTAAGTATAAAATTATGAGTTCTTGATGCACACCGCGCATCGAGACACTTTAGAACGCGAGTTCGTGTCTCCTTTGTGCGTGGCTCGCTGGGGCGCGCCGAAGTCGGAGCCTTCGTCAATGACTGTGAGCCAGAAGCTGAGCAAATTGGCGAAGTGGTGGCAGGTGCCGGCCTCGCCGTTGCACTCGATGAGCGGCGTGGCGCGGAAGTCCTGCAGGCACGAGCCGGGGCTGGCCAGCGCCTGGCCTCCGCCCTGCGCGCCGGCGCCTGTGTGCTGTTCAAAACATTATCCAATCAACATCGCGTATTATACAATATGTGTGTCCCAATATATTAATATTTACATTTAGATGTGTTCCTTCATTAACCCTTTGACCGCCAAAGCCGTCAAATCATGTGCACAGAATCGTGCCCTCAGCGCCAGGACGTGATATCTCGTCCAAAATATAACCGGTTTGCCTTGCGCGCTCGCGCGTGCTGTCGCCGAGGGTACGATTTTTCCGTCTAATGCTTGGCGTTCAAAAGGTTAACTGATGTAGGTTTTCTTCTCTAATTTGGTTTCAAAATTTGCCTATGTTTAGAACGTTATCACACTTGCGATTTGCGAGCGAGTTTTGTATGGGAGCGAACACGCCGTGAGTTCGCCGCGTACGAGCTTTGTATAGAAATCGCTTTCAAATCGCTCAAGTGTGATAAGGCCCTTACTGAATTATTATAAAAGTGGTATACTACAATAGCCTCATTTAACAAATCCCAAAGTTTGAATCCTGGTAAAATACCTGTAAAATATGGCTTTAGGATAAGTAAAGTGTCAACTCACCATAACAAAACTGTATCCAGCCCATAACAAGCTCCAGCCTCCCGGACAAGGAGGATCGATGGCAGTTTGGCTGTGCACTGCGATCACGTTCGTGGGCGCTTCGCAGACGACGCATCTCGAGATGTAGTCCTGAATGCCAGTTCCTTCCACAGGCATCATCAACGTCGGCCTCCCCGTCGCTAACCAGTAACTGCGATCGTTTCTACTGGCGTAGTTACACGTTCCACTCACGTCACAAAATAGGAATGGCATTGTACTGAATTTTCTTACGCAGGATCCAGCAGTACCTAAATCTTGATTATGGGACTTTTCATTACCGTCTATGTACATTAACGAATAGCCTTCCCATAACGTGATATGGCCAGGTTCACATTGAGGAACAATGTCACTTTGACTGTGCTTCACCAGGAGTATTCCCGTCATGAAGTCTGTGCTAGTACACGACTGTCCAGGAATACCGGGCACGCCGGGTTCTCCCGTGAAACCAGCTTCGCCACGGTCACCTTGCAAGCCCGCTAGTCCAGGTTCTCCGCGTGGCCCGGGCGGGCCCTGCGGTCCCGTCATGCCTCGGTCGCCCTTCTCTCCATCTCTTCCGTCCATGCCAGGTGGGCCTGGAATACCGTTTTCACCAGGTGGTCCATTTAGTCCAGGTAAACCAGGAGGTCCTCGCTCTCCCCTTTCTCCGAAAACAATCCGTGCCGATTCTCCTTTATCACCCTTAATGCCCTGCATACCAGGCTGTCCGGGGAAGCCACTGAATCCTCGATCGCCCTTATCACCTGGCAATCCTGGCTGTCCTGGCGGTCCGTCGCGTCCGTCTATACCACTATCGCCCTTAGCTCCAGGTAATCCTGGCATTCCCGGCTCTCCTGGGGGTCCTTGGTCTCCTTTTTCACCCGGGTATCCCATTACGGTCTCACCCTTTTCTCCCCTTTCACCTTTCATGCCAGTAAAACCGACAGCGCCAGGTGGACCTGGGGGTCCATCAAAACCGGGCGGGCCAGCAATGCCTTCTATTCCTCTATCACCCTTCTCACCGCGATCTCCTGTTCTACCCGGAGTTCCCGGTAGGCCAGTAGGTCCTGGAAGGCCGGTTAAGCCTGTGTCACCCTTGAGGCCGGGCGCGCCTGGCGGCCCTGGACGCCCGTGTTTGCCAGGGATGCCGTGCAGGCCTTTTTCTCCCTTAATTGTTAATCCAGGCAGGCCAGCAGGCCCAGCAGGTCCAGCATTACCTGTCAATTAAGACATTCGTTAATTTTACATAGTCAGATACGAGTAGATACGATTAGAAAAAATATTACTAGAGTTATTGTTATCGCGGTGCAAAATAAATGGTTGGCAACTTGGCACGATTATAAGTATTCAAAAAAGCTTTCCCATTAATAAATTCAAGTTAGTATAGGTTTTCCCTTAGTGAGCTTCTATATTAAAGTACATTTCATGAATATCGTTACAGCCGAATTAGAAAACGCAACTATAAACAACCAAGTTGAAACATTACGAGTACGAGCCTTGCCGCTTTCCTATTTTAACTGCTGTCTGTACACATATCTTACACTCTGTACACTTATTTAACTTTGCTGGAATGGTTATCTACAATTCCAGCAAAGTTAAATAAGTGTGTTGGAAAAGAAAACACCTACCCTTTTCGCCTTGGAATCCGTATTGTCCAGTTGATCCCTTCTCGCCTTGGTATCCAATTTCTCCCTTTTCGCCTGGCATACCAGGGGTTCCAGAAAGACCTCTCTCACCCTTCTGACCGGGGAACCCTGGAGCACCTGGCATACCTTGGATTCCTTTTTCTCCTTTCACATCTATCGCGACACCAGGCAAACCTCTTTCGCCCTTAAGGCCAGGGAAACCTACGGGTCCTGGCATTCCCGGGGGGCCGATGGGACCATCTTTGCCACTAATTCCATTAATGCCGTCCATTCCGGGTTCTCCAATATCGCCTCTCTCGCCAGGAAGGCCAGGCGCACCTGGCAGTCCCCTATCACCAGGCTTACCCGGCAATCCATCCTTGCCGGGCGCACCCGGCCATCCATCGTTGCCCGGTAAACCTGTGTCACCCTTATCGCCTCTCATGCCAGTAAAGCCACGTTCGCCAGGTAACCCTGGCTCTCCAGTCAATCCTGTTGGACCTGGCATGCCTTCATCACCTTTCTCTCCAGCGGGCCCTGGTCTGCCAAATCCAGGGAAACCAGCATTACCCTTATCACCCTTTATTCCATTTATACCTGGTGTTCCTTGTATACCACGTAGTCCAGGGACACCTTTCGCTCCTTTCTGTCCTTTTTCTGAAGGCAATGCAGGTTCTCCTCTAGGACCGGCCGGTCCAGTGAAACCTCTATCTCCTTTGTCACCTTTTGGTCCCATTGGGCCTGGCATTCCTGGTGATCCTTGATAACCTAGATCTCCCTTCTCACCCTGAGCTCCAACAAGACCAGGGAGACCGTCCACACCAGGCGAACCTGGTAACCCACTAAATCCAGGAGGTCCCCTGTCTCCCTTCTTTCCGGGTTCGCCATCTTGGCCCGATGTACCAGGAAGTCCGGCTGGTCCTCGTCTTCCCGGGAAACCTCGAGGTCCATCCGGTCCCTGAATGCCCGGTTCACCTGTTTTTCCTGGAAGGCCAATAACTCCGGGTTGCCCGGGTAGTCCAGGGTAGCCAGCTTGCCCTTTGTCACCAACAGGCCCAGGAGCTCCCGGAATACCACTCATTCCTGGAGGACCCGCAGGTCCAGGTTCTCCTTTAAGACCTTGAAGTCCAGGCGGGCCAGAAGTTCCTGGACGGCCAATATCTCCTTTTTCACCTGGAAGTCCATTCCAGCCGGGTGGTCCATCATTTCCATTCTTTCCAGGTTCACCTCTCAGACCTCTTTCGCCCTTTAGGCCGTCATTACCGGGGGGTCCAGGAGGGCCAGGCATAGAAAGGCCGGTGTCTCCTTTAGAGCCCCTCGAACCTGGAACACCAGGGAAACCTCTCAGCCCCTTGTCACCAGGCGAACCTGGGGAGCCCATAATTCCCATGCCTCCCTTATCGCCTCGGGCTCCTGGAAGGCCCCGTGGCCCCACCGGCCCTTCTTTTCCTTGCGCACCCATTTCACCCTTATCTCCTGTTCGTCCTGGGTAGCCTTGATCTCCTTTCTCTCCGGGTATACCTGTAAACATGTAGTCATTATGTACTTGCTCATCTTTAACACCTTATTATTAAAATGTAAACATATCTTTGACATTTAAATAATAGCGGTTCATGTTTTATATCTCTCGTTACTTTAGCCGTCAACACAGTGAATCCTCCTTTTTGTAAGGTTGGTAACGCGTATGTGACACCTCTGGAGTTGCAGGCGTCCATAGGCTACTATAAGGCGGGCCCTGTGCTTGTTTGCCACCTTCGTGGTATAAAAATATTAATAATGATTGACATTTTATATTACTATCATTAAAACTTCTAGGAAGATATTCAGAATTTAATTGTTTTTATTAATAAGGTATTTCCTGCGCTGTCTCTCTCTTTCTCTCTCTCTCTCACACACACACACACACACACCGAACCCCTTCTATGGCAATCAATAAGACAACCTACCCTACAAGACAATTCTAGTACTTCTACTTCCAAAAGTGGTAATTTAGCTCCAAACCAAAATATAATTTAAATTAGACCGTAAAGTACTCACCAGCCGGTCCCGGCGGCCCCTGTGCACCAGGCGCCCCTCTGTCACCTCTCGTAAGGTCGGCAAGATTCGCAGGACATTGGCCAGGTTCACCTTTCAAACCCGGTCTTCCCGAGAATCCCTTATCACCTGGTAAACCTGGCTCTCCAGGGGTACCCTTTTCGCCTTTAATTGAAAGCCCTTTTTCACCAGGGGTACCTGGCCGACCGGATCTTCCGGGGATTCCGTCAACTCCAGGAGAGCCAGGCAAACCTGTATCTCCCTTGAACCCCGGCATGCCTATTGTGCCTTTACTGCCGGGCACGCCTTGAAGTCCCTTGTCTCCTTTTGGCCCTCTGATACCTGGAAGGCCTCTTTCTCCCTTTTCCCCAGGAGGTCCTTTTACTAGATTTGATGGTATCATAGCAGGCAGACCAGGGCTTCCTGGAGGTCCCATTGGACCATCGTCACCTTGTTTACCCTGCACCAAACAATCATTTTTAAGCAAGAAAGCCAAATAATATATTCAAGCTTATCAATCGTTAACTTTATCACAATGTTATCCAGGCTAAGTATAAGTAGAAACACAAGACCAAAAACATATATGATATAAAAGAACTGAGCAAGATATTCTCTGCACTTACCGGTTCTCCCGGTGTTCCTGGATTACCGTGAAGACCGTCCGACCCGCGTTGGCCAGGCGCGCCGGGGGGTCCCTGCGGGCCCCGTTCTCCTGGTATGCCGGGGGCGCCATCGAATCCACGGTCGCCTTTCTGTCCTGGCATTCCTGGTCTACAATCGTTACAAGTGCCGCCTTTATCGCCCTTAGGTCCAGGCTCGCCCGAATATCCTGGTAAACCTGAGTTTCCTTTGTCTCCTTTTTTTCCGCGCGGCCCGACGTCTCCAGGCATGCCCGGGGTCCCCAAAGTTGAATTACCGGGAGAACCTCTTAATCCTTGATAACCTCTGTCTCCTTTTTGACCTTTCATTCCAGGTAACCCTGGTTCTCCACTTAGTCCTCGTTCACCCTAAAATATAATACTACTGTTTTCAGTCATAATAAGAGAGAAATAATTTCTAGCATAGGTTTAAGCTTTTACGTTACTCTGGGCGCTAAGTGAGATTTACCGCCCTAGGGCGCAGCGGCAAATCTCACTTCACACCCAGGAGAAGACGTAAAATTATGTACGGACCACGGGTGGTAATAAAGAAGGCCTCAGATCGCTTGTTTATGGCCCTTACCTTCGGTTCGGGCCACAAATGCCAGCGATCTGAGCCCTTCTTTATTTTACCACCCTAGGTACGTAATGTACTATTAAAGTTATGGCATAGCGTCACAATAAATAAAGGGATGGTATGGGTACTTCAAAAAATTCACTTTGCAGTGAGTCAAGATATCATATTACTGTAAACTTACCGGAATTGAAATTCCACTGTCGCCCTTTTGACCCCTCTCGCCAGGGTATCCGTCTTGTCCATTATACCCTTGAAGTCCAGCAGGTCCGGGTTTTCCTTCGAGTCCTCTATCTCCTTTGTCGCCTTTCATCCCAGGTGGTCCTTCTCGTCCTGGTAAGCCAGGGGTTCCCTGTCCACCTGGCGGACCCATGGGGCCAGGTAAGCCTGGTTCTCCGGGATTTCCGTCTGTGCCTCTCGCACCCGGAGCACCCGGATTACCTCGAGGTCCAACCGGGCCGGGTGGCCCTACCACTGATCCAGTGCTGCCACCGGGTGGCCCGGGGACACCGGTAAGACCTCTTAAACCTGGAGTTCCGTCTTTGCCAGGTTCTCCCTTTGCACCGGGTCTACCATCGCGACCGTGTAGACCTTCGTAACCTCTGTCACCTTTTTGTCCTCTTGGTCCACTGCCACCAAACTGACCAACTCGACCCTGTAATTGCGATAAATATCCTATAGAAGTTTTGCAAGTAGCAGAAGCGACTAAACGGGTGAGGTATTCAAAAGCTCTTATTTTCTCTTGACAATAGAGTCGTGTCAAGATAATTTTGAACACCTCACCTGCTTAGCTACTACTCTGCTGACTGTTCCTTTAAGGATGTGACACCGGTAAAAAAAATAGCTATTAAGTTTTTTTTAGTTTTCATTTTATAAGTATTTCATCATTCTACTTACACGCTCACCAGTATCTCCACGAACACCTTTTTCTCCTTTTGGTCCGGTCTGGCCGGGTAGTCCTGGTTCACCCGTTTCCCCTGTGTATCCTTTTTCACCCTGCATGCCTGGTTCACCCTTAAAGCCTTTGTCTCCTTTATCTCCTGGACTTCCCAGTATTGCTCCTTTTTCTACTTCCACATGTAATGGTTTATCGGAGCAAGCCTGACCCTTTTTGCCCTGGTCTCCTCTGTCACCTTTGTCACCCTTAACTGATATACCTTTTGGACCTTGAGCACCTTTTTCACCTGGTTGACCTGGCGAACCCTGTAAATTTGAAAAATTGGTGGTGGACGAAAGGACTGTAACATGAACTAGGTTGGAGTGCCTGATGCCTGATGGAGTTCATATTTTGGGAGCTACATACGTTAAACTCGTAACCTACTATTACTACATTTGCAATGTACCCTGTAGGTGTAGAGAGGTATGTGTGATGGATTAAAGGTACAACGTTACCGCGTATCCTGGTCGTCCTCGCACGCCTGGCGTTCCGGGCTCCCCTGTAGGTCCTATAGGACCGACTGGACCCTGCTCTCCTGGAGACCCAGGCTCTCCCTTGTCACCCTTTGGATATCTTCCGACTGCTGCTGATTCTCCTTTGTCTCCTTTTAATCCTGTTGTACCCGGGAAACCGCGTGGCCCTGGATACCCCCTCTCACCTTGTGGACCCGCTTCACCCTAATTAAGAGTTTATTGTTTAAAACCCAAAAAAGTAACTCTTATAATGAAAACAGAACATAAATAGTAAACATGTTTTACTCATGTGTTCATTTCAACGAGTGGAATTCTACCTATTTATATGTGAACATTTCATAAAATATATGCAAAAAATATACAAATCATGCATTCATCACTTATGCATTACTATTTTAGTACATTTTTTTTAACAATACCTCCACAAGTAAACAGTTTCAACAAGACTTAAAAAAAACAGGATATCATATGAAAAATACAAATACAACAAGGAGCTAGTTTACTGACATAATATTACTTACGTCTGTACCATTGCAACCATCTCTGCCCCGGTCGCCGGTTCTGCCCGGTTCACCCTGTAGTCCAGGCCGTCCCACAAAACCTTGAAACCCCTGTTGACCAGGTTTTCCTCTATCACCTTTCGGCCCTCGAGGACCTACTGAACCAAATTCTCCCTTTTGACCTTTTGGACCCTGAGGTCCTTCAGGTCCCTCGTGGCCAGGCAATCCTGTAGGCCCAGTCGGGCCAAAAGGACCCTGTTTTCCCTGGAAAGATAAAATACTCATTTAAAAACACTTGCATATTCAAATTAGATAAAAATTGTGATTCAATACTTATCCATTAGTTTAACCAATCCCTATACTAAGTGTAAGTGTGGTCTAGGTAATAGTAATTATTCAAGAGATACAATTTGAGAAACCTCAGAACAAACCTGAAAACAAGAATTAGCCTCTCATAAATCTGATTATTAATTAATAATCTATAGAAATATTAATTTCTATAGCCTCCTGGCCCAGTTGGTAGTGACCCTGCCTACGAAGCAGGAGGTCCCGGGTTCGAATCCTGGTAAGGGCATTTATTTGTGTGTTTATCACGAATATTTGTTCCTGAGTTATGGGTGTTTCCTCTGAAGTTAAGTATATATTTATCTATATAAGTAGGTGTCTGGTGTGTCGTCGCCTAGTACCCATAGTACAAGCTTTGGTTAGTTTGGGACTAGGTTGATATGTGTGAGGTTGTCCCCAAATATTTATTAAACAAATATTTATTTGTTTAATTTTGTATTAAGCAGAAACGTCTGCATACGATATTTCAATTATATGATTGAAAGGAAAAATGGAAAAATTGTCACCAAGTCGAGCAAGACTCGACTTCATCGATTTTTCAATTTTTCCTTTCAATTATAAAATTTATTAGTTTATTTATTTATTATTAAAGCGTATTATAAGCAGTTCAGTAACATATTTCGATTCAAATTATTTGTGTAAGTAATATATAGATGCGTAAGAACATACCTTGGCGCCTTTCTGAGCCAGACACAGGGGTTGGCAAGACGCGCGCGCCGTACAGTTCGGATGCGGCGTTACGCGTTGCTTGGTGATTGGGTCATAATGGGCCCCGTAAGGCTCGCGCACGGCCGGCGGCTGCGGGTCCGGCTGCTGAGACGGCGAGGGACCATAGTTGTACCTCTGCTGGTTCGGAATGTTCGGATACGACGGATAGCTGTTCCTAGACGTATCCGGGTATTGAGGGTATGAGTTCCTAAACGTGTCTGGTCTCTGAGGGTATGTTCTCGTCGGATAACTTCCCGTGGGATAGTATGCTGGTAAGGAATTATCATTCCTCTGATCGTACCAAGAATCTTCTTGCTGTAAAATAATACAAGTATTCAGGTTAGATAATTTTTTATTATTATTTTTGAACATACTGTACGAGTGTAGTAGAAGGTACAAACCGTTTTCAAAGTACGTAGGTAGGTAAGTTATTGATATCAATGACTTTTCTTATTTTTTTCATTTTAGGCCCGACTGTACTTTTCTTGGAAAAGTTATCTGCTGCTTAACGAGATGACTATAACAAACCCTGGTACTGGCATGGTAGAAAAACCGAAATTTAATTAAGTATATTACTTAGAGGTTGATTTAATTTATCATAAGAATTATTACTGTTAAATATGAATGGATCTAAACAGAAATAGATTACAATTACAAATTTACAGACTACTTTTATGTGCCTAATTCCTACCTATGTCACTATTTCTGTACCTCCATTACTTTTGTGATCCGTACCCAACCGGTGGAAATCGGAAGATTCGGAAGTAGGTATGGGAGAGTTCCTATACCTGCTTAATTTACTAACCATACGCGCGGTCCGTCTGTCTGTTATGAGGTGTATCTCAAGAACCGTAATTTGTAGACAAGTGTTTTAATTTTTCAAAATGTATTGTATATAATAGAATAGATTTTCATTGATCTGTTACCACTAGATCAACGAAAGAAATACTGAGCTGGACATTAAGAGACGTCTACTCGGCAACCTTATCCCATGAATCGGTGTCGGCACTAGTTTTTAATAAAGCGACTGCCATCTGAACTTTAAAGCCTGAGAAGAAACTAGGGCTTATTAGAATTAGTTCCGAGTTCTTCTCATTGTCTTCCTTCACCGAAAAACGACTGGTAAATTATTAAATATGATATTTAAATAAGTAGTTACTTAAGTTCCGAAAAATTCGGTAGTACGAGCCGGCCGGGGTTGGAACCCGAGAGCTCCGAATTGAAATTCGGTCGTGTTAACGCTAGGACGTCCTACCCATGCATGATACGTAGGTAGGTGGTTACAAATGTTTTGCATTCTGAATGTGCAACTTGATATTTAGCTGCGTGTGCTTTCTTTTGTAAACTAACACTAGTTTCCGTATAGGTAGAGATAGACATGGTAGTGATTACTGATTATTGAATAGGTAGGTATTTAAAGGTATGGAACCTAATTAGGTAATGCAATATAAAATATTAAGAGGTTGATGACTTGTGTAGTACCTATCTATTTATTTATAACTAAAGCTAAGCCTAAGTAACAAAATCAATCTAAATGAGATACTTAGTGATCGTTAAGACAACTCTAAGGAGCTGTTATTCAGATATGTGGGTCCTTTCACTAAACTCGTTCACATATATAAATACATATATGTAAATAAGTCTGACATATAGTTAGTATTTAAGTACTGCCCTTGAGCTCCATCATCCAACACATGGAGATGGTTGAGAAAGCTCTCGAGTAGGTGTACTAGGGGGTAACTACACAAAAGATCCCTCTGGGTCGAAGTGTATCCATGTGGGCCCCCGAATCCAATAAGATAAGAAGTATATATTTTACTTTCTGTTCACAATCAGCATGGTTAATCCGTTTCAGATATGCTTTTTCGTTTGTATTGCCTCTAAGTAGGTATTACTTTGGACTAGACATCCTACATCCCTATAAAACGCATCCTGAATCATTTTCATGTTTTATATCTAATATCAATCAAATAGGTAAGTATATCTTAATTTGTGGTCATCTCATCACTCTAAAACTGCATACAATAAAATTACATTTATTTAAAAGATGAAACTCTAATTGATATTTAGCAGTTGAAGTTAATTGCATTAAATATGCTTTCTTATGATATTTTTCTATTTTAAAATAAAAATATTTATTACTAATTTAAAGTTCTAAAAAATAATATTTTTGAGTGTTTTTCCTCTCCACAGAACTTTTTTAATATGGTATTTAACTTTTTTTATACTTAAAGTTTATTCGGCAATGTCTCTTTTATACGGAAATGATACCACACAACCACTAGAGAGTAATAATATATTAATCGTACCCCTGATTTTGACGTGAAGGTCTAAAATTTTACGGACCTCCAATACTAAAAAATATTCATCGTAGGGTGGAAGTAGAGTTCTACCAGAGTTCTACTCCAGTACATTTTGTACTGCGTTAGTTGATAATTTTGAAAAATTAAAAAAAAAAACTAAATGAAGTTATTTTCAAAATTGCTTTTTTGGGGTTAGATATGAGGGTATCAAGTCACGGGGGACAAACGAGCTGGCAGCTTCCTCGCTCAACGCATAAGCATTGCAGTTCAGCGAGGAAATGCTGCCAGCGTCTTGGCACGATGCCACAGGGGCCCATTTTAGAGATAGATTTTTAGTTTCTAGTATTTTTAAGTAAGTTGATTTTAGGTAGTATTTACATAGTTTATTTAAGTTTTTTTTTCATGTACCTATTTTGTACCAATAAATAAACAAAAGAAAAAAAAAATTGTGATATATTGTCCAAAAAAATAATCAGCCAAGCGGGCGCAGCGGCGGAAAGCGCCGAAATTTCAAAACGTAACAAATATAAAAGTCTCGGTAGAGATTACCATTTTGTACCTTTTGGAGTTGAAACTCTAGGTCCATGGGGTCCCAGCGCACACAAGTTTTTTGCAGAAATCGCAAAGCGTCTGGTTGATGTAACTGGTGACCGAAGAGCTGGCGGTTTCCTCGCACAGACAGCGTATCAGGATTGCGATACAACGAGGAAATGCCGCCAGCATCCTTGGTACAATGCCGCAAGGGCCTAGTTTAGATTCGAGCTAGTTATTAATTTAGTTTAGTATTTGTACTGTAGTACCTCTGTATATTTAGTTATGTAAATAAATGTATTAAACCATCAGCCATATCGTATCTGGAGGAGCCCAAATTGGTATGTTTTAAAGATTATTTTTGTTTTAATAAAAAAAATGGCTGAAATGTAATGATGTGGTATATTTTTAGAACCGCCTCTATTAGCCCTTTCATATGATACGACACACGATAGGTTTTTGAAAATTTTTTTTTTCTCATACAAAAAAAATGATGTATCAGCACCCCCCTCCTAAGGGAATTTTTTTAAAGAACTGCGGATCAAAAATTTTGTTTTAACCTCTAGTATGTGTGTGCCAAACGGCTAAACTGTACATCGATTAGCGGCTTTATTTTGTATACAAGGGGCACTATCTGTCTGCCTGTATCCTCTCGACGCTTGAGTCACGAAAAAAAAGTTTTTGTCACAGAAATCATCCAATCCAAGTAGTAATTGTATACAAGCAAAGTCGCCGGCACAAGCTAATATTAAATATGTTAATGGAGAGTATGTGGCGGTTATCAGTCGGCCAGCCTGCGCGAAGCTCCCAGCCCGTGCCCACACACGCGTAATCAGTTTCTGGAGATATTTATATATCTGACCTCCACTTTACTTCGTGTACCTAATTACATAAAAAAACTTAACGGATGTCATCATGAGATAAATATTCTATAAACAATGAAACGCATGGTGATACTGATACGTAATCATAAACCTGAACGCGGTTTAAATTAATGAATTTTTATAACAGCTCTTTATGTATGCAATATAAAATTCTCAAAGATCCCTGCTGTAGATTATACGTTTCGTATTTAGACTCATATTGTATTCTTATTTTTTTAAATGTATTAATTGTTATTTGAGAATAATAAATTAAAGCAAAAAAGCGAGCAGTAAATTACGGTTTTCATCGGTTTTAATTCATATATGTTATTCATGATGTTTCATGAAAAAAAAATCTGAAATAGATGTCACATACGAAAAGAAAAGTAACGAAGTCAATTTGAGTGCGAGGCTGGAATCGAACCAGCACCTTGTGCATTTGCGGGCCGTGCCACAACCCCTGCTCTAGGCGACCCAGGTCATGGCCACAGACGTCCCAATTTGTCAAGTAGTTTTAGAATTATCACAAGTCTATTAAAAAAAATGTTTATTTGGTTAATGTAGAGACTACTTATAATACAAAATATAATTTGAAAATTCTAAGGTCATACAATTAATAAATTATTGTAAATAATATAATACATAATATGTAGTATATTTCTAAACAGTTACTTAAGTTAAGTAGGTATTTTACACGCGCTTTGTCAAAGTGGAATGTAAGTTTGCGCAATACCGGACCATTACATCCGAGTATTGATAAACTTTGTCGGTCGCGGGTTTGATCTATTTAATAATTACTTAAATCTTCTTTCAATCAATCAATGGTCTCAATATGCATAACCATTTTTTATTTACTTTTTAAGCTCAAAGACGCACATTGTATGTTAATTTGATTCACAAGTGTTCGAAGTTTGACTTTGACCAAATGTTAGCATTTGGCAGAAATTGCAAAAGGAGGAGTAAAGCCGACCGGCGGTCGCCGCGGCTCCAGGCTCCAGACCCGAACCCGCCGCATTCCCGCTACTTTTTATGCGATTTTAATCACTTTCACCAAAATTTTATTAAAACATACTTGCAACTTAAAAAAAAAACTTACCGTGTTAACTCCAATTAGGGGCAGCGCGGCCACCAAACTGCGAAATAAAATATATTTTTTTTACTAAACTATTTATATTTTTTTACTATAACTATAAATTATCAAAGTTTTTTCTATTCTAATTTCAAACCTAATCTCTGAAAAAAAATTCGAAAACGCCGTCCTTGTAAGTTTCTAATTAGGTATTTTCAAGTTTAGTATATAAGTACGCTCACCATAGCAAGTGGACCGCCATGTCCCGGAGCGCGCAGCGCCTGAGTCCCGTGCGCGCGCGCAGTTAATGCCGGGACGGGATACTAAGGAGCGCAGCGCTCGGGCGGCAGCGGCCGGCGCGCGGGCTGCGCCCCCGGAGCCCCGCCCCGTCGCGCCGGGGCCCGCGCCCGCGGCTCTCCACAGCGCCCGGGGCCAGTAGTGCGGCGCAGCCATGTCGGGCCCGGCGCGTGCGCGCCCCTTCCTGCTGCTCGCGCCCTACGTGCTCCTAATCATCACCTGCATCCCAGCCTCCGCAGTAAGTACCCTCATATTCACGTGTGTTAGGGTTTACGTGGTGACCTCATGTGTTTTCGCCTCAGGTGTTTGCGATATAACCTCAACCGGCAATAAAGACATCAACGCGCGAATAAGCGCTGAACTTATCGTTAAGTTTCAGCACGTCATAATATTAATGTACAGTCAAAATGTGTTTTAAAAGCGACAAGACCACATACGTATGATACAAATTATGACAACGTACCTATATTAAATACGACTTTATAACATGGTTACGATTAGAACTAGGCTAGGAGAGTAAATTTTATTGTTAAAACCATATTTAATTACTTTTAACTTCCCTACACACTTAGATGCATGGTTTTATTTTCAGGCAAATATTTAATTGTGGGCGTAATTATGTTTAAACAGTGTATGTGTGTAAAATTATATTTCTTATTACCTAAAAACAACAACAGATAACAGATATACATATTACTTACTATGAATGGCTAACGCCACACATCATTCTATGGAAGTATGGCCATTGTACAGTAAGGACTTCGCAGAGATATATCCCCGCTCGTTTATATCCTCGGGAACCCGTAGAGCTGCTTTTTATCCCTCCGCTAAGGAGCTAACTGATACCACACATAACTAACAACTTTTTATATGAAACTTGAGTTTCCTCGTCCTTGAACTGCTTTCACGATCCTGATCATTTTCTTTTCAAATAGTAATAAAGTCAGAAGTTACAGTGAGATAATTTTCAGTGTAATCGTGTCGTTGTTAAGCTTCTACCGAACAACCACATATGAAAATTTAAGTTCGTTTAATTGCTTTATTTATATTTTGTGGGCTGTTACGCCGCAAGTTGGAATACGCAACCTTATAATGACGCTAGGTTGTTACAAGATTGTCAATAAAACAATATTGGACTCCATTGAATTTAGACCCGTTATAGTAGTTTAAGTAACTGCTAAATAATGCATAATGAAGGACATTAAAACATAGTGTGTTAATGCCTACTTATATACTTATTACAGTTACATACATATTATACATATTATAGATCCTCAATGACGTGCTTGGCATTGGGAACCATTAGAGTAAGCGTCATGGCAAACTGGATTGTGCCGGGGCTCGGGGAGGATAACCTCGCTAGGGTAGAAAAACCAACTAGATTTTCTTAACGTTACCGATATAAGTACCGATATCAATGTATGTAGTTAATGCATTTTCATACATTATTACAACACTGGCACAGATAATACACTGATGTTGCATTACTAGTTGCAGTATTGGTGGTAAGTAATGCAATTATGTATATACGATTTCCGAACGCAGAATTAGAGGACTTATGAGGTGTAGATAAAATAACCTTGACTATTAAGTACAGTCAGCAGCAACTCCTCCGCTTCTATTGAGGAAGGATATGATTACTCTACAGCTGATTAGTGTAAAATCGGTTCTATTAATATGAGGTTAAGTTAATATGGCTAATTCCGTCATAGGGACTATTTCGTCTAATAGCATTTTTCTCGAACAACGAACAAAATTAATAACGTCATCGATAAAGCAGCGATTGCCTTTAGTCTCAGCAATTAAAAGGAAAGGGTTATATTTACCTACGATTGAAAACCAAAGAAATATGCACTCGTAGACGGATTAGTCTCTAGGACGGAATTAGCCACATTGACCTTATTTTAAACTTTAATTAGCAACATGCATAAATTTTAGGGAGAAATCATTCCATCCTATTGCTGGAAGAGGTCCCTTACAGGGATAAGTTCGTACGTACCGTACGTTGTATTTTCTTTTGTTATGACTGTATTTTGAACTGTTTTATGTACAATAAGCTTCTAAAGAGCTCATGGCACATGACGTCACAGGCCCGAAGGCTGCGGAGAACTGTATGGCAGAAATGAGTTTTTTAAAAAGTGTTGTTATTTTAGGCTGATAAGAATTCGTTTAAGTTTGTACGAGTATGATCTTACTTTTTTTCTTATTAGAACATAAGTGACTCACTATATAATATATATAGTAAGTCGCTTATGTTATTACATTAAATACACTTCGTACAAAAAAGCTAACTTCAAACTTTTTAAACTGCGATTTTTACAAAAATGTTGGAATTTCATTGCCGATTTCCACTTTTTCACAGTAGTTTGGTGTTGTTGAATGTGTACACGCATGTTATCAATTATGATTAATATGAATACCTATCACTGTAATTCGTGATCTACCAATTTCAAAGACTTGTCTATTTTATTCTCCAATTCGTCTTATCACTTCTGATAACGACTAGTGTCACCTAGACAACCGCCTCAAATTATTACATCATATTCTTATCATTGTAATTAGACAAACTTGAATATTTGATAATACAAAAAACGATAATATAAAATAAAAAAGCTTAATTACGTGTAATTTTTATATACTAATACCAAAAAATTAGAGATGCGCTTTATAATCTGACGTCCCTTGATAAATAATACATACTTAAGCTATGTCATTCGTTAATAACGAAATGTATTATACTTAGTTCTAATGAATAGGGTCTAGCTGGCCAGCCGTCCAAAATCCGCCCAATATCCGGCCAGAAAACTTAAAACCTTCAGGGTATACGGAAAATGTTAGTTTCGTGTGCGAGTTCTTTTGTCATATACACACATGATCATGGCATCATTTTCATTAAGCTTATTTTTCTTCTAATATTACATTTATTTTTATGCTTAATATCATACTCCAATTATTGATATTTGAGGAAAAGTTAAACAGCTATTCGACTCGACTAAGTGTAACACTAACATATGTCACCTCTATTGCGATTGTATTGCGGCTCTATTGCGTTGGTATTGCTGTTGGTTTTATCTGTCACATTAACAGTAGGTATCGCTCGCAGAGGACCGATCTCTTTATGCGTAGTCGTTCTTAGGATAGAGGCGCCCTTGGCTATAGTTTCTATAGGAATCGACCGTGTTAGTATATTTGACAAATAATTTTATTGTCTTAGCTGTCAGATATCTGTGCTAATAGCGTTGGGGTACACAGATCAATACATTTATACATATTTTTAACCGACTTCAAAAAAGGAGGAGGTTCTCAATTCGACTGAATTTTTATTTTTATTTTTTTTATCATCATTTTTTTTTTTTGTATGTATGTTACTCCATATCTCCGTGAATCGTGAACCGATTTTCAAAATTTTTTTTTTAATCGAACAGGTATAACCCCTAGATGGTCCCATTGTCACCAAGTCAGGGTCTGATGATGGGATCCAGGAGAAATCGAGGGAACTCTTCAACTATTATAGGCACACCTATAGTGATTTCACTATTTTTTACAGCAACTCGGCCACTTCCTCTTGGAATAGCAGATCCTAAGTGAAGTCGGTTCTTTTTTTGTTTTAAATTATGATGAGATAATCTGAGAAAATCATTCTAATCATTCAGCAGTAATACTACGCAAGAACTAAATGTAACAAGGGTTTGTATAATAATGAGTATTTATGGAACTTTTGTCATGATATACCTACTTCGTCCATTTATATAAAATTATTCTCTTGCTTAGAATCTGATAATGTTAGCTCCGCAAATCTCAAACTGACACTGGCGCTTACGGAGCGCAAAGCGCAAGAGTGATACAAGCATCTTAGGTCCAACCACGTATCTATTCCTTCCAGCGCTCGCACATGTGCATTGCTGATCTGTGATTTTGACGTAAGTACCTATCTCACTTTAGTGAAGCTTGGCGTCACTCAAAAGTGAGATATGGCGGAGGTGTTGTGGTGCTATTGCATGAGACTGTCATTTATGCACAGTCGAATAGCCCTCCAGCATATAATTTCAGATATTGTATGTACTCCTAGTTTCAAAAAGGGGCGATCGATACTACTTGTAATGAATTAAAACCAACAAATCACAAATAAAGCCAATATATGAAAATAAATCCCCAAACCTTATATACAATCCCAATAAAAATCTCTATAGCGCGATGTACAAATACATCTGTCTGGTACAGCGCCATCTACCGCGAAGTTTGCGTAACTTATTTACATGAGGTTTGCTATCGGCGCGAACATGCCGCCCACCAAGAACAACAGTTCTTAACCGAATTTAGTACAGAGCAAAACTTAATAAACTTAACATATAACAGAAAACTTTAACTTCATCTAAACACATAACAATAACATTTAATTTAACTAATCAGTTAATGGTAAAACACAAATTCTTGAGGTGGGTCTCTTTATGAGATTATTCTTACATCTAAGAGTAACTACTCGCGTTACCCTGTCCAAACCTGGATGCGTTTCAACTACTTGTCCGAGAAGCCATCTAGCTGGTGGCAAATCAGGTTCTTTCACCAGTACTACATCACCTACCTTGGGTTCTGGAGTTTTCTGTGTCCACTTGTGTCTTTGGAGAAATTGGTTCAAATACTCCTGTGACCAGCGACGCCAGAAATCCTGCATCATACGTTGACATAATTGCCATCTCCGTAATGGCGATATTGGAACTTGATCATAGCATTGATCTGGTGCCACTACAAGTGGCTCTCCCACAAGGAAATGACCTGGTGTTAACGGTAGCGATTCTCCTTTGTCTTCAATACGCCACAGCGGTCTAGAATTCAAGCACGCCTCAATTTGAGACAAAATCGTGCTCATCTCTTCAAAAGTGAGAGTGGTATTCCCAATTACACGCTTGAGATGGAATTTACAGGACTTTATGCCCGCCTCCCAAAGTCCGCCAAAATTAGGAGCATACGGCGGTATAAAATGCCATTGGGTTCCATTGGAAGCCATCCAGTCTGCAAGCTCAGGAACCAAACTTGATCGTTCCACGTTAAAGAGATACTTAAGTTCCTTCGCCGCCCCCACAAAATTAGACCCGTTGTCACTGTAGATATCACTACAGTAACCTCGCCTCGCAACGAATCTCTTAAAAGCAGCTAGGAAGCCAGCAGTTGACAATTCACTAACTGCCTCTATATGAACAGCTTTGGTAGTCATGCATACAAATAAACAAATATACCCTTTGTATGATTTATTTCCTCTTCCCTTTGAAACACGTATATTAATAGGACCGGCATAATCTACCCCACTGCGTAGAAACGGCCTGGCCATATTCACTCTAGGTGAGGGTAGTTGTCCCATCAATTGATTTCGTATGTTGGCTGCATTCCTAACACATGGAACACATTTCTTGACATGTGTTTTTGCCAAACTTTTAAGCCCTGGTATACAAAACTTGGTTCTTATGTAGTTTACCATCAGTGGTGGTCCTCCATGTAACGTCTTAAAATGTGCATCACGGAGGATAAGCTGTGTTAACCACGCTGATTTCGGTAACAGCATTGGGTGCTTCTGGTTATAATCCATGTCTGCGCTCTGGAGCCGCCCACCAACACGGATTATTCCGAAACTATCAAGTTGTGGAGTAAAAGAGGTAAGGTGACTTTTTCTCTTCAGTTTACCTTTTTTAATTTCTTCTATATCTTCCTCATATACTTCTTGCTGACTCTTTTTTACCATGATAGCTAAAGCTTCATCCAATTCACTTTTCAGTAAGTAGGGATGATTTTTTCTTTTATTTTTCAGGAATCTCCGGCAGTAGGCAACAACTCTCAACAACTTAGTGAGTGAAGAATACCTAGACCACATAGAGTCTTCGCTGTCCATCCCAGAGACTACAGTTCCTAGATGAGTTTGTATTTTTCTTTCTTCTAGCTGTGTATTCATTGGTTTTTGTACTTTGTAATCAATCACTTCCTTTTTCAGCCAAGTTGGTCCAGTTAGCCAGAGTTTAAAGTTGCTTAGTTCAGACGCCGGGATCCCTCTTGAAGCACAATCTGCTGGGTTCTGCTCTGACTTCACATGTGACCATTGACTTCGGCTAGTAGCTGTTAAAATTTCTGAACATCTGTTCCCTATAAAAGTCTTCCATTTGCTTGGATGACTGCTTAACCACGCTAAAACTACTTCTGAGTCCGTCCACGCATGGATATTTGATTTTTGAACGTCCAGCACTTCTGAAACTTCGATCAATAGTTTGGATAGCAATACTGCTCCACATAATTCCATCCGAGGGATTGAAATCTGCTTTATTGGTGCCACCCTTGTTTTACCTGTCACCAAACTGACATTAATCAATCCTCCGGCATCTATAACGCGTAAATATACCACAGCAGCATATGCAGCGGTGGACGCGTCACAAAACCCGTGAAGTTCTACTAACCTTGCATCAGTTCTGTGATTTGTCCAGCGAGGAAGTCTGAAGTTAATGAGCTGTGACAATTCTTCCCTATAGCTCAACCATTCCTCAAGCAGAACGGACGGCAGCTCTTGATCCCACTCGATGCCTGCCAACCACAGCTTTTGAATGAACATTTTTGCTTGGACTATGCTGGGTGCTATCCATCCGAGAGGGTCATACAGTTTCGCTATGTCTGATATAACTTTCCTTTTAGTTACAAGTGTTGTTGGTGGAGGTAACTGAACTGCATAAGCAAATTCATCCTGATTTCGATCCCAGGTAAGTCCTAAGATTTTGTTTACTGTTTCTTGCTTCATTTCTATCTTCTTTTGCTCATCCTTACCTGCTGTGCTTTCTTGAAATTCTTCCAACATAGCTTTGCTGTTGCTTGACCATTTTTGAAGTTCAAAGCCTCCTTTGCTGAGTAGTGTCTTCATTTGATGGTATACCTCTATTGCCTCTTGTTCGGTTTGACAACCTGACATTAGGTCATCCATGTAGAAGTCCTGACGTACCCGACACGCTGCAAGAGGGTAGTTTGCACCTTCATCTACAGCGACTTGAATCAAACTTTTGACAGCTAGGTAAGGAGCTGATGATACCCCGAATGTCACTCTATTTAGCTTGTATTCTTTAACTTCCTGATTACTTTGTTCTCTCCACAGGATACGTTGGTACTTCGTGTCTCTCTCATCAACTACAACTTGCCGGTACATCTTCACGATGTCAGCAATAAAGACAACTGGATGCATTCGCCAACGCATGATAATGTGTCTTAGTTCCGACTGTAACGTAGGACCTACCATAAGGTCACTGTTTAAAGACACCCCGTTTGTACCCTTGCACGAAGCATCGAAAACTATACGAACCTTAGTGGTATCCCTGTCTTCACGGACTACGGCATGGTAAGGTAAGTATAGTCCCTTTTCCTTAGATTCTTCAATAGACAAAGCTTCCATGTGATTTAATTCCTTATATTCATGAAACACTTTTGTGTATTCTGTTTGCAGGCGCTCGTCGGTTTGAAGCTTTCTTTCCAGAGAATGAAATCTTCGCAGCGCAATCTCTCTGGATCTACCATCTACACAGGCTGGTTTCTCATCCCTGAACGGTAGCCGAACAACGTAGCGTCCGTTCTCATCCCGTGTAGTAGTCGTATCGTATATCTCTTCGCATCTTTGTTCCTCAGGTGTTAAGATCCGTTGATTGTTGCTAGGTTCTGATTCCAGTTCCCAAAATGACCTCAGCAACTGTTCCACCTGAGTGTGCATGCTCACTAGGGTGCCTGAGATGTTCGCCTGCACATCTGCATCACCCCAAACAATCCATCCAAAAGGCGTCTTTTGTGCGGCCGTCGTACCATGTGGAGATTTGATCAAACCCGCCTCAATGATTCGAGCATAAACCTTTGTTCCCAATAATATATCTATTTTATTGGGTGTGTGATACTCAGGATCTGCGAGTTCAACACTTTGCAGCTCAGGCCACGAAATGATCGACACCTTTGCAGCAGGTAAAGGTTTGGTAACTTTGTCAACCACATACGCTGTAACCGTAATGACGTAGTTAGAGTCGATGCGTGATGCCATTGTGACTTGAACAGTAGACTTCGATACTGCAATCAGCTGACCTCCCAATCCAGTCACTGAACCCTTAACTGGAGTTCGTTTTAAACCAAGTAACTGAACTGCAGCTGATGTGATAAATGAGACCTCTGAACCTGGGTCTATCAATGCCCTCATCAGTTGATATTCTTCCCTTTCCCATGATTTGGCTTTAACTACCGCGGTTGCCAGTAACCCTTGCCCTGAGTCTTCGTTCACGAAGTGATTTGAAATACTGGTTCCCGATGTAGCTTCTCCCGTTGTATTTGTGACTTGCTGTGTATGAACTTGTACCACAGGTTTGCTGGCTGTTGGTTCCCTATCTTCATTTGTTTGCGCGTCCCCTTTTTGATGTAACAGCGAGTGATGTCGCCTGTTACAGATTTGACAATTTGTTGTGAGTTTACAGTATCTGGCAGAATGATTAATACCTAAGCAGTTGAAACACATTCCATTGGTCTGGACAAAATTACGCTTAACATCGACATCTAAAGCATTGAAATCTTTGCAATGTATTATCTTGTGTTCACCCTTGCAATATTTACATGTAACATTGTTAGTGACGTGCAGATTACTAACTTTTTGCACCTGATTGCCCTTGTTCTGACTGAAATTTCCCCTTGCGTTATGAATGTTATTAACATATCTAGGTTTTTGGGCAAATCCCGGTTTTGGTTCCAAAAATTCCAAAGAATGGTATCGCGTTTGTAAAAAGTCCTTAAATTGTTCCAGTGTCGGCAACTGCTCTGAAAGAGACATGGATTCGCTCACTTTACATTCCCAGTTTTTCCGACTTTCTGGATCCAACTTATGACTAACAATGTAAATGATAATGATGTCCCAAGTGCTTGTATCAACTTTTAGAGTAGACAACGCGTTTAATGTTTCAGTCATACAATCTAACATATGCTTAATGTCAGTGGCAGACTCAGTGAGAAGAGTCTTTTGCGCAAAAAATCTTTTTAATATGCAATTGGCCAAATATTGCTTGTTATTATAGCGACTCTCTAACTGGGTCCAACACTGGTCATAACTTTCGCTGCTAATGGGTATATGTCTAAGGAGCTGTTCCGCTTCTCCTGTCAAATGTGCCTTGAGATAGTGAAGCTTCTGGATGTCATCTATGTCTTGATTCTTGTGGATGAGTGAAATGAACAAATCCCGAAATCCCATCCACTCCTCATACTTTCCCGAAAAGGTAGGAATCGTGATTTTTGGAAGCTTCACGTGGTTTGACTTTGACGTTGATGGAACTGACAACGTGGGACTAACATTGCTGCTGGGTGGTGGCATTAACTTGCTCAAAGCGTTCTTAAGCGCGCATTTGTAATCCATATATAACTCGTTAGTCGTATCATACAAATCATCTTTCATGTATGCAGTGTCTTGTAACTTACCTTGCTCTAGCGTCATTAATATCTCCATATGCATACGTGAAAACTGTTCCCATATTTGTTCTAGGCTTTCTAGTCTTGTTTCAACGTATGGTATAGTAATGCGCTCTTTCGGAGACTTCTTGTAGTTACTAAACGCCTTGGTGATACGAATGCTTTGATCGGTTTGAAAATGTATGCTAGCTTCCAATTTACTACTCATCTTGAATGATTACAAGTCTCAGCCAACAATTTTTTCAAAGTCCCAACTTATGTACTCGTAAGTTGTCTAAATTTCCATATACCAAATCTCGAAAAAATTACAAGTCTTTTTTGCTCTCGAATTTTCTAAGTGTTTGGCCAATGTACTCCGCTATGAAATCGGGCATAGGTTCCCCGTCGGATCACTTTTCCTTAAACTATCCTAAGTCCTAAACACTTCTACTAGTTCTGATATTTTTCTAAGTCCTGATTTGACACTTCCACAGATAAATATAAATGTACTCACAGTTTGAAATCTTCTTACACTTTCACATCACTAGTACTTGAACCTTAGTCGAATCTTCCCGCCAAGTTGAGCACCGTGACGTCACTCCGTGTCACGGCGCTGCTGACTCCGTCGACTGCTCCAATCCGCTGCCGCCCTCGGAGACTGCACCCTCGACAACGATATGTTGCCACTTGACGCAGGAAAGCACCACTAGAACACTTAAGGCCCAAAGTACATCCGGTTCGAAGGACCAATGTATGTACTCCTAGTTTCAAAAAGGGGCGATCGTTACTACTTGTAATGAATTAAAACCAACAAATCACAAATAAAGCCAATATATGAAAATAAATCCCCAAACCTTATATACAATCCCAATAAAAATCTCTATAGCGCGATGTACAAATACATCTGTCTGGTACAGCGCCATCTACCGCGAAGTTTGCGTAACTTATTTACATGAGGTTTGCTATCGGCGCGAACAGATATTATAGACAAAACTCAGCCGGAAAGCGAAAAAAAAATCCAAATCACAAAAAATCTAATCATAATTTAGTTTCGAAATTAAGATTATAATTTTCCACTTATGTAAACCTCATATACTAGTTAAATTATGTCATAATACAGGTATAAATAATACCTCAAAATAATACAGGTAATATAAGGCTATACCTACACGGTGGCCGTGTGGATTACGTAATTGGAGACTATACTGTCGTTTAAACTTTTTCTAGAATTCGCCTAGTTTCAATTAAATAAAAAAACAACGTTTATTTTCGGAACTCAGTGCAACACGCTTTTTCGATGGCGATTTCAGACTTTATGGCGTCTAGCCTAGACATTCCGATATGCACTTGGCCGGTTTTTTAAATTTCACCCAAGGGACCCCAAAATTTTGGTAGAACTCGGCAGATTTCTAGTGCCTAGATAAAGTTAATACCTAAACAAATATTCATTGTAAGTAGTTAGTACGTCCGATTTTTTTTATAAATTAATTATGTTTGCGACCGGGCTGAGTCCTTGCAATACAATCAAATGAATCACCCACTTGCTAGCAACTGATTTAGTTGAAACCACAGATAACCTCAAACACTAGATAGATCATAAGTACAACTCGAGGTCACCACACATACATAGGTGCTCCCGTACTAATTTTGTATGAGAGCGCGACCGCTTATTTTAGTTGAGTTAAAGTTTTTGATCATAACTCATGTGAATTAAAAATATCCACAAAAATCTAGTTACAGGGGTGAACCTGGATTGTTATACTACAAATTGGTGTAGAATGCTATTGAGATGTGCTGTTCGAATCGTAGAAATTTACGAATAGAATTGCGCTTATGTGTGGTGACCTCGTGCTCCCTGTACAAGCTTAATGATGAGTACGGTTACCATGAGTTTGACATTGTCATTTTTCGTTAACGAGTAACGAATTTTCTATTGTGCATCTCGTTTATACTAATATGTTACAAGCAAGATGCACAGATAGAACACTCGATACTCGTTCTCGAAAACGTAAATGTCATTACTCATGGTAAGCGTAGAGGTGTCTGTGTAGTCTGTGGTTGAAACTTATCCGATTTTTGTGGCGATCGGTATATGCAACTCTGTGGCATGTACGGCACTTGTAGCCTCTTTCCATTTTCTCTAAAGTCACCGAATTATTCTGTAGGTACGAGTAGGTATACAGGAATTGCTTTTCAGTTAGATCTCCTCATTCGTTTAGCCTGTAATGTAAAAATGCTTTACGTTCCCTTTAACAATCTTACCAAACTATGATAAGCTATCTATGTGATGTGGGTAATGAGAGCTACGGGCATTTTTTTCTTAAATATGTACTTTGTCTGCGGATCAGAGTCAAAGGCAATTTTTTATCACAGTTATCATATATAGCCGAAGTTGCCATCACAATTAGCATTTCATTGATACTGGCTCATTAATACTTTAAAGATAACATATGTATGTATAAATACCTACAACAAGTGTGTTTATATAATGATATAGATAGAGGCTATCAAAAGCACGGCTCTGGTTAAAATTTACTTACGACTTATCCATTTTTCGGTATTGTCAGTTATTTATAAATGGCCACGACCTATATTCGATCAATATCAGGCGCAATTCAACATTGTTTTTAACCGACTTCAAAAAAGGAGGAGGTTTTCAATTCGACAGATTATTTTTTTATCATTATTTTTTTTTGTATGTATGTTACTCGATATCTCCGTGAATCATGAACCGATTTTCAATTTTTTTTTAATCGAACGGGATAACCCCTAGATGGTCCCATTGTCACCAAGTCGGGGTCTGATGATGGGATCCTGGAGAAATCGAGGGAACTCTTCAATTATTATAGGTACACCTATAGTGATTTCACTATTTTTTACAGCAACTCGGCCACTTCCTCTTGGAATAGCGGATCCTAAGTGAAGTCGGTTCTTTTTTTGTTTAAAATTATGAACAGAAAGTTTTACTGTAGGTAATTACGAGTAGTTTCACGGAATTTGACATTTCTCGTATTGTCTACTTCTCATCCTCCTAGCGTTTGTTCCGGCTTTTGGCCGGACTCAATTAAGCCTGAGATTAAGCTCGGCAATCTAATTCCTTGAATTGGCGTAGGGACTAGTTTTTATGAAAGTGACTGGTATCTGACCTATCAACCCACCGGGGAACCTAGGCGTTACTGGAATTAGGTTTGGTTTCCTCACATTTTCCTTCAACGGCCTTAGGTTAAGTTTACATTGTGATCTGGTGTAAAAGACCCTAATTGTAATGTGTTTTTTACGTGGCAATAAATGATTTACTTACTTACTTACTTACGATAAGCGATTAATAAACATCTAGTAAAGATATCGAAATTTCGTACATAAGTTCTTAAAACTCAGTGGTAAGGGCCGAGGTTTGAACCAGACACCTCCTTAATGAAAGTGTCGAGTAACATCGGAGTATCTTGATCAATCAGTTAGAGAGGACGCTTCATTCATAAGTTTATAGATAATCATTCGTTCATTATTCCATCCTTGCGTCGGACCAAAAGGCAGCGCGACGAGTGCAAATGGAGAGGTATCATAGAGATGCGATCACAATTTACCGAAATGCGATCACCGAGCACTGGTGACCTGCCAATAAAGATTTAAGAAACCAAAATTGATCTAGCCCCACAGTAGGTACCTACGCTCAATAAGGCTTGTATTAAAATAAGTATTTTAAGGTGTCATTCCTAAGTGTAAGGGCAAGTAAAATCATTTATACTTAATTTTTTCTTCCTCTCAATGCATCATTTAGCCATGAAGAGGAAGCAGACAAAGTATGGACGCTAAGGCGCACCACACACATAAAGGAATTCAGCAATGTGAGTGGAGCGCCTAACTTGTTTAACCTAACCACGAGTAACTTTTCAGAACCAAATAGTATAACTAAAAGCTTTCTTTGATCATTAGCCGCAGATAACCCTAGAGTAGCCTATTTTTAAACAGAGCTACATGTAAAGTTCGTTGCTCAATACAAGTTTCTTTATAATATAAAGTAACTCGTTGGACTTATATCAAGTGTTACGGTAACCTTTGCACTATTATCATATATCTTTTTTATTTGGTATAAACTCATCTACTGGCAACAACATGTCCTTATCATTCCATGGCCGCGTGACCTAAAAAATAATTTATTAACATAAGAATCAACTTAATATTGCGGTTAATAAAACGGCAAAATATAATCTATGAATTATCAATAAAATGAGAAAGGTCAATTCCATAGAGCTTAAAGACTTTATATATTCAACTTATTAAATCTCCTCAATTAGTAACAAATGAGTAGGTATACCTATATATTAGGAACACAAAACGTTTTAGAGAAACCCCACATTGCTAGAATTCGACTTAGATACGTGTGCAGCACATAATATAACATTTTTGCGATTGCTAGAGGTAAAAAAAAACTATATTCAGCGTTTTTCAAAATTCTACTCTAGAGGACTTGAACGGGGTTAAAAAATGTATTACAGCGAGGCCGTAACTAGGTAACTACTGAAGCTATAAAGATGTAATTTGCACATCAGACACTTCGTACTTTGCTGTCTAGTTACATATTAAAAAATAAGAAAGCTATTTCGGCGTGTTTCTAATTTCAACCCCTAAGGGTTTTAAACAAAAAAGTTGAAAATTTGTACAAAAATTTATTTATATGACTTATAAGTATTTTTTTACTAGTCACTAAATATGAACAAAAGATAGTTCTAATACCAAACTTCACAATTTAAGAAGAAATAGGGAATGAAACTTTGTACGAGTATGAGGAGCCGTATTATACGCGCATGAAGTCGCGGGAAAGTATAAATGTACCATCTATGTAGTTAAAAACTTTGCTTTAAGATTTATTTTGACTTTTTTTGACTTTTTGTTTTTTTATTGTCTTTTTTTACTTTTTTGACATTTTTCACTTCTTCGCCAACCGCCCGATAAGGAACTTCGTTCCAAGAAAGTAACTAATACTACTATAAAATAACACGGTTTCACTCACGGCACTTTAGTCACACCTCGCGACATGTTTCGGAGAGCCTAGGTCTCCATCTTCAAGCACTAGGAGTGCTACTTGAACCGGCCCGTCGCCGTCGCCGCCGACCGCCGACGCGAGACGTGACTTTAGTGCCGTGAGTGTAACCGTCTTATTGTATTATGTTAATAATGTACATATGTCTCACGAAAGTTTAAATTTAATAACTAATAATAACTTTGCACTCTTGTGAATAAAATGCAGTTTTGCTATCTTGCTGTGAGGTGATTTTTTTTAATACAAATAAACAAAAATTAAGACTCCGGCGAATTTTGTTCCTCCCTCCTTTTATTTTAGAACTTGGTTAAATGCTTTACACGTCGTAGGTACATTTGACAAATAATAAATAATTATCGCAAAATATGTCAGTAGGTAAGTAGTAACATTTAATTCATAAAAACGGTTACCGCTACGATAAATAAAAAATATGTCAAAGGTCAGAATGATACTTCGCTATTATATTTATGTAGAACGAAATTGCAGTAAGTATCTATTGTAAGTATAGCAAATCATAATATGGACTTCCTTTAAGTATAAATAATAATTAAAATAAACCGGCCAAGTGCGAGTCGGACTCGCGCATGAAGGCTTCCGTATACTATCGAATAAATTATTATCGCAAGGTCGTATCTGCCTAAGTACGTAGTTTTTTGTAGATAAATCAAAAACGCCTAAACCGATAATGTTCAAAATAATTTTCGTGAAAGAATATTTAAAGGTGTAAGTATCTTCTTGATTTTTTTTTCATAATTTTTGGACTTACGGTTCAAAAGTTACAGGGGGGGAGACAATTTTTATGACTTTCGGAGCGATTATTTCTGAAAATATCCACTTAATCAAAGAATGTTGTAGAGGCCCATCGATTGATGTGCATCATGTAGATATTTGGCAAAAAAATTTTTTTTGACAATTAGTTACATGTATGGAGTGCCCCCCCCCTAAACATTTTTTTTTGCAATTTCTCTACAAGGCTAAGTAGCAGCACACACAATACACTTTATGTAAAAATTTGATAATGATACGTCTTATAGTTTCCGAGTAAAATGGCTGTGACATACGGACGGACAGACAGACAGACAGACATGACGAATCTATATGGGTTCCTTTTTTTGCCATTTTGGCTACGGAACCCTAAAAAAGTGTGCGTAATTATCTAAGTAAATATAATAAATAAAATAGTCGCGTTACGAGTACATAGATTGTCACACAAGGCATGGTTGTAAATTTAACTAATGAAATTTGGAACATTTGAAGTTGGGCTCCTATGGGGATAAAAACGGGATTGAACGACTTCAACTTTTATTCTTAGTACTTAGTTTCATATTTGAGAATTTTAATATAACTATGTCCTATATTTAAAAAAATACATTATAATGTTAAAAAATTTATTATCATTGTAGGTTTTGGTCTTCTGACTGTAAGGATATACCTATTACTCATTTATAGTTTGTGATGAAGACATAAATGTAACAATTTTGGTTTACTTGAGTTAAATTGGTTTGACTGAACTAAGGTTTTAACTTAAGCTCAGTTAGCTTATTTATCAGCAACTTTGACAAAAATAAATCCTAATTAGCTATCATCTATGAACTATGAGTAAACGTAACACATTCAAATAAAAAATGCCTGATTCATATTTTAGCTTTAACTTTACGCCGTTAGTCAGGAAGTTAAATGGGATTGCTTTGCATTTTTTAATAACTTATATACGTACTCTGAAAGTGGGTCGATTATAAAATATCTGAGAAGCGGGTTGAGTGAGACCGATACGATGTTCTTTAAATGTTTGAAATATGACATATTTCGTAATATATTAGGTAGCGACCAGCGCGCAAAAAACGGTGCCTGTGATCACTGCGAGAGATTTTAACAGCATATGCCTGATCGTAATTGGAGACTAAAATGTCGTACAAACTTTTCTGGAATTCGCCTAGTTTCAGAGTTATTACCAATTAAATAAAAAAAAAACATTGATTATTGTAACTCAGTGAATAACGCTTTTTTGATAGAGATTTCACTCTTTATGGGGTCTAGTCTAGACATCCTTATTGACAGATATCAAAATGACAAGGAAAATGTACCAATTTATTTTAATCGATAGTTTTATCAATAACGTTAATTTTCTTATGTTCGAAAGCGAAAAAATAGTTTAGATATTGACCTGAATTCATATAACATTTATCACTCTTATGACCTCAGGAGTTCGTGGTTAATATCTCTCGCAATGCTAACGGACACCGTGTATATTAATGGTGTATATTCTTCTCGTTGACAACGTGATACTGATAATGTATACACATGCTCAGCCACGTGACAGGGGCTTGCGAAATTTCATGTTAGAGGCTTATTCATTACAATCATTACAGATACAATGTTAGATACATATTTCCTAGGTACCTACCTACATTGAAACCGTTCAGCATAATCGCTGAATCGGCGCTGTCGGTCCGTGCGAATATGATCGCCCGCAGATTTGCAAGGTGCTCAAAAGAGGTGAAAGTTACATTGTTTAGAGCGTTCTGCACTTCCCTCTATACCTGCAGTTTGTGGGCGCGGTATACGCAGCGGGCCTATGGGGCCCTTAGAGTCCAATTTAATAATGCGTTCCGGATGTTGATGGGGCTGCCCCGTTACTTTAGCGCATCGGGGATGTTCGCCGCGGCTCGCGTGGACTGTTTCTACACGACCATGCGTGCGCGCGCAGCATCCCTGGTGCGGCGGGTGCGCAGCAGCCCCAACAACATTCTGCGAATGATAGCGGACAGGGTTGACTGCCCCTACATGGCGCACTGCGAGGGACTTCACGCCCCTATCAGTGTTGTCCTTTTTTAAAATTATAAGGCTTATTTGAGTGTATTAACCCCTTAGTATGTAAGTCTTACTAATGTGATATGTGTCAATGGTTACACGAAATAAAAATATTCATTCATTCATTCATTCATTCATAATATATGTCAGTCTGAAGGAGCTTATAAAAGTATAATCATTTAAATTATATTTATTACATAAGTCTCAAAGAACCTATTATATATAGTTGCGAATATATATTCTAAAAAAATAGTTTTACTAGACAATTATATTCAATGAAAAGGATTAATTGTTGTAGAGATATTTCAGTAACAAAAACAAATATAATTCATTACTTTCTAGTATAATACCATAGTAATAAAACAATTTTGCACAAATAGATCTAGACTAGTCCCACAGAAAGCTCAATGAGGCCTATCTTAGGTACTTATACTTGCAAAGATAGACAACATCCATAGTTTGGAAACAAATTCTCGTGGCAATCAGATAAACAAATGCCCTTACCGGAATTCGAACCAAGGACCCCCAGCTTCGTAGATGCACTACAGTACAGACATAGAGTAACTTATATAGTAGAGCAGCACAGCCTAAGAACTTTTTTAAGCTCAAGTCAATTGCGCCCTCTGTCCGAAAGCCCCCTAAAGATACCGAAAATGTAAGAGGAAATGTCACCTGTACTGCTACTCCACCTAGTAACAAATAGCGTACTAGTAGTACACTATTACACTACACACACTAGACAGCCACACTAGTAGCTACTAGGTGGAGTAGCAGTGAAGGTGACATTTCCTCTTATATTTTTGGTAGCTTTAGGGGGCTTTCGGACAGTGGGCGCAATTGACTTGAGCTTGAAAAAGTTCGTAGGCTGTGCTGCTCTACTATACCGCGTGTATATTTGATATTACCACAAAAAGAAACCAGAAGCAGGTTTTGATGTTTTAAATCACATCACAATCACAATCACATGTTTTATTACTCAACGATCGCTCTTAGATATTGTACCTGTAAAATTCTGCGCTTACTTGTAAAACATGCTGTGTATACTTGCTTTTGGATATCGTGCTAGTTATAACACGTTTAACGCCTATTAGAGTTTGTATGATATCTGTTAAGTGTACCTAATAAAATAAAATAAATAAAATAAAGAAATCGACATTGCAATAAATATTTAGTTAATTGTTAATTAACACCGAGTAATTATTTTTTTCATCAATGTCTCAAATCACTCAGCAATGTACTGCGTATACAGTACAATGTGACACATATCAATTGTGACGTTTTAAAGGCAAAGTAATCAGCTAGGAGCAATACATTGCGTGCTGAAATATTTTATATGGAAAAATAAAAGTCGTAATAAAACATATGGAAGTATGTTTGTTAGGGTCTATACTAACTAGCTTATGTGGTAATATCAAAAATACACGCTGTATGTATAAGTTACTCTATGATATAGACTATGCTAGGCTAGGAGGTCGTAAAAAGGTCCTGTAACTGCAAATACCTCTTTAATATTCAGTAAACAAATTATTATAAGTTTAAACACTTAAAACTATGTTTGCATGTATTTAAAGATTTGAGACTGGCATCAGATTAAGGTAGTACTTTTTGTACGCCTCCATACAGTTACATCCAGTGATCGTACATTTTAGATCGTTTTTTTTTTGGGAAGTTCTTATTTAATTATCAAGCATCTCTACATTACTACTTACGTAGGCTTTGATTTTATTTGATACTCGGTTTAACAATTTAATAGCCTTAATTAAATGTAATAACAATCCTAGTGCTGCATCATAAATGCTGGAAAATGTACGATCACTGGTTATCCTTGGCTAAATAAATAATAACGGCCTCCTAATAGCCTAATATAATAGTCTGTAGTGACCCTGCCTAGGAAGCAGGAGGTCCCGGGTTCGAATCCGAGTGTTATCAGTTTTATCAGAGATATTTGTACCTGAGTTATGGATTTAAATATTTATTCATCTATATCTATTTTTTACATATATCGTCGTCTAGTTCTCACAACACAAGCCTTATTGAGCTTACTGTGAGACTAGGTCGCGTTTGTGTAAGGTTCCATAATATTTATTTATTTATAATAGAGGACAGTGACGCTATAGTCTAATACATATTATATCGGTCAATTTTGACTCCCCGGACCAGACCTTCGCAACGTGAGCCGCCCATCGGTCCTTTAGCTTTGGCTTATTCTGTACAAACGGTTTTGAACCACATAAATTATAAAGTATCCGTCACAAATAGGTCAAAATCAGCTTCCACTGACAAAGCTCTGTATTGAGGTCGCGACACAGCAGTACATCCTATTATCGACCGACAGGAAGCCTGCTATCAACTTGTCGTTAGGTATTTCATTTAACAATTTTTGCAATTAATTATTGCCGAAATAATTTTAACTCCCACGATTTTTATCAAAGTGAGATAATATATGTCGGCTAAGTGGAATTTAATATTAGCTCGTCTTTCAGGATATTAAAAAACGATATTCTAAGATTAATCCTTAATACTTGATTATATCGATGCCGTGAGATAGATAGACAAATTGTTGCAAGTGGACTTACGTAAAACACGATAATTATGACCTTCTTGTGCAATCATATCAAATTAATGTGACAAAGTAAATAATAAAGATAGTATCTAGTATCAGAGTTCTCTATCCCTTAGAAGGTGTATAAAACGTGTTATATTGTTTGTACAAATTCCTTGAAATAACAATGAAGGCATGTACCTATCTGTTTTATTATCAACAGCGAGCGCAGTTGCTTACATTACATAAATATACCATTTTGTTGTGACGTGCAGGGAGTCCGGCGGTTGCTCCGGGGTGACTCGCCTTGTCAATGCACGCCACTACTCATCGACTAATGCTCTATTATCACTGTGACGTATACAGAACATTGAACTCAAGAGGAAGTAAACGATGTTCCTGAAATTTTACATTACACCGATATCGCAGTTACATCACATCATCATGACACACCGACTACAGTTTTGTTCTTTACTCTTGTTGATATTTAGTGGTAAAATTTGTACCCGCTGAGCGGGTTCACTTGGTAAGCCAATTTATTAGCAGTTGCAGTAGTTTCACTGTCAATAACGATCTGACCACGTCGTTTCGCTTAAGTAGGTATATTAATTTACACATGTCCAACCACCAGAAGTCTAGTAACAACATTAACACATCAGGCTAAATATACCTACCGAACTTCTACAGCGATGTCTTTCTATTTTAAAACAACATCTAATATTAGGGCTGAAAGGTACCTATCACTAGAGATTCCTTTCAGCCCTAATACCTAATTAGCGAATTACCTACAAAAGAGACAAAATTTCTTAGGGAATTATACGTAAGGTAAGACGTTCTTACGCTTATTTAAGTAACAGCACAACACGTACGGTATGCCAAGTCGTATTACGGAAAGCTCGCTTCAGTGCTGCAGGTGCAGTACACTCGCAGCGGGTGGTTACGCGGTGCGCCGCCGATTTTACGGCGCGAGCGTTGCACCGAAAGTTATTGCTTACTTCCAGTAAAGTGAACTAGGTCAATAGTTTCAGCGCGCAGTAACAAAAGCCAGTTCGCTCATATTCCTGTTCTAAATTTGGCGTGAGTCGCTGACAGAAAATGATGCACTGGATATCAGAACTCCTAAATCCTGACTACCACGTTTTACAATATGTTTATAATTATTAATTAGGCATACATTACTTTGACATCTTTAATCTATAGCGTTTAAACCATGCACGTCAAACTAGTGCTTTTGGATATTTGTTCACACAGTTTATTGTAATTTTGCATTAACGTTACTTTGCACTCACCACGTTGATAATGCAACTTTGCAATAAAGGGAACTTGACTGAATTGTAGGAATTAGAGTTGCGATTTTTATAGTTAGGTATGTAGTATGAAAGTGCACCATCCTCATTGTGGTCTAATAGCACTATGTTACGTCCAAAGATTGAAATAAAACCTCGGAAAAAAAATCAACAAATATGTCGGCAACCTACTTTTAGTCGGCGTTGAGCATTTAGTCGGCGTTGGGTAACATACCAATGAATTTCTCAGAAGTACGTTACAGACTTGATAAGCGTGCCTATGGGTGTTATTAAAATTAGACAATTTTATAATAATATTATATCATATTTTATAGTTACCGTTATTTTATAAGAAGCCGCAGTTCGATGGGATTGTCTCTTTACAAAATTCTAAAAGCAATTTTTTATAGACAAAGCTAGGCGACACACTGGCATAATTTCAACTCACTTTGGTAAGCATAAACTTTTAATGGAAAAAAGGAAGTTTTAAAGTTTAGGCCATTAATAAAAGATATCGTCACTCCTAGTGAGGTGAAATTAAAATCTAAATACTTGTCGGTTTATAAAAAAGCTCATAAAAATAATAAATGAGAATAATCGATAAAGTCGGCGTTGGTGGAGCAACGCAAGGCAATGACCGGCACCATTAACTTGCGATTGCGTTACTCTCCTGAAGGATCTACAAAGTGCCTGCCGATATGCACTTACTTCATTAATAGCTGCGTAAACTTCCGCCTACCCAGTAGCAATAGCAAGAGCAGTTTTCGACTTTTTTTAAATGCCAGTATTGCCCGTTTTCACGAACTAGTTTAGGTATGTATAAATACTTTTTGTTTGCCTTAACTGGTCATATTCCCGTTACGTGGTTGGCTCATCTCGAAGTGTCAAATAAATAGAACATCGCTTCAGTATGGTCAAGAAAAGCACTTAGCTGTAGGTGAATATTTCTTTTACAGAAAATTACAAGTTTTTAAATCAATTAATACGTTTTGGAGATAAATAGGAAAGCACAACTTAAACCCTAGCTAGATAGATGCATATATCTATAAGTTCCTAATATACCTATAGTCTCCAGTCCATCGTGGTCGTGGATAAGAGAGAACTAATAGGTAGTCCCCTCCCAAACTTTTTGCCTTAGATGCCCTACATTTTCAGTATATAGGCAGAAGAGTAAAATACTTAACATATTAAATAACATTTTTAAAGCACCCACATATTCATGCACCCAAATTCAGGGCGGACGTAGTGAACTAGCGAATACAAAAACTACGTCTGGAGTAGGTACTAACTCTGAAAATAATTGAACACAGTAAATCTGAACGCGACGCACCCGAATGTAATTAACTCCTGTATTTCATTTATTAACAACGATGAAGCGGGTATTGGGAGCAGGTTTACGACGGGCGCGGGCAGCGGGGTCACCAGCGCCGGGTTCCGGCAAACAGCTCGTAAATCCCAACCGACCGCTCCATTTTTGACACAGTTACACTATCTTCAAGAATAGAATATGACTAAGTTTCTTAGGACACGACAAAGGATGTTCTGTGTTTATAAGTTTAGTAGCTACACATGGAGCTGTTCTGCATAATTTTTATTGGGTTAGACGTCCAAAACTTATGATTTGGCTGTGAATTGCTTATGAATTGCTCACATGTCACATGCCGAACTCGTGTTTAACCTTTTATTCGCCATGTCATGTCATGGGTTGTCATAAAAACAAGTCTAATTTGTCTTCAGACTGCAAACGTGTAGTTGGATGTTGGAATTGAAATTAGACAGGACTTAGCGTAGCGTAAAATCCACCAAAGAAATAATAATAATGTTATTTGTCTTCTCAGAAAAAGGTTTGTGTTTCTTTGATATATTTAAAAAAAGCATGTTACCTACTTACGACGACAAGAAACAAGTGTTATATGCATAATGTATTTATTTAACTATGAGTAGGTTAGAGATTGATTACGATAACTTTATAGCTAAGACCTAAGTAAGTGTTTATATCAATTGCTTTTTTAAGATCATTTAATTTGAGTCATATAGCATTAGGATTTTATTTGTCTCATCCTTTAAAAAGATATATTAAAATTGATTATGAAATACCTACCAGCTAATTAATAGGTCAGTCAATCGACTTTTTGTTGCCCCTCGTTGCTTTGGTTACGACACTTACGACCCATGGACAATGGAATATTTTCTATGAAACAGTATATAGGTATGAAGATGTCCCTCGGACAACGGGTACAGGATAACTAGTTGATTTACCCAGGTAATTGGGGTAACTAAATGCTATAAATATCGTATAAAATCTCGAAAAACCGCTATTAAGATTTGGGGTTAATACGGCCAGATAAATAAATAAGTACCATACTACTTATCTAAGTAATAATTAACTTTTTGGATTGCCTTAAATAGGAAAACAAGAACCCTTATCTGGTGTCTCATGTGAATGAATGAGTATGAGTATGAATACGAGTAAAATTTTAGTTTTAATATCGACTCCATAGTTTTCATTCATCTTACCATGCGATGAAAAATCCTAGGCTTGGTTATAAATGCACTAACTCGAAAAACACTTAAAAGAATATGTAGTTGTAACGGACTGATGAGACGAAAACATTTTAGGTATTAAATTTATAAAATAAATTATAATTTATCTAGTATCGTTATTCGAACTAAATTATTCAAATTCGTCCAATGGCTTTTAAACAGCCTTGGTCGTTGGTCGCGGCTCCGCGCTGGGGGCCGATTTTTTGACAGCCGGACGCTCGAATTCAAAAAATTCAAGCTCGAAAATAATCGCACACAAAAGTTTGTTGCCAATTTTTTCGCATGGAATTAAAAGTTTAAATAATCATGATTTTAAATTTCTATCACTGTTATTTTTAAAACAGAATTTGATCGTTTTATTCAGAATTTCAAATGTCACTTTCGAGTGCTCGATTCTCAAAAATCACCCCCCTGGAGCTGAAAAAATGGAACAAAACCACCACCACAACTTTACGTAGTATGCCTACAGGAGCTTCCTTAAGATTTATATTTTACGACTGTGTCAGCAAACTGCAACTTGCTATACCTACTACTACGATAATGGATACTGACAGACAGACTGACGGACAATACAGACATGGCAAAATTATATAGATGTCTGGTGACTTTGAACCCCGAAAATAATTATGTTAATATTCTTAATAGTTTAGTCTTATTTATTGGCAGAAAACAAGATACATAGGTGTATAAAATTAAACTATACCCTAATATTAAAAATAAATGCTAATTAAAGTAAAACTTAACTAAAATCTAAAACTAAATAACCCTAAAAAACATCAAAAAAATTGGGTCCCCGCGGCATGGTGTCAAGGACGCTGGCAGCCTGGCAGCATTCCCCCGCTGTATGCTGATGCGTTGCGCGAGAAAGCTGCCAGCTCGTCGGTCACCAGTTGTTTGGAAGTTTGGGTCAGTCTTTTGAACATCTCCTTAAAAAGTTGACGAGCGCTAGGATCCCACGGACCAAGGAGGAGATACTTGAGAACAATATAGCCATTATATATAGGTATAAAGATAGGAAAAGCGCCGAAACGGCTGAACCAATTTTGATATATAAACATGTCTGATTTTTATATATCATTTACTGTAGGTGAGTCTCACCTGAGGCAGTGGATTTTTCTACTTTTCTTTATTTCTAAACATTGTGGTATCGTTAGCATAGAACGATAATAGACGGCCATAGTCTAAGAACTTTTTGACGCTCCATCCAAGTATTTAGCGCCCTCTGTCCGAAAGCCCCCTTAAGGTACCGAAAATATAAGAGGAAATGTCACCTGCATATGCACTGCTACTCCACCTAGTAACAAATAGCAATACTAATAGTAGTACGCTATTTGTTACTAGGTGGAGTAGCAGTGCAGGTGATATTTCCTCTTACATTTTCGGTATGTTTAGGGGGCTTTCGGACAGAGGGCCGAGAGGGCGCAATTGACTTGAGCTTCAAAAAGTTCTTAGGCTGTGTTGCTCTACTATATATTAAGTTACTCTATGTTAATACAAAATTAATTGTATCATTTAGTAATAATAATAAAAAAAACGCATTAAAATCGGTGCCACCGTTTTAGCGCTATGACCTCTTTTTGCGTCGGGAGTAGAAACATAGTTTTTAGGGTTCCGTACCTCAAAAGGAAAAAAACGGACCCCTTATAGGATCACTTTGTTGTCCGTCTGTCTGTCTGTCTGTCTGTCAAGACCATTTTTCTCAGAAACGCGTGAAGGTATCAAGCTGAAATTAATATCAAATACTCAGGTCTATTGTCCCTTGAAGCTGTAAAAAAATCAAACTTAAAAGCCAACGCAATCAAAAGATACAGTCGTTTATGCTGCAAATTTTAGAGTTTTCGGTACTCGCAAAACCTACGGGGTACTTCCCGTGAACTCAGAAACTTGAAATTTGGCACGAAGCAACGTTATATAGCATAGACAAAGGAAAAATTATAAAATGTAGACATTTTTAGTAAAATCATACAAAAAATATATATTTTATAATTTTAAACTTGCTACCTCTTTCCTCGTAAACGCGTAAAGTTATTAAGTTGAAATTCATGTCAAATACTCAAGGCTATAGTATCTTTCAGATGTAGTAAAACAAAACTTTTATGTCACCGCAATCAAAAGAAATAGCAATTTAAGTTGCATATTTTAAAACTCAGCACTCGCAAGAAACTCAAAACCTAAATGGTACTTCTCGTAAACTCAGAAACTTGAAACTTGGCAAGAAAATACTTCATATAGCACAGACAAAGGAAAAATTACGAAAAGTAGACATTTTAAGTAGAATCATACAAAAAATATTTTTTTAAATTTTAAACTTACTACCTTTTTACGTTTACTAGACGTGTGCGCCGCCGCGCCGCGCCGCCGCCGCCGGCCATTTTTACCCACGCCGCCGCCGCCGGCCGATGATCGGCGTGAAATCGGCGTGACATAACATGCTAACTCACACTTGTTATTTACGTATCCCATTCTTATTAGGTCAATTTTTATGTTAAGATCCTTGAGAAATCGAAAGAACTATTTAAAAGTTCCGGTTACACCTACTGTAAATTATAATTTGGGTGTATTTTATTAGCTCGCACGTTTCAGCTCTCCGCAGTGATATTGTAAAGTGCATGGGACTGTAGATAATTACTACGAAATGATGTCAACTTAAACTATTTTGTTTTATTGGTTTAATTTTAAAAGTAACCCTTTTTAAACACTTTTATTTAGTTTCACTCCGTAGATTTATATGCATCTAATCTTGTACGTAAATTTCAACCACTTCCTGGTTTTAAATGACAATGATATCTAATAAGTAAAATCTTCAATAAAAGTGTGTACTAAAATAAATCTTTTTTGAGTGTTACATGTTTTATCTGCTATCAAATTTATTAACAACGGATATAACGAAATTTCGATTTTCGAAGTTCGTGGTAAGCCCGCTGATGCCGGTGATGCTTGTGTTATAACCAAAATACAATTTTCTCTCACCAATTCCAAATGCAATATCAGTCGGTTCTGAACTTATTAACTTCAGGGCTTTTAGTGTTATAATTTAAGTTCATATTCAGGCAAGGCTATTTCTATATAGTTGAAATAATTAAGTACGTTAACCTTACCTATCTTTTAGAAAAATATTTCAATTCATGTCTTCTATTTAAAATGTGCAAATTATGCGAGCACCCGTGCGTTTTCAAAGAGTTGGGGTGTTTTATTTACGCTGTTTATACATTATTAACGCTGGCGCATTCTCATCCTCACTTCTATCCTGGTCCAGCTGAGGATCTGGACGCCCTGACATCAGACGTAGTTGCCTGGCTTGACAAACTCAAAGCTGTACTCTGATTGCCTAATTTTAAGCACATCATACGGTTAAATTAAATCGCATGATTTAAACTTTAAAGCATTTTATATGTTTTGGATGGTCCAATAAATACTCAGCGGGCTTCAGTTTAGAGGGTTTGTTTCCAAATTCCTTAGTAATATTGAAATATATACCACGTCGAGGTCACGCCGATAACGCCGATTACGCCGCCGCCGCTGGTCAAAAAATGACCAAACGCCGCCGCCGATGATTTTGCCATCGGCGCACACCTCTATCGTAAACGCGTAAAGGTATTAAATTGATATTTATATCAAATACTCAGGTCTGTAATACCTTTCAGCTGTAGCAAAACCAAACTTTTAAACCAACGCAATCAAAAGAAACAGCAATTTAAGTTGCATATTTTGGAGCTGAGTACTCGCAAGAAACTCAAAACCTAAAGGGTACTTCCCGTAAACTCAGAAACTTGAAACTTGTCACGAAGAAACTTAATATAGCACAGACAGACAAAGGAAAAATTACGAAAAGTAGACATTTTTAGTAAAATGGTACATAAAATATTTTTTTAAATTTTAAACTTACTACCTGTTTCCTCGTAAACGCGTAGAGGTATTAAATTAAATTGGAATTCATATCGTATACTCAGCTTTATAATATCGTTCTGCTGTAGCAAAACGAAACTTTCATGTCCACGCAAGCATAAGAAATAGCAATTTTTATAAGTTTTTACGGAACCCTCGGTGCGCGAGTCCGACTCGCACTTGGCCGGTTTTTTTTTTTATATAAATCACCATTTTTAAAGTGATCCGGGTAGATTTACAGCAGATTAAGCCACCCAAAACCTGCGACTGGTACGGAGTATTCGCTCGTAGCAACGAGCTGAAGTGCGCGGGGAGCGGGGAGCGGGGTACGGGGCGGGCTCGCGGGATGTGTGCGAATGGCCGTTATCTTCTGGGACACAGCAATGATTGTTTATCCAGTCCGTTCCTTGAATTGCAACTAATGACTCATTCGGTCCATACACGTCCACCACCATTAAGCTGATATCAATTATTTCACGTTTTGCGATTGCATAATCTCACTCTTTAGTACCTATACCTACCAACATGCACTTGCCTATTTCATTTGCACATATTATTTAGTACCTCTTTCTAAATTTGTATTACAAACTTTTATTTAGTATCACCTGTCCCGTTTTCTGTAACGCTAAAAATTTTGCATGCGTGTGTAAATCGAATGACAATGCAATATTATTCTGACATGGAGCTGATCCGATGATGGAGCTGGAACGTGGATATAGGAACTACTCAACAGTTCAACATTATCCAGTCGTATTGGAGCTAGTTACATTCGTCTTGGTGACAGGGTTTACTCAAAGAAGGTTAGGGGTTGTACAAAGAAAAGTACAGTTAACAATAAAGCTTGTCACAATATGTAGTTGAAGTTATTGAAAAAATCTTGTTTTTTATTGTTGTTGCTCTCTCTCCTCTCTAGTGAAATATATACAGCAATGTAAATAATACAAGGTGTAAAAAAAATGCTAGTGATCGTTTTAATGACATAATTGGTATCATATTCTAATTAAGAAAAAGTAAGAAACAAAAATTTTTCGCAAAATATTACCTAAGGTTTTTCAAGTGAAAACTTCTTTAGCCGCGTTGGCGTTGGGCACTTTTTGGTAGGGGGAAATCTTATGAGTTCGCGTCACCGACACCGTCACGAAAACAAAAACGCATCACAAGATTTTCCTTGGGTTGGAAGGCTCGTTCCATAGTTAAACTTATAACCGTTCAAATAAAGTTTAATTTTGTAAGTAACATTTTTCTCTTATGCTTTTAATATATTAATCAAAGAAAATCACCATTGTAAATTGACTGTAGGTACACATTAAGTCCTAAAGTCCTATATAATCCTCAGGTCAGTCTTTGGTCTGAAAACTGTTAAAGGTAGGTCTATCAAATAATTATGCCGTAATCTCCAGGATCTGTTTAGTGAACTATTTGGTTCTCAGTTTCTAGTGAGGTATATATAGTTTCTGAATAAAAGGCTGGGACAGCGCCGTAATTTTAGTATGAAAAATTGCATTTTCAAATGGGTTTTTTATCGAAACTACTGCACGTAAAATGAAGTCAAAGTCAGCTGTCCTAATTTTTTGCAAGCTTTCTATTGGTACCCCACACGTGTCATACAAATTAAAAATTACATATAATATAATTAATCCCCCTAAACTTTCTAAACTTTTGGAGTAAATTGGCTGTGACAGACGGACGGACAGACAAGCGAACGATCCTATAATGGTTCCGTTTTTATTTTTGAAGGTACGAAACCCTAAAAGCCATATAAACATGCATATACCTAATTGTTGCTCGGAGTGTCAGCAGATGTGAAAACCAGATTAATGTTGATAAATATTAATTCAAACATTATGAAATTGTTGTTTGCCTCTTTTTTGTTAATTATATCTTTTTCTACTGTGTTGTAATTTTTGAGGTGTGCAATAAAGCATTTATTCATTCATTCATTCATTCATTTCAAATTTTAATACTATTAGTTCTGAGTTTTCACTTCTATCGGCAGTACCTATAACTTCCAATTTTTTTTTTGTATTGATGATTGGCCGCCTGGGACGACGTGTCCCATCCCATATATATAGGTGGAGGTACGCAAAAGAAAACCGCAAATCGATGTACAGTTTAGCCGTTTGGCACACGCATACTAGAGGTCAGAACAAAGTTTTTAACCCGCAGTTCTTTAAAAAACTTCCCGGGGGGTGCTGATTCATAATTTTTTTTTATATAGGAATTTTTTTTTCAAAAACCTATCGTGTGTGGTATCATATAAAAGGGCTAATACGGAGAGGCCGGTCTAAAAATATACCACATCATTACATTTCAGCTATTTTTTTTTAACCTTTTCGACGCCATGTCAAACGCAAAACCTACCACTCAGACGCCACGACACCTAAATGTCAAAAATGAAGTTAAACTTTATGCGTGTGTATGTAGGTTTATTTTGCTCTGTGGTTGGTGACCGATATATCGGTCTTTGGCGTTGGACCTGTGGTGCCGATATATACGTCTTTTCGTGGAAAAGGTTAATTAAAACAAACATAATTTTCAAAATATACCAAGTTTGGGCTCCTCCAGATACGATATGGCTGCTTTTATTGGTACTATATATCACAAATTATACTTGATTAATTGGCTCTCTGTTACCTACCCATATAGCTACAATATTAGTACTAGCTGTTGGTTCCCCGAATAAATAAATAAATATCCTCATATCTAACCCCAAGAAAGCAATTTTGAAAAAAAAATCTTTAATTTTTCAATATTATCAAAAGTAACGTAGTACAAAATGTACTGGAGTAGAACTCTACTTTTCGTTTTTACATTTTCGTAATACGATAGCAATTATGCCCTTAAACGGATCACCAGTATTTTTGTTACAGCCTGTATAACCTATGCGTATCGTAATATATATGTCGACGGCCGATCGTAACATCAAGCATATCGTGAAATTCCTAGGCATATCATGATTCATGAAACGTGAAAATCTTTGTTGATGACTAGTTCCCTGAGTCGACGGAGCCTCCTATTTCTGGGCATCTTGTTGTCTTTGTTGTACATGCTAGTATGCTACCGCATTTGTCTCCAAGTCTTTTTTTTCACTTCTTTCATAATAAAGAGTTTACTAACAAACAAACTTTTGCCACAATAACGAATCAAATTAATTTGAATCTGAATTCCTCCCTCGCCAGTTTAAATATAGTGAATGTCAAACATTACCCCTTACCCTTAATTATCCAAAAGGATATTATTATTATCTGTATATCTATTACAGTTACACAATTGCGGTATTGTTACATTTGTTACCCGACCGAAAGAGCCGTATGTTTTTCTTAGAGCTCACGGCGGACTATACCATATACTTCGGATATCTAATTAAATTTATTTGATGGCTACAATGGAAATAGAGATATTTTGTCTAAGAGAAATGTTTGAAACTATGTCACTGGTTGCAATTACTAATCAAAAGTGCATAAAGCTAGTACTAAGAAGCGGATTGCGTCATGCAAATTTAAACCAAGTGTTTGATGACAAACGCAAATTGATATTGTTATAACGCTTTAATAGGTCGAGATGTCTTAAATGTCATTCTATTTACAATCTAGTATCTACATATTGGCGATGATATTCTTTGCAAGTCAACAGTGCGCTAATTAAGGTACCGCAAGACTCTGAGCTGAGAGAGACTATTTGAATAATCCTCGAATATCAGACATATTATGTACTTATAAAACGTACAGCACAGCACATTCTCACTCAAACTTAAACATGCTCGGAATCAATAGTAAAAACAATTTCGCTAAGAGTATTTAATGCGACATACGGTCTTACTGAGTGAATATCTTCAGCGGCCATTCGATAGGTACCTAATTGAGAAAAAAAAAGATGAATGTTCAGAATATAATCTTAAGGACGCATAACGTTTAGGGTCATTTGGTCACGTGACAGCACATAAAGACGTATATGCGCAAGGCATTTAAATTATAACCATTTTTAAACAATTATCACGGAAGTGCTACTCTTGGCCGAATAGCGACTATTCGCTGCTGATTGTTGCTTTTGCGGTTCCAGCGATGTACTACATCATACCCTATATTTTAATTTCAATCACACAAGGTGACACACATTATTCATGATAAATGACAAAAGCTAGATCATTCATGACATCATTCAGTGTCCTTGCTGTAAAATCCATCTCAAGCCAACGCATTTAGCATGGTAAAGCAATTGAACTCAAACACAAGCTAACTATATTACGTAACAACTTTAAAAGATATACGAGTATGATGCTTTTATTGACTAAAACAAGACTATTGTCTTTATTGAACTGAGTAATACGTATTTCAATCTATTTTAATTTCCAGGCAGTATGCAATCAGACAGTTTGCCCGATCGACTGTTCCGGGATCAAAGGGGAGCTGGGGGACCCAGGCCCGCCGGGGCCTCCGGGATCCCAGGGCAACTACGGTGAAGACGGCCCCGAGGGTCGTCAGGGCCCTCCTGGAGAACTTGGCGAGAGAGGGGAGCCAGGAGATATAGGCGACAAAGGAGAGCGGGTTCGTATTGACATCGACGCGATTATAAATTATAACAACATTTAAAAAACAAAAAAAATACAGAAACAAGTCCAATGTCCATTAATAACATAAATTATTATTTATTTATTAAATTATTACTTTAATTTCAGGGCTCAGATGGACCATACGGACGAATGGGATTCCCTGGTAATGATGTAAGTACCTTTATTTAAGTTTTGATTAAATGATCCTATGCCATTAAACAAAATAAAATGAATGCTAACTTTAATTAAAAAAGAAGCATTACAAATCCATTATTAATAGGTATTTCCTATTAATTTTCGAACAGGGATCACAAGGACCAATTGGTATACAAGGAATACCGGGTTTAGACGGTTGTAGTGGTTTTGACGGCACTCCCGGGCCTCCAGGACCAATTGGTTACCCTGGAGAGAGAGGCCTACCTGGGTTCCCAGGAGACAAGGGTCCTCGAGGTATGGCGGGAGACGGAGGCGCCAACTCAAGAGGCACGAAAGGAGACAGAGGCGAGAAAGGATATCCTGGTTCATTAGGGGTACAAGGACCCAGAGGTTATGGTGGGGAACCTGGTATGCCCGGTGAAGAAGGTGAACAGGTACGTACAATTTATAACAGTTTATTCAAATGAACATATTTAAAATTTATTTTAAAATTTAAATGCAGTGATAATTTTAGATTTGAACTAGATCTACTTAAATGATTCAAATTACAGCACGAAATATATCACTCCATAAATATGTATAGTAAAAATATGGAGAATAATATGAAAATTATTTTAGTAAAAATTTATAGGTACTTACTGATTATCTTAAATAAGCGTTATATTACCATATCCAGGGGAAATTTTGAATATTGCCGCTGTCATCGCACGATTGGCCAGCAGGTTAATGGCGCGACCGATAATGTAGATGATGCTGCGTCAATTCCATATCTATTTCTGTTTATAATAGTACCTACTTACGTTTTAGGGACCATCGGGACCTAGAGGAGACCCAGGTGGCTGGGGCGCACCCGGTGAAGACACAGTAGGAATTAAAGGTGATAAAGGAAATGTCGGTTACGATGGTGAGCCTGGATCAAAGGGTACTGTTATATACGTCGATGAAGCACGAGATAATGCAACCATAATTTCCAAAGGATTTAAAGGGTACAGAGGAGAACCGGGAGATGGTGGAGATAAAGGTGGACGAGGAGAACCTGGAGCAAGAGGACTTAACGTAAGTATATATACTATTTCGACTAATTTATTAGGGTTCCGTAGTCAACTAGACATCCTTTTCCTTATAGTCCCAACATTTAGAAAGAATACTACAGCTGCTTTTAAGGTTGCATTGCATGGTTATAGGTAATCAGTATGTTAAGTAATTTTCTTTTTACTTATTTTATTCAGGGACCTTATGGAATACGCGGTTCGCAAGGTTACAAAGGTGTAGCAGGTGAAGAAGGAGCTAGAGGAAAACCTGGACATCGAGGTGCACCAGGTCCAGAAGGTTTAAAAGGAGACAAAGGGGCTCCCGGATATGCAGGTCGAGATGGAAATGACGGGCTACCTGGAGAGAAAGGAGAAGATGGACGACCAGGAAGCCCGGGAGAACAAGGATTTCAAGGACCTAAAGGAAGATTCGATGAGTCTTTTAGCGAGCCGTTAAAAAAGGGAGCACGGGGACCTCAGGGTCCTGTAGGTGAACCCGGATTTATGGGGTACCCTGGTTTAGATGGTGAACCTGGTCCACCTGGTATAGTAGGACCAACCGGGCCACCAGGTCCTCCAGGTTTTGCAGGTCGCGACGGTAATCCTGGAATATCACCTAAAGGTGAAACTGGCGACAGTGGCTACCCTGGCCCACAAGGACCTCGAGGCTTACCTGGTAACCCAGGTCAACAAGGAACACCCGGACCTAAGGGCTTCCAAGGCAATACAGTAAAGGGTGAGCCAGGTGAAGTTGGCTCGGCGGGGCTAGATGGTGTGCCTGGCAATCGAGGAGACATTGGAGACACTGGATTTAGAGGGCCGCCAGGATTTCCTGGAACGGGAGTTTACGGAGCCGGCCCCCCTGGAGAAACTGGAAGGCCCGGCCGACCTGGAGAAGTGGGCGTACCTGGTGAGCCTGGATTACCGGGATATTACGGGCCTAAAGGACAAAGGGGTGATGATTGCCCATTTTGCCCATCAGGTAAGAGTATTTTGACAACGTAATATGCACAAATCATGTACCTAATACGTCCTAATTACTGCGTGTCTTATTAGGTCTCTATTGTCTTGCTAGCCTGATTATTCCAATATGTGACCAGAATATTTGTAAATATGATCTTGGTATCTGGCTATCTGCCACACTTGGTGCAATATGTCAATTGACAATATCTAAGTTGAAAGAGCTGAAATTACAAGTACATACCAAATAAATGTAGATTAATCATCCTTATTTAGTATTATTTCCTTTTTAAACAATGGTGTGGACTTTTCTTGTTTGTATCTATGTACGCATACGCAAAAGGAATCGATTTGGTGCTTAAATTGCTAACTGCACTTTTCTTTGTACGATCCCTAACTGCTCAACAAGGGATAATGTTGAGTAGGTAGTTTTAGATTAGAAGTTCCTATGGTCACTCCATATCTCGGCTCCGTCATCAGGTCAGCTCTGTCATTGTAATATTGCATTGTCACGAGATAAAAATATGTGAGGAAAAATTCTGCTCAATCGGAAACCGCGAAGTAGGTCAAATTCAACTTGCAAGATTTGATTACAGACAAAGCAGGTTCTGAGCGGTGATTACACTTCCATATTTATTATTCTTCCAAGTTATATTTAAAACTAGCTTTTGCCCGCGACTTCGTCTGCGTGGAATTAGTAATCCCCCGTTAAGGAATGAATTTTGGATATCAACTATTCTATATCCTTCCCCAGAGCATCTCCAGCGTTCAACGGTTATTGATTCGCCATACAAACTTTCAACCCCTTTTTCACCCCTTCTAGGGTTGATTTACGGTTTGAAAACTATCCTATGTCGTTTCCGGGACTCAAATTATCTACATACTAATTTTCATTTTAATCGGTAAAGCGGTTATAAATTCTCCATACAAGTCTCAACCCGGTTTTCACCCCCTCCAGGGTTGATTTTCGTGATGAGAACTATCCTATGCTTTCCTAGGACTCAAACTATCTCTATACAAAATTTCATCAAAATCCGTTCAGTCGTTTTCACGTGATGCGCGGTCAAATAAACAGACAAACAGACAAAAATTCTAAAAACTGTTGGAACGTGTTCTGTTATCAATTCTAAGTATCCCCAGCCAACTTTTTTTCGAATATCTTCCATGTATAGACTTTCGACCCTCTTCAGCTTTATTATATGTACTAGCTTTTGTCCGCGACTTCGTCTGCGTGGAATTAGTAATCCCCCGTTAAGGAATGAATTCTGGATATCAACTATTCTATATCCTTCCCCACAGCATCTCCAGCGTTCAACGGTTATTGATTCGCCATTCAAACTTTCAACCCCTTTTTCACCCCTTCTAGGGCTGATTTTCGGGATGAAAACTATCCTATGTCGTTTCCCGGGACTCAAGTTATCTACATACTAATTTTCATCTTAATCGATTCAGCGGTTAAAAATTCTCCATACAAACTTTCAACCCCCTTTTCACCCCCTCCAGAGTTGATTTTCGGGATGAAAACTATCTCTATACAAAATTCCATCAAAATCCGTTAAGCCGTTTTCACGTCAAATAAACAGACAAACAGATAAACAGACAAAAATTCTAAAAACTATTGGAACCTGTTCTGTTATCGATTCTAAGTATCCCCAGCCAACTTTTTTTCGAATATCTTCCATGTACAGACTTTCGACCCTCTTCAGCTTTATTATATGTATATATATATATATATATATATATATGTTAGCCTCTATACGTCCCACTGCTGGGCACAGGCCTCCTCTCATGCACGAGAGGGATCAGGCTATAGTCCCCACGCTGGCCCAATGCGGGTTGGGAACTTCACATACACCTTTTAATTATATGTATAGAAGATAGATATAGATAGATAGATAGATAGATGCTATTATTTGTTAATAGGGGCACCTGGTCCGCGTGGAGCCAGAGGAGAGTCGGGTAACCGTGGTCCAGACGGTTTGCGAGGCCTGGAAGGTTTACCTGGGCCCCGAGGAATCATGGGCGAAAAAGGAAAAGACGGGAGGGACGGACTGAAAGGCAGCAAGGGAGCCGACGGGCCGCCCGGAGCCAGAGGACGAAGGGGGTTCCGTGGAGAGCCAGGTGTACTACAGTACGAGGCTCATCCTCTCACTAAAGCTGATGTCGGTCCCCCGGGTGATCCAGGTATTACGAAATTACAAACATACTAAGTGTCGATTGCACCAAACCGTCTGTCATTGTAAAAACGCTCGCAAAATTTTATTGTATGAATATTTTATTTTCATAGTATCTACTCGTAGCCTGCAGGGTGACGCTGATAAGTCCGTCAAAAGTGATTGGTGCAACTAGCCCTAAGTATATTTGTTGTTTGTCAAATAGATGAATCTACCTAATGATTTTTGTCTCAACACCTATCAAGTCTGACGAAGCTTCAATGTATAAACCTTTATTGTATATTATAGGATTTATCGGCGAACCTGGAATCCCTGGCGACCAAGGCATGCCCGGATTCACCGGTTTCCCGGGTCCAATAGGCTTAAAGGGCCAGAGTGGTGATATGGGTCAGCCTGGCCCTCGTGGACGAGACGGTCTTAATGGCAGTGACGGTTTGCCTGGCCGTCGTGGGATGGATGCAAATGCATACTACATGCAATTTCTGCAGGGACAAAAGGGAGAACCAGGCCTCAAGTAATTAATATTGTTTTATCTTTAGCTTTTCGGTCAAATAAAATAGATGTGGAAAATATAGACACGTTCACAAGATATGCACGTGAATGTGTCTATAATTATTTTCATTAATCAGGGTCACAATTAATGCTAAAAGTCACAATTTCGTTGTTTGCCAATAATAACAATCATATTTGTTAGAAAAAGATGTAGGGTGTATTGGGGTAATTTTGATAGGAAAAAAGTGGCGGGTAATTCCGAAACTTGACTCTTATTACAGGGGGATACGAGATAATTGAATGAATTTCGGAATTAGGTACCCGCCTTTCGAAATTACCCCAACTCAGGGTGAGTAGCTTTATTAGTAGCGCGACCGACATTTGGCTTTGATTAGTAAATGGGCGCTTTTATGCTTTACACCGTGAACGTCCACGGCATGGTACTGCATGGCAACTTTTATGGTTTCATTTATAAATAGATCACAGCAGGCTATAGACTCCATATTTGACCCACCGCCACTGCTATAGGCCCTAAAGCAAAATCACAAATATCTCCAATCCTGCTGTCACTTGGTAGGGTGCTCATAAGGCTGGCTGCGTTACCTCGCTGATTGGCAATTCCAATACGCAGACCGAGGAACGTGCCAGCCCCATGGTCACCGGTAGCATATATGACAGAAATAAATACGTGTTTTTACATACTTATGTATTCATCCAAATATTTTAGAGGTCTACCCGGTATGCCTGGAGACGACGGCCTAGTCGGAGAACATGGCGACGCCATTGGAAACGACTATAATAAGAAGGGGGATAAAGGTTTCACGGGACCACCAGGATACCCAGGTATGCAATGATATGTGTAATTTACTGGACACACAATAGATTGCCGTACTCCTCGTCCACTTGTCAGAGATCAACTATCCAAATCATGAACTCGTTCCAACTGTCAGACTTTGATCTTTAAAAAAGAATATGGTTTATAATAGTTATAATAGATGAAGGTAGAATAGAAAGTCATACGTAATGTGTAACGGAACGGCAATCCGTTACAAAACTTACAGGTTACTGTGAGAGATTCTAATATTTAATTTTAATTATTTTGCAGGAGAACCTGGTCGAAAAGGAGAACAGGGTACAGCAGGTTTCGATGGATACCCTGGACAAAAAGGCGACCAAGGTATCCCTGGAATAAGCCAACGCGGTGAAAAAGGCATAAAAGGAATAGGAGGGGAAAAGGGCGACTGGGGCCCTTACGGAGAACCCGGCATACCCGGGCTGCGAGGAGATGATGGTTTCCCAGGAACCCCCGGACTAAAAGGATTCCGCGGTGACGCAGGTCCTCCAAATCTACCTGGGGAACCTGGAATTCCCGGGAGACAAGGCATCATTGGTGATCAAGGAGAACCTGGTTATATAGGTCTACCTGGTCGTCCTGGTCAAATGGGGTTGAAAGGAGAACAAGGACTTCCTGGAGATCCTGGTCTAAGAGGACCAATGGGACAACGGGTAAGTGCTGTCTATTCATGTTCATTCTTTAGAACACTACTTACAGTCAAGTAACACAATACATGCCAATATTGATGACCTAAGACTTTCCGCGCTAAATCAATTATTGAATCTAAATATTAGTCTGTGTATGTAATTGAACAATTAGTCAAGTACTTGTATTAAATAAATATGTAATTTAACAGGGTCGTAAGGGAATGGAGGGTGTCATCGTTCGGGGCGCACCAGGTATACCTGGCCGTAATGGTCTTAAGGGGTTGCCCGGGTTTGCGGGAACACCTGGTCTTCCAGGTGAAAATGGGCTGCCGGGTATTAATGGTCCGAACGGCAAAAGAGGAGAACCTGGCAAAAAAGGTTTTCGTGGTCTAACGGGTTCACCCGGAAAGGGGGGAGTAGTGGGCTTTCCAGGCTTAAAGGGAAAACCGGGTATTGCGGGAGAAAATGGAGATCCTGGCGATGATGGCCTGCCCGGGGAAGTGGGTACACCAGGCAGACAGGGTATGCAAGGGCAGAGAGGTATTAAAGGAGAAAAGGGAAATTCTGGATATATGGGTCGAACGGGATTAGAGGGTCCAAAAGGATTTAAAGGAGATAAAGGAGATTATGGCTTAGCGGGACCGAAGGGAGAACCTGGTGAAAGTAGTTTTAGTGGAATGAAGGGAAATATGGGAGACGAAGGAACGATGGGCTACCCCGGTGAGCCAGGCTTAGATGGATTAATAGGTATTAAAGGTGACGCAGGAGATGACGGTATTGTTTACAACGGAGGCCCTGGTATTAAAGGCGAAAAGGGAAACCCTGGACGATATGGTCCAACTGGAGAACGTGGCCGTAAAGGAGTATCCGGAGAATATGGTTTGAAAGGGCAACGTGGTGAATCTGGAGACAAAGGGTTCACTGGGCAACCTGGCATACCGGGAACAAATGGTCTAGATGGCCTGAAAGGAGTCCAAGGCTCTATAGGTTTTCCTGGTTTTAATGGAGGGAAAGGCGAAAAAGGCTTCCGTGGGAGACCAGGAAGACCTGGAAATCCTGGCTTAGACGGTTTACCCGGTTTACAAGGCTTAACAGGCGAGAGAGGACTACCAGGCACGCCTGGAGAAAGAGGTGAACCGGGATTAATTAGTTATGGGCACGGCACCAAAGGAGAGATAGGAGATTTAGGGTTTGACGGAATCGTAGGAAATCCCGGAGAAATAGGTGCACCCGGATATCCTGGGCGACCAGGCATGAAAGGTGAACGTGGAGATATGGGTTATCGAGGTCAGGAAGGTAATCAAGGTCTACCAGGTCGGAAAGGTGAGACTGGCGACCAAGGGCCTCCGGGTACGACAGGTGAACATGGCTCGAATGCCGAAAGTGGAGACCGCGGTCAACCAGGTATCGATGGCCTTGACGGATGGTTTGGAGCAATGGGTCAAAAGGGCGCTCCAGGAGAATATGGCCTAGATGGCCCGCCAGGTTTGCCAGGCGCTCCCGGCCTTGTCTTTCATGGTCCAACAGGAATACAGGGTGATCAAGGTGCAATAGGCAGCCGAGGGTTACCAGGAGCGCCTGGTGAAGTAGGAATTCCCGGTAGTTCAGGACTTCCAGGACCAAAAGGAGATAGAGGTGAAGCCGGATATGTAATAAATGTGAAAGGAATGCCAGGCGACGTTGGTAGGCCAGGTACTGAAGGACTTCCAGGAATAAAAGGTGACAGGGGATATGATGGCAGAAATGGCTATATTGGAAGTCGAGGTGCTACTGGTTTAAAAGGATTAGAGGGAGATGTGGGCCTTTCTGGTGAAAAGGGAAGAACGGGAATTAAAGGCATGAAAGGTGAGAGGGGTGAAGTTGTTGCAGCCTCCCAAATTTTGCCCGGAAAAAAAGGTGATATTGGTTCGCCGGGTATCGACGGTTATACAGGAGAACCTGGCAGACCAGGAGCACCTGGGAGAAGTGGGTACCAAGGCCGTAAAGGAGAAGCGGGAGACATTGGTTTTCAAGGATTCCCCGGTCTTCCTGGACAGCCGGGACTTCAAGGACAAAAGGGCATTCGCGGTTTCAGAGGCGAGGATGGTCACCGCGGGCAAGCAGGGATACCAGGTTTACCAGGTCCTCCGCCACCTGTTCCTAAATCAAGAGGGTACTTTTTTGCGGTACATTCACAAAGTAGTATGATTCCGCAGTGCCCATCCGGGTCTAATTCTATGTGGGAAGGATGGTCACTAATGCACATCGTAGCTAACGGCAAAGCAAATGGACAGGATCTTGGTATGTAAATATTTTTTCTGCTTATATTTTTCATTATCGAACGAGTGGAACGTAAGCGAAGCGAGTTTTTACAAACAACTTCTGGCTACTGGGACGTCTCGGCATTTCGATGGCTTTTTGAATTTGAGAGTTTGACGATAACTTGAGTAGCGTTTTCTTGATCTTTATGAAATTTGTTGAGGTTGTAGCAGAGACATATATAAAATGAGCAGGATCGATCAAGGGTCTTGTTATAAGTATGAGTCAGCTAGTTTGCAAGTCAATCGCGAGTTCTTAATTCGAGGCGGACTACTAATAAATAAATAAATAAATAAATAATTAAATAAATAAATATTAGGACAATCTTACACAAATCAACCACTAGTTAACTAACAATGATTTAATTAATGAACATGTTATTTTTAGGTGCACCGGGCAGTTGCTTGAGTAAATTCAGTACGATGCCTTATATGTTCTGCAACCTGAACAGTGTATGCAACTTTGCCGAACGAGAGGACTACAGTTATTGGCTGTCGACTAATGAAGCAATGCCAATGGACATGACTCCAATTCGAAACAGGGCCATCATACCTTTCATATCAAGGTAAGACTTTAAATATACTGCTGTCGCCTTCCATAATGTCATGTGCCTAAATAGATAGATAGATAGATAGATAATTTCTTTATTCATTCCCACAACATACATGGCTTAAACATCAACAGAAAGCAATTTACAAGAATAAGATTAAAAGGCATGCAACTTAAATAAATAATATAACTAACACGTCAACAGGAAGCCATGTGTCATGGCAGAGAATAGGCGCTAGCTCAGCATGATGATGCGGCAAGCCACATCGCTGGTATTCTGCCAGTACGTTACAATACAAATGGTCGTGCAACGCTTAAGAATAAGAAATTTTAAACTAAATACAACATTTTTTTTTAACAATAATATTATGCTAAAAGAGCGTGAAACGAGCGTACCTGTAATAGTGTGTTTTTGTGTATGTAGGTATGTGTGAGTGTATGTGTACGGGTGCCAGTTTTATTTTTATTTTTACTTAGGTGTGTAGAAGGTGTGTAGAAGGTTAAGGGAGTTTAAAGATTTAATTTTGTTGTTTTTGTTGGTTAAGAAGATGAACTCGATATTGGACTTTAAAGGAGGCTTTACTCTTCAGCTGACGAATTGGTGGTGGTATATTATTCCAACATTTAGTTGCGCGGTACCGAAAACTCCCTCTAAAAGCGGCGGACGTGTGCTCGGGGACCTGTAACACTATCGCACGTGAGGGTCTCATTTGGTGGTGGGCACTACTTTTCGTGAACCATATTGAGTTTCTTATAGAGATAAGATGGCTGCTTTGTTTTAATTGTATCAAAGAGTAGACAAGCAAACATGAGTTTTTGACGCGTGGCCATTTTTAATATACCCGCATTATTCAAGTATGGTGTAACGAAAGTACGAGGAGGGATCTTGAAGCAAAATCTGGCACAAGCATTCCGAAGTCTTTGTATAAGACGCCACGATCGCGCAAGAAGACAAGAACCATAGGCAGCAAGGCAGTAATTAAGTTTAGATAAAACCAGAGCTTCACAGAGTCTCACTCTTAGAGCCACAGTAAGAAAATTTTGAATATTATATAGTAGTACGGGCGGCGACCGTAGGATCTGCTACGTAACGTGATACAAAGATAAGCCCCATGGCACATGTTCATAAAAGTGGTGCAGAGTTTCAGAAAAATAGTAAAAAAAAATAGAATTGGCCGAAAGCACAAAAAAGTGCCACTTCCGGTTTAAAAAATGGATGGTATTTACCTACGGTATTTGATACTGAGATGATTATTGTGGCAACAAATAGTAAGTTGTATTTAGGTACAGAAAAACCCAGTCTGCCAGTTTCTGCATGGCCAGAAGTGCCCGGCAGACTGGTGCAAAAGTGACGTACATTTGGAGTCAAATTCGTTACTTTTAAACTAGTCTGCCGGGCACTTCCGGCCATACAGGAACTGGCAGACTGGGTTTTTCTATACCTAAAAATAAATTACTATTTATTGCCACAAGTGTCATCTTTGTATCCAATGACGTAGGTAAATACCATCCATTTTTTAAACAGGAAGTGGTACTTGTTTGTGCTTTCGGCAAATTCAAATTTTTTTACTATTTTTCTGGAACTCGGCACCACTTTTATGAACATGTGCCATAGCGCTTATCTTTGTATCACGTTACGTAGCAGATCCTACGGCCGCCGCCCGTACTATAGGACCTTTAAACGGTAAAAACAGTTTCGGACAACGTCTATCACATGTTTTTCAAAACGCAAATTGGTATCCAGCCAAAGTCCAAGATTTCTCGCCTCGTCGACGCGATCCAAATAGTAATTAGGATTGAATTTGTAAAATTAGATTTAATATTTAGGGTATCTGGGGGGTGATTTTTGAGATTCGAGCGCTCAAATCTGACATTTAAAACTCTGAATAAAACGAAGAAATGATGTTTTAATCATTTTAAACAAAAAAGAACCCACTTGACTTAGGATCCGCTATTCCACGAGGAAGTGGCCGAGTTGCTGTAAAAATAGTGAAATCACTATAGGTGTGCCTATAATAGTTGAAGAGTTCCCTCGATTTCTCCAGGATCCCATCATCAGACCCCGACTTGGTGACAATGGGACCAACTAGGGGTTATACTTGTTCGATTAAAAAAAAATTGAAAATCGGTTCACGATTCACGGAGATATCGAGTAACATAGGTACATACAAAAAATTAATAAAAATAATAATAATGATTTTAAAAAAATCAGTCGAATTGAGAACCTCCTCCTTTTTTGAAGTCGGTTAAAAATAACAGAGGTAGCAATATGAAATCATCATTATTTATACTATTAATTTCATGTGTAAATAATGGCAAAAAACTTTTGTGTGCGATTATATTCGAGCTTAAATTCTTTGAAGCTTGAATTCTTTGAAGAACTACGCATTATTGTATCTTTAATGTATAAGTATTACTGTTTTGAAAAAATAAGTCCCGCCGAGTTTCTTGCCGGTAATAAGTAATACTTCTCGGGTCAGAGGTGTAGGGTTAGAACCGGTGGTAGTTTCTTTTCTCTCTGACGTTCATAAGTGCATTGTAATGTGCCTAAATTGAAGAATAAATATCTTCTATCTTTTATCTTTTGAATTGACCGCTCGAAAGCCAAAAATCGGCCCCCTGTGCGTTAACATACCTTTATTTACATAGTTGAGTCAGATTTTCATAGGGGAGGTTTATCTTGGTATCCTGAAAGCATATTTTTTTAATCTGACAAAAATGTGGGTGGGTTCTCTTAATCTGACCAGGAGTTTGAGTTTTTATGATGCTTCAAGTCAAAAAGTTTTAACTTTGGACAAAAATGTAAAGAGACCTCCTTTGTGTAAAATAAAATTACCTTTTTTGTTTATTTAAACTTTTTTTTTTTGAAAATGTATCGTTCGCGACTTATATGCCGTAACGCGTTCTTACGAAGACGAAATGGCTCCTCCACACTTCCGGTCATGCGGAAACCGGCAGATTTTGTATTTTTAGTAAGTTTTAGATTATATTCTTCAAAATAAAAAAATAAAATATCGCGCTCGAGAATGCCGGATTAACGTTTTTTTTTTACAAGTTCGCGACCCTATAACTCGGCGGCGTCAAGGACTTATCGTCAGATTAGTTAAATTTAGTCTTTAAACACTAAAATCAACCCCCAATATCTTAATCTGATGCGCTCGAGTATTTCAGACTATCCATTTTTTTTTACTAATCTGATCGTCTATCCTAGGCGCGCGTCACTACATATAGAGCTAAATACTTTACAAGGTTGTTCTATTAGGTCTAAGGTATCTCTCATATCTTAAACTGCCACGCTCGAGTATTGCAGAAAATTCCCCTATTCGCCTCCCTAACTATATAGCTTATAATTATAACAGCCAGCGTCCGACCGGAGTTTCGGTTTCATGCAGTTTCGGCCAAAAATCGGACCAAGGTTCGGTTTGCAACCATAAGTCCTGTCACGACGTTTTGAACTGATAAAATAAATACCTATCTTTAAATTTAAACACGATTTGGAAGATTATGTTATATCCATTGCTTCAGGTGTCGAGTGTGTGAAGCACCAACGAGGGCTATTGCCTTACACAGTCAAACTACAAGAGCGCCGACCTGTCCTAACGGCTGGGAAGAACTGTGGCAAGGATACAGTTTCTTGATGGTAAATACACTAAACTATTTACTTCTGTAATCACAATTTTATTGTGGCACAGGACTTTTCACAATTTTTACCTGTAGTACACCATCATCACTCATCAGCAAATCGAATGGGAAATGTATAATTCTTGCTTCCGTCATAGTATACTTAACTATGGAGAAAGAGATTTATTTAAGTAGATCAGTACCCTATCATTAATATATGTTTTTTGTTTACACTGAAAAGCACGTGAATAAATACACTGCTTGTTTGACACAAGGTGAGATGAACTGGATAAGATGTGCGATTGTAATTAGTAGGTACCAGATTTTGCCTTTCTTCAAATCTCTACAAACGAGTTACACGCACAGATGGTCAAGTATAACTTAAACTCCGATTTAATTTAACTCGCCTGCGAATAACCCAACTTATTAGGGGAGGTGCTTAAACTGCCAGTAACAGAGGGGGTTATTATAAATTACGACCATGCCCTCAATTTACTAAATTCGTTAATACTTATCTAAACATAGGTAGGGGATATTGATTCATACATTTATCAAGTGATTTCCGAGCCTTCCGATTATCCAATGGTACAACAGCTCTTCTTTACCTTCAAATTATAAATAAAAATACGCCAAAGAGACAAAGAATCAAACTTAGGTAAATTTAAGTACATATATTAGTTTCCATTGATTTAGATTTAGATAAACAATTCTGTTAAATATCAAAATTTGGTGTTTTTTCCAAGAAATTTGAAACTTCATACATAACTGCTTTTGGTAAAAAAAATATAATAATATTCGCATTCACGTTATGATTTCCGTTGGTTATGATTAGTATTGAAATATCCCATCAAATAGTATTAATTCTATTCAGATCGCACGAAAACAGCCGAAACAGTTAGAAAATTTCGGAACAGCCCTCGTACCTAGTTACCTACCCAGCTAGTCCAATAACGTATGCGGAATGAAATCTGCACAACTTTCAATTTCATATAAAATAAATATAACATAGTTATTTTTATAATCTTTCGTGTTATGTAGAAATGTATTTAATCATATTAAATGCCAGAGTGAGTTTACTCCAATGCGAGGTTTCAAACGAAAGTTGTGGTACTTTATGTCCATCGCTGTCGAAAACAACAATGTAAGGATTTTTTAACATCTAAATTTATCTTCCATCGGATAACTTTTTAAGGAAGCTTCGTATACTCGACATTTTTCACATTCTTGTATTGTAAGTAAGATTATTGGTGTTATCTAAATAATAGTTACCTTAGCACGACTTTCCATTTTAAACAACATATTATTAGTCATTCAAAAATCCAAAAATGCAAAAACACCTGTTTTTTACATTTTTTGACCAAACGACGGGGCCCTATTTTCAGTTATTTATTTTTATTTTTGGTGACGATGGGCGTAACTTTTCTTAATTGTTAACCGATGCCCATATCTTCAAAATATTTTAACACAGTTTTACTGCCACATTTGAATGCCTTCCTGAGTTCTCTGTAAGACTTTGTGACTCAGCGGGCCGTCATTGTCTTTAATCGATCTGTGCTGCTGGCCGTCCCGTGCTCGGCCCTATCCCCAATTCGCTATACCTACACCCAGTCAATGAAGATGAAGTGGCCAAAATAATACACAACTTAAAAAATAAACTTAGCTCTGGTCACGATGAACTCCCTCCCGTATTGATAAAAAAATGTGCTGATGAAATTACTCAACCTCTAACCTTTTTAATAAACCAGTCTTTTACTGAGGGCGAATTTCCAGATTCCTTAAAACTGTCTATTATAAAACCGATATATAAGAAAGGACAACACACCGATTGCAACAACTATCGTCCAATTGCACTTCTACCCACCTTTTCCAAAATTATCGAAACAGCCATGTCATCACGCCTATACGCATTTCTAGAAAAATACGAAATATTTAGTAGTTGCCAAAACGGATTCAGAAAGAAACATTCCACAACCCTAGCAGTGTATAAATATGTTAACCAAATATTAGAAATAATTAATAATAGACAGTATGCTGTGGGAGCCTTATTAGATATGAGTAAGGCGTATGATAGGGTCTCTCATAATATTCTTCTAAATAAGCTGCAAGGTGTCGGTGTACGAGGAATCGCAAATAAGTGGTTCACATCGTACCTTAATAATCGCGTACAATACGTAGAAGTCGAACACTATGATAAAATAACAGGGAACATCATTAATGTCAGATCAAAAAGAGCAAACGTTGAAAGATCCATACCCCAAGGAAGTGTGTTAGGTTGTTTATTATTCATAGTCTATATAAATGATTTACCAAAAATTATTAATTCACCAAGCGTTTTGTTTGCTGATGATATATCTGTTGTCTTTCCGTGCCCAAACGAAAGTCATACAAAGCAATATCTTGACAATATCCTTTTAAAATTAGAAGCCTGGCTAACTGACCACAATCTTGAAATAAATTATAATAAAACAAAACTAATGCAGTTCAGACCGTATCAGAAACAACCCCTAAATATCGATTATTCATTTAAAAATATTAAGTTAGAGACCGTAGACACCTTTACATTATTAGGAGTAAACATAGACTCGAATATGAATTGGAAAGACCAGATACAAAAGTTAATTAATAGATTATCCAGATTCACATATGCTTTGTATGAATTAAAGAAAACAACAGACTTAAAAACTGCCATGTCAGCCTACTATGCTTATGCCCACTCCTTGTTCAGATACGGCATATTGCTTTGGGGTAACAGCACAAACGTAAATAATTTATTTATTGTTCAAAAAAAATGTACCCGAACTCTTGCAAATATTAAACCAATGCAAAGTTGTCGTACTCACTTTAAAGATCTCGGAATCTTGACACTTGCGTGTTTATACATCTTTGAAATTTGCAAGTTTACAAGAACATACAGCCACTTTTTCTTGCAAGCTAAAGACCGACACACAAAGCCACTAAACCTGCGTCACAATAACAATCTTGCTTTATGTACCTCCAGTTTAACATTATATCATTCCGGTCCCCATATGATGTGCATAAAAATATACAACAAAATACCTCAAACCATTAAATGTATAGAGAAATCCAAAATGTATGAAGCTACCTTACATAAGTATTTATTGGAAAAGAGTTATTATACACTGCAGGAGTTTTTCGATGATACTACTTGAATTTAAACAAATAGAAATATTATGTTATTAAACAAGTTCCTAATATTGTATAAGATAGACTTACTTAGTTGTAAGCTTTAGGTACTTATTAGCTTTGCTATGTACACATTGCTGTGCCCTTACAGGGTTCGTATTACTGTATTGTAATATGTTTGCAATAAACGTTTTGAGTTTGAGTTTGAGTTTGATCTCTCTCAGCAAACTGGCAAATGCAGGAAAGTTTACCTGAACCAGAGGCTTTCTTGTGGCAATTTTTGTAAAGCAAAACAACGCAAAAATATTGTAAATAGTCCTTTAGCTCTATCTATCCCATTTCCACAAAATTTTCCACAGTCTTCGCTTTCAGCCATAGGGAATTAATACTGTAGAAATTACATACTGTTTCGCGACGTTGTTCTCCTCGATTAACCATAATTTTATGATAAAAAATCTAATGCCCATGAAAATTACGAGCTTAATTTACAGATGTATAAGCTTTCAATTGGCATTTGTATATAATTTCAATTTGTTTATTTACTTAATTTTTACGTCTTCAAAACTATGTGCAGATTTCATTCCGCATACGTTATATCAATATCACTCATCGTTTTAGGCATTTATCTGATATTAACATACTATTTGTCCCTCAGCACACAGCGGGAACCGATGCAGCTGGTCAAAATATGGTTTCCCCTGGGTCTTGTATGCGGGAATTCCGTGTCCGACCCTCTATAGAGTGCAACGGCTTGGGTCGGTGCAACTATTTCGCCATGGGAATAGGCTTCTGGCTTTCTACTATTGACGACAACAAGATGTTTGAAAAACCAGAACAAAAAACGCTTAAAGCTGACCATATAAGCCACATCAGCAGGTATGTACCTCATTGTCAACGACACCTATGTAGGTATATCACTATTGTTCGGCCACTCTCATGACAGCTTCGTGACGGGATACGCAAACACGTAAAATTGAGGTGTATTTGTGTAAGTTTTGTGGTGAAATGGGAGAGTGGTTCTGACATAACCTGAAGGGACATATGTGAGTCACATATGTCCCTTCAGGTTGCGTCACATAATGTGACATTTTTACATCATTGTCGGTTGTTAATAGAGTTTATTTCTAAATTAACTAGTAGTCCGCCTCGAACTGAGAACTCGCGATTTACTTGCAAACGAGTTGACCAATATAACAAGACCCTTCGGAGGATTTTTATTCCCCTTCTAGCTCCATGATCACTTGATCGATCCTGTTCATATACGAACTTAATCTCTGCTACAGCCCCAAGAAATTTCATAAAGATCAGAAAAACGTTACTAAAGTTATCGTCGGACAAACTATCGAAATCAAAAAGCCATCCAAATGCCGAGACGTCCCAGTAGCCAGAGGTGACAGTTCGGTCTCGAGTTGTTTGTAAGAACTCGCTTCGCTTACGCTCCGCGAGTTCGACTAGTAGTCCGCCTCGAACTGAGAACTCGCGATTTACTTGCAAACGAGTTGACCAATATAACAAGACCCTAAGGAGGATTTTTTTTCTCCTTCTCGCTCCATAACCACTTGATCGATCCTGCTCATAGAAGAACTTACAAATTTTATGTATCTCTGCTATAGCCCCAAGAAATTTCATAAAGTTCAGAAAAACGTTACTAAAGTTATCGTCGGAAAAACTATGTAAATCAGAAAGCCATCCAAATGCCGAGACGTCCCAGTAACCAGGTGACAGTTGGGTCTGAAGTTGTTTATAAGAACGATCTTCGCTTACGCTCCGCTCGTTCGATTATTACGGCAGTAATGCCTTATTGACAACCGACAATGATGTACCTTTTACTTGAAAATGGCACATATGTGGTCAGTTTTGAATTGAAGATAATTGTTTTCTCTTGTATATCAAAATTAGGTATATATAGGGGTATAAATTGAGGGGATATTTTTAACCAGTTTTAGGGCAGCTACAGAGACAAAAGTTTTTAATTTAGGTGTGTTAGAACCGTTTTAAATATTATTTAGAAACGAAGACAAGTTTACTTGAAGTACTACTTGTTTTTTTATTATTTAAAAACTAAATAATCTTGTAATTTCAGATGTTCCGTCTGTATGAGACGTTGGCCCGCGTCTAGCCAACAACAGGGCGACTTAAGGGCCGTTCCCAACGCCGTGGTGAGGCAGAGCCCGAGGTACCCGCCGTTCGGACAGCGGCCCGGGTACCCCTACGCAGGAAACCGCAGACGCGTCGCCGGGTGGAGGAACCGGCGTCGCCAGAATCACCCGGGCACGTAATCGAACGATCCTCCTAGGAATTTAATATAGAAATCGTAATTTCCAAAAGGCACTCATACCGATCATTTGGCTCGGGAAAACAGTGTAGGTCCGCTAAGTACAGTATCAATGATAGGACAGCATTATTTGAAAGTTAGATACATGCGTAATATTAGCATATGTGACGAGATACTTAACTGTGTTACGTATTTTACTCATACCAAAGTTATACTGTAATATTTTCTGAATACTAAGAGGTTTAGCAAATTTTATCTTAACTTTTATACATTCAGGGGATGATAGTATAAAATACTATCAGTTCGCGACATAGTGTGAAATACTGAGTTGCCGTTCAACTCACTAATAGGTACCTAGGTGTCTAGTAATTATAATTTAATTGTAAGTAACAATTAACTTAAAATATCACTGCCTTATTTAGAGCAATAATTTAATTTAAGTTATTATTTTGCTAATAGATATTCATATTCAATAAACTGGCAATGGAATGTAAAATATATTGTGGAAACTATTATTTTTATAAATACTTATACTTTTTTTATGTATAGTAATACTTCTACGGGAAATTAAAGTGTATTATCATCTAAAAATTCTAAAGTAACTAAGTAGGTTTATTACAGTAGCCTTAAGAAAGAATGACTTCCTGTATAGTAGGTGTACCTTGACTGTAGTCAACGCCAAAAATATATACACATTTTTGCTCCTTACCCCCACTGTAATATGGTTCAAAATTGTATACATATATACCTTTGGCGTTGACCGTACAAGTTTTTGCGTGCATACCTTCTGAGCAAATCCCTCTGCGTACACATACCTATCAAATAGGTATATTTATTACATACATACCTACATTACTAGAACTCCCTGCTATCCCCTAGTTAAGTTAATCCTACTTAGTTAACTTTCCGCAAATCAAACTTTCTTTTTAAGAATGATGTTTTGTAAATATAATATAATACTGAGAATATAATATTACTTATGTATTTCAGGTGAATGCCTATTACAATAAAACACAGTAATAATCAAAATATTTTATTTTTAAATACCGTATATTACCTACGTAATTTTGCTTATAAATGCTGAAACCTGGAACCTGTTCCATTTTTATGTCCGAGCGTAAAAAATAATACGAAATCTATACCTAATCTATTTGCTTAGAGACAGAATCTAAATGTTTTAATTTATGGTCGTCAAGATTAGGTCTTGCTTCATATGTGCAAATGGTGACGCCGTGCCTGTGGCCCGGAGTCCACTCCCCCTTTAAGCCGATATAATAAATCTTCGTGTTGTCAGCACCGAAGTTACTCGGAAAGTGCATGGTCAAGTGGGTCACCGAAGAAAACGTGACAATCCTGTAACAATACCAAATTACCTGTATAGAATTATTGAATGCACTGTTTTTTGTGTATTAGTAAATGTAATGCGAAATTAATTTCTTACTGTCGATTTTACAATGGAGTATTGTTACTTGCATCATTAAGTATATTCGACCTTATTCCGAAGGGGTAAGGTGCAAAGTGGCCTCGGCTGTACATTACGGTGCCTTGATAGGTGTTCGTAGAAAGTTGTTTAGTTGGTATGTAACAATTGACTAATTGAAATTTATGAGGTACAAAATAGGTACATGAAAAAAAAACTTGAATACACTATGTAAATAACCTAAAATTAACAATTTGCGCGCGAGTCCCACTTCAACTTGGCATATCACATCAAATCAACACAGTATTTTTTTTCTATTAGCCCAGTCTACTACTCTTTAAAATCTTACATAAGTAGGTACCTACTCACCTGTACATGATATCTTCATAGATCACATTCACACCAGAGGTTCAAGTTGTCAAGTCACATGAAAGTAGTTTTTTCATGTTTTGTAACATGTTTAGTAAATTGGTGGAAAAAAGCTCAACCAACTCAGTGTAGATATGGATATGGAACATGAATTTACACAAAGTACCTATGTCTCCTCACTCCTCAGTTTTTTAAAACAAATGATTATACCTACTGCTTACTTTTATAGTATTAAGTGATTAAAATAAATACTAAGTACAGTAAGTAAGTACAGACTTGCAGGACGTAAAAGAGTATTGGGTTCCAGCCTCTCGCTATATTCTGATCAAGAGCTAATACCAGTACAATACTTTTTAATCTAGTATGTTTTTTTTATGGTACTTATATGTAAAGTCAATTTGGCAAGGTCCAAAATCCAATAAATGTGCTGCTATTTAACACGATATTTGCGAGTGGTACATACTTGTTGTTGTGTGACTGTGTGCTGTGTGTATAATGAGGATGTACTCTCAAAAATATACGCAGATGGTGTTGCAATTGCAAAAAAAAAATCTTGTTTGTTATGGTTTGAAAATGTCAAATCGATTACTCTCTATTCTATGGTACAGAGTTCGGCATTCATAGGAGTTGGAGGAAGCAATTAAAAGCATGCAGTGCTGACATGCCTTTTGCTAATTGGTGCTTTTGACAGATCTGAAGCACTTTGATATGAACTTGAAATAAAAATCTAATTAAAAATATCACTTACTTGGGAGCATATTCCAATACACCTTCACTGTCTCTATGAAGTTCAAATACTTGATCAGGTTCCAAGGTCACATCATCAAAGGTCATGTTTGGTTTGTTTTTATACCTGCAAACATTATTTATTGTATCACTTGAAAAATCTGAGAGCAGTCAATGTAGCAATCAATTACTAATGATGATCTCTTGTAAACCAATTTAGGTCTTTTTAAGTTATTATAATGCATACCCTAACCGCTTGAACACCAAGCATCGGACGAAAAAATCGTGCCCTCAGTGCCAGTGCACGTGAGCGCGCAAGGCAAACCGGTCATATTTTGGACTTTATATCACATCCTGGGGCTGACGGCACGACTTTCCGTGCGCGTGATATGACGGCTTTGGCGGTCAAAGGTTTAATTAATGTAACCTATTATAAAGATATATTCTATCTGCTTTTCATGGGTACCTTTGGTACTTACAGTCTCAGTTTAGACGGGTGTGCATCTGAATTCTCTGATGCAACTTTGATGCCTTTAAGCTTAACATTTCCTGTGAAGGGGATGTTGAAGAGAAGTTCTTCATCTGCGTCACTCTCCACAAACTGAAAATTAATAACATCACTTTCACTATACTTATTAAGTTAGGCATCATATGTGTGAAAGAATGAAGTGTCTATGTGTACTAGCAAGTATTTGGACTTACAATACAGTTGAAAACTTTTATTATAACCACAATAAATATCGGATGTAACATCCAGTAAATATTGAAAAAACTTTATATTAAAATAACACCAGTCATTACAAAATATTGGAATTAATGACAAAATATGGTGGTCTATTTGATGTCTTTATTAAAGGTTTCGACTGTAGTTGCTAAAACCGAATGAGTTATCACCTCATGTAGCGGGCCATTGAGTCATGATCTGGCCTTCGGGTGCGAAATTGGCATATATTAATTGCAACTGGGGAATGTTAGTTGTAAATTTGAAAAAAATATGAAAGAATTGTGTAAGCGGCATTATACTCACATGCCTTCTATTAGGAATCTTATAGATTTATCATGGTGAGGAACCCTGACACGAAAGAAGAATACTCACATGAGTAGTATCAAGGCGGCTTTCCCATGGCTTAAAGACTGTTCTACCTGATCCTTCCACGGTCTCATTCAAACACTGTAAGTTCTCCTTATCAATTTTTTCATACAGATTATATTGAATACCCAATTCCTCTGAACTTGAGTGGTCGTGATCCTGGCATCCATTATGACAATGGTTATGAGACATTTGAAGATTTATTAACTTGTTTGTTTTTATTATTATAATTATTTAACTTTAAATCAAAGTAAATATAGTTTAGTCACGATCCGGTAACATAAAACAAAATGTCACTTTTGTTTTGACAATTGACATTAATGACATTGAGGGTCGGTCTCGGGTCTCGGCAGGGGGGGTACAACTCAAAGTAAGGGTCGCCACCTCAAAGCAAGCATTAACTAGAGACCGCACACGTGTACCCCCGTATGGGATAGATATATAGATGCCCATAATCACTTCTACAGCATAAAACAGAACAATTTACCAATCTTTTCCTTAGCCGACACAACTTTCTAGGAAAACTAACAGCTTTTCTCGTAGCAATCACAGAAATTCTTGAAGAAATCGCGCATTATATCTGTTTGTTACCCTCCACTGCTAGAGGTAACGCGTGGAGGGTAATAGAAACTATGACAAGGACCAACGATAATAGCACCTCTCTGCCGTATCTATTGAAAGTGTAATAAGACCATCCCGTTCTATCTTGGTATTATTAGTTCCGTGTCAGATCTATGGGTGGTATATCTATGGTCGCCACACACCTAGCGGTTTTCCTCGCGGAATTACCGGAAGTAGCGGAAATTCATAGACAAATTAAGCATTTTGTCTATGAATTTCCTCTACTTCCGGTAATTTGTCTATGGCTTCCATACAAAAAATCTGCTACCATAGACAAATTTCCGCTACCATAGACAAATTTCCGCTACTTCCGGTAATTCCGCGAGGAAAACCGCTAGGTGTGTGGCGACCCTAAATCTGTCAAAAAATTTGAGTTTGACACGACGTATCCGATACGTTTGCATAAGGGTCGCCACACACCTAGCGGTTTTCCTCGCGGAATTACCGGAAGTAGCGGAAATTTGTCTATGGTAGCGGAAATTTGTCTATGGTAGCAGATTTTTTGTATGGAAGCCATAGACAAATTACCGGAAGTAGCGGAAATTATATAACCTATGCGTATCGTAATATATATGTCGACGGCCGATCGTAACATCAAGCATATCGTGAAATTCCTAGGCATATCATGATTCATGAAACGTGAAAATCTTTGTTGATGACTAGTTCCCTGAGTCGACGGAGCCTCCTATTTCTGGGCATCTTGTTGTCTTTGTTGTACATGCTAGTATGCTACCGCATTTGTCTCCAAGTCTTTTTTTTCACTTCTTTCATAATAAAGAGTTTACTAACAAACAAACTTTTGCCACAATAACGAATCAAATTAATTTGAATCTGAATTCCTCCCTCGCCAGTTTAAATATAGTGAATGTCAAACATTACCCCTTACCCTTAATTATCCAAAAGGATATTATTATTATCTGTATATCTATTACAGTTACACAATTGCGGTATTGTTACATTTGTTACCCGACCGAAAGAGCCGTATGTTTTTCTTAGAGCTCACGGCGGACTATACCATATACTTCGGATATCTAATTAAATTTATTTGATGGCTACAATGGAAATAGAGATATTTTGTCTAAGAGAAATGTTTGAAACTATGTCACTGGTTGCAATTACTAATCAAAAGTGCATAAAGCTAGTACTAAGAAGCGGATTGCGTCATGCAAATTTAAACCAAGTGTTTGATGACAAACGCAAATTGATATTGTTATAACGCTTTAATAGGTCGAGATGTCTTAAATGTCATTCTATTTACAATCTAGTATCTACATATTGGCGATGATATTCTTTGCAAGTCAACAGTGCGCTAATTAAGGTACCGCAAGACTCTGAGCTGAGAGAGACTATTTGAATAATCCTCGAATATCAGACATATTATGTACTTATAAAACGTACAGCACAGCACATTCTCACTCAAACTTAAACATGCTCGGAATCAATAGTAAAAACAATTTCGCTAAGAGTATTTAATGCGACATACGGTCTTACTGAGTGAATATCTTCAGCGGCCATTCGATAGGTACCTAATTGAGAAAAAAAAAGATGAATGTTCAGAATATAATCTTAAGGACGCATAACGTTTAGGGTCATTTGGTCACGTGACAGCACATAAAGACGTATATGCGCAAGGCATTTAAATTATAACCATTTTTAAACAATTATCACGGAAGTGCTACTCTTGGCCGAATAGCGACTATTCGCTGCTGATTGTTGCTTTTGCGGTTCCAGCGATGTACTACATCATACCCTATATTTTAATTTCAATCACACAAGGTGACACACATTATTCATGATAAATGACAAAAGCTAGATCATTCATGACATCATTCAGTGTCCTTGCTGTAAAATCCATCTCAAGCCAACGCATTTAGCATGGTAAAGCAATTGAACTCAAACACAAGCTAACTATATTACGTAACAACTTTAAAAGATATACGAGTATGATGCTTTTATTGACTAAAACAAGACTATTGTCTTTATTGAACTGAGTAATACGTATTTCAATCTATTTTAATTTCCAGGCAGTATGCAATCAGACAGTTTGCCCGATCGACTGTTCCGGGATCAAAGGGGAGCTGGGGGACCCAGGCCCGCCGGGGCCTCCGGGATCCCAGGGCAACTACGGTGAAGACGGCCCCGAGGGTCGTCAGGGCCCTCCTGGAGAACTTGGCGAGAGAGGGGAGCCAGGAGATATAGGCGACAAAGGAGAGCGGGTTCGTATTGACATCGACGCGATTATAAATTATAACAACATTTAAAAAACAAAAAAAATACAGAAACAAGTCCAATGTCCATTAATAACATAAATTATTATTTATTTATTAAATTATTACTTTAATTTCAGGGCTCAGATGGACCATACGGACGAATGGGATTCCCTGGTAATGATGTAAGTACCTTTATTTAAGTTTTGATTAAATGATCCTATGCCATTAAACAAAATAAAATGAATGCTAACTTTAATTAAAAAAGAAGCATTACAAATCCATTATTAATAGGTATTTCCTATTAATTTTCGAACAGGGATCACAAGGACCAATTGGTATACAAGGAATACCGGGTTTAGACGGTTGTAGTGGTTTTGACGGCACTCCCGGGCCTCCAGGACCAATTGGTTACCCTGGAGAGAGAGGCCTACCTGGGTTCCCAGGAGACAAGGGTCCTCGAGGTATGGCGGGAGACGGAGGCGCCAACTCAAGAGGCACGAAAGGAGACAGAGGCGAGAAAGGATATCCTGGTTCATTAGGGGTACAAGGACCCAGAGGTTATGGTGGGGAACCTGGTATGCCCGGTGAAGAAGGTGAACAGGTACGTACAATTTATAACAGTTTATTCAAATGAACATATTTAAAATTTATTTTAAAATTTAAATGCAGTGATAATTTTAGATTTGAACTAGATCTACTTAAATGATTCAAATTACAGCACGAAATATATCACTCCATAAATATGTATAGTAAAAATATGGAGAATAATATGAAAATTATTTTAGTAAAAATTTATAGGTACTTACTGATTATCTTAAATAAGCGTTATATTACCATATCCAGGGGAAATTTTGAATATTGCCGCTGTCATCGCACGATTGGCCAGCAGGTTAATGGCGCGACCGATAATGTAGATGATGCTGCGTCAATTCCATATCTATTTCTGTTTATAATAGTACCTACTTACGTTTTAGGGACCATCGGGACCTAGAGGAGACCCAGGTGGCTGGGGCGCACCCGGTGAAGACACAGTAGGAATTAAAGGTGATAAAGGAAATGTCGGTTACGATGGTGAGCCTGGATCAAAGGGTACTGTTATATACGTCGATGAAGCACGAGATAATGCAACCATAATTTCCAAAGGATTTAAAGGGTACAGAGGAGAACCGGGAGATGGTGGAGATAAAGGTGGACGAGGAGAACCTGGAGCAAGAGGACTTAACGTAAGTATATATACTATTTCGACTAATTTATTAGGGTTCCGTAGTCAACTAGACATCCTTTTCCTTATAGTCCCAACATTTAGAAAGAATACTACAGCTGCTTTTAAGGTTGCATTGCATGGTTATAGGTAATCAGTATGTTAAGTAATTTTCTTTTTACTTATTTTATTCAGGGACCTTATGGAATACGCGGTTCGCAAGGTTACAAAGGTGTAGCAGGTGAAGAAGGAGCTAGAGGAAAACCTGGACATCGAGGTGCACCAGGTCCAGAAGGTTTAAAAGGAGACAAAGGGGCTCCCGGATATGCAGGTCGAGATGGAAATGACGGGCTACCTGGAGAGAAAGGAGAAGATGGACGACCAGGAAGCCCGGGAGAACAAGGATTTCAAGGACCTAAAGGAAGATTCGATGAGTCTTTTAGCGAGCCGTTAAAAAAGGGAGCACGGGGACCTCAGGGTCCTGTAGGTGAACCCGGATTTATGGGGTACCCTGGTTTAGATGGTGAACCTGGTCCACCTGGTATAGTAGGACCAACCGGGCCACCAGGTCCTCCAGGTTTTGCAGGTCGCGACGGTAATCCTGGAATATCACCTAAAGGTGAAACTGGCGACAGTGGCTACCCTGGCCCACAAGGACCTCGAGGCTTACCTGGTAACCCAGGTCAACAAGGAACACCCGGACCTAAGGGCTTCCAAGGCAATACAGTAAAGGGTGAGCCAGGTGAAGTTGGCTCGGCGGGGCTAGATGGTGTGCCTGGCAATCGAGGAGACATTGGAGACACTGGATTTAGAGGGCCGCCAGGATTTCCTGGAACGGGAGTTTACGGAGCCGGCCCCCCTGGAGAAACTGGAAGGCCCGGCCGACCTGGAGAAGTGGGCGTACCTGGTGAGCCTGGATTACCGGGATATTACGGGCCTAAAGGACAAAGGGGTGATGATTGCCCATTTTGCCCATCAGGTAAGAGTATTTTGACAACGTAATATGCACAAATCATGTACCTAATACGTCCTAATTACTGCGTGTCTTATTAGGTCTCTATTGTCTTGCTAGCCTGATTATTCCAATATGTGACCAGAATATTTGTAAATATGATCTTGGTATCTGGCTATCTGCCACACTTGGTGCAATATGTCAATTGACAATATCTAAGTTGAAAGAGCTGAAATTACAAGTACATACCAAATAAATGTAGATTAATCATCCTTATTTAGTATTATTTCCTTTTTAAACAATGGTGTGGACTTTTCTTGTTTGTATCTATGTACGCATACGCAAAAGGAATCGATTTGGTGCTTAAATTGCTAACTGCACTTTTCTTTGTACGATCCCTAACTGCTCAACAAGGGATAATGTTGAGTAGGTAGTTTTAGATTAGAAGTTCCTATGGTCACTCCATATCTCGGCTCCGTCATCAGGTCAGCTCTGTCATTGTAATATTGCATTGTCACGAGATAAAAATATGTGAGGAAAAATTCTGCTCAATCGGAAACCGCGAAGTAGGTCAAATTCAACTTGCAAGATTTGATTACAGACAAAGCAGGTTCTGAGCGGTGATTACACTTCCATATTTATTATTCTTCCAAGTTATATTTAAAACTAGCTTTTGCCCGCGACTTCGTCTGCGTGGAATTAGTAATCCCCCGTTAAGGAATGAATTTTGGATATCAACTATTCTATATCCTTCCCCAGAGCATCTCCAGCGTTCAACGGTTATTGATTCGCCATACAAACTTTCAACCCCTTTTTCACCCCTTCTAGGGTTGATTTACGGTTTGAAAACTATCCTATGTCGTTTCCGGGACTCAAATTATCTACATACTAATTTTCATTTTAATCGGTAAAGCGGTTATAAATTCTCCATACAAGTCTCAACCCGGTTTTCACCCCCTCCAGGGTTGATTTTCGTGATGAGAACTATCCTATGCTTTCCTAGGACTCAAACTATCTCTATACAAAATTTCATCAAAATCCGTTCAGTCGTTTTCACGTGATGCGCGGTCAAATAAACAGACAAACAGACAAAAATTCTAAAAACTGTTGGAACGTGTTCTGTTATCAATTCTAAGTATCCCCAGCCAACTTTTTTTCGAATATCTTCCATGTATAGACTTTCGACCCTCTTCAGCTTTATTATATGTACTAGCTTTTGTCCGCGACTTCGTCTGCGTGGAATTAGTAATCCCCCGTTAAGGAATGAATTCTGGATATCAACTATTCTATATCCTTCCCCACAGCATCTCCAGCGTTCAACGGTTATTGATTCGCCATTCAAACTTTCAACCCCTTTTTCACCCCTTCTAGGGCTGATTTTCGGGATGAAAACTATCCTATGTCGTTTCCCGGGACTCAAGTTATCTACATACTAATTTTCATCTTAATCGATTCAGCGGTTAAAAATTCTCCATACAAACTTTCAACCCCCTTTTCACCCCCTCCAGAGTTGATTTTCGGGATGAAAACTATCTCTATACAAAATTCCATCAAAATCCGTTAAGCCGTTTTCACGTCAAATAAACAGACAAACAGATAAACAGACAAAAATTCTAAAAACTATTGGAACCTGTTCTGTTATCGATTCTAAGTATCCCCAGCCAACTTTTTTTCGAATATCTTCCATGTACAGACTTTCGACCCTCTTCAGCTTTATTATATGTATATATATATATATATATATATATATATATATGTTAGCCTCTATACGTCCCACTGCTGGGCACAGGCCTCCTCTCATGCACGAGAGGGATCAGGCTATAGTCCCCACGCTGGCCCAATGCGGGTTGGGAACTTCACATACACCTTTTAATTATATGTATAGAAGATAGATATAGATAGATAGATAGATAGATGCTATTATTTGTTAATAGGGGCACCTGGTCCGCGTGGAGCCAGAGGAGAGTCGGGTAACCGTGGTCCAGACGGTTTGCGAGGCCTGGAAGGTTTACCTGGGCCCCGAGGAATCATGGGCGAAAAAGGAAAAGACGGGAGGGACGGACTGAAAGGCAGCAAGGGAGCCGACGGGCCGCCCGGAGCCAGAGGACGAAGGGGGTTCCGTGGAGAGCCAGGTGTACTACAGTACGAGGCTCATCCTCTCACTAAAGCTGATGTCGGTCCCCCGGGTGATCCAGGTATTACGAAATTACAAACATACTAAGTGTCGATTGCACCAAACCGTCTGTCATTGTAAAAACGCTCGCAAAATTTTATTGTATGAATATTTTATTTTCATAGTATCTACTCGTAGCCTGCAGGGTGACGCTGATAAGTCCGTCAAAAGTGATTGGTGCAACTAGCCCTAAGTATATTTGTTGTTTGTCAAATAGATGAATCTACCTAATGATTTTTGTCTCAACACCTATCAAGTCTGACGAAGCTTCAATGTATAAACCTTTATTGTATATTATAGGATTTATCGGCGAACCTGGAATCCCTGGCGACCAAGGCATGCCCGGATTCACCGGTTTCCCGGGTCCAATAGGCTTAAAGGGCCAGAGTGGTGATATGGGTCAGCCTGGCCCTCGTGGACGAGACGGTCTTAATGGCAGTGACGGTTTGCCTGGCCGTCGTGGGATGGATGCAAATGCATACTACATGCAATTTCTGCAGGGACAAAAGGGAGAACCAGGCCTCAAGTAATTAATATTGTTTTATCTTTAGCTTTTCGGTCAAATAAAATAGATGTGGAAAATATAGACACGTTCACAAGATATGCACGTGAATGTGTCTATAATTATTTTCATTAATCAGGGTCACAATTAATGCTAAAAGTCACAATTTCGTTGTTTGCCAATAATAACAATCATATTTGTTAGAAAAAGATGTAGGGTGTATTGGGGTAATTTTGATAGGAAAAAAGTGGCGGGTAATTCCGAAACTTGACTCTTATTACAGGGGGATACGAGATAATTGAATGAATTTCGGAATTAGGTACCCGCCTTTCGAAATTACCCCAACTCAGGGTGAGTAGCTTTATTAGTAGCGCGACCGACATTTGGCTTTGATTAGTAAATGGGCGCTTTTATGCTTTACACCGTGAACGTCCACGGCATGGTACTGCATGGCAACTTTTATGGTTTCATTTATAAATAGATCACAGCAGGCTATAGACTCCATATTTGACCCACCGCCACTGCTATAGGCCCTAAAGCAAAATCACAAATATCTCCAATCCTGCTGTCACTTGGTAGGGTGCTCATAAGGCTGGCTGCGTTACCTCGCTGATTGGCAATTCCAATACGCAGACCGAGGAACGTGCCAGCCCCATGGTCACCGGTAGCATATATGACAGAAATAAATACGTGTTTTTACATACTTATGTATTCATCCAAATATTTTAGAGGTCTACCCGGTATGCCTGGAGACGACGGCCTAGTCGGAGAACATGGCGACGCCATTGGAAACGACTATAATAAGAAGGGGGATAAAGGTTTCACGGGACCACCAGGATACCCAGGTATGCAATGATATGTGTAATTTACTGGACACACAATAGATTGCCGTACTCCTCGTCCACTTGTCAGAGATCAACTATCCAAATCATGAACTCGTTCCAACTGTCAGACTTTGATCTTTAAAAAAGAATATGGTTTATAATAGTTATAATAGATGAAGGTAGAATAGAAAGTCATACGTAATGTGTAACGGAACGGCAATCCGTTACAAAACTTACAGGTTACTGTGAGAGATTCTAATATTTAATTTTAATTATTTTGCAGGAGAACCTGGTCGAAAAGGAGAACAGGGTACAGCAGGTTTCGATGGATACCCTGGACAAAAAGGCGACCAAGGTATCCCTGGAATAAGCCAACGCGGTGAAAAAGGCATAAAAGGAATAGGAGGGGAAAAGGGCGACTGGGGCCCTTACGGAGAACCCGGCATACCCGGGCTGCGAGGAGATGATGGTTTCCCAGGAACCCCCGGACTAAAAGGATTCCGCGGTGACGCAGGTCCTCCAAATCTACCTGGGGAACCTGGAATTCCCGGGAGACAAGGCATCATTGGTGATCAAGGAGAACCTGGTTATATAGGTCTACCTGGTCGTCCTGGTCAAATGGGGTTGAAAGGAGAACAAGGACTTCCTGGAGATCCTGGTCTAAGAGGACCAATGGGACAACGGGTAAGTGCTGTCTATTCATGTTCATTCTTTAGAACACTACTTACAGTCAAGTAACACAATACATGCCAATATTGATGACCTAAGACTTTCCGCGCTAAATCAATTATTGAATCTAAATATTAGTCTGTGTATGTAATTGAACAATTAGTCAAGTACTTGTATTAAATAAATATGTAATTTAACAGGGTCGTAAGGGAATGGAGGGTGTCATCGTTCGGGGCGCACCAGGTATACCTGGCCGTAATGGTCTTAAGGGGTTGCCCGGGTTTGCGGGAACACCTGGTCTTCCAGGTGAAAATGGGCTGCCGGGTATTAATGGTCCGAACGGCAAAAGAGGAGAACCTGGCAAAAAAGGTTTTCGTGGTCTAACGGGTTCACCCGGAAAGGGGGGAGTAGTGGGCTTTCCAGGCTTAAAGGGAAAACCGGGTATTGCGGGAGAAAATGGAGATCCTGGCGATGATGGCCTGCCCGGGGAAGTGGGTACACCAGGCAGACAGGGTATGCAAGGGCAGAGAGGTATTAAAGGAGAAAAGGGAAATTCTGGATATATGGGTCGAACGGGATTAGAGGGTCCAAAAGGATTTAAAGGAGATAAAGGAGATTATGGCTTAGCGGGACCGAAGGGAGAACCTGGTGAAAGTAGTTTTAGTGGAATGAAGGGAAATATGGGAGACGAAGGAACGATGGGCTACCCCGGTGAGCCAGGCTTAGATGGATTAATAGGTATTAAAGGTGACGCAGGAGATGACGGTATTGTTTACAACGGAGGCCCTGGTATTAAAGGCGAAAAGGGAAACCCTGGACGATATGGTCCAACTGGAGAACGTGGCCGTAAAGGAGTATCCGGAGAATATGGTTTGAAAGGGCAACGTGGTGAATCTGGAGACAAAGGGTTCACTGGGCAACCTGGCATACCGGGAACAAATGGTCTAGATGGCCTGAAAGGAGTCCAAGGCTCTATAGGTTTTCCTGGTTTTAATGGAGGGAAAGGCGAAAAAGGCTTCCGTGGGAGACCAGGAAGACCTGGAAATCCTGGCTTAGACGGTTTACCCGGTTTACAAGGCTTAACAGGCGAGAGAGGACTACCAGGCACGCCTGGAGAAAGAGGTGAACCGGGATTAATTAGTTATGGGCACGGCACCAAAGGAGAGATAGGAGATTTAGGGTTTGACGGAATCGTAGGAAATCCCGGAGAAATAGGTGCACCCGGATATCCTGGGCGACCAGGCATGAAAGGTGAACGTGGAGATATGGGTTATCGAGGTCAGGAAGGTAATCAAGGTCTACCAGGTCGGAAAGGTGAGACTGGCGACCAAGGGCCTCCGGGTACGACAGGTGAACATGGCTCGAATGCCGAAAGTGGAGACCGCGGTCAACCAGGTATCGATGGCCTTGACGGATGGTTTGGAGCAATGGGTCAAAAGGGCGCTCCAGGAGAATATGGCCTAGATGGCCCGCCAGGTTTGCCAGGCGCTCCCGGCCTTGTCTTTCATGGTCCAACAGGAATACAGGGTGATCAAGGTGCAATAGGCAGCCGAGGGTTACCAGGAGCGCCTGGTGAAGTAGGAATTCCCGGTAGTTCAGGACTTCCAGGACCAAAAGGAGATAGAGGTGAAGCCGGATATGTAATAAATGTGAAAGGAATGCCAGGCGACGTTGGTAGGCCAGGTACTGAAGGACTTCCAGGAATAAAAGGTGACAGGGGATATGATGGCAGAAATGGCTATATTGGAAGTCGAGGTGCTACTGGTTTAAAAGGATTAGAGGGAGATGTGGGCCTTTCTGGTGAAAAGGGAAGAACGGGAATTAAAGGCATGAAAGGTGAGAGGGGTGAAGTTGTTGCAGCCTCCCAAATTTTGCCCGGAAAAAAAGGTGATATTGGTTCGCCGGGTATCGACGGTTATACAGGAGAACCTGGCAGACCAGGAGCACCTGGGAGAAGTGGGTACCAAGGCCGTAAAGGAGAAGCGGGAGACATTGGTTTTCAAGGATTCCCCGGTCTTCCTGGACAGCCGGGACTTCAAGGACAAAAGGGCATTCGCGGTTTCAGAGGCGAGGATGGTCACCGCGGGCAAGCAGGGATACCAGGTTTACCAGGTCCTCCGCCACCTGTTCCTAAATCAAGAGGGTACTTTTTTGCGGTACATTCACAAAGTAGTATGATTCCGCAGTGCCCATCCGGGTCTAATTCTATGTGGGAAGGATGGTCACTAATGCACATCGTAGCTAACGGCAAAGCAAATGGACAGGATCTTGGTATGTAAATATTTTTTCTGCTTATATTTTTCATTATCGAACGAGTGGAACGTAAGCGAAGCGAGTTTTTACAAACAACTTCTGGCTACTGGGACGTCTCGGCATTTCGATGGCTTTTTGAATTTGAGAGTTTGACGATAACTTGAGTAGCGTTTTCTTGATCTTTATGAAATTTGTTGAGGTTGTAGCAGAGACATATATAAAATGAGCAGGATCGATCAAGGGTCTTGTTATAAGTATGAGTCAGCTAGTTTGCAAGTCAATCGCGAGTTCTTAATTCGAGGCGGACTACTAATAAATAAATAAATAAATAAATAATTAAATAAATAAATATTAGGACAATCTTACACAAATCAACCACTAGTTAACTAACAATGATTTAATTAATGAACATGTTATTTTTAGGTGCACCGGGCAGTTGCTTGAGTAAATTCAGTACGATGCCTTATATGTTCTGCAACCTGAACAGTGTATGCAACTTTGCCGAACGAGAGGACTACAGTTATTGGCTGTCGACTAATGAAGCAATGCCAATGGACATGACTCCAATTCGAAACAGGGCCATCATACCTTTCATATCAAGGTAAGACTTTAAATATACTGCTGTCGCCTTCCATAATGTCATGTGCCTAAATAGATAGATAGATAGATAGATAATTTCTTTATTCATTCCCACAACATACATGGCTTAAACATCAACAGAAAGCAATTTACAAGAATAAGATTAAAAGGCATGCAACTTAAATAAATAATATAACTAACACGTCAACAGGAAGCCATGTGTCATGGCAGAGAATAGGCGCTAGCTCAGCATGATGATGCGGCAAGCCACATCGCTGGTATTCTGCCAGTACGTTACAATACAAATGGTCGTGCAACGCTTAAGAATAAGAAATTTTAAACTAAATACAACATTTTTTTTTAACAATAATATTATGCTAAAAGAGCGTGAAACGAGCGTACCTGTAATAGTGTGTTTTTGTGTATGTAGGTATGTGTGAGTGTATGTGTACGGGTGCCAGTTTTATTTTTATTTTTACTTAGGTGTGTAGAAGGTGTGTAGAAGGTTAAGGGAGTTTAAAGATTTAATTTTGTTGTTTTTGTTGGTTAAGAAGATGAACTCGATATTGGACTTTAAAGGAGGCTTTACTCTTCAGCTGACGAATTGGTGGTGGTATATTATTCCAACATTTAGTTGCGCGGTACCGAAAACTCCCTCTAAAAGCGGCGGACGTGTGCTCGGGGACCTGTAACACTATCGCACGTGAGGGTCTCATTTGGTGGTGGGCACTACTTTTCGTGAACCATATTGAGTTTCTTATAGAGATAAGATGGCTGCTTTGTTTTAATTGTATCAAAGAGTAGACAAGCAAACATGAGTTTTTGACGCGTGGCCATTTTTAATATACCCGCATTATTCAAGTATGGTGTAACGAAAGTACGAGGAGGGATCTTGAAGCAAAATCTGGCACAAGCATTCCGAAGTCTTTGTATAAGACGCCACGATCGCGCAAGAAGACAAGAACCATAGGCAGCAAGGCAGTAATTAAGTTTAGATAAAACCAGAGCTTCACAGAGTCTCACTCTTAGAGCCACAGTAAGAAAATTTTGAATATTATATAGTAGTACGGGCGGCGACCGTAGGATCTGCTACGTAACGTGATACAAAGATAAGCCCCATGGCACATGTTCATAAAAGTGGTGCAGAGTTTCAGAAAAATAGTAAAAAAAAATAGAATTGGCCGAAAGCACAAAAAAGTGCCACTTCCGGTTTAAAAAATGGATGGTATTTACCTACGGTATTTGATACTGAGATGATTATTGTGGCAACAAATAGTAAGTTGTATTTAGGTACAGAAAAACCCAGTCTGCCAGTTTCTGCATGGCCAGAAGTGCCCGGCAGACTGGTGCAAAAGTGACGTACATTTGGAGTCAAATTCGTTACTTTTAAACTAGTCTGCCGGGCACTTCCGGCCATACAGGAACTGGCAGACTGGGTTTTTCTATACCTAAAAATAAATTACTATTTATTGCCACAAGTGTCATCTTTGTATCCAATGACGTAGGTAAATACCATCCATTTTTTAAACAGGAAGTGGTACTTGTTTGTGCTTTCGGCAAATTCAAATTTTTTTACTATTTTTCTGGAACTCGGCACCACTTTTATGAACATGTGCCATAGCGCTTATCTTTGTATCACGTTACGTAGCAGATCCTACGGCCGCCGCCCGTACTATAGGACCTTTAAACGGTAAAAACAGTTTCGGACAACGTCTATCACATGTTTTTCAAAACGCAAATTGGTATCCAGCCAAAGTCCAAGATTTCTCGCCTCGTCGACGCGATCCAAATAGTAATTAGGATTGAATTTGTAAAATTAGATTTAATATTTAGGGTATCTGGGGGGTGATTTTTGAGATTCGAGCGCTCAAATCTGACATTTAAAACTCTGAATAAAACGAAGAAATGATGTTTTAATCATTTTAAACAAAAAAGAACCCACTTGACTTAGGATCCGCTATTCCACGAGGAAGTGGCCGAGTTGCTGTAAAAATAGTGAAATCACTATAGGTGTGCCTATAATAGTTGAAGAGTTCCCTCGATTTCTCCAGGATCCCATCATCAGACCCCGACTTGGTGACAATGGGACCAACTAGGGGTTATACTTGTTCGATTAAAAAAAAATTGAAAATCGGTTCACGATTCACGGAGATATCGAGTAACATAGGTACATACAAAAAATTAATAAAAATAATAATAATGATTTTAAAAAAATCAGTCGAATTGAGAACCTCCTCCTTTTTTGAAGTCGGTTAAAAATAACAGAGGTAGCAATATGAAATCATCATTATTTATACTATTAATTTCATGTGTAAATAATGGCAAAAAACTTTTGTGTGCGATTATATTCGAGCTTAAATTCTTTGAAGCTTGAATTCTTTGAAGAACTACGCATTATTGTATATAGTATCTTTAATGTATAAGTATTACTGTTTTGAAAAAATAAGTCCCGCCGAGTTTCTTGCCGGTAATAAGTAATACTTCTCGGGTCAGAGGTGTAGGGTTAGAACCGGTGGTAGTTTCTTTTCTCTCTGACGTTCATAAGTGCATTGTAATGTGCCTAAATTGAAGAATAAATATCTTCTATCTTTTATCTTTTGAATTGACCGCTCGAAAGCCAAAAATCGGCCCCCTGTGCGTTAACATACCTTTATTTACATAGTTGAGTCAGATTTTCATAGGGGAGGTTTATCTTGGTATCCTGAAAGCATATTTTTTTAATCTGACAAAAATGTGGGTGGGTTCTCTTAATCTGACCAGGAGTTTGAGTTTTTATGATGCTTCAAGTCAAAAAGTTTTAACTTTGGACAAAAATGTAAAGAGACCTCCTTTGTGTAAAATAAAATTACCTTTTTTGTTTATTTAAACTTTTTTTTTTTGAAAATGTATCGTTCGCGACTTATATGCCGTAACGCGTTCTTACGAAGACGAAATGGCTCCTCCACACTTCCGGTCATGCGGAAACCGGCAGATTTTGTATTTTTAGTAAGTTTTAGATTATATTCTTCAAAATAAAAAAATAAAATATCGCGCTCGAGAATGCCGGATTAACGTTTTTTTTTTACAAGTTCGCGACCCTATAACTCGGCGGCGTCAAGGACTTATCGTCAGATTAGTTAAATTTAGTCTTTAAACACTAAAATCAACCCCCAATATCTTAATCTGATGCGCTCGAGTATTTCAGACTATCCATTTTTTTTTACTAATCTGATCGTCTATCCTAGGCGCGCGTCACTACATATAGAGCTAAATACTTTACAAGGTTGTTCTATTAGGTCTAAGGTATCTCTCATATCTTAAACTGCCACGCTCGAGTATTGCAGAAAATTCCCCTATTCGCCTCCCTAACTATATAGCTTATAATTATAACAGCCAGCGTCCGACCGGAGTTTCGGTTTCATGCAGTTTCGGCCAAAAATCGGACCAAGGTTCGGTTTGCAACCATAAGTCCTGTCACGACGTTTTGAACTGATAAAATAAATACCTATCTTTAAATTTAAACACGATTTGGAAGATTATGTTATATCCATTGCTTCAGGTGTCGAGTGTGTGAAGCACCAACGAGGGCTATTGCCTTACACAGTCAAACTACAAGAGCGCCGACCTGTCCTAACGGCTGGGAAGAACTGTGGCAAGGATACAGTTTCTTGATGGTAAATACACTAAACTATTTACTTCTGTAATCACAATTTTATTGTGGCACAGGACTTTTCACAATTTTTACCTGTAGTACACCATCATCACTCATCAGCAAATCGAATGGGAAATGTATAATTCTTGCTTCCGTCATAGTATACTTAACTATGGAGAAAGAGATTTATTTAAGTAGATCAGTACCCTATCATTAATATATGTTTTTTGTTTACACTGAAAAGCACGTGAATAAATACACTGCTTGTTTGACACAAGGTGAGATGAACTGGATAAGATGTGCGATTGTAATTAGTAGGTACCAGATTTTGCCTTTCTTCAAATCTCTACAAACGAGTTACACGCACAGATGGTCAAGTATAACTTAAACTCCGATTTAATTTAACTCGCCTGCGAATAACCCAACTTATTAGGGGAGGTGCTTAAACTGCCAGTAACAGAGGGGGTTATTATAAATTACGACCATGCCCTCAATTTACTAAATTCGTTAATACTTATCTAAACATAGGTAGGGGATATTGATTCATACATTTATCAAGTGATTTCCGAGCCTTCCGATTATCCAATGGTACAACAGCTCTTCTTTACCTTCAAATTATAAATAAAAATACGCCAAAGAGACAAAGAATCAAACTTAGGTAAATTTAAGTACATATATTAGTTTCCATTGATTTAGATTTAGATAAACAATTCTGTTAAATATCAAAATTTGGTGTTTTTTCCAAGAAATTTGAAACTTCATACATAACTGCTTTTGGTAAAAAAAATATAATAATATTCGCATTCACGTTATGATTTCCGTTGGTTATGATTAGTATTGAAATATCCCATCAAATAGTATTAATTCTATTCAGATCGCACGAAAACAGCCGAAACAGTTAGAAAATTTCGGAACAGCCCTCGTACCTAGTTACCTACCCAGCTAGTCCAATAACGTATGCGGAATGAAATCTGCACAACTTTCAATTTCATATAAAATAAATATAACATAGTTATTTTTATAATCTTTCGTGTTATGTAGAAATGTATTTAATCATATTAAATGCCAGAGTGAGTTTACTCCAATGCGAGGTTTCAAACGAAAGTTGTGGTACTTTATGTCCATCGCTGTCGAAAACAACAATGTAAGGATTTTTTAACATCTAAATTTATCTTCCATCGGATAACTTTTTAAGGAAGCTTCGTATACTCGACATTTTTCACATTCTTGTATTGTAAGTAAGATTATTGGTGTTATCTAAATAATAGTTACCTTAGCACGACTTTCCATTTTAAACAACATATTATTAGTCATTCAAAAATCCAAAAATGCAAAAACACCTGTTTTTTACATTTTTTGACCAAACGACGGGGCCCTATTTTCAGTTATTTATTTTTATTTTTGGTGACGATGGGCGTAACTTTTCTTAATTGTTAACCGATGCCCATATCTTCAAAATATTTTAACACAGTTTTACTGCCACATTTGAATGCCTTCCTGAGTTCTCTGTAAGACTTTGTGACTCAGCGGGCCGTCATTGTCTTTAATCGATCTGTGCTGCTGGCCGTCCCGTGCTCGGCCCTATCCCCAATTCGCTATACCTACACCCAGTCAATGAAGATGAAGTGGCCAAAATAATACACAACTTAAAAAATAAACTTAGCTCTGGTCACGATGAACTCCCTCCCGTATTGATAAAAAAATGTGCTGATGAAATTACTCAACCTCTAACCTTTTTAATAAACCAGTCTTTTACTGAGGGCGAATTTCCAGATTCCTTAAAACTGTCTATTATAAAACCGATATATAAGAAAGGACAACACACCGATTGCAACAACTATCGTCCAATTGCACTTCTACCCACCTTTTCCAAAATTATCGAAACAGCCATGTCATCACGCCTATACGCATTTCTAGAAAAATACGAAATATTTAGTAGTTGCCAAAACGGATTCAGAAAGAAACATTCCACAACCCTAGCAGTGTATAAATATGTTAACCAAATATTAGAAATAATTAATAATAGACAGTATGCTGTGGGAGCCTTATTAGATATGAGTAAGGCGTATGATAGGGTCTCTCATAATATTCTTCTAAATAAGCTGCAAGGTGTCGGTGTACGAGGAATCGCAAATAAGTGGTTCACATCGTACCTTAATAATCGCGTACAATACGTAGAAGTCGAACACTATGATAAAATAACAGGGAACATCATTAATGTCAGATCAAAAAGAGCAAACGTTGAAAGATCCATACCCCAAGGAAGTGTGTTAGGTTGTTTATTATTCATAGTCTATATAAATGATTTACCAAAAATTATTAATTCACCAAGCGTTTTGTTTGCTGATGATATATCTGTTGTCTTTCCGTGCCCAAACGAAAGTCATACAAAGCAATATCTTGACAATATCCTTTTAAAATTAGAAGCCTGGCTAACTGACCACAATCTTGAAATAAATTATAATAAAACAAAACTAATGCAGTTCAGACCGTATCAGAAACAACCCCTAAATATCGATTATTCATTTAAAAATATTAAGTTAGAGACCGTAGACACCTTTACATTATTAGGAGTAAACATAGACTCGAATATGAATTGGAAAGACCAGATACAAAAGTTAATTAATAGATTATCCAGATTCACATATGCTTTGTATGAATTAAAGAAAACAACAGACTTAAAAACTGCCATGTCAGCCTACTATGCTTATGCCCACTCCTTGTTCAGATACGGCATATTGCTTTGGGGTAACAGCACAAACGTAAATAATTTATTTATTGTTCAAAAAAAATGTACCCGAACTCTTGCAAATATTAAACCAATGCAAAGTTGTCGTACTCACTTTAAAGATCTCGGAATCTTGACACTTGCGTGTTTATACATCTTTGAAATTTGCAAGTTTACAAGAACATACAGCCACTTTTTCTTGCAAGCTAAAGACCGACACACAAAGCCACTAAACCTGCGTCACAATAACAATCTTGCTTTATGTACCTCCAGTTTAACATTATATCATTCCGGTCCCCATATGATGTGCATAAAAATATACAACAAAATACCTCAAACCATTAAATGTATAGAGAAATCCAAAATGTATGAAGCTACCTTACATAAGTATTTATTGGAAAAGAGTTATTATACACTGCAGGAGTTTTTCGATGATACTACTTGAATTTAAACAAATAGAAATATTATGTTATTAAACAAGTTCCTAATATTGTATAAGATAGACTTACTTAGTTGTAAGCTTTAGGTACTTATTAGCTTTGCTATGTACACATTGCTGTGCCCTTACAGGGTTCGTATTACTGTATTGTAATATGTTTGCAATAAACGTTTTGAGTTTGAGTTTGAGTTTGATCTCTCTCAGCAAACTGGCAAATGCAGGAAAGTTTACCTGAACCAGAGGCTTTCTTGTGGCAATTTTTGTAAAGCAAAACAACGCAAAAATATTGTAAATAGTCCTTTAGCTCTATCTATCCCATTTCCACAAAATTTTCCACAGTCTTCGCTTTCAGCCATAGGGAATTAATACTGTAGAAATTACATACTGTTTCGCGACGTTGTTCTCCTCGATTAACCATAATTTTATGATAAAAAATCTAATGCCCATGAAAATTACGAGCTTAATTTACAGATGTATAAGCTTTCAATTGGCATTTGTATATAATTTCAATTTGTTTATTTACTTAATTTTTACGTCTTCAAAACTATGTGCAGATTTCATTCCGCATACGTTATATCAATATCACTCATCGTTTTAGGCATTTATCTGATATTAACATACTATTTGTCCCTCAGCACACAGCGGGAACCGATGCAGCTGGTCAAAATATGGTTTCCCCTGGGTCTTGTATGCGGGAATTCCGTGTCCGACCCTCTATAGAGTGCAACGGCTTGGGTCGGTGCAACTATTTCGCCATGGGAATAGGCTTCTGGCTTTCTACTATTGACGACAACAAGATGTTTGAAAAACCAGAACAAAAAACGCTTAAAGCTGACCATATAAGCCACATCAGCAGGTATGTACCTCATTGTCAACGACACCTATGTAGGTATATCACTATTGTTCGGCCACTCTCATGACAGCTTCGTGACGGGATACGCAAACACGTAAAATTGAGGTGTATTTGTGTAAGTTTTGTGGTGAAATGGGAGAGTGGTTCTGACATAACCTGAAGGGACATATGTGAGTCACATATGTCCCTTCAGGTTGCGTCACATAATGTGACATTTTTACATCATTGTCGGTTGTTAATAGAGTTTATTTCTAAATTAACTAGTAGTCCGCCTCGAACTGAGAACTCGCGATTTACTTGCAAACGAGTTGACCAATATAACAAGACCCTTCGGAGGATTTTTATTCCCCTTCTAGCTCCATGATCACTTGATCGATCCTGTTCATATACGAACTTAATCTCTGCTACAGCCCCAAGAAATTTCATAAAGATCAGAAAAACGTTACTAAAGTTATCGTCGGACAAACTATCGAAATCAAAAAGCCATCCAAATGCCGAGACGTCCCAGTAGCCAGAGGTGACAGTTCGGTCTCGAGTTGTTTGTAAGAACTCGCTTCGCTTACGCTCCGCGAGTTCGACTAGTAGTCCGCCTCGAACTGAGAACTCGCGATTTACTTGCAAACGAGTTGACCAATATAACAAGACCCTAAGGAGGATTTTTTTTCTCCTTCTCGCTCCATAACCACTTGATCGATCCTGCTCATAGAAGAACTTACAAATTTTATGTATCTCTGCTATAGCCCCAAGAAATTTCATAAAGTTCAGAAAAACGTTACTAAAGTTATCGTCGGAAAAACTATGTAAATCAGAAAGCCATCCAAATGCCGAGACGTCCCAGTAACCAGGTGACAGTTGGGTCTGAAGTTGTTTATAAGAACGATCTTCGCTTACGCTCCGCTCGTTCGATTATTACGGCAGTAATGCCTTATTGACAACCGACAATGATGTACCTTTTACTTGAAAATGGCACATATGTGGTCAGTTTTGAATTGAAGATAATTGTTTTCTCTTGTATATCAAAATTAGGTATATATAGGGGTATAAATTGAGGGGATATTTTTAACCAGTTTTAGGGCAGCTACAGAGACAAAAGTTTTTAATTTAGGTGTGTTAGAACCGTTTTAAATATTATTTAGAAACGAAGACAAGTTTACTTGAAGTACTACTTGTTTTTTTATTATTTAAAAACTAAATAATCTTGTAATTTCAGATGTTCCGTCTGTATGAGACGTTGGCCCGCGTCTAGCCAACAACAGGGCGACTTAAGGGCCGTTCCCAACGCCGTGGTGAGGCAGAGCCCGAGGTACCCGCCGTTCGGACAGCGGCCCGGGTACCCCTACGCAGGAAACCGCAGACGCGTCGCCGGGTGGAGGAACCGGCGTCGCCAGAATCACCCGGGCACGTAATCGAACGATCCTCCTAGGAATTTAATATAGAAATCGTAATTTCCAAAAGGCACTCATACCGATCATTTGGCTCGGGAAAACAGTGTAGGTCCGCTAAGTACAGTATCAATGATAGGACAGCATTATTTGAAAGTTAGATACATGCGTAATATTAGCATATGTGACGAGATACTTAACTGTGTTACGTATTTTACTCATACCAAAGTTATACTGTAATATTTTCTGAATACTAAGAGGTTTAGCAAATTTTATCTTAACTTTTATACATTCAGGGGATGATAGTATAAAATACTATCAGTTCGCGACATAGTGTGAAATACTGAGTTGCCGTTCAACTCACTAATAGGTACCTAGGTGTCTAGTAATTATAATTTAATTGTAAGTAACAATTAACTTAAAATATCACTGCCTTATTTAGAGCAATAATTTAATTTAAGTTATTATTTTGCTAATAGATATTCATATTCAATAAACTGGCAATGGAATGTAAAATATATTGTGGAAACTATTATTTTTATAAATACTTATACTTTTTTTATGTATAGTAATACTTCTACGGGAAATTAAAGTGTATTATCATCTAAAAATTCTAAAGTAACTAAGTAGGTTTATTACAGTAGCCTTAAGAAAGAATGACTTCCTGTATAGTAGGTGTACCTTGACTGTAGTCAACGCCAAAAATATATACACATTTTTGCTCCTTACCCCCACTGTAATATGGTTCAAAATTGTATACATATATACCTTTGGCGTTGACCGTACAAGTTTTTGCGTGCATACCTTCTGAGCAAATCCCTCTGCGTACACATACCTATCAAATAGGTATATTTATTACATACATACCTACATTACTAGAACTCCCTGCTATCCCCTAGTTAAGTTAATCCTACTTAGTTAACTTTCCGCAAATCAAACTTTCTTTTTAAGAATGATGTTTTGTAAATATAATATAATACTGAGAATATAATATTACTTATGTATTTCAGGTGAATGCCTATTACAATAAAACACAGTAATAATCAAAATATTTTATTTTTAAATACCGTATATTACCTACGTAATTTTGCTTATAAATGCTGAAACCTGGAACCTGTTCCATTTTTATGTCCGAGCGTAAAAAATAATACGAAATCTATACCTAATCTATTTGCTTAGAGACAGAATCTAAATGTTTTAATTTATGGTCGTCAAGATTAGGTCTTGCTTCATATGTGCAAATGGTGACGCCGTGCCTGTGGCCCGGAGTCCACTCCCCCTTTAAGCCGATATAATAAATCTTCGTGTTGTCAGCACCGAAGTTACTCGGAAAGTGCATGGTCAAGTGGGTCACCGAAGAAAACGTGACAATCCTGTAACAATACCAAATTACCTGTATAGAATTATTGAATGCACTGTTTTTTGTGTATTAGTAAATGTAATGCGAAATTAATTTCTTACTGTCGATTTTACAATGGAGTATTGTTACTTGCATCATTAAGTATATTCGACCTTATTCCGAAGGGGTAAGGTGCAAAGTGGCCTCGGCTGTACATTACGGTGCCTTGATAGGTGTTCGTAGAAAGTTGTTTAGTTGGTATGTAACAATTGACTAATTGAAATTTATGAGGTACAAAATAGGTACATGAAAAAAAAACTTGAATACACTATGTAAATAACCTAAAATTAACAATTTGCGCGCGAGTCCCACTTCAACTTGGCATATCACATCAAATCAACACAGTATTTTTTTTCTATTAGCCCAGTCTACTACTCTTTAAAATCTTACATAAGTAGGTACCTACTCACCTGTACATGATATCTTCATAGATCACATTCACACCAGAGGTTCAAGTTGTCAAGTCACATGAAAGTAGTTTTTTCATGTTTTGTAACATGTTTAGTAAATTGGTGGAAAAAAGCTCAACCAACTCAGTGTAGATATGGATATGGAACATGAATTTACACAAAGTACCTATGTCTCCTCACTCCTCAGTTTTTTAAAACAAATGATTATACCTACTGCTTACTTTTATAGTATTAAGTGATTAAAATAAATACTAAGTACAGTAAGTAAGTACAGACTTGCAGGACGTAAAAGAGTATTGGGTTCCAGCCTCTCGCTATATTCTGATCAAGAGCTAATACCAGTACAATACTTTTTAATCTAGTATGTTTTTTTTATGGTACTTATATGTAAAGTCAATTTGGCAAGGTCCAAAATCCAATAAATGTGCTGCTATTTAACACGATATTTGCGAGTGGTACATACTTGTTGTTGTGTGACTGTGTGCTGTGTGTATAATGAGGATGTACTCTCAAAAATATACGCAGATGGTGTTGCAATTGCAAAAAAAAAATCTTGTTTGTTATGGTTTGAAAATGTCAAATCGATTACTCTCTATTCTATGGTACAGAGTTCGGCATTCATAGGAGTTGGAGGAAGCAATTAAAAGCATGCAGTGCTGACATGCCTTTTGCTAATTGGTGCTTTTGACAGATCTGAAGCACTTTGATATGAACTTGAAATAAAAATCTAATTAAAAATATCACTTACTTGGGAGCATATTCCAATACACCTTCACTGTCTCTATGAAGTTCAAATACTTGATCAGGTTCCAAGGTCACATCATCAAAGGTCATGTTTGGTTTGTTTTTATACCTGCAAACATTATTTATTGTATCACTTGAAAAATCTGAGAGCAGTCAATGTAGCAATCAATTACTAATGATGATCTCTTGTAAACCAATTTAGGTCTTTTTAAGTTATTATAATGCATACCCTAACCGCTTGAACACCAAGCATCGGACGAAAAAATCGTGCCCTCAGTGCCAGTGCACGTGAGCGCGCAAGGCAAACCGGTCATATTTTGGACTTTATATCACATCCTGGGGCTGACGGCACGACTTTCCGTGCGCGTGATATGACGGCTTTGGCGGTCAAAGGTTTAATTAATGTAACCTATTATAAAGATATATTCTATCTGCTTTTCATGGGTACCTTTGGTACTTACAGTCTCAGTTTAGACGGGTGTGCATCTGAATTCTCTGATGCAACTTTGATGCCTTTAAGCTTAACATTTCCTGTGAAGGGGATGTTGAAGAGAAGTTCTTCATCTGCGTCACTCTCCACAAACTGAAAATTAATAACATCACTTTCACTATACTTATTAAGTTAGGCATCATATGTGTGAAAGAATGAAGTGTCTATGTGTACTAGCAAGTATTTGGACTTACAATACAGTTGAAAACTTTTATTATAACCACAATAAATATCGGATGTAACATCCAGTAAATATTGAAAAAACTTTATATTAAAATAACACCAGTCATTACAAAATATTGGAATTAATGACAAAATATGGTGGTCTATTTGATGTCTTTATTAAAGGTTTCGACTGTAGTTGCTAAAACCGAATGAGTTATCACCTCATGTAGCGGGCCATTGAGTCATGATCTGGCCTTCGGGTGCGAAATTGGCATATATTAATTGCAACTGGGGAATGTTAGTTGTAAATTTGAAAAAAATATGAAAGAATTGTGTAAGCGGCATTATACTCACATGCCTTCTATTAGGAATCTTATAGATTTATCATGGTGAGGAACCCTGACACGAAAGAAGAATACTCACATGAGTAGTATCAAGGCGGCTTTCCCATGGCTTAAAGACTGTTCTACCTGATCCTTCCACGGTCTCATTCAAACACTGTAAGTTCTCCTTATCAATTTTTTCATACAGATTATATTGAATACCCAATTCCTCTGAACTTGAGTGGTCGTGATCCTGGCATCCATTATGACAATGGTTATGAGACATTTGAAGATTTATTAACTTGTTTGTTTTTATTATTATAATTATTTAACTTTAAATCAAAGTAAATATAGTTTAGTCACGATCCGGTAACATAAAACAAAATGTCACTTTTGTTTTGACAATTGACATTAATGACATTGAGGGTCGGTCTCGGGTCTCGGCAGGGGGGGTACAACTCAAAGTAAGGGTCGCCACCTCAAAGCAAGCATTAACTAGAGACCGCACACGTGTACCCCCGTATGGGATAGATATATAGATGCCCATAATCACTTCTACAGCATAAAACAGAACAATTTACCAATCTTTTCCTTAGCCGACACAACTTTCTAGGAAAACTAACAGCTTTTCTCGTAGCAATCACAGAAATTCTTGAAGAAATCGCGCATTATATCTGTTTGTTACCCTCCACTGCTAGAGGTAACGCGTGGAGGGTAATAGAAACTATGACAAGGACCAACGATAATAGCACCTCTCTGCCGTATCTATTGAAAGTGTAATAAGACCATCCCGTTCTATCTTGGTATTATTAGTTCCGTGTCAGATCTATGGGTGGTATATCTATGGTCGCCACACACCTAGCGGTTTTCCTCGCGGAATTACCGGAAGTAGCGGAAATTCATAGACAAATTAAGCATTTTGTCTATGAATTTCCTCTACTTCCGGTAATTTGTCTATGGCTTCCATACAAAAAATCTGCTACCATAGACAAATTTCCGCTACCATAGACAAATTTCCGCTACTTCCGGTAATTCCGCGAGGAAAACCGCTAGGTGTGTGGCGACCCTAAATCTGTCAAAAAATTTGAGTTTGACACGACGTATCCGATACGTTTGCATAAGGGTCGCCACACACCTAGCGGTTTTCCTCGCGGAATTACCGGAAGTAGCGGAAATTTGTCTATGGTAGCGGAAATTTGTCTATGGTAGCAGATTTTTTGTATGGAAGCCATAGACAAATTACCGGAAGTAGCGGAAATTCATAGACAAAATGCTTAATTTGTCTATGAATTTCCGCTACTTCCGGTAATTCCGCGAGGAAAACCGCTAGGTATGTGGCGACCCTTAGTGCGAAAAAGAACTTGTCATGCGTTAAGAAGGGACAACATGATTCGTGACGTTACGTGACATTACAGAGGTCTCTCTGTTAGGGTCGCCACACACCTAGCGGTTTTCCTCGCGGAATTACCGGAAGTAGCGGAAATTTGTCTATGGTAGCGGAAATTTGTCTATGGTAGCAGATTTTTTGTATGGAAGCCATAGACAAATTTCCGCTACCATAGACAAATTAAGCATTTTGTCTATGAATTTCCGCTACTTCCGGTAATTCCGCGAGGAAAACCGCTAGGTATGTGGTGACCCTTATACTATTATTTACTCTGTGGTCTCGGGTCTTCACTATTTTGATGTAGGGGTTAGGGCCACCACACACCTAGCGGTTTTCCTCGCGGAATTAGCGGAAGTAGCGGAAATTCATACACAAAATGCTTAATTTGTCTATGGTAGCGGAAATTTGTCTATGGCTTCCATACAAAAGGGTCACCACATACCTAGCGGTTTTCCTCGCGGAATTACCGGAAGTAGCGGAAATTCATAGACAAAATGCTTAATTTGTCTATGGTATCGGAAATTTGTCTATGGCTTCCATACAAAAACTCTGCTACCATAGACAAATTTCCGCTACTTCCGGTAATTCCGCGAGGAAAACCGCTAGGTATGTGGTGACCCAAAAATCTGCTACCATAGACAAATTTCCGCTACCATAGACAAATTTCCGCTACTTCCGCTAATTCCGCGAGGAAAACCGCGAATTGATACGAATGTCAAAAATGATGTTAATATTCGCATTATACGAATGCGAATGCGAATATTCGTGACATCCCTAAGGGTCACCACACACCTAGCGGTTTTCCTCGCGGAATTAGCGGAAGTAGCGGAAATTTGTCTATGGTAGCGGAAATTTGTCTATCTTAGCAGATTTTTTGTATGGAAGCCATAGACAAATTTCCGCTACCATAGACAAATTAAGCATTTTGTCTATGAATTTCCGCTACTTCCGGTAATTCCGCGAGGAAAACCGCTAGGTATGTGGTGACCCTTAGGGATGTCACGAATATTCGCATTCGCATTCGTATAATGCGAATATTCGCATCATTTTTGACATTCGTATAAACATTCGCATTCGCACGAAATGATGCGAATATTTTCCGAATGCGAATGTGGGAAGAACGCATCCTATTTTGACCGCGCTGACAATGCCGATGGTCATATGCTTGCTAAAAGCGGTATTACACATTGCAACCTGCAGGGCCCAATCTGTTGTGTACCCTGCCTCTTCCTATCCCTCCTTCGGCTCCCTACGGGTCCTACCTTCAATTACACCTTCCAACCTGACAGATTGGGGCCTGCAGGTTGCAATGTGTAATACCGCTTTCATACACAGGAAGTGAAAACGACGTTATCACTTGTCTCTTTTTGATCAATAATATTTAATATAGGACTCCATCACATATCATGTTCTGTATTTATGAACTATGGAAGCATAACAATGTTATGTAAGATTAACTTTTTTTAATCTACTCCGCAACATTCGTATTCGCATTCGCATTCGGACATTCGCATCCTAAATATTCGCATTCGCATTCGCATTCGCGAATGTGAGAAAAACGACATTCGTGACATCCCTGGTAGGGGTTTCCAAATATCCTCGCAAGTTGGCGTTGACATGTCGCCACGAAATCCCGAAATGTAATCTCAGCCGGTTTTTTTTACACTGGTACACTGGTATCCCTATAAAACGGCTAAGAGCGGTATTACACATTGCAACCTGCAGGGCCCAATCTGTCATGTTGGAAGGTGTAATCGAAGGTAGGGCCTGTAGGGACCTGAAGGAGGGGAAGGGAGAGGCAGGGTACACAACAGATTGGGCCCTGCAGGTTGCAATGTGTAATACCGCTTTAAATTGCAACCTGCAGCAGGGGGGTACAACTCAGTGTAAAAGCGGTATTACACATTGCAACCTGCAGGGCCCAATCTGTTGTGTACCCTGCCTCTTCCTCTCCCTCCTTCAGCTCCCTACGGGCCCTACCTTCAATTACACCTTCCAACCTGACAGATTGGGCCCTGCAGGTTGCAATGTGTAATACCGCTTTAAATCTGTCAAAAAATTTGAGTTTGACACGACGTATCCGGTAATTCCGCGAGGAAAACCGCTAGGTATGTGGTGACCCTTACGCTCTCTACTGACCTCGCAACTAATCACCAGCTATTTTCAATACATTGCGGTTTTTGATCCATCAATTGATTTCGTTGCACCTATAGACGGCAACGTGTCGAAATCGCCGATTGTAGGGGCCATCTTGGTATATCCGTTCCGTATATCGATGGGTATATCGGTTTATATTCTGTGGTACTGTCAGTGATGTCGGTCAGTCACATAGATATACCACCCATAGATCTGACACGGAACTAATAATACCAAGATAGAACGGGATGGTCTTAATTACACTTTCAATAGATACGGCAGAGAGGTGCTATTATCGTTGGTCCTTGTCATAGTTTCTATTACCCTCCACGCGTTACTTCTAGCAGTGGAGGGTAACAAACAGATATAATGCGCGATTTCTTCAAGAATTTCTGTGATTGCTACGAGAAAAGCTGTTAGTTTTCCTAGAAAGTTGTGTCGGCTAAGGAAAAGATTGGTAAATTGTTCTGTTTTATGCTGTAGAAATGATTATGGGCATCTATATATCTATCCCATACGGGGGTACACGTGTGCGGGCTCTAGTTAATACTTGCTTTGAGGTCAGTCACTTCACTTGACTTGGCTAGTCACTGTCAAGGAATTTTGCTTTGCTCTTGGCTCTTGGATTCTACTCTACCAATTCTACCATCCATCTAATCAGATTTAGCGAATAGGTGCTCGTGATTTTAACCAAAATACTGAATTGAGAATTCTCGTGTTCGTGTTTTTATATTTTACTAATTGTTAGTATTACCTTCAACATGTCCTTATTTAACCACTCTCGTGTTTCTATTAGCGTGATTGCGATATTTACATGTATACTATTGTTGGCTGATAACTATGTGGAAGCTAATGAAAATGAAGCAGTGAGTGCCTCGAAAATTGGCCGAGGAGTTGGGCATATCATGAACATCTACTACTGGTGAGGAAACTTGGATTAATTACTTCTTGCGATCTTAGAATGTGGATTAACTGAACTAAATGCGACTTTTTTGTTTGCAGTTACTCGTGTGGATACAGGAAAGTATTTGATGACTATGCTGGAATTATTTCACAAAAATATCCAGACATCTCAGTTATTGGCGCTAACTATGACCCGCCTGGCTTGAACATGTACCTCTCAAGGATGATAGTAAGCAACCAATTCATTATTATTTTATTTTATAGTTGTAGTATTGGATACAAATATGCTTAGAAGTTGTGTGGAACGCAGCTAGAATTAATAATCCCCCAAGACGAGTTAACCAATAAAATTGAAGAGATTAATGTAAATAGGTACCAATAAGGGTTATAAAGTTGTTATTTGCTTACTTGTACAGTGTAAAAGTAATTCGTTAACCCTAGCAGTAGCAGTTGTACTGTATAACCATAAAGTCACTTTAGCAGCCTTGTTTAAATAGCATAAAGAATTCTTATCACTACATATTTGTTATCTTATATATTGTTAAGTACAGTGTGCACATGTACCTACTATAAGTAGATTTATATGAAAACAAACTATTTTCTTATCTTCTTTTATTTATTGTCTGTACAGATAGCCATGTACTTATTAACTAAATGTTAGTTTACATTCTTCAAGTAATTTCTGAATATTTAGGCTACCTTTCCAACGAGTCGGAAATATGAGGAGACATGCAGGAATCAAACAATAGCATCATTCATTGCTTAACTCTGCTTCAGTGGAAACCCAGCCAATTGGTTGACTCCCGCATGTCTCTTCTCATCACCATCACTGTGCAAAAGCAGCCTTAAACAGTTATTTTTCATGGTAAACTTAAACAATATAAACTTGACTTGTATTTATAGTTGCTTGCAATTGTATTTGATATGTGCACTATGTAATTTCTACAATTTGGCTCATGAGTAATGACTCAGCACTCTAAAAAAATAGGCTACCCAGGCTAACCTTGCTTTTGAAAATAAAATTGATCAGTGCATAATACGCTTTTGTTAATTATTGGCTTCATACGTAGGGGGCTGCCATCTCTAAATTCGCCGAACCCGGACAATAATTTAAATAACTCTGACATTTGACGTAAATCGCATTTTTTCTCCGGACATGTCCAAATCAATAATGGCACTAAATAATCAAATTCAATGGGTTGTTTCCTCACATAAAGTGTGTGGTTTTCCCCGGACACTTATTGAAAATCCCCCCGGACGCACCCCGGACGGCCTCCAAACTAGGACAAATCCAGGGAAACCCGGACGGATGGCAGCCCTATTCATAAGTTGTTTTTTTTTTTCAGGGATTTGCAAAAATGTTGCTGATCATGTGCATATTGAGTGGAGTGAACATATTTGCTTGGCTCAACAAGCCGCAGCCAGCGTGGTGGAGCTGGTGCCTGGAGAACAAGCTGTATGCCTGCATGATGATGTTCTTCCTCGCCAACATGCTGGAGGGCCAGCTGGTCTCGTCCGGAGCATTTGAAATATCTCTAGACAGCATTCCACTATGGTCTAAGCTAGAAACGGGCAGGATTCCCCAACCGCCAGAACTGTTTCAGATAATTGACAATACGTTACAATTCTCAAAAATGGATATGCCAAAGAACTTTGCGCAATAGGGTTTAGGGGTTTATGGTAAATAGGGAATCCTATTATTTCTTTAAAATAATTTCTTCATTACTATATCTTTATTACTTTCAGAACTATGATGATATTGTATATTATAGTAATATGTTTCAGCCCATACCAAAGTATTTGGTAGAATAAATTAACATAAAACTTTATGTAGTCTACATTGAATACATTATCCTAATTTTAGTACCCAAAAATGATCTAGCTAGGCCATAGTTTATATTACACTCATAAAAAAAGGTCACAATAAAGCAGAAGGAAGAAGACTCATAAACAAACAAGTTTCAACAATAATCATGTACCTATTCTACACACTCAATATTGTGGTATGGAGCAGAAAACTTTTATTATCAATATGACATACTAGTTACGTACATTCGGGTTTTATTTAGATCATTTCGCTTCACTTTCTTAAGTAAGCATTCAAATTAAAACACCTGTTATATTGTACTTTATAAGAATATCCCATTGGATACCTACAGTTAGGTAAATATTTTGGTTTCAATGCATTTCTGGTTATAATTTTGTACAAAGATGTAAGATGTGGTATTAATTATAGTTTGTTCATTATAGTACTAGAATAATGTGATGCAGGTTCGAGAAACTGTGAAAAACCTTATTTGGTGTTTGCAAACTGAAGCCGCTGTGCTGATCAAACAGAATTATTTTAATTTAGGAATGGGTATTGGAATGGAGACTTATTTATATGAAATTAAAATTTAAAAAATGTTCAAGTTTTCACATACACCTTTATTTTCAATAATGACATTGCATTTAGAGAACATTTATTTTAAGACTAAGACAACAGTAAATTTCTAGTCACATCATTTTCAACTATCTCCTGTACCAACAATAACACAATGTCAACACATTTCTTGAAACCATCAATAAAGTGATTTAGAACAAAGATGTTGTTTTAATTTATATATTATATTATATTAATTTTATTATTTTCATACAGACTCGTCTTTGTTGTTCTCGTCTCGAGTGTACTTAAATACGTACGAGTATGCTACCTAGTGCATTCATTGTGACACTATCGGAAAAGGTACCAAATGGCGGTCCTGCGCCTACGCTTTTATTGCTCGCATGCAATATTGAATCTGTACAACGGACAACGTAAGTGCCTTCCGCCAAATGATACCTTAACCCCTTGACCGCCAAAGCCGTCATATCACGCGCACGGAAAGTCGTGCCATCAGCGCCAGGACGTGATGTCACGTCCAAAGTATAACCGGTTTGCCTTGCGCTGAGGGCACGATTTTTCCGTCCGATGCTTGGCGTTCACAAGGTTAACCAATTTAGTGCACAAAAAATTATGTAACCTATGCATATCTTCTAAATTACAAATATGGACGGAATATATTATCATCACAGTGGTTTTCAAAAGCTTTGTGCCGGCTTTCTGCCACGTCTCAATAAAGCCTGGGGTCCGTTCGGCAACCTAATCCCAAGAATTGATGTAAGCGCTAGTTTATACTAAATCGACTACCATCTAACTTCAAACCCAGAGGGGAAATTATTTAGGGCTTCTTGGGATGGTACATATAGAATAACATTCCGGCCACGAGCCAGGATTACAAACTTTCGATTGAAAGTAGCAGATCTTGCCGCTAAGCTACTAGCGCTTTTATTGGTGGCGTAAGGGTGGAATATATTAACCTAGTAAGGTGCATTGGGATAAGATTATGGGGTATTTTTTTAGGGGTAAGATAAAAAGTAGTCTGTAGTGCTCCGGAATATGGGCGATTTTTTGTTTTACCCCTAAAAAAATACCTTTCTATCTTACCCCAACGCACCCTACTAAAATAAAATTTTGAAGCCCTTCGTCAGTCAGACGTATAGTAAGATTCATAATTGCATGGACAATTTATGAATGAATCCATTCATAATGTTGTCAATGCAATTTTGAATCTGGGTGTACATGGTGGATGCTGTCCACTGACACTTTGTGAACCTTAATATTGCAACAAGTTAAGGTCTACAACCTTTGGTTCATTATTCTTTTATACTTCCTCTAATATGTATGTAGTAGGTACCTATGATTTATACTGCCACACATATGACAAGATAATTTCAACAGTTTTTATCGTATTTAAGGTTTAAATTAGATCTACTTTAAATGAGTCACCAAAATAGAATAAGACACTCTGTATAGAAAACGTCAGAATGAATACGGTATCCAAATAGTATGCCAATTTTTTTCTACTTATAACGTGAAAAATAAGTATCAATATTGGTGCCAAAAATATGATTAGATCATCATCAATTCATCAAATCATCAGTCACGTACGAAAAAAAATATTATCCGATCACGATAATTTCGTTCGTCTTTCGATTCTGTATCGCGCCTTGATCGCTTCCTACACGACCCCGATATCATTCTGTAATTCCTGTATATGCTCATATTCATATTTGATGTAGTATGATGAACAGTAGTTCAGGCTGCTTGTGCGCGGTTAGAGCGGCGCGTGGCACATGGGGCACGCGTGTCGCAGCACGAGCTCGTGCTGCTGCGCGCGCACGCCGCACGCGCCGCACGCCCACACGGCCCGCGGCGCTGCCAGCGCGCGCGCAGACACCGCGCAGCCCGGGAATACCGTGTCGCAGCCGGGGCATGACGCTTTCCTGAACACGGTTTTGTTTGAATTTTCATTTGATCTGGCCGGGCACGTTTAAAAAAAACCGTAATTATTAAAAAGTTGAAGCCATTAGGTAAGATTAGATTTGTAATCGCTAAACATGCAAATTAAAGTCTCGCTATTAAAAGATTCGGGATTGAAATAGGTTACCGTAATGAATACAGAACCAAGGCCAAGTAAACATACATAACTCTAAAAATCTCTATACTAAATTGCGTCTAAAATATGTACACTTAACCCTTTAACCGCCAAAGCCGTCATATCATACGCAAGGAAAGTCGTACCGTCAGCGCCAGGACGTAATATCAAGCCCAAAATATAACCGGTTTGCCTTGCGCGCGCTGGCGCTGAGGGCACGATTTTTCCGTCCGATGCTTGGCGTTCAAAAGGTATATACAATTTCCAACCTTATGAACATAAGCCATCAGGCAGGCTATATACTTGTTTACCGCCGTCGTGGTATAAAAAAGTGTGTACATGTTTTTGGCGATGACTGTACCTACTTTATGACTATAAAGCATAGATTTCTGATGCGTAGGTTTCCGAGTTAACCGTGAAGGTAGATTCAATCACCAGTATCACCACTGATAAGATAAGCAAGCATTCTCACTCACCATTCGGGTATGCCAGCGGCACAGTTTGGGCAGTCGATTTTATTTCCTTTAACATCCTTAGGTTTACATCTCGTGAAAATTTCTATTGCTAACTTTTCAAAGTTGTCAGGCTGTAAGAAAAAATGGTGATTGAAATTAAGAATGCCATTTTAGTTATATAGTCCCCTATCCGAAAATAAGATCAAGGAAAACCTGAAACTACAATACTCACGTCAATTGCTTCTAGTTTAATGAAAGCCTTCGAACATAATTCGAATGCCCTCGCTTCCACTGCTATGGAAGCTATTGTACACCATACCTGTAGATATAATAGAATGCAGATTATGATCCGTCAGAAATTATAATTAGTCAAACACTAATTATAATTTAAAGTAGAATCTGTAAACATAAACACATTCAACTACCAAGATCTAAAAAATAATCTAGAAAAGGACTGGACAAACATATATCGAAGCGGCCAATGTGGCCACAAATATCTGAGCAACACCTCTATTGTCAAGGCGATAAGTTACATGTTCAGATATTTTTTGGCCGCTCCGATATATTTGATGGCGGCTGTATATAGAAAAATTATGCATAGTATGATATGATGTGCTAGTGACATTTCGCTAAGCTGAGGAGGTCACCTTAGGGATGCTAGGCGCGTGAAAGTGTCGTATGGCTTCCCGCTCATTGGCTAGTTGTAGTAATACCTACGAAGCATTACTTAGAGGATTAAACCAACCGGAGTGACCATGTCTTTCTACAATACAAAAAAAGTCTGTCGATTTTTACGGGGGAGGGAAACGTCAAATGTATACGTAACGTCAAAGTAGCCACGTCAGATAAACGTCAGTCTATACAATAAGTATGACCGCAGGTCATATATTTTCGGCAGAGGGGAACGCCTGTCAATGGCCTCTCCGGTTGGTTGAATTCTCTAAGATTACTAAGGATGTAATGACGTCATCAGACAATAATGCCAACATGACAACTAGTTAAAATGTCAATGTGCGTCAATTTTGTAACGAGTGCGAGTGAGACACAGCCTCCATATTATGCTCTCTATCGGTCCGTTTTTTCTAGTCACCTATGAACGACAATCAAGGTGATAAAGTTCAACTGTGGTTCGGGAAATAGTGAAAAAGAAAAAAAATACAAAAAAAATGAAAAAAAAACCTGAAGGTGCTGCGCGGGATGCAATTCATCGACTACAGCGTGTAACCCCGCGGCGGCTCGTAGCGCGGCCTCGGGGCGCGGAGGCCGTGCCAACGCGCGCTCGGCGGCCATCTCGAACCAGTGCTGCGTCTCACAACGCGGGTGTCCTACCTTAAGTCATTACTACAGTTACCTGAAGGTGCTGCGCGGGATGCAAGTCATCGACTGCCGCGTGTAACCGCGCGGCGGCTCGTAGCGCGGCCTCGGGGCGCGGAGGCCGTGCCAACGCGCGCTCGGCGGCCATCTCGAACCAGTGCTGCGTCTCACAACGCGGGTGTCCTACCATAAGTCATTACTACAGTTACCTGAAGGTGCTGCGCGAGATGCAAGTCATCGACTACCGCGTATAACCGCGCGGCGGCTCGTAGCGCGTCCTCGGGGCGCGGAGGCCGTGCCAACGCGCGCTCGGCGGCCATCTCGAACCAGTGCTGCGTCTCACAACGCGGGTGTCCTACCGTAAGTCATTACTACAGTTACCTGAAGGTGCTGCGCGGGATGCAAGTCATCCACTACAGCGTGTAACCGCGCAGCGGCTCGTAGCGCGGCCTCGGGGCGCGGAGGCCGTGCCAACGCGCGCTCGGCGGCCATCTCGAACCAGTGCTGCGTCTCACAACGCGGGTGTCCTACCGTAAGTCATTACTACAGTTACCTGAAGGTGCTGCGCGGGATGCAAGTCATCCACTACAGCGTGTAACCGCGCAGCGGCTCGTAGCGCGGCCTCGGGGCGCGGAGGCCGTGCCAACGCGCGCTCGGCGGCCATCTCGAACCAGTGCTGCGCGGCCGCTAGGCGGAAGCATCGCGTGGCTTCTCGCCCCTTTGCTCCGTCTGACAACATTTATATGAGACTATACGGTCATATTTAATGTTCCCTACTAATTGGGTTTACCAATTAGCTATAGTACGGATAAGTAGCTACTTAGTAGCAGTAAACAAAATCGTACAATAGGTACATCTAGCCATGCATATAGAAATCAACTTCAGGTTAATTTGTACTTACCAACAGAGTTTTGTGTGTACAGATGTCCTGCTAGGACGTATAATTTCTTTACGCGGGATGGCGATGCGCATTTCGATGCTTCAATGTTAGCAAGCTGAAATAAAAAAATTTCCTTTTTACCTGTTCAAACAATTGAAGGGATGTTTACAAAAACAACATAACTGACTATACTGGTTGACACCTGAAACGATTAACAATGTTCTTAAAAAAGTGTCAACCGCTCTAAGCAGTTATGTTGTTTTTGTAAACATCCCTTCAATTGGTGCAACTATTTTTTTACATAAATTAGTAGTTACCTGAAATGCCATGGCCGCAGCCTGCAGCATACGGCCGGTTTCTTTTAGCTGCATAATTCCTTGAATGGAAGGTGTTTCAGTGATGATATCGCCCATCTCGTCGACGTTCGCTTTTACCGATGCATCCTGGTAACAAACAAAACCACCGTCTGATTATTAATCTAGCTCAGCACTCTCAGCAGTCAACTATGGAATCACACATACAACAAAACTTTGCGAAAAAAATAAGGCGAAAGGGGCTTTGTGATACGACTTGGTAATCGCAACGGTCGGTCAAAATAACATATCGATTTGAATAAAGCTTTGCGTAGAGCTTTTTACGTATACCACCTCTAATTTGTCGGCGCATCCATAGAACTCGATTCCTGCTGGCTTGCCTACTTTTCAGGCACTTGAGCAGTTTAGGACTCATATAGTATTTTGTGCAACAGTTACATAATAAGGGTTCTTAAGATTCGAGGATCGAAGTTACAAAATGAGGCGAAGGCGAATTTTGTAAAAACAGACCCGAGAATTTTAAGACCCAATTATGTACCGTTGCACACAATAGTTTTTCTACGAGTGCTAGGCAAGCCGGTAAGCATTGAGTTCGACGAATGACCTGCTGCCTCTATACAATTGTCTTCAATCTCCCGGCGGATTGAGCCGGCGCCTCCCTTGCCTACAGCGGCGGGTGGCGCCAGTGCGGGGCCCGCCCCGACAGCAGACCCATTATATCCCTAAGAATCGACTTTTGAGTCATCTTATGACAACGTTCATAAAGTATATGCTTAATTATTGGCAAATTAGAATGCAGGTGTAGAAAAAAGATATTTTAAGCCCAATAAAGTTCCAGCATGCCTAAAAAAAAAATTACCCGCCGCCATACCTAGTGGAAGCAACCCAGTGGAACATGACTTGCACAGCTTATCCTAAAGCACCTATTTAGGAAGCAGTCTCTAGTTTTAAGGCAAAATTTGTAATTTTTGTGGAAATAAATCTTTATCTTATCCTTATCTTATCTTTATCTTATATAACAGAAAATGCTGTAAAGACGTTGTTACCAACCTTAGGTTGCTTAGGCGAGCTGGTAAACAGCTTGGACAAGGCTTCATTGTCCTCCAGCGCCATGTAGCATTTCTTCAACCCCTCCGTGTTGTTGGACATTGTGTAATACTCGAGAGCTCCGGTCCTGTTACAATTTAGATTTAAAACAATGCAGTGTCAGTGAGGGCAGCTACTAGATCCCATGATGCTACGCGAAAGTAGTCTTTCCCTAATTTTACTTAACAACCATTGACACTGATATCTACAGATTATTGAAAAAAATGCAATTTCGCGTAGAGACAAGGGGCCTGTTAAGAGGTATCTTCACTGACAAAATCCACCCTGCAATAACAACACCAGTGGTAGGCAATATAGGAATATAATTAAGTGTTCGGGCTCACTCGGTTCGCTGATCGCGGTTAAAGCATCGACAGTAATAAATAAATAAATATTATGGGACAATCTTACACAAACCCACCTAGACCCACAGCAAGCTCAACAATACTTGTGATGTGGGTACTAGACGACGATATTTATACTTACATATTTCGTGTGTTGTGTATTCTATGACGGAACTTACCAATTCTGTCGGTCTATGTAGAAGTCGCCAATGTTGCTGTATGCTTGCTTCACTTGCGCGTCCGTGGTACTGGCCGATTGCTTGAGCAGCTCCACTACGCGGAACCAATGTCCGAGACGTTTGCGAAGCGCTATGGCTAAGTCTCTGAAAACAAAAACAAAAGTATAAGGTCGATTACAGATTCAGGTCCTTTCAAATGTATGTGTTTTATTTAATTTTACACTGTTGAGACTGATAAAGATGTTATTTTTACGGCACACGGAAAAGTATTTTACCTCAGCACCTCGAACAAGCCCTTCCCTGCGACAGTGATGAAAGTGCGACTTTCGTCACTCCACGGAGTGACACATAGTAGCTTTTTAATTTAGTGAAAGCCATGTACTGCACTTCATACTTCGGGGTCTATTACAAATTCGAAATACATATTTCAACTTCATTCGCTATACCTTTCTAATCTTTCTATTCGTTAAGAAAACATAAAGTGACAGGAATAGGTCGATTCATAGTTTGACATTCAAATTTCATAGTCGACCCCCTAAATACCGCTAACAACATCGTGATTCAATTATAGAATCTTTCGCTTACTCGGGACTTAAAATCAACACTCGCAAGAAAAACCAACTTTCCTCCCTTGTTACACAAATAACTATAGTCCTACTACTTACCGCCTATCTTCATCATGATAAATCTTTTCAGCCGCATCGAAGTCTTTAAAGTAAGCGAGTATTTCCGCTTTCTTCAGCGCGTTAGAATGCAAAGCGTTGAGTCTAGAGACAAATCTAATGCCGGCATAGTCGTTGCGCCGAACGAAGGCCGCCTCCGCCGTCTCCAAGGCTGACTCGTTTTCTAAGTTTTTCAAAGCAGCTTCAGCTAGTAGCAACCTGAATGTAACAGATCTTTAATTAGTTGGCATTGCAGTTACATTTTTGCTAATCTATTTGTCAAAATCAATAAGATATGTGACTTCTGTTTTAGATTAAGAACAGCATTGAACAGCCGGAAAAGATAGAAATGGAATTTAAATTTAGTCAGCCCCTTAACCTACAAGGCTAGTGAGCTGTTATGCCTTACACAAATGACAGAAGATGAAAGTTATAAGAATATAGGATAAGTTAATAAAACGTACTATTATCCCAGCCCAGGCCCACCTTCTCGATGAGCTGCCGCGTGTCCCGTAGCGATTTGACCTCCACTCGTATACTCTGAATAATTTGAACTGACCTCATCCACTCAGTGTCTTATCTTTTGTTGGAAAACCGCAAGCGCACGTGCCAATATGAAAAAATGGTGTGGCCACATGTAAGCGTTTATTGAATTTTTACTTTAACACCACGCAATAAGATTCAATATGAACTAATACAAAAAAGCTCTAAGTTCTCGTTGCGCCCAGTACAAGCTACTCAAACGCTCTAGAACCAGCGTAACTCGACACCGCGATCCGAAACATAATACGTAATTAGAGATCGCGCTTGCACCGGTACTCCGAGCGCACGGCTAGTTAGCGCCTAGGAGGCAATTGTAATTTTCCTAATGGGGCAGGTAATAACAGGGTTGGATTCTGATTAAAATATTTGGGTGGATATACGATTTACAAAAAATTCATACCAAAAAACTAATAGGTACATTTAATAAACATTTGGTAGGTATGTTACAATTGAAATCGGACATATAAATAATCAACTATTTATAGATTACTTTCGCAATGTTACGCACCTTAAAGTCAGCTTACCGTAGTAATAAAAATACTTTGAAGGGAAAAATAACACTTCACTCGTTTTGCATTTAGAGATAACAGATGTGTCACCATGGCCGTTCTCGCATTGTTATAATTGATAAACACTTGGTATACCTGTTTATGTCTGAATGTTATCTAACGTAATTTTCCCTTACCTATACCTTGCCTCAATCATGAAAGAGCGAGCGAGATTCCAATCTACCTGGTCTGTTATCAATTTCGGTACCTATGATAGTCTGGAGTCTATTAGTGTTTGACTGACTTTCACTCGCTCAATACATATTTTATTTCCCGATCAGAATCCAACCCTGTGGTTACCTGCCCCATTGGGAAAATTACAATTGCCTCCTAGGCGCAAACTAGCCGTGCGCTCGGAGTACCAGTGTAAGCGCGATCTCTATTACGCATTATGTTTCGGATCGCGGTGTCGAGTTACGCTGGTTCTAGAGCGTTTGAGTAGCTTGTACTGGGCGCAACCGTAGAGAACTTAGAGCTTTTTTGTATTAGTTCATATTGAATCTTATTGCGTGGTGTTAATGGTAAAAATTCAATAAACGCTTACATGTGGCCACACCATTTTTTCATATTGCCACGTGCGCTTGCGGTTTTACAACAAAAGATAAGACACTAAGTGGATGAGGTCAGTTCAAATTATTCAGAGTATACGACGTGATGCGGCGTACACTTGTCAGTGATGCCGTCTAGTAACGCTGTTGTGATCACCAGTTACACAGCACACAAATGGAAGTAGGTAAAGATACTTTATAAAAATGGCGTACCATAACTGCGGATGTGGGTTATCCTTGATGAAGTTCTCGGCCTCCTTCAAGCCCACCTTCTCGATGAGCTGTCGCGTGTCCCGCAGCGACTTGACCTCCACTCGTACGATGTGTTGCGGCGTACACTTGTCAGTGATGCCGTCTAGTAACGCTGTTGTTATTTCTAACTCCTAAAAGTTTGATTACGTATTAACAAAAAAAAATTTTTTGGTACACAGTTTTATTGCTGACTGTACCTAGTAGCATTGTTATGTAAACGGACGTATAACGGACGTGTAAACGGACGTTACTAAAGGCCATGGCAGGATAAGGGAACATCTGGTGCCTTAATAGCATTTCCGGCTAATATTTTTTGTGATGATGGGCCCTGCTGTTAGTAACACTTATACAAAATTACAGCATTCTCCTCTTCTTACTTTCCAAGAAAAAAAATAATTAAGTAAAATCATTTTTCATGAATATTTCCGCTTGTGTAGATTTAATTAATTCGTGCTTTAAACATATAATACACTTAGCCGAGACGGACAATATGTCACTATAAACCGCATAACATTCCATAGACAGTTTCTTTATTTTAAGGATTAACATTTTTCATTTTTTTTTTCATAAGTTCTGAGAGAGGGACACCTCCAATTTTTTAACACATAATATAATAGCCTTTTTGATGGCCTATAGCATAAATTAAGTTCAAGCTTCTACTAGTAGCATTGGTGCATAGTACAAAAATTATTAAACTAAAAGTTGGTAAGTCCCTGTGACGCAATAAAAAAGAAATAAATTCATATTATATTAAACCTTTTTGTAAATGTTTATTTTCTTATTTTGTAAATGTTTATTCCCTTATCCTGCCATGTCCTTTCAGCTTGATCAGAGACCGGGAACTGGATGAAATTTAACTTACAAGATTTGATGCATATAATGACACAAATAAATAAACAAACAAATACATATACGGGGTCAAGCTAAATAAAACTGTGTAAAAAGGAAAAGTGCTGAATATTGTCGGTTTAGTTTAGGTGATTTGTTCTGCAGCGCTACCTAAGATCTAACATAGTAAAAAACAAACCATCCGATTTAGAAGACCACCAACAAATGAAAAAAGAAATTTTAAAATTTCCCATGTTATTAGGTCTCAGGACTCTAGCGCGTTCGGTTCGTCGTGTCAGTATCCAGCAGATACCCTGTGATTGATCGTACCTTGAATGTACACAGGTAGCCCTGCATGGCGAGAGGCTCCTCGGGCTCCGCGTCGCGCATGACGTAGAGGCGCGCCTTCTCGGCCACGGCCAGCATTTGCGGGTTGTCGCTGGCCCACAGCGCGCTCCATACATCCTTGCGTAGCGCTTGCCCCACGCTTATATTGTTGGCCATGTCCGTGTCCAATAGGTATAGCGAACCAGGCTGGTCGATTACGTAGAATTTGCTGGAAATTTTAACTGATCTTAGTGGATGGACCCTTTCGCTTTAATTGGAAATTATTCAGGTCTGATTTACCGAGGAATCTCAATTATTGAAATAACATGTGTTTAAACAAAGTTTTGGATTTCCAGTCCAAACAATATACATGTAACAAATCAAACTATTTAGTAATAATATACTTGGTCTTTTTACCAGTCTGCCGACCTGACTGTTGTATTCGTACACATACCTAGAATTCGAATTAAGTCCCAACTTGTATGGTCTCGAGTTCATATTGATCGAAGTAATCTTCTTAAAATTCACGAGTGAAAAGAACAGAATGGTGCCAGAATCTCTCCCGACCAGCAGATGGCTGTCCGAACAAGTTATACAGCAAATCGTATCGTCTTGGTAGCTGACGTCTCCTGACGTCACTGCCATGCCATCGGCACGGAACAAATGTTCTGTGCTTCCTGCAAATATTATGCTAATAAACTTAAAACGATTTATGTTGAGAGCGCCATTTAAGTGATTTAACCTTTTGATTGCGACGAATATTTTATATAAGTAATTGTTAAAGTTCATTGGTGACATTTTCGTTAACTTATACACTGAAGTGTTTGCTTAGTTGTCAGGCTTAACAAACATGTAGATAGAATTTTATTGTAAACAATCAATTCGTTTTTCTAAAATTTGATAATTAGTGGACCATGTCGAATAATGGCCCTTTTCTAAAAGACGATTCACCCTTCTAAGAACAAGTTTACTGAACAAGATATTAATAATAATTAACTTTAAGAAAGTGGTGTGTGCAAACCTACTTGGTCTTGATGGCGTAGAGAAGTTCCAGACCAGGAAGGATTCTTTAGACGCAGCAACGACAGTCGCTTTGCTGTTGATAGCGACATACACCATCGGTATACTAACGGGCTTGGCTGAATAAAAATAAAAGAGTTTTTACGAGCCGGTGAATCATATGTTTATAGGTAATTAGGGCATCTAAAACTTACAGTGCAAAAGTAAGTAACGATCATCAATCGTATCATAAATATGTGCAGTGGCCTTATTACATTTTTTTTTTTAATTTCAGTATCCATTATTCAGAGACCAACTTGCATCATTAATGTAAATAGTACGAAAGCTTAAAATAAAGTGTTAGTATTTACAAATCATTAAATTATAATCAATGTTTACAAATCATTAAATTATAATCAAAACTTTACGCTGTTGTACAGAACGCGATGGACAGAAGCCGGAGACGTTTCATACACGCAAAGTACAGATCATCCGGTGATGACCACGATCCTCACTCATGAGGGAACGACCGAAGAGAGAGAGATAATCAATGTAAATAAATAAATGTCGGCCGTAATCTAAGAGATACATTAATTTTTACGTCGATTTAAGAGCGGTAAGAGTTATTTAACTAAAACCATATTTTTACACTTGGCTACAAAAAACGGTCAAATTTCGCATTATGTTGACATATGACCACAAGCAAGCGGCAAATTAATGTAGGTAAAAGGAACAATTTGAATTCAAAAGTAATAATTTTCATGTCTGTCCAGCATTCATAACACCACAAACTAAAAACTAAACTTCGGGTGTTACGAAAGTACTGCTGCCGCTTGCGGACGGAATTGGAATTATAGCTTAAATAAGACTTGTGACTGATATTCAAAATCGATTAGCAAAAAGACTGACCGTCACATTGGATCCCTTGCTGATTGGAGATAATCAGAGTATTGAGCGTGGCAATAACACAGTACTCGTCCGTGCCACACATATCTATCACGTCCGGAATGTGATTCACCCACGACTGTAATAAAAATATTACATTTGATTTTATACCTTATTACAAAAATAATAATGCCTATATTTAAAACCCCCGGCGAATAATATGAATATTCTATACTATAGAATTAGCAATATTAGTTTCTTTCCGATGAATCCGACGCTAACGATTTCTAATAGACACGTAACTGACCTGTAGTGTAACTGAAGGGTACACGGAAAGAACATGTCTAGTCCCTTTTTTTGTAAAATGAGATTTTTGTATGAAAATGTAGAGCTTGCAAAGAACAACAACTTCTGTAACAGCTGGAATTTTTAACATAAATCCACTTTTTGATTCATAAAAACCATCTAGTTAAGAAAATAGTATGGTTAATTGAATCGTTCCAAACTTTAAAACCGCTATAACTCAAAATGTTGTCAAAGTGACTAGACATGTTCTTTCCGTGTACCCTTCAACTGTATTCCAAAACGTAACTGACCTGTAGTGTGACTGTATTTCAAAACGTAACTGACCTGTAGTGTGACTGTATTCTAAAACGTAACTGACCTGTAGTGTGACTGTATTCCAAAACGTAACTGACCTGTACTGTGACTGTATTTCAAAACGTAACTGGCCTGTAGTGTGACTGTATTCTAAAACGTAACTGACCTGTAGTGTGACTGTATTCTAAAACGTAACTGACCTATAGTGTGACTGTATAACAAAACGTAACTGACCTGTAGTGTGACTGTATTTCAAAACGTAACTGACCTGTAGTGTGACTGTATTTCAAAACGTAACTGACCTGTAGTGTGACTGTATTTCAAAACGTAACTGACCTGTAGTGTGACTGTATTCTAAAACGTAATTGACCTATAGTGTGACTGTATAACAAAACGTAACTGACCTGTAGTGTGATTGTATTTCAAAACGTAACTGACCTGTAGTGTGACTGTATTCTAAAACGTAACTGACGTGTAGTGTGACTGTATTCCAAAACGTAACTGACCTGTAGTGTGACTGTATTTCAAAACGTAACTGACCTGTAGTGTGACTGTATTCTAAAACGTAACTGACGTGTAGTGTGACTGTATTCCAAAACGTAACTGACCTGTACTGTGACTGTATTTCAAAACGTAACTGACCTGTAGTGTGACTGTATTTCAAAACGTAACTGACCTGTAGTGTGACTGTATAACAAAACGTAACTGACCTGTAGTGTGACTGTATTTCAAAACGTAACTGACCTGTAGTGTGACTGTATTCTAAAACGTAACTGACCTGTAGTGTGACTGTATTCTAAAACGTAACCGACCTGTAGTGTGACTGTATTCTAAAACGTAACTGACCTGTAGTGTGACTGTATTCTAAAACGTAATTAACCTGTAGTGTGACTGTATAACAAAACGTAACTGACCTGTAGTGTGACTGTATTTCAAAACGTAACTGACCTGTAGTGTGACTGTATTCTAAAACGTAACTGACCTGTAGTGTGACTGTATTCTAAAACGTAATTGACATATAGTGTGACTGTATAACAAAACGTAACTGACCTATAGTGTGACTGTATTCTAAAACGTAACTGACCTGTAGTGTGACTGTATTTCAAAACGTAACTGACCTGTAGTGTGACTGTATTCTAAAACGTAACTGAACTGTAGTGTGACTGTATTCTAAAACGTAACTGACCTGTAGTGTGACTGTATTCTAAAACGTAACTGACCTGTAGTGTGACTGTATAACAAAACGTAACTGACCTGTAGTGTGACTGTATTTCAAAACGTAACTGACCTGTAGTGTGACTGTATTCTAAAACGTAATTGACCTATAGTGTGACTGTATAACAAAACGTAACTGACCTGTAGTGTGACTGTATTCCAAAACGTAACTGACCTGTAGTGTGACTGTATTCTAAAACGTAACTGACCTGTAGTGTGACTGTATTCTAAAACGTAATTGACATATAGTGTGACTGTATAACAAAACGTAACTGACCTATAGTGTGACTGTATTCTAAAACGTAACTGACCTGTAGTGTGACTGTATTTCAAAACGTAACTGACCTGTAGTGTGACTGTATTCTAAAACGTAACTGACCTGTAGTGTGACTGTATAACAAAACGTAACTGACCTATAGTGTGACTGTATTCTAAAACGTAACTGACCTGTAGTGTGACTGTATTCTAAAACGTAATTGACCTGTAGTGTGACTGTATAACAAAACGTAACTGACCTGTAGTGTGACTGTATTTCAAAACGTAACTGACCTGTAGTGTGACTGTATTCTAAAGCGTAATTGACCTATAGTGTGACTGTATAACAAAACGTAACTGACCTATAGTGTGACTGTATTCTAAAACGTAATTGACCTGTAGTGTGACTGTATAACAAAACGTAACTGACCTGTAGTGTGACTGTATTCTAAAACGTAACTGACCTGTAGTGTGACTGTATTCTAAAGCGTAATTGACCTATAGTGTGACTGTATAACAAAACGTAACTGACCTATAGTGTGACTGTATTCTAAAACGTAACTGACCTGTAGTGTGACTGTATTTCAAAACGTAACTGACCTGTAGTGTGACTGTATTCTAAAACGTAACTGACCTGTAGTGTGACTGTATTCTAAAACGTAATTGACCTATAGTGTGACTGTATAACAAAACGTAACTGACCTGTAGTGTGACTGTATTTCAAAACGTAACTGACCTGTAGTGTGACTGTATTCTAAAACGTAACTGAACTGTAGTGTGACTGTATTCTAAAACGTAACTGACCTGTAGTGTGACTGTATTCTAAAACGTAACTGACCTGTAGTGTGACTGTATAACAAAACGTAACTGACCTGTAGTGTGACTGTATTTCAAAACGTAACTGACCTGTAGTGTGACTGTATTCTAAAACGTAATTGACCTATAGTGTGACTGTATAACAAAACGTAACTGACCTGTAGTGTGACTGTATTCCAAAACGTAACTGACCTGTAGTGTGACTGTATTCTAAAACGTAACTGACCTGTAGTGTGACTGTATTCTAAAACGTAATTGACATATAGTGTGACTGTATAACAAAACGTAACTGACCTATAGTGTGACTGTATTCTAAAACGTAACTGACCTGTAGTGTGACTGTATTTCAAAACGTAACTGACCTGTAGTGTGACTGTATTCTAAAACGTAACTGACCTGTAGTGTGACTGTATAACAAAACGTAACTGACCTATAGTGTGACTGTATTCTAAAACGTAACTGACCTGTAGTGTGACTGTATTACAAAACGTAACTGACCTGTAGTGTGACTGTATTCTAAAACGTAACTGACCTGTAGTGTGACTGTATTCTAAAACGTAATTGACATATAGTGTGACTGTATTCTAAAACGTAACTGACCTATAGTGTGACTGTATTTCAAAACGTAACTGACCTGTAGTGTGACTGTATTCTAAAACGTAACTGACCTGTAGTGTGACTGTATTCTAAAACGTAATTGACATATAGTGTGACTGTATTCTAAAACGTAACTGACCTATAGTGTGACTGTATTCTAAAACGTAACTGACCTGTAGTGTGACTGTATTTCAAAACGTAACTGACCTGTAGTGTGACTGTATTCTAAAACGTAATTGACATATAGTGTGACTGTATAACAAAACGTAACTGACCTATAGTGTGACTGTATTCTAAAACGTAACTGACCTGTAGTGTGACTGTATTTCAAAACGTAACTGACCTGTAGTGTGACTGTATTCTAAAACGTAACTGAACTGTAGTGTGACTGTATTCTAAAACGTAACTGACCTGTAGTGTGACTGTATTCTAAAACGTAACTGACCTGTAGTGTGACTGTATAACAAAACGTAACTGACCTGTAGTGTGACTGTATTTCAAAACGTAACTGACCTGTAGTGTGACTGTATTCTAAAACGTAATTGACCTATAGTGTGACTGTATAACAAAACGTAACTGACCTGTAGTGTGACTGTATTCCAAAACGTAACTGACCTGTAGTGTAACTGTATCCCAAAACGTAACTGACCTGTAGTGTAACTGTATCCCAAAACGTAACTGACCTGTAGTGTAACTGTATCCCAAAACGTAACTGTCTCCGTGCCTGATACGAAAGCAAGCGTGTTGCCGTAAAACGCGTACTTGTGATCCGGCTTGACATTCGCGAAGTAGATGAAGGAATCGATGGCGATAGCGAGCCGCAGGGACCGCTTCTCCCACGACAGAGACCGCATCGCTCCGCCGGGGACCCGTAATGTCCGAATGTGCTACAAAAACAAATATGATACTCATGTTACACACACAATACACACACACACACATATACATATATATATACATATAATAGTACACGAGATTTGATCTTTAGGCTCAGATCTATCTCTAGGTTGGGCTGTGCCAGTACCAGAACAGTGAGTTCGAATCTCGCACGAGGCTTCTATCGGAGTCCCAGAAGTCACAACTCGAAAAATTTGCGTGAGGTAGCGAATTTAAAAATCATTTACAACTTAAAAATTTAACTTTTTGTAATCGTAATAAGTGCGATCTTACCTCCCCATAGGCGCTGAAAAATTGGACCACGTTTGTCTGGTCCGAGGTGCACCCGGCGGCCGCCAACACGGTCCCGTTGTGGTTCCAATGACAGTCAATGGCCACCATGTTGGTTTCAACTACTATGCTATCTGTAAAACCATTGTTTATTTAATTTACTTAAATACTGATACAATTAAAAAACTGACGTTGTTGTAGTCACAGAGTAAATCTTAGTGTACAAGACGCTTGAGTTGATAACAAAAAAACAAGTGTGGGTAGCTTGAAAAGCTCGAGCGGCTGGAAGGTGTACCTAGACGTCTATTTCAGCGTTTATTAGACTTTTTTATACCACGACGGCGGCAAACAAGCATACGTTTACCGCCGTCGTTTCGTCGTTTACGTAACGTAAGCAGTTACCGTAGCCTATGGACACCTGCAACCCCATAGGATTTACATGCGCGTTGCCTACCCTTTAAGAACCTATACACTCCTTTTTTTGAAGAACCTCATACTGTAGCCCTCTGGGAAAACATCGGCAGGGAAAACCATTATAGTGAGTATCGATTTTTCTTTATTAACAAGAATGCTATGCCGCGTTAATAAAAACCCGCGCATAGTATATTTTAGGTTTTTATAAATACGCGATTTACATAATACCTTCCTCCACACAGTTTTTCATCAGCAGTATAAGTCCACTTTTATAACATATCATCAGCACTGGCCGGTTGGGCGGCGCTTTGCCGGCGTACCAGTCCATTGCGACCACTTCCATTGATCCTGTCACACCATTAATGGCAACTGGCATCTACAAAGAAACCACATATATTCGATTGGACTTGGATGGATCCTCATAGGCATCACAAAACTAACTTCAACAATACAATACAAATACAATACAAATACTCTTTATTGAACACCTCAAAAACAAAACCAGTACAGGAGAAAAAATAAAAAAATTAAATTAGAGGTAAACAACAGGCGGTCTTATCGCTAAAAAGCGATTTCTTCCAGACAACCTTTAAGTAGCGGAAATTCATTAAATAAACTAAAACAGTAGGTGTTGCAAAACAGTGAAGAAAGCCTAGTTACAGAAAAAATACATAATAATAATAACACAAAACAATTTATAATTAAATTCATAACTATATTAAAATACACTACAAAATAAATAAACGAATAAATAAATAAATAAAAATATACACACATACATATACATACATACATATACACATAATTATACAGTGCCAACTACATATAGAGGGGAAAGAAGAAAAGTATCACGGACGAGACAAATAGTGCTGTTTAAGGAGCTTTTTAAATGAAGCGGGTGATTGAGCACACCTGACATCAAGAGGCAAAGAATTCCAAAGTTGAACCGCTTGAAATGTGAAAGAACCGTTATAAAATTTTGAGGAGGATGAAGGGACAGAAAGAAGCAAATTCCGGGAGCATCTTTCCGACCGGAGGTAACTGAAACGCACCTTGAGATAGCGGGGAGTTGCGGGGTTGAAAAGAACAGAAAACAGAAGGGACAGAATATGTGATTTACGACGAAAGCGAATAGGAAGCCACTTGAGCTGCGTACGGAAGTGGGAGATGCGGTCATACTTGCGTAACCCAAATATGAATCTAATGCAGACGTTTTGGATACGCTCAAGCTTATTAAGTTGCTCCTCAGTGAGATCGAGATAAGAGACGTCAGCATAATCCAAAATAGGGAGGAGAAGAGTTTGAGCAAGAGCTATTTTGGTGGGAATAGGAAGGAAGTTGCGTAATCTCCTGAGTGAACCAATTGCCGCGAACATCTTCCTGCTAACTTCGTTCACTTGAGGTCCCCATGATAAAGTTCTATCAATAATGACGCCAAGGTTTTTTACTTGTTGTGACAAAGGAATCAAAACGCCATTAAAATAAATAGGTGGGAGATCATCAAAATTAAGCCTGGGAAGTAGTTTTGGGCTACCAATTATAATAGCCTGTGTCTTATCAGGATTTACTTTAAGGCCATAACTGCGACTCCAATTCGAGATGCTCTCTAAATCGCTATTTACAGAGGCTATTACAGAAGGAAGTTCCCCCGTGCCACCCTGCGAGTAAATTTGAAGGTCATCGGCATACAGGTGATAATGTGAAGAAAGGTTATGAGTAATAGAATTGATGAAGGTAGAAAACAACAAGGGAGACAACACACCGCCTTGCGGAACGCCGGCCAATGTGTTGCACCAAGAAGAAAGGGAATCACACACCTTTATGCGCTGCCGACGGCCTGTTAAATAACTAAGAAACCATCCAATTGCGCCAGGAGATATATTAAGAGAATGTAATATCCCAAGGAGAATATCAAAATCTACAGTATTAAACGCATTACTAAAATCTAGCAGCGTCAATACCGCACAACATGCGCGCGTATTCAACATGGGTAAAGAAACTTCAAAATAAAACCATTGAGATGGCACTAAAAATGTTTACTTGTGCTAGGCCTATACAACAGTCGCCATGAGATATATCTAAGCTGTCAAGGTGGTCACAAATATCTGAGCTCTATTGTCAAGGTGATAAAGTGCCTGTTCAGCATGCCTAGCACATGAGTGACGCGACAGTATCTCGAGCGCGAGATAGTCTATCCGTCCCTTTCTGACTGTATCAATTAAAAAGAGACGGGTAGACTATCTCGCGCGCGAGAAACTGTCGCGTCACTCATGTGCTAGGCGTGCTGATATTTTTGAGTACCTTGGCCGCAGCAATATATTTGATGGTGACTGTATAAAGTTGTTTAAAAAAAACCAGTCTTATACTGGAGCATAGACTTAATAATCTTTCATATAGTGTAGTAGATAGACTAGAAAGAGTTAAATATCTCTTAATGTTTGCAAAATTTATATTTAAAAAAAAAACTATATTATGGTTTGGCATACTGTTAAATTTCCTTGGTCGTCATATAAGTGCAGCTCTCCACCAACTAGAGCAAAAAGCAACTGAGTGTTGTCTGGAGACCACTGCACAGCAGTTAGCCCGGGCCCTTTTATGTCTTTACCCCACACCCTGGAGCCATCCACAGATCCAACAATAACTGCACCTAGAAAAAAAAGGATTTTTGATTGGTGTTGCTATTACATTGGTCTCAGTCAGAAAACTACTAGTTGAAGCTACAAGTTACAATTTGTTAATCCTATGTGTTAGAAAGAGACTTCTGCTTACAAATTGTTACTAGTAGTTTCATTACAAAGGCCTCTGGTTTCTGGTTTGGTGAGTTTATCTAAGTTATAGGAGTATGATTTAGACTTTAGAGAAACATACCATCTTCATAAGCAATACATATCTTCTGTCCATCGGAGCCCCAAGCCATACTTGAGACAGTAGATTTATTTCTGTTATTTATCATTTCTTCATACCATGAACCCTTTAAAGAAACAGACCGGATTACAAAATAACATAGGTAGTTAATAAATATAATTTTAATATCATAATAGGACCGTGAGATGTAAGAGGTTAAACAATTAGAAAGCTTTAACTCCCAAAAATAATGAAGGATTTTTTTCTAATAATTATTAATTTTAACACATTTGACAAGGTTTTTTTTCTAATAATTTGTAATTTTAACATAGTTGTATGTACCTTATACAACATCCAAACGATGATAACTCCATGCTCATCACTAGTAGTGAGTTTCTGGTACACCTCGTTCCAAATGGCCACACGCAACTGTCCCGTGTGGCCCTCCAAACTCAAGTTCATGGACAAATTACCTCCCCCACCTTCCAATATAATAATAAAAATAGTAGTGTATAGCATAAAAGCCAAATCAACAATAATACTCACAAGCAAAATTGGAATCACTTTCCATAGTCATAACCACAAAGAGATTTCGTTTTTTTTTTACTGGCCAGTATACACAGCAAGTTCTTTTTATAAAACCAGTCTTAAACAATGTTTAGACTTGCAAGCTTACTTGCGGCAAGTAGGGACACAGCTATTATGCTAGAATGAAATAGTGACATTCATGTCTCTTCTGAATAGCTGTCCCTATTTGTCGCAAGTAAACTTGCTAGTCTTTTTATTAGAATTTAATAAAACTAGCATGCCCAAAAATTGCTCCACACCACTATGGTACACATGAGGGAATCTAGTATTTTCTTTTATACTGCTGTACATTGCAGGCTTTATGGATTCACTCCATAAAGCCTGCAATGTACAGCACTTGCTAGGGCTAGGAGTGCTTGAGCTAGGGGTGGCAAATTAAAATTAAATTACCTGACTCTAATTTTAAAACTTTCAACATTCCTTCTTCCCCACCCACAGCAATATAGCCCGAAGAATGATTCCATGATATACAAGTAACATTTGACTGCTTAGGAATGGCAATCTGAAAACAATCATTATCAAGAAGTACTTCATCATCATCAATGTAATTTATGGAAATGTGGATGAGTGGTCTTGAAATTGAACGGGTGAATTAAAGATTATGGTATATTTTAATTGTACTTAAATAAAAAATAACCAATTAATTACGATGAGTAGTCTCCATAGTAACAAAATAGAATAACATGAACTCACTCACCTTTTTACTCATATAAATGAACATTTTGTTGATTGTTTAACGTACTAACAAACAATAAACGTATTTAATGTCTTTTATTATACTTTTATAACATATGTTTGTAAATAAACGAATTATTCTTTAACTTTTAGAAGTGGTCATGCATTGGCAAAGTCCACTTCATAAAGTAATTATTGAGATGTAGCAGGTTTCCCTTAAGTTATTTTTTAAAGGTATAACAAATTCATTATATATATTACATCCTTTAATTGAAAACTTTCTCTTTAAATAACAATATAATTAAAGTTATTGAAATAACTCCGCCAACAACAATGTTTGTACAGTTATGACAGTTGACAGCAGTGACAGTCGGCTGTTAGTGGTGCGTCCACATCATGCAATGGAAGTTTATTTTTAATTAATTAAGGGTCGCCACGCACCTAGCGGTTTTCCTCGCGGAATTACCGGAAGTAGCGGAAATTTGTCTATGGTAGGGTGAATATCAATTTTCATGTTTTTCACTTGTCTCGGCATGTTAACTTTTGAAATATGCCGTTACATCAGTTGGCATTTTTTGTAGATGAAGATCAATCTAAAAAGTAATATATTCATCATTAACAATGTCAGATTTTGATACTGAAGTTATTTAAAAAAAATGTCAAACCTCAAAAATCTAAGCTCTTTGGCGCGTCCACCACCGTGTTTTTTTTTTCAAGCGACTAAGGCTTCTTAATTTATTGGGGAAAAACCGCTCTAATACCCTTACCATTTAGTACGAATGTTGAATTGTACTGCATGTTTTACAGTATTTTTTTTTTGTTTTTTAATCCAAAGTTATCGTCCGATATATTTTGTCTCACCAAAAAACACATAATTTCTATGGCGCACTTGTTCCGTCTCGCATTATGGTATGTTTATACCTAAGCAATCCTCAAGGAATTACCCCGCACCCTTCCAGTTGCGTTCGAACGCCCGAGGAGTGTAGACCTGTGCAACGTTAGTGAGTTTGGCAAAAAAAAATATTACGTCGCTGTTCAAGTATTTTCTGCCGGTAAGTGCCTAATTTCTTCGGTAGTGAAATTTATGTTTAAATGTGAGTTGTAATTTTTTATACTTCTATAATACATGCGAGCTATTGTTTTCTACACGCTATATTTTACTGTGAAATCATATGTTAATTAGTTATGGAAATAAAAATTATTTTGTGTGCTTTTCTAATTTCTATGGCGCTAATTTCTTCAGGTTTCTTTGGCATCCGGTTACAAAGAAATTAGAATTGTTCCAATGAAATTAGTATTTAGCCTCCGTTCTCTAGTCTCATTTCGTCCCATCTGTTCCAATCACCGGGTTTTTGCATATAATTAATTTTCTTATCCTCCCACCGCGAATAAACAAGGTATTCGGTATGATATGTTGCATAGACCCAGAGCCAGGCGCAAATGTCGTCGGGTATTGCATCCCGATCGATAACTTGTGAAGTGCTAAAGAGAGATGATTGAAGCGCCGTGAAGGTCAGCTGCCGTATCGATGCCGGATTGAGGAATGGAAGCCATTAAATCACTTTAGAAAATGGTCATCGCGTCACCAGTATTTTTGTTACATCCTGTATATTTACTGCAGTATGTTATATATGTTAAAAACTGTTTTTAACTGAACTTATTTTAATAATGACTAAGTAAAATAATTATTAATAATATATCAACAGTCTAATGGATAATGTTTCATGTTATTTACTACGTAATCTTTAAAATATATCCAGAACTAGTGAAGTTTATTTTTTGTTTTTGTTAAAAAATATAACAAATTATGTATACTTTATTTTTGTTTTAGACTACATTTTGATAAAACATTTTCTGTACGGATAAAGCAGGGTTATAATATAATAAGATTTTGAAGAAGAGATTTATCTTAAGACCTATGTTTTATTTGTTATGAAAACTTTTTCTTGGAGGTTTGGCAAAGGTATGCTAAAACTTATTTCCGCACTGAATTATTTATAATAATATTTCAACAGTCCAATGGGTGATGATTTTATGGTCTTTACTAACTAAATCGATCTTTAAAATGTATCTATAACCAGTTAAGGACTTTCGTTTTGTCAATTTGTTATTATGGAGATAAGATTTATATAAATATTTAGTACACGTGTTAAAAATTGATTAGCAATCGTACTACTTACTTAGAAAATGAAAATGTATCAATCATAATAAATAAAAAAAGATTTTATTTTTTTCTAAGTACAATAATGTTTAAAAAAGATTGATTGTGAATCATGTAGTAAATAGTTAAAATAAATACAGTCTTTAACTTAAGATGACAATTATGACACAGATTTTTAACGAAAAAAAATGTTTAGATTAAAAATAAAGCACGCTTTTAATAAATATTTCTTTCAAAATATTTTTTATTATCCTGTTACTCATATTACGAAATAAAGGCAAAAAGAAAACCTAGCTTCTGGTAATTATCTAATTTATATGGCTTACTTTTCTAAGTTCTTTGATGCAAGATTAGTTAATTCATAATTTCTCTGGAATATTTTATAATTTCTTTGGTACCATTATAATTTCTTTGGAAATTAAAATTGTAAATCGCTAAAACTTTGAATTCCTTCGTCATAATTAAGGCACAATTACTTGTGGTTGTATAAATTGTGGTCTTTAATATGGTATGTTATTTCATTTAGTGAAATTATGGAAAAAAAAATGCGCCACAGAAATTAGAAAATTTCAAGCCAAAATTGATATTCACCCGGTAGCAGATTTTTTGTATGGAAGCCATAGACAAATTTCCACTACCATAGACAAATTAAGCATTTTGTCTATGAATTTCCGCTACTTCCGGTAATTCCGCGAGGAAAACCGCTAGGTATGTGGTGACCCTAAATTAAACTTTATTGCACAAATACATCGCAAATACAATAGAGTGCACAAGAGACGGACTTCACTGCTGCGATTTCTGCATGCGGTCAGGGGGGTACAACTCAAAGTAAATCTGTCAAAAAATTTGAGTTTGACACGACGTATCCGATACGTTTGCATAAGTGCGAAAAAGAACTTGTCATGCGTTAAGAAGGGACAACATGCTTCGTGACGTTACGTGACATTACAGAGGTCTCTCTGTTATACTATTATTTACTCTGTGATGCGGTGACGGTGTCTGAGTGAGATCTGCATGCAATGCACGGGATTATCGCTAGGTCTGTAGACCTCTTCTACAGTCACTAGATTGGACAGTGTGAGAACGCTTAAAAACGTTCCGTTCTACATCTGAACTCAGCCAGAATAGTTATTTTCTTACATTAGTTACATTTGTAATATGGTTATATAAAATTTGAATAAACAATTTAAAACATTAATTTTGAAATGTTTTATATATATAGTTTGACTTTTCAATGTATATAATACTCTTGAAATACACTGACTGGTTTTAAAATGCAGTCCGTTGTACGTAACATTGCAATTGTCAATATTGTGAACTGTCAGTCACCAATAAACATTCCACACCTGACACCACAAATTCAAATCAATAATCTGAATCAGGGATTGAAAATGCAAGTTTCCAGCGGACATTATAAATTGGTATACCTAAAATGTTCCAACTATGGGTAAAGCTAGCGGGATCAGTTGATATTTCAAAATTACTAAGTTCAAGATTCCCGAATTGTATATAAAATATTACCACAGTAGTGCTACGCCCGAAAACAAGATGCTAGGCAGAAAACAAAGTCTTAAAGGGGAACCAGTCCTCGCGGACTATGGTCCCGAAGAGTCCCTCAATGAAAGCGCCGACATAGAATGGGTCAATAAGGTAAGAAAGTCTGACATCAACACTGCATTCTCTTGTATTGTAAGCATGATGTTATCGTTTTCGTAACCCAAAATGTTTTTGTTTACAGCTATGGGTGAGAAGAATTTTAAGACTTTGTGCTCTAATGAGTCTAGTATCTGTATCTTTAAATACGCCCAAGTCATTTGAAAAGTATCCTTCACTTCAAACCATTACTTTTGCTGTAGATTGCTGTGTGACTTTATTTTTTACTGCAGAAATGATTGCCAAAATGCACATAAGAGGAATACTTAAGGTAAACTTTGTTAAATTTAATGAAAGTAGATCTATAGTACCATCTAAAATAAGTTATTTGAGTTTAAAACCATAGCTCTTGCACTATTGCTGTGTGGTTTTTTATGGTACTTTGTATGCTAAAAGGCAAAAGGTAAAAGAAAAGCTAAATTGCTTAATTTTACATTTAGCATATAAGAGTATGCACAGGGCTGTAGCTAGGGAGGCATTATGGGGCAATACCCTACCTTAAAAACTATTATTAACTCTAAAAACATTAAAAATAAAATAAATACCCTGTCTACAATTGGCCTTTAATTAGCACTGCCCTAACTTAACTGACTGCAGTGCCAGCCTTAGGGGTGGGGGAAGGGGGGCCCAGGGGCACCGAGGCCACAGGGACGCTCCGGACCTTTTACAGGGAGACTTGTTATACTCCGAATTTTGCCTGGGGGTGGGGGGTGCTGAGCGCAGCAGCCAAAGCAGTTTGCCCAGGGCGCCAGGAGGTCTAAGGCCGGCCATGACTGATTGACCTTAACTGCAACTTTGGCCCTGAGTATGTGTTTCTGTTTTTATGAGCACTGTGTCATTTCAGGGAGATGTAGCCTATCTGAAAGACCATTGGTGCCAGTTTGATGCGGTCATGGTGTTTTTCTTATGGGTGTCAGTGTTGCTGCAAATGTTCGAGTTGACGTTGATTGTGCCAAGATACAGCTACCTCAGCATTTTGAGAGCACCAAGGCCTTTAATAATGATAAGATTTCTTAGAGTTTTCCTAAAGTTTTCCATGCCAAAATCAAGAATTAATCAAATATTTAAGTAAGTATTTCTCCATTATTTATGAGTTACATTAATTACATACCCAATTCATAACTATAATATATGTAGCTTTGTGAGTATAATTTATGTTTGTCATTTAATCAAGACACTTTGATTCCTGGGCCACTATAGAACCTTGTCGTAATGACATGGGTGGATATGTATAAATGTAACATTGCGCTACTGAACTAGCAACTATGACAAGTTTCTATAGTGACCTAGGAATAAAATTGGTGGACTGGACAGTTAATAAATACAATAAATAAATATTATGGGACCAGCTTACACAAATCAGTAATCCCAATAAGCTCAATCCTGCTTGTGTTGTGGGTACTAGGCAACTAAGGTGATCATATATATCATAGATAGATTATGGAAGACATACATAAAACTGTTTCTTGTCTTGCAGGAGATCCAGCCAGCAGATCTACAATGTGACATTATTCTTCCTTTTTTTCATGTCGCTATACAGTTTGTTGGGGGTGCAATTTTTTGGAGAACTGACCCACCATTGTGTGAGGAACACAACTGATCCATAGTAAGATTGTAGAATTTGATTGATGAATTGTTTTAGTTACTGATGTGACTATAAAGTTTTGCTTATGAATTATTGTAGATTGTCTAATTAGGAATTGCATAACTAGGTTGTGTTCCTAGATGTTATATTAGATTATACATTGTAATGTATGTTACAAACTGAAATAGATGTCTTGTCACAAGGTCAATGTGGCTATTTCCGTCACGAGCGTATATTTCTTTGATTTTGAATCTTAGGAAATATAAACCATTAGCTTTTGATTGCTGAAACTAACTGCTTTGTTGATGAAAGTATCAATTTTGTTTGTTGTTTGAGAAAAACGCCAATGGACAGAATAGCCCCTATGGCTAAATTAGCCACATTTACCTTACCTATACGAAAGACAACCAAGACCAAGTCCTCCGGTACCCCAGGGCTGGAATATGAGTAATATAATATGACATCTATTTCAGTTTATGAGTTGTATCTTTAATTATTTATCCCAAGATTTTCACGTTGTATAATAAATTACCTTTTTTCTGAACTGTCAATTGAAAGATAACTTATCTGCAATATGAAAGTAATAATATCCAACTTTCAGTGACATAACAATCAACTCTCTGGCTATTCCGGATACCTTCTGTTCACCTGACCCTGATTCCGGCTACCAGTGTCCTAAGGGCATGAAGTGTATGAAACTTAATTTGTCCAAATACATCCAGGGGTTCCAAGGATTTGAGGAATTTGGTGAGCATGCCTTGGTCATATCATATCGCGTTTTTTTTACAAATTAGATTTTCAATCTTATTGTAATAGCCATAAAGTCTTTGTTACAAGTATCATACTTATGTCTTCTTCTATTGGGTGACATATTTTAAATATCGACTTTATTATGTATTTGTTAAGGTATAAAATCAGTAATGTTACATTTCAGTGACCAGTTTGTTCACGGTGTACCAGGCATCTTCTCAGGAGGGATGGGTATTTATTATGTACCGCGCTATTGACTCTTTACCAACATGGAGATCTGCTCTTTATTTCAGGTAAGGCATTTTTGTCACTACACGTAATTTTTTGGAGCACAGGTAATTATACAAAAGTACATACATAGGGGATTGTACAACAAGAGCATTAAAAGAGCACCGGGCGGGGTGTAGTGTCTTATCGGGAGCTTAAAACAATTGCGGAGAGGCGCGATGAATGGCGGTTACTCCACCGACAAGAGCAAAGCTCTTAAATAGATGATGATGATGATGAGTTCACGAGGGCTTTTACACGTCAGATATTATAAAAAGCAAACTACACCGGTTCTAACCCTACACCTCTGAGCCGAGAAGAATTACTTATGATCGGCAAGAAACTCGGCGGGACTTATTTTTTCGAAACAACAGTACATAAAATCTTAAAAATAAATGCGTTGTTCTAGAAGAAAACATACCAAATTAATTACAAAAACTATTTAAAACGGGATATTTACCATGTGAGTTTTTTATTTTGAGCTTCCTATATTTCGGCACAGTTGCATGCGCCATTATCACGGAGTAACTGAAATGATAATGGTGATAATGGCGCATGCAACTGTGCCGAAATATAGGAAGCTCAAAATAAAAAACTCACATGGTAAATATCCCGTTTTAAATAGTTTTTGTAATGTTAATGACCATGTTAGCTTAAAATCATATATACCAAATTAATGTTCATAAATGGTATTTTCCAGCACAATGATCTTCTTCTTAGCGTGGCTAGTGAAGAACGTCTTCATAGCTGTGATAACTGAAACGTTTAATGAAATACGAGTTCAGTTTCAACAAATGTGGGGAGTGAGGAATCCCATCACTAAAGGAAGCACCACACAGTTCTTTACTGGAGACGACAACTGTTGGAAACTGGTCACTATTGATGAAAATAAACATTCAGGTACAATAATTAATACTATTAAAAAAAACACTTTGCAATGTATCCTGGGTCACAATTCATAAGTATTTAAAGTTGGAATCTTTTATGTTATTCTATTGAGCTTGAGAAGTAGAGGAGGCTCTACCTATGGCGGTTTTCATACTGCCGCGGTTTCCGCGCGCGGCGGCGGTGTGGGAGCGGGACAGCGGTATGCACGTCTATAATGCTGTCATGCTCGCACACCGCTAACGCGCGCGGTTGCGGCGCCAGCAAGTGTGGTAATCGTCTAACATTCTGACATCTTAAAAATTATAACAGTACGATATTTATAAATGATATTATATATATATGAGGCTGATTTTAGGTACTGCTCCAGAAATTTTCCACAGATTGTTAAGATCGGCGTACTTTCGACTGCTAGTCATGGGCGTGGTGCTAGCTAATGGCATTATTACAGCTACTATGGATTTCAAACACGATGGCAATCCAAGAGAATTTTTCTACGAGAAATATTACTATATTGAGGTAAAGCTTTATAATATTTGTTATAATGAACTTATAATAGTAAACAATAAAAGCGAATGCATTGTTTACTTATTCCAGATTGCGTTTACGATATTCTTGGATTTGGAGGCACTGATCAAAATATGGTGCCTGGGTTGGAAAGGCTATTTTAAGCACTCTGTTCACAAATTCGAATTGCTTTTGGCTATTGGGACGACCATTCACATTATACCTCAGCTCTACATGTCAGGCTTTACATACTTTCAGGTAAAAAACATGGACACAGTTTAAAATTTACATTATTTTTTTTTTAAATCTGACTTTTCCGTGGCGATGTCTCTTGGGTCACTCTTGAAAAGAATAAGTTTGCTAAATTAATTATGATTAGGGGAAGATGGGGAGGCTTCGTACACTTTTTTTTCGGAGCCTTGTAAAACAAAATGTAACAGATATTTTACAATGAAACGAATGCTATGTTATTGTCCATTTATCTGCCTATAATAATAGCGCATTTCTGGCATGATATAAAGCAACTTGGCCAAGCTATAACGATTTTTCCAAAAAAAGGGAACTGTACGAATTCACCCCACCACGCGGGGTAGCTCCGTACACTATTCGTTTCTCCCCGGGATTCATGATTTTACCAGCTATTTCGCCAGTTTCAATCACTTTTTCAACATATCTTACTGACCCGTTTTGGCAATTATGTTATTCTTGATTTTAACTTACATGGGGTGCATTCGTAAAGTATGAAATTACATACATTTTTAGTGTACGAACCCCAATCCAACGGACCAGAAAAAAATCAAAATAAAAAAATATCGTTAATATATAATCCCAAAAGCATTGTTTAAATAACAATATTTAGCATATATTTACAAACAATACTAAAGCATTTTTTCTAAGTACATCCAAACTTTTTGAAAACAAACGCATTCAAAGGAGAACTCAAAATTACTTGCGAGTGGCGAAAACACATATCAGCTCTTTCTGGCGAAATCTTGTACCGCACTGCCATTACTTTTGGAAGGTAGCCTATGCATGTAAGTAGCCGTGTTGCATACAAATATGAACGCTGCAGCGTGTTGGATAGCCGAGATATGACCACTGTATGAAGGCTCCCAGTGTACGAATCTACCCTGTCTTCCCCTAATGAATGGAAAACATTTTTTTTTCAGGTTTTACGAATAGTAAGACTAATTAAAGCATCACCATTATTGGAAGGATTCGTTTACAAGATATTTGGACCTGGAAAAAAATTAGGAAGTCTAATAATTTTCACAATGTGTTTGCTGGTTATAAGTTCTTCAATCTCAATGCAGTTGTTCTGTTTCTTGTGCGAATTTACGAAGTTTGAGGCGTTTCCAGAGGTGAGCTAATATACACAAATAAGCACCATTGACTTAGCCACTGACATATTGATAAACAAAAAAAAAATACCTGTTTTTTTATTTTACAGGCTTTTATGTCTATGTTTCAAATATTGACTCAAGAAGCTTGGGTAGAAGTAATGGATGAAACTATGGTCCGGACAAGCCAGACATTGACTCCCTTGGTGGCTATATACTTTATTTTATACCATCTTTTCGTCACACTGGTAAGAGCTTTAAATGAAATATACACTAAAACTTACATTTCATGACATGTTGTAAATGTGGAAAAGTGCTGTGATTTTGAATAACATATTGTATTAACTATTTGTAAATAAGTAAGTATATGAACCCCATGTACATTCCAGATCGTGCTTTCGCTTTTCGTAGCAGTAATTTTGGACAACTTGGAGTTAGATGAGGATATAAAGAAATTGAAACAACTGAGATATCGCCAGCAGAGTGCAGAGATTAAAGAGAGCTTGCCATTCCGTCTAAGAATCTTTGAGAAGTTTCCTGATAGCCCGCAGATGACAAAACTACACAAAGTACCTGGAGACTTCAATTTACCAAAGGTGAGTCTCTAATTACTAAACTAAACTATGATTATGGAGTTTTATAATTTGTTGTACTTGTAATCAAGTAATTGTCGGTAAAGTTACATAAGTAATGACATAGACTTTTCTATTCCTACTAAATCTTTGTAAGGTTAATTTGTAGAATAATTATAAGATGCCATAAATTGACACTTATGTGTTATTCAAACACCAACAATAAAATACTATTTTTTCTTTTTTTCAGGTCCGTGAGTCATTCATGCGCCAGTTCGTGTGCGAAGAGCTCGAGGAGGAGGCGACGGGAGCGCCGGTGAAGCCGCGCGCGCCGGACGGCGACGCGTCGCGCCGGGCGTACGTGGGCGCCGACAAGATATCGTTCCCGTACCGCAAGCGCTGTCTCGTCAAAACTCTAGTGGTCGCTCCGCCCTCGCAGCGGCCCAGCTCGGCTCTGCGGCGGCATGTTGTGGCTTCTATCATTGAGTAAGTCAATAAAGAGTAGTAGGTATGAGTTTTTTATGTTTTATTAGTTTCCTACTTTATTTATTTTATTGATTTTGATTTTAGCTTTTTGTCAATTTTGTTTATCAAGAAGCAAATATTTGAAGCAGTGTTATATTATTTTAATTTATTATGTTTTATAATTTATTTATTTCAGGTACCTCTTATTTTTGATCGTGTCCGCATCGTGTTAAAGGTCATTTTTATTTATTTAATCAGTTTTAATACCAAAGGAATGTATAGGTACTGATATACGGCGTATTATTCTTGCAGAGATTCAAACAATCACCGCATGGTTCTAGGAGATTCCGCTATGTTGGCTACAGGAGGCAAATCGGGATTAAAGTCACAGGGAACTATTTCTAGTGCTAAACAGTTACGGGTGGATCAAAAGAAGTAAGTCTGTTTTTTATCTCCTTACACTAAAAACTTTTGTGTCTAAAATTACACGGCAATGTAAAACAACGAGTAACTGCCAATCCAAGCAGGGTAACTAATTTAATAATAAGCAATGGCATTGAAAGTGGTAGCCAGTGAAAAACTTTAGGCTTTACTGGGCTCTACGACGATTCCAACGAAGTCAAACATGTTACATGGTACCTTGTAAGTAATTTAAGAGAAAGTTGCGTTGTTTACGATAGGTACATTTTCAGGTTCGGCTCCCGATCTATAAGGCGTTCTGTACGCAGCGGTTCAATAAAGCTAAAGCAAACGTACGAGCATTTACTAGAGAACGGTGACATCGGCGCGGCGTCCCGCGTCGTGCCCTCCTCGCGTGCGCGCCCGCCTTACCTCGACATTCGCCTACTGCAGGCTAAGCGACAGCAAGCCGAGATGAGAAGGTAAGTTTACCATATTTCGTGTCAAGTTTGACAGCCTTCAATTTGTTTTCCGGATCAAAACGAAAATCAACATCATTATCTTCTTACCCCCTTATTCATAAACGTCTCCCAGGCCTCAATTAGTTAATTTAACTTTTGTCTGTTTCTAACAAACACGACTGTCAAAGTGACAGATAAGGATAAAACAATTGACAGACGTTAATGAATAAGGGGGTAAGAAGATAATGATGTTGATTTTCGTTTTTTTTGCTTGGCAACCTAATTCCAAGAATTAGCAGAGGCACTAGTTTCTACGAAAGCGACTACCATCTGACCAACCAAGAGCAACAGCTCAGGCTTTATTAGTACCAGTAGATCAGGTTTCCTCACGACGTCTTCCTTCAATAAGTGAATATCAAATGATACTTCATACTATGTACGGGTACCATGCGTGGTACGATCTGGGTTTTGACCCGTAATGTTCGGATTGAGAATCGACGTGACTACCGACGCTTAAGAGTCAGATATCCTCAAGAAACACGCTTGTATTGTCAGAAATCAGCGGGAAGAAGATCTCCGCGAGAACCATCCATTGTTTGATACTCCGCTGCTGATAGTGCCGAGGGAATCGAGCTTCAGAAAAATCTGCCGCGCCATAGTAGACGCTCGGTACGATGCTCGCTTACGAGACCCCGTTACTGGAAACGAGAGGAAGGTGCACTACAAAAGTTTTCAGTAAGCTTATTCTTATACTACTTTAAGTACAATTTATTTCTTATTTTAACAGCTTAATTAGATAACATGCCACGACAATTGAAATACTGTAAGATTTCACGACACTGTTCATCGGCGAGTAAACTTCATTTTTGTTCGTTTGCATGGTTATGTCTCCTAGCTCACCTCCAGAAAGGGAGATTTTAAAGAGGTATTCAATTTAATCAACATAGATTACATTTACGCAATGTACAGGTCTATTCACGAGAGTTGGCGCGAGATTTGACAGAATTTCTATGAAAATGGCTGTCACTCAGTAGAAATCTCGCGCCAACTTTCATGAATATACCTGTAATTACAGTTTTGGAATAGGTAGCACTAGTATTTAAGTTTTATAATGTATCCTGGGTAACTTTTAGCTTTTATCATAGAAAAAACGCTTGAGTTTAAAAGTGCTCTCAACATTTATTAATACGTTGGGAATAATTTCATATTATGTTTCAGCAACTTTCTGGGACTAGTGACTTATCTGGACTGGGTGATGATCATGGCCACAACTCTGTCATGCTTTTCTATGATGTTCGAAACACCTACTTACAGGGTTATGGAAAATTTTGTTCTGCAGGTAGGTTACCGACTTTAAAAAAGAAGTCTACAAGCAGCTGCTACTCGTACAGTCGCCATCAGATATATCGGAGCGGCCAAGGTGGTCACAAATATCTGAACAACGCCTCTATTGTCAAGGCGATAAAGTGCGTGTTCAGATATTTTTGAGTACCCTGACCGCTCCGATATATTTGATGGCGACTGTACTAGTTTCATACTCAACATGAACATTTTTTTTTCAGTTAGCGGAATACGGATTCGTAGTGTTCATGAGTTTAGAGTTGGCATTGAAAATCTTGGCCGACGGTTTATTCTTTACTCCAAAAGCGTATCTCAAAGACGCCGCAGCAGTTCTAGATGTTTTTATATACATCGTAAGTTATTATTATTCAGATAAATTATATACATTATTGTAACCTTCCTCCTTAATATGTACCATACCGTTTACACAAAAAAATATACTAAAACGTCTTTGCCTTAAGTATATTCAAATTAAATGTGCTGATATTTCTAATTAAATTCGGAATATGGTAAAATCTAACCATTAACACATTCATTGCTAGAACCCGCCTCGTGGGCGCTCGTAAACTTTGCTCAGACGCCGGACAACTCGCTGGGCGGGTTGTTTTGTACGTAGCTATGCTATAGACGCAGGTTTCTGAGGTAGGACATCATTTTTCGTCTGGCAGTTAATGTGTTAAATTACCATGCAATATTCCTTTACCAGCTAAGCTAGCATAAAAAATATCTATAATATTTTCTGCGGTTTTTGTATATTCGTAAAAATGACACTTTCCGCAGGTATCTTTAACGTTTTTGTGCTGGATGCCGCGACGCGTGCCGCCGGGCTCTGCGGCGCAGATGCTGATGATCCTGCGCTGCGTGCGCCCACTTCGAATCTTCACGCTCGTCCCGCACATGCGGAAGGTCGTCTACGAACTATGCCGTGGCTTTAAGGAGATACTGCTGGTATGTCTTTTGTTTCTGTAGTCCCCTGGGTCACTCTTGTTTTCAATGGGATTAAAAAGTAAAATCGTCATCAGTTAACTTTGTGAATTGTTTGTAAAACCTATTCATACTAGTATTTGCCACTTGGGCTAGAAAAAAAAATTAAACCATTTAACCAACTATTTTATTTTTTATTTAATACTTTTAAAATTAGACAAAAAATGATGTTACGATGTTTTACAGGTATCAACTCTTCTGATCCTATTGATGTTCGTGTTTGCAAGTTACGGCGTTCAACTTTACGGAGGAAGGTAAACATTACTTAGTAATACATGTCATATGTGTACCTAAAAGTATTTTTTTATAACTCATTGCCATACAAATTATTTTTAAATTGCGACAGGTTAGCGCGATGCAATGATCCCACGATTTTGCAAAGAGAAAACTGCGTAGGAGTTTTTATGAGACGAGTGTTCGTTACTAAGATGAAGATTAGGCCGGGGCCCAATGAAACGTTTCCATCTATGCTGGTGCCGAGAGTATGGTAAAAATATTTTTTACGTTTTTTGTAATTGTATACACCTGTTTTGAACCTTGCAATTAGTTGTATAATGTTTTTAAAAAACGTTAACTGTAGATCTGGTTGTTGTTACAGGGCAAACCCGAAGCGTTTCAACTTTGATAACATTGGCGATGCATTGTTGACGTTGTTTGAAGTCCTTTCATTTAAGGGATGGTTAGACGTCAGAGACGTTTTGATAAAAGCACTTGGCCCTGTAAGTATCGACATCGTTGTACATAACGTGGTATAATTTTGACGTCCCTTGGGTCACTATTGAAATAGTAGTTTATGTAACTGTTACGTAATAGGGGTCCTTAAAACACGAGTGTGGTTTTATTCATAATAAGATCACACGAGTGTTTTAAGGCCTAATTGCGTACAGTTGCATACACTGCTTTATCTACACACATATTATAAACCCGAAATGATGATTGAATGACTGCTATTGCACGGATTGCACGCCATCGCCATGCCCAACTCGATTGTGCTGGCGGTCGGCGGGGCGCGTGCCGGCGGGTCGTAGCATCCCGGATATTCATAATGATATCGAATTTTTGCTTATTATTTGATAATAATAACATCGTTACAGATAAGACATTTGTTCTAACTTCTAACGAAACAATCTATTTTTATGGTGGTTATAACGTGCGGTTTTTGAACGCATCATGGAGGGTTTATGATATGGGTGTAGATAAACGAAGTTTATGTGGCAACTATCATCTTATGATGATATGGATTAAAACCTGCCCAATACGAAGTAGGTAGTAGGTAGATAACCACTTTTATATGTAGCTGGAGGGTTTGTACTTTTCTAGCTCTTGTAACTTGTTACGTATACGTACAGAAATGGAACAATAGTTAATCGCCAATAATTATACTGCCCTATGCCAAGCTACTTAGGTGCGCCTATCTATTCCTTTTTACGTCACCCGTAATGTATTCACATGTATTTATTAATAGTATTGACACTGTACCTATTAATTTGCAGATGCACGCTATCTACATACACGTGTACATTTTCCTCGGCTGCATGATTGGGCTGACTCTGTTTGTCGGTGTCGTAATCGCCAACTATTCCGAAAACAAAGGCACTGCTCTGCTTACTGTTGATCAGAGGCGATGGTACGATTAATTAAACTTTTATTTAATAAATGATATACAGAGTGACCAAAATAGACCTAAATTCCAGTTGGCTGTAAGGTTTTGGGACGCTACTAATCCTCCCTAGATGGTTTTGGAACCTCTCAGATCGATTCGATTTTTGGATTTTTGTATCGCCACGCCATTGAGCGACGGCGGTGAGTAATGGCCATACAAAAGTTCGAAAATCAAATCGATATTAATATTGTGTATTAATAGGTGTTACAATTAATACATAAATATGTTGTTATGGGACATAGTAAAATTGTAATAATATTATGGATGTATAGGTGTGACCTAAAGAAGAGATTGAAAATTGCCCAGCCGCTGCATTTACCACCGCGACCCGATGGGAGGAAAGTCCGAGCCTTCTGTTACGATGTCACCCAACATATAATTTTCAAGAGATTCATAGCAATAGTCGTGCTTATTAACAGTGGACTGCTGGTTGTTACTGTAAGTATGAGTAATAATTTTCCTTTCACAACAAATTTTTGATACGTTTTGGTTTTAAAACGGGAGTCACTCACGTAATTTCGGTTGGCTTTCGCTCAGCATGTTGAAATTACATTAGTGACCTGTTTCAAATATTATTCAATAAGTTCTCCTTTCACCCTTTCTTTTAGTTTAAATCACGATCGAATCGAATCACGAGGACGATATAAGCCTGGCTGGCTTATGCACAATCGCGTTCCCGCCGTTCTGGCAAAAACACTTGCGACAACTATCGCGACGCGGCAGTCAAAAATAACTGAACATTATCTGAACAGATGGCGCTGTGCCGTCCAAAACCGAAAACTGAGCTATAGTCAGTCCAGGCTTATCTTGTTTAAAATTACGTTTTGTACTGTTTACTGTTGGAAAATTTAAAGCACTGTTAATTTTTCGCAGTGGTCTCGTGACTCCAATTTAACGGAAAAGTTGGCATTAACGTCAGCGCTGCTGACGCTAGTGTTCGTGACGGAGGTGCTCCTGAAGACCGTGGCGTTCACGCCGCGCGGCTACTGGCAGAGCCGCCGCAATCGATACGACTTGCTGGTCACCGTTGCTGGGTGCATCTGGGTGTTTATGCACTTTACGCTGAAGGTAAACTTCAACAGATCAATTAACTTAATTATGCTGACAGCCACTAATTACTTTTTATTAATTTATAAAAATGTCCCCTAGTACCGGGTACCGAATGTACAGATGATGTGTATTTAGTAAATGTAGTCAGAACAAGTGTTATGCAACACGTGGCATAAATAACTTATTTTAACTAGTTGCTGTACTTGTAGAAAAAAAATAGACTATATTACAGTCCGTGAGCACTCAAAAGAAGCTTCGGGTTTTGGAAAGAGACGTCGGGTATCAATCAACAGTGACACATGAAAAAGTAGAACAGCAATATTACCTTCGTGTGTCATCGCCGATTCCCGAAGGTTCTTCTTAAAGCTCACGGACTGTAGAACCTTTTATTATAACCTTTTATAATATTATATAGTCTAATTTTATATAATATAATATAAGACAAGTCTGACTTAATATCCTATTAATTCAACACCATGTTCAAGGAAAAATAATAAAAAATCGCAACTTTTCAGAACGACCTATCCTACTTCGTGGGCTTCATGGTGGTGATCCTCCGCTTCTTCACGATCACGGGCAAGCACACGACGCTCAAGATGCTCATGCTGACGGTGGGCGTGAGCGTCTGCAAAAGCTTCTTCATTATCTTTGGCATGTTCCTGCTCGTATTCTTCTACGCGCTGGCCGGAACCATTGTGTTTGGGAACGTTAAATACGGCGAGGGGATTGGAAGGTGAGTGAAGGAAGTTAAAAACTGCACACGTTTTACCCGACTGCCGAAGGAAGGTTACTCTAAAGCTTACACCTTTCCTTTGACGGATTACCGACGTGTGAAGTGTCATTAGATTCGTCTCTGTTGGTAAGAGTTACATAGGGCAGGGTTCGGCAAACCGCGGTTATTTGAAGGGTCAGTTGTGGCTCTTCGAGTACCCCAATTATTTTTTTAAATCAAATATGACAGTAAAAAGCGTAAAACAGACAATTGCGGCTGTAGGAGCTTTCAAAACTTCCATATTTTTCCGCCATCAGGCTCAAGTCATACCGCAATGGTCTTTTAATATCTTTAAGTTAACTTGTTACAGTATACGAATGTAGCTGAAGAGTGACGGGTTTTATTTCCTAAGAAAAAACGTAGCCATATCATGTCTCTTGAAATAAGTATAGTATAATATAGACAATTTTTTTTAAATAAATAATAGTTGCTGAGTCACGAGAGGGTAATTATTATTAATGTAATGAAGACAACATCGGAATATGTTAAGTATGTAAGCCTAGTATGATTTTCTTTACCGTGGACTTGTTCTTTACAGACGCGCCAATTTCAACTCACCGATCCACAGCGTGGCAATGTTGTTCCGCATAGTGACGGGCGAGGACTGGAACAAGATAATGCACGACTGCATGGTGGCGCCGCCGTACTGCACGCCCGCCGACAACTACTGGGAGACCGACTGCGGGAACTTCACCGCCTCGCTGTCTTACTTCTGCACCTTCTACGTCATCATCACGTATATCGTGCTTAATCTGCTTGTGGGTATGTGAATGTATGTGTATATTGTTGAGATTAACGAATAACCAGTCGAGCTTCTAGGACTCAAAACGTAATTTAATTAGCTATTTTTTAATTTTAAAATTTAAGACAATCATTAAATATTTTTACAACTTTAATAGTGAAAGATTGAATTATGGTCTAGTATTAAATACGGTACTAATCATCATCATCATCATCCTCTCAGCCATAAGACGTCCACTGCTGAATATAGGCCTCCCCTTTAAGGGGGGGTTTGCCATACACGCCACGCTTGGCAGGCGGTACTAATACAACTGTATAATATATTCTTACAGCTATTATCATGGAGAACTTTTCATTATTTTATTCAAATGAAGAGGATGCTTTGTTGTCATACGCCGACATCAGAAATTTCCAGAACACCTGGAATATTGTAGATGTGCATCAAAAAGGCGTGATACCTGTGAGAAAGGTGGGTGCAGATATTTATACTTATATCCTCATTGTTACAATGCGGCAAAATAATTAGTATACATAGACTCAAAAGCAATGAGAAGTTACCTGTTTCCACTCCTCTGACATATTGAAATTTAAAAATACTCATGTCTGGTTCTATCGATCTCGTTTTCTTAAATTACTGTTGTTGGATTGAAGAAAACTGTATTACTATATTTCATTTTAGGTCAAGTTTATTCTACGCTTGTTGAAAGGTCGATTGGAATGTGATACACACAAGGAACGGTTGTTATTCAAGTACATGTGTTACGAGTTAGAACGACTGCATAATGGCGAAGATGTCACTTTCCATGATGTTATAAAGTAAGTTTATTTCTTAATTCCGAGTTTTTAGAGCACCAGTTTATAAATTGTGGTATATTCTGTGGAGCGTCTTTTAAAGAAAACATGTAAGTTTTATTTACTTATTATTTTCATACTCTAAAAAATTAAGTTGTTAAATATTTTCAGTATGCTCTCATACCGCACGGTGGACATTCGCAAATCGCTGCAAATGGAAGAGTTGCTGGCCAGGGAGGAGTTCGAGTTTCTGATAGAAGAGGAGGTTGCGAAGCAGACCATCCGCACCTGGCTCGAGGGCTGCTTGAAGAAGATACGTGCTAACAGCAGCGTTAGTATTATTTTACTTATTCAATTATTCATATGCTCGAATTATAAAAAATCAAAGACCATCATTAAATGGATAGGTATACTTTGAAATTACAAGGGTTCTATAAAATTAAAAATGTAACTTATTTGGCTTTTCGAAGTTTCAAATTATGGTGAGCATGGAAATTCGAGGTTCAAGAGTTATTATGTTGTGACTGTGTCCCGTGACCCAGGGGACACCAATGTTACTTTGTTTATACAAAGTGTAACAAAAATACTGGTGATCCTTTTATGAAAAACTGAAAGAAATTATTTCTCGCAAAAAAAAAAATTGTTTTGTATGGAGGGTTGGCTGGCTGAGACGACGTGTGCTATGCTATACAAAAAAAAATTTATTGCGTCCAAATAAAATTTTATAGTACATTTAGGTTAGTAATTATGCCCTTAAAGGGATCACCAGTATTTTTGTTACACCCTGTATGTGTACGTACCATTAAAAGGCTAAAAGTAATCCATAGAGTAATGGTTAAAATCCTCCCATTACAATTGGTTGCAACCACCAAAAGTTTACAAACTTTCTTGTCTATGATGTGTGACATATCAGAATAGATTTTTTAAACGATTACAATGCCATCTGAGCGTAGTTTTCGCTTTTATCCTAATTAAATTGTTTGTTTAACCTGGGGCCTATTTAATAAAGCTACAAGCGACAATTTACAAGCGGAAGTCTCGTTCTAACCCTATGTACAATATTACTAGTAGAAAGAGACTACCGCTTGTCAATTGTCAATTGTATCTTTATTAATGGGGTTGGCAACTGTCAAAGTGACATCTTCAAAATTGGTCCCTAGAAAAGCTAAATTTGTATGGCGCGAAGTAGTTTTTATTTATTTTTGCGAAAATGACTCAATGTTTTGTCTCGAATTGCTCCGAAATTGAAATCCATCCGTTTTTGGAATACACTAAAATTAAAATGATGTAGATTAACGCCATAGGGAAGGTTTTTGCCTTAGAAAAGCTTTATGCCTGCATACAAGTTAGGGACCATTCATCGTCTGTTTCTTTCTATCATTGTTTGTATCTCTTTCTCTTATTGTATGGAATCTGGAACAGCGCCCTCTGCAAAAGTTTTCACCGGCCAAACCCATTAGGCCACTGGTTGAGTCTTTGAGAACAAGTGTGAGTCAGGAGACATCACGCAGAAACCGTTTTGATTACAGAAGCAGCAAACAAGTTTAATCGCAGGTTTAAGAAAAACGAATGAACAAGTGGTCGACATGACCGAAAAACTGGAGAAGGAAAAACAGGAAGCAGATGCCCAGGTAACTTGTATATTTAGAAGTTAAATATTTCCTCATTTCTTAAATGTTTACTAACATTCACACTTTCCAATGTTATTGGCGTACTCGGGCCAGGGGGCCGATTTTTGAGATTTGAGCTTTTGAATTCAAAGATAATAAGGTTAAAAATAGTATCAATCAAAAGCTTGACGTCATTATTTTCGCGTGAAATTAATAGTATAAAATTTTAATAATCACGGCTTTAAATTCCTACTTATGTTATTTCCAAACTATCATTTCATGGTTTTTTCAGAGGTTTAAATGTCAGATTCGAGCGCTCGAATTTCAAAAAGCGCCCCCACAGTTTATTTAAAGTTGTTCACGCCACTTTTTTTTAACTTTTAAGTGATTTTTACTTAGAATCACGAGCTCTTTCCATTATAATAAATAAGGATTTTTTTCTCCATTACGTTACGACTTTGCATAGACTTCTTTTGGTACTAACTTATGAGAATTACTTGCTTTTATCCACAGGTAATAGTGTAACACAGTTGTATTTAAGTATTATTGTCTGTGTTGACAGCAGGCCAGCGCCAACGCCGGTCGTACAGAAATAACAGAGTCTACATCACAACCAGCTATATCGAGTAAGGAAATAACTTATACAGTATGCAAATAAATAATACTTGCAGTTGTTGCAGCAAAGTATTTTTATACTCGGCGACTGTAATACTCGAATTGAGATTGTGGTGGCGGAACTACTAGCGCATACTTTTTGATAGAGCTTCTATGGTCGCATATTGTAGCATCCATAACAATGACAGAAAGGATTTCCATACAATATTGTGAAACTGTTGTCGGGCCCCGCATTGCGTGTCGCCGCCGGCACAATCCACCGGGAGATCGAACGTTACGAGATTACATAGAAGCAGTAGGTTGTGCACGGCTTTCGTCGAACTCAATTCTTAACGGCTTGCTTAAGCACTCGTATAAAAACTATAAAATACTATTGTGCAACAGTTACATAATGAGGGTTCTTAAGATTCGAGGGTCGAAGTTACAAAATGAGGCGAAGCCGAATGTTGTAAAAACAGACCCGAGAATTTTAAGAACCCTTATTATGTACCGTTGCACACAATAGTTTTTATACGAGTGCTTAAGCAAGCCGTTAAGAATTGAGTTCGACGAAAGCCGTGCACAACCTACTGCTTCTATGTAATCTCGTAACGTTCGATCTCCCGGTGGATTGTGCCGGCGGCGACACGCAATGCGGGGCCCGACAACAGTTTCACAATATTGTATGGAAATCCTTTCTGTCATTGTTATGGATGCTACAATATGCGACCATAGAAGCTCTATCAAAAAGTATGCGCTAGTAGTTCCGCCACCACAATCTCAATTCGAGTATTACAGTCGCCGAGTATAAAAAATACTATTAAATGACGCTTAAATTTCAGACATAACGTCGTCGTTCGATTCGCAACCTAAGAGATCTTCCACAAAACAGCCCTTCAAAAGACCCGGGCTGCCATCTATCGCTATTTTACCGAGGTATGTACAACGACACAACTATTAGTAGAGTGAATATGCTAGTTTTCTCGTCCAGTGCCAGTTTAGCTTCCACCTGAATAAACTGCTACAAATATATGGTATTTTTTAAGAACAACATATTTTCTATTTATAGATTCTTCAGATATTTTTCAATTTTAAGTTTTAATTTTGGAAAACATAGAATTTAAAATTAAAATACGTAAATAAGTATGGACTGGTACTTATTGTAATTTTTTATGTATTATATTTAATGATATTTCAAACTTGAAATAAATAGTAAAATATATTTTGTTACATAGACCTGAAAGCCCTGAAAGTAAGAAGAGGTATTTGCAACCGACTCTGAGCGACCCTCATCCAGCTCTCAATAAAAAATCTCCACGTAAGTGCAATTAACCTTTCAAATGTATTTATATATATAAGTATATAAGTCTTAATTATGGGAATTATAGGTAAAGTAAGACTAAGGATATCGAAGGATATATAACTACTTATTTAAAACGATTGAGGTTATGCCGTACCTCCATAAGTGTATTAATGGAACTTATCATTAGGGGGGTTGCCATACGCGCCACGCTTGGCAGGCGGGTTGGCGCGCGCAGTTTTTTTTTCGTTTATTGTTGTTTAGGCTTTCGGAAGATGCTGCTGCCCATCTCCCGGTACATTCTCCTACACAACCACTCCACAGACTCCTACTGCAACCACGGGACGATATGAACTATTAATAATATTGGTCTAATACTTACCTTTCTAAAAATAGGCCCCTGCACGGTTGTTTGGTGCAAGTTTGCCGCGACAGTAGATGTCACGCGTGCCATAGACTATTTTCTAATTAATAAAGCTACAAAGAGATGAATAGTCTATCTTTGTGCGCGAGATACTGTCTCGTCACACTCGTGCTATCTCAATATTAGTGATAGATCTATTTACAGACTCTTGTAACTAAGCTTTGAATTCCATCATTAACCTTTTGAACGCCAAGCATTGGACGGAAAAATCGTGCCCTCGGCGCCAGCGCACAACGCAAACCGGTTATATTTTGAACGTGATATCACGTCCTGGCGCTGAGGATACGACTTTCCGTGCGCGTGATTTGACGGTCAAATTGATAATCAGGTCAAACTTGCGTTAGTACATAGTTTATGCAATTTCCTCAGCGGCAGTAAAGAGCAACACGCGAGCGTCGCACAACAGCCCGATGGCGCGCGCCGAGCAGCCGGCCGCGGCGCTCAGCGACGTGCACTCGTGGTGGGGCGCGCAGCTCGCCCGCCACGCGCTGCTGGACGGCGACTAGTGCCGGCGCGCCGAGCAGCCGGCCGCGGCGCTCAGCGACGTGCACTCGTGGTGGGGCGCGCAGCTCGCCCGCCACGCGCTGCTGGACGGCGACTAGTGCCGGCGCGCCGAGCAGCCGGCCGCGGCGCTCAGCGACGTGCACTCGTGGTGGGGCGCGCAGCTCGCCCGCCACGCGCTGCTGGACGGCGACTAGTGCCGGCGCGCCGAGCAGCCGGCCGCGGCGCTCAGCGACGTGCACTCGTGGTGGGGCGCGCAGCTCGCCCGCCACGCGCTGCTGGACGGCGACTAGTGCCGGCGCGCCGAGCAGCCGGCCGCGGCGCTCAGCGACGTGCACTCGTGGTGGGGCGCGCAGCTCGCCCGCCACGCGCTGCTGGACGGCGACTAGTGCCGGCGCGCCGAGCAGCCGGCCGCGGCGCTCAGCGACGTGCACTCGTGGTGGGGCGCGCAGCTCGCCCGCCACGCGCTGCTGGACGGCGACTAGTGCCGGCGCGCCGAGCAGCCGGCCGCGGCGCTCAGCGACGTGCACTCGTGGTGGGGCGCGCAGCTCGCCCGCCACGCGCTGCTGGACGGCGACTAGTGCCGGCGCGCCGAGCAGCCGGCCGCGGCGCTCAGCGACGTGCACTCGTGGTGGGGCGCGCAGCTCGCCCGCCACGCGCTGCTGGACGGCGACTAGTGACGGCGCGCCGAGCAGCCGGCCGCGGCGCTCAGCGACGTGCACTCGTGGTGGGGCGCGCAGCTCGCCCGCCACGCGCTGCTGGACGGCGACTAGTGCCGGCGCGCCGAGCAGCCGGCCGCGGCGCTCAGCGACGTGCACTCGTGGTGGGGCGCGCAGCTCGCCCGCCACGCGCTGCTGGACGGCGACTAGTGCCGGCGCGCCGAGCAGCCGGCCGCGGCGCTCAGCGACGTGCACTCGTGGTGGGGCGCGCAGCTCGCCCGCCACGCGCTGCTGGACGGCGACTAGTGCCGGCGCGCCGAGCAGCCGGCCGCGGCGCTCAGCGACGTGCACTCGTGGTGGGGCGCGCAGCTCGCCCGCCACGCGCTGCTGGACGGCGACTAGTGCCGGCGCGCCGAGCAGCCGGCCGCGGCGCTCAGCGACGTGCACTCGTGGTGGGGCGCGCAGCTCGCCCGCCACGCGCTGCTGGACGGCGACTAGTGCCGGCGCGCCGAGCAGCCGGCCGCGGCGCTCAGCGACGTGCACTCGTGGTGGGGCGCGCAGCTCGCCCGCCACGCGCTGCTGGACGGCGACTAGTGACGGCGCGCCGAGCAGCCGGCCGCGGCGCTCAGCGACGTGCACTCGTGGTGGGGCGCGCAGCTCGCCCGCCACGCGCTGCTGGACGGCGACTAGTGCCGGCGCGCCGAGCAGCCGGCCGCGGCGCTCAGCGACGTGCACTCGTGGTGGGGCGCGCAGCTCGCCCGCCACGCGCTGCTGGACGGCGACTAGTGCCGGCGCGCCGAGCAGCCGGCCGCGGCGCTCAGCGACGTGCACTCGTGGTGGGGCGCGCAGCTCGCCCGCCACGCGCTGCTGGACGGCGACTAGTGCCGGCGCGCCGAGCAGCCGGCCGCGGCGCTCAGCGACGTGCACTCGTGGTGGGGCGCGCAGCTCGCCCGCCACGCGCTGCTGGACGGCGACTAGTGCCGGCGCGCCGAGCAGCCGGCCGCGGCGCTCAGCGACGTGCACTCGTGGTGGGGCGCGCAGCTCGCCCGCCACGCGATGCTGGACGGCGACTAGTGACGGCAGCGAGTAGTGGTAGGTAATAAAGGTTTTCCAATTAGAGTGGGTCGATTGGTACAGTTTGTGGCGACCATGTTGTTTCGGCCAGGGAATTTGCTCCATAGTAAAAACCGGTTTATTATTTAGTTTTTTCGTTACTGTTTCATATTTAATCGAAAAATCCTATAATATGAAGTGAAAACCTAATAAAATAATTAAATATATTGGGTTATTTCGGGGTTTTTTTGCTTTAGCCGGTTACGACCCTGGTTTCGGCGGAAACTGTCAAAATTGTTTTTAATTATTTAATAACTGATGCCAAATTACCACGGCAAGTTACACAATTCAGCAGCACGTTCAAATGATAAAATTCTATTATCAAAATTAGTGTTCGTTTGTGTGAACATTGCGAGAGTTACGTCCATTTTACGGTAGGCGCGCCTGTTCTACGTGAATACGCCACCGAAATTGTGCGATTTGACGCCGCTTGACTTTTTTTGTGAGGTTTTCTGAAATTGCTCTTAAAATCACGGATGCCCTTAGCACCAATGTAACCCAATCCCACGCTCAAATCCATCTAGATCTGTGCAGCAGAGTGATTGAAAACTGGACTTCTAGGACATGGGTTGCCAGAAAAAGCCGTGGCGGACATATTAATTGTAATGTCATATTTCACAAATAATGACCTTTCAAATAAAAGTAATTAATATTTTACGCCTGTTTTATTGCATTTTGAAATCGACCCGCTCTTATTGGATAATCGTAACGCATACTTACACGTAAAGCTCCACTTAATTTGATCTCAAAATATAAGTTAGCAACTTGTTCGGATACGCGTCTATGTCTATGATCATTTAATCCTATGTGTAACTTTGATGTACTAAGTGCCACTAGTACCTGCTAAGATGTCAACGTGTTAGTTGATAATAGATTTTTAGAAACAGTGTTATTTTTAGGAGATTTATATGTATAGATATCCTCTAAGTACGTAGAGCGTTTTCACACTGTCGGATATGATATCAGATGGCCCAAGGAAAAATGAAGCCTATAGTATCAAGTCCGCCTTTTTTGTTTGTTTTCTTTTAAGCAATGTTCATTTGGTATTTTACGAAAAAATATAGAAATGCAATTTTGTCTTCGTGGTGCTATCCGACATCCGATCCGACGGATCGGATAATGTAAAAGCGCACTGACTATGCGTAATTGGAGCATTCCATGAGAACGATAAGTTTCTCATCCAGTTTTTTTAACAAAATATCTTTATTTATGCAATGTCTACGTGTAGGACAAAGTATTGGCGTATTTTGCATGCGAGTCGCTTATTATGTAACTTTGTCGACTTGCGTATTACAGTAAAAGTAAATTAAATAGTTTATTAAGTGAAAGTCAATGGGTCCGAATGTCCGTTACCTAACGATGGAATGCTCCAATTAACATTCCGTACCGTTAAGTTTACTTAGTTTAATAGGTGCCAAATAAAAACAATGTTGTTTTAAATAAATGTATGTGTAATTGATCAAATGCATTTCATTTTTTGATTGACATAACAAACACTAACACTAGGTTACGATACAATAACTGTATACTCAAAACCTTTATTTACATGTTCCGGAAATTAATTAACCTCTCGTCTCCCACGACTCGGCAAAATTATTATCCCGCTGTTTGACGGGCCCGGATATCTCCGGCCAAATTTTTGCCGCTCATGTCTACCGCGTCTCCGCCACCGCACGCGCGCCGTGACCCCCACGGTAAATTCAGTCGACGCGAGCAAACCACTTGACCCAACGTTATCCCTCGTATCACTAAAGTGTTTATATTTAGTAATATGAATGTATATATTTGTTTAAAGAGCATGAAACAGACTTGACGTTGTTTATAAATAATATAGGTACTCAGCATATTTTTACGACGTAAAACGTGTTTATTTCACAAGACGGAAAAAAATCCGGTACTGTCGAAAAATCGCAAAAATATATAAGATTTTCATGTATAACTACATGTTATTTAATTTATTCTGAATCTTTAATATATAGGCCATCAATATTAATACATAACACGAAGGACTACCTATAAAAATATTTTTTATTTTGTATTTAAACACCAAACAACATCGACGTTGCTTGAAGGCGGGATTTCAACTGGCGATAACTTGACGCGTCTATGGTGGGTGAAGTTTTGGTTGGCATCCATGTGTTGCTCACTTCATTGCGATCATATTAGCACACGTCCAGTAGAATATAAACTGTATTTATTTTAAAATAAAGTATTTTTTAGCTTGTGGGTGCGAGCACGGAGATCTCCGGGCCCGTCAATTATAGGGGTGCAAAATGGAGGACGGAGATCTCCGGGCTCGTCAAACAACGGTGTACGGTGGCGCGAGTTTCGTGTCAATTAGGAGGGAACGATTTGTAGGCCGGAGATCTCCGTGATCGGGAGACGACAGGTTAATAAATTCATCAAAATTATTAGATAATAAATAAAAACTGACCAGTGAACCGTGTAAGTTGCAATGGATTGGACAGTAAAATATATTAGCTTATTGTAAATATGTATATGTATGTTTAATAATATTGTCGGAAATCCACCGAGTTTTGTGTTCGTAAACTGTTTTGGTTTCGCAGCTTCTGCTAGCCAGGCTCAATTATAGGTACATATGTAAACATGTACTAAGTAGTAAGTAGTAACATGCCCAAGAGGGACTAAGTGTAAGGTAAGGCTTCTCTAACTAATGGAAAAAATCCAAAGAATAAAGTGATTATCAGCAAAAGGCAGATGCAACCAGCCGGTGAAGGGTGGTGGAACATGGAGACATACATAAAACATTCCTATGAAGTGCCTAAACAAACATGCCGATGGAACCATGGTAATCTTTCTCGCTATCTCTATCAGTGGCGGAGCATCCATAGAACACGATTCCCGTCGGCTTGCCTAATTTACAGGTACAGTCCACGTCAAAGAGATGCTTACACTTTTGCACCTTGTTACAATGGAGTAAGGTGAAAAAGTGTAGGTACAGTTGACGTCAGAGATGTTTACACTTTTGCACCTTATTACAATGGAGTAACGTGAAAAAATGTAAACATATCTTTGACGTCAACTGTACCTGAGCAGTTTTCCTACAGCTCATGAAGAAATTCTAAACCCAATTAAACACCGGCTCGCCTAAAAAATTTTGACGCACCGCCACTGATCTCTATTGACCCTTTGGCCGCCAAAGCCAGCACGTCCCCAGAGAGAACAGGCCGACTAGCGCGATTGTCAACACTAGCCAGAGGTATCGGCCGGCGACGGGGTGGTGGAATAGTTTAGCTCGTAACCGTAGTATGCTGAAGTACACGAGTAAGATGATCACTAGTAGAGAGCGTAATATTACAGGATGGCCGTGCTGTTAACCCTTTGACCGCCAAACCCGTCATATCACGCGCACGGAAAGTCGTGCCCTCAGCGCCAGGACGTGTTATCATGTTCAAAATCTAACCGATTTGCCTTGCTGGCGCTCAGGGCACGACTTTTCCGTCCAATGTTTGTCGTTTAAAAGGTTAAATATAATGGCATATTCCCAGAGAGAACAGACCGACTAGCGTTATAGTAACCAATAGCCAGAGATATCGGCCGGCGACTGGAAGGTGGAACAGTTTAGCTCGGAGCCGGAGTGTGGTGGAGTACAATAGTACGATTATCACTAGTAGAGAGCGTAATATTATAGGATGGCCAAGCCGTTAAATATAATGGCCATACATCGTAAACTGCGAGCAAAATTCATTGAAGTACTAGGGTTGTTACTGGTTGTCATACGTCATTTCAATGGATTTCGCTCGCAGTTCACGATGTATGACAATGGCACATGCCCAGAGAGAACAGACCGACTAGCGTTATCCTGAGCACTAGGCAGAGATATCGGCCGGGCCGGCGACAGGATGGTGAAACAGTTTAGCTCGTAGCCGCAGCGTGGTGGAGTACATGAGTACGATTATCACTAGTAGAGAGCGTTATATTACAGGATGGCCAAGCCGTTAAATATAATGGCACATGCCCAGAGAGAACAGACCGACTAGCGTTATCGTGACCACTAGCCAGAGATATCGGCCGGCGACAGGATGGTGGAACAGTTTAGCTCGGAGCCGCAGCGTGGTGGAGTACATGAGTACGGCGGTGACGTCCTCGTGCGGCGTGTCTTGGTGTAGGAACGGCCGGACGAGTAACTCATGCCCTACGGTCTCGGTTTTGCGGCACTCTTTTGATAGACGCGCTGCCTGAAAGATAGGAGATAAGTGATAGTTAAATACTTAATGATAAGATATTGATATATTTAAGGGTATGTGGGTCAAATACTAGAGGCCGCACCTTCTATTGGTGTATAGTAGAAGCAGTTTTCGTTTTAGATCACAAGATGGCAGGCCCTCCGACGCGCTCGGTTCCTATCGAAAACTTGAAAGTAAGCAGGTGTTGTCCCCTAAGTTCACTTACACTTTCTTGTGCGCTTGGGGGTCTGCCACAAAAAATCGAATACTACTTAAGTTAGCATAGACACTTCACGCCAATAAACAGGAGACGCCTGTAATACCTCTTACAGTTCTCTTCAGGATGTAAAATCTTATTAGATCATCTAAGAGCTAATAGATAATTATATAAATACCTGTATAAAGGGTACAATAGAAGCCGATATCCACAGCAGCAGGTTGAGTAAGCTGATGCCGACGATGGGCTCCGTCTGCGTGTCGACCTTGTCCAGGCTGTACATCCACATGGCGCCGGACGCCACCCACGAGATGTTCACGATCGTGAACAGACACACCGCCGGCGCTAGGTCGTCGTTTAAGTACTTGAGCAGTTTCTGGAACTCGGCTATTTCCTGCGAATATCGTTTGTTACCGTTAATAAGATCAATGACAGTTAACTTAGTCCGACCGTTTAAAGGCCGAACCACACCGGCTGCGTGTGCGTAGACGTGCACGTTCACATGTCACACAGCACGCGCACGCACACGTCACGCACCGTCACGCAAGCGGTGTGACACCTCTTATGAGAATTCTTATATTACAACCCAGAGGGACGTGCACGTCTACGCAAAAAAACCCTATTCCTGTTTTTAATCCTATCGATCGGTTCTTTTGAAGCAATCTACATTTCACGATACTTGTTTTGTGCCCGAGATATTTATTTAAAATCGATATAATTTCTCGTATTCAACTACTATTTAGTTTATGTGAGAACCTCAAAAGAGCTCAAGTGGGATTGGGCTGGACATGTCTCGGCAGACCGCCGCATGCACCCGGAACTATGAGCTAAGGCTAAACCAACTACTGAATGGACCGAACAAATCGGCCGGGGCAGAGGCAGACCAAAAAGGAGATGGCGGGACGATCTGGACGCATTTTGAAGCGAGTGGCGAGAGCATGCATCAGGCCGTGACGCGTGGCGGAAGCGATGGGAGGCCTTTACCCTGCAGTGGGACACAATATACGCTACAGAAAAAAAAGGAGCACCAACGTACGCACTACTAGCAGGATCTTCTGGACTAGTGTCACAGTACTCACCCGCATCCAGTTGAGCGGCGTCGTGGATCTGTTGAGCAGCCGCTCCTTGAGGTACATGAGGTGCGCCTGCAGCAGCTGCGCCTGCAGGCAGTAGCTGGTGATGATGGTCGCCTGCACCATGTCGTGGACCAGCGTACACGCTATCAGCAGGATCTTTAAAATCAATATGGTTTGTGTCGAACTGTGAATACAAAAGGTTAATTAAGAAATTGTTTCTTCTTGTTGGTTGTAAATCTTCAGCACATCGTGTACAGATGACGCTAGTGACTTGTTGTCTCTATTACAATGACTGAATTCGCTGAGATGGATTGAGGAAGATCGGGTGTAATTGGAAGCACCTTGGACCGGCAATACAGTGGAAGTGGGTTCGAATGCCATGATTTTCCATAGTGTAAAAGTTACTTATTTTATTCAATACGGCGCCCCGATTCAGTTTAACGCGGGGTTTGAACCCGAGACCTAAAAAGGAATGTTTTAATTTAAAAGTACATATCAACATTGATGTTTTGTGCTTCTTGTCAGGCTATTAACACAGCCAGAAAGAGTCAATTGATCCACATACCTCTGTTCCATCCACCGAAACATAATGGTTCCCTCCGCCATCATGAGGTTGACCGAGCAGAGAGACAGGCACATCCACAGCACGCTCAGAATGATGAACGTCCACAACAGGCGCAGGAGCCGTTTCGGGTTGGAGGAGGCCATGCCCTGCTGTGTATACGACGATAGTATAAATACCTGAAAACAGACCTTACATTGAACGAGATATAAAAAAAAAAAACTATTACTAGACTTTTTAAAGAGTCAGCAACGAGTTGCTGGCGTCTATCTATAGGCTATGATGACTGCTTACGTGGTTTAAAAAAATCTGGTGGGCCTATGTGTAAATCATAGGGCTATTAAAACTGGGGTCGATTGCATAACAACTTGTAACTAATTATTATTAACGGAAGTCTCTTTCTAATAAATGGAAAGAGATTTCCGCTTTTATTATTAGTTACAAGTTGTTATATAATATATAATCAGCCCCTGGTAGAACCTAAACATAAGTTTCAGGTTTGAATAGTGATATCATTGCAAATAACGCAACGCAATGCACTATTTGAAATGCTGAAAAAGCGTAGCATGCAAATGGCGATTTCCAGTCAAAGGTACATATTTATCGGTTGTCAACAAGGCGTTATTGCCATAAAATATCATTTAGAAATAAATTCTATTAACATCCGACAATTATGTACCTTTAACATAAAGTCACGTCACAAATACGAATAAATTAGAAAGATAAATCATCATCATCATCATCATCATCTCAGCCATAAGACGTCCACTGCTGAACATGGCCTATGTTGGCCCCTTTTAATGGAACTTATCATTAAAGGGGGGGTTTGCCATACGCGCCACGCTTGGCGGGCGGGTTGGCGCTCGCAGTTTTTTTTTGTTTATTGATAAATATCTATTATTAATATTATATCTTACCCTTTCCATGAGATTTTGTAGCTGCTCATTATCGGATATTCTAAACAGATAGAGAGCGTAGAGGAACCCCAGGAAGTGCAGTACGCTGGGCCCGATGTAGGTCAGCGTCACGTTCCCGTAGCAAACCTGCTTGTACGTCTCGTACTCCATCGAGGACTCTAGTGCTAGCGGCACCAGTTTGTAGCAGAAACCTCGGTCTCGCCTGAAAATACAAGATTGGAATAAACATTTTATTTTCATATTTCTTATACCATAATAAGCGAACAGTCACAAAATAAGTAGATGCCGTAGCCTATGAGTGCCTGCAACTCCGGCAGTGTAGGAATTTTCGTGTGCGCTATCTTCCTAGGCACTACATGTCTATTAGTAATAGATATCTAGATCATCATGGGCCCGTTTCTAAAAAGCTTTTTCTAGATAACTTGTATACTGGCGGAAGTCACTTTTTGATACCTTTTTATTAAAAAGGGAATTCTTTCGGTTTCACAAGTTAGTAGGTTTTAAGAAATGTAGTAATAAACATGCAAAGTCCAAAATCCAGCGTAAAAAATATAGTATTCGTAAACTTTACCTGAAACATGCCATGTACTGAAGAATATATCCTAAAAACATTAATACTGCAACTTGTGCAGAATGGAAATGTGAGAAACATACAGCAACTCTTGATGAATTGGACGAATCTACAACTGGCCGTAATCCCATTATTGTTAAAAGTTTAAGGTAAGGAATTAATATCTGGAAAGAAACAACAATACTTAAATTAGTAATAATTGAAACAAAGTTCGTTTGACGGTAAAAAATAAGTGACCTGTTTTCATTGCTTGCGAGTGTATTATAGGGTCTTCTAACTAAGCGAGGAATTCTTCCTAACTTCGTGCAAAAAAGTCAGCTTTTTGTAAAGATGAATTTCAGAAAACAGCTTTGAATCTGTGCAAGCAACTTGATTAGACAAGTAAAAAAATATCACGTACCTTAGATTTACAATAGTGTAAAATAGCAGACGTACTCATATACTCTGTATCTGGAGATTCAGTTATTTCACCGATCTGTTAAACAAAATAGGTAATCATTACGAAATTAATACCAGAGGTAAACTCAAGGAAACGCCCCTAAAAGTAGGTTCAATTTATCAATTCGTAACCAAAACTTTTTGGATGAGCTGCTTACATCTTGCATTTTCATCGGAGCTCAACACACACAAGCTCAACTCGAAAAAAACTGAATAGATAGGTGCATCAAAATGAACTTGAACCAGGAAGACATTAAAACGCGATAAAGTGCAAAGAAAAAGTAATGTCGTTAAGCAGCATAATTATGTAGCATGGTAGATACACAAGTACTCACGTCGACACTGTTGGCGTCGAGGCTGGACCTCGGAGATCTCTCCATCGCGGGCACCTCCAGCTTGTCTCGTCCCAGGACATGGCTGTCCAGTAGATCACTCGCTACGATATCGTTTGCAAATTTCACATTATCCAGTTTATTACCCATATCTACACTTTAATTGCCAATAATGCAATTGTGCATTATGCGAAAAGATAACTTAAACATTGCAATAACAGGGTAGTCGCTTCTTGCGGCGACAAACAAGCTTCAAGATTTAATTAAAAGAAGGTAATTGTAACTTACCGCTGCCATAAGATTCATTGTTATTGTTCATCATAACGTACTTGTGAGCCATTAAATCTGCCATTTATATACGTCATAATATTTATTTATTGAGTAACATTGTCTCTTTCTCACTAAGAAAATATCGAATATAAAAAAAAAGGATGTAAATCGTTCAACATTGAGCAAAACAAACGGTGCAGTTAATATACGCATGTTAATTGTTTATAGCAACAAAAATAATGCACTCATAGGAAGCGGTGCGCAACCTTTGGCTAGTCATGTCATATGAATGTAAACAAGAGACTATAAAGGAAATCTGGTCAGGGTCAACGGGTAGGTCTTTATATGCTAGGTCTCTCATGTGTACAACTAGGTTCAATATTAATTCTAATTTTAATGCTGTGAAATGTATAGGTATATAACAGAGCAAAGTTTTGACTTTATTTTAGAAGTGTTTTTTACTTGATCATACAACCGCTTCATCACGGTCACAGCCGCTGTAGACGTAATCCAAACTGTCCAGAGACTTGTTCTGAAACCCAAAAATGAAGCCAAAGGTTTTGTATCAAAGTTGAACTCTGATAACCCTGAAGAGATAAATTATAGAGAAAGAATACAATCTGTTTTTTATGAACGCCACGACTCTCGGACGGTAGATACCTTCGATATGCTTTTAAACACCAACGTCACAATTAAATAATACAATATAAATATAAAATAAAACTTATTCGTGAGACATACGAACACTATAAAATAAAACGGTTACATCCACGAAACATGTCGCGCGAAGTGACTAAAGTGCCGTGAGTGTAACCGTTTTATTTTACAGTATAAAATAAAACGTTGGAATCAAGTTTAACGTCATTAATTTATTAAAGTAGTCCTTACAACATGGTATCTATTCTACATTTTAGGTAGTTTCTTTTTCATTAAAAATCCTGTTCTTCTGACGATTTGTTTCCTCTCTTGATAGTGTTTCTTCATTTTCCTCTGTGCTTCCGATTCTGATTTCTTGCCCCTCATCGTGAACTTCATCTCTCTGTTTCCTCCAGTACCGGTGACTGTTGCGGTGAAGTTTTCCTTCGCTAACCGATCCCCTAGACTAGCCTTGTTGACTTTTGTAATCGCTTTGATATTAGTGGTTTTTGGTGTTTCACTGAACTCGTAAACCTTCTCCTTGTGTTCGGATCCGTCATCTTCGTTCTGGTGTTTCTTTCTGATAATTTTGTGTTGTTTCTTTACTTCTTTCACCCACGCGCGGTCGTCGTCCGAACTTTCGTCACTAGACTGATAAAGCTCCTTATCAGAGTCTTTGTCTTCAGGTTCATCCTCCTAAATAAAACATGATTTTATAAGATACACACTAATAATAAGTTTTAACAACAACGAATGCAAAATTTTAAATGATCTCAGATATAACTGAGTACGTATATTACTTCTATCCATTCGATTTCCTAACCAGGCGTTTAAAATAAAGTTTTAATGTTATCAAGTTTAAATAGCTACAAACCAGAGTAATAGTACTCTATATATACTTATTATTTATATACATATGCCATATACATACCTCCATCGGCGTAATTTCTTCAGATTTAGGTTTCGCTTTATCTTTGTCCATCCTGGACAGCACGGGGTTCAGCAACCTGTACTCTTCAGCTGACTTGTCCACTTCAAAGTCTGGATTTTCAAACATAGCCTAGAAAAATACATCTTAGTTTATTTCCGTTACAAGTTTTAATTGTTTTTAATACGTAAACAACATTAAAAATGGGTTCCAATTACTGGTTCTGTGACCAGAGTGTTATAGCACCATCTGCAATCTGCAGGACATTTTGGACTTGTAATGGTTTTTTATCAAAATAATATAGCTAAATGTTAGCCTCTAGTGTCCCACGGACACAGGACTAATATGAGTTAAAATATATATTTTTTTATAAAATGTTAACCATTAGAGTTGCATTTGTTTTGATTCAATCGACTTTAGGGCTTTTACACACCGCACTATTTAAACGCGCCCTTTCCTTTTTTACGGGGCGTTTGTATCGATGGGCCTTTGCACACCGCGTTTTAAAACGCGCCATCGATGCTCTTTTTACGACGCGTTTGTGTTGATACTATAATAGGACCTTACTGCCATTTATTTTTGTATGGGTAGCGAGTAGAGGACATGCACACTTCCAGATTATACGCACCAGATAGCGTAGCGTTTTTTTAAATGTAAATAATAATGACTACAGATTCGTAATTAACAAAATTAAACTTACTTTGAAACGGTTGTCCTTAAGAAGGTTGGATGGATTCTTCTTCTTTCTACCTTCATCATCCATGAGTCTGGACGCCAATTCTCTATTGACTTTAGGCAGGTTGTCATCGATTTTAATTCTCGAAGGCCTGTCCTGTTCAATTTTCTCCCTAATCTTACGTTTTTTGTATTCTTCAAACGCGAACGGATCTGCTATTGATTTGGCTCTCTTGTAAAGTCGCACATCCACAAAGTACCTAAAATGTTTCCAATTATGAATATAAAAATTTATAAGAACTGAATTTAGTTACCTTTGGATTTGTCATTGACATATGTTTTATTATTGATGTTTGTATTGGATTTTCTACCTTAAAATACAATAATATACATAATCATAAAGCGTATATCGCATTTACCTATATTGTAGTATATTGCAATAGTCATATTAGGCGGTGCCTATACATTATTCATATTATCATTCTTATTCTATGTGTGTTAAGGTGGGAAATCAATTGGTTAATTTCCATCTGACAATCACAAAGAAAAAGTACACCTACAGTGAAACCAGGTTAATTGGAACCTAGATCAACAGGGAACCCGCAATAATTGCAATCAAAGGGTCACCCTCTGTCCCATAGTACCAAAAGATCTCTATAGCTGAGATTATGAGACCTCTTTGCATGTAACTCAGTGTTTCCTATTTTTGTTTCTGTAATTGATCATTCTTCTTCTTTTCGTGTCGAGGTTCCGTTTATGTTTCATACTTGAGATGCCCAGTAGGCGGCGGTGTTGATCAATTGACCATTGATCGCGTAGCTTGAAAGACCTTTATAATTGAAAGTTAGCAATTTTTTTTTATACTTACCCATGCATGTATGCTCTCAATAGATTAGTGCCGAGAAGATGGTCCAGTCCCAAAGACTCCAGTTCTTGTTTGGTCACGAACTTATAGTCGTCATACACTGTCTGTTTTCCGTCTCCTTCTAATTCGTCTGTCAAGTTGTCTAGGAAAGCACACCATCTTGGTGCAGGACCTAAAATTTAAAAAGCCAGTTTTAAGAAGATTGCAAATAACCAGATGAGGTGTATCGTTGTATAGGTGTTTAAATGTTTCAGCGATAGTTGCAACATTACAACAACAGTTTATTCAGACGCATCACACATTTGCTCGGAATTCAACTCGAAATTACGCTTTCATAGACAACATAGAAAAAGGCGGAAATTAATAAAGGCGCTGAATTTCGCTAATAAGTGGAGCGCATAATAATGCTTTTCTCGTGGGCAAATAGGGTGCATCAATAATGTGCTAGAAATATGTATATATTTTTATATATTGTGTATATATTTTTCACACATTGACTGCGTTATTTTTCATCTGCTGTTGATTTTACTTGTTTTAAATACACAGTGAAGTTTAATTTACCTAATGATGGTATGTAGTAAACTTGCATCTTCTGATCTTCCACTGCCATCATAGTTAGTCCAGTATTTGGAATGATGCAAAGGTCATTAAAGTCAGCAGATGATTCAATGCTAGTATATTGTTTGCCCTGGAATAAAAATGTTTACTAGTTAGTAAATATTGTACTTATTTATGCAGATAAAATGTGATACTTTTTTTTGGAAAAGATGCCATTTACGGAAGAGGCGTACATTGTACAGATTCAATATTGTAATAAATATTTCTTTGAATTTTAAGTATTCATTTCAGATTGTCAACAATTAGTTTGCATATTTTGTGTTCTACTACCTACCTATTCTAAATGGAACATTTTAAAAACTTTAAAAAAAGAAATATTTTGTAAACTTACAGTGTTTTTATCCCAAATTTTAACAACAGTAGAATCCATTGAATATACATATTCTTTTGTCTCATGGAACTGTACATTTTTAATTGGCAGACCATTCATGTGATCCTTGACTAAGAGTGGCTTGCTGGATCTGATGTCATACAATAGAACATGGCCAGTGCTGGTCCCAACCCCCATTCTAAGTGGACCATCAAATTTTATGGACGTTATCACAGGTAAACTATCATTTCTAAAACAAAAATTACACAAGTTACTATCTAGGCCTTGAACTAGGTATACAATAAGCAAAATTCACATCAATGTAATTGGCACTTTATAAATTGTCTCTCACTGTGCATCACATTAGTTTCTTGTTATTTATATGGTGCTGTAACAAAAATATGATGTAGTATATAAAAAATGTTAAGCCTTTGGAATATATTTTCCACATTAAATATTTAAATTTTATTTCAAAGTTATAAGGCTCATTTCCGCATAATTCCTGATGTTCTTATGCCCTTGATGGGCTAAAGTTCATAGTGTTTATACCTGTATTCAGAGTCTGTGCAATGTAAGGCACAGTCCAGTATACCCTGCCTGGACTTAGTGCGGGGGTCCCAAGCTTCCACATGCCCACTCTCTGTGCCCACGACAAGCAGGCCATGATCTTCACTCACTGCTGAACAATTTATTTCATGGGCTTTTGTAACATATGGTGCCATGAACTGACCAACTTCTAAGTTTAATCTGTAAATTTCCTGCAATTATAATTTTAGGATTTAAAAACAAAGAACTGTTAAATGAAACATAGCAAAAAAATAGATTATTGAGGCCATGCTGAATGTTGCACTATATGCCACTAACTGTATCCTCAACAAATAATGAGATTGTAGCAGAAAAACTTACAGATGATGCACCAACAACAAAAAGGTCACATGATGGTCGATGATATGCTATGTCTCTGCCGAACTTTGGTACCCTCAATCTGTAATGGCGACCATGTCCTACGTGAAATTCCACATATCTGTCACATTGCAAGAAAACAATCTGAAACACAAACAATATTAATAAATTATTATAATATTATTATCAATGAATTATAAATTCACTTCTGTATGGTTTTGAGAATAAGTTTAAAAAGTTGAAAATGGAAAAAGGGTTGGGGGAACCATTTAAAGGACTACCAGTTGAAATCACAGGCTGAGACTAGTTTTTTTTTTTATATTTTATAAGGCATATGATATAAAAAATTACCTTTGTATAATCATCACTCAATATTTCGAATGTGACTACTTCAGAATCGAGGCAGCGCTCAAATTTAAGGGATAAATTGTTAACATCAAAACATTTTATCCTGGGTTTGTAAATGCCTGTTGCCATTATATATTGTCCGTCTTTAGATGCCCTTAAACTGGTACTGACTCCAGGCATATCAAACTCTTGGATGAGCTCGATTCTTCTGCGAAGGTCTACATTCTTTTTCAGTAATGCTCGCTTCTTTCGTTCTGTTAACCACTGTAAAACCAAATGTGCTCATATAAATACCATGTTTTGGTTACACTCTTTTATTATCAAATTAACAACGATTGAACAATACTTACATCTGGTAACGATTTACCAGCACTAAGATTAAAAATCTTAACATTATCTATTTCAAGCACTTGCATATTTTATAAATGTTATTATATTTTTTTACTACTTTAGGTTATCACGGCATCAGCATGTCCATGTTTTTTATCCCTAGTTTGCTTTTGCTGTCACTTGTCAGTGTCAAATCAAACCTACTGTTAAGCTAGGGACACACTGATCCCACGTACGCAACGTATGCAATGCATTATGAAATCTGGACCCTGATATTTGTATGCTTAGAAACATACTTGTCATACGCGATGCTATGCCACGCGTCCCATGCAACGTTCGATCTGTCGCACCAGATCGGCGTGGGAACGTGAAGGGGATATCACACGCTTTCGCACGCGTACGATCAGTGTGTTTCTAGATCTTACGCTCCTAGCGCGTCATTCCCACGTGGTAATGCATACGTTGCGTACGTAGGTATAGTGTGTTTCTAGCGTCTGATGTCAATACACGTCGTATACGTGGGACAAGTGTGCACACAATCTCTCCGACGTTGCATTGCGTGCGTTGCGTACGTGGGAATAGTGTGTTTTTACCCTTACTGTATTTGAAAGACTCGAATATTAAAAATAAGCTGTTAAAAAAATGCCTAGAATAACAATCAGATCTTCATCACTTAAGGGTCACCACATACCTAGCGGTTTTCCTCGCGGAATTACCGGAAGTAGCGGAAATTCATAGACAAAATGCTTAATTTGTCTATGGTAGCGGAAATTTGTCTATGGCTTCCATACAAAAAATCTGCTACCATAGACAAATTTCCGCTACTTCCGCGAGGAATTCCGCTAGGTGTGTGGTGACCCTTACTGTCAAACATCTGTCAGTACTCAGTAATGTCATGTCCTAAAACGTAAAGTAACGTCAGTAGCAGTAGCAGTACTGACTGTGCAGCATGGTTTGTAGGATTTGAGGGATTATATGTTCAATTTTAAAGTAATAATTCAATTTAATACAGTTGCTTTTGTACAAATCTAAAATATTTTTTTGTAAGAAAACATCTACCTCAATTGTAACATGGATAGGTCAAAAAAGAAACTACAATTACCAAAATCTGTGCTGGATATGAAATTTATGAGAAAAACTAAAGAAAGGATAGAAAAAGAATTAGAAAATACTCAAGACCATGCAAATTTATACTCAAATATTATCACGGACGAGATGCGTACCGCGTCTGGTAACTATGTATCAGAATCTAGTTTCATATTTTGCGAGGACTTGTTAGAAGGAAGACTCTCATTTAAGGGGATGAATCCAGAGATTGAACGTCTAATGCGGGCTGACCAAAATGATGATAGTGATGATGGGGAGATGCAGAAAGATATATCTGATGAGATATTAGCCAAGAAAATGGAAGCATTCCACAAAAGAAAAAGAGAATCAAGTGATAAAAAACCACAAGGACCTAGCAATAAGAAGAAGAGGTTACATGAACAGTCAAAGACAATGGACAAATTTGAAAGTTCTTCAAAATCAGCTTCCAAAGCAGTTTCATGGACTACAGTTGAAGACGAATAAAGAGGTGACATTTGGGTGGAGTCCATGCTACACATGAAACAGACTCGCCGATAATTGCTAGTTTATTTTATTTAATATTACACAAATTAAATACAAGTTGGAATGTATATGAGACTAACTTGCAGGATATTGTCAGGTGACAAGCAAAACTCACTAAGTACTACCACAAGTTCATAGCCATAATGAACCATACTAGCATCATAACAAGGTTGAATTTTGTTAAATATTTTTTGTTTCTAGTGAGTTTCGCTTGTCATCAGATGAATATAGTATAGTGTTAAAAAATGGTATTAGTAATGTACAGTCGCCATCAAATATATCGGAGCTGTCTGGGTACACAAAAATATCGGAACATGCAATTTTCCTTGAGAATAGAGGTGTTGTTCAGATATTTGTGATCACCTTGGCCGCTCCGATATCCCTGATGGCGACTGTACTTGAGTACATAAAGGTTGAATTTGTTTCACTATTGCTATTTTCAAAAAGGAATAAATGTATAACAATAAATATTGAAAATGGTATTTATTTCAGTTGATATAATCTGGTAATTAAATTAATATTTGTTAAATTTTTTTACATGATTATTCAGTCTATTCAATTATCATTTCATGTCTAATTGTAACTTAAATTAAAACATGCATCTGTACAACTACATCAATAAGACACAATACAATGAACATCAATTGTATGTTTACATTTTTTATGCAGATCTTCTATGTAGTGTCACACAGATAATATTGCATGTGTCATTATCAGAAGCCAAAAACTGCTATTTTAACAAGTACATATTTAAGGCAACCCACTTTATCATTTTATCCTCTCCCTCCGACACTCTGTTGAAATAGTTTTATGTGGGGTTGATAATGTCAGGCTCTGCTTCTTGTTTAGTCTAGCACTGATAAAAATGTTTCACTTGATGCCATAATAATGTATTAAAAATAACAGTTCACCTGCATTAAACTAAACACACATTAATACATTAACACACAGATCAAATATGTACATGGCCAGAAATCAAAATGGTCATGGAGAAAAAACATTTTGAAGCATAGTTTAACTGGCTACTATATGATCCTATATGTCTGACAATATGGATATGGACCAGCCCTTGCCCGGCCTTTTGCCCAGCAGGTCAACATACACCCAGCAGTTATTTTGTGATGTAGATATAGTTAATCATTATGTTACATGAAAGATTGTGTAGATACAGTAGTGTTGGTTTTGAAAGCATTTCAATAAAAGCTAAAAGGGGACTAATACTAGACTGCATTGAGAATGTCTACACTTAATATGCAATTTCAACACTCTTAAATATTTATTTAAGATAATATTATGAGTCTCATCATTATATGAATAAATCTTTCAATTTGTTAAATTATAGAATGTATACCTACTTATTACTAAAGGGGCATTGTAACTAAAGGACGGAATTTTAAAACAATTTCGTGTCAGGCTTAAATTAATAATGACAAACATGGATTCTACACTTTTCAATTAAATTAATGATAAATTTTACTCTTGACAAAGCCAGCATCGTAAAAAAGTTTCGCGGATACATCTTTTCGGGAAGATTTATGAAATATAGTTTAATACTTATTTAAAAGGTCACTTAAAATGCATCGTACATCGTACACACAAGACTTATAGCACACGTACGCAACACATATTCAACTGTACACATACGTGTACCATAGTTCCCGTGTATATGGTGTGTAACAAGGGTGTCACGGTGACAGTCGCGGTCAGTCGAGCCCCTGCTGCATGAGCGTGTGCAGGTCGCGGAAGGCGGCGCCGAGCCGGCCCTGCAGCGTCTGCCGCTTGAGCAGGAAGGCGCGCACGTCGAGCAGCAGGCGGTGGATGTGCGCGCACTTGGCGTAGCGCTCCTCGCGCGGGATGTCCACGCCCAGCGTGCGCACCGGCGCCGACACGTTGGCGCGCACCACCGACGAGAAGTTGCGCACGATCAGCCGGAGGGCGTTGCAGCCGCACTGCATGTACCTGTGTGTGTGTGTGTGTGTGTGTGTCATGTAACACTTGTAAGTGCCCGTGTTTGTATTTCATAATCGAATGCCGCTGAATGCCGCTTTATGGTCCCAATTTTTTATGTCTGCAGTCGACTGTATAACCATTTACAAGTAGGTACTTAAGTAATATCCCTGGTACAACAGTACAGTGTGTGAGCTTTAAGAACCTTCGGAAATCGACGATGACACACGAAGGTAATATTGCTGTTCTGATTTTTCATGTGTCGATGTAGATTGATACCCGACGTATCTTTCTTAAACCCGAAGATTTTTTTTAGAGCTCACGGACTGTACGTTTTAAATTGAAATGTCATTTCTCAACGTTGATATAGTATTTTACGTCGTGAGCCAAATTAAAAAAAAGAACAGACTTCACTTCCACCTTTCCAAAAGCAAATGCCTATGAGTGTGCCTATGCCTGAGCTACTGTAAATATTCTAAAATTACTATAGGTGTGCCTATAATATTTGAACAGTTCCCTCGATTTCTCCAGGATTCCACCATCAGATCCTGACCTAGTGACGGTGGGACCAAAGTGAAGTACACTCTTTCAAACAAAAAAAGAACTTTCCAAATCGGTCCAGGTGTCTTCGAATAATCAAATAATGTAAAAACGAAGATCCTGACGAATTGAGAACCTCCTTGGAAATCTTGACGTCAGTTAATAAAAATGAATGGCAACAATAATATATTCCTGCAAAATACATTTTAATAAAAAATTGTAGTTATACTTACGATTCATATTTACTTTGCAGCAATTCGTATATTTTAGGAAGCATTAAAAGGCAAATGTCCAAATTCCACAATGACCTGAAACAATACAGCAAATTATAACAAAACCCTTTATGCCTGATACAAAATACAACGTTAACAAACAACTTACGGTTTATGCGCCATGACGTTCAGAATATCTAAGATTACTGATGTATCCTCCAGAGCGATTACTGATTCTAAGGCCATTTTTAAATTTTTATTGATTCTAACTGAATGGAATATCTGAAAAAGAAGAAAATATTACTGTTAATTAAGAATTAAGTTAAAAAATAAACAATTAAATGTTAATGTATCTGACGTGGCTAATAAATACAGTCAGTGGACTGAAACTGAAAGCCCATACCCTCCTAATATATTTGATATATTTCCAATCGTAACGGGGTATGGACGTGCCCACGATACGTGCCGCCTAGAACACGCCTGCGTCTGTTATGCGATAGAGCCTTCGCATTAACAACTTAAAATTCGTGTATTTCTGTCTTTTTTTTTATTGTTCTCACTGGAGGGTGGTGGTGGTAGTGAAATTATAATGTTAACAGCAGTGGCGGCCCTAGGGGGTGACGAACAGGGCAGTCTGCCGAGGCCTCGCGCTTGCAAGGGCCTCGCAACAGCCCGATCAGATTTATACAAGGGCCACCCGGGGCCTCGCAAAGGATAAGGCAGCCACTGAATGTTAAGTAGGAAATAATAATATTATAGTACCTAAATTATCGTCGAAGTGACAAAGGAGGCAATTGCAGGCGAGTCTTGATTTTAAGCAGACGGTCGGGGGCATCCGCTGAGCATCTCCTGCTCGCTGGGCTCGTGTCGTGTCCGCTGCCCCTACAGCGCCGTCTATAAGTTACCTGCAGCGCCCGCTGCCTCGCGCTGAGCACGGCCATCATGGAGTTGTGTCCGCGCATCATGACGCCGAGCACCTGCTGGCTGGGCTCGTGTCGTGTCCGCTGCCCCTACAGCGCCCTCTATAAGTTACCTGCAGCGCCCGCTGCCTCGCGCTGAGCACGGCCATCATGGAGTCGTGTCCGCGCATCATGACGCCGAGCACCTCCTGCTGGCTGGGCTCGTGTCGTGTCCGCTGCCCCTACAGCGCCCTCTATAAGTTACTTGCAGCGCCCGCTGCCTCGCGCTGAGCACGGCCATAATGGAGTCGTGTCCGCGCATCATGACGCCGAGCACCTGCTGGCTGGGCTAGTGTCGTGTCCGCTGCCCCTACAGCGCCCTCTATAAGTTACCTGCAGCGCCCGCTGCCTCGCGCTGAGCACGGCCATCATGGAGTCGTGTCCGCGCATCATGACGCCGAGCACCTCCTGCTGGCTGGGCTCGTGTCGTGTCCGCTGCCCCTACAGCGCCCTCTATAAGTTACCTGCAGCGCCCGCCGCCTCGCGCTGAGCACGGCCATAATGGAGTCGTGTCCGCGCATCATGACGCCGAGCACCTGCTGGCTGGGCTAGTGTCGTGTCCGCTGCCCCTACAGCGCCCTCTATAAGTTACCTGCAGCGCCCGCTGCCTCGCGCTGAGCACGGCCATCATGGAGTCGTGTCCGCGCATCATGACGCCGAGCACCTGCTGGCTGGGCTCGTGTCGTGTCCGCTGCCCCTACAGCGCCCTCTATAAGTTTCCTGCAGCGCCCGCCGCCTCGCGCTGAGCACGGCCATCATGGAGTTGTGTCCGCGCATCATGACGCCGAGCACCTGCTGGCTGGGCTCGTGTCGTGTCCGCTGCCCCTACAGCGCCCTCTATAAGTTACCTGCAGCGCCCGCTGCCTTGCGCTGAGCACGGCCATCATGGAGTCGTGTCCGCGCATCATGACGCCAAGCACCTGCTGGCTGGGCTCGTGTCGTGTCCGCTGCCCCTACAGCGCCCTCTATAAGTTACCTGCAGCGCCCGCTGCCTCGCGCTGAGCACGGCCATCATGGAGTCGTGTCCGCGCATCATGACGCCGAGCACCTGCTGGCTGGGCTCGTGTCGTGTCCGCTGCCCCTACAGCGCCCTCTATAAGTTACCTGCAGCGCCCGCTGCCTCGCGCTGAGCACGGCCATCATGGAGTCGTGTCCGCGCATCATGACGCCGAGCACCTCCTGCTGGCTGGGCTCGTGTCGTGTCCGCTGCCCCTACAGCGCCCTCTATAAGTTACCTGCAGCGCCCGCCGCCTCGCGCTGAGCACGGCCATCATGGAGTCGTGTCCGCGCATCATGACGCCGAGCACCTGCTGGCTGGGCTCGTGTCGTGTCCGCTGCCCCTACAGCGCCCTCTATAATTTACCTGCAGCGCCCGCTGCCTCGCGCTGAGCACGGCCATCATGGAGTCGTGTCCGCGCATCATGACGCCGAGCACCTCCTGGCTGGGCTCGTGTCGTGTCCGCTGCCCCTACAGCGCCCTCTATAAGTTACCTGCAGCGCCCGCTGCCTCGCGCTGAGCACGGCCATCATGGAGTCGTGTCCGCGCGTCATGACGCCGAGCACCTGCTGGCTGGGCTCGTGTCGTGTCCGCTGCCCCTACAGCGCCCTCTATAAGTTACCTGCAGCGCCCGCTGCCTCGCGCTGAGCACGGCCATCATGGAGTCGTGTCCGCGCGTCATGACGCCGAGCACCTGCTGGCTGGGCTCGTGTCGTGTCCGCTGCCCCTACAGCGCCCTCTATAAGTTACCTGCAGCGCCCGCTGCCTCGCGCTGAGCACGGCCATCATGGAGTCGTGTCCGCGCATCATGACGCCGAGCACCTGCTGGCTGGGCTCGTGTCGTGTCCGCTGCCCCTACAGCGCCCTCTATAAGTTACCTGCAGCGCCCGCTGCCTCGCGCTGAGCACGGCCATCATGGAGTCGTGTCCGCGCATCATGACGCCGAGCACCTGCTGGCTGGGCTCGTGTCGTGTCCGCTGCCCCTACAGCGCCCTCTATAAGTTACCTGCAGCGCCCGCTGCCTCGCGCTGAGCACGGCCATCATGGAGTCGTGTCCGCGCATCATGACGCCGAGCACCTGCTGGCTGGGCTCGTGTCGTGTCCGCTGCCCCTACAGCGCCCTCTATAAGTTACCTGCAGCGCCCGCTGCCTTGCGCTGAGCACGGCCATCATGGAGTCGTGTCCGCGCATCATGACGCCGAGCACCTGCTGGCTGGGCTCGTGTCGTGTCCGCTGCCCCTACAGCGCCCTCTATAAGTTACCTGCAGCGCCCGCTGCCTCGCGCTGAGCACGGCCATCATGGAGTCGTGTCCGCGCATCATGACGCCGAGCACCTGCTGGCTGGGCTCGTGTCGTGTCCGCTGCCCCTACAGCGCCCTCTATAAGTTACCTGCAGCGCCCGCTGCCTCGCGCTGAGCACGGCCATCATGGAGTCGTGTCCGCGCATCATGACGCCGAGCACCTCCTGCTGGCTGGGCTCGTGTCGTGTCCGCTGCCCCTACAGCGCCCTCTATAAGTTACCTGCAGCGCCCGCCGCCTCGCGCTGAGCACGGCCATCTTGGAGTCGTGTCCGCGCATCATGACGCCGAGCACCTGCTGGCTGGGCTCGTGTCGTGTCCGCTGCCCCTACAGCGCCCTCTATAATTTACCTGCAGCGCCCGCTGCCTCGCGCTGAGCACGGCCATCATGGAGTCGTGTCCGCGCATCATGACGCCGAGCACCTGCTGGCTGGGCTCGTGTCGTGTCCGCTGCCCCTACAGCGCCCTCTATAAGTTACCTGCAGCGCCCGCTGCCTCGCGCTGAGCACGGCCATCATGGAGTCGTGTCCGCGCGTCATGACGCCGAGCACCTGCTGGCTGGGCTCGTGTCGTGTCCGCTGCCCCTACAGCGCCCTCTATAAGTTACCTGCAGCGCCCGCTGCCTCGCGCTGAGCACGGCCATCATGGAGTCGTGTCCGCGCGTCATGACGCCGAGCACCTGCTGGCTGGGCTCGTGTCGTGTCCGCTGCCCCTACAGCGCCCTCTATAAGTTACCTGCAGCGCCCGCTGCCTCGCGCTGAGCACGGCCATCATGGAGTCGTGTCCGCGCATCATGACGCCGAGCACCTCCTGCTGGCTGGGCTCGTGTCGTGTCCGCTGCCCCTACAGCGCCCTCTATAAGTTACCTGCAGCGCCCGCTGCCTCGCGCTGAGCACGGCCATCATGGAGTCGTGTCCGCGCATCATGACGCCGAGCACCTGCTGGCTGGGCTCGTGTCGTGTCCGCTGCCCCTACAGCGCCCTCTATAAGTTACCTGCAGCGCCCGCTGCCTCGCGCTGAGCACGGCCATCATGGAGTCGTCCGCGCATCATGACGCCGAGCACCTGCTGGCTGGGCTCGTGTCGTGTCCGCTGCCCCTACAGCGCCCTCTATAAGTTACCTGCAGCGCCCGCTGCCTCGCGCTGAGCACGGCCATCATGGAGTCGTGTCCGCGCATCATGACGCCGAGCACCTGCTGGCTGGGCTCGTGTCGTGTCCGCTGCCCCTACAGCGCCCTCTATAAGTTACCTGCAGCGCCCGCTGCCTCGCGCTGAGCACGGCCATCATGGAGTCGTGTCCGCGCATCATGACGCCGAGCACCTCCTGCTCGCTGGGCTCGGGTCCTCCGCGCACGCCGCGCCGCGCTCCGCCGCCCGCCAACGCCCTCTACACAAACAATGAGGATAAAAACCCATAGATTGTAAACTAAATGGTGCCTCCTGATTTCTTTTATTTGCCCTCCTTCTTTTTACAATGGACTATACAGTCAATAGGCAAGATGCAATGTTTTCATTTATGCTTTCATTTGAAAGAATCGCACGTAAGAATAGACCACGAGTGTGTTAAAAAATTTAAATACTATTGGCCGGGTGCACGACGCAGCGCCACCTAGCGTTCGCAACTTTGACGGCTCTGTCAAAAGTGTCGACTAATGGATACAATCAAATAAAGGTAATTATTTTAAAATATTGATTGTGGAGCAGTTAACAAATGCAAAATCTGTTTGTTTTTAATGTGAAACACATTTGGTTTTGTGCTTTATTGATAAAAGTAACTATTGTGCGTGTATTAAGTATAATTACGTCAAGTTACTTCATTGTTGTTTTCTTACAATTTAATGGATAATGTTTCATTATAATTGAAAAATTACTACTTTGTTAAAAAAACACCGTTATAATATAGGATACACGTAGAAAGAAATATGTAAAGACTAGCTTCTGTCCGCAACTCCGTCTGCGTAGAATAACACTTACAGTAAGTATATAAAATGCCTGCATACAATTTTATGGCACATAACAGTATGTGCTCTAATTGAAAATGTGTGCAGTAAAATTGTATGCAGGCGTTTTATATACTTATTGTAAGTGTTATTCTACGCAGACGGAGTTGCGGACAGAAGCTAGTCTTTACATATTTCTTTCTACGTGTATCCTGTATTATAACGTTACCAATTTTACCACAATTTATTATTTAATAGCAAATTTAAGTAGAAAGCGTAAGCAAAATAACTAAAACGTATGTCGTTTCAAAAAATACAGCCGTCGCAGTTGCCACTTTTGGTCACGTCAAGCGCTGCGATCGTTTTAGCTTTTCCCGCCCAGTCTCTGCACCCGGCCAATAATTTATAGTCAAAAAATGCTGTTACAAACTGACAATTTAAATTGTCGCGCCTAAACGGATCTACAGTTCCTGTGACGTCACTCATGTGTGCGTCACTCGCTCAAAGCAAGCATTAACTAGAGACCGCACACGTGTACCCCCGTATGGGATAGATATATAGATGCCCATAATCACTTCTACAGCATAAAACAGAACAATTGACCAATGTTTTCCTTAGCCGACACAACTTTCTAGGAAAACTAACAGCTTTTCTCGTAGCAATCACAGAAATTCTTGAAGAAATCGCGCATTATATCTGTTTGTTACCCTCCACTGCTAGAAGTAACGCGTGGAGGGTAATAGAAACTATGACAAGGACCAACGAAAATAGTACCTCTCTGCCGTATCTATCGAAAGTGTAATAAGACCATCCCGTTCTATCTTGGTATTATTAGTTCCGTGTCAGATCTATGGGTGGTATATCTATGGTCACTCGCTATATTTGTTCGTCCTTGGTTTGTCCCTGTCAAACATAGACATACCACCAAAGGCACCAAAGAACCCATAGACCTGACACGGAAATAATACTACCAAGATTGAACGGGATGGTCTTTCCATATATATGCCAGAGAAGGCGCTATTATCGTTGGTACTTATCATAGACTCACCCTTGTGACTATTGCTTACTTCCAACAGGCCATAAGTACAATAGAAACGTTTATAACCCTCCACCGCTCTTTGAAGGGTAACAATGAAACCGACTAAATTATGTAGGTTAGTTACGGTATGCTATCACTCAGCCATCTTGAAACGTGTTTTAAAATCAGTCGCGTTGCGTGTGTTCTGTCCTTTAGGGTGAGTCGCGTATGCGGTCTCTAGTTAATCCTTGCTTTGAGCTGTCAAACCTGCCAATAGTGTTAAAAGTGTCAAATTCTGTTTTTTTTACCCGGATGCTAGCCTTTTAAGCCAAATCCATAGAACAAAACTAATGACAGTTGCAAACCCTCAAAGCAAGCATTAACTAGAGCCCGCACACGTGTACCCCCGTATGGGATAGATATATAGATGCCCATAATCACTTCTACAGCATAAAACAGAACAATTTACCAATCTTTTCCTTAGCCGACACAACTTTCTAGGAAAACTAACAGCTATTCTCGTAGCAATCACAGAAATTCTTGAAGAAATCGCGCATTATATCTGTTTGTTACCCTCCACTGCTAGAAGTAACGCGTGGAGGGTAATAGAAACTATGACAAGGACCAACGATAATAGCACCTCTCTGCCGTATCTATTGAAAGTGTAATAAGACCATCCCGTTCTATCTTGGTATTATTAGTTCCGTGTCAGATCTATGGGTGGTATATCTATGTGCAAACCCCATTAGTTGTCATACAGGTGTAACGTCACCAGAGGGCCTACCGCCAAGTTCGAAAATCGACAAAACGATGGTCCCGTCTCTATCGCTCTCGCATATACGAAAGAGAGTGATGCCAATAGACGATTCGATGAACGAAGTGCTTCGCGGTTATAGGCCAGACGCTGATTGGTGGATTAAAACACGTTACGTTTCACATGACTTCAAATCGTAATTATTGTTTAAAATTAGTATAAAGTAAAGTAAAAACGTTACAATAGGTACCTATTATTTAATGTTTTTTCAACATTTTGATCACAAAGTAATGGTAAATATAAATATTATAGCTGCATCTTCTCTACTAGACAGTAAAATCCTTACGGATTTGAGATATCCAAAGCATAAACAATAAATCGTACGATTGCGGCGCCATATCCGCATTGCTTTGAGAGTTTATTATCATTGGGTACATATTAGGGTGTTTCGTATTTTTATTTTTACATTTTTTACACATTTTTACAAATCATACATATTGAAAATATAAAAAAAAATGTATTTTGTTTGAAACCATATACTGAATATTTAGCAAAATTATCGTAAAATTCTCGGGCTAAAATGGCATCAATTAACAAAGTGCTTCTTGGTTTAAGACCACACTTTACCATTAAATATTTTAGTCGGTCCCAGTGGCGGCCTGTCAAAAATACTCGTAGGCAAGCTGGGGGCAACTTGGCTTTTTTTATATTTCTGACCTGTAAGATAAGGAAGGTAGTGCTCAGCTTTTTGAAATTTAAGGAAACCGGTAGGAATCAAGATCTATGGACGCCCCGCCACTGGTAAGTTCAGAGTTATTATGTGCAATGTCTTTACACATTACAACCATAGCAACGATAGTAGATTGTAAAACAAGGGGCTAGAAAACTGTTTTATGTCACGGGCGCGGTATTGAATCTTGAACATAACGAAGGACACCAGATCTACCTCCGGAGCGCAGCGAAGGGGTTACGAGTTAATTCCCGAGCGAAGCGAGGGGATTAAGACTGATTCCTGAGTGCAACAGTTTTATCCTCGAGGAGTATACTCTACTTTTCTCATCTCTTGTAAGACAATCTATTTATACTCTACTTTTCATACCTCTTGCGAGAAAATCTATTCGTATGTCATTTTGAGTGACAGAGACAGTTAAAGTCGAAACTACTATTTTCTATGTTCGCGGTATACCTCCTTTCTCGCCTTTATATCTTTTTAATTATAAAATTGGAGTTGTATTTTTATTCTGAAATTACCGCAAGCTATTTAAGTTAAGTAAAAAGTCGCGTTACCAACATTATAAAAAATAGATACCTATGTTGGGTTTGGGTGTTTAGGATCTTTTATAGGGTGCCTATCGGGCGTTTAAATGATAAGTCCGATATAGACACACTATCTTTATATAAATGTATAAATATTAAGTACAGTCGAAGTTAAGTTAAGAAACGTAAGGAAAGCACAAACAGAAAGATAGTAAAGTTCACGGCACTGAAGGATAGCACACAAGAAAGCGAAAATAATATAATAGGTCAGCACAAGCGTTAGCAAAGGAATCTGCATAAAAGTGACATGCATTCGCCATTAAATTCGAGAGCGCACTGCCGGCGCACTGCTCGCGCATGCGTACGGCCGCGTCGGCAGCGATGTCATACTTAACCAGCCAGCCCGCGCACTAGCGCGGCATACATGTTTATCGACCTCAATGGAGAGATTTAGCATTATACCTTCACGGTGTTTTGCGTGCCGTGGTCGCCACACTTTGCCTTTATGTTTGTATGGCTGTAGAACTTTTTAAAAAGTTTGCACCTCTAAAATAATGAGCATGTGTGATTAATGCGAAATCGAGCTTGCAATTTCTGTAACTTTTTAATTTGTGTCTTGACCATAAACTAGGCACTTTGCCACCTTATTTTAAACCGTAAAGTTAACCTTGCAGGACATTTTTGAAAAAAAAACAACTTATTGACCGAGCGAGAGCGAAGGTTTCCATTTCAGCTTGGGCAGATTGCTTTTGTATGTCCGGCTGTTCTCTACAGGTCGCATTTTTCAATTGATTTTACAACAGTTATCTTACAACAGTCTATTATTAAGTATGTAGATTTTATTGTCGTTTTCATTTTTCGGTAAATGCTCATAATGGTGCAAAATGGCAAGACTTTAGGGCCATGGTCTATGGCGCTTAAGTCTACACTCGTGAGTTACAGTTCACAGGATCACTTGACTAGTACAGTATCAAACAATAATTACGTTCCACGCTTTCACTTACATAATTCACATTAAATATATGCGAAAAATACGAAAACAGCTAAGTGAAGAATAACGTACGGGTAAAAATTCGTCGAGGTCCAGCCCGACGGGCCGGTCCGAGGCAAACGGCACGAACTCCGGCTCGTCCGTGTCTGTAGGCCGAGACACCACCACGGTCTCCCTTACTATGTTATCTACTCGTCGCCTACAAAACAAATAATATAATTAGAAAATCTCATAACATCAATTTATGTGTTTACTTTACGAAATGTATTGATACATATGTTGCAGTTGCAGTGTAGGGAAAAAGGTTGCACTTATCGATATGAAGTTACTTTGTAAAACAACATAATATGTACGTTATCTATAAGTGAAAGAAAGAAAAAGAAAGAATTACCATGTAAACCAACAGAGTGTTAATTATCATGTAAAAAAACCGTTAATAGCATGTACCTTGTTGTTTCTGAAGACGTCCTGGTGAAGGAAAGAGACCGTGGTCCGAGTGATGGCGGAGCTAATGACATTTCACTATTGCTAGATCTTAATAGATTACCCGTTGCTGAAACAAAGTACTATGATCAAAGAGTGCGATTGCTAACAAGTACAGTCAGCAGCAAAAGTAACTAACCGGGTAGGGTTTTCAAAATGAGCTGGACACGACTTTATTTTTAAGACAATAAGAGCGTGTGTACGTCCTTTTGAACACCCTTCCCGCTTAGCTACTTCTGCTGCTGACTGTACATAAAACACCCAAAATATTTTTTTTATGTTAGGGCTGATTGTACCAGTACAGCACCATCTAATTCAGCTGAAACATTTACAGGTACACTATCGTGCAATACGAGTCTTAACCTTTTTACCGCTAATGACCGATATGGGTTATATGGGTACACATACCTTCAGGTAGGGAATGCAACCAGTTTTAATATTGTATGAAAAATAACCGGTTAGTTAATTTAAAAAAGGTTACCTCATGTACAACTGAAGAATAAATCAAATTATTTTTAATAAATATTTTGATGTTGTTAATTTTTTTAAGTAGACACACTCCTATATCAGTTATAATAAAGATAGATGTTATATATACAACGGAAAAGGTGACCTAGGCCTCCTAGGCCCAAGGCTTTGATCGAATCTGACCCGGTTCTGTGACCCCGGTGGCCAAGTGGTTAAGGTGTCTGCCGCGAATGCAGAAGACGCTGGTTCAATCCCAGCCCTGGGCACCGGAGGCCTATGTCACTTTTTCCTTTGTATATGACATCAATATAAGTGTATAACTTACACATGTCAGTAGATTTAGATTCTTTACACGAGTTGTGTCGGTTAAGTGAGTTGGCTGCGTGAGGCATGACATAGTCCCGGGAAGCAGGCTTGGGCGCCGGGGCGAAGGTGTTATCCTCTTTACCGTTGTTTTCCACCGACCCTGGGTTCAATTAGTATATGAAAAGTACATACAAGGTGAAACAAAAATGCTGGTGATCATTTTAAGGGCGTAATTGGTATGGTATTCAAATTATGAAAAATAAAGAAAAAAAATTTCGCGTGAAAAAAAGATTGCTTAATAAAAGATTAGTTGGCACTGGCAGGCACCACGTGCCCTGAACAAAAAACATTTTTGGCGCCAAATACTTTTTTTCCTACTTTTTCGTACTCGCGATGCGATACCAATTATGTCCTAAAACGGATCACCAGTATTTTTGTTACAACCTGTAATACCTGTATAATGTTAAAAAATTAATTATGTTAAATTTTGCGAGCTTTAATGATGTCAATAATGTAGGCGTAGATCATATCACCTCCTGTTATATGGTTACATCTTCATATTATTATGTGTAAGTCATTTTAAATTAATGAAGTGTCAAACAATTTAAGTGACATATCAGCATAGCTGCGGATAAAATATGAATGCGGTTCCTCAACCTATAAGGTAGTCCACTACTCATCACCTATCTGACTGACAGTGGCGTATCTATAGGGTGGCAGAGCAGGCAAAATGCCACGGGCCCCCGGCCCAAGGGGCCCCCAGTCTGAGAAGCTACGACTAAAGGCATTTTCTGTAAAAGGGGCCCCATGTGATGAATTTGCCACGGGCCTCACTTAGCGTAGTTACGCCACTGCTGACTGATCAAAAAGAGAACGGAAAGAGAATTCAAAGTAAGAGACTTCATCTCGTTTTGAATAAAGGGGTAATAAACAAGAATGTCAACATTACAACTACAAGTTAATAATGTTATAACGACTGCAAGAAAGATGTTCATAGTAGGCCAGAAAGGGTCAATGTAGTTTGGCATAAAATATAAAAGATGGTGAGCGTCAAGCGGCGCGTTGGCGCCGCGAATAGCTTAGCCTCAACCATCCAAGGGATTCGAGTAACGTTCACTGACCCCACTTCCATACGTTTTCATTTATTAATTAGACATAACTGTATACAGGGTATTTTTTCAATAACTAGTATATTGTGCGAGGTAATTTGGTAGGCCAAGGCCAACTCCGAAATCTCAAAAAAATTTTTTTGGCTGTTTCATACATTTCAGCCGATCAGACGTTTGTTTTGTATGGGTCCCCATAACGTTTTTGGGATTTCGGGGTTGGTTCCATAGAAAAGTAGTTCAGTATGACTTACCTAATCACCTCCAGCAATATGGCTAGTTATTGAAAAAACATCCTGTGTTTGTGACGTTTTCAAATAAAAGGTTACATCATTGCAAAGTTGTTAATAGTTAATCCCTAAATGAATTATTATGGCAGTAATGCCTTATTGAGAACCGACAATGATGTACCTTTTACGGCGCATTCATTTATTTAAGATAACGAAATATGTAATATCTGGTGTACTTTATCTTGCAAGCGTTTTGGTGTTAGCTGTAAGCCTGCAAGTTTTTTTACAAGTAAATATAATTCGTGTACGCGTCGCCGATCGCACGTCGATCGTCAACACTCGAGCGGCCATTCAGTTTGCATGCAGTATTTTGGTGGCATAGCAGGTGGCAGGCAGGACAGTATCTTACTCGTGTAGGGCTCGGGCTTGCCGGTGGAGGTGGTGGTGGTGGTGGTGGAGGTGGAGGTGGGAATGCGCGAGGAGTCGGCGCGGTGGCGCTGCGGCGGCGACGGCTGCGGGGCGGGGCGCGGCGGGGCGGGGCGCGGCGGCGACTCCAGCATCAGGTCGCGCAGCGACGCGCTCAGGCTGCCGCCGCCACCGCCGCCACCGCCGGGCTTGCCGAGGCATTCCTCGGCTGCAAATTATCATCACGTCAGCATACTCAGCAGAGATAATTAGTCAGATAGTAAGTCAGTATTCGATCAGCTCTCTTGGTTAAAAGGAGTGGTATTAGGACCCCAATTTCGAACGATGACTTTAATTCTGTTTTATATGGTAGCCAAAATTTTCGATATCATTGGTTTTTAATAAGGTCCCAGTTTTTCTTTTTAACCCTTTGAACGCCATGCATCGGACGGAAAAATCGTCCCCCCAGCGTCAACCAAGGTAAACTGGCTATATTTTGGACATGATATCCCATTCTGGCGCAGAGGGCATGATTTTCCGTGCGCGTCATTTGACGTCTCTGACGGTCAAAGGGTTAAACTTCTGCTATGTCATATAGCACTGAAATATTATTAAAAGTAAATGAAGAATGTAGTTTCATTCATTGTGCTTTAATTATGGGTTTTGTGCTGGTGAAAATGACCTTGCAAATAGCAGTGAAATGATATTTCTTCGCGACGAAGTGCCCATTACTAATGGTATCTCCAATAATGATGAGAGATGCGGCGAAGGACTGTCGAATTTCTATGATGTCATGTCAATGTGTACAACTTATTTTGTTGTTAACATAATGCATTAATTCTTACTTGGTAATGAGTAGTCTTCAGAGGATAAACTAGTTGCTGGTGGTGGCGTGCGATTTACTATAAACAAATAACAATTATTTATATTTATTACTAGTCTCCTTGAAAGCCTTATTAACTAAGCACAAACATTTTAAACTATAATTGTTATTGTTCAGTAACATACGGTTATTGGTTTTTCTTACTACCATGCCTCAAAAAATATATGATAAGTTAAAGAATACGAAACTGAATAAATGTCAGCCTTAAAATATTTGTTAAAGCTAGTATAGAATGTATTTCGATCAAAAAGCAGGTGAGAGTGTGTACTCACGCGCTCTGGATGGTCGAAAGATTTCTGTGTAGTCGTGGATGTTGGGTATGACCGCGCCGGACTCCTCGTCGGCCTCCGTGCCCGACGCGGACTCCTCGGCCATCTTCTCGTCCAGCAGTGTCGACTTATGGATCACTTCAAGTATAACAACAGATATGAGAGAGATTGTAAAAAAATATTTTTAGGAGTTCCTGTCTATCGGCTGTGCTGTGTGCATGCATATCTATTAAATCAAATAATTGTTTGTATTACAGAACATAAAAAGTATGTGCTAGTATTTTTTATTCGTATTACCTTCTTTAGATGGTTTTTCTTTTGAGAAACTTTTCCTGACAGACTGTCCTTTCTGGAAGGGAGACAAGTCTCGCACTACATTCGGTGCAGCTGGTGGTGGCCCTCCGAATGGATGGACCTTGTTGAGATCAACTACCGACAAACACACGTACGTCGAGTGGAATGACCCAGCAATCTGTAATTTCAAAATATACATGTGCTTAGAATTGCTCATATAGTGAAAGAAAGAAAACATGTAAATACAAAATCAAAATAAAACCGGCCAAGTGCGAGTCGGACTCGCGCATGAAGGGTACCGTACCATTATTTATAAAAACCAGCCAGCTACACTACCTACTATCGAATAAATTATTATCGCAAGGTCGTATCTGCCTAAGTTACGACGGCGACGACGACGACGACGACGACACACAATTGTTATGACTTTCGGAGCGATTATTTCTGAAAATATCCACTTAATCAAGAAATGTTCAAAGAAACCTCAATGTTATTTTTAGAGACCTACCGATTGATGTGCATCATGTCGATATTTAACAAAAAATAAATTTTTGACAATTAGTTGCATGTATGGAGTGCCCCCCCTAAAAATTTATTTTTTAGCAATTTCTCTACAAGACTAAGTAGCGGCACACACAATACACTTTATGTAAAAATTTGATAATGATATGTCTTATAGTTTCCGAGTAAAATGGCGGTGACATACGGACGAACAGACAGACAGACAGACATGACGAATCTATAAGGGTTCCGTTTTTTTCTATTTGGCTACGGAACCCTAAAAAGCCATTACGTAGTTTAGCAAATGAAATGAGTAAGTTTCTACAGAAGTTACCGATTACTTAATACTTTTTCAATTATTTGAAGATACAAAATTGTTGCTCAAATCAATGGGAGTTTAACTCTGTCTAAAAAAATTTTACAACATAGTACAATTTGTGATTTGTTAAGAAAGGGATAACATGATTTGTGACGTCACAGAATGCCTCAAGTACAAAAGATTCCTGAATATCACATTTGCATTTGGCTACAGAGACGAAAGCGTTAGCTGTCACATGACACATTTAAATGAATAAAATAGGGTTTTCAACGTGTTGTCGCTCTCTCATTGGACAGTTATCCATTGTTGCCTCTGTATGAGCGGGCGCGGTGTGCTAGTGGGGCGTTGCGTCCAAGTACCTAGAGGTAGCGCGCGCGTCGCGCGTCACTTACAAAGACGCGCGAGTCTGATAAAGCCTTTATTGTGTACTTACGAGCTGTGTATGCGCAACCGTGATGTCATGTATTTGGCCCCAGTGGCCGTGCACGGTGTCAAACACCCGAGCGGGCTCCCAGCCTATCACGTGCAAACCATCATTACCACACCCAAGAAGAGTTGTGCCATCGTCGCTGAACACCATAGACCTACAACAGGCAATCAAGACTGAGATTAACATATTCTTAGGTTGTTTTATTTACATAGACATAAGACACTACTAACCACCTGAGAGAAGAAATGCCTATCTAAATCCAGTGACGTTGTAGTCATACGATAAATAAATAAATAAGAGAATGCGTGACCAAGAAGTTGGCAGGTTCATCAGTATTGTGATAAAGTTGAGAAATGCTGTCAGCATTCTAGGCACCATCCATGGGGGACGGATATTTGAGACCAATTTTAATTTTATTTAACCTTTAGAACGCCAAGCATCGGACCGGAAAAATCGTGCCCTCAGCGCCAGCGCGCGCGAGCACGCAAGGCAAATCGGTTATATTTTGAACGTGATATGTGATATCACGTGCTGGCACTGAGGGCACGACTTTCCGTGCGCGTGATTTGACATATTTGGCGGTCAAGTGATTAAGGAATTTTGTAGTTAATTTAAAAACAAAAGGCAGACTTGCCACATGACATTTTCAGATCAAGCCACATAGATACCTACTAAAAGTTTTGTATGTATGTATGTATATATCACTTTATTGCACATAAACAGGTTTAACAATATTACAACAGTAAAATAAAAAAAGATATGCACAAAGGCGAGCTTATCCCTAAAAGGGATCTCTTCCAGCCAACCCATGAGAGAATGAGAAAGGAATAAATACTAAATGGTGAAAGACAAACTATGCACAAAAGAACAATAAAAAGTTTGGAAACACAAAAATCTTTAGGTACCTAAACACTAATAAAATACATATATATCGGCACATACATGTACCACACAAATACTCTTAAACTAAGTATATACCTACATATTATAATATATATTACATACATAAATAAATAGATAAATATATATATATACATATATACAAATATATATTTATATATATTAAAGTATTCAATTCGCAAAAACATTAAGAGTCTACTAGCCACAACTTTTTCAGCTTCTCCTTGAGTGAGGCGACAGACTGCGACTTTCTTACATCAACTGGCAACTCATTCCACAATTTAACTGCATAAGCAGTGAAGGACCTAGAGTAAATACGCGAGTGTTTTGGAGGAATGGCTAGAGAAAGATTTGTACTAGACCGCAGGCGATGCCCGCTAATAGTAGCCAAATAATTAAATCTTTCCGACAGATACGGGGGACATGCAGGATTAAATAACACGTTGAAGAGAGTTTGTTTTTTCCAGGAACAGAGTGTACAGGTAATATATAAGAATAATATACTTATATTACTCATTATAGATAATAATACCTCGCAGACATACCTTATAGAAGTGTTTTCCTTTTCAAACTTAGATACCAATTGAAATTTCTCCATGTCCCAGAAGTTGACAGTCCTGTCCATGCCACAGCTGGCCAGGAGGAACTCGTGGGGGTGGAACTTCACGCATGTCACTGCTGCAGTGTGCTCTCTGAACTCCTGTAGGACCTTGCCCACTCTCACGTCCCACACTTTGACAATGCCTGATAAATACAATCACATTAAAAATGTTACAATAAACCACATTGACATAGACGAGTTTCCTACACAGGAAGGTATCTTTACAAGTACAGTCAACGCCATAAATATGTATACACTTCTGCAATTTACTCCATTGTAATAAGGTTCAAAAGTGTATACATATTTTAGGCGTTGACTGTAAACTAAAACATAACAGTGCAACAAACTAATAACAAATCTAGTAGAGTCGCCATCAGATATATCGGAGTGCCCAAGGTGGTCACTGTGGTCACAAATATCTGAACAATGCCTCTATAGATATTTTTGAGTAGCCTGGCCCCTTCGATATATTTGACGGTGACTGTACCATATGGTGCTGCATTTTCTGCGAGTGGGGTTTATAAATTTTTCAAGTGGTTTTTCAAAAATTTATAAACATAACAACCCATTATTACTTTAATTCTTTAAACCACGAGGTTTGTGGTCTTAGTATATAAATTTTGTCTAGTTTATCACTTCAAAATATTTTTAAGTAGTTTATTTATAGTACAATTTCCCAAACTAGACTTCAATTGATGATAAAACTGTTTGTAATAAATAACAGTAGGAGTAAAAAGGTATTATAATAAACATAAATTTACCATCTTCACATGCTGAGGCAATCCATTGGCCATCGGGACTAAACTGCAAACTATTCACTGCAACTCTGTGACTGGAATATGTTACAATACAGCCTCTTTTCCGTGTGTCCCACAGTTTAATATTATTATCACAAGAGCCTGTAGTTAAGTAATCCCCATACGGATGAAAATCCATGCACTTAATGGCACCTTTGTGTCCTGTAAATGTTCTCAGTAGTTTTGCTGCTTCCAAGTCCCATATTTTCAGAGCTCCAGTCTGTGAGCCAGCACAGACTAAATCTTCAGAGTGGCCAAAACATACACATTCTACTGGGGTTGTGTGTCCACTTAAACTCTAAAAACGTTAATTAAATTAATAACACTCTCCAATATCCTTTCACAAAGAAACTGTTGTTTATCAATACTCACCATCAAACAGCTCTGCCTGCCTATGGCCCATAGATTAACTTTTTTGTCGTCACCTCCTGTGGCTAAGACTTGGTTGGATTTGTGCCCCATGGCCAAGCAGTTGACATTCGCCTTGTGGGCGACAAATTCCTCTGTAAGATAGTATCATGCTTAACCTTTATCTCATTTATGTATAATGAACAAATAATGTTTTCAATTGAATACATACGTAGTTTCCATGATCTTCTAAGAGTATCCATGATTATTAGTTGTTTTCAAAGTTCCATTCCATTTACGGAGAAGTTAACCTTGCGTAGTGTATGAAGAAAGCCAATTTATATTAAAAAGGCATGACGCAGAAGGTTACTGTAGAACCCAAATTTAAGTTTAGTTTTTACGAGAATTACACTTGAAATGTTGATTGAGGTGTTTACTAATTGTTTTTATTTAGAATCAAAGGAAATGAAAATGGATTGGATGGTTTATGACATTAGCAGACACCACAGATAAATACATAATACATTGAATTTGACGTATAAAAATACAGCAGGAGAACGATCTAGGATTAGAATAAGGGTCACAACACACCTAGCGGAATTCCTCGCGGAATTAGCGGAAATTTGTCTATGGTAGCAGATTTTTTGTATGGAAGCCATAGACAAATTTCCGCTACCATAGACAAATTTCCGCTACTTCCGCTAATTCCGCGAGGAATTCCGCTAGGTCTGTTGTGATCCTAAGGCTGTTTGTAGACAATCAATTTAAATATTCTAATTAAAAGCGGTATTACACATTGCAACCTGCAGGGCCCAATCTGTTGTGTACCCTGCCTCTTCCTACCCTCCTTCAGTTCCCTACGGGCCCTACCTTCAATTACACATTCCAACCTGACAGATTGGGCCCTGCAGGTTGCAATGTGTAATACCGCTTTTAATTCAATAATTTAGGGTCGCCACACACCTAGCGGTTTTCCTCGCGGAATTACCGGAAGTAGCGGAAATTTGTCTATGGTAGCGGAAATTTGTCTATGGTAGCAGATTTTTTGTATGGAAGCCATAGACAAATTACCGGAAGTAGAGGAAATTCATAGACAAAATGGTTAATTTGTCTATGAATTTCCGCTACTTCCGGTAATTCCGCGAGGAAAACCGCTAGGTGTGTGGCGACCCTTATATATAGTCTGGCAAACCAAAAGCGCAGTAACAGTCAGAGTAACATGCTATACCCATCCCTTTTTTAGTAGTGAGAGTACTAGCATTAGAAAAAGACAGTATGATTCTCCCTGTCTATGGTTGAAGTGGAACAAACTCTGGCCAAACTATAATAAGAAATTTATTATTTATTTAATTAGGGTCACCACACACCTAGCGGTTTTCCTCGCGGAATTAGCGGAAGTAGCGGAAATTTGTCTATGGTAGCGGAAATTTGTCTATGGTAGCAGATTTTTTGTATGGAAGCCATAGACAAATATCTGCTACCATAGACAAATTAAGCATTTTGTCTATGAATTTCCGCTCCTTCCGGTAATTCCGCGAGGAAAACCGCTAGGTGTGTGGTGACCCTTAGTGGTTATTACCTGTATATATTATGTAACTATGTGTATTTCATCTTATATTACAAGCGTTTTGGAGTAATATAAACTGTTAAAGCGGTATTACACATTGCAACCTGCAGGGCCCAATCAGTCAGGTTGGAATGTGTAATTGAAGGTAGGGCCCGTAGGGAGCTGAAGGAGGGGGAGGAAGAGGCAGGGTACACAACAGATTGGGCCCTGCAGGTTGCAATGTGTAATACCGCTTTTAGCCTGTAAGTTTTTTTACAAATAAATAAATAAATGATTTCTGTTTTAGGGTCGCCACACACCTAGCGGTTTTCCTCGCGGAATTACCGGAAGTAGCGGAAATTTGTCTATGGTAGCAGATTTTTTGTATGGAAGCCATAGACAAATTTCCGCTACCATAGACAAATTAAGCATTTTGTCTATGAATTTCCGCTACTTCCGGTAATTCCGCGAGGAAAACCGCTAGGTATGTGGTGACCCTTATATTATATGTCTACGGAACGTAGGTTATTTTATCTGTATTCTATCGTTATATATGGCCCAAAGAATTAATAAATAATGCAATTTGGGAAAATACTTGATAATGTATAACTGGCGTTAACAACCCCAACGGCAGGTCGTTTCATTCCTCAAAGCAAGCATTAACTAGAGACCGCATACGTGTACCCCCGTATGGGATAGATATATAGATGCCCATAATCACTTCTACAGCATAAAACAGAACAATTTACCAATCTTTTCCTTAGCCGACACAACTTTCTAGGAAAACTAACAGCTTTTCTCGTAGCAATCACAGAAATTCTTGAAGAAATCGCGCATTATATCTGTTTGTTACCCTCCACTGCTAGAAGTAACGCGTGGAGGGTAATAGAAACTATGACAAGGACCAACGATAATAGCACCTCTCTGCCGTATCTATTGAAAGTGTAATAAGACCATCCCGTTCTATCTTGGTATTATTAGTTCCGTGTCAGATCTATGGGTGGTATATCTATGTTTCATTCACAGTTCTATGGATGGTTCACAGTTCATTGAACCTAAATTGACAGTACTGACATTTGACGTATCTTCTATACCTACCTACCTAGCCTAGTCGCAAAGTTCAAACACTGAGACCGATTACTTACAAAAAATATTTTAATAATATTGTGTTAACTGTTAATTATGAAGGCTTTTTCGCCATTGTTGCAAGTGCCTCGTTACATGGGTAGTTTGCGTAATTGGTCAATAGCTCAAAAGTGTACGGTACACTATGTGCAAGGTCAAGAACCAGAGCCCAAAATAAGAGAATATTTTTATTACATAGATCATCAAGGGATGGTGCGTATCTATTTTGAAAGATTACTCATTTTGTTATACTAGAGTTAATTGGCATGTTACATCAATTGCAGTAAAGAATATGAGAGTAATGGCAGACAAAAAATAATACATTTATGTTACATATTTTGTTTGTTACAGTTGTTCCTAGATGATTCTAAAATGAAAAATTTTACATCATGTTTTAAGGAGAAAAAGTTTTTAGAATTTTTTTTTAAAAGGATAAGGCTGAATAAAACTGGGAGATATTCTGAAGACTTTCCATTTATATCTTTGTGTGGGAGAGAAAGAAATTTTATAAGATGTGATGATGTTCCGATTGTGTACACACATATTGTTACTAAAGATATGAAAGACTTTATAACTTTTGGATATGCCGGTGAATTACTAATCACACCATTTGTACCTGAAAAAATTTACATGTTACCCCTGACCGGCAGGGTGTATCATCCCGCTGATGACAAGTATGGAGGGGTTGGCTTGGTACGATCCAAACTATCCATTGAACTGAGTAAACATTTTGAATTTCATAATGGTGATGAGCAGCCACCAACGCATTTCACATGGAAAAATGAGAAATATGAGCTAAACCAGAATTGGTTCCAAGAAAAAGTGCAGGAGTATGGAATAAAAATTAACAGTAACCCTGATTAAGTAAATAAATATATTTCTAAATAAATGATTAGAATTAATTGTACAAAATGTTAACTACTTCTCTTAAACTTAAGAATATTAACAAATATTAAAATACTGTAACAGGTTCTCTTAATCACAAAACAGTTTTCTGTGATGTTTTGTTAGTCATGGTCACTACTGTGTCCCTGTGATAACTGAATAAACTTGTATCATGCTTCTAATCTAACTTTTTTGTTTCAATTATAATCTCTGAAGAATATTATTTATTTTATGATATCAATTATTTGCCGCAATTATGTAATTGCTTCTTTATCACAGGTGATTAATATGGCTACTTTATAATCTTTATTATATTATAGTTCAAGTGATAAGTTATGTAGCTTCCTCTTTGGAGAATGGTTGGTAGGCTCCTGGCTGCACCCATGACATGCCCTGATGCATGCCCTCAGCAGGTGTTGATGGTGTCAGCATTTGGTGTTTTGCAGAGTCGTGGATTTTAGAGTCATATGGTTTAAATGTTATGTAGTGCTTGTCCTCAGTGGGTGGGTCATCATAAACATGGTCAATGCTTGCTACTACACACTCCTTCACTTTTTCTGTGAAAATCTTTCTGTTTGTTTTGTAGCTGAAAAAACATACAATTTAAGCTTTTATTACAGTAATCCCTGTATTGTCAAATCACACGCACGGAAAGTTGTGCCATCAGTGCCAGAGCATGATATCACATCCAAAATATCAGCTTGCGCTCCCTGGCACTGAGGACACGTTTTTTCTGTCCGATGCATAGCAGTCAAAGGGTTCATAATCAATAATCATATAAAACTTTTTATAACATTCACTTACGCTACAGAAGCTTCTACATTAGAGGGAGTTTTCATGTTCAAATTGAGAAATATTAAATGCAAGTATTTCAAAATGTGCCATATATGGTGCCTTTTTCTGTCCCAATGAGGGAAAACTTGGCTCAGATTGAGAATGCCCGTGTTGGCATCAACTGCAGGGTGATATAGATGAGAAGTAAATGATAGCACCTGAAAATAAAATAATACAACTTACAATGACTACTGCCTGCTCGTTATCTAAAAAAGAATACCACTAAAATAATATCACTTTGTTAGAAAAGGCCTACTATGAAAAAAAAAAAGAAAAGGGGTCGGGTTTTATGTAATTTATTTACTCACAGGAACTTCTTCGTTGGGGAATTTGTCTGGTAATGTAAGAGTGAATCTGAACACTCCACCTTCATAAAACCCTGCTCTCACAAAAATAACACCAAACCATTCTGAAAGTAGACATCAATGACACAAGTTACTAATTAAATTATAATCTTCATGCTGCAGGTAACAATATTATGTTACGTATATGTAATTCTTACGAAATGAATTTTCATAGGACGGTATAACGTAAATCCCTTCCAAATTTTCTGTTTGCAGCATACGACTGAAAAGTTAAAACAATAGTTGATTAGTGACTATTAGTGTTGTCATGTAGTTGTGTCAATGGACAAGATATAGATTATCTTATATGAAGTCTTTAGTTTCAACCTGATATTAACTTTTAAGACAATTTTTGAAGCTATACTCACTATTCCGCCATAATTATGTACTCCTGATGGAACATGGAGTACAGTTCTCTAATTTCTTTTACGTTACTATTTGTTTCTTCACTCATCTTTAACCTCTCGTCTCCCACGACTCGGCAAAATTATTATCCCGCTGTTTGACGGGCCCGGATATCTCCGGCCAAATTTTTGCCGCTCATGTCTACCGCGTCTCCGCCACCGCACGCGCGCCGTGACCCCCACGGTAAATTCAGTCGACGCGAGCAAACCACTTGACCCAACGTTATCCCTCGTATCACTAAAGTGTTTATATTTAGTAATATGAATGTATATATTTGTTTAAAGAGCATGAAACAGACTTGACGTTGTTTATAAATAATATAGGTACTCAGCATATTTTTACGACGTAAAACGTGTTTATTTCACAAGACGGAAAAAAATCCGGTACTGTCGAAAAATCGCAAAAATATATAAGATTTTCATGTATAACTACATGTTATTTAATTTATTCTGAATCTTTAATATATAGGCCATCAATATTAATACATAACACGAAGGACTACCTATAAAAATATTTTTTATTTTGTATTTAAACACCAAACAACATCGACGTTGCTTGAAGGCGGGATTTCAACTGGCGATAACTTGACGCGTCTATGGTGGGTGAAGTTTTGGTTGGCATCCATGTGTTGCTCACTTCATTGCGATCATATTAGCACACGTCCAGTAGAATATAAACTGTATTTATTTTAAAATAAAGTATTTTTTAGCTTGTGGGTGCGAGCACGGAGATCTCCGGGCCCGTCAATTATAGGGGTGCAAAATGGAGGACGGAGATCTCCGGGCTCGTCAAACAACGGTGTACGGTGGCGCGAGTTTCGTGTCAATTAGGAGGGAACGATTTGTAGGCCGGAGATCTCCGTGATCGGGAGACGACAGGTTAATAACTACAATTTAATAACTCTTACTTATCATTACAGGAAACGCCCCTAAACTTTAACAATAATAACTGAAACAAAGATCTTAATTAATTCTTAAATCAAATTTTAATTTTATTGTAGATCGCAAAGTATCTGAGTAGTGAAGTGACATTTTCTTTTTTTTTATTGACTTGACAGTATTTTACATACAGATAAGAGTAGACTGTACGAAAAGTAGACATGCATGACCATGTGAGGAAACAAGTCAGCAACATAACGGTACTGACAAGGCACTAAGTAGCAGTGTTGCCAGGGCTCTTAGGTCAAAAGTTACAGTTGGTCTCCCAAAAAGTCACGTTTTTGCGGCCAAAGTCACATTTTTGTTTCTTGTGGGTTGAAGACCAACAAACCATTTTACCTCTTTTCTACTGAAAAAAAAATCAGTACAAAAGAGCGCGAAATTTAATATTTCAATGGGAAATCGACCTTGTTGCCTATATTTTCCATTTTTGCAATGTTGCCATAGGCAGCCAGCCTGACATGTCCTGAATAATATGTGTCCTCATAAGTATTTCTTCTAGGCTCTGTTTTTTTACTCCAGGTTAGTCCAGATACTAAAATACAGCACGGCCTGCTCCAAATCTGACTTGGGGTCACCACACACTTGTCAACTGATTCTCGGCTGAATGGCGCGATGTTTTTTTTCCAATGATAACTGAATTCCGTTCAAGTGTGTGTGTTACGCCTAAATAGGTATATACTCATTACCTACAAAACTAGGCCTTTGACCGCGAACCCTTCGTTCGTTCATCATTTATGTGTCACTAGAATTGCCAAGAGCGAATAAAGAGGCAGTACGTCAATTTACAAATTTCAATTTTCGTTGTAGCGCACCGGAAAGAATATACTTGCAGAGAAATGGTGCAATCAAACTCTCATTTTAGTACTTATCGGAATAAATAACAGCTTACCCGTAGGTATTGCGGGACAGTCGTCGACAGCCTAGGATAAACAAGACCGACACGCGACATGAAACATTCGCAGATTAATTCGCAAATGTAGGTAATGTAGCCCTACTGACACATTTGAAATTTGGTGAGTGACGGGAATTACAAGAAGTTACCATTTTTTTTTGCTATCCTTAAAAAATATGCGTCACAAAAAATAAATCGGTAAAAATTTTGGATTTACTTAAAAAGTCACGAAAATTGCCTTTAAATCACAAGTCACGCACATGTCACACGAGAGGGCCAAAAGTCACGAAAAATGTGACTTTTGTGACCATCTGGCAACGCTGCTAAGTAGCACTAAGGCGCTGTTGTGTCGCCATCTATTCGAAAATGATAAAACGATTACCAGGGGCCAGTGGGAATTTTGTACAAATCCATAATGGGAATGTAGATGTCACTAGTAAGCGCGCTTTATTTTATTTACAATGCATGAGCTCGGAAAATGCTCTTTTTAAGGGTAATGTCGTGTATAGAAAGCGATTCTTTGCCGCATACCTGCGGCAAAGGATTTGTATAGTACTTTTCTGCACAACCGGCCGGGCGGCGCCCGCCCGCCACGCGTCGCGGTGTACTTCTCTGCGAGTCTGCACAGTGCTAGCTTATATACTACACTAAATCCAATTATTATTATTTATTTCCTCGCATAATGCATTGTAAAATGTTGTATGCTACATTTGTATAAAACAAGTAAATTCCGACTCGTGTCGGTGTTAAAACACTCCCTTCGGTCGTGTTTTAAATCACACCGCCACTCGTTCGGAAATTCCTTGTTTTCTACACTTGTTGCATAATAGTACATTACACAACTAGGGTGGTAAAACAAAGAAAGGCCGAGATCGCAGAAGTTTGCGGCCCGAGCTGCAAGCGAGGGACGTAAATATGCGATCGAGAGCTTTCTTTATTACCTCCCGTGTTGTGTACATCATTTTATGTCTACACTTGGCCAGAAAGCGTCTATTTCCGTACGCGCAACGTGCGGTAAAAGCCACTTTATGGCCAGGTGTGGCATAAATAACTATTGTCGCTTCACTTTTTTAAAATACGAACATACCTAATGTTTAATTTAATTATTCATATTAAGATTGTAGTTTGTTAAATTTTGCATTAGTTATTTTATTAGGATAATTTTTACGCAATGAAAACCGATTTTTAATGGGGGAGGGGGATTTATAGATGATGCAGGCACTGCAGGCAGACTTAGATTGAAATGAATTTAAATGAAATGATAAAAATTGTCTTGAAAATCTAACTTGCTTTGCAAACACAGCGAAGAGAACAAATCGCCAAACGTGAACTATCCGTCGTCGAAGAGTTCCGTTTTGATCATCATCAGCAACTGCTGGAACTCCACTTCTTCAAATATCACTTCTTTAAATGTAAATGCTTTATAGTAATAGGCTTTTTTTTACCCGTAAGGTATCCACATAAGAAAAATTAAATCAAAATATGTAACTTAACTCTAATAATATGTAACCTGTAAAAACGTGAAAATAAAAAGCTATTTTATTATTATTATTATAAATGTAAATGTTTGATTTGTTGATGAAAATACTAAAATCACTATATATATATATATGCCAATAAGATTCGAGGTGTTCCCTCGATTCCTCATGGATTCCATCATTAGAACTCCAGCTTGACAAAGTCTTGAAAATCTGACTTGTTTAATAGACACAGAGAATAGGACAAATTTAATCGCCAAACGTGAGCTATGCGTTGTTGAAGAGTTCCGTTCTGATCATCATCAGCAGTTCCACCTCAGCGAATGTTACTTTTTTGAATAAAAATGCTTGATTTGTTGATAAAACACAAAAAATACTATATGTAGTAGGTATATGGTTTTTTTTTAATTTCTAGAGTGACTGAATCGAGTCCCCGTGAGTGGTGCGGGCGGCTAGATTCGCTTTGTCTTTGTTTTGCAATTAATTAGTTAACTATAAATATTATATATGTATTAGGGTCTGTGTTTTTACAATGATTATAGATGATAATGATGAATGATGATAGTGAATTAATGAGATGGTTATGTAAGGTGCGTTGGGGTAAGATAGAAAGGTATTTTTTTAGGGTTAAAATAGAAAGTAGTCTGTAATGCCCCGGAATATGGACGATTTTTTGTCTTACCCCCAAAAAAATACCTTTCTATCTCGCCCCAACGCACCTTACCGTTTAACTTCTTTAGGCTGTTGACTATGGCGGTGACGAATTTACTGAATGATGATAATGTGGATTCTTTTTTAATGAGGTCTTGGAGGTTATATGGGTCGATTTGAAAATTATTTAGTATATGTATGCCTTTTAAATTTGAGGCGTTCCCTCGATTACTCATGGATCCCATCCCATCATCGAAATGCGTTTTGACAAAAACGGGGCCAATCTGTCTGTATATACAATGTGTAAATTTAATACGGGCGACCCTTTTAACGGTGGTTTACCTATATAGGTCATACTGAACAACTTTCACTATGGAGCCTACCCCGAAATCGCAGGTTTTTTTTGCAAGATTCATACATTTTGTTGCATGGGTGTCGACATTTTGTATGAGGAAGCCAATTTTTTTTGGGATTTTGGGGTTACCTCTGAAACTTGTTCAGCATGACCTATGTAAACCACCGTTAAAAGGTTCGCCCGTATTAGATTTACACACGTACCTACTTACAATAAAAAATACATAATTGGGTCAGATATCACGGAGGAGCAATACGGAGTTATTATGCAGTAACAAACATTAAAAAACCTTACTAGTTTTAAGCCAGCATGAGGACCTTTGATGAGGACTATAGCCCAATCTCTGCATGCTGAGAACGAGAGGATCTATGGACTATATGGAATAAACTTGTATTAAAGTCAAATCTTGAACTTGAATTACATCCCAAGTGAAATAATTAGGTAAGTACCTATATTGTATAAATTGTCCTTGTATACGTAACTGGATTTTCTACACTACACCAAACTTTTAGCACCCGTAGAGATATAAATTCTTTTGTAGGCGAAGAACTTGCGGCTCTCATGTCACATTTTATGTTTATCATGGGATCTATTATAGTATTTTTTCATTCGGTACCAAACATCAGTTGATATTACTCAAATGTTGTAGGATAATTTCTTTAATTCAATTTCTCATCGCGAGGGAGGGCTGAATGCGCGGGATGAGCCGCTTCAATTAGCCGAGATTATCCCACACGTGCTACGGGATTATCATTTATTGCGTACCCTTCGTGTGCGAGCAGCAAGTACCTGCGATTTAATACCGTTTTATTGATATTTGATACCTACTATGTCACTGGTTCATCACTGTAAAATGTGATCTGACAATTTAACTATTTTTTTCTGTTTTGATTGTCTATCTAGGTACACGAGAGAAGCGCTGGTAGCCTTGTGGTGAGACGCGCGACTTTCAATCCGGAGGTCTCGGGTTCAAACTCCGGCTCTTACCACTGAGTTTTTCGGAAGGGATGTACGGATTAAGTAAGTATCATTTGATATTTACCACTCGCTTTTCAGTGAAGGAAAACATCGTAAGGAAACCACGGACCTCATGAAGGAAAGTGGATCTAATCCCAAAAAGGCCTAGTTTTAATTTCCCCTCTGGGTTGGACTGGAAGGTCAGATGGCAGTCGCTTTCATAGAAACTAATGTCTATGCCAATTCATGGGATTAGGTTGTCAAGCGGACCCTAAGCCGGGGCAAACGCTAGGCGGAAGAAGATTGTCTATCTACCTACACGCATCCTACACGAAGAGCATAGGTAATTACTAATTAGGTTGTTACTTCTTTTAATTACTTAAATCGTATAGGGTCAGTTGTTGAACATTGAAACAATTGTACACAATGAAACTTTGCGATATCTCGGAAATGCGCCATTGCCAGATAGTGCAGTCTATCACGCAAGGACGGGTTCAGGGCCCCCCCGCGCCGGCCCAGTCGCGAGGGCACTGCGTAGGAGAACCACGTCGCAGGCAACATAAAAGTGAATTCGGAAGGCGAAAGTAAGATTTTTTAAATAAGTTTAACGATTTTTTAGCGAGATTTCGTGTGTAATTTCGCATAATTAAACATTGTGTTGTATTCTGTATGTTTTAAACCACATGTGGAGCTAAATATTATTGAAAACCATAGACTTCTTGAGTTATTTATTTATATTTTTGTTTATAAGTAGGTACCCCATTGGTTCACAAAGAAACATTTTCTAGTGGTAAACAGTGAAACGTGTGCCATGTTTCATTGTATACGGTGTGTTTTATTGTAGACCCGGCGTAAAATTATGACAGGATATTTAGGTATATGTGACGTTTTGAAGTCAAAGGTACATCATTATCGGTTGTTAATAGAGTTTATTTCTAAATGTATTTTTATGGCAGTAACGTCTTATTGACAACTTGACAATGTCTAATATAATATTAGATTTTTTGCTCTAGCGAAACGTACAATAGGTACCTTTAGAATCTGTAGTACCTATAGATATACAGTATAACGCCTTATTGACAACCGACAATGATGTGCCTTTGACTTGGAAACGTCACAAATTGCCAATCTACTAACGTTTGTAACATTGTTTCAATGTCGATTATACGGTATTATTTTGTAAACAATGAAACTGAATTAGGTGTTTAACTGAATACGTATACTTGTACACAATGAAACATGTTCTTGTTTTTTTAACAATTTTATTATTTTTTGTACAAAAAACTAGTCGTTTTTAAATTCAATGGGATTGTTGACTAAACGTCTATCTTCTTACAAAATATTGTACTCTTAACATTAGGAATCGCTACGATAGGACGGTTTGAATTGTTTGATGTTTCATCGATGAACAGGTTTTACAACAAATGTTGCACATTGAAACAATCGTACACAATGAAACTTACCATACAAAAGGTTGTCAAAAATGCGGTATATAAAGCATGGAGACGCCGAGGGCTCTCCATCGACCACCTAGTTTGCAATCATCCTTCGGGGAAAGCACGAACGTGCTTTCTACGTGAAATGCAGTGCATATCGACCAGGCAGTCGGCACACATTAAAACTTATAATATCCACAATGAAACAATGTGTTAAATTTACAAAATTTAGCTTTTTTTTAAGTCCTCCCATTCGACGTACACATTTTTACGAAACGAATTTCATGCTATCATTGTTGTCTTAAGCCTTGTCACCTTAATTAATTTAAAGCGTACCTATAAATATCACTTTTTAATAATACTGTTTCAATGTTGATTAAACCAGTTTCAATGTTGATTATAATTATTACCCCTGTTTCATTGTAAAATATCATGTGTTTCTTTGAATACATGTGCATGGACACAATGAAACAAATCTAATTTTTTGAAAAAATGTATATAATTCAGAAACTGAACAAGGTACGAGAAACCTTGTGATGCCATGTGGTAGCCAATAAAATTGTTGACCTTCGTATTAAATATCACACTCGTAACTTTGAAAATGACAGAGATAGGAAGGTTTGAAATTTGAGTGTTTCATCGTTCAACAACTGACCCTACCTACATATTTTCTTGAGAAAACATTCTCAAGAGAAATAGCAAGAAAAATAATATTACTTATGTAAATGCTTGGTAGCTTGGTAGGTGCCTACGTGCCTACTACCTACAAAAGAAAAAACAAAACACGATCATAAATAATAGAACGCTCCATTATACAGTGTGTAAATCATATGTAATTAGATGATTTTTACTTAGATTTTCAATTAAAATGTTATCTATACAAAATAATTCGGCCCGCAATGTAATGCAAACACACTCGCGTTAAACGCTCGTTGACAGTTACTTTCAATAGGTAGGTACCATGTTTACAGTACATTGCTGCTGATACAATTTTCTGAAAATATTTATTGGGTCACAGTTAGTACATTAAAAAGCTATCTTAATTAATTAATTCTAGCAAGTTTTGCATACTATTTGGAGCCATAGGTGCGAACAGCAAGATTTTTTGGATAGGAAAATGCCCCCTGAACGAAATCCTGGATCCGCGCCTGCTTCCAGTCCATGAGAAAATGAGAAAGGAATAAATACTAGGTACATTTATGAAAGACAGTAAAGAGACACTATTCAAAAAAGAGATCAATATAAAGTTAGGAAAATAACTATATAACCCTCGACAATGTTCAAATAATTTTCGTTGAAAGTAGATGTTTCCTATTAGTTTTTTTTTCATAATTCTGGACTTCCGATTGAAGTTAAACGGGGGGAGGGGGGTGCCTTGTTGCCCTCCTACTTAATTTTTCTTTTAATTTTTAATTACAAAACCTAAGTAGCGGAACAAAGAAAAACATTTCCTGAGGAACCCCATGCCATCAGGTATTTTTATTGTCGCTTACTTAATCGTGAAATAATTTAGTGTCGCCAGATAATCTTAACACAAACAACATCGAAAGTGTAAAGACTCAAACAGCATCAAGCCGGGGGCAGCTAGTATTTGCAGAAGCTGCGGAATCACACGGCTAATCCTCTCCGGGTGCACTCAGGATTCGTAAAGCGAATACGCTTTGTCGCTTGTGACGAACGTTGCAATAATTTCCGATACGCAATTCCTCCTCTTTGTAAAGGGTCGGCATCGCGCATGTTATCATTCTGGATTTGCAGACGTCTATAGGCTACGGTAGCTGTGTACCATCAGGCGGGCCTTATGCTTGTTTGCCACCGTCGTGGTATAAAAACATTGGAACTGATTATACATGAAGGTAAAAATGGATTTTAGTACTTAAACAACTATTTTTAAATATTTTCACTTTTTGGCCCCGAGAGTTTTTATTTATTTCCTTATGATACGTATAAAGTACCTACGTTCAAAAAGGTATTATGGATACATTTGGGCACCACTGCATATGTCATTGGGTATGTCACCTCACCGAGGTAGTAAGGCCCTATGAAGTTTTTATTCTTGTTGGAAATAGGATAAATTTTCATAAAAATAGTTTTTGGGACAAATGATTTGTTTTTTGTGAACCCAAAAATTTATAAATGCATTTATGTCCCTTTTTAAACATAAAAAGTGCCTCTCTGTATGTAAATAAATTTGACGTTAACATAAAATAATATTTTCTTCCAATGAATTGGGCTAACTCAACGTTTTATGGTAGTTTTCCTCCAGGGCCCATTATTTTTTTCCACCCTGTATTCTGTATACCTACGAGTAAAACACTACATCAAACAAACGGTTACGGTATAAAACAAGAAACATCAAACCATCAAGCGATACTCGTTCCAAATAAATAATTATCTACATTTTAATTATGCCAAGTTAGAAGTTAAATAAAGCTGTTTGTTTATCCAGGCAGTCCTAAATTACACGCTGCAGAGCGCACATCAAATGCCGACTTTATAGCCCAAACGCGCCTGCGGCATCGGCACTTTGAAACGAGTAGCACCATCTCACGCATATGCTTCCTCGAATTAACGTCTGTTTTCTGTGAAGAAAACGACAGTCGTTAAACACGTATAGATTACTGCATATAACAATATAAACTGCTTGTTTATAATAAAAAGAAAAGGGCTAAGGCATCCGGTGACGAGGTTATGTTATGACATAAAATCTCTGTCAGGTAAATCAATGTACCTATATGGATTGGATACCATGCTCGTATCACCATGGAAATCATTCTAAATAGGATGGTTTTAATAAGAAGCCATCTTATACAAATGGATACATTAACATTGGAAATTCGTAGAACCAAGACAAAACGCATTCTTACTAGGAGTACTAGGACTGATACAACCTACAGCTACTTTTAAAAATAAATGTAGAACTACTTACTGCCTATTTATGTTTTCTTACAAGAAATGTTAATAACTTGCGGTTTGATCAGTATCCATTTATTTTATAGATATTCAATATAATAAGGGACGATACGAAAACCACAAGAAGCCTCATACCCTCCTCTTGGGCAATCAAGTGTGAGACGAGCCGGTTTGCGTGTCTTCGGGAAGCCGTACGACTCCTATGGTCCTGCACACTAATTCACAAAATATTTTCTCAAGTGTCACTAGAAAGAGTTAAGTCTTTAAAACGGTGACTCATTAAAACTATCCGTAATCGGAGGTCTGACTTATATTGGTCATGCTATGAAGAAGGTATCAGCGTCGTTGAGAATAAAAGCATAGTGTTGAGTATAAACAACGTTGTACTTTGGCTCAAGCGTGTCGTTGAACGTTTTCATGCTTTCCTATTATAGTTTATTGGTCGAAATGTTGACTAAATGAGTAGATAGACAACTTTTTTCCTAAAGGAAGAATGAAGGTACATGCTTACAACATAGTGTACAACCTAGAAACTTTATGGAGGCGAAAACATCTATCATCCCTCCAGTTTCTTTTCTTGAAGCAATATCGAATTCAAAATTGTATTAGAGACACATCGATAAAATCATGAGTCACTTATTCTTTACATCCCATACTGCTAGGAAGTAAAACACTAAAGGAGTTCGACAGTGAGATTTATACCTTGTTGCTCGTATTGTAGATGCAGGATGTAGGTATGCAAGTGCATTTAACACCGCTGTCAGCTTATCGCGGGTGCCATCTATCAGTCGCACAATACAGTGGCAGTGGACTGGCGAAAGATTTATCACCGTTTGGAACCTGCGAATGAAGTTGTAACTTACCTGGCTGGCTATTTCGAGAAAATGAAATGAATAGAGTCTTTGGAAAGTACAGTTACAGTATTTTTATTTCCTTTTATTTATACTTAATAAATCATTTATTTACATAACTAAATATACAGAGGTACTACAGTACAAATACTAAACTAAATTAATAACTAGCTCAAATCTAAACTAGGCCCTTGCGGCATTGTACCAAGGATGCTGGCGGCATTTCCTCGTTGTATCGCAATGCTGATACGCTGTGCGAGGAAACCGCCAGCTCTTCGGTCACCAGTTACATCAACCAGACGCTTTGCGATTTCTGCAAAAAACTTGTGTGCGCTGGGACCCCATTGACCTAGAGTTTATACTTACTTAATATACATACTTATTGAGAAGTGTGTTCTCTAAGTAAACAGTAAACACGGTGTTGCTTACTGGTAGGTACTTACCAACCTAAAGTCGAGCAAATTATTTTTGATCATATACGATGACAACCGTTTTGATTTCACGAAACAATAAAGTACCTTCAGAAACAATAAACAAAAAAAAACTGGTTACTATGTAGGTTCTAGAGCGTTGCCATTATCTAGTGAATGCAATGGGTTTTATTACCCTTGTGTCTTTTCCTACATTTTTTGCCTGGAACTCACTGTCGTAGTGTTTTCATTCAAACAGATTTTAGAATTAAGGTTAAGGTAAGTATGCCAAATGAACTTACTTAAAGACAGTTAGCTGGTGCATGTAGAACCAAGCGCGATCGCCTTTCCCACGCTCTGCACCTACGCGGATTTACACGAAATGCCCTTTTGGTGCTTCGCTCCGACACTGACCTGCGCTTTTTGCGCAAAAAGAATGCTCTGATAAATCACGGGTTCATTGTGCACGGGATCTGGATAGCGTTCGGTTCTGATTTCTCTTACACGTCCCGAGTTTTTTGCGGTCGATCGTCAAAGATCATGCTACCTGCTCAATTTTGACGGTCAAGGTGCCGTCGGTCACAATATAACCTGCGATAGTATCTCATGCGAATGAGACGACTTAGCTACTTCCGCATAAAGTGTCAAATAATCTGCAAAAGATGTACCGATAGCAATGGATATTTTTTAGATTGAGTGATATTTCTTTCAATAAAATTTATGATATAATAGATAAAGTAGGCTGTATAAATGTAAGCTTGTTTAACAAAAGCATGTAATTAAACATTTTGCATGTGAGCTATTTAAGTTAGTAGTAAGTATTACCTAAATTAAAATTAGGTAATTTTTTATCCGGCTCGAAGGACCGATTATTAAATAAATAGTAAATACCATTAAATTGTAGGTAACACAACTTTTAATAAATATGTATGTGTGTCCTACATACATATTTATTAAAAGTAGGTAGTAATAATAAGATATCATATCGCCTAAACTACTATATCTATGGGTTAAACTTAAAATGATTAGCTTTTCCTAAGGTATTATCTAATCTAATCTAATCTAATCTAATCTAATATAAATAAAAATGAATCGCCGTTCGTTAGTCGCGCTAAAACTCGAGAACGGCTGAACCGATTTGGCTAATTATAGTCTTGAAATATTCGTGGAAGTCCAGGGAAGGTTTACCCGGTGAGAAAGTATGAAAAAAATTCGAGTAATATACTAAAAAACTAAGATATTGTTCTCCCATACAAACTTATCAACTCGAAAAAACAGTAAGCGCCGCAGGATTTCATACATTTTACGCGTTTTTCTAAGTGATCTCTGCTTTCGTTCGAGAAAGACGGAAGCGCCGCAGGATTTCATGCATCTTACGCTTTAATAGAATAATATGAAATAGGTGTTTGACGAATCACTACATCTACATAGTATAAAACAAAGTCGCTTCCCGCTGTCTGGCCGTCCCTATGTATTGCTTAGATCTTTAAAACTACGCAACGGATTTTGATGAGGTTTTTTTTAATAGATAGATTGATTCAAAAGGAAGGTTTATATGTATAGAATATGCATAATATAGTAAAGAAACACTGATAATTTTAGAGGTTTCTAATGTGAAGTCGTAAATAAACACTTTTTTTTTCGCTTACATTGCAAACGCTGGCTGAACCCTACTAGATGGATCAAAATAATGTACTACAGTACTGTAGACCTTAAAAAGGTCTATAAAAAAGTCCGCGATAGTATATGTCTATCTCTTAAGGATAACCCACAATAACCATTTTTAATCCTTTACATTTTAAGAGAAATAATGGCTTACTTACGAAGCGATTTTAAGCAATACAGTATTGATCCTTATCCAATTAAGTACATTAAGTACATTGTGCATTTAATATAGATCAATATTGCTCTGTACAGCATGTAATTTAAATGAATATTTGCGAAGATACAACAGATTTAAAATGCGGTTGGGAGGCCGGCGGCGCGTGCCTATTAACTTTGTTTCATACTATGTAGCGATAGCATTATATTATGCGTGGGATAGATGAAAATTTTACAATTCATGTAAACACTGTTTCAAAACAATCATCAACCAGTAAAAAATGTGGGATTCAATTGAATTATTTTTAAACATCTAGCTGACCCGGCGCACTTCGTACCGCCAACTTCGACCGACTACATCGACATCAACTTAGAAAGTCGTGTCGGTTACGCCATTTATATAACTCGAGAACAGCTGTACCGAATAGCAGAATAACTATTAAAATACTATTCTTTACCCGCGACTTCGCCCGCGTGAAATTAGTAATCCACCTATCTTTTTTACGTTCCCTGACAGTACGTCGACAGGCGTACCCACTGTCACGTGACCAGACCTTTTTTATATTATAGTGTCACATGACAGTACGTCAACAGGCGTGCCTACTGTCAGCGAACGTGTTAAGGAATTACTTAGGGAAAAAAGTATCCCATGTCCTTCCCCAGAACTAAAACCATCTTCATTCCTCATATAAATCAGTTCAGCGGTTATTGGTTCCCCATACAAACTTCCACCACCCTTTTCACTCCTTTAATAAAAAAGGGAAGATTTCTGGGATAAAAAATGTCCTATGAGGGGGCTTAAACTATCGTCATAACAAATTTCATTCTTATTGGTTAAACCGTTATTTGAGCGGGAAGAGGTAACAGACATACAGACAAACTTTCGCATTTATAATATTAGTAAAGTAGGTATAGATATAGATTGAAGAAATTAAAACAAAGTTTAAAATGCGGTCTATACAAGTGACGTCAATATCGTTGTGAGTCAATAGGAGTGAGTGAAGGCAATGGAAGGGGTGTGAAAGGGTGAAACTGGCGCAGGAGCCATTGGGAATGGGACTAAAGTCGATGGGATTGAAGCAGGAGCCGGTAGGAGAAGGGTGGAAGGGAATAGGAGAGGGTGGGAGAGTGGTACGAGTCAGTAGGAATGAGATAAGAGACTGTACGACTAGCGTAGGAGTGATGAGGTCGATGGGAGTCGGTGGAAGTAGCCGGTACGAAGTCAATATAAATGGGTGGAGACAATGGGAGTGGGTGGGAGATGGCAAAACTGGCGTAGAAGTCGGTGGTAATAAGGTTAGAGTCGATGGGAGTACCGTCGGTGGGAGTGGGGGATAATAGTAAAAGAGTGGTGGGAGATGGTAGGAATTGGGGTAACAGACTGTACTGACGTAGGAGTGAAGTTGATGTCGATGTAGTCGGTCGAAGTTGGCGGTACGAAGTGCGCCGGGTCAGCTAGTAATACATAAAAATAATAAAGCCTTTATTTCTTGCTTAATTTCGAAGTACAATTTAAGTAGTAGGTATCTAATGTTATTAGTATTTTATTTTTGTATGCAGTGATAATAGAAAGTATAGTTAATAATTAGTATTTTTTACTAAATGTTTTCTAAGTAATATGTATATATGTTTTATTATTTTGTTGCAAAAACCCTTGTTTGGGTATAGGCCTAAGATATACCTCACAACATGTATAATTAGCACGCTAAAGCCCTACAAATTACCATTAGTTTCAGTTAATTCCGATCACAGGTATCATGCTCAACGAGGCTTTGTGCATTGGAGCAAAAAAGTTAGGGGTGGTGATCCCTTTCGTGTTGCGCGCGCTAGTCAAATTAAATGCAATTAGGCATCGCATGTCCCGGCGCAGGCCCAGGCGCAAGGGTCGAGCCCAGCCCGTTTCAATAAAATAAAAGTAACTGTTGAACCGATATGTCCGTTATCGACAGCTTATACTTTACATAATTGGAATCTCTAGCAGCATTTTTATGTATCATCGGGTTCATAATTGCATGGCCAATTTATCAATGAATTCATTCATACATTGCCCATGCATTTTGGAAACCGATGGTACCTACTAAATATTTTTTTAATTTTCTTTTACTAAATCAATCTTTTTTATTATTATTACTTAGATGTATTTGAGCAGTGTGCACCAAAATGTTCATCAAATATTTGAAATGTGTTGAAACCTGCAGGAAATAATAAATAAATAAAATAAATAAATATTCGGAGACAATCTTACACAAATCAACCTAGTCCCAAACTAAGCAAAGCTTGTACTATGGGTATGGGTACAGTCAACGCCAAAATATGTATACATTGCACCTTAATCCATTGTTATAAGATTCAAAATTGTATATATATATATATTTATTTATGGCGTTGACTGTACTAGGCGAAGACATACCTACTTATATTTATAAATATATACTTAGATACATAGAAAACACCCATAAACCATGAACAAATATTCCTGATAAAAAAAACCAAACGAATTATGCCCTTACCAGGATTCGAACCCGGGACCTCCTGCTTCGTACGCAGGGTCACTACCAACTACATACCAACTGGGCTAGGAGGCCGCCAAATGAAACTGATTAGGTATAAACACTCTTCAACGTATTTGTGATAGTTTTGTTGGTCGCACGCGCACGCGCCGCACCTGTGCCGCCGCCCCGCTCTGCCCTCGCTCATTATATATGTACAATTTACGCCACGGAAATGTTCGCATTCATGCTCGTTGGACAGCCCATAGTTGATTGCTTGCACTAAATGCTGTTGTAAAATTAACTGCAGCCGTCAAGTCAAGCGTCAAAGGCCTGTGAGTGGGGGTGGAACTGGAACGCTTGGTATCTCTTTGGTGTATATTAGACTGAGTGAAGGGATGTAAGCACCTATTTCTGACCGACCCGAGTTACACTCAACTTTTCATTTCGAAACCATGAATAGGTTCGGGAAAATGAGCATTTCATAAAATTGAACTCATTTTTACAATTGAGGCAAAAGGATTGTCCTGTGACATCGATAAGTAGTTCAATATTTATTTATTAAACGAAAGTCTGTGGTACCTACGGCGGCATCTACAGATTCTACAGGTGCGCTATATCAACATGTAACCAAAATGTGACTTTCATTTACAATTACTAAATATGTCTTTAATCATGATTTTATGACAATTTATAGGGTGGCGCGAGTCCGTCTTGTACTCAACAAGACGGACTCGCGCCCCGATTATAATTTTTTTTTCTTAAGTCCAACTCATGCTTGATTGCACTCTTATTATTTTTCCTGTAATCTAGTTAGGTATACGTAAAGAACCTGTAATTTTTCGGAAAATATTTCGGTTAAATATCCTCAAAAATAAATGACATTACGGTGTCTAGTTTGACACACGTTTGTTTAAATGATAAGACAAGTTAAGATGAATGATGTACAGTACAGGTAATAGAATTACTTCTCGTATATGACTTTCATTAGACGCACCGCCTGGGGCCAGTTTTATAAAGCTACAAGTCACAATTTACAAGCGCAAGTCTCTTTCTAACACATAGGGTTAGAAAGAGAGTTCCGCTTGTAAATTGTAACTTGTAGCTTTATAAAACTTGCCTCTGCAGTCTTTTCTGTTTGCCCTAAGGTTGACTGGTAGAGAATGGCATTAAGTTCGCCTTTTGTACGTTAAGTTGTCTGATGTGCAATAAAGATTAAATAAATATATAAATAAATAATACAGGTACAATTACTTCACACAACGTTTCCAACGCATAATTAGAGGAAAGTAGCTAACTGAAGGAATTACTAATAAAATAAACATTAAATTTTAAAATATCATTAGGTTTTATTTACATTACTATCACAAAAAATTTATTATTATTTATTTTTTCTTTGCATGTATACAATTTCCTTAAAAATAAATAACATAATATAACACAAAGTAAACAAAAACAGATACTTTGATTTAATTAAGCAGCAAGATCATACAATTAATTGTACCTACACAACATTTATTCTACATTGGTAATGTACATATTATTTTGCCAACTTAAACATAATAAGTTTAAGGAAAATTATTCTTCATTCGAAGAATCACGGTGGAATTTATAAACTCTTTGACACTATTGAAGATACAAATACTTGTGTTCTAGTATAGTATTAATTAACTTATAATCTAACATTGCAGATTTTATACTAAAGAGCTTGAACCACGTGTATAATTTCTTATTATTATCCACAAGTTATTATTTGATTTCGTGGTATCGTGGCGACGCCATTCGCATTGTTTTGTGTTACTAGATATTATCTTTTCTCCAATGTGCTCGGAAATTTTCAGCTTACTGTAGCAAAATGAGTACGTGAAGTTCTTCATTTTTTACCAAAACGAATAAAAAAAAATAAAAATCATTATTTACCTGTTTTAGCGGCCGTGAAGTAATTTGTCAACGCCATAAATATGTATACACTTTTGCACCTTACTCCATTGTAATAAGGTTCAAAGTGTATACATATTTTAGGCGTTGACTAGTAAAATCCATTACTGTATTGTTTTTTACCTTTTAAACTTTTCATCCGACTAAGAAATATCATTTCAAACAGCCAATACTTAAGCGACGTCTATACACCGTCTGAACGGCAATCCCTTCAAACGGTAGGATAGAGCGAGATAGTTAGATCAAAAACCTTGGTTGTCTCGTTCTTTGTCATAGCACCGCGTCTGATCGTGCGATGAGGCTTAATACAAACATAGACAAAACAACTATTTTTAAGGTTTAATCTTGTATCTGTTGCATAAAAGGAGCATATTTAATACTGTCTTAAATAGCTTTTGACGAAAACTTCTTTTTAAATATTATTTGAATGAAAATTGACAGTATACATAGTTCTTAATACTTTAAAAAAATTTATAGAGGGAAGCTAATTCAAGACATTGAACGCTAATAACGTAACCAAAATCTGTAATTTATTTCATTTACTTTACTTTATTTCCTCGCACTTTTAGAGAAAAGCACTATATATGCCTCGGCGGGAATAGAAATTCGTGGACTCGTCTTATTTTTTCGGACTCAGCTGCGCTTCGTCCGAAAAAATCGCTCATCCACGAATTTCCCTTTCCCGTCCTCTGCAATAATGTACTATTCCTTACTAAAATTTAATTAAATTCCCTTATCGATAGGTTCCAATGAGATGATCTGCATTTGATGATTTAATTGAATACGTGGACCGCTATTAATAAGTAATTTAATTCAAATTTAGGTGTTAAGTAACACACACACACATGATGTCTGATGCAACGGCATTAGTTAATTCTTAAATATTTATATGTAATACTTATTACGTGACCCACGGTCAGACTTTTGGTGCTAAGTTTACAAAGACGAGAATATACTCGTAGGGTGTAGATATATTCAGTCAAAACTTTCTTTAAAAACCTTCATATTTTTATCGTTAATCGTTAGAATCGAGGACGCCATTCAATATCCTTGGTAGACTTCGCGACGTCAATTTTGCTGCTAGCAGTTCAATTTTATTCTGAGTTTTTTTTCTGCCAACAAAACAGCGTATATTCTCGGCTTATTAGTTTACGAGATGAGAGCTCCCTGCGACTTCATATGGATAGGGTGCGAGGGGTGTGGGTGAGGGTGTGCGACGTGCGCGGCGTGCGGCGGCGCGCGCGCCTGGTGGCAGCGCTGCGCGTGAGCGTGCGAGTGCGCGCGCAGATCGTCGCCGTGCTCGCGGTACACGCGCTGCTTGTCCTCAAAGTCCCGCAGCCGCTGGTTGTACCGCTCGATCTGGTCGCGCAATGCTGCATCCTCAATGGCCGCTCGCTCTTCGTCCAGCTCCAGACATCCGACTCCGTCCAGACGCTCCAAGTCAATCCAGCCTCGCCATCTTACGCACACGCCATTCATTATAAACTTGGACACTATGTGGGCCTGTCGACAAAAAATGATATAAATTACTACCTAAAACTTAGAAGCAAAAAATTTGATGCCACAAAAAATGAGCGCTGTTGGTGGCAGAACTATAAAGAAAGGAAATAAGTCGCATGATTTTGAGACGTGGGGATTCTCGTCCTATCAACAACAACGACCAAAATTAAATAAGTTGGCAAGCTACTTATAAATATTCTTAATGTCCTTTGAAGACATATTTTTCAAGCGAAGTTTGTAAATAATAACTTCCTAATTTTAAATTAATAGCAGGTATGCCGTATGGTATGAGAGATAAAAAAGGTACCAACTCCAGTAGCTTAAGTTATACTTTTAATGATAAATAACATATAAAACGTGTAAAGCATAAGGCAAGCGATAAACTATGCTTCACCAAACAGAAATGGTTTAAAAATTAAAAGAATAAGCATAATTATCAAAATTGCATCCTTGGCGAGTATCTGGGACAGCACAACAGTTCAAATGAAAGGTTTGTGGGCACCGGATGCGGAACAAAGAGCACGCGATCGGCTCCGTCGCTTGCCTTCTGTTGTTTCGCCATTTTTACTCGAAACGATGTGGCTCAATAGTCAATACCTGCCTACACAAGGTTTTTTGTTTGAATACCAATTACTTAAGTCTAAGTATTGATGTAAATATTGTCTTATATTGTAAGATTTATAAGGTACCTAATACCTAATTACACATTTTATATATTTTTGGCATCATCGTAACCATCCCTAGGAACTAAACTATTTAAACATTGAAGTTCCGTTGACTATTTCAGCATTTAGATACGAATTACGATTAAATGTAAAAGTTGATGAAAAAAAGTCGCTTCGTTTATGGATGACTTAGGAGTTAGGAGATGTTTTTGGGTATTTTAATTTACATGCTTAAAATGTTTAGAAATAAAGGAAAAGTAGAAAAATCCACTGCCTCAGGCGAGATACGAACTCGCGACTCTGGGAAACATGCCCATCGCTCTGCCAACTGAGCTACTGAGACTATACCTGATGGCTGCGAATTTCTCCACCACATCCTTTTGTGGTATCGTTAGCAGACGTTCTGCTTAATACAAAAATAAATTACATGCTTAAAATAAAAGAAAAAGTAAATTTAGTACTTTTTACTTTTTTGTTTAATAACCTACACCTAATAAAATATAACCTAACAAACCAAAACGTTGTTTACCATTAACGGTACTCTAATGTTAATACACGTCTATCATTATACGGAGCATTTACTTTATTAAAATTAAGTTTCCTTTTGCACCATAATGAAATTACATGGCCTGTACAAAGAGGGTAGTAGGAAAAGTGGGAGTGCAGGCAGCCATGATGGAGCGGGCGGAGCGGCGCGCGCCGCCGGGACGCTCTCCAATAGCAACTACCGTTTTCCCTGTATCGATTTTATGAAGTTCATTTTCCCCTCTTGCCTCGAGTTCGAGAAATTCAGCAGCTCTCGTTATATTTTATTTATGCATCAGAATATTGTTGCTGACTAGGTTGTGTTACTATATCATAGAAGAACATTTTTTGGTGGGCTGTTTGAGAGTTATTTATGAAAAACTAAAAAACGGGACAGTTTTTTGGCCACCATCTTGAATATCTCACTTCCGGTCATAGGTATATTTTTTGAAGGCAACCGGCAATTCGGATACAGCAACCCGTATCAATAGGGTAAAAAGTTTGGTTACTGTAAAAGTAATACGGTTTGCTTCGCGACATGGATTTTTTCAAAAATAGGGCTAGTCTAACTAATTTGATATATAATATTTTTTTTTTGTTTTTCATACATATCATAATGTAAATAAATATTAGAAATAGAAGTGATCATAACTGTAGGTAACCAATAAGCATATATGTATAAGAACTGCAAGACACATTAGTCAGAGTATTCAATCAAGTTACATTTAAATCAATTAAGATGTAGCCAGACTCGAGACTGGTATAACGTGTTTGACGCATTAATTACTTTTTTAATTTTAATATATTTGTCTTTAAAATACTTAAAATCTGGCAATTTAGTACCAGTGCAATTTTAAGAAAAAACTTAATTGGTAAAAAAAACTTTACCCAAGAAAATTAAAATTATGGTAATTTCATAAACAAAATGTTTGCCATGTAGTTATTATTTTTATTGTATGAATATCAAATAATTTTAAACAAAAAAGAACCGACTTCACTTAGGATCCGCTATTCCAAGAGGAAGTGGCCGAGTTGCTGTAAAAAATAGTGAAATCACTATAGGTGTGCCTATAATAGTAGAAGAGTTCCCTCGATTTCTCCAGGATCCCATCATCAGACCCCAACTTGGTGAAAATGGGACCATCTAGGCGTTATACCCATTCGATTAAAAAAAAATTGAAAATCGGTTCACGATTCACGGAGATATCGAGTAACATATACATACAAAAAAAATGATAATAAAAAAAATCAGTCGAATTGAGAACCTCCTCCTTTTTTGAAGTCGGTTAAAAACAGCTAGTGTCATTGTTGACAAGACTCTTATAAATACTTGAAACCGTTGTTTAACTTAAAACAGTAGTTAAACGATAAGTATCGTTTTTAGGATGAGTGCCATTCGAGTATATTTACTATGTACTTGGAGTCTTGGACTAACTCGATACACATGAATGGCCATTAATAAAACTATACTTATAATACGGGATCATGTGCGCATCGAGGCACGCAGTTAAATGAACCAAATGTAAATAAATATACGTAAGTTAAGTATTCATACAGAAGCACAGCGGGTGTCTGAGCGACGAGACGAGAGCGCCGAAGGGGCTAAATTCAATAAAGGAGGCACCATATGCATCGCTGCCGGGCTAAATTGAAATATATGTACTTATAGTGAAATGTACTGTAGCTAGCTAGTGTAGCTACATAATACACGTATTTTAAAGACGGACTGGATACGTTTACTTTAGAATCTGTCAATATTTCTAATATTCCTATTTCAATTGTATATTTGACTCATATATACGAGTAACAAGAGGAAATACAGTGTAATATTAATTAACATTTTCCCTATAGTTAAGTAAATAACATTGTAACAATACAGTAGGATATTTACAGTAGATAATAATATAGATAAATATTCGTTAACCCCAACACCAACTGACCAGTAGGTACACTTAGGAACAATTTATTAGTCTGTCGGTATGTCCGATGTAGATAAGTGCATTTTACAGTCTTTATGTATACTTATCTGAACTTTAGCACTAACAAAAGCTGTTTGAAGTGTTAATATCTAATTTTTTTTAAAGCTTAATGTCTCCTTCGTCTGAATGTGTCTGTATTTAATATCTTCTTCGTCACACACAATACGTGATACCTACTTCAGTTACGTATAGGTATGTTTAATTGATAGCTCCTCGAAATATATGCAATGGATGCTTTATTTTTCAACGTATCTACATTAGACTGACCGCCACGTATTGAATGTTCTTGGAGTTTTCAACTCTAATTGTATGAGACGAACACGGAGCGTGACCAACACGTTATCTGCGGTGTTACGGCTTTATATTTCTTTCATTACAACTTTGAAAGGAATTAATGTCTTAATTTGAGTAACGACAATGTGGGCCGGAAGAGCCGCTGATGTTGTGCCAGTGAAGAATGACCCCATTAGTTTAATGCAGCCTGCTGGTGCTGTAGGACTAGGATGATTCACTAATCACTATCAAACGTGATGCTGATGACTCACTTGATTACCTAAATCAGGAAAATAATTGGAATAAGGAATACTTGTTACACTAGTCCTGAAATGTCGTGACGAGTAAGTTAATAACATTATTTAGAGTTAAAAGCACCTACCACGTTGTGTGTCAAACTTGTTTTTGTTGTGGTATAAGTACCTACTAAGTTTAAAGGACTGTAGACTGTGAGATAAACCATTAGTTAAAATGAAATATGAAGTCTTATTAATGGCATAATATAGTATGAAGTACCAGTGGTGGTGGGTCAAAAGTTTTCTTAGGCAAGCCGGTGCAGAATTTGGCTTAAAATGTCTTCATGAATTGTAGGAAAAGTGCTCAGACGCCTGAAACTTAGGCAAGCCGATGGGAATCGTGTTCTATGGACGCGCCGCCACTGTGAAGTACTTAACTGGCGTGACTGATGCTCTGTTTTTAGTAATCAACAGTGAAGTGTGAATCAATGAAGAATTTTTGAAATATTTTCCCTAATCTTCCGTTTCAATGTAGTCGAGTTAACAGTTTATTAGTTTTATTACCCACTGGTTTATTACTTGTTTGCACATATACATTTGATTTGTTTGCAGCAGAGCTTGGTACATGCTTATTATAGATATACATTAATATCCCATGTTAATTCAAATATTTCTATCAGAAAGGGATGAGTTCATTGTCGTTGAAAGGTACCTACCTACCCTACGGACATAAATGGAATGTACCAAGTTCTCACCTTGCCATTCTCCTTCTGGAAGTCGCAGCCCCGGTTGTTGTAGGGGGAGTGGTCGAAGACCAGCTGCAGGTTGGTGCCGGTGGCGGTGAAGGCGATCTCGGTGTGGCCCTCGCGACAGCCGCTGGTGAAGCGCATCTGGCGCTCTTCTGGTGGCCGGTCGCGGTATCCTGTGTATCGTACCTGAAGCAAAAGAAGTATTGTTAAATCAATATAAAAGTTAGCAGCAGATTTTTCTGGATTGTGCTATCAAACGTTATGACGAGAGAAAATCATTAAAAAGGTATAAGTATAAAACTTGTTAGAAAAACGAAAATCTACGTCGAATGGGTCCCGTTTTTACGAAAAATAAACTGAGGTATTAGACGAGAACCTTTATAATTATATAATTGCGGAAATTAGGTAATACAACTGTAGGTACCTATAACCGTGAGGCCGAATTTATTTATATTAAACTTAAGCGGTTAAAGTGGGTACCTGCATAAAAGTATGCAGCTTGTTGTTTTTTTTTTGCAATATATAATTGTAAATATGTCAACGTGAATAGCTTTGGGTTGCTTCGTAATACAGCCTTTTTAAATTAAATATCTACATACTGTCTGTTTGACCACATCTACCACAATACATACCGAAAAATAGAATAAAAAATTTAAGATAGGTACGTAACATTTGCATGCACTCTAGAATAGAAAAAGAAATATGCTTGGAAAAGTGTTAACACAATGAAAGGTGACGGGAGAATAAAAACATCAGAAATAGTTATTTGTGCAACAAGAGAGGAAAGTTGGTTTTTCTTGCGAGTGTTGATTTTGAGTCCCGAGTAAGCGAAAGATTCTATAATTGAATTACGAGCGAAGCGAGTCTTAGTTTGAATCTTGTAAAAAAAAACCTCTCGTGTGACACATACAACTTTTCACCTCAGTAGTGAGAACATATTAAAGTTGAAAAAACACATTTATTTACATTCCTGAATGAAAGGCATCATCATTATGACGAAAACCTTCTAGAAACAAAATTTCACTCCCTGGAGTGATGAAAGTCGCACTTTCGTCACTCCAGGGAGTGAGGAAAGTAGACTTGTTCGAACTGCTGAGGTGAAAAATAATTTTAAGATTTTCAGTTTTCCCTTGACTTTTATCAAGAGCAAAGTAAGCATTTACATGGTAGGTGGAGGTGGATAGTTCGATCAATTGGGTGTGGCACGATTAGCAATATTAGTATCATCTAGCTCTAGTTAAACCTCAAAAACAATAAATCAATAAAATTCAGTAAAAATATATATACCTATTTCTTAGATGCCGGTCGCTAATGTATGTATATATGGTTATGTTATTTCAAGTTTAGAAGTGCACTTGTTATAATAGGTGAACCCGGAACTTCATATAATTTTTATTTAATATACTAACTAATAGATAATTAATTGTATTTTAATCGTTACTTGTCTTATGCAACTGAGTATTTTGCAGAAAAATAGACGGCATTAAGATGATAGATACGATTGTTGTCATAGCCGTCATAGGTAAAGAATAGTTTTAAGTTCGATTTTTTTTATATTACACCTCGTAATACTACAAACACATAATGACTATTTCTCTAAGATTAATTTAGATATATATATTTTTTTCTTTAGTTACATTATTTTATTAAACTTTTGTTAACGAAATAACTTAAAAATAAAGTATTTTATATCTAAATAAGCATAGTTTTAAGTATAAAATATTATTACCAATAAACTGGAAATACTTATATTTTGTAGGTATTTGTGGAATACGATACGAGGCGCAAATGATATCATAAAAAATTCATGATAGTTTTCCTGTTTCTACATCCAATTTAGTCGCGTAAATTTTACCTACAGCCTACAATAACAAAGTAAAAATTCACATAGACCCGCTACGAAAATTAACACTGGTATTATTATGTTACTTTACTAGCTTTTATTTTGGATTACTAGGTAGATTTACTTAAATTTACTATAGCATACCTCGCTCTCTCTGCTCAGCCTTTTAAAGAGATCATCGGACTCGAATTTGGCCTTCTGATCGGGAACCACTCGTGGCATCTTGAAGATGAATCTGGGCTTCGGCTGTTCGTATAGTCCAATAGAGTCAAAGGGTAACATGCCAGCCAGGGCCGAGGGGTCGCTCATGGCGTGCATAACACCAATTGGTCACACGGGCACCCAGCCTACCATCACTTTCCTGCTACACTGCACTGACTCAACAACCGATGATTCAAGTTTTACTAAGAACGTCAAAATGAACGACGTGTCGGCGGTTCAGCGCGTAACTGTGGAATGAATGAACGCTCGCTGCGCGCATTGCTCGGCCCGAGTTTCCACCAGGGCGGAGTCACCGCCTGGAGGGGAGACCGGAGCCCAATAAACAGGCCCAGAAGCGCCGCCCGACGCCTCTATGCGCGCTTTCGGGAGCTTTCGAGCGAAAAGAGGGTTTTCCCCCCTCGACACGTTTCAAAATAAATACTGTAAACGACAAAGCACATGAATGTATAATGATGGTATTATCCTCTTTCGAAGTTTCGAGTGTTTTATGTATTTATATCATAGCTTTTGTTCCTTTGTAACGAAATAAATGTTGTTATGTACGAGTTTTATGAAAGGGGAGCAGGATCCCAGGATCCGATAGAACGTATGAAATGTGATATTATCGTATCGCCAGGCTCGGCAGTTGTATTCGGTGAATGTCTAATTGTAGGTATTAGTACACTATATTGCATAAAGGGCCATACATATCTACCCTATAGTGAGTGGGTTTTACTCATGGGCCCCACTTTGGCCATGGCCTGGACTTATTATTATAAATTTTTACAAACCAAAAAATCTTAGGTGAAGTTCGAAAGTGTCGAAGTAAAGAAGGGATTTTTATTCTTAGTGTTAGTTCTTATGTGCACCTAAATTAGTTTTAATAGGTAGGTGCTCCAATCCAAGCAATACCTTTTCTGGTAATAAGAGTAGGTATACAGGTACGTCTCTAAGTTGTTTTTTGGAACCTATATACTTAATAATTTTGTTTTCTAAATATCTTGCAGCGATCGTATTTTAAATGGTTTCTATTTCTAATAATGCAAACTGTGTTTTTACACTTAATTTGTTTTTTGCTGGTTAACCAGGTTAATGCATATTAGGTACCTACTGATTATTATCTTGATAATTATGATTCTTGTTTAGTTTCAGATGATATTACCTATTGGTTTTAAATTCAGCCTAATCGTGCAATGCAACTAGCCGATACCCTCAATTTAGAAGACAAACCAGAACTCTGTAGTGCCTGGAAAGTATTTGAAACTGAGTTTATTATAGCAATTTCATACACTTGTTAAGTGTGACCCCAATATAAATTTATTGTTAACTGAAAAAAAAAATCAGTAGAATTGAGAACTTCCTCCTTTTTGAAGTCGGTTAAAAATAAGTCCTTTTTATGCTGAGTTTTAACTGCGAAGAAAAATAGAAATTTTATCAAATAGGTATATTTTTCAACTCAGCAGCAGCTCAAACAAGGGTTCATTATTGTCTATAAACAGTGAGCAAAATTAGATTTTGCCGCAACCGTGAAACAAAATAACCTTGAAATGACTTTAAAATCATAACATCAATTCCACGCGAGAAGTCTAATTGAAGGAGATACTTGGGAGGCTTTTTAGCCTAGGTATATAAGGATCAACCTCGGAATCCCATAGAATAAGCTGGAAACTTAATACCTAAGTTGGTTCCTTATAGTGTTCGTCACTAGGTCCGGATCTAATGATGGGATCCCGGAGAAATCGAGGGAACTCTTCAACTATTATAGGCACACCTATTAGTGATTTCAGTTTTTTTTACAGCTACTCGGGCATTTCCTTTTGGAAAAGCGGAGCCTAAGTGAAGTCGGTTCTTTTTTGTATAAAATTATTTCATTTGCATTAGTATTAGAATATGATTAAGGAAACGAATTGTGTATAGTTTTCATAAAGTCGTAATGTGTTTTATCTAATTTTTATACAGCACGCTATTTTACATGAACTAAATTATTTATTTACTAAGTAAATCGATATTGGTCAATATTTCAAGAATGATTTTTCTACCAAGATTTGGCGTAGACACTAGTTAACAATATCCTAGCTAAAATCAAAAACAATCCAAACGTTTGTACTTACTTTATATTAATATTAGTACCTATGTACTTACCTATTGTACCTAATAAAGATGTGCCAATCGTTTAAAATGATCCAACACAATGATGTGTGATTATAGTGATTATGTAAAACGTAGTAATCACCTCTGGCAAGAAAATACAACATACTGTCCTATAGTTATTAATCACAAAGCTGATAATATAGCTTTAGACAGAAGTGAACGTCTGGATAATCACAGGGCCCGACACGTCCTTCGTCTTTTTTAACAAAAGACGGGGCTCTTAAACGTATCAAATGTTGCTAAAGTATCATGGCGATCAAGATAACTTTAACGTAAAGTGTTGGCATTGTTGTTACATTTGATACTTACGGAAGCTATTAAACGCTTATCGTTAGTTACAAAAAGAACGAAACATTTTAGAATACATATATCAAGTGTCTTCATGATAACGGTGTTTATTCATCTTTTGATGTAAGTGGTCGCATCAACATTTTGACCGACACAAATCTGTCCACAACTTATAAATTTCACTTTTAAATAATGACTTTTCTCTGTTTCTCTGTATGGTGTAGATATGTTAAAACATTCGAGTCACCAACTATTAAAACTAATAAACAGAATCTATGTATATTAGAAGCCCGATTTGTTGGTGACTCCAGAGACATTTTGAGATTTTTGAGTAACGCAAGAGACACTCGAAACTATCGGTCAAAAAGTTTATTGGCCCCAAACGATATACATGTATTATTATCGCGGATAAATAAGGTATAGTTACGGTCCAATTAATATCAGGGTTAGCAGTTTCAGCAACTCACTATAGTAGCGATACCTAGACCTAGCTCTAGCTAAAGATTACAGAGTTCAAAAAGTAGGTAGAGATTGATTGATGGAAGGAGCGATCTGAAATTTTGTCACTTTTTAGATATTGATTTAGAAGACGTCAGTGTAATTTCGAATGTTTCGTTTGATATTAAAATTCTTTAGACATTTCTCTAAGCAACGTGCACGTGTCCGGCTGTGAATTGTTTGATCTCGACATTCCCGGTGCAATGAGCACGAGCTTTGCCACCAACGGCTCGCCACGCGTCGCCTCTCGAGCCCGAGGTCTGGTAAGTGCTACAATTGTTTCAGAATCACGAACTCTCAAATAAGAAATATGTAATACCTAAATCTGAGACATTAGTGTTGTTGTTAGGTAAACATAACATGTACTTAAGAGTCCGGTAAAGTTTTTATTCAATTTCGCTCAACTTTATGATATGATTTAGCCATTAAAGAGGCCTAAATCTACAAATACGGAAACAAACCAATGGTTTCATTGAAATCCGTCTGAGTTAAATTAAAAGTGGGACAAGTAATATCTACAGGTCTTTTTATTGAAAAAAAAACAAGCATAAACTTGTAATAAGTACAACAATTTTTTGAGGTAACTTATATTGAACAATTCAGGTAAAATAATTGTTAGTTTTGATATCGAAGTTAAATGGCAGAATGTAAATAAAGCTGTGATTGAATGATTATATTGAAGCGAGTTTTATTGCAAATCATGAAAATCGAAAAAGTGGGGAGAGGCCTTTGCCCAGCAGTGGGACACTATAGGCTCACAATAATAATGTATGTATACTACACAGTTACATTCGAAGCAAATAGTTATTAACAATTGTAACATACTACTTATTATTTATTATAAATGCAAATAAAAGTTATATACGAACAATTTTACTATTGACAGATTTCGTATAGTATGTATAAGTATGTATATTTCATAAGTATATTTATAATATACTTACTTTTTAAAAGTTGTCCTGTGTTCCATAGATTTTCCGTATTTAATAGTTTAAGATCTAGTTAATTAGTACCTAATGTACCTATCATAAATAAAGGACGAGGTTGTCACATATAACTTAAACCGACCAAATCTCTAATCATCATCAATATTATTGAAAATAAGGAAGTTATTCAAATAATTATGCAATCATTTTGTTCCCACAGATAATTTCAACTTTGATTTTCCCACAGAATCTGTTCACACACCCACTACAGGCGATGCCGACAAAAATAGTATTACTGAGAAAATTAAAGTTAATTAATCGCTATTTTTGATAATAATATTAGGTATAAGTAGATTTTTTAAGGTAAACAGTTTTTTTAATAGATAATATTTTCACACCTTAATTAAATCCGACAACCGACAAGTTTAAACAAGGTTATAAGTAAATCCTTCCTTGTCTTCTTCCTCGTCTATAGTTACTAAGCATAATGTCAATATAATGTATCGAAATTCAAATTAATTATTACCAAAAATACGAGTCATAGTTACCTTTTAATTAATACATTATATTTTTATACAAATAACGTAATTGTAGACAACAGGGATTTTAGTTTGCTCAAAAATTTGCCTACGATGCACAACTTTGCCTGGCTTGAAAAACATGGGTTTCTTCATCAAACAGCTACTTAAGTATAATATATCTTATTCCTGAGATGAGAGAAAGGCGGCCATCTCAGGAATAAGATATAAATAGATTTTTGGCGAAGAAAACTATGTTTTTCAGGCCAGGCAAAGTTGTGCACTATACGCAAAGTTGTGACGGTAAATAAGTTTCTCACGCGAGTCACGCCAAATCAAAACAGTGAATGATAAGCTGTTGTGACCACTTCCTACATGCACGAGCCCAATGATAAGATATTAATTTACTGTCAGGGCAATAGCGAACGGTTAAGATATTTTACAGTTTACTGCTATTCTATTGACAATTTGACAATCATCACTAATGACTTTATTCCCGTAGGAACAAAAGGTAAGGTCTACCTTAACTCCTTTAGTCTCCTTTGTTAATTTATGGTAAATAATGTCTTACTTTAATATTGTATTTACCAAAACAAAATGCAAGCGTATATCTAGTCTTGTTCAACCCTTTTGCTATTCGTGAAAGTAAATTCCATATTATTGTTTTTATATCTAGAACGTCATTTGCATTGTTTAAATTCCTATATAAAAAAATGAGAAGAACAAATGTAGTCCAAGTTCTCACCTTGAACAAACCCTTTTATGTCGGCCAATAAATCAAAACATTGTTACGTACCGGTTCATTTCCATATTTGCTCAGTGACAATGACCGAAACACATTTAATTAATTGATTAATAAACCTTTTCATAGTTGTTCGTTGTAAAGCAAAAACTATGCATTGACCCCTACATTTAAAGACAATAAAAAACCATTCGCCGAGAAAGGGTTACAACGTGTTTGTATTAACATGTATTAATCTAATGTGAGGCACGGTTTGGGCAGTCCAGTCATTTGTTAAGTTCTTTTATTTTCCTGTCACCCTTTTACAATTAAGTAGTTTTTATATCCCCGGAAATGTGTTCTGACGATATTGTTAAAATTGTAAAATTCTCAAGCTGTAGGTAAAGTTGATTTTTTACCCACTTATTTTTTTTTATATAGAGTTCTAAAACGCTAATTTAACTTGGCATGGACTGGAGTCGTAGAAATCTAATTTTCATATTACATAGTTTCACATTTGTGCTCACTGCTCCACACTTTGCTTTTGCAAAGGTAATAAAGGGCTAAATAAATGAATATAAAATATTCATTATTATAGGATTTTAAGTTAACTACTTACTTAAGAGTCCGGTAACGATTTGAAAACGGAAATCGCTAATAATGACATTATGCACATGAATTGCTTTTGGTACGATAGCTTGAAGTCTTGTTATTGCAAAAATGTACTTTAGGTCTATATATATTAATATTTAATACCTTAAAACTCGATTCTTACAGAGCATGTTTAGTGAGGACGTTGATTCGTGTAATTTTGTCGTAAGATTTTTAATGATTATTTGTTATGGACCCTAATATGTTTTATATTATCTGAATAAAGCATGAAATGAAGTATATTTTTGTATTTTTATGTTTGTAAAATACTTTAGTATCTTTCCAAAAATATCACCTAAAATTCGGCAATTTTTAGCAAAATTGCTCTAGCAAAACACACTCTCTCTCAAAAAATATATATGAAAATGAAAAAAACTGTTACACTTATTCCTCAGGCGACTCATTTTCCAATGTATTTATATATTTTACGTACTTATATAACTTAATTTAAATCAATAAAAACCTTACTCTTTTCACCTCTCCAAGCAAAAATCGCGAAACAGGTGTTAGATTAGGGTGAATTATTTATAAATAAAGCATAAAATTAAAAAATCGTTGTATTTATTCCATCCAAAAAGAAACGATCTTTCATAATATGTATACAAAATTATAGAAGTTATGTTAGTTACTGCAAAATCGCATCAAAAAGTTGAGCGAAATCGAAAAAAAACACTACCGGACTCTTAATTTCATTTCATTGATCTAAATACGTTGTCGATGTTCTTACGTAGAAGGTATATAGGTAGGTAAGTACGGCAGGCAAAAATACGAATTTTCTGTGACATAATCTAATTCATATTCCGTTTCTTAGTAAGTTTTCTAATGCACCGGCAGATGCCAAAGAGACCCGCCGACTCGTAATCATAAACCGGCAAAGAAGCCGTCAAACATTGTTTATGCGAGTGATTCCGGCCCCTTTGTCTTCGCCGGCCCGCGTGGCCTTCCAGCGACACCCTCATAAAAGGCGTAGCAAAAACATCACTAATGGTTGCTGATCCCATTCCGAGGCAATAAAATGCAACAAAATTAGCTTTGTTAAAATTTGTAGAAACTGTAAACATTCTAACTGCAATAACGGACCATTAGGCCAACTGCAATTAAACAATTGTTCTTTGTACTTCCAACCTTTTCCAATCTTTATGAAAAGGGAAGTTTGAAATAGGTTGTTATATGACATGCCGAACTTTATAACATAGGCAGTAGAATTAACCTAAATATTACGGTAGGGTATTTATTACCTATTTTGGTAGGGTACTTATTCGTTAAAACTGAAAGTAATATTATAGATATGGTACAGTCATAAACTTATTTTATTTCAAAAGGAACATATTGTTCAAATATAATTTTTACATGGACATAGACAAAATGGTCGGTACTTCAAACTTTAGATAAATAAAAATTATAAGTCACATGTTACAATCGACAAAATAAGGGTGGGTTGCACCACTTGCACCACTTGCACCAGGCACGGTTAACGGACTCATCAATGTTAAATATGGCGACGGATCTGCCATCCCATAGAAAACTGTCAAACTTTTCATACAAGTTTTTTTTAACGATGACGTTAACAGACGGTTTGGTGCAACCGTCCTTAGTTGTATAAATCTAATTCTCCTTTTGAAAAAACTGAATATTTAAATCTAGTACATTCTCTCATACCGTTGCGTGTCAATGTCCTGACTTCACTATAGTGACGCAAAACTCAAACCATCGCTGACCGTCATCGTCATCAATGATTCCTTGATACGTGACCGGGTTTAGCACCGGTTTCGATTGTGCCTTAGACTGTGCAAATTCACGTCATCTAGTTTACGATGCACGCATATGACGCACGACAATTCAAGGAAAACCAATACTGAATGCTATAGCACATCAATATTATTTGATTAGTTGTAGTATAAATTAATTAATAATACTTAAAGTAGCTGGTCCGATAAGTCTTAATCTCAAAATTTTAATACTTAATGCTATCTTTTTTTACATACGCGAATTTCTTAGTTCAGGCGGCTAACAATAGCAAATGGTAGATTGTTCTTTCAATGAGTAGTTATTTTTATGATGTATTGTACTTTAGTATTTATGTATATTTTTAGTGTATATATTATAGACATGCAACGACTGTAGAGTCGAAAGGTTCCCGTCGAAAGGTGCTATAACGTCAATGTAACCGCACCTTGCGTAAGTGGTTTTTTCAACAAAAAAATCAAATACAAATCGAAATGAATATCATTGCAATTTTTTTCTTACTCCGTCAGTCTATCGTTTTTTCTATTTTTGTTTAATCGCTTTTATCTTAATTTTAACCAGAAATTGTATGAGGTATGAGCTACGGCTATCTTAATATTAATATAATTGATAGGATAAAAGATTCATATTTTGGTATATTTATAGTTTATAATATTCCGTTTCTACAGTAGAAATTGATGGGGTGGATTGACACGCTTAGAAGTCAACATCTATTAGTTATGTGAAAAACACAATTACGAGTAACACCTCTACGAATAGCTAGACAGAGTTCGTGATCTTCGTCCGCCTATGTATACATACGTACGGAATTACCTGTCTTCTTACAATATCGGGGAAATACGTTGGGATTTCTTAGCTCACGAAGGTGAAGTCAAGTTGAATGGAAAATGTTTTTAGTTTTTACCGCTAACCTAATTCTTATGACAGTTATGACAAGTATGAGAATCGACGAAAATAGCCATGGTTTTTTTGACTTAAGACGGGTGTAACGTGAATTTAATTTATGAGTTCCAATCCAACTTTTACACAGGTTACACTAGTAATTTTTGGAGATTAATTTAATATGTGTACAAAACGTGAAAGTTTTAAACGTTAAGTACAGTCAGACTCAAAAATTGTTTGATATTTCAGTTTTTATTGCTTAACAAGCTATCGTGCCTTTTTCCAGTGATTTAGGGCACTCTTTCACTTTGGTTATCATATAATATTTAAATATAAATATTGTGTAGGGTACTATAGAGCTTACAGATTTTTCTTTAAGGAAAATATAAACGGGTTGCTTCGTACCTAATAATAACAAAGGTCTCGTTTTCATTATCTCTTAAAATGGTTGACTGGTAGAGGATGCCTCATGACATTGAGTCCGCCTTTTGAACATTAAGTTGTCTTTTGTGCAATAAAGTTTAAATAAATATAAATTATCATTGTGTGAATACTTAGAATAATTTTAGATGTTCTACTCGCTCGAAGGTAGTAAGATCTTTCTAGTTGGTTAACATCTGGACGTCTCAACAATCCTATTATAATTTTTTATACATACAAAATATTTCTTTTACGTAACTTGCAAGTTGCAACTTTGCCAACATATACTTAATAGCCTCTTACATCGTTGCAATACTCAAGCAATGGCATACAAATCAATTACTTTACTACACAAATAAAATTAAACAAGGAAAACTGTGATATCAGTCTACACCAGGGGTTTTTACGCAAGATTCTAGGAAGTAGGTTGGTGGGTCACACAGAGATACGCTCTCCGTATCTGTCTGGCAACGTTATAGAGCGTAGGTTGTATCACATGATCGCGCTACATCGGAAATACCTCGCTAGTCACCGTCACAGCGCTATGGCTTAATACAAAAACGTTGTAAGAATGTGTGCGTAAAATATCGTTGCTACCTTATAAGAGTGGAAGCCCGGGAGGTTCCGGCGCCGTCGGTCGCCGAAGCGTTACGTCATCTCTGACGATACGGAGATTACGGGCGGATGACCTTAGATCAATAGTATAAAGCAGGGCCGGCCATAGAGAGAAGATACGTTTATATTTTTAGCAGATCAATAATAAGAGGTAAAGCAAGATTATTTTCAATGTCTGAATGTGGAAAATTATAATAAGACTTAAAGAGCTCTCCCTGCTATTTGGCCATCTAACAAATCTGTATATATTTACTAAAATACCGCCTGATTGTTAGCTGAACTTAGAGCTTATGTAGTAATAAATTAATGTAATCGAAAAAGTCGGCTTGATAGAATAGCGCTTTAATGTGCTAGTAATTAAAATAGTACCTATGGTGGTAGCACTAATCTAAGATATGTACATATGTATCATAAATAATCTAGGAATGTAGGTCTCTTTAGAGCGTTTCTCAAAATTTTTGCCACTTTTGATGACTCAAATTTTTTTGGTAAGTTTTATTTTTTTCCTGATCACGAGCTGATCCGATTTAATGCAATAAAAAAAGATGTCCCATAAAACTCCATACATTTTTTTGTTTTTGTTTTTACTTTTCCTATTGTGTTGCCTCCATAGAAAACATATGGCAAAGGGTAACACAAGAGGAAAAAATTTTTTGGGACACATTTTTTTCTTGCATAAATCGAATCAGCTCGCGATTCTGACTAGAAAAAACATAAAATTTACCAAAAAATAAAAAGTCGAGAAAAGTGGCAAAAATAAAAAGAAATGCTCTTTAAATGGCTGTATAATCTATCTATCTACAGGGTGGTACATAACTGTGGACCTTCCCGAGAGTATTGCATCGTATCAGTGATACAGAGTAGATTTTTAATAGCTAGAATTGTTAATTAAGCAATAAATAATAATTCCTAATTTACGATATTTCAATCGTGGTGACAACCCTATGATCACATTTTGCATCACCACGCATCACACATCAAGGAATCGTTGTCGGGGAGCCTCGGAACTCTACGCTTATTTCCGAGCGTTGACGTAATTATAGCACTATTGTATGAATGACACATAAATGCCAAATCAAATAAATACGAAAATACTCTAATTAATTACTTTTTATTTAACCAGCACTAATATTTTATACACCGCAATATTTACAAACGATGTTCAAACATACCACCGTGTCTTATAGCGCACGCTGCAGCTCGTGCCATGTCGGTTCACATGCGTTAGGGTACGCTCTTCAACATTTTTTCGACGCAGAGCATCGAAGACATCAACTAACCTCGCTTTCATTTCGTCTGCAGTTTCGCATTCCGTTTTGTACACAAATCTTTTAATACAGCTCCACAGAAAGAAATTTAAACTAGTTAGATCCGGGGATCTTGGTGCCAGCGGCGGTGTGGTCCAAACACTCCAAACCGGCCCATCCATTGATGGCCAAAGTCGTATCTTCGCAGAGCTTTAGCCGCATTAAAGTTAAATTTCGGATATAAAAAGAGCAAATTTAAGTATCCTCGAGCAATTTTTCACAAACTAACGCATTTTCATTAACGAATATGACATTATAAAGTCAAGATTAATGACAATTACATTCTAACCATAGTGTTGATCATCAATTCAACTACGCAAATAGGTTCGTTATAATAGGAAATGAAATTATTAAGTATAATAATTTCATATTTTTCATGCAAGTTTTATACCAAAATACAAATGAAACCCAATTATTACATGAAAAAAATGCTCTTTCAATCTGTGGACCTGGAAACGATTTCAATTTATTTAAAAACAATTTTGTGAAACATATTAAACCTTTATACTTACTACTTTAAGTAAACCTAGGGGTTTGTGGTGAAAAAGGTTACGACACATTTTTTTATGACGATTGAGAATTTTTGAGTGATTGTCAATGTCAAGGGTTGCACTGGTTTGTTGTCGTTAGTACTATTTAATATTTAGAAATTACATAAATACCAACTGAAAACCCAAAACTAAACAAGGGAAGCCGTGCTTAGAATCGCTTACCTACATAAATCCGGTGACGATTCTTGCCGAGTAGCCAGAAGACCTAATAATGGGTAGACCTAATAAGGGGGAAAACTTAATATATCTGTCGTAAAGCGATTGTTTACAAGTAAGTTCATTGACCCTGTTATTCTTAGGGTTGGAACTGAGTAGTTTTTTGCATGGTTGTTTAAAAGGCTATAACTTGGAAACGGTTGGCCAGATTAACATTGTTTCTATGGAGGAACTATAGAGCTAAGGCTAGTCTATCTCCCATTTCTGGAAAGGTCCATCGTCAAATTCCACCCAGTATACATATATGTATATATTATAAAGCTGAAGAGGGTCGAAAGTTTGTACATGGAAGATATTCGAAAAAAAGTTGGCTGGGGATACTTAGAATCGATAACAGAACACGTTCCAACAGTTTTTAAAATTTTTGTCTGTTTGTCTGTTTAACTGTTTATTTGACCGCGCATCACGTGAAAACAGCTGAACGGATTTTGATGAAAATTTGTATAGAGATAGTTTGAGTCCCGGGAAAGGACATAGGATAGTTTTCATTCCGAAAATCAGCCCTGGAGGGGGTGAAAAGGGGGTTGAAAGTTTGTATGGAGAATTTTTAACCGCTGAGCAGATTATGGTGAAAATTAGTATGGAGATAATTTGAGTCCCAGGAAACGGATCTATATCTGAATCCCTAAAGTTTTTTGTCCTATTTTTGTATTCCCTAATGCTATTTGTCCTAATGATCATTTGCCCTAATGCTCATTTGTCCTAATTGTTGTTGCCCTATCATCGTATCGATGAATTTTATTTTCCCTAATATGTTATTATATTACCTAATATCATTTGACCTATTCATCAGTTGCCCTAACTTTTTTTTCCATAATATTAATTTGTCATAATTATTATTTGACCTAAAAGTTATTTGTCCTAATGATCAAAACACCTAATTTCAAATGAACTAATATTATTTTTCCTATTATTTCATACCCTAATATTAAATGTCCCACTGGTAATTTTTAATAATTGTCACTTGCCCTAATGCTCATATGTTTTTAGGGTCATAAAAATAACCCTAACCAACCTATCTCTGGGAGCAGTTTTGTTTTTAGGGTCATCAAAAAAAAATAACCCTAACCTACCTATCTCTGGGAGCAGTTTCGTTTTTAGCGTCATCAAAAAAAATAACCCTAACCTACCTATCTCTGGGAGCAGTTTCGTTTTTAGGGTCATAAAAAAAATAACCCTAACCTACCTATCTCTGCAGTTTCGTTTTTAGGGTCATCAAAAAAAAAAATAACCCTAACCTACCTATCTCTGGGAGCAGTTTCGTTTTTAGGGTCATCAAAAAAAATAACCCTAACCTACCTATCTCTGGGAGCAGTTTGGTTTTTAGGGTCATAAATAACCCTAACCTACCTATCTCTGGGAGCAGTTTCGTTTTTAGGGTCATCAAAAAAAAAAAACCCTAACCTACCTATCTCTGGGAGCAGTTTTGTTTTTAGGGTCATAAAAAAATAACCCTAACCTACGCCGTTATGGCAAATAAAATTAGGATATTCGAACATTATGGTAAGAATTTTTAGGGCAAATGAGCTTTAGGGCAAACATTACATTATGACTTATGACAAGTAATTGTTAGGATAATTGATCATTAGGGCAAATGACAATTAGTACAAAACGGTTAGGGTAAGTAATTTTAGGACAAATGTCATTAGGGGTTTCAAATGTTATGGCAAATAAAATTAGGATTTTTGAACATTATGGTAAACAATTTTAGTACAAATGAGCATTACATTATGACAAGTGACTGTTAGGGTAATTGATCATTAGGGCAAATGACAATTAGTACAAAACGGTTAGGGCAAGTGATTTTAGGACAAACGTTATTAGGAATTCCGAGGTACACCCCCAGGAAACGACATAGGATAGTTTTCATCCCGAAAATCAACCCTAGAGGGGCTGAAAATGGGGTTGGAAGTTTGTATGGGGAATCGATAACCGTTGAATGCTGGAGATAGTTTGAGCTCTGGGGAAGGATATAGAATATTTATTCATACCTTAACGGGGGATTACTAATTCCACGCAGACGAAGTCGCGGGCAAAAGCTAGTCATTAATAAAGGTTTAAAACAAAAAGCTCAAATACGACAAACTTACAGCCGTTTTAATCGATGTAAAAAATAAGGAGAACCATTAATCAATGCTTTTTACAATACACTCTCCGGCTAGCTGTATCGCTTACACGTCATTACAGAAAGCTTATTTTGTTAGGAGCGGACGGCACCGTTTATAAAGCGTTATCTTCAAATAAACACATTAACAAGTTTAATAATGGCGATGATTAATGTGCGCAGGCTGACGCGCACTTTGCGCCGAGGGCTGAGGGAGGCGCGAACACGACACAGCGTATAGGGTGCAAAATATAGCAGAGAACGCCCGGTTCATACTGAACTTTTTGGCACTCTACCTCTTTCATTAAAAAAAACAAATTAGGTATGTATTACACAGATACAAGAGTTAAGAGAGTTAAAGTTAGTGCTTAAATACTAGGTATTTCAGTGATATTTTTTTCCCATTTTTGCATTCTTTGGCTACCAACGATTCAGTCAGTGTTCGACGCAAGCAAGAGTAGGTTAGTAACCATCAAACAAACTATTAATGAAATAAGTATTTTACTCTTGTTCACGTCGATCTTGATCTAGAGAATCGTAAAAATTATCAACGCGTCAATTTACACTGGTTATCTTCTAACTATACTCTAAAAAACGTTGTGTTTGTGAAAAACAACCAGAGACCGGCTCACGCGCCCCATGCAATGCAACTTGCTAGGTTCTCCCGCCCCAAATGACCAGACATTATTTAATTGAATGAGAAGTAAAAGGGTGACAATTGTCATAGAAAACAAAAAAGGGAACCCTTTTTGCGAGAATGCCACGATGAAATATTGCGCCAGCCGTGCATAGCAACAGTTGTCCTTTAGCTCGTATGATAAATAGGTAGTCGTTATTAGTTATATTATTATGTTATTAAACAATGTAGCAGTACTAGTAAAGAATAATATGGGCACTACGTCTAAGTATAAAAAAAATGAACGAAAACTTCTTTCTAAGCCTATTTATTTATATTTCTGTGAAGTAAAGCAAATAGACGCAGGTGAAATACAAACAGCGATGAGTGTTAAAAGGAACTATAAATCACAGGATAAGATGTTTACGTAGCTACCTTCTTGTAACCAATAGGTTAGGCGAAAAGTCGAAAAGAATCTATAGATCCCGACTGACATTCGCTAACTAATGATCCCGAGTCACAATGCGTCCGCGCCGCTCCCCGCCGCGCGACTTCGAAATCATTGTTATCCAACATTTATAACACTTCAATGTTTGATTTGTGCGAATTTGCGACATTAGCAAAAAATCGATTGATATGTCACGTTTTTATTACTGTTTGTATTGCTACCTGGGCCCTTTATGCCAAGTGAGAAAAAATAAGGGTAGCTACCATTGCACATATCGTCGACAGATCGAGCCTTTCACGCCACTCGCCGGAATGTGACAGATCTATGAGTCGTTGACTTCATTGTGCTGTTGATATGTCGTGAAGGGCGGATAATCGATGCTCTTTCGGAGAAATCGCGCTATTGCATTGAAGCCTTAAAAAACGAGAATCTATAATATGTACAGGACGAGAACGAAGTCCACACTTTCACAGTAACTCAAAATTATTTAATTTATAGATAATAATTATGTTGTTTTTTTAACGAAGTACGTACATAGTTTAAATCGGGAAATGCTAATGATAAGTTAGTTATGCTCATAGGTACCAGTATTACACATAAGTACAAGAAAAAGTCTTAATATCTATTTGTTATTTTATCGAATACTAGCGACCCGCCCCGGCTACGCACGGGTGCAATTAATACATATGTACCTTCTTCTTGAATCACTCTATCTATTAAAACAAAACCGCATCAAAATCCGTTGCGCAGTTTTAAAGATCTAAGCATACATTATGGACAGACAGTTGAGGCCAGTTTTATAAGGCTACAAGTTACAATTTACAAGCGGAAGTCTCTTTCCAACACATAGGGTTAGAAAGAGAGTTCCTCTTGTAAATTGTAACTTGTAGCTTTATAAAACTAGCCTCAGGAAACGACTTTGTTTTATGCTACGAGTATGTAGAGTATGTAGTGATGATAAAGTCGATGTTTCTAGATTTAAAATTGTATTTACTAAGTAGGTATTATAATATTACATTAAAAACAGCGTTAACATCTCTTATTGGATTTTTACATAAAAAAACGACTAAGTAACTACTAGGTATTAAAAACTGATTTTGAGGCTTAATACGAGTTTTACTGATTCATTTATTATCAAACATCGAAATTTTGCATGAATATTTTTTGTAAATAGATTTTTGTCAGCCGTGTAGAGCAATAAATTGTAAAAAATTAACATGCGACAATATGTGAAGGGCGTGAGGCGTGAAATCAAATAGTCGACGCGAACTACGGTGACCATATTGATATTTTAATTAGATTTACAAAGTCCGCGCGCAGCGAGGCTCCCGGCACGGCGTCGGCAACTCTTTGGCCGCTCTAATGGCACCCCGCGGACCTCATTCAAGGGTTGTCGGGGCCCGTATTGTGCACACTCAATATTTACTCCCAAATGCATTACTGTAACAATGCTTACTTAGTTTTTTAAGTTTTCGACGCAGCTTCCGTGTTATCGTTTTCAATGGGTTTGGGAATGTCGTTCGCGTCGTAATTATAGGGCAGCTCAGCAGGTCGCTCTGCGTCATAGTAACGACTGCGAAATCATAATTGCTTTTAACCCATGCAAGATTGTACGTAAAAACTGTTCTATACACCTTTGTTATTATTAAAAAGTTGCTTAGAAATAATTACTATTTGTAAGTAATAATTATAAAGATGTTGAGGAAAAGAAGTGAAAAACAAAACAATAATTATTATTATGAGCTAAAAACTCAAAGAAAATAATTTATTGTTTCTTAATCGCCAAATGTGTGGCAAATAGAAGGACTAAATCTAGTTGTAGCACTTGTAAATCTTGTAATCGAACAAAATTATGCAGTGCCGACGGCGACGCTTTCTGGTCTAAACTAAACCACTCTATGTATACCAAAATTGTGGACATTCGTTCTGCTATTTCCCATAGGTAGGTACAGATAATTCAAATTAGAATCTAAATCTTTTCACGAACTGCTGTTTAGTTATTTTTACTTTTCACATTTCACTTTCTCTCCGTAATTTTAGTGTCAGTCAAAATGTATTATTTCTCGTTAATAGCCCGCGAGATGATGACGTCTTTTTCTATGAGGAAGACAATTTTTTATTTTGGGATTTCGAGGTCCCATAGTAAAAGTTGTTCAGTATGGCCTAGGTACCTAATCACTTCGCTTGATATGATCTGTGGTAAAAATTTCACCCTGTATACAGGGTGTAACAAAAATACTGGTGATCCGTTTAAGGGCATAATTGATATCGTATTGCGAGTATGAAAAAGTAGAAGAAAAAATTTTTGGACGCGAAAAAAATTTTTTTTTGTATGCGGCACGTCGTCCCGGCCGGCCAAGCCTCCATACAAAACCATTTTTTTTCGCGAGGAAAAATTTGTTTCTTATTTTTTCATAATAAGAAGACGATACCAATTATTAAAAGGACCACCAGTATTTTTGTTACACCTTGTATTAACATTTTTGCTATAAAATTATATTCTTGAACGTTTCATCGGATGTACAAACCTAACGGTAACATAAAAAAAAACATTAACAAATGTTATATAGGTACTCGTATGTTAAATCTATCTCTAGAACAGGAACAGGAGCACATACATATATTAACAATTTGCTATAAATGCGTATTTTCGAACATTATATCGGATAGTCATATGTAATAAGGGTCCAAAAGTATGATCTGACGTTATTCTCCCAACACGTGCGATTTGTCGTCGTGGGCCGACACCCGGGCCCTGCGGCCCGGGGCTGCGCCCCCGCTGCGCGCCGTCAGCTCACGCTGGGCCGTCGGCACACAGAACTCTAATTGACACACTAAAAAACGTCACGAAGCATAAAAGCGTTTCTTATCCCGTGCTGTATGATTTTTCGCAGAAATATTTTTTGTTGGAATAATTTTGCGCTGCCCTATTTTATTTATCTACAAACAATACGGCGGTTGTCGCATTGGCACCGCTTCCGGATGCGTCTACGGCTCTAGCTCGCACACTATCACCGCATGCGGAAATTGTAACAGTGGAATGTCTGTCTAAGTCTGATCTGAGTCTGAGCAGTGAGCACTAACTATTTGCGCAACCTGCGGGCCCCATTAGATCGTCTTGGTAGACCTTACATTACCTAGGTGTATGTGTATGTATACATATATAGCTAAACGAACTAATAAACTCATGGGAGATCCTAAATATAGAGCCTAGGCACTCTAGGTTCATAATTAATTAAATATACTAATAAAACATTTATATGTAATCGTAGCCCAACTGACAGGTGTTGCCATAGCAGCAGCAGGTTTAGAAAATGAGGCAACAATTTTCGCTAGCTTGTTTAAGTAACAATCGGCACATATCGACAAAAATGTGACGCAAAAATAACTAATTGGCATTTAGTTATTAGTAGCGAATCGTAACTACGAGTGTAGGTAGTGCAATGTCGGGGCGAACGCCTGCGCCCCGCCCGGGGGCAAGTATCTGCAGAATGCGTGTAATTATTTATTTGCCCTCCGAACCCTCGGCTCCGTTTTCAATAGCCATACAAATAAATGAATTCAAAGAGAATACTATAATAGAATGAAATTCAAGGAATGTTCAGTGCAGTGCACTCCTCCGCTTTTTATCAACAAAAAGTAATATAGGTATTATAGAGGTCGCGTTACCGAGCCGTGCATATGTCCGTATATGTACACAAATTTCCATTTTTTTGCGTTTAATGTTTAATTAAATTTAATTATAAAAAAATATCAATACCTTAATTTTCTAAAAAGCAGACTAAAATGAGCACAAACACGTGAGAAGATTTTAACGTTTAACAGGAAGTTCCATATTACGGACATTACAAGGGAAATATTTCTTTGTTAAACATCAAATAAAACACAATATAAACATGCAGGTATAAGTAGCCGTTTTTTAAATGTTCAAAAAGTTGAAAGAACGGCTTAAACGGTATCGTTTTTCGTAATAGAATGGAGGCAGCGACGCACAATGCCCTCTGATAATGCCGGAGACAAATACCTCGCGCTACGTCGCTACTATTTTGACATTTTAATTTCACCCCTTGCTAGAAATCCGTTTTGAATGGCGTCGGGGGCGCAACGGGCTTTCAGCTCTACTGATACATGTATCGCAGAGTCTTGATTGACGTTTATCGCTGGGATTAAAATACAATTAAATTTAATTTTAAATAGAGCAAAACATTTCAACTGTTAACCCTTTCAACGCCTCTGTAGTGCCAATCTTCAAGCAGTTAAAAGTGCAGTCAGCCTACTAAAGTAAACTTTCGAGCTGGGTTAGCTAAAGGTCTTCAGATGAAGGGACGTAAATTGCGTAGCGACAACAATGGGCTAAATTTTACAGATTTGTGCGTGTGTGCGGAGTTGTCGATTAGAGGTAATTTGTGTCAATCACTAGCATTGTCCGGGCACGTCCGCCTCCACTAAACTAGCCGGCCCGGCTCGGGCGGCCCATGCATTGCCCATTCGCCCTAATTAAAAACCGAGCCCTTTACAAAAGTCAATCGCGGGATTAATGTTTGACGGGATTGCACCGTTTTCAGAATACTTTTGTGCTCTCAAAGCGCATGCTATTACGCCGTCAATCTAACTATAAGAGATTAAATTTTATGAATAGCGCCGAGAAATCCTATTCCCTAAATACATAATTTAATCAAAAATAATTTGAAAAAACCCGAGTGATTAAGAGGTTAAGAAAACAAGAAACCTACAACGTTTCTCTCCTAATAATTACAAGTAATAGTAGGTATACATACAAAATTCTAATCCGCTGGGAAAATCGCCATCTAATTGATTTACGAAATCGAGGGAATATTGGCGTGACATTTTCATTAGAAATAATAACTCGTTTTATCGCCTACACAAAACCAATTCCGTGACTCAATTTGTTTGCATTTTCGATTTGCACAATTCTTGATTTGCGGTGTACTTTCATAAAATCGGAAGCTGCTGTCCTGTTTTAACATTGCTATAAGTTGTATTAGAAAAAAAGAGACGGGTATAAACATTGTAAGGGTTGCATTGGTCGCGCCTAGGCTAGTGGCAACCCTTTCCCTGCGCCGGGGACTAGTAAACGGTAATTTGATTTCACGCGCGTTTGATGATTAATGTCAGTGCCTTATCGCTCCATATTTCACCGATTTAGTTAAATATCCTTTTTTTATTGTTGTACGGAACGTGTGAATACAACTTAATCCGTAATGTAAACTGCGGTTACTTGTCAACTTAATTTAATACCTACTGAGAAATTGTGATTGAGTATGACTTTATCTTGTTTTGTTTTTATTTGATAAACACACAATTGAGTAAAAAAAAAATACCTCCTTAAATAGCTTCTAAAAGCAGATAAATAAATTGATATCGACTTGTTTCAGTATTCACTAGATATTCTAGAGAAAAACTTAAAACATCTGCTGCAAGGCAAAATAACAGAACCAAGCAAATGAGCAAGCAGTATCCACCGAAGTGAAGTGCGTTCGCCGTTCACTAATCTATAAATTATGTCAGTAAAATAAAATTTTATTGAAAAATAAATATTAGTCTAATTTGATTTACCTACTACCTAGATAATTGACAACAAAAAATAGTATAAACTATGAGAACAGTCTGGTCTTTCATAATTAACAAACGCCACGTGGCCTAAATTGAGATATCATTTAGGAGCGTACAAAATATTATCACCTATTTGCATTTACGTACTTATTTATTAATAGGCGTTTAAATAATAAATGTTTTACTTTCACTAAATAAATATAAGTACCTACAAATTGCAATTAGCATCGAGATGTTAGATCCGAGGAGTGCATCATTGACTAATTGCATATACCTTCTTGAGATTAGACAGAAGGAATGTAAAAAATAAATATGTCCTCACTTCACCGTTTCGTATACTTAACTGTGTGTGTGTGTGTGTGTTTTTTTAAATAAAGTACAGTGATAAAAATTATTTATTGCTATTTTAATCCACTGATGTAAAACAGCAACATCTCTTACCCTTTATTCAGAGAAATAGAAGCGAAAAGTAAGCGAGTGAGGACGTAGGTTACAGCAGTAGGTATGTAGTAGACACCTTCTCAAAATCTACCTCTAAAATTGAAAAAAATATTAAACGCGTCGTGATAGCTTCAAAGCAAATTGCATAGAAAACACTTGTTACAGTGAAACATCAGTCAACTGAGTCATATCCTCAGGTCTAATTTATATTGACAATTGTTTACCTATTATTTCAAGTACATAAAATGCGAAAATGTCATACTTTGGGTCATTCTCATCCACTCGAGCGTTTACACCCCTAAGTAAATCATATGAAAATAAAGATTATTGATTGCAAACGCTTGTTTTTTTCATAGGCTTTATTGGTTTAATTCTTACTATGTATGTTCAATACTGCTGACCAACAAAAGTTAAATCTCAGCAGAGTTGTTCCTTCTAGGCACGCAATTTTGATATGAAATTGGCTGAAAATATAATACATATTTTGGCCAATAATCGGTGCTTCGGTCGAGACCAAGTCCGATTATTCTTTATTCAACTATTCTTTAGCTAGTACAGCCGCCGTCGAGTATATCGGAGCGGTCAAGGTACTCAAAAATATCTGAACATGCACTGTATCGCCTTGACAAAAGAGGCGTTGCCGGCGTTGGTCAGATTCAGATATTTGCAACCACATTGGCCTCTACCATATATCTGATGGCGACTGTACTATGTACAATCTACCTAGTTCATAGTTATAGTGTAAGTCTAGTACGGAAAATGGACCATGATATAGCTGTAGACGGCCGATATCGATCGGCTTGCCACGCGTGCCGCGCAGGCGTGCCGTAGCCGTAGCCGCCTACACGCTAGGTTGTAGCGTGGCGCGTAGCGGGTACGTATATTACAACACAACAAGTATAACAACATATACTTGTAATGTACAGTTAGTACAGTCAAACACTTATTTTACAAAAATCTTCGTTGCTGCCTGTACCTAGAGTTTTTTAATATCTGTAAATGTCATAAACTTACCTATAACAAACAAATATGATTTTAGCGGAACGTTCGCAGTATTCCTTTCAAAGTTCTAACTAAGTAATGTTTGATTTAATTCTGTCATATTCATATAATCGTGTACATATAAATTATACACGAACTTTACGTACTTGGTTGTAAAATAATTGCTTCACCACATAGACCTTACCTTTCCTCGCACTAATTATACCTACTCAATCAATGTAAGAAACAATGAAATCATGTAGAGCTATTTAAATTATGCAAGTAATGCTCATATTGCTTAAATCTTAAATAAATGTAATGCAGATTTTAAATGCTGTTAAATTGCATTTACCTACATTTCATTACTATAAGTCTATGTCTAAGTAGGTAAGGCCAAGGTAGTCTTTACTACCTTACCTAGGTACTTAATACATAGATGGTTAAAAATCGTAGTTGTTAAGAACTTTTTAAAGTTTTTTTAGCTGCATGTTTATTTACAAGTAGCGTTCTTTAGCACACAAATCCTCTTAGCTGAAAAGGATCTCTTCATTGTGAGATCCATACATTCCCATCTCGGATATGTGTGTAAGTAATCAAATAACGTTAATGCCCTTCCTAATCCTGGCTAATGCCTTTGTCCTCCAGTTTCATGCTCCGCTACGCCCCCGCTCCAATATTTGTTTATCCACTGTGTACCTATTTTTATCGCGATGGTCTTTTGTTAAAACTTAGAGCTTTTTTGTGCAAAAAAGCATTTTTTAGATAAAAAACGTCCGATTTACAAACACGTGGCGCGTGATTGATCACGGGACATCATGGCGACATGATATCGATATCAATTATGTTGCTAACGTTGTATTTTAGGGTCAGAAATTATAACAGTCGTAAAGTTAAGGAAAATTTTCAAATATCAACTCTTGTAAATAAGCACAATCGCGCCCTTTATTTTAATCTCGCGATCAATATGCGTGATTTGTGCGTGATCCCTAAGTGTGAACATCTGTATTTGCGTACAGAGCTCCCACTCCTGCACCTATACGTATAAAGCCGTATTCAAATAACTTTAATCGCTTAAGTACACAGATCCGCGACAAACGAATTATAATTATTCATACGCGACGCGACGCGACGGCGACAATCCTTTCGATCCATCGAGCAGTGTTTGCGTAATGCCCGGCCATTTGATTTTGAATCCGAAACTCGCATAAAACCATGTGTTTTATATTTTGATTAACTAATTCATGATTTATGACACAGTTCCATGTAGTGAAAAGTAAGTGAGGGAATTACACGAAGGACAAAAAACATCTGATCATGTTTACCAAAAGGTTAATTTAAATTAGTCTGATCTGATTTTTTTTTCGTTTGAAGTTGAAGGCATCCATAATGCTACGGTAACCGTTTACCGTAGCGGACCGTATGCTTGTTTGCAATCGACGTTTTATAAAAAAAATTACAATAAGTGCTGCCTTTAGGTCAACATTTTATGATAGTTTAATATTCGTAAAGAAGGGAAATTATTAGTACTACGCAGAATATTCCGAAAACGAATGTTCATACGGAAAAAAGTACCTACCTATCGTATAATAAAACCGTTAAAATTCCAGTTCAGCGCATAGAGATACTGAAACTAATTTAGCACCTCCTTTAGTTGACTCGCATAAAAGCTTCAATTAAAATAACAAAACTGTATGACAGTTAGTATTTAACCCTTCCAATGTATTTTTTATGGTGCGTAGATTGTCAGATGTGATCGATATAGTGATGTTCGCGGTGTTCGTGTGCAATCGGGCGCGCATGCGTGTTTCGCGCACGACAGAGCACGACACCGTGTCGTGTTCTCGGGTGGCATCCATCATGTCACGTCGTCAGCACCGTGAAATAGGTAACTGTTATAGACAGCTTGACGATTTCATAGTCTAGTACCTACATATGTACATATAATATCACTGAAAGCAGTAAAATATTAACAAAAATCACAACACTGTGTACCTTCATTAGCACAAATACTCTACTGATGATGAATTATGCTCTGAAAAATTTGTCACTTGTATGTAAAATTCAATAGGTACATGTAATAAGCGGCGCAATTATAAACACTGATATATAGCAGCTAGGCAGCATTGACAAATGCAGGTAATACTAATACCAAGATTTAGTCCTATACATACACATATCTTTGTTTATTAAGTTAATGCCGACTTTTCCCATGAGATCCTGAAAAAAATAAAGGCAGAAATAGTAAAAAAAAATCTTAGACCTTACATTTGTATTGAGTATGACCAAGTTCTATCACTTATAATCGATCTAATCAATAAAAAAAACATCTATTAAATCATAAACAACAATAGTCTCATTTCCACCAGATGTGCGATAAACGTTATCAAGAGGGTTAACCGTGACCTCATAAAAAATGGAATTTATTTCATCTCACAGCCCATGCCCCGAAACTAAGACAGCGAAGGAAATAATAGAAAAATATCGTAATTAAAATCCAACCCTTCCTGTCGTTGCACCATTTATGGAGGGATAAAATTGGAGCGAGGCGCGCGTGACCGATGCGATGATATAGTGCGCACGGCGCAGCAAGTGTATGAGGAGCCCACGCACACGAGGACTGAGAGTGAGGACCATCCTGTGTTGCTAGATATCGTCTTTCCGCATTTTACTCAATTTTTTTTTACATTGAATCCAACAGACAATAAAATTAAAGGCAGTCGGCGTTACATTTTAATCACAGTTACCACCTATATTAAACTACCATCCGGATTAAGGAAGAGTTTTATAAGGTTTATATTCTATATTCTGATATTCTGATTTATTTTATGACAGTAACCGCATGAATGATTGAATAAGATAAATTAATTTTCCCGCACAATAATTTTTAGGATTTATGAAGATATCTTAAACAAATTTAAACGCTGTTTCTAATGTTTCTATAGAACTTCGCAGAAATCACGTTAAAAACGATCCAAAATGTCCGAAACAAACGAATAATGTATTTAACAATTAGAAAGTACATTTAGTTAATACTTTCGCCTATTTTGTTCGTCACCTGGCAACATTAGAACCATGACGCGACGACGCGGGCGTTCGCACACAATATGCTGCGCCCCGGACGACCCGCGCGCACAGGCAGGGTTAAGCGATCTTTAATTATCCCTTCAACTCGTTTACGTCATGTGTTCATAATAAAAACACGGTTAAAAATCTATTTCCGGTATAACTAACGATCCATTTCTTTAATTGCAGTAGGTAAGCGAGCATACCTTTAACGAATTTCATAAGTCATAAGTCCAAAGCTCATTTATCAGGTTTCGACTCAGATTTTTTTAGAATGTCCACGATGACAGTAATAATAACGATGCTAAGATCAAACTTCATCTGGCTGATCTTAGGCAGTTAGCCAGTTTTCAATAATCATAAGAAGCCGTAAGTCTGCTAGGCGTGCAACAAAACTTCAAGCAATAATAAACGGTTGATTGAGAAACAAAAGTAGCCATCGAAGTAATTTACCGTGGATTGTTATTAGGGGTAATTTGGTTGCCTGCTGGCAAATAACAGAAGCTGGTCCATCTCCCGTGGACGTGAGGAGGCGGCGCCGCCACTACGAAGAAGCCCTCGCGCGGATCGTCACGTTTTATATTGCCCACAAATGTAAATAGTATTATTGTATGAAATTGAAGTCAGTCAGCGGCAAGTGAAGAGAAGAGTTTTAAAGGTTCCGTGTCTTGCAAAGAAAAATCATGTCATGTTAAAAATGCCATCAATGGATTTTTTTCTTTCTTCTGCCCCGGCAGCTCTATTTTTAACTCCAAAGGTTTTTACCTGAGTAGGATGTTTTATTTAATGCAAGTGATTAATTGCCTACGAATAAACACATAACAGTAATTTAAAGTTTTTAATAAGAGTATGTACTATGAATGTTACAAACAGAACAAGAAATAAGATTAACGCAAATAAAGGAAACATTTTTTTCCTTGAATCTCGATTACATTCTGAAAGAGCTCTTTGTGAGTGTATTCGGAGATGGATTTTCTTTTATCGAATTACTAAACATAGACACACAAACATTACAATAAAAGAGACAAAAAAATTTAACGTGTACAAAAGATTAAGTAAGAATAACATTAGATAAGTGTGTTATGATATGCCGCCTCTGAACAACTAGAGACGTTAACAAAATTTGTATGTTTTGGCTCAAAAATTAAGGTTTATTTTTGAAGGTAATAGTTCCTGGTCCACGAGGTGCGATACGCGAGTTGCAGCGCTGTTTGTTGCATGTTAAAGTATGCGTGAATAAGAGATGCTCAGACGAGTATTGATTGGTATTCAATAGCAGTGGCATGAATGGGCGCTTGACAATACCACTGCCTTGCTACTTTTGCTTGTAGCATTATATCATTGTAACGTTCTAATACGCTAGCAGATCTGATTTAATTGTTAATATCATGCGTGAAACTATTGAATTTTTATAAGTTAACTTGACTTTTATAACAGTTCTGCTTCTACCCCAATTTTAGGCAGCTATGTTAAGCACTAAATAATAATTGGCGTAGGTTTTTCTATAAAATAGGTACCTACGCAAAACAGTAGCAACCAATATTATGTTATTAAATTCTCAGCCTAGCAGTTACTAGCTAGAGCTCGCGGTTATTAGCATGATCCAGTGCTCGTATACTGAACAAACAACAGCACTAGGTATGTGCTGCTACCTGACTGTTTTGAACCTAACAGCTCTCGTTATAACATTGGCACAGAAGGCGCTATCTAGAGAGAACGTTTGAGAGGCAGCGAGCCGGCAGCGCGCCCGCACGCTCCACCGCGCGGCAAAGCACCGCCGTCCCCGGTGGTCCAGGCGCTAGCCTCTTCAATACCCTGCACCATTCTCATCCAGTTAAACCTCTCTTTGTAAAACTGAAGACTGAATGGACAGAACTCATTGCAACATTGTTATCTCGCTCTCAATCGAGTGCAATCTACCGTGCCTGCACTTATTGAGCTCAGCAGACATTGCGACGTCGACAATCGCAAGATACAAGCGCATTAGCCTTTTTGACGGTTGATCAGTTTTATTGAGCTACTTCAAATCGACACAAAGAGACAACATTCCTGAATAAGCTTTAGCATAAGGTAGCTATTTTAATACATAAAGATATGGAAATTAAATTGCCAATAAGTACTGAGTATTTGTGCAGTACAGCCGATTACTTCGATATGTATTCGTTGTACAAAAATACAAACATATTGTTTTTCAATTAATAGAACAGATATTGGGGAACTGGACTATACCTACTTATAACACAAGATATATTAATTATTAATTATCAAAGAGATATTTGTGCAATGCTAGTAATGCTACATGCAACAATACACCTGCTTCACTTTCTAAGTAGGTATCTATTTATTCGAGACGCAAATACAGATATGGGCCGATATGGTGAAGAAAACAAGTAATTATTTGGACGTCCTCGAGGATGTATTTTGCCATTCCGAGTAAATAGATCTCTATCCCTTCCCTTGTCATCGTTTTTGAATTGGTATTATCCTAAGTACTAAATGCACTACTGAATTATTAAGATAATATCGTGCCTACGCATTATGTCGGACAAAATAATGGTGACATGGAGCGGAGATCCGGAAACAAAGGGGCGTCCCGCGCACGCGCCACTTGAAGCTCGTTAGCGCATACGCATCGCACAATGCTAAAACAATACTAACCCACGTTGCCATTATGCTAATTGCACAACCATTGTTTGTATTACTTTTCAAACCATTTACTCTTTTCAAAACCTTGCCAATAGAAAGTTAGCAAATTAATCGGGACTGCTATTTGTTGACTTGACACTCATGGCTGCCATTGTTCTTCAAGAATCGAGGTTAAAGGACGCGGTTTTAATGACTCTTCAAACTTACTCATCTTGCCGTTTGTTACTTTGTATGCAAAACACGAAAGTATTTTATCCTCGTCTAAGGATGTGTGAGTTGTACAACACGCCATACCATACCTACTTGGCGACTAGGAATCAATATCCTTTAAGTTTAAAACATTAACATTGTATTGTACAAGAGAAAACATGAGAGATGTTAAATTACGTTGTATTCAATCAAACATATAAAATATACGTATTAGTATTAGTAAATCGAATTCGTCAAAATGTAGGTAAGTACTATGCATTGATTAAACTAAATTTTGGTAGATATTTTTGGTACAGACTAAAAAAAGATTGAAAACATATTTCGTGTTAGGTCATCATTATCAGTATCATCACCAATGTCGGAACTCTGGTCAAATCAGTTGCTGAAAGCCGATAACGTCAATATCAAGAGCACTGGGCTACAAAACAAGGGCCAGCTAAGACAAAGCTGCCCTCGTAACATATAAAGTAGTATGTGCGCGGAATAGCATACAACACATACGCTTTTTGGGTAAGAATAGCGAAATAATGTCGGCAATTAAACGGAGCAGCGCTGGCGCAGCGTTAACTGCTGCCTAATGTGTCTATTAACAAATGTATTTGCCGTGTTCGGGCGCTCGTAAATTCTGGGAACAACTGGAGCAGTTGGCTCTTGTCGTCGCTATTATAATATATCATTGTGTTTTAAATAGCCACTTATAAAAGTACGACTGCTCTGTTTGATGGGGATCAGTAAAATCTAAATGGCGCGGGAGTTATACCAGATTTGCAATTAGTACTTACCTAATTTTAAACATAAATACCTGATTGAGATATCTACCTATAAGTAAATGCGTCATATTAATATAAATAAATAAATATTATGGGACACTCTCACACAAATTGACCTAGTCCCTGCTCAATAAGGCTTGTGTTTTATGGGTCTCTACTAGACGACGATATATATATTAATAAATAGTAGATAGAGATAGATAAATACATAGATAACATCCATAACTCAAGAACAAATAGATTAGATAGAGGATTCGAACCCGGGACCTCCTGCTTCGTAGGCAAGGCCGTTATACAATATCACTTTTAATCCTCTGAAATCATTATAGTCATTATAGTAATTTGTAATAAATCAAAACGTTTAGCTGTTTTTCACATATACAGGGTGCTCGCGAGGAAACCACATAATTTTGCCAGCGTAGGTATTCCTTAGGTTATAAGAATTTCGCAAAAAAAAAATGCTTTTGAACATAAAGGAAATAATGTTATTGGTAAAACTATCTACTAAAATAAATTAGTACATTTTTATGCGTAAAAAATGGTTTACGCAAACTATTCCTTGGCATTTTGATATCTGTCAATAAGGTTGTCTACACTAGATCCCATAAAGAGTGAAATCACCACCAAAAAAGCGTTTTGCACTGAGTTACAATAAATAATATTTTTTTGTTTAATTGGCAGTAACTCTGAAACTAGGCGAAATCCAGAAAGGTATATACGACATTTTAGTCTCCAATTATGATCAGGAATACGCTGGCAAAATTATGCCGTTTCCTCGCGAGCACTCTGTATAATTAATAGGTAATTTAACGTAAGTAAATTTCCAAATAATTATCTGAAATTATTATGGCTCTGGTGACCGAATCGTATCTATATTCAATACCCACCTAAAATTGAGAGACTATAGTAGAAAGGTAGGTATGTTTAACGATTATTCGACAAGGAAGAGTCGGATATTCTACTTAAACGTTTCCATTCGAAAGCAATAAAGCTGTTAAGGTCCGAAATGTGACAGATGAATTCACTTTAGTAGCAATATGTGAAGATTTTAAAACAACATTCTTCCAGAGCATCATCTGTCTCCGAAAGCAATTTATTAAGTGTCAGGGCGCGCCACCCGCGCAGGCACGCGCGCCCTTCTCCGTCCTAATAACTTAACCCCCTTTTGTTTTTATACATAAAGCTCACAATTTATTTATGAGATCTCCTGATTATGTCTCGGCACGCGCCTCGGCCTAATGCCGCTCAGCTCTCAATTTAAACGATCAAAGATGCGTTGCGTACCAATTGAATATTATTGTTTGTTTAAAATTTAAATGCGTTTATGTGCAGACAAGAGAGAATTATGCTTTAAACCATTCATTATACATGATATTATCTATAATAAGTATGAGAATGCGCTTTACATTGCAACATTAAAAACGTGTGTGTTTTACAAAAAAGACAAAGTAGGATGTATTATTAACTACTGATACTGGTAATTGGCCTTAACTCTCACTTACTTAGGTAAGTAACTTTTTTCGATTTCGCTAAACTATTTTGCAGTAACTCACAAAGCTTTTATTAGTTTGTATACATATTTTGAAAGCGCGTTTCTTTTTTAATCGTATAAGTGAAACGCCTTTTTTATTTTATATTTCAAAATAATTCACCCTAATGTAACACCTGTTTCGCGATTATTGCTTAGATTTATTAATTAAAATTAAGTTATAAGTATGAAAAATATATCAATACGTTGGAAAACGAGTCGTCTGAGGAATAAGTGGAACATTTTCATATACATATATAGGAGAGTAGGTAAGGCTAGATAAATTTTAAGAAAAATTGTCGAAGTTAAGGTAATATTTTCGGAAAGGTATTAAAGTATTTCAAAAAATAAAAATTCTGAAATAAATTTTGCTTCATCCTCAATCAGATAGTGTAAAAAATATTAGGGGCCATTAAAAATAATAATTAATTATCAAGCAATAAAATTGGACGAATCAACATTCTCACTAAACACGCTCTGTAAGAATTGAGTTTTCGGTTATTAAATATGAATATATATAGACTTAAAGTACTTTTTTGCTTTAACATGACTTCAAACTATCTTACCAAATGCGATTCAAGTGCATAATGTCTTTATCAATGATTTTCGTTTTCAAATCATTACCGAACTCAGAAAAGGTGTAGCTTTCATTTTTAATCTACAGGTGGCTCGATTAAAAGAATCTTTCGCGTTAAGTGCTCAAATCCGATAGGTACTAGTGTATTAACGTTTTTACTGTTTTTAGCCGTGATCATTTCGTTGTAATTTAATCTTCTCATTCCTATACACGGTGCCCGTGAGGATTGCGAGAGATTTTAACAGTGTATTCCAGATCATAATTGGAGATTAAAATGTCGTATAAACTTTTCTGGATTTCGCCCAGTTTCAAAGTAACTGCCAATTAACCAAATTTAATATTTATTATTATAACTCAGTGCAAACCGCTTTTTTGACGACGATTTCACTATTTATGGAGTCTAGTCTCTTAGGCATCCTTATTTTGACAGATATCATGCCAATGCCAAGGAACACTTTGCGTAAACAATGTTTTACAAATAAAAATGTGCCGATATTACACGATAGTTTTACCAATAACATTATTTTGTATGTTCAAAAGCATTAAAAAAAAAACAATAAGCAAAATTTTTTTGCGACATCGACCTAAATTCATATAACATTTATTACTCCTTATGACCTCAGGAATTCCTGGGTAAAATCTCTCTCGCAATGCTGACGGGCACCGTGTACATTGATATTTAAGACCCCTGCCAACAATATGAGTTCGCCCTCCGAACTCAATATTTTCAAGTGCAAACAAATGGGTTTGGAAACTTTTTAATTTAATTTTTGCGACCCCAGCGGTAATGAGATGCTACATGTCGAGATTTGAAGAGTCGTCCATTGAATTGTCGAAAATATGCCTTTCACGTCGAGTTGCGAGTGTCGCATTGCTTGTCATTTAAATATCCATACAAAGCAGGGTGACACATCGTGACGGGCCATTGTCGCTGTCAATACAAATATCCTTTCAACTTTAACATCATAGTCCCCGTCACAGATACAATTTTTTGAAATATGGATTTAATTGGTAGCGTTTTTGTTTCCATAATTTTTTAAGCGTAAATCAATTTGACCAGATTTTTTCAGACACTACTTAAGCTACAAGAAATTCAAGAACTATTTATTAAAACTTGCTCCTAGTTTCACTTGAAGGAGAGATACTCATTGATTCTGATGCCTCAAGTGGACACCTGAACGTAGACTTAGGGATCATCCATTAATTACATCACACCTTAAAGGGGGGGAGGGGGTCCACAAAATGTGACATATCGTGACAGGGGGAGGGAGGAGTTCCATGTTTGTGACCTCACAATCCTCACATACAATTTTTTTACAAAATCGTAAGTTTAAAAATAATAATTTCAATAACATAATTTCAATAGCATAACAAGATCAGATATAAATACGATTTATTGTTTTCGAAATAGCGAATGTATTACTAAGGCTCATTTTACAACGCCTTCCTAAACTAAAAATCTAAATGTGACGTCACACTACGGGGGGAGGGTGCAGTTAATTGTGACGAAGTATGACAAGGGGGGAGGGAGGAGTCAAAAAAATCATGAAATTGGTGTGACGTAATTAATGGATGGTTCCTTATAATAATTTATGTATAACTTGCTTTTGAAATGTTTATGTATATACGCCATACGATTAAATACATAGTGTACACCAAGATCGTAAGTATGTCTATTATTTTATTAGAGTGAATTCAATTCTAGGGAAGACTAGATTTCGTTAGATTTTAATTTTACATATCCCGAAACGGTATTGCGAAAAAAAATTCGAGTGAAAACGCCCTTATGATGGCCATGTGGCCACTACTATGGGCTGTGTGGGCTCTAGACGTCCATATTGACGGACATCAAAGTGACAAAGAACACTTTGAATACACTAGTTTTTTACAAAAATGTACTAATTCATATTAATCTATATTTGTTCCAATGACATTTACTTATTATGTATGTATAATGAACATCCAAAAAGACAAAAAAAAAATCGTAAAAATATATTTTTTGGCGGAATTGACTTAAACTTGTATAATGTTTTTTTCTTATGACCTCAGGAATGCGTTAAAAAAAATACCGTTTCCATGAGGGCACCTCGTATAAATATTCTCTTGTTAAATGGCGCGTAATAGTTACAGTGACCGAGAGGCAACCGGATGGCTCGCGGTACTTAAGCTCCCTATGTGTTGTGGAACCATGCACCCTGTGTAAACCGAACTGACCTAATATGTCCAGTAACGCGCCTTTGCTCTGAATACTCCTTTTGAGGTCGGTCAAAACAGCGGGCATTTCTGAGCCGTTTTCTCGTGTTACCAGCTACCACAGCCTTCGTTTAGCCTTAAAAAGATGTAGGTACATACCTAAGCACGATGCATTAAGTTTTCTGATTATGCGGGCACCGCAACGAAGAAAAGTTTGTGGTTTTGTAGCCGTCGTCGGCAATCGGTCGCGCGTCGTAATTTCGCGGTTAGTCTCCGACACGCGGATATTTCTTCCGCAGGTCCATTCAGCTGTAAATCAAAAAAACTCATTAGAATCTTGACCTCAATGATGGGAAAAAAGACTAGGCAGTAAGAAATGAAGTGGTGAGTGGTGACCATGGGCATGTTAACTGGTCTTAAGTAATATCTTCTTGACATTTTGGTCAGCTAGAAATAGCAACTCTCCTTGTATTTTGTATTACATAATGTAGGTAGGTACGGACTAGTACGTACTTATACAGGGTGTTTAGTTCATCGTTTACCAAATTAAAATGGCGAATAGGTGGGGTCATTTGCTATCTCTTCACGTCCTCTAAAAAAATTTTGGGCCCACGTGTACTCCCTTTTGCTTTTTATAAGCTTTTATTTTGTTGTTTTTGATAAATCTTCATGGGCGACTCTTTTAAACTTAAATTAAAAAAAAAGTAAGTGGTAGAGAGATGCATTGTTTATCGCATCATGATGTGTAACGTTGCACGGTTTTATTAAAGTCAATATTGCTGACATTTAACCTCTAGTTTTTTTTTCAATGACCCTCAATTGTTTTGCAACATGTAAAAATTTCGAAAATCAGCATCATTGTGCTGTTAAATCTGCACTCGCAACGCCATCATTATGTGTGTTATAGGTATATCTTTTCTGATTTGCTTGGACCGTTTTGGACACATCACATATCGTGGTATCGATGGTAAGCAAAGCGGAAGACCGCGTCGCGCACCGTGTGGTCCGCCTCGTCGGCTTGTGACATCGGGAGCCCAAACGGTCGGGTTACAGCGCGCGATGCTGCGTTCATTACGGGTTACGGGTAGAAAAAAGCTTAATGATTCTGTAGCGATCTCGATCTCGACAGCTTGTTTTGTAAATATATAAACCTCCGCCCGTGACTTCGTCCCGGTAAAGGTCGTTAAAATTTTCAAATACAATTTCACCTCTTTAGAAATTCAACCCTATTTAATTTCCAAAAAACTTTTCAGTAGAGCTCCGTCAGCTCCGTACCGTAACATTTGAAAAACTTTGTTATCAATAATTTAAATTTCAGGAGTTCGATTTTTGAATCTCACCGGTGACTTTTTTTGTATGCAGCCGATGACTACTTATTTAGTACGAAATAAGTCACCCGATGAGATTCAAAAATCGAACTCCAGGTCCTTCCTTCTACGATCTTAGTTATTACTAGCTTTTGCCCGCGACTTCGTCTGCGTGAAATTAGTAATCCCCCGTTAAGGAATGAATTCTAGATATCATCTATATCCTTCCCCAGAGCATCTCCAGCGTTCAACGGTTATTTATTTGCCATACAAACTTTCAACCCCTTTTTCACCCCTTCTAGGGTTGATTTACGGGATGAAAACTATCCTATGTCGTTTCCCGGGATAAAATTATCTACATCCTAATTTTCATTTTAATCGGTTAAGCGGTTAAAAATTCTCCATAAAAACTTTCAACCCCGTTTTCACCCCTTCCAGGGTTGATTTTCGGAATGAAAACTATCCTATGTCCTTTCCCAGGACTCAAACTATCTCTATACAAAATTTCATCAAAATCCGTTCAGCCGTTTTCACGTGATGCGCGATCAAATAAACAGACAAACAGATAAACAGACAAACAAACAAAAATTCTAAAAACTGTTGGTACGTGTTCTGTTATCGATTCTAAGTATCCCCAGCCAACTTTTTTTCGAATATCTTCCATGTAGGTACAGACTTTCGACCCTCTTCAGTTTTATTATATGTATAGATATAGCTTTTGCCCGCGACTTCGTCTGCGTGAAATTAGTAATCCCCCGTTAAGGAATGAATTCTAGATATCATCTATATCCTTCCCCAGAGCATCTCCAGCGTTCAACGGTTATTGATTTGCCATACAAACTTTCAACCCCTTTTTCACCCCTTCTAGGGTTGATTTACGGGATGAAAACTATCCTATGTCGTTTCCCGGGATAAAATTATTTACATTCTAATTTTCATTTTAATCGGTTAAGCGGTTAAAAATTCTCCATAAAAACTTTCAACCCCGTTTTCACCCCTTCCAGGGTTGATTTTCGGAATGAAAACTATCCTATGTCCTTTCCCAGGACTCAAACTATCTCTATACAAAATTTCATCAAAATCCGTTCAGCCGTTTTCACGTGATGCGCGGTCAAATAAACAGACAAACAGATAAACAGACAAACAGACAAAAATTCTAAAAACTGTTGGTACGTGTTCTGTTATCGATTCTAAGTATCCCCAGCCAACTTTTTTTCGAATATCTTCCATGTACAGACTTTTGACCCTCTTCAGCTTTATTATATGTATAGATGTATAGATGTAGCCATCATCCAAGGATATTATAATTTATATCTATTAATCAATAGAACTGAAATAGTTTTGTTCCAGATATGTTTTCCATATACCTACGTACAGTCGTCATCAGATATATCGGATCGGCCAAGGTGGTCACAAATATCTGAACATCGCCTCTATTGCCAAGGCAATAAAGTGATTCATGTTCAGATATTTTTGACGCTATGATATACTTGATGGCGACTGTACAAAGTATAGCTTCGTAAGAATTATTATTATAGTCTGTGTATAGCGGATATAGCGGCTTGAAGAAAATGGTATGAACTGCTGCCTGTTTCTATCTTGAAAATAGCATATTTAACTGCTTTTAAGTGAATATACTTTACGGTAATTGGACTGGGCCGAATTATGGTCAGTATCTACCTACTTAAGTTGGCTAGCTACAGTACCTAAGATCTCATACATTAGGACCTAGGCTTCACCGTGCCGGTAAACTGTGCCATTGACGTACTGCGTTTATGGTAAAGTACAAAAGTTATCATTAAATTCGAAAGATAGCGACATTAACCATTTATTTTAAGACATAAAGCCTGCACGTTCGAGCGCACTGAATGGAGGTCGATGTAGCCGCCGCGGTCCGCGGTTGCTGCAGGAAACCGCAAACTATCCAACGAAATAACTACACAGCATAGCGTATCAGATCTCCGACTCAGTCTTTTTTATTTGAGTCAATTCATAAACAGTTATATACCTACATACAGGTTTCTATACAGAAATAAGTAGATAATTTTCGTACAGCTAAATGTGTCCTATTGTTAGAATTGTAAGGGCTGACTGAAGTGAGGTACTATGGTATTTTTTTCTGTAATCTACACCCAGCACCCAGATTCAAAATTGCATGGGAAATTTATGAATTAATTAATTCAATTTTGAATCTCACTGTATCTATAAGTATCTAATTATTAAATCAATTTTGTTTATTCACTTCTTATGCAGTTAAAACCTAGATGTGTGTATCATATAAGTTGCGGAATTAGTAGGACTACAACTTAAAATGATGGAATATACAGAAATTGACTAGTTTATTAGGAAACACAATCCCCCTAATGAGGGCGCCACTGGACGGTCGACGCCGACGCAGTCTTTTAGGGTCACCACATACCTAGCGGTTTTCCTCGCGGAATTAGCGGAAGTAGCGGAAATTCATAGACAAAATGCTTAATTTGTCTATGGTAGCGGAAATTTGTCTATGGCTTCCATACAAAAAATCTGCTACCATAGACAAATTTCCGCTACTTCCGCTAATTCCGCGAGGAAAACCGCTAGGTATGTGGTGACCCTTATATAGGTTAAATAACATATACCACTTTAAATATATTAATAGCGCCATCTTATGGTAATGAAGGATAAATGTTATATTGTATTACACCGCCATCTAGTAGAATCACACAAATATCATCAAAACGCTTACTACAGATACAAAAGCTTGGAGATATCCATAGATATACCACCCATAGATCTGACACGGAACTAATAATACCAAGATAGAACGGGATGGTCTTATTACACTTTCAATAGATACGGCAGAGAGGTGCTATTATCGTTGGTCCTTGTCATAGTTTCTATTACCCTCCACGCGTTACTTCTAGCAGTGGAGGGTAACAAACAGATATAATGCGCGATTTCTTCAAGAATTTATGTGATTGCTACGAGAAAAGCTGTTAGTTTTCCTAGAAAGTTGTGTCGGCTAAGGAAAAGATTGGTAAATTGTTCTGTTTTATGCTGTAGAAGTGATTATGGGCATCTATATATCTATCCCATACGGGGGTACACGTGTGCGGGCTCTAGTTAATACTTGCTTTGAGGAGATATCACAGAAATTATACAATGCAGCCAACATAAGGATATTTCACAATTTTTTTATAGTCAAGTCGTCGCAGACAAGTTACGAATATTTCAAGAAAAATTTAGCTCGCTAATGTCAATTTGGTTACGTCAACTTTGCGACTTACGAGTCACTTACTTCGTCAGTTGTCATTGTTGTCAAAGTAATGGACATTGCTGATTTCTCGAGTGTTGATTTCTTACGTATATTTCCAATACATATTAGTTACACAAATTTACCGTGTTACGGTTGAACATTGTCGTAGATACAAGTATTAACCATTATATTGATCTAAAATGGACGCGAAGAAGTATACGACACCAAACTTGCCTAGTACTGAAAATATATTTGAAGACATAGCTAGCTCTGATGATAAAGTTTATGATTTTAAATTGGACTCAGAAAACGAAATCCTGAGCAAAGCTTATAAATGTTTCCAGAGTTTTGAGAGTTTACAGAACGACACAACAAAGCGCAGTGAGCTGAAATCGAAGTTAGAAGAGCTCAACCAAAAATTAGTGGAAAGTATACAGAGCATAAACAGAAATTCAGTTTAATATGTTTTAAATAAAATACAGCTTTAATAAAACAATGTTTTATTATTTTTAATTATTTTATTATACTACCAAGTTGTAACAATTCATCTTCTGTTACTAAACCCAGATAGAACATGCAAACTAAAGCCGCACCTTGCTCTGCAAACTTTTTATTTTTTTCCCAATATGACGAAGTATATTTTTTTCCATTAAATGTTATTATTGTGCGAAACAATTTAGTTACCTGTTTTGTATTGTAAACTGGCAAGTCATGACCATTTTTTCCAGCCCAAGCATGAAGTCGTGCTTTAGGCAAATTCAAATCTTCAAAGTTGCCTCGTATAAAACATACCTGGAAAATAGATGTAGTTAAATAGGAAAATCTGATAATCATGACATAAGAAATACTTTTTCACTGCAAGTACCTTGACTCTATAGATATTTAAATAACATATTTTTAGCATTGAGAGAAATCTTACCCTCATTTGTTGTACTCCATCAAGGTCATCAATAACTTTTTGTTTTTTGTTAGGCGGTTCCAAATCCTCCGGCGACACCTGCCATCTGCCCTGTATTCCCATTTTCTGATATTGAGACTGTTTCTCCTGGCAATATTCTCCCAAGTCCCAAATCTCACTGTTGACAAATTCAAATTGTGTTGAGTTATAAACACTTCACCAGCTCAGTTTCTTGAAAGAAATAAATTGTTTACTTTCTCTATAAATGTAATCATGTGTGTTGACTTGTGATAATTATTTATGCATATTAAATAGTAAAATTCAATTATTAGCTTTAGCGTTTGCTTGATGGACCTGAACTGTATGGAAGTTCCATTAGATAATACCATACATTTCGGATCCAGATTGCAACACCCTAATTAGCTTTTATATACCAACCATATTTGTTCAAGTGTTTGACACTCTAAAAACTGCCTTCCTCTAGGAGTCTCCTGCAACTCTCTTAGAATATTTTGCACATTATATTTAGTATTTGATGGTGAATTATCATAATCAATAGCAAGTTTCAGGTACTCCTTGATGACAGTGTCCATTGGCAATAACCCTTCTTTCCTAAAGATAGAGCAGTTCCATTCTGCCGCCCTGGCCAGCATGACACTGTTACATCCAGTCATTTCTTTGAATTTGTATATATCACTGTGTTTTTCTATTTCTTTAGATCCTCCGCTGCAAATAATAAAAATATTGTTTGCTTATAATATAACATATCATACTTATGATAGTGACATTGGTGTAGGACTGTAGACATCTTACAAAATATATTAAAATTTTTTTTGGATACACACTTTTATTGCTGGCTGTACCTAGTAGATAGCATTGTCATGTAAATTACGGAAGTATACCAAATTTCAGCTCAACCAGAAACGAAAGTGATTGAAATTCCATCATTTCATCTTACCAGATTTGACGCACAAATATTTAGGGTCAACCTAAATAAAAGTGTGTAAAAATATTAATATTCAATATTACTTTGACACAAAACATGAATTAATTAGACAAAGATACACTAACAGCACTATGAAATGAATAATGTAATAATTAATTTAATAATACTGACAGGACTCACTTTGCAATTACTGGTATTGGTACTCTCTCTGCAACATAATGAATTATGTCTGTATGAACGGGATGTTGTGGCCTCTCCTCTTTTGTCCTGCCATGGATCCCTATAGCCTTAATGCCCGAGCTTACTAATTTATTCACTAATTCCAGTGTTTCTTCTTGAGTTTTTAATATCCTTATTTTGCAACTGACCGGTATAGAAAGGTTACTGACTAGTGTGTTTAGTATCTTCCATGCTTTGTCTGGTTGACCCATCAGGGCAACTCCCATTCCACCTTTGATGGAAAATTCTTTGGGACAACCCATATTGATATCTATTGCAGCTACATCTTGTTCTCTGAAAATATATAGGTAAATAATTTATTAGTAGCAGGTGGTAGCAGTATGACATGTTGTATGATACAATTTTGTAACACATTATTAAACATGTTTTTATGGTTTTGTACTCACACTAATTTTGCAACTTTGAGAGCTCTCTCTGCATCACATGTGCCTAATTGAAGGACTACCCTGTCTTTCTCTTCCACACATGTTCGGAAAACAATTGTGCCATCTGTCTGGTCAACATAGTCTATTGTTTTAAGTATATCTGAAACAAAATGATGTTATTTCAAAAATAGTTTTGAAAGTATGCTGGTCAACATGTTATAATTCCGTAGCCAAGTTCATGAATGATAAATTGTAATATGTAATTACTCTACTTACTGAAGAATTATTGCTTTTCGCTATCAGGGTTCATATTGTGCTAATCATGTACTTGGTTGCAATTGCAAATAAAGATCTCTATCAATCTGTCTCTGTCACTTAAATATGTAAAATAACACATTTTAGCAGCTAAAATAATGACTGTGGCAAAGTTACCGATAACACGTTTATGCAACTAATGTATATTGTAAAGATAAATAAATGATTACCATTAATTCTACGCTTGGATCGTAAAAACTTCCAATCAATTAGTTCTTCTGTGTATACAATATCAGCACCATAACGAAGAGCTAATAATCTCATAGGTAAAGTGCCTATGCGAACCATAGGCGCAAGTATTAATTTATTTTCATAAGATAACATTGTAATAACTAAAATAATTAATTATTAAGAATAATAACAACACATCACATAACCTCTCTCTCCGCTACGTTTCGTTACTGTTTGTCACATGTCATTTGTCAAATTTTCATTGCAATGTTATCATACTGACAGATAAGTTGAGATAGTGCTAAAGTAGCTGTTACACCTTCCTAAATCAGTTCCTAACGACAAGGACGCCGCAATACGTTAGACGCGTTAAGCAATATCTCCAAACGCGTCTTACACAGCTACTTAACAGACGGGAAGACTTCATTCGGACCGACACCGAATTTGGTTCGCTCCGAATCAAATCTGTCCGTCTGTTAGCAGGGGGTCTACTCATAGAAGCCACTTGTCAACCGATCAGAGTGAAAGGGAACGATATTTAGAATGAGACAGAAGTTGAAATAAAACAACTTTGAACGGATTATATCGCGTATACTGAATTTAATTACATCCCGACGTTTCGAACACTTTACAGCGTTCGTGGTCAACCCTGGATTGGGCCCTGCAGGTTGCAATGTCTAATAGCCGTTTAAATGTCACGGCGACGTGTTGACGCCAAGCCAAATCTGGACGTAATAGACCCGTCTAACTTTACACGAAAAACTTCTACTCTTGCAAACAAACTTCTAGTTCTGATTTTTTAATATATTGTTTGGACCACTACGACTAATGTATACTTAAGTTTGCAGCTTTGAAAAACTTGTGCTAACTTTGCAGCACCCAAAAAACCGCGAAATTTTCGGACTTATTTTTGTATTATCAATGTAACCCATTAGGTGTGCGGTTTCTTTTTACGTTATAGGGTCGCCACACACCTAGCGGTTTTCCTCGCGGAATTACCGGAAGTAGCGGAAATTTGTCTATGGTAGCGGAAATTTGTCTATGGTAGCAGATTTTTTGTATGGAAGCCATAGACAAATTACCGGAAGTAGAGGAAATTCATAGACAAAATGCTTAATTTGTCTATGAATTTCCGCTACTTCCGGTAATTCCGCGAGGAAAACCGCTAGGTGTGTGGCGACCCTTAAGAAACTATTAAACTTGAATAAAATTGCTACAATTTGAAAGTAAAACCGGCTCCGTAGGTATAATACTTACCGAAATAAAGCTTACCAAACATTGCCATTTTTTTCAAAAAAAAGTAAAATGGGTGCCATTAGTGCTGTAAAGTGGACAAATTAATGAGGATAGGGAGGATATTTAACCTTTTTTAGTTTACGATATCTTTACTGGCAGTTATCGGGTTTTCATTTTATTGTGGTCTTGCTAGAGACATTTGCAGTGTCATCTGCAATAAATCTAGGTACGACTGCATTAATAAAATTGCATCTTGTGGCGTAACATCGAATAAAGGTAAGTAAAAATATCACGTTCGACCTGTTATGAATTTTATTTCATGTTCTGAGGTTGCCGTAGAAACTTTTACTCATCTAGTTTAATTTCAATTCAGGTCTATGGGCGAAAGAAGTAATGTCGGCTCCTACGCCAGAACGCTGTTTTATTTGTTGCAAAACACTTGATGAAGGAAAAGTTATTGTTGTTAAAAAACGCGGAATTATAACTTTCATAGAAGTGAGTGAGAAACGCGGCCTACTGCAGAATAAACAATTTCTACAGGGGTTAGATGAAGTCAGTGTTCACGACGCATGCAGAAAAAGATACACGGTCGACAGTAATGTTCTCGCGTCGGTTCGCCGAGGTTCTGATGTATCTCCTCAGCCAACGACGTCCAGAGAATCAAGAGCCTCAGGAAACTTTAACCTGCAGAAAATTTGTTTCCTCTGTGGGGAAGAAATCACTGAAGAATTTCTCAAGCTCCAAAGAAAACTGCCTACTTGTCGACGGAATATTGTCCACACAGTTGAAAATCTGGATGTGCGGGAGACCATCCTTGAAGCAGCTGGACGTAGAGGGGATGAGTGGTCCCAAAAAATTATACATCGTCTGTCTGCTATAAATGACTTAGTTGCAGCTGGTGCTAGATATCACAATGAATGTCGCCTCAAACTGTACACATCTGAACCGACCACTGGACTTAAAAGAGGGCATTCTGAGCCAAAAAACATAACTGAGAGTATGGAGTGTATATATTCTTTCCTAGCTGAAAACAGGGAAGAATGTCAGTTCTCATTAAATGACCTTGTAGACCAAATTAAAGGAGATTACAAGCCTGACATAAGAACCATTAAAAGTCACCTTGAGAAACACTATGGCGACAACATAACCTTTTGTGAGGTTGGCCGTGGCCGTAGCCACCAAACACTTCTTTGTTTTCGTGACGTAGGGGAAAAAGTTATACACGAGAACTGGTATAATGAGAGAAAAAATAATCCTGGAGAAGAGCGACTGCGGGTAGTCAAAGCTGCCGCAGAAATACTTTTACAAGATATCCGTTCAATGGTATATGACGTCAGTGAGTATCCTCCATCGGATACTTTTTTAAAGGATGCTGACTCTGGCATTCCCGAATCTGTAAAGTTGTTGCTCGAAACTATCATACTAAAAAACAAGCGTACTCGTAAGTCTGTCGAAGACTATAAGAAGAAATGCGTGGGATTTGCTCACTTACTGATATCTGCAGTAAGGCCGAATTCTTTTGTTTCTTCCCTGAAGACCAGCTTTGGGGCATACTTATACAGGAAGTTCGGTTCAAGACATCTTATAAACGTCTGTTCTGCAATGGGATTTTCATGCACTTACAGTGAGGCAGTGCGCATCGAAAGCTCAGGCATCGTTCGAGGGGAATCCACTCCCCTCATTGAAAAAGGCTCTTTCAGGCAGTTCACATTTGACAATGTTTGTAACGTTAATGTCAACACGTTAGACGGGGAAAACACTTTTCATGAAATGGGAGGTATCATGGTGATCACCCCAAGCTCTGCTGTGTTGCCCGATAAGGCCATCCCCCGCTTGAAGAGCTACATACCTGCTCAAACAATTTCTTCATATGGCCTGTCAGAGGTGAAACAGTGCAATGTAAAAAAGAATGCTGGTTTATCAGCTATATCAATAACTGATGTACATGAGATGTTTCAAGATTCTGGTGACATCATGCCATCACCACCAGACCTGTTATGGTTATACGGGAAGTGGTCTCACACTCCACACGTACCAGGTTGGAATGGATTTATGGAGCAGGTAACAGAAAAATTGGAATTCGATCGTTCTAAGATTATTTTCCTCCCATTCATTCATGCCTCACCTACGGACTACAACACCATCTTGACGGCTCTGCTTCAAGCCAGTCAAAAAACTAGTGCCCACTCCCAGAAAACCTGCTTCGTCACTTTCGACCAGCCTCTATACTGGAAAGCCCGAGACATAGTTCAAAGCTGCCCGCTTCCTGAACTAAGCAGTGTGGTGGTGCGTCTTGGTGGCTTCCATCTATTAATGTCTTTCATGGGAAGCATTGGTGCGATAATGGCAGGTAGTGGCCTAAAAGAACTACTATCCACCATATACGCTGAAAATAGTGTTGATAGGATTCTCAATGGCCACGCATATGCTAGGGCTGTAAGAGCTCACATGCTCACCAATTTAACACTTGCTCACCTAATTTTGACTGCTGAGGTTCAGTTCACGGACGAAGAACAAGCTGAAATAAACAGAATCGTCACCGACAGTGACAGGTCATCGATCCTTCATATCAAGGAACATGATATTTTCCAAACTTATAGCGTCAAGTTTAAAACTGCCTTGGAGAAAATTGAATCTGATGGGCCAACCTCAAAACTTTGGATACAGTATTTTCGAATGACGGCGCTAATGAAGCAATTCATTGAAGCGGAAAGGATGGGGGATTGGGAGCTCCACCTGGCCACAGTTGCAAAAATGCTACCATTTTTCCATTCGGCTGGTCACTTTTTTTACGCAAAAAGTGCTAGGCTGTACCTACAAGACATGGAAGGCTTAAAAGTGAGGATGGACCCAGAAGAATGGAGCTTGTTCTCAACAGGAGCTTTTACGATCCGCCGCTCAGAAAAGTTTTGGTCGGGACTATGGTCAGATTTAACCATAGAACAAGTGCTTATGAGGTCAATAAAAACCCAGGGTGGCTTGACTCATGGTCGAGGTATGTCAAGTAGCGTTCTTTCACGGTGGACTGGAAGCATGGTATTCATGCTCAATATATGTGAGAGCCTGGAAACATTTTGGAACGTTTCATGTGCCACTACTGAGCAGCACGTGGATATGAGAGTATCACGGATTGAAAGGGACACTAGTGATGTTGAGAAACTAAAGCATTACTTTGATATCCACCCTCCATTTCCAGTGACAAACAAACTGCTATCCATCAGTAGTGGTATAGTTGGGACCTCTGAGATTAATTGCCACTCAGCTAGAGAAATGGGAATTGAGGGTGTTAAAGGTATCACAGGAAACTCATTTGGAAAGGTATCTTTTAAGCGAAAAGACAAGGTGCAAACTTTGGCAACAATGAGCACTTCAATCAAAGTAAGAGACAAACATGTGAATATTGACCCACTGGCAATATTCCAGCGTTTGTGTATCATCAAGCAGTCAGACAAAGAGTTGAAGGAACATTTTAAGTACGAGTTGGCTCCACATCCCACGGCGTTGTTCACAGAAGAGGGTATGCGCAAGGGAACAAAATCAACGTTCTATTCAACTTTCACACCACTACCTCAAAATATCTCGTTGGTGGAAGACTACACATTTTTGGTGTTAGATGGAGGCCACTTACTACACAATGTGATATGGCATCGTAACGACTCCGTGAGGGATATCGTCGCGGGGTACGTCAGTTACACCATTAATCATTTCGGACGGAACGTTGCTGTTGTTTTTGACGGATATCCTGACGATGGGGCCGAGAAGAACACAAAAACTGCCGAACGCGTAAGACGCTATGGTTCTCTTCAGTGTACCGAAGTCATGTTTGAAGAGTCAACTGTAATACAAATGGCCCAGGACAAGTTTTTGGCCAACGACAGTAACAAACGGCGACTGATTGCACTGATATGCTCCGCCTTTCAAAACCAGGGAATTGAGACAAAGCAGGCAGTCGAGGATGCTGACTGTGATATCGTCAATATGGCACTTGATAAAAGCACCTCTTTTCAATCAGTGCTAATAATTGGACAGGACGTGGACCTCGTTGTTCTTCTCAATGGTTTGGGATCAGGTGTGAAGAATGTTTATTTCCAGAAAAGTGGCAGTGGTGGTTCTGGGCCTTTACAATATTCTTCCACGTCATTCAATCGTGGAGGTTCGGACATCTGCTCAGGTTTCGAGTTGTTTCTCCACGCTTTCACTGGATGCGACACCACTTCTGCCCTTTTCGGCCATGGAAAGAACAAACTCTGGAGCGTTCTTCAGAAAAACGTTCAACTCGTCACCATAGCTGAAGTATTCCTCCAGCCTAATTCAGCCCATCAAGTTATTGCAGATGCCGGAGAAAAGTGCCTAGTAGCTTTATATGGAGGAAATTATAGTAAGGATACCCTCAACAGCCTACGGTATATAAAATTTGTAAAAACAGCCGCATCTGTTAAAGTTGACCTGGCCCGTTTGCCACCGACGGCAGATGGTGCAAAATTGCACGCTTACCGAACTTACCACCAAATCCAGAAGTGGTTGGGGGTGGAAAAAGATCCCACTAAATGGGGATGGACAAAGACCGAAATTTTTATCATGTGGATGCAAGAAGGGCTGTGGTCGAGGGAGCTGTTCCTGCGTAAAAGCAGGGCTCAAATGCTCGGCACTCTGTAAATTTTGTTCAGGTGTATCGTGCCAAAATGTCTCAACGCTTCAAATAGCCGAAGAAATTGAAGATGACGATGATGTCGAGTTTTCGATTTTTCAGGCCGCCAATTATCATCAACCACCCACGAAGCGTTCGAAATATTAGAAATTTGGCCTAGAACTGAGAACTCAACTGTTGAACATAAACTTACAGAGCTGGTTCTAGTTTCAAATTGTAGCAATTTTAGTTAAGTTTAATAGCTTTATAGAAAGTTTTTCAAAAATCAGCATAGTTTTGACGTTACATCAAAAATACCAAAAACAGACTGAAAATTTTGCGGTTTTTTGGGTGCTGCAAAGTTAGCACAGGTTTTTCGAAGCTGCAAACTTGGGTTTATAATAACGGTAAGAGTACTAACAACATATAAAAAAATCAGAACTAGAAGTTTGTTTGTGATTAAAATATCTGGTTAGACCGTCCTATAAGTAGACTCCATTAATTTAAATAGAAAAATACTGGTTGTAATTGTCATATTGACATTTTGTCTTTCGTTTCGCTCTATGGTTAGATAGTTAGTGAAGTTAGTCTATGGTATTGTTTTGTTTGTTCATTTCATTGTTGGACGACGTGGTGAGTAAAGTAAGTTTCAGTTTTATGCTTTGGTAAAATAATAGATGTTTATTTTAATGTCATTTTAACTTAGTGATATTTCACCCATCTTTCAGCAACAATGAAGCCGACCGTTGCTGCTGATGAAATGTTTCCTGAAGGGGTTGGACCGTGGATGGATTTGGAAGAAGTATGTATCATTAAGTGAAGCAAAGGTAGGTAACTAGATATTGTTTTTTTAGTTATTTAGAACTAAATAATGTTGTGTATTTGTTGCAGGCTGGTGGCCCATCAAATCTTCTTATGGATTTGGCTGCAAATGAGAAAGCAGTCCATGCAGACTTCTTTAATGGTACTTATAAATATAGTAGACAGGGCCTTTCCTGCACCTACAAATTATTATTTTTTGACTTTAACTGCTAGGCAATAATTAAAAAAAATTCTTTTCAGATTTTGAAGACCTGTTTGATGATGATGACTTGAAATAGATTGCCTGTTGGTGTACCTACATACCTACTTATTTATAATTGTAGAATATGTTATAATTAATTAAATTATAAGATTTAGACATGCAAGTTTCTTATTACTAACTAACTATAGAGAAATGCTGCCAGCGTCCTCGGCACTATGCCACAGGGGCCAGTTTTAGAAATAGATTTTTAATTTTAAGTATTTTTAAGTTAGTTTTAATTTGTTTACATAAGGTTTTATTAATATTTAGTTTTTAGTTGTGGTTGAATAAATATATAATTTAGTAGGGACTTTATAGACCCAACACTTTCAGGAATAACATGAAGTTCTGGCTGGTCCCAATAGTGCATTGGGGGTTGATCATTGGCATCATTGCAGTTTCATATATTTTTATTGGCAGACTACATAGTGTGTTCAAGCTTACATTTTTCTGCAATTACATTCCTTGACTTAGTATTTAATTAATACATTTTAGACTGTTGTAGTGCCATGTTAGATCTGTAGTTGTGAGTCATACTAACATTTTAATAACAAAAACTGTTAACTTGAGTGTACATTTGGTGCCATATATATTATTATAATGATATGAAATTTTGGCCTGTTAACACCAAGAAATACACCTACTCATGACATGAATAAATAATTCACTGTATACCACCAATTGTTTCGTGGTATAATGATGCTACTGGTGGGAACCTTTAATTGGCTCTCTGTTACTTACCCATATAGCTACAATATTATTGTTAAGCTGTTGGTTCCCCAAATAAATAAATAAAAAATTGCAGCACCATTTTTCAAGTTCTATCGCCTAAACTGCTTAATGCTAAAAACCTTAAGTAAATCCAGGCATGTTTAATTTGGATAACGGGCTGTCCATAAATTACGTCATCGATTTTTGACCCCCCCTCCCCCCTAAAATCATCCCAAAGATTATGCTTCGAATGTCCCCGTTTCTTCCTACGTTATTCTACCATCATCCGATGTCCAGACCCCCCTCCCCCCCCTATTTTGCAATGACTTAATTTATGAATAGCCCCTAAATGGGAACAATTTGTTTCCTGAAACACAAACTGATTGGGAAATAATATGTTTTTTAACCCTTTGACCGCCAAAGCCGTGATATCACGCGCACGGAAAGTCGTGCCGTCAGCGCCAGGACGTGATATCACGTTTTAAACGCCAAGCATCGGACGGAAAAATTGTGCCCTCAGCGCCAGCGCGCAAGGCAAACCGGTTATATTTTGGACGTGATATCACGACACGACTTCTCGTGCGCGTGATTATCACGGCTTTGGCGGTCATTTATCACAAAATAACTGTTCCTTTCTAACATTTCAGAGGAATTCGAATTACCTATACCATAGGAGGGTCAGTACAGTCTATTCATTATTCTGTGGTGTCGTCCCGTTTTTTTTAGATTGATTTGAAAGGGACGACACTACGATGTTGCCACTTTTTAATTTCTACTCTTTTTGGTGGCACTGTAAGTACAAACTTTTCGATATAGTAATAAAAACGATGGGAGTGAACAATTACAGAGTGGATTACTAGAAGCTGACCAGACACTGTCAATATTAATGACATTATTTCTCTAGCCATCCTCATTCTTCATATACTTACACAGAAAAGGTCGGGTACAGAATTGTGATAGTGTCTGGTCCGCTAGACAGGGAGCGAGACGTGTCCTGCTTGCCGAGTTACTATTTACGATAGGTATCTCCTCGATAGACACGTTTTGTGTTGACCCTCCTATGGGTACAGTCGACGTCAAAGATATGTTTACACTTGTTCACCTTACTCCTTTGTAATAAGGTGCAAAAGTGTAAATATATCTTTAATGTTGACTGTACCTATAGTTTCGATTCGCCAGTGGACCGTTATGAAGGCGAGTGTTGTGCCTTGGTTATTGAAAAAAAAAAACTTCGTACATGATTCATAAAATCGTTTTATTTTCACTTCATTTTTGATATTCGACCATGTACGTCGGCAACATATTGTTTGACATTTCATTGTACAATAGTTGTATAAAATGAGGCCGCACCGGTCGTCGGACATTATGATAAAACTTGTGTATGAATATAAGTAAAGCCCGTGGTGATATAAGTGTCGCGCCGCGGCGCGGGTGCTCGCTACACGTCGACGTCGCTGCTGTCGTCACTGGAAAACACAATCATATTTTAAAATTTAAGGTAAAAATATACTTTTAATGTATAATTTACGAGTATAGCGTCACCGTCAGCGCCCAGCTTACTAAAGCCAAAGGAATTTTAAACTGATATAGCGTAACTAGTTCAATTTCCTTATAAATAACAGTGTCTCGCCGCGCGGCTTGCGTGCGACCATTACTGCCGTCATTTAAATATTGAATGAATCGTATAAAATAGGTTTAAATTCCTATACCGCTAGTGAGACGGGCGCCAAGTAAGGCTTATATGAATTCTAGATAAAGCTTACATGAATAGGTAATGAAATAATTTTGCTTAACGTCAGGCTCTCTACCCCTCACCTTAGTTTTGTTTTTCAGTCTGGTCTACCAAAGAACTTTGTACTAAGCAAAACTTGAGGTAATGTAAACTGTAATTATGACTTTTAAGTCATGCATACCATACCCTTTGTTTGTCCCTTTCTTAAAAAATGAATAAAGAGAATACTTTTCCTAGCTCTTACAAGCTTCCACTTCTTTTTATCTGTCCTAGCACAGCAGTCGGGTCAGTCTGGGCCTGCACCTCCGCCTACCCAGCCCACCCCTCGAGTACTCTAAGTGTTAGTAGTGTCTTTGACCTCAAAGCATCGGACGGAAAAATTGGGCCATTGACGTCAGAGCGCGCGAACGTACTCGGTTATATTTTTGAAGTGATATCACGTGCGGGCACTGAGGCCACGACTTTACGTGCGCGTGATATGACGTCTTTAATTGGCGGTCAAAGGGTTAAGTGTTAAGACCAAAATACGGTAGGTTACCATACAGTTGTAAGGCCATAAAAATAAAGCGAGAACGCCGCGCCTTGAATCACTGCACAGCGACACAGCATAATAAGCCAAATCAATCAGCACGTTTATAGTCACAGACTACGCAGACGCCGCATCATGCAGCATTTATAAGGATCACGAGGTCACCACACATAGGCTCAATTTTCTTGTAAAATTCTGCGATTCGAACAGCACACTTAAATAGTATCCTACACCTTTTGTACTATAACTATAACAATCCAGGTTCAAACTCGAATTTCGCGCTGATACTAAATTAAGGTGTTACCACAACCACACGTAAAATCGATCGATCGATTGGCGTCGTAACGACCATTAATACGGGACGGGAACGGCTGCGCTGCGTGGTGAAGTGACTGCGATTTGACTTTATGCTAGTAATGCTTCATTTTATAGTAGAGTTGACTGTGGTTTTAGTAAGTCTCGTCAGACCCCGTGTACCTGTACTCCGCGGGCTCATCGTCGGGCTCCGCCTCGGGCTCGGCGGGCGCCTCGACGTCCCCCTCGCCCTCCGCCTCGGCTCCTTCCTCATCTTCTACAGTTTCGTCAAGCTCCTCTTCAAGCATGCTAGAGAGCTTCGAACTAACGCCCCGACCCATTTCTGAAAATCGTTAAATAAAGTATTTTGTAAAAAAAATTGTTGTAAATGTAAACAGAGTTTTATTCAATAACTAGCCGTATTGTGCGAGGTGATTTGGTAGGCCATACTAAACAACTTTGAAAACTGCGAAACCTCGAATATTTTTTTGGCTATTTCATACATTTCGGTCCATCAGACATTGTTTTCTATGGGGAGGCAAACATTTTTTTGGGATTTCGGGGTTGGTCCAATAGAAAAAGTTGTTCAGTATGTCTTAATCACCTCCCATAATATGGCTAGTTATTGAAAAAATACCCTGTATTTAACTTGAATGGGTAGATAATAAAGTAAAAATTATACATTAATTTTTATTTTAAATAAATTTATATAGGTCCGACTGATAAATCAGATGCCGAGATTACATGTAGGGTCACGTGCGTCCGTCCTATCAAACAAGATTATACAATATAACGAACACGTAAATGAGCGTGAGGTCAAGTGGCAAGTCCAGGGGGGTGATTTTTGAGATTCGAGCGAGAATTATGTTTAAAAAAGCGATAGAAATTTCAAATAATGATTATTTAAACTATTAATTCCATGCGAAAAAAATGGCTACAAACTTTTGTGTGCGATTATTTTCGAGCTTGAATTTTTTGAATTCGATCGTCCGGCTGTCAAAAATCGGCCCCCAGGTCCGATGCGATTACCGATTTGCCTTTAATTTTATTTTATTTCAGAATTGTTGGTGCTGACTATACAAACGCACGAATACACTGGCATAGGGGAAACTAACAGCTGTTTGAGGTGCCGTTTTCAGATTTATATTTTGTACAGATTTAAACTCGCACGATGTTCACTCAATATTTTGTTAAAATGGATGTCGTGAGTGACGTGTTGTATGTAGTCAAAATGACAACCCTTGCGTAAAAGTGCACAATCAAGACCTAGTGCGGGTAGTTCGGAAAACTAGCGCAGCTGAGATGCTGATATAATTCCTCGCCAGTCTGTCTGCGACCACGAGCGTTAAGGCACGCTCGAAACGCCAGGAAAATATTGAGTAAGTAAGTGTACGTCATTAACTCGAGTTTTAAACAAAATAATGAACAGATTATACGGTTTGGGAATGCTATTACAATTGGTCCCTCAGGCCCTTGCAAAATATTTAAAATCTACTCACGTTCTACATAATACTCTAACGATTTCGGTACCATGCTCTTAACTCTTTCAAGTTCTTCTTCTGAACATTCTCCTTTATCTAAACCTGAAAATACCAAAATAATTATTAGAAAATAATATACACTGCCAGGAAGGGCTTTGCTTGGATTTAAAATCAATATTTAATAATTACTTGAAACATTAAAAATAACTAGATATTTACCATATAAAAGACCCATTCTCTTCAATATGTCTATGTCATCATGAATCTGGAACCTTTTGTTGAAATTAAACATATACTCTGTTCTGAAAACATAGAGAGATATGTTAATATGTATTCGGTTTAAAGATTCTTTATTCTCATAAGAATTTACAATTCACTTAAAATGAGAACTTAAAATACTAGACACAAAATTACACGAGAGGAGCGGCAGATATTAAAACTAGGTACTTATCTAATATTTACATTGCCGATACATTTTTTTTATAGAGGGTACGTTAACAAATAGTGCGCGCGATACTGGTTCGGAAGCGCTGTATAAGTAAATCACGGAGTACTAACAACTAGATGTGGCCTTAACATGAAATACGTTAAGCTTAGTTAGCGTAAAAAGTTACCTATAATAATATATTATTTTAGTTAAGTATTTGTAACGAGTCTGTAGTGTAGGATATTTTTTTTCGTATAGGTACTTAGATATGTTAATTTCTTTATTTAAAATTTATGTTTTTTTTTAGGTCGAAGATTACAAATATTCTGTTTTATATATTTTAAATTATTACAAATATGCAGTTATTATTTAGTTGTTACGATTATATTCATTTAAAATTGTATAATTATTGTTATATAGGTACATTAGATACTTTACTGAAAAAGTTCTAAGACCGGATTTGAAATAAGAAGTCAATTTAAATTAATGTAATTAAAAAAAAAAAAATGGTAATTTATATATTTATTGTAATTTTTTTATATTTATTATTATTCATGTAGGTATTTTAACGAAAAAATTTCTGAACTTGAGGAAAATAATTTTTATTTTATTTTATTTATCATTTAAATTAAATTGTGCATAGGTATTAGATAATACAATAATGTAGCTATTTAGAGTAGTTATTATATTGTATATTTGTAAATTTTTATTAACCTTGATGTGCTGTTTTAGCCTGCTTTTAAAAGTATTTATAGATTTAGTTTCTTTTATCTTTGCTGGTAGGTCGTTATAAAGTTTCGCGTCATCGTAGAGAATGCATTTTCTTCCGTAGTTCGTCCTTGGCGAACGCAGAGCAATATTATTCATATTAATATTATACATAAATTAAATGCAATTGAGAATCTCCAACAAATACTATGGAATTATGGATATTACTGAACAAAGTATAGTCTGGCAAACCAAAAAGCGCAGTAACAGTCAGAGTAACATGCTATACCCATCCCTTTTTTAGTAGTGAAAGTACTAGCATTAGACAAAGACAGTATGATTCTCCCTGTCTATGCTTGAAGTGGAACAAACTCTGGCCAAACTATATTTGACCCAAAAGATTTAGTACTCAGATTGACTATACCTATTACGCCTATCAGATAACAAGGCTATATTTACTGGCGTAACATAGTACATTGTGCAACATGGGGCGTAATATTCTTACGCCCCGAGTTACACACAATGGTTTTCATCACAGTTGCGAGGAAAAAAGCAAAGATACATTCAAGAAAGTTAATTAGGCAGCAAAAGTTGAGAACGTACATGACAGCGCTCAGCCCCGCGCATGCGCCGTTGCTTAGCAACGCGGTACAAACATTCCGTGCGTTTTGTTATTACGACATACTTTTCGAACTAGAATGGCTAAACAACCAGATTTTGCAAAATTATTATAACAATATTTACTAAAATTAATGATAAATACTTTAAATATTAAAAATAATGAAGAAATTGAAACGTAAAGATTGTGTGTGATGTAATTTTAGAATATAGCTAAATTTATAGATGAAATTAAACTTTTTGAATTTTTGGCTGAGTATCATGCCTCCTTAGTTCTGAAATGATGTACGAAATCAGTTGCAAATTTTAAAACGAGAGTCCTTACTCGCGTAGGGATAATATCTCGCCATTACTCCCGCGGAAACAATTTAGGTCATTGTCCTTCTGTATACAGGCAGGAAATAACACCATTTACGAGCAGGTGTGATTTCATTCATTTCATTTCATTTATAAATTGCTTTGTGTGTACAATAGATCTTATAAATAACTTCTGTCTCAACACAGCCCTGTGAGGGCACTGCAATTCTACATGTACGTACATTAAAAGTATGCATGCATAACAACAACATTAACTTAATTTTTTAATAGTAATTATATTACATATTAACAGAATAATTTAAATATATTCTTATCTTTTATCGTTACGCACCCATAACGTAATGAATACGAACTTTTTGTATAATTTCAGTTTACAAACGTTCAAAACGTATAATAACGTTAAATATAATACACTAAATGTATATTTTCAATTAGTATAAGTTAAAAGTAATATAAATAAAGAGATAATATAATAACGAATAGTAAATAACTTACTTGTCATTCGATATACTACAGTCGATAAGTGCCTTATCACTAGTATTCACAACTATAAACGGCAGATGAATGGCAGAGGATGGCGACGGCTTCACACCTTTGCTCTCGGCCTCTTTATTTCTTTCTATTAAACTTTTAAACGAGATGTGCTGGAATAAAGTTAACGTTTATTATCATTAACGTTCATTATAACACTAAAATGTGTTATATAATATAAATAAATATAGTCAAAATTACTTTTTAATACGAACAAAGAGAAAGTATAAATAGAGGAGCACAGTCTTTTTTGAGGCTCCAAATTTGATAGTTTTACTATATGCCACTTTACGGCTCCATGTGTTACATTACGCGGTAACTCAGAAGCTTCATCTGAACCAGAGTAACCGCAAAATGTACGGGGATGTACAGCGCCATCTAGTAAAGTTATCAAACATGGAGCCTCAAAAAGTTCTTAGCCGTGCTCCTCCATTTATATATTATCTTTGGTAAGAGTATAAAGCCGTGTCTAAATTACACGCAGAACGCCTATGTCTGTCAGCATCCGCGCGAGACAGTTCACGCATTACAGTTTTTTTTAAACCAAACCGGTGACAAACAAGCATACGGCCTGTCTGATGGTAAGCAGTTACCGTAGCCTATGGACGCCTGCAAGTCCAGATGATTCGCATGCGTGTTGCCGACCCTTTAAGAATCTATTAAACAACCTCATACTTATAGGCCGCTGAGAAAACCTCGGCATGGAGTTTATTCCTCAGCTGGAGCGTTCGCGGGAGGAAATTCCTCTTAAAACGCAAACGCTTTCGGAAGACGATAGTGTGGGGGTAGCCTTAGGCTTGATAAGAGGTTGAACATGTCCGCTGGTTTGTCGTAGTTGAACACCCCGCACGTAACCCAGAGATTGCTTTAGTGAAATAATCTTTAGTTTAGTACTGAAAATACGTACATCTATCGCTGATGCTGACTGTACTTCTATTTTTTTTTTCAAACGAACTGATACCTTTTTTCATACCTGTAAAATAAGTTCTTGTAATTGTTGAGTTTTCTTCTGAATCTTTTCCAGTTTAGCTTGTTTCTCCTTTTCTAGTGCCGTGCATTCTTGTACCGAATTAGTTGGGAGTCCTAACCACCGAATCTCTTTCTTTTCTTTTGAAATTATGTTCATGGCCATTAACACATTGAGGGCATCATATACTCTCCGGCGGATATTCTTTTGGTCATATTGCTGAAACGTGAAGTTCTCTGAGTTCTCAAAAAAGCACATAATATTTCACCTCGAAGTGAGCTTCAGGGCTTATAGTCGCGTGGCAAGATGCAAAACTCCTCACAAGGTTAAAAATGCACTGTGTGAGTCTGCATAGCCTAATATAATTTCTAGAACTAAGAGCTTGTGGTGGACGCGGTTTTTGATGTGATAATGATAGAATAAACAATCCGTTTTTTTCTATAGACAAACAGTGTCGTTTGCTATATCACAAGTATCACAACGATAACAGCGTCCATTATGCGCTTACTGGAACAATTTTACCATTTTAAAATATTTCTGGAATTCTAAATGTGCGTACAGATACGATATGTGTGCCTATTAAAGGGCTTTGTGGAAAATCGCATACATCATTAAATGTCAAAAAAGTACGTAATGATACATACTTGACTGTCAGCTGAGCCATGCATGCCAGCTGAGAACTCCAACACCAACTCGTCAGCAACCTCATTGTATGATGTAAACCCTTTAGTCCTCACTTTTTCGCAAACTTTCATAGAGAAGTGCCGCAGACCTTTTCCAACTTTATCAGCATGCTTACGTCGTTTTGTGGTACTGTAATTAAAATACTTACATTATTTGAAAATAAATCATTACGTTAGGAGATGATGTCCATAAAGAAGATCTAAATTTGATATATCGGCGTCAACTAATTTCACCTTAACCCTTTAACCGCCAAAGACGTCAAATCACACGCACAGAAAGTTGTGCCCTCAGTGTCAGCGCGTGATATCATGTCCAAAATATAACCGACGACTGCGCTCGCGCGGTCTGGCAAGATTTTCCGTCTTATGCTTGGCAGTAACAGGGTAACGGATTTTACAGGTATGTTGGGAGTAAAAAAAATATCTGATTAACTACAGATGTAGTGCATAATAGTTTTCAGTCGTATTTTCTCGTAAAAGTTCGTTTTTATCCTGCTCTCTCAATCAGCTTCTACCCATCTATTGAAGCTAATTGAGAGAGCACGAAAAAGACGAACTTTTCTAGCGTTTAGTCAACGTTATGCAGCGTCGGAACATTCCAAAAAATTTACGAGAGTACTAGCTTTTACGAAATCAACTGCAATTTGACCTTCTAACAGTGGCGTAACTACAGGGTGGCAGAGCTAGCCAAATGCCACGGGCCCGTAGCTCAGGGGGCCCCCAATCTGAGAAGCTACGACTAAAGGAGGATCTTAACATTTTCTTTAAAAGGGGCTCCATGTGATGAATTTGCCACGGGCCTCACTTAGCGTAGTTACGCCACTGCCTTCCAACAAAGAAAGAAACTCAGAAATGTGAGTCAGTCTGACATTCGCGGTTGACTTGACGCTCCAAATAGTCCTTACTAAATGATCCAAAGACGTGACACGCTTCCACCGAACCAGAAATATAAGTGCGGCAGTGTGATTCACAGTAGGTAATTAATTCAATGTTATACAGCGCGCCGCGCACGCTCCTCTGCCGCGCCGCTACCGCCCCGCGCTCTCGGTGTACAATGGCCTTTAATGTAATATGTAGTAACGAATGACGTTTGAACTAATTGAACTTACTATTCTGGTGGTGGGTCATTATCCGAGTCATGCCTCCGCCGAGACGCGCTGGACATGGTAGGCAGGTAGCTCGCCTTGCCGTTTGTACTTGTGATCGTTTCTAGTCTCGTCGTCACTGGAACTATGTTGGGCAAGCTCTCGATAATGTTAGCCTCGGAAAATGCGTTATGCTCCTCTTCTTGTTCCTGTAGCTTTAACAAAAACTTAATTTCTAAGGGTACGTAATTATTTTATGAACTTAATTAGCATCTCGATTTTATCACAGGCAAACTCACTTTAGGACGAACTGTGAAGTAGGTTCCGTATCCGCAAATCCTACATTATAAAATGTTATGGAAAATAAGTTTGTGTTACATTTTTTTTTATACAAGCAAACACTAATGTTCTTGCAAAATTCATCCACTGTTCAACAAGATGATTCTGACAAACTCCTAACAACCCCAGCTTCAATTATTTTATCGCAGAGTTCTTATGACCACCTTCCGTTTTCATCATCAAATTAGTTCAATGTGTAAGTAAAGTAAGGTTCTTTTCAATATATTGTATTATCGTCCAACTTACATAGGTTTATTATATTAGATACGTATGCTACATTTGAGGAGCTGGTTCAATCAAATTTGGCTGGCATCTTTCTATCTAAACACTAACTGACAAACATTGTGAGTTAGAAAAGCTTGTAATAACTTACTGTAGCCTCTTCTAGCTCCACAGGTTCTGCTTTCGGGACCACTTTCTGCAGGCGAGTAAATGTATCAACAGGTACTTGAACCAATTCTGAAAATAAATAGAGAACCTCTTTTAATTTAAAAAAATAATGTTTAAAAGTTAGGTGCTAAGTCAGGTGTTTTTTTTTCTTCACAGTAAGTTCCACTTTATTTCCTCTATATTTAAAAATGAAACGCAAATCGTAAAAGGCAGTAAGATTATAAAAATTATAAACAATTAAACATCATCATCTCATCTTGGCTCTTAACAGAAACAGTGAATGAAAACAGAAGAAAAATGAGATTTTTAGGTACAGGACTAATTTAAGTACTACACAATAGGGCTGCAAAGTTCAGTGTCCAGCAGTGGCGGTGGGTCAAACATTTTTTTAGGAAAGCCAGACCTTAAATTGGCTTTAAATTTCTTCATGGGCTGCAGGAAAACTGATAGTCGACAGGAATCGTTTTCTATGCACGCGCCGCCACTGGTGTCCAGAGTCCCATTTAGTAGGTATAAGTACCCATCTATTGCAAAACGATAGGTAGGGGTAGTAGCTTTTATTTAACAACATTTACATCGACCGATGATCGTTATATGGAATATGGATGATCGTACGATTGATCGATTACTTTAATGAAGGGCGAAAGCACCTGTAATTACCTATCTAATGATTTTGACAGCATTCGAACCTGCAATCTTCGTTTTAGAAGCGACGCCCTACCGCAAATTTAGGCTACCTACCAATGGTTGACATGTTTGCGATCGTTCGATTTAATTTGATATCAAGTAGGTATTATCATTATCAGCTACATATAAGCTTAAAATCTACCTAGTATTTAGGTTAATTTTTATTTCGTATCTTGTTTCTGAATAAACTATGTATCTCTTAGAGATATGTAATGAATATATCGGATTTTGTATATTCTAGAATACGCGCTTATACCTTTTGCGAATGCAAAGACGAATAGATAATTTTTAATAGCCTTGGAAAATGGGAACTTGTAGAAGTTGAATACTTCATTTCAGGCGTGATCCTCCGAAGGTTGCGAAAGCGCATTTTGTAATCTAGGTACTAGGTAGGTAGGTATAGGTATCAGATCGAGCTGAAATTTGGTATAGGTACTTCCGTAGTTTATATGACAAAGCTACTAGGTATAGTCAGCAATAAAAGTGTTTACAAAAAAAAAATTTTTAGGGCAATACTTGTCTTTAAAATAGTTAAACAGTTGTAAAAGCTCGAAGTTTTATTTTTAACACGTTTTTCTTAAAAAACATGGAGTTACTAAAAAAACCCGCAATGAATCGTGCGAATACGAATATTTAGAAACCTACAAAGATTCGCGAATACAAATACTAATATAAAGTAAATTAGACTAAAATAAGTAGATATTTACATTAAAAACATTAATAGTTATAACTCAAATGTTTCAGTGTTTCTTGTACCAGAACTAAATACGTCATGTTTTCCATTTTAAATAATGAACGCCCCCTAAACAAATATGATAGGTTTATTTATGTTACGATGGATCTACAGTGATGTTATGAAACACAGCATCACAAGGATGCTAGTATATCCTAATGGCATTTTTGTACACTGCGTTTTATAAAGTTATACCTATTACGTCAGTGTGGACCACCATTATACCTATGACGAATTGCAGCTGTCTTTCACTTTACCAATCGTAACGTCATTCCAGTTTTCGCTTTTAAGTGAAACTTTACAGATACATGCGTAATATGTAGCTACCTATTCAAAACAAAATACTAAACCAATTTTGATGAATTTGAACGAGGAAGGGGAATGACGGGTGGAGCCTCGGGCATAGCTAGTCTATTTGAGGATATTTCTACAGAACGACAGGTATGTGCTATTGTCACTATACACAATAGAAGCATTCCATCTGTGTGGTTTACCTATGCAACTCACTTAATTAACAGGTGTTTATGAGTAACACCATACATGTGTACAGTCAGCAGCAGAAGTGGCTAAGCGGGTAGGGTGGTCAAAATGAGCATGACACGACTTTATTTTTATGAGATAATTTTAAACAAAAAAAGAACCGACTTCACTTAGGATCCGCTATTCCAAGAGGAAGTGGCCGAGTTGCTGTAAAAAATAGTGAAATCACTATAGGTGTGCCTATAATAGTTGAAGAGTTCCCTCGATTTCTCCAGGATCCCATCATCAGATCCCGACTTGGTGACAATGGGACCATCTAGGGGTTATACCTGTTCGATTCAAAAAAAAATTTTGAAAATCGGTTCACGATTCACGGAGATATGGAGTAACATACATACAAAAAAAAAAAAAATTCAGTCGAATTGAGAACCTCCTCCTTTTTTGAAGTCGGTTAAAAAAGAGCGTATGATAGTATTTTGTGCAACAGTTACATAATGAGGGTTCTTAAGATTCGAGGGTCGAAGTTTCAAAATGAGGCGAAGCCGAATTTTGTAAATACAGACCCGAGAATTTTAAGAACCCTTATTATGTACCGTTGCACACAATAGTTTTTATACGAGTGCTTAAGCAAGCCGGTAAGAATTGAGTTCGACGAAAGCCGTGCACAACCTACTGTGCTTCTATGTAATCTCGTAACGTTCGATCTCCCGGTGGATTGTGCCGGCGGCGACACGCAATGCGGGGCCCGACAACAGTTTCACAATATTGTATGGAAATCCTTTCTGTGATTGTTATGGATGCTACAATATGCGACCATAAAAGCTCTATCGGAAAGTATGCGCTAGTAGTTCCGCCAACACAATCTCAATTCGAGTATTACAGTCGCCGAGTATAAAAAGGTCATTTTGAACACCCCGTCCGCGTAGCTACTTCTACACTAGAACAATTTAACAGTTGGATAATGCAATATAATTATTCCTAGTTAGGTAGGTATGTGAGTGAGGAGAGGACACTCTACTCTATACCTGTAGTGTTACTCATGCCCTGTCAGTAATTTAAGGTGGGTGAGGATTCGCAATAGTTTGGTACCTACCTATTTCAGATCCATGGTATGATTGGCTGTTTAATAGCAAACACCCTAGATCTTGAACCAAAAGACATTACTCATCAACTTATTAAAAGTTTTATCATCTATCTTTGTAAAGGTAAAGATATAAGAGCTGCTCTACATGACGGGCCATCACAGGGACGCAGCTATACGTCAGAACGAGATCGCAATATTGTTAGCTCCCTCTAACGCGTAGCTGCGTCCCTATGATGGCCCATCATGTAGAGGAGCCATAAGCGATCCATTGAATTGAAATTGATTATTTGAATTGAAGCATAGGTATAAATATACCTACTATATCTATAGGAATATTGTAACACTGGATTTTCCTGTAATGCAATTATGTTTATGTATTGCATAATCACTTTAAATATTAAGGAAAGAGACAAAAAAGCAAATCTGAAAACGAAATACAAAGTGTCTTGGCAGGGGTTATTAACAGGTGTGACGTAGGTTAGTTCTTATGAAAAATAGATGCTTGCATTAAAACTACAAAATATAAAAACAAATTTGTCATAACAGACAGAATAGACTGCCCACTGATGAAGCGTTGGGATAAACTGCATCAACCCAATGCTTCGTCAAAACAATAATAATTTAAGTAATATAATTTAATAATTTAATTTTGTATTTTATTTTATCTTGTTTTCAAGTATAATTTATGATTATTTTTTATTACTAACATAGGTTAAGCCAATTGTTACTAACTGTGTAAGGGACTTGTGCCTGAAATAAATCATTTCATTCATTCATTCATAACAGAAAAACAAAATACCTATACTATATCTATAAGAAGATCATAAAGTTCATCATGAAATACCTACAAACAATTTGCTGCAAGTAGTTAGTCACTTTAGTCATTCTTTGAAATATTAGTTACCTAAGAATGTAAAAATTATATTCAACCTAACCTAAAATTTTGCCTGTTAACATTAAATGACAAAGATACACTTTTAAATAGAAATCTATGAAGCTAACATATAATCTATTTTGGTTACACTTTAAGAACTGAGCTGTAAGCACTAATAATGTGCCAGAATATAAATACATATAAGGAAGTCTTATAAACTGCAATATACCTATTTATCTCATTATTCTTCACAAAAGAAATGTTTGATATCAAGTACATAATTTTTTGTTATTAAAACAATTTGCAGCACCGAGATAGGAAATGATGTAAGAACCTTATGTTGATTAGAGTAATAAGAAGTCACAAATCAATGATAAAAAAGTGTTATAATAAAATGTTAGCACTTACTTGATGCACATTTAATGCCACTCAATTTAACTGTCCGGTAGAGAGGGGCCTGTAATGAAGCACCAATTATTTCATTAGCAAAATACAGAATGTCATGTAAGTATGACTGAGCTTCTATCAGACTGAGCTGTTAGGCCTTAATGTTAGAGATGATATTTTACATATAAGGACATGCAAAATTAAGTAAGCTAAACATGAAACTATGTACTACAATAAGTGATTAGCAGATTAAGATAATGAACAGTGATCAGATTTAAGTCAATAAAGTTGTTAAAACATAATTGAAATGTGTTTGATGTAACTAAAGTTAACAATGTGGGTACTAAATTCCCAAATATAAACCATATCATCATAATTATTGAGGTATAAAATACCGTGTTGCACTCTAAAATCAGATCACTGATAATGAAGCAAAACATCTGTAGTATTTTGACCTTGGTTATTGATTTCAAAAATAGCTTTTATAACAATTTATTATCATGGTCTCAGGGAAAAGCAAAATCAAATGTGCATCATATATTTAAAATGAGAAAAAAGAAAGCAAGCAAAGAAAGCAAACCAGTATTGTTGTTACCTGTGTATTGACCTCTGAGGTGGCTGGAAGCTTAATTATTTTTACAGGATTCTGCTTAAGCTTAATCTGGCCAACAGTTTGATTAGAGTTCTGCACTACTTTAACCATTTGAGGCTGTCCTAAAACAATTAGATTTTTTACACTTAGCAGGGGGTTAATGACGTCTAATTTTCGCTTGCTTGAAGTAAATAATGTCTGAAATACCTTAAAGAGTACAACATTCAGGACATTACAAATACTAATATAAAGATAAGTCCGTTTTTAATGACCATTTTGAAGGTTATGCCACAGCCTGTTTACACACGTAAAGGAAATGCCGGGATCGCGCCTTTGGCGCTTCAGGCGGAATCTTAGTTTAAACAGTCACAAAAGGGAAGACCTTATTGTAAATCGATGACAAAGGAATTTCCGATGTAATAAATGGCAAAACATGAGTAGAAATTAAAATATAACAAGTAATATTAATAAAAGTAGACTTGGGCTAGCGTAATTACTAACCATTGGCGTCACGGATAAGAAAATTTACTGTACTACTTTTCTGGGACATTTTCTTTGTACTCTTAGCAATTGCGCACCCATTTACATTTCTCTCACAGGGACGGTCAAACAGAAAATATAAGTTTGTTGAAGACCAAACAAATTAGTTTGATACTGTACGATCAAAATGGCGACATATAATTTTGGTACCAGTTTGATTGAAAGACACTGATCGTAAAGTCAAAATGCACGTTTTCCAAACCACATAAAAGTCTCAGGTCTTTTGTAAACTTTAACGCAACATGATCACTACTTAAACCATTAAAAATACAAATATAAACGCGGCACTCTACAGTTAAGACTCATCGAACGGGCCCAAATACCAGCTGATTGGATTGGATGTGGATGACGCTGTTCACGTGGTACCCATATAATCCCACGCCCGGGAATTTTATATGTCCGTTCCGGAAAAGGCGCGAAAGAATAGTGCCATCTAGTGTATGTTTTATTAGTTGGAGTGTTGCATATAAACAATGAACATCATTCATTGTAATGTTGGCATTCCTCCTAATCAGAGGAATTTCATTTCATATGCGATGAATTAAATTAAACTTTTGCATTACCTGTGGTATCTGTCAATGCCAAATGTAGGCAGAGATTGAAAAATGTCATGGCCTGTGGGCTACACAACACAATAAACATAACCTTAACCTTTGTTGTCTAAACATAAACGGTTAATTTATCGTGTTTCATTAATAAATATAGCTACTTTTGAGTGATATAAGTAGTAATTTCAGCTAGGAGATACATCTGACAATTTCTTAAACCATGTTTATCATATTATTATGTTTCTGTTTGTTAAGTTTTCGTGCATCTAATTCAATTAACTTAAAAGACTTAAATGTACCAGCAGAACATCTTCCGTATGTTTTCAATGCATATCCTAATATAGCCAAATCGTGTGCAGAAGATCCACAATGTCCTTATAAAGCATTAGCCGGAATGAAAGCTTGTTGGGGTTATGAGCCCACCTGTGAAAGAAGTGATTCATATCATGTTCGACCACGATGTCCCGGCGACCATCGAGGTTGGGTCAAAACGAAAGAGGCACAATATGATACTTTCTTTACTCAAGCGGATTTTGGTAAGTTGTTAAGAAACTATATGTTTAGTATCTGTTAGGTCCTTAATTATTCATAAGTATAGGCTAGAAATGCACTTTGTTCAAAATATAAATGTGTCTAAAGTAAACATGCAAAAAGCCTTTTGTAAGAAATATTTTTTTTTCCTATAGTACCTGGTTTTTCTTTTTTTCTATGACGGTGGCAAACAAGCATACATACAGCCTGCCTGATTTAGGCGGCTACTGCAGCCTATGGACGCCTGAAATTCCAAAGGAGTATTGGCATCTAAGAAAGAACGCAATACTGCTCTTGGGAAAACTTGGGCAAGGGGTTCATTCCACAGCTGGAGTATTTACAGAAGAAAATTAGGTTCCAACGGATGGGGATAAAAGCCCTGCCGACAGTACATTTACTATCCTTGTGTGGCAGTAGAAAGCAGCTGTTGGCGTAATGTCAAATAATATATAATAATTTATCAGAGCACAATCCCTTGTACAGTCAGCGTCAAGTATTGTAACAGCCAAAGTGATCAAATAGTTTGTCACACCGTGTATTTTGTATGGTGTGACAAACTACCATACCTTACAGTCTCTCCTAAGAGTTAAAGGTTCAATATTAGTTTTGAGTCTGGGATCATCAACAATTAGAGCTGTATGTTTTTTTTTGCATGCCTTTGGACTGAGTCATAAGGCCCCAGCTGGTATCCAGGTGCTTGTCCCCAATGTGACAACAGTACTCCATATGGGGTCTGAGTTGATTGACATTGGGCACATTGAAAATAAGTGCAAATAGCAGAACAGACTCAGTGCCTCAAGGGACATAGATCCTTAACAAATATTTATTATCTCTTTCCAGGCTATGTCAAAGAGCAAATCAGTGAACTGATGGTTATGTGTGAAGCATCGTATCCTGATGATTCATCTTTGGAATGCTCCAAGTATTTAAGGTAATCATCATCTTAGCCATAAGACGTCCACTGCTGAACATACGCCTCCCCTTTGGACCTCCATAAGCATTGGTCGGAAGCGACTTGCATCCAGCGTCTTCCGGCAACCTTTATAAGGTTGTCTGTCCATCTTGTGGACGTCCTACGCTGCTCTTGCTAGTCCGTGGTCTCCACTTGAGCATTTTTCGACCCCATCGGCCATCTGCTTTGCGTGCAATGTGGCCTGCCCATTGCCACTTTAGCTTGCTAATCCTGTGGGCTATGTCGGTAACTTTAGTTTGTCTACGGATCTCCTCATTTCTGATTCGATCATGTAGAGAAACTCCGAGCATAGTCCTCTCCATAGCTTGTTGAGCGAGTTTGAGCTTTGAGATGAGGCCGATAGTGAAAGACCACGTTTCGGAGCCGTAAGTCATCACTGGTAACACACATTGGTTGAAGACTTTCGTCTTGAGGCACAGAGGTATGTCGGACGAAAAGACATTACATAGTTTCCCGAACGCTGCGGTTGACCTCTTTCTCGAAGTTTAATTTATTTAAGGTAATATTAGTATTTAAGGTAATATTTTTTAGCAATTATCAGTAATGACACTGTAGTCATTTTAGATGAGAACTTTTAGGTGTCTATCAGCAACTATGACCTCTCTCTTACCATCAGGCATGCTGTGAGCTTAATTGCCACTATTTTGTGTTTGCTTTATTTAAATTGGAAATACTGGATAAACAGTTGCTCACATTACATGATTACAAGCATGCCCTCAACTGCAAGATAAAATTCAATTTATCCTAAAAACCAACCAAACTGTTTAGTGTTCAATTAAGTTGTAGATGATTATTATTCACTATGTTTTGATATATGGGATGCATGATTCATTTATAAACAGTAAAAAAAAGTATTGAGTTCATAAGAAGGCATTAAAGACAAAAAAAAACTGAAAAAACTAATATTTGAAAATAGTCTATGCAGTCTTAAGAGTCGCCAGGACGCTCGCGTGAACTCGCGTCCCCATACAAAAGTAGTTCAGCTCTCATTTTAAAACGACATGCTTTAAAACCACGAAATTTGGCATGGGCATTCTAGCAGTACAGATCTATGTCGGTAATTCGTTTTCGTTGCTAAAAATTGTAATACAAAGAAAATATAGCAAAAATAAGTTTTGTATGTAAATCTGTATCTGGCTGTATTTTCTTTGTATTACAATTTTTAGTAACCAAAACGAATTACCGACATAGATCTGTACTACTAGAATGCCCATGTCAAATTTCGTGGTTCTAAAGCATGTCGTTTTAAAATGAGAGCTAAACTACGTTTGTATGGGAACGCGAGCGTCCTGGTGACTCTTAATCATATGTATTTGTAGTGTCTTTGTATTCTCTTATTAGGCAGCGACTGGTAATATACAGTTGCTGTTATTAGGTCTTAAAACAAATGTGGTACATGGTCAGTACTACTGGCATAAAATACTCAAGCGTGACCCCAGGCTTACATAAGACTATGACTAACTCATATATTTGAATTAGGAATCTTGTTTACTTCATGCCGCCTACACAATTGACGTATTTATGTAAATATTCATATGGTGTCTCTCTTTTACTCCATAGTGAAGGAAGAGATACAACACAAATATTTGGCCGGACAAGGTCAAGCTTGTTGGCACCATATACATCTACTAATTATTTATTTGTTGTAGGTTTTGCAGAGGCCGTAACCTGATGCTTAATTTCACTGGGCTCATTGGCCGTGGTGATAATCTGCGATACAAAGCTGATATTCTTGGTCCTGGACAAATAGGTGGGTGTAAGATTTGTATGTAAATTACAATAGATCTGGGCCAACCAAGCGCAAATTTCATTGGTCATCACATGCGGGACCTATGAAGTGGTTAAGTTAAGAATGTTGTATATCGAGGTTTCGTAGATGTCAGCTGTTGTTCCGTTGATGGATTGAGAAACGACAGCCTCAGTTCACCAAAAAATGGTTTTCATGTCCCAATTGGAAATTTGTCAGACAATAGTTTACATGCTATTAACCGTGTCTACACCAAGCACACTGCCTGGCGAGGAAATTGCCGCAAGTTTGGACGTGCCTCGGCCGATGCAAACGTAAATCCCGCGGCCGCAATGCCGAGCTGCCGCGCGCGGCAATTTCCTCGCGAGGCAGTGTGCTTGGTGTAGACACAATCACAATGAAAAAATTGTCAGCTGGCACCGCTGGCACACAGCCTTCAGGGCATCAACTGACAGTCTTTCTTACTGTATAGATAATGGCTTTGTTATATTATTAATGCATCATTAAAATACTATTCCAGGTGGCTTCTGCAAGTTTTACTCAGGCCGACTCAAGAAAGAAGCGGAGCACTTCAGCCAACTGCAGTCGTGGGCTTCTGAACTTCAACATTTCGTGAAAACGCCTTCCAGACCCGTGGTTGGTGGGTTGTGTGACATCACTATTGAAAAACCTACTTATATAATGAAGCTAGACGCAAGTAAGTGTTTTTTATCGTCGCAGCATCTCGTCTGTATAGTTAAGTCGCATCCCATGCTTGAGCTGAATTCAGATATACAATTGAGCATTGCTGAATTTATTGGCTAAGCGACTAAATTATGATTTAATTTAAAACTCTAAAATTTTATGACAATTAATCAAAGTTTGTTTATGGACATTTGTTTCCTGAAATACATGTTTTCATTCTTACAAAATCATACCTAACGAATTTATGACTCGTCAAAGTAAAAGCAGTTAACATGACTGTATAAACTGGTAAACCACAGGTGCCCGTGCGTTTCCAATCTTTTAAAAAGCTGTGCTATGAATCCGATACTTACACGTGGGGTCATGATCCATGTAGACCGCATGTCATGGGCATCGCATAGTCAATGGTCGTTTGTGTGACAATAGCATACAAAAGAATTGAACTGCGTCTACGGCGCAGCAAAGAACGCACGACAATCGCATATCGTCCGCGGTTTTGATCGTCAAAATTGATGATGCGCTGCGCATGACGCGCAGTCTACGTGAATAGAAGTTCTTAGTTTCTTTAAGGGATTCCTTAGTGTAACCCTTCAAAAAACCTGTATAATAAGTTCATTCTACAGCCGAGACGGACAGTCACCGGCAATAGTATCTTCCGACACGAAGGCTGCAAAAATATGTGACACGCGCTTATAGCCCTACAAATAAGAGCGTGTCATATATTTTTGCGGCCTTCGTTTCGGAAGATACTATTGCCGGTGACTGTACAGTTACGGTATGTTGAGCCACCTGCCATTGTTCGTAATTTAGCCGTGTAATAAATGACCGATGTAACTGACAGATTTCTTTATTAAAACTTCATTACGCAATAAAAATAACTACAAATGGCCCGACCAGTAAACCATAGGGCCAGACAAACTTCACTAAAGTGAGTGCTATGAGAGAAATCTTGCTAATTTATATTTACCCTATAATTACTAATTTAATTTAATCGATTCTGTTTTTATCATTCCAGCTGTCAACATGTATCATCACTTCTGCGACTTCTTTAATTTATACGCGTCACTCCATGTCAACTCGACGCACGCGGCCACCTTCTCGCGGGACAACCACATCCTGGTTTGGGAGACGTTCACATATGGTTCGGCGTTTCAAGACACCTTCAAGGCTTTTACAGTGAATCCTATATGGGACCTGAAGAAATTCAGGGGGAAGGTGGTGTGTTTTAAAAACGTTGTGTTCCCACTTCTGCCAAGAATGATTTTTGGGTTATACTACAATACTCCTTTGGTAAGCGACGATTAAAATGTTTTGAATTAGATTTCAAATACCTGTTAACCCATTGAATATCAGAACAATTTTATACAAACCTTCATATCCGTCAACCATCAAAGCAAACCTTATTATTAGAATGTATGATGGTTTATTTAAATTTGTATACTTTGACTTCCAAGTTGTGTTTGGCGGTTAACAGATTAATCATACAAAAATGAATAACTTGCAGTAACTGGTGCAAAGGATTTTCTTATTAAAACTTACACTCTTACTTATTTGTTGTACAATTTACGATACTTAATTCTTCTTAAGTATGATTCTTTTGGTTTCCATTTTACAGGAATACCTGGTGATAATAGTAGTGTAATTTTCTTTCAGATATATGGCTGTGAACGAAGTGGATTATTCCACGCGTTTTCAAAACACATTCTACACTCATTCAACATTAAGCCTCAAGTTCGTCAAAATGATAAAATAAGAGTAACATTATTATCGCGAGGGACCACCTACAGAGCTATACTCAATGAAAAAGAGATAGTGGAGGCGTTGCTCAAAGTGAAAGGATACCACGTGGAAAGAGTTGTGTATGATAGATCTGTTCCCTTTGCTAAGCAATTGGAAATTACCCATAACACGGATGTGTTTATCGGCATGCACGGGGCCGGTCTTACTCACCTTCTCTTCTTACCTGACTGGGCTGCTGCTTTTGAAGTGTAAGTATCTCACTAGTTATGTTAAAAAATCCGCGGATTACGGTTGGTTACAGCTGTCTTATGTTTTGGAACCTTCTACAAATTTACAGAATTAATTTTATCTATGGTGTGTGGATTTGAGATACCGAAAGAGGTCATCTGCGCGCTGCTTTGCGGGTTTATCCTGATCAAAACATTTGTATGGAGCTCTGATATAACCTATACGATTTGTAATATAATATTGAAGGTGAGCTTATATCTTTTAATGATTTATTTTTGTCCATATTAATTGATTGAATTACCCTAATATAATCATATTATTTTTTTATTTCAAACATTGCACCGTAAAATATATACAAAAGGCAGACAAAATTCTAAGAGGTATTGTCTACCACACCAAACAGATAATTCGGTCAAACAGTGGTCAAACCCTCACACTGTATGTTCAGTGATTAATTGATTATACAGTACCGGCTAATAACCACCTAATAATCACCTTTGTGGTTTTTTGTATGAGCATGTATAGAGTAAACAATATCGGTTACTTTGTAGATTGCATATTTTACTAGTCATTTTATATAAATATATGATGAAAACTGCACTGAAATACTGTGAGTTACAATAGGAGACTAAGCCTAACAAAAAAAGCTCTAATAAAAAATAATAATTAAGGTATTAAAAAATGTCTATGATAAAAATATATCATTGGCCGGTACTGTATAGGTATTATTTATATCTTTAAACTAATAAAAATATTTGTATTAACTGCAGCTACAATTGTGAAGATCCGAACTGCTACGCTGATCTGGCGCGGCTTCGCGGGCTCAAATATGTCACTTGGCGGGACAAAACGAAGATGGGACAACAGGACCAAGTAAGTCACACCTACAATTTATGAAGGCACATTTTTTAAGAAATATGTACCTACCGTCAACTGCTACAACTTTGTCTACGATGCACAACTTTGCTTGGCTTGAAAAACATGGTTTTCTTCACCAAACATCTATTTATATTTTAATCCTGAGATGAGAAAAAGGCGGCCATCTCAGGAATAAGACATGAATAGCTGCTTGGTGAAGACAATCATGTTTTTCATGCCAGGCAAAGTTGTGCCTCGTAGGCAAAGTTAAAGTAGTTGACAGTATTATAAATTATCGAGGGGTGAACGGTCAAACTTAAAAAAAAATGTTTAGTGTTCTTATTACAATAAAAAAAATATCTGTAGTTATCGGGCTGGACCGCTCACCCCTTGTTATTGAAATTGAGTTGTGATGCCCAGGCCATAATTTGTTTAAAATTGCCTGTCAACATACGTCTACAATAAGAAGACATCTATTTCTAACCAATCACTTGAATGTGAATGTCATCTTTTTGAGACATATATTCTATGATTATGAAGAAATAATTACAGCCGTTGGTTATACAACAAGCAACCTCTTTTTACTTTATAAGGTTATGGGCCCAGTGTTCTCGTACGTACTTTAAAAAAAAGATTTGCGCCTATTTATAAAGGGCCCTTTCCGCAATCCATTTTTTGGTTGGCTCGGTTTTATGTATTTTTTTTTTAGATTTTTTAAACGGTTTAGACGGTATGTCTTATTTAAAGTTATCGAGCAAAAACTATAACAGAAATAACGCCAAAAACTTCTTGATAAGAGCTTTATTAAATTTTAATTTGTGAGATAACTGTTAAGTATAATTTATCAATGTAATATTTAGTTAAGTAGTAGTATATCTCGAGAATGTGCTTTTATGCCTTGCTACTAGATTCAGTCGGACGAAACTCGCATTTCGTTCATTATTGTAGGCAATTTTTTAGTTTTACTTGGTACTCACTAAGTAAAAATATAGTTTTATTAATCCTTTGACCGCCACACATGTCTGAAATACTGTCTTAGGAAGCGATTGTTAATGTATTTATAAAAAACACGTATTTCGGACTGGCGGTCAAAAGGTTAATAATTAATACAAACTTCATACTAATGATGAATATTTGTTTGTTCTTTTAGGGTCATGGACCAGGCGGGGGGTCGCATGCGAAGTTTACCAACTATTCCTTCGACGTTGAAGAGTTTTTGCGCCTGGTGGAGGAATGTGCGGCTTACGTAAGAGAGAGGAAGGATTTTCAAAACTTTATTGAGGCGTCTGCGCAAAAAAAGATGCATGAAGATCTGTGATGTATTTTTAGTTTTTTTTACGAACAATGTACAGTCAGCAGCTGAAGTAGCTGAGGTGAAGCAGGTGAAGTGTTCAAAATGAACTTGACACGACTTTATTATCAAGAGAATAAGAGCGCGTGTAGGTCATTTTGAACACGTCACCCGCTTAGCTACTTCTGCTTGTAGGTATGCAGTATGAAGACTATGAAGTAGCTATTAATTGAATGTTGAGCAAACTCGAATAAAACATGGTATAAGGTCTCGCCATTTAGAGAGAATTACAAATCCAAAATGGCGCTTAGTTTCACGTCTGTTGTGTGTCTGGCACTCACGAACATGGACTGACTGGTCTGACTGACATAAAAAGTGAGGTCTAAAGAGAAATCTAAGTAAGGGACAAAACACACTAATTCAGCTAATTCATAATCAAAATGCTTGTCTATGGTTGCTTAAATTTATCTATGGCCTCCATACAATTTTAAGCAACCATAGACAAAGTTAATCATTTTGTCTATGAATTTTCTTAATTCAGCTCAGGTGTGTGGTGGGCCTATGAGTCGACCTCATGTCTGAGGGAGTAATGACATGTTCAGACAAGTCATAAGACAAGTTTTAATGTTGTAACCCTCTATCTAAGGCGGTTATCACCACTGGTGCGGATCCGCATGCGGCGCCGGTGTGCGAGCGAGACAGCGCTATACACATGCAGAGCGCTATCTCTCTCGCGCACCGGCGCCGCATGCGGATCCGTCGTCAGTGTGATAATCGCCTAATCGTTATTTCCAATAACGAACAAAAATAGTAGTAGTTATTTTATTGGGCAAAAACTTAAAATAACGGTGGTCCGCCTTAGATGAAGGGTCGTGGTGGCACCTCTTCTAATGTCGAGACCTATAGAAGTGATTGAAGCTGTCAGTTTTCCGTGTGATATTCAGATCTGAAAGTTGCCTTTATATGAAAGAGCCCTTTTTGTAATTACAATTTGTGATTTATAAATAGAACTATAACTTGATAGACGTGTTTTGTCAGTATTGTTTTGTATATTTTAATCGTATGCTAAATTCTTACCAGAAGTAATTTTAAGGTAAGTTTAATGAAAAAAAGCTGAAGGCATTATTATTGCTTTTATAGCCAGTTGGATAGTCGGAATGGACAAAGTCGATTTGATTCCCTTGAAGCTCAACTGACCATAATTAATCGTAATTTATTAATATTTCTTATATATTTTGCAAAAAGTACAATATTATTGAGACGCTATAGGTAACTACATACATACAATAGGTAATGTGTTATCAGTATTAACAAGTACAAGAATAAGTTAAAAGTAATATTTATGTATAGGTACGCAAAATAATGACAATGTATATAGTACATTACATTACATACTTGTACAGAACCATAACGCAGGTTTTGTCAATAGGATAAAAATCCAGAGATTATACATAGTACTTGCATTGGACCTATAGGTACACTAGTTTACAGACTTTATACCACGACGGCAGCAAACAAGCATACGGCCCGCCTGTTTGTAAGCAGTTACCGTAGCCTATGGACGCCTGCAACTCCAGAGGATTTTTAAGAACCTACACACTCCTTTTTTGAAGAACCTCATACTGTAGCCCTCTGGGAAAACCTCGGCAGGGAGTTCATTCCACAGTCGGAGCGTTCGCGGGAGGAAACTCCTCTTAAACCGTACTTATTTTCTCTATAGTGTATGTGTTAACAACGAACTCTGTCGATTCCGATGAATGTTTAGTTTGGGTTTTCCTTAGCTCCTAATTTATGTGATAGAATGTACTAGGTAACTATTTCTATAATTATGTATGTATTACTAATTGCATAAGTAGTTGGGACGAACATTCTCCAAACTTACGTCTTACTGCAATGGTTAAGGTTTTTTCTATACGTTGCATTGCAGGGAAATGTCTTTTTAGAGTAGCCCAATTTCGATATTTTTAGTTTTGCATGCTGTAATCGGGTGGTAGTCTTTTACAGATGGCGCCAGCATAGATTGTGTCACTGTCAATCCTACCAAAAGTGTCAAATTATAGTTTTTTTAGGATTCCCCACCCAAAATGTAAAAACGGGACCCTATTACTAAGACTCCACTGTCCGTCCGTCTGCCTGTCTGTCTGCCCGTCTGTCACCAGGCTGTATCTCATGAACCGTGATAGTTGAGACAGTTGGAATTTTCACAGATGATGTATTTCTATCGCCGCTATAACAACAAACATTAAAAAACAGAATCAAATAAGAATTTAAGGAGGCTCCCATACAACAGACATGATGTTCTTGCCGTTTTTATAGATAATGGTATGAGTCCGACTCGCACTTGGCCGTTTTTGTTTTGGAATTATCTGACCTGGAATTTGCCCGCTAAGCCAAGTCCCATATTAGTGACAGGCACGACCTTTGCTGGCGCCATATGGAAAACCTTTGACAGTTGCCTTACTCCATTCCTGCATGCAATGCAAAGCTAAACAAAAAGGCACAACTAAACATAGCGCAACCTTACCTTTATTACCTAAGCTTAAGTTATTGAATATGATCTGGCACTTTAATGTTTACAATTACATACTTTGACACTGATTGATAGGTAATTCTCATTAGTCATTACCATGGTGTAATTTTTTCCTACTGATGTGATTGTAAATATTGTAATATTATTTGCGACTAGCTATTGTAGAAAGTGTAAAAAAAGTGTAATCACATCTTTGACATCACCTGTAATTCTTGTATAAGCAATATAGACTAAGAGCCAGCCCTATAAAATGTGACACGAACGACGAAATACCTCTATTTCTATAAGTAATGGTGTCACCCTCTTTCATAGACAGAAATTTCATAGAATTTCGTTTCCCAGAAATTATTTTAGATTATTTGGTTCATGTACTTTCTGTTCCAATATTATTGTTTCATAGACTATTCAATTGGTTAAAACATATTTCACAGACATTTATTTCCATGTATATTGCTATCAAACTTTTTTAATTTACATAGTTATCAAACTCTAGAATCATATTTCATGTATTTTTGTTTCGTAGACACAGATTTCATAGATTGTTGTTCCATAGTTACGGTTTTATATAATATTTAGTTCTACTATTTTCTTTTCCAATACTATTATTTTAGTATTTATGCATCGTTGGTTGGGTTAGAACTGCGAACCCCCAGTAATAAATTGTTGCCAGAAAAGTTGGTTAGGTTAGGTTGGAACTGCGACCCCCACAGAAACAAACTGTTGCCGAAAATTTGGTTAAGTTAGGTTAGAACTGCGACCCCTATAGAAACAAACGGTTGCCAGAAAAGTTGGTTAGGTTAGATTAGAACTGCGACCCCCACAGAAACAAACGGTTGCCAGAAAAGTTGGTTAGGTTAGGTTAGAACTATGACTCTCTATAAAATGCAACGGCTGCCAGAAAGTAGGTTAGGTTAGGTTAGAACTATGACCCTCTACAAAATAAAACGGCTGCCAGAAAGTAGGTTAGGTTAGAACTGTGACCCTCTACAAAATAAAACGGCTCCCAGGAAGTAGGCTAGGTTAGGTTAGAACTATGAACCTCCACTGAAACAAACTGTTAAGCAAAAATATTAAGTTTTATAAAATGAGAAACAACATTCTATGAATATGCAGACATTGAAACAAGTGTTATACAAACTAAATATTATACGGATTAATAATGTTTGATTTAAAACGTTACGAACTGAAAATCTAAGAACTACTTATCTGAACAATAAAAGATATACAAAACCAGATTCTATAATTTAAGAGCTCAGAAAAATGATCATTCTATGAAATGAAAATATGGGAAACAGTTTCTATGAACCAATATTCTGAGAAAATGTAGTCTATAAAATAACGTACAACCATAAGTAATATAATTACTTCTTACTAGCATTTCCACTTCACCTTAAAAAGCGTAAATTCTTGATTTGTTGATGAAATGGGTATGACTTACCTAATCACCTCCCACAATACACAACAACCTATACCTTTTTGACATTTGAGGAGTTCCCTCGATTGTAACATGAAACATGATGTCTAAAATGAATAAAATGCATTGTTTTGACATACTTTAATTTATCATAGTATCAACAAAACTTCCTTAAAGATTTAATGCAATGCTAACACACAATGCAATGCACATGATGTGGCACAAGGTGTATGTAACAAGTAGAGAGGTACATACAAACAGCCATAGAGACAATTTTACATGCCTGAACTTGTTGAATATTGTAACGGTGCTCACTTCGAACACCTACTATGATAAATTAAAGTATGTCAAAACAATGCATTTTATTCATTTTAGACATCATGTTTCTTAGAGACATTTACAGCTTAAGACCTACACAATCGATATTTAAGTAGAAAAAGTGTAAGTTTATTTTTTCAAAACAACCGGGTTCGATTCCCGAGCTCGGTACAGTTTTTTTTCAAATGTATGAATGCAGTTTTTAGTTTTATCAAAATCGGTGACATGGTTCCTAGGAACAAATCTTCGTATGTCTTATAGTTTCAGACATTCCCATACTGACCGATTTGAATGAGCCACCCTGTATAGTATATACTGACGATCACAAAAATAATTTTCAAAATCGGTTCAGACACGACGAAGTTATGAAGTAACAAACATTAAAAAAACATAAAACCGGATTGAGAACCTCCTCTTTTGAAATTTTGAACTCGGTTTATAAAGTACAGGTCAACGACCTCGTTTTTGAAAAAAAAAAGAAATGTAAAAGAAAGGTTGTACGATAATTTTACAATTATTATTTGAGTAATTGAGGAAACTTTTCTGCAATATTTTTGTCCAAAATTAATGCCCTAGTTCCTTCGATGCGCCGATAGTAGCTAGTCATAAATTAGGCATCTAAGGAACTCAAGCAAACGTGCATACAATACTAGACGTATGCAACTTTGTATAGATATCATAAACAGTTCTTTTTTACGAGAATTAATAATTCACAAATTAACCACGGAAGAATTTATTAGAGTCGCATGATTTCTGAGTGTCCCACGTATATTTAAGAGAGTATCCAGTGTTTATATTATACTAATTGCAACTTTAGGGTTTAGAGGCAAATTAAGCATAATACTGCGTACTTACAATTTTATGGGGCCCAGCTTGTGAAATGGTTTTATAATAATAAGAACTTTTTATTTGTTAGTCTGGTAAGGTGTCCCACTGCTGGCGTGCTGGCCAGATACTTCCCTTCTTTCGCGCCATTTGGTCCTGTCTAGTGCACACTCCCACCATTCTTCAAGATGTGTCTAAGAGCTTATAAATATACCTACTTTATAAAAAATCGATATATGGTGTAATTGGTGTATAAATACTCGTATATATACTATTTACACTGAAAGCGAATCGAAAAAATATAGAGGGGGTTTTCGGAGACGTGAGTAGGAATGTATTGTTAATGCTAATAAATCGTTTACGGCCGGATTTAAGTGAATTAATACCACATTTTTCTATTTTCCAAGTTTACTGCTCTGTAATCATGGTCACCCTACATCAACTAATAAATTAAATGTTATTAATTTCACTAATATTAGTACGAAACGGTAACTTATCGTTACCCGATAACATAGGCTTTTTCCTGCTCACGTCTCCGAAAACACCCTGTATATGCAGTCATTATAAATATTTATTTATTTAAAATTAATTGCAAAAAAATGTACAAATGTGCAAGTACAACACTTGAATAATTGCTTCGAAGTTTTATAGGTAATTAATTACTTAGTTTGTTTATGAGCATTGTAATCTTGACAACGACATTACATATATGTATAATATGGAACAAATTGTAATTAAATCTCATCTATCGAATCTATTGACCTACTAATTGATTAGCATTTCAATAGCGTGGTCTACGTGGTTTATGTTAAAGTTTAGGTATGTACCTGTATGTACCTACCTATCAATCAGATCAGATCATAAGATGGCCCAAATCCAAAAGGATTGTCCGCTCTTATTTCATCGGCTCGTATTATTTATATGTTCCAATTTTCTTCCATTTCAAAATTGCTATAATAACTCCGTGGAATTTCAACGCATCAGTTACTGTAGATATATTTCATAAAAGGTAGCTGTATTGTTATTCTCGAAATCGGCGATGTATGTTGTTGATATTATCTGGTTTATTTATTATTTGGCGAGTGCACCGCTAGTTTAATTGTAACAGCGCCATCGAACGTAAGTTCCGTAATTACAGTCCGCGATATTCAGATAAATCGTCCGAGAGATTGGGAGTGCGAGCTTCGTTGTTATTGCTATAGCGTATTGCGCAGGCGATCGGGGTCTCATCTTATGCAAACCAGTATCATCTGTGACTTCGAAGATGGCATAGCTTGGTCAAAAAAGTAAACGTCATGCGTTTTTCATATTAAGGTTTAACTTTTGATTATCGCTTCCGTTATTTTTGTTTCTATATGTTTGTCAAATCAAAACCCTGGTGGTAGCGTACGTAACAGTTGTTAAATAATATAAGTTAATATGTATATGTTTTCGTAATATATGGCGTAGTTAGGATTTTCTACGGAATCCCTATGGAGCGATTCTGTCTGTATGTCTGTCAGTTTATCTGTTACAAAGCAAATTTGCCTCTTAACGATTTGACCGATTGAGCTGGAACGTTATTAACGACGGATTACGTAGATTAATAAATTTTGAATTTGGAAGGCCATATTGGGAGCAAATAGGGGATATTACTGCAATGTTCTGCCACCAGAGTGCAGCACTAGCACACCGGTAAACCATAGAGTTTTTAATACATACTACGCCTTAAACAGTTTTTTTACAAGTTTTCATAGATAATTAATAACGAATAAATATGTCATTTGCGCACCAAGGCGGTTTGTTTACAAAGGACCTATCGTGAAACGAGAGAATCGAAATTTTGACATGTGCCTCTACTGCCTCTCTATCGCTCGAGTATGAAAGAGTGACAGAGAACCAGGTAACGAAATTTTTATATTCGTGTTTCGTGGTAGGCCCTCTGGATGTGCTAGTGCCGCCCCCTACGCAGAGTTTTGCGTAATATTCCCTATTAGAAAAATTCAATACAAGTTATCAAAATTACGATTTTGTTTTTATAATTTGAAAATAAAGAGGTGTGAAGTTATTTAAGAACAAAGGCGAAAAATGACTACCCTTGCCCCTTTGGTTTGGAAATTGCTGAACTACTACAGTTAACCAGGAAGAACCTTCCTTCCTGCGACGCTGTGTTTCTCGACATATACTTAAATAATCGTTTTATTGTTAGGTAAAACGATTATATTATATGCCGGTCGGAAATACAACGTAACAGTAGGTACTTATTTACACGAACGTAACCATCGAATTTATATGAAATCCGTACCGGAAACTAATTTTGTTGCTTGAAATATAAGACAGTTTAAAAAAAAATGGGATACAATAATGTTTTGGATAGATGACGATAAGAAAAATCCCACAGTTCACCAGGTTTGGTTTAGTGGAATGCTCGTTTGCATTGGTAGGTAGGTAAGCGATTGATAGAGGGTCTTCTCGTGCGGTGCGGCCGTACGTCCCTTCGATGACTTATCGACCATTACTGTTACACTATCACGAAAGATCCTTTTCACCAATCATGCTAATTTTAAAATTACAATTAATTCCTTTTAGTGAGGTATATTAAGTAATTTGAATACTAAGTATTAATATTGTGATTTAAATGAGGCGAACTCTTGAATATTGTATGTGTCAGTTGTGATTTAATTTTAAGCTCTAACTACTAATATGTGTAAGGTTACGCAAGGGAAATTAATACCTACACTTTATTATTATTATTTGATATTTAATGTACCTAATGTTAATTTTATACGTTAATTATTGGCGCATGTGTCACCAGTCGCTTTCACAATTATTTATACCTGCCTAGATATGTAATATACCTAATACGATATGTACTATTTTTATCAACTTACTGACCTGTTTGGGAAAAGTCGAATCTCTGAGGGTTTCATTGTTACACCTGTTAAATTACATGTCTTCAACTACATATATACCTATTATGGTGGACGAAACCTAGCCCTGTGTCCGTTGTATACTCCGATAGACAGTCAGCGAAGTATTAATTCCATTTCTCACCATTCCGGTATAATAGAACCTCAAAAACGAAATACAACTGTAATATTAAGTGATCATTAATCTGTATAGTGTAATCTGCTGGAATGCTAACTGTGGACAGAAATACATTCGAAAAGAAATTGTTAATCGTAAAACAATCGTGTTTAATACGCAAGCAATATTTACAGAGGGAAATTAATGATAACAGCGCGCGGCCGCGGGCCGCGGGGCCCGTGGGCTCGTTACTTTTCGGCTTAACCAGATTGTATCTCGAAATAAATATGAAAGGGCTAATTGAAATAATCTCAATTTATGAAATAATAATTTTAGAATTGTCAAGCAATCAAATAAATATTATGAGATAATCTTACACAAATCTACCTAGTATCTACACACACATTAAGCTCATGAGGCTTGTGTTATGGGTAGGCTACTAGTCGACGAATTCGACGATTTATACAATAGGATATAATAAAAAGGTAATAGTACATTATTGCAGAGGACGGGAAAGGGAAATTCGTGGACGAGCGATTTTTTAAAATAAGACGAGTCCACGAATTTCTATTCCCGCCGAGGCATATATAGTGCTTTTCTCCAAATGTGCGAGGAAATAAATAAATTACTGATTTTGGTTACGTTATTAGCGATCAATGTCATGTCATGAATTAGCTTCCCTCTATAACATATTTTTTAAGTATAAAGCACTATGTATACTGCCAATTTTCATTCAAATAATATTTAAAAAGAAATTTTCGTCAAAAGCTATTTAAGACAGTATTAAATATGCTCCTTTCATACAACTGTATAAGATTAAGGGTCACCACATACCTAGCGGTTTTCCTCGCGGAATTAGCGGAAGTAGCGGAAATTCATAGACAAAATGCTTAATTTGTCTATGGTAGCGGAAATTTGTCTATGGCTTCCATACAAAAAATCTGCTAACATAGACAAATTTCCGCTACCATAGACAAATTTCCGCTACTTCCGCTAATTCCGCGAGGAAAACCGCTAGGTGTGTGGTGACCCTAAACCTTTAAGGGTCGCCACACACCTAGCGGTTTTCCTCGCGGAATTACCGGAAGTAGCGGAAATTTGTCTATGGTAGCGGAAATTTGTCTTTGGTAGCAGATTTTTTGTATGGAAGCCATAGACAAATTACCGGAAGTAGAGGAAATTCATAGACAAAATGCTTCATTTGTCTATGAATTTCCGCTACTTCCGGTAATTCCGCGAGGAAAACCGCTAGGTGTGTGGCGACCCTAAAAAAGTTGTTTTGTCTATGATTGTATTAAGCCTCATTCGCACGATCAGACGCGGTGCTATGACAAAGAACGAGCCAACCAAGATTTTTGATCTCACTATCTCGCTCTATCCTATAGTTTGAAGGGATTGCCGGTCAGACGGTGTAGATGTCGCTTTAGTAATTGGCTGTTTGAAATTTATATTTCTCAGTCGGATGAAAAGTTTAAAAGGTAAAGAACAATACAGTAATGGATCTTACTAGTCAACGTCTAAAATATGTATATACTTTTGAACCTTATTACAATGGAGTAAGGTGCAAAAGTGTACACATATTTATGGCGTTGACAAAATACTTCGCGTCCGCTAAAACAGGAAAATAATGATTTTTATTTTTTTTAATTCGTTTTGGTAAAGAATGAAAAACTTCACGTACTCATTTTGCTACAGTAAGGTGAACCTTTCCGAGCACATTGGAGAAAATAGCTTTTAAATACATAGATACCATTTGTTATTGACTATTGTTTCATTAAGTAACTTGATTTTAAAATCATTTGAATGTATTTTTTGCTTGCTAGGTATCGTTATCGATTCACCAAAACTGACATTAATAAAATAAACAAAAGAAATGATGGTAATCGTTGTGCGTATGTCGAACAAGAAACTGTTTCATTATGCTAACCTAATCAAAGCATTTTGAAAGAATTTTAGCCAGTTTACTCCGTGTTGTACTTAATTTATATACCTACGCTATTTAATAGAGTACAAAATAAACTCTGTAATACGGTTAAAATGAAAAAAAAACCCTTAACTTACCTAGATATAAATCCCTGTATTTTTTATCAAGCATAAAACAGTATGTTAAGACAGGGTATAGCAATATTTTGCAGGTTTAATAAGAAATAAGAATGCGTTAGTTAAAGTAATTAAACAAACAGTGCAGCATTCCATACACAGCGATAGTTATCAACTTGTTTTAAAAATATCTGCACTATATTAATGTGTTAGCCGGTTAAACTAAATATAGATTATTGAATTATTTTTATTAATATCTTATGTTAAGAAGCATTGGTATGAGGTGCATTTTTAACGTTTATAACATTCTACTTACAACGAATAGGGTTCTTGATAATGTTGATGTGTATGTATATTGTGTATACGTCCGATAATGGAGATAAACTATTGATAGAGGATAATTTGTGATCCGTTATCCTTTTATGACAATTGAAAAAAAAATGTATTTACGTGATTTTATAAAGATTTTTGAAGTACTATTTATTTGCTACTCGCAGTATTCGGCTACCTAGTAATAGTAGTAATATATATATATTTTTCTCATTTTATGAAATCTTATAATCTTCAACGAGAACTGCAATTTAAGCAGTTAGATACTTGCCTATAGGCTTCGTATTTACAAGTAGATAGGCTAAAAAAAAAATCAACTTTTTGTAAGCTAAAAGCTAATTACTTACTGTAGGTACATATCTACTTTCACCCAAAAGCTATAAAATCGAATAACGCGTGTATGGAATTTCCAGACAGAGTGACCAGTTTTTATTGCCCTGCAGTGTAGTTACTTAAGTATCCCCCTTAGTTCATTACCATTTAAGTATTAAATTAATAGTTTGTTAAATAATAATCTTGTTTACATTTATACTCTTTTATATTCGTTTCGATGTGGAACTTAAATACATTAAGTTTATTTTAATAACGGAAAATAAAGATGTGAAATATTTGAATGTGGTTGTTTTTACATCTGCCCACTATCTTTATTTCTACCTATTTTGTAAAAATGATATAAATTTGTACTTTTAAATGGCAATATTAGTTTACTCTTATTTTAATATCAGTGAATTACTTATACGTAATCGCGTTCGCGTTGTGTTAAACGGCTTAAATAATTAAGCGGTTTTTATAGAATTCACAATAAAGGAGCTATGAGTGTGAGGATATTAAAATATTTACTGTCTAGTGTTAATCCTATAAAAATCTATTCTCGTATTCTACCCAGAAAGAAGACCATGACGGTATTTTTTTCTGTTGGGGCTAGACCAAATAGCGCAAGCTTCTTTCAAATACCTTAGGTGACTTAGGTACCTTATTCTTGTACAGCACCGGAACACCGTCTATTTGCCGAGGTTTGAAAATTGAAAACTCTCGTTTTTATTATTAAAATTTTCGCTAAATTGCTAATTTGTTTTAACGACATTGTGAAATAATATTTGACATCTTTTTCGCCTAGTCCGTTTTTCCTGGATTAAATAATAACCGTATTTCATCCGACCAAGCCCAACTATAAGTAAAGTATGACGAACTTGACTACATTGACCTTATTTTTTTTTATTAGAACCTGATCAGTGATTGACCCTGGTCCCTGTAGTCCCACCTGATGGAAGAAGTCAGCCTATGATAGCTCACTGATATATATATGATTCTATACAGCCTATTCACTCTTGCTTTAAACATAACCAATTTCGTACTTATCAGGGAATATATTGACGAATAGGTTTTATAAAAGTTAACTACAATAATATTGCTTTGCTTTTCCGCGGTATGTTAACGTGCTATACACCTGACACCTGTCATCTCAGTACATTTTATAACCTAAAATCGATTTTAGGTTATAAAATGTACTAAGATGACAGGTGTCAAAAACCGCTTCTTAGATTGCACAAGGTATAGTCAATTAATGACAACCCGTTATACTTATTTGCGTATTTTTGCATGTATTCATGTTCCCACCCTCCCGCCGCAAAAATAAATACGCAAACAAAATAGTACCAAAACTCGACACGACACATGTTTCGCCTCTCTACGAGGCATCCTCAGGAGCTAGTGTTGATGTTGTCGGTCTGAAAGTATAACGCCTGATTCCATAACTTATAAAAGTGGTAGCCTAGGTCTAGTGGAGTTGGTACTGTTGGTAGCGAGGGTGCGGGTGGTCGCGGCTCGCGCCGGCGGCGGCGATGCGACGACGCTGATTCATGTTCCGATAGCGATCGCAGGCGCCGGCGCCCAGTGCTATTTTCTATATTTATCACTACGGGCCTACTATCTGCACACTACTGAATAAAGGCATTTATTACCTCCTTGAGTTAAAAGCACTCATTTCTTTTTCTTTTCCTATCATTTAGCTTTGCTTACTTACTTGCACGTAGAATGGCCAGGTTCTGCAATTTTGCTTTCATTGATCTTTGCTCTCCTTACGTATTAGCTAATCTGTGGCTAGGGTTCCGTACCCAAAGAGTAAAACGGGACCCTATTACTAAGGCTCCGATGTCCGTGTGTCTGTCTGTCACTGTCACCAGAGGCCAGTTTTATGAAGCTACAAGTTACAATTTACAAGCGGAAGTCTCTTTCTAACACATATTAGGGTTAGGGTCGCCACACACCTAGCGGTTTTCCTCGCGGAATTACCGGAAGTAGCGGAAATTTGTCTATGGTAGCGGAAATTTGTCTATGGTAGCAGATTTTTTGCATGGAAGCCATAGACAAATTTCCGCTACCATAGACAAATTAAGCATTTTGTCTATGAATTTCCGCTACTTCCGGTAATTGGGATTGTTCATTTTTTTTTGGAAATGTATATTTCCAAAACCATTTCGAGGTCTAGGTTTATCGATCATCTTTTGATTCATATTTCGCGAAATTAATGTGTGGATTCGGATATTTTCGCAAAAATATGAATGACCTTTGTTTGACTTTGTCCTCACAACCACCATGTAAAACCTCTTTGTAAACCCTTTGTAAGCATTCCTATAAAAATAAAATCAATGTCATACACTACGACATTGTCAAATATGTAAACAGAAATTAGTAAACAAACACTGCCCCTACGTATTTAAGTGAAAAACTAAGTATTACTTACAAAAATTAAGCCAAAAGTGCAATAATAATCAATGACTAATCTTTTAAAATGTATAAAAGCTTACAAGTAATCGTCTTGTCCTGTCTCACATAAGTATTTTGGTTGATCTTATTTCAATCAAATTATAGTTTGAACTTGATGCGATTTACTCCAGCATACAGATATTATCCAACTTGGGTATGTTTCTTGAGTCGGCTTTTAAAAAATTAAGCGCCATGTGTATTATTTCTTGCGCTTTACAAATAACATTTTAATTTGTATATTTTTCGCGGTCAAGAGAAGTGCGAAGTGATGTACCAATACTTCAATCTTCACGTGACAGCGACAGTTGACGACAAGCAAGGTTTTTTTATACGAATTATTGACTTTGTCAATGCTATTCAGCCTGTAGACTGTAACTTACAAGACATCGTATCAGATTTTTTATTTTAATTATAATAAAATAACTAAGCTGTTTTAAGCTAAACAAATCAAATTGATATCTTAAAATGGCCTATAATTTCAGAATAAATTATCAAAATGGGGGGTAAAAAAATATGAACAATCCCAATTCCGCGAGGAAAACCGCTAGGTATGTGGTGACCCTTAGAAAGAGAGTTCCGCTTGTAAACTAAAAAAACAGAATAAAATAAATATTTAAGGAGGCTCCCATAAAACAGACATGATTTTTTGCCGTTTTTATAGATAATGGTACAATTCATTTAGAAATAAACTCTATTAAAAACCGACAATGATGTACCTACCTTTGACTAGAAAAGGTCATATATAGACATAAGTAATACACTTATGCCAGCTCCATCGTTGGTACCGGTACCTTACTCCAATATTCCTGCATGACTAGTGGACGGTGTACGAGTCCAATTAAAAAAACCGGCCAAGAGCATGTCGGGCCATGCTCAATGTAGGGTTCCGTAAACTGAGACCATTCATTCAAAGGTCGTTTCTTACGGGAAATTTGGCGGCGCTTACGTCATTTTTACTTACGTCCTTTCACTATGGGTTTTGAATGATAACTCAAAAACGGCTCAACCGATTTATTTCAATATAGTTTTCATTGAAGGTACTCATTAGGCCTGAGTTTCATGAATTTTTTCAACATTTTGGGACCCACGATTCAAAAGTTAGATGGGGGGGGGGCTACGGAACCCTAAAAACCGCAAATCGATGTACAGTTTAGCCGTTTGGTACACGCATATACTGGTCAAAACAAATTTTTTGTTCCGCAGGTTAAAAAAAATATTTCCCTTGCTCCTCCAGATAACGATATGGCGGTTTTTTTGTTGTATAATATACCACAAGTAGGTACCAGTGCAGTGTGAAGATAAGATATACCGTGGACAATCTAAGAAGCGGTTTTTGACACCTGTCATCTCAGTACATTTTATAACCTAAGAGCGATTTTAGGTTATAAAATGTACTGGCCGTGTTTTATCCAACCTCGACACTGGCGGAATCATCAAGCCCTGATGGAGCATAATACGCAAAAATTGATTGAGGTTATAAAATTTACTGAAATGACAGGTGTCAAAAACCGCTTCTTAGGTTGCCACGGTATAGTATGTTGGTATATAACCTCTTTTAACTAATGAACCTATTTAGAATGCATCGACGATCACATATGTCAACATTTATTTATTATAATATCTACTTGGAGGAGTCTATGGGTTGAGCTCATCATGGTCACAGCTCGTTGGGATTAATTATTTGTCTTTTGTTCATTTTCGTGGTTCAGTGTGTAATATAGATAGCGTATTGTGCGGTGATCTAACGAACAAGTGTGCGGATAATGAAGAATTAGTCTTAAAAGGCGTGTAACCATTGATTGGTTCAGAACAACCTGTAGCCTCCTCGAGCCTTTTGTAGGGAGTAGCTATCGCTCTACAAATAGCAACTAACAAGGCCTATGCCACTTCTACCGAACAACGTTGCCTAAAACTTATTTGATTAAACAAAATACTTATCGATTGAAGACATTGTACCATGCATTGTACCTAAAGATTGAATCTTACAAGCTCTTATTTCCCGCCTTTTTATACTTGACATTGGCTACAGGCAATACCGCCTAAAGTCCATAAGAAGAAAAAAAAATATCTACTTGTTCGAGGATTGTTTTTTTGACATGACGCACGAAGATTTATGTAAGTATTTTTACATGTGTATGTAGTGGGCACTAGTGGTTACTTATGGTTATTTTTGTAGGTGTACCTCCGTCAAAAGAAAAAAAAATAGAAGAAAAAAAAACATCGTTTTTATACAATGAATTATAATGACAGGATGCAGGTTAAAAATAAGAATTTTGTAGTCTATTCTATCTGTAGTCTAATCTAACTTGAACAGTTTACAAAATATGACACTTCAGATGATACCCTGGTTATTTTACATTATCCTGAATACCTCGAATACAAAAGAAGATCGAGTACTGATATGAAGCATTGAGTGTTCTTAGGACCTGCCAGTACACCATCTGAAAGAATGACCAAATCCGTCGTTAGGGGCACCTCTTGTTCGCTTAGACCCTATTCAGGCATTTGAGCTGTTTTCCTACAGCTGACGAAAAAATTTTAAGCCAAATATTGCTTTGGCTTACCAAAAGAAAAAAAAATTAAGTACGCACCGCCACTGCTTAGTACCCTAGTGCTAAAGGGTGCGACTTCCATTCCGGAAGTCACGGGTTCCTACGATTGAGTTTCTCTGAACTGTTGTGCCTACCAATTCAGTACTTATCTATCTTACGATATAACCAGTGGCTTTTCGGCGGGATTTCGTCAGCGTAAAAAATGTCGTGAGGAAATCCGACTAATCCTAGGTAATTAGCCTCTTTCTATCTGGGTTGGAATATTGGACGGCAATCGTTTTCGTAAAAAAAACAGTGCATTAATTATTTAATAATTATTATTACCTACAGCAAGAAGCGTGGTAAAATACACAATCCAGCAGACCAAGATATGTACTTACTTAATACATTAGACAAACGCATAAATACGATAAGATGCGTATGAGGTGTACCGCTTATATAAGCACTTTACCTCTTTACAAAAACACTGTTCTATCTAAACCATAACTCTAAGAGTCTAGAGGTTAGTTACTGCGATTACGTAATGATCTGATGTCAAGTGGATCAACGGCACCTGAGAATGTAAACTGTACTTCACCCGAGAAAGAATTAATCTTAAGTTCGTTTGCCCCACAATGGCAGGTCGGATCGAGTCGAGGCAACAAACAGAAGGTAACAGAACGAAGACAAACATTCGTGGCTCTTTCAAAAGCGTACAATAGTCGTCATCAATTACGAGCAATAGATCGCCCAACATCATTTGTCCGTCCGTTACTCGACTGGGGCATTCCCACGGCTCGGGACGATCGTGTTTGTTGTCGGAATATGTCCAACGATAAAATAGTAATAGAAAATTGTTTCTGATTGCCCTCGCTCTCTTCCTAAGCGCCCTCTTAGATTTGCGTTCCCGTTTTTATTGTTTTCAATGTTTCCATCATAATGTATTGATTCAAATTCGTGTACCTGACGGAATCATCTTATTAGGTGTAAGAGGATTTTCCAATAAATTAGGATAAAAAAAGTGACTGAGCGTAGTACTAGATATTAACTACCTCGTTATAAACGCTAGTCGTTAATATTTTCAAATTGAAGATACACGGCATTAGAAAAATAATGTACTTATACTTATGTATTTCCATATTTTAAATTTGTATCCTATGTAATGTGTCAGGTAATTTTAGTTTGTTTTATAAATATATTTCCATTACATATATCGCACATACATATGGTTTTTAATTAGGGTCAATTTGTATAGAAATTAAACTTTTCAGTTTTTCACGCTATTGCTCGAAAATGTGGGAAACCGAGAAGAGGTCTAAATCCAAGCTGGAGTTTAATGTCTATCTCTATACTATACCTGAATCAGTCCATGTTTATGTCAAGTAGGTACGAGACTGAAAAGCTTATAATATGTCACTATTGTATACCTACAATACAAACGTATTGTAAACACTGTGAGTATCAAAATAGGCGACCATCTAATAATTCAGTTTTGTCCTTACTATGGCCCTAGTTACTTAAATACACGTTCGATTCTACAAGTGGCTCTACATACCCGCCTTTACATATGACTGTACGGTATGGTTCTACATATTGGACTGCTTATGGGCTGACACTTACACATTCGATTCTTCCTATGGCTTTAAAACACTTCAAATTTACAACCGTTGTTTTTGTTAAAGCTTGATTGTCAATTTTGTGTAATTTCTTGTAAAACTTGTTAATTGCCTTAACTTTTACTAATATTAAATTCGCTTTTGTACTTTTTTTTGCTGTGCAATAAAGTTTAAAGAAATAATATTTGTTATGCATGTTTTGCCATTCACTCGCATATTTCCTTTGGGCGCAGGGCAATATTTATGACGCTTGCAGCGCCAGCGTATATGTTGCATGAATTCACGGATTTAATCCTTGGTTTATAATTATGCAGAACGATGCATACCGTTGTTCTCTTGATGTTATCAAGAACAAGACCGGAGAGAAATTGCTCCGATCAAAAGATAATCTCGCCGGAACCAAAATTGCTCATCGATAGCGTCCTGCCGATGCCGCTTGCCATCAGCCCACGCCCTACGTCAGTGCTTAACTCTTTTTTAATTTCAAGAGCTTTGTACCTTAAAATTGGCAATTTATTTCGTTAACACCCAGAACGTGTCGCGTCCTCATAATCTTGTAGCGATGTAGCGCATTTAAGTTATTTATTTTATTTATTGATTGTAATAATACGATCACGTAAAATATTGTTGTTAAATAACATTAAATATCTCAATTTAAGAAGGAAAGCAATTTGTGGTCGTGCACTTTTCTTGCACCATAAACATCCATGATGCTTGTATTGGCTAATTTTCTGTAACGAAAAAAAGAAGTAGGGTCACCACACACCTAGCGGTTTTCCTCGCGGAATTAGCGGAAGTAGCGGAAATTTGTCTATGGTAGCGGAAATTTGTCTATGGTAGCAGATTTTTTGTATGGAAGCCATAGACAAATTTCCGCTACCATAGACAAATTAAGCATTTTGTCTATGAATTTCCGCTACTTCCGCTAATTCCGCGAGGAAAACCGCTAGGTGTGTGGTGACCCGTAGAAGTAAAAAATAAGACTTTCTTTTTTATTTTTGAAAAAAAAAAGTTAAGACAAAATATCTTTTCACGCCACTGTTCGGAAGAGTGGAAAAAGATTATCAAAATTCAAGCTGGAAAGTAAGCAATTGCTGTAGCACCTGAACTACCACTACTATTACAGCTATGAAATGTCATAGTGTAAAGTAAAATCCAGTTATGTCATTGCATTCGACCCACCAATGAGAATCATTTAAAACATTAAAAGGTCTTTTTTGGCACCACTTTTTCATCTTAACATAAAATAAGGTTGTTTATCGAACCAATTTACTTGTTTAAAAAAAAAGAAACGTCAAAACCCATTCAGATCACCATTAAGGCGTTTTTACCTTTTTAACCGTTTGTGGTTTTCTATCTGTTTCTATCAAAAAGTGGGTAAGGAGTGAGTCGGATTGAAGCATGATTGAAGCAAACAACGTAAAAACGCTTCTTAAAAGTGAAAAAAAAGTTAAAAAGGTGGACCGGAAAAATAAATATTGAATTGTATAATGTTTGACTGAAAAACAAGAAAGTTGTATTTATGCAGTAAAAAATAGTTCAATAAGTGTAGAAAATGTTATTAATACTCTGGCGCCCACCGAAATTCAAGAAACTGCACAGACGGTCGCTAGAAATTTGTTACCAGTGAAATCGCGTCCTAAATAAGAAGGCCCATGAACAGTGATATTTTGTATACAATATAATATCCGACGAACAATTCATATTATGGAAGGATGGCGAAAAGAAGCATTTATTTGCAGAAAGTTACATGCTCGTTTACTTTATCGTGCTTGCGAAAAGCACATGAACCTTCAATATACCTATAGTATCTATTAAAGTGTTTGTATTGTTATGCCAATTAATTTTTGTGTTTCCCCTGGCGGGTCGGCCCTCGAACTAACTCGATCCACCTATAGCTTACTTTCCAGCCTCTACAACAATGTACCATTATTTCACATAATTTAAATTGCAGATAGTTTCAGAGGTCTTCCCTAGACTTCGCCTGTATCGCGGTGAACCAGTTGTGAATTGAATAAAGATCTAATTAGGTGCCAAATAAGTCACATACATATTTGGTTGAACTTATGCTTAAATACAAAATTAAAGAATAAAATGATCCACGATTTTTTATATTTAATAAAATCATATCATATCAGTACAAATTAACTACTAGGTACAGTCGACGTCAAAGATATGTTTACACTTTTGCACCTTAATACAAAGGAGTAAGGTGCAAAAGTGTAAACATATCTTTGACGTCGACTGTACATACAATTTTTTTTGGAAATATAAATTTAAAACAAAATACGCAGCAAGAAATTACTATATCAATGAATAATGATGTAACCATATTAATGCAACCTTTGTCGGCTCGTGATTCATAACGTCGGATTTGAAAAAAACATCTTTTCAGGAGAGTCAAAACCAAACTTACATTTATGTTTGCCAATATTTCTCACATTAATTATAAGGGCACAGAATAAAATAATACATAGTAGGATGTCTGTATTTTAAATGCATAAAGTTTCAAGTCAAATATGGCCATTCATAAAACTAATATACTTGAAAGGCAATTCTATGGTAAAAGACAGATCTTAATGCTTTATGCCTGGAGAAAATCTAGAAAATCTTCAAATCCGATCTTATATACCTACTTTCTGAATATCAGCAACTAAAAAATATGTAGAAAACAGTGTGGCTGACACTTATATTAACAATATGTTAATATATAATTTTGGTCAAATGTTCACATCCGACTTCCAGTCGAGATTTATTCTTATGGATACTATCCTCTAGCGAGCTGAATTTCCGCAACATTCCTCAATTATATTTGTAATAGTAAGGACATTCAAAGTTAAGTACTGGCTGCAATGATAATTTAGCCGTGGGTATCATACTACCTATTCAGGTGAAGCACTTGAACTTCACTTTACTGTTATTGTAATCACTTTAAGAGCCTTAATCGTAGACTGGTTTTACGCGTAAATAAGCAAATAGGCAGTCACAGGAGTAGTTGGAGCTCTAGTTGGAATCGATACTACGTTACATTTATTGGTTAAGCTATTTATATTATAGTATTATGCCCCCGAGTTGACAGGCTAGATTTCGACTATCCGCGACGCTGGCGAAGTTCACTAGAGCAGCGCATTACATACATTATTATTAGTTCCAGATTTGGGTCACCTCACATAGCCTCATTCGGTCTCTCGGCCAATAAATATCAGATTAAAGTGCCGCTATTGTAGCCTTCACGCACAAACTAGTACCGTGGCTTTCAATAACGGTTCGCACTATGCAGATTATCATTGCGGCGATAACCACGACGTGAAAGCGATACGGGCGACACGATGTGGAGTGAGCCTGGGGTGCTGCTGTCCCGTCGCGTGTGTCGCACGTCACGTCAGCGTCACGCCGTTCTTCTGACGTGAAAAGCAACGTGTAGCACGTGCTGCATGTTATTCAATAGGCATTGAAATACTTATTCATTTGTGATACGTGATGAACATATATGTTTTGAGAATTTTTTCATTTGCAGTAGAACATAATACCTACCTATACCTACTGCGATTATTACTTAAAAATAACCTATAATGAAAGATGCATGGTGCACTTTGGTGATTCGTTTTAATACGATATAAATTGTTCGCATATATAGTTTCACAAATAAACAGCATAGACCGTATCTGCAATCCAATTCTGGCGTGCTACAAGTAAAAATAAATGAACGTTAAGGTCAAAACCGTATGATGAAAACTGATAATAGGGTCCGAGCGCAACAATTCAAAACCCACCTAAATAAATAACGCGAGATTGACGGTTAGCCTAGAACTTGTCACCGAACAGATGATGGGCCAAATGAGGTACATTCAAAGCATCGGAGTCATAGGTGAGCTTGCGACAGATTGTTTCCTCACTGCCGATGCCGCCTGCTCGGACAATGCGCGATTGCCACTGCCTCGACCAAGACACTCCACACTCCACTCGCAATACTTCTGTGTTTGATGATGCCAATTAGGTATTACAAATTGTAATTATCTACGAATCTGTTTGTTTGAAGCTGCATTCATTATACAGGTTGCTTTTTCAATAACTAGTCATATTGTGAGAGACGATTAGTTAATTAGGTCATACTGAACAACTCCTTCTATGGGACCAACCACCAAATTTGGCTTTCCCATACAAAACGTCGACGTCTGATCGGCCCAAATGTATGAAATAGCCAAAAAAAATTTTGTGATTTCGGAGTTGGTCCCATACAAAAAGTTGTTTAAGTATAGCCTACCAAATCACCTCGCACAGTGTGGCTAGTTATTGAAAAATCACCCTGTATATACAATAGACACCTTAATAGTGAATAACTCTAATTAGATGTAGGTTCTGTAATGTTTAGATACACGAACTGTGTTGTTGTTATTTATATTTATTGATTATTATTCTGTTATGACATCTATGTAGACGAATCAAGAAAACTTATAGTACAAAGTTATTTGTAAAACAACAATTTTAATGCTACAATCGTAGCATTAAAAGCGCCACTAGGTACATATCGTTCTTTAACTTTTAGAAGAAAATCTACCTATATTTACCATGGTTTATTTATTTATTCGTACTGATTGCAAAATGTGACATACGGAAAAGTATATATAAAAATGAATTATCCACTTTAAGAAGGTGATTGGTTCTATGTTCTATTTAGAAAACTCTGAAATAATAATTTAAAAATTATATTTTTTTATTTGTGACTTTTTAAAAATAAGAGTATTTTCATTAGCCACCATACTCTACTTTAGTATCTACACATCGTAAACTAACCATAAACTTTCTCTACAAAATATTTTCAATAAATCTTGAACTTGTTTATGGTTTCCGTTTACCATTCACAATGCTTCAGTACTTGAAGTGGTATTTAACGTCATGACTCATGTGTGTTGGTATGTGGGGTGATACATTGTGGTAACCGAATCTCAGAGTTCAATTAAAGTAAGATAATTTCAAATTCCGCAGTCGCACGCTGACAATTTTATCAATTTTAGGTGCAAAGACAGGTGACATACAAGAGTAGAGTACCTACTTAAGAATATAAAAACCAACAAGAAGATTGTAAGTGGTTCAACTACTTTTTGTTTTGGAATCTACAAGTTTACATAATTTTTAATCGACTTCAATTCCTTAGAAAGAGGAGGTTCTGCATTCGATTTGGTGTTTTTTCTTTGATGTAGGCATGTATTTGGCATAACCAAAGATATGTTTTTAAATGAATGTAGCGCCCTCTGCGCTTTATTTTACGTATTTTTCGTCATAAAGTTCGACTGAGTTGCAGCTGTTTCTAGTCATCAGCAAATAAGTGCCGTGTTACTCGTCTCTACATGTGTCTGTTTTCAGACCACCTACTCTAAAAACGTCACTTTTGTACAATATTGTTCTAAATTATTTAGCAAAATAAGTATCGGAATAATAATACGAACGATGTCATAGATATAGATATCTCGAATTCTCAATAGATCAAAGGTGGGCATTGATTTTGTGCCAGTCAGCTTAATCTTGAGATATCTACATAGGCAGGTACGTAAAAAGTGACTGAATGACCCGACGTGTCAAGGTATTGATATATCCCAATAAACGTCGGTGTGTAAGTAGCACTCGATTAAACAGCAAGGTCAAGCTGTCAAATGTTTAGAAAGTATTGCAAGTGCCAGCTTCATTGTTAAGTCTCAAATGACGCTTTTCATAACTTGATGAGTGACCATCACACCTCCGATTGATAAATAGCGTGAACGGTAGAGGATAATTTCAAACAACAACCCGACTATTGAGCAATTTGTACTTGTAGCTATTCATTAATTACATAGCAAGTAAGCACACCTGCATCGGAACCATGAGCAAACGGAACCGATGCAGGTACCTATATGTAAGGTGATTTATTTACGCAAACAGATTATTTATCTAGTTACTACAATATTTAAATGTAGCATGCCATGCAATATAGAATCTCGGTAATAATATATAGTTTCAGTTTGACGTGATTTTACTAAGTTTTTCATAAATGACTTGAGAACTTGAGCCGATGGACTTGAGAAGCGATATAACCACCTATATTGTTTCGATTTGATTATTATAAATCAATCTATGTCTCGTTTAGCAGAATTTCGCCCCTATCTTAAATCGATAGGATAATGTCCCTGAAGTTAGCATATCAAGTTCCAGTTCCATTTGAGTTCCAGGAGATCACTTTTTTTATAAGAGTTCTAATTATCATGTACTTGAAGTAGTTGTGGTTAAAGAATATTTATTTTCTCAAAAGAAATATACATTTCACTTAAATAGAGAAAACATTTAAAAACTTAAAATTATATTTGAGTGCGCATGCAGTTACGTAACTAGTTAAGTTTATTAACAATAAAAATATTTTACTTAAAAATATTTACTTACGAGCCAAACAATTAATACAAATAAAGTATGTAGGTAGAATTACGAATAATATTCTATATCACTAATCACTATATACGTATGTGGGTATGCCTCACTACAACAAAATGTTTTATTATTTGAAGAAACTACAACGTGTTGATAATGTTGATATTGCAATTTGGGTGCAATGCATTATTTACCCTAAATACATGCTAGTTGAGTCGAGCGACGTTCATATCTCAATATGCGTTATCTTTTGTTCCTGATAGATTTCATTAATAGTTCTGACGTTTTTACAAAAAAATCATATATTATGGTTTTTTTGCAAAATGATATTCTAACTTTACACACTAGCATATCATTTAGTCCCAAATCAAACAAAAATTATACTGTTGTCTCGTCATATACTAAAATAGTTAGGTATTTGTTATACAAGTGGTGAAAGTTGTATTTTACGTGCGAGTGTTATTTGAAACACGAGCTAGCGAAAGGATTCTATTATTGACCACGAGCGAAGCGAGTGGTTCAAAAATTGAATCCTGAGCGTAGCGAGTGCTTTAATACACGAGACGTAAAATAACTTTCACCCGCGTATAACACAAAACTTTTCACCTCACTACAGCGAGGAAAATAAGAAAAAGGGTGCATTTTGCTCGGTTTCCCGTAATTCCTCAGGTGTTTAATACTTCTTCATCACTCGAATCACTAATTTTTAACAAAACAATCTAGAAAAACATGCGAATATTTAACGTTGATATGATGGATGAATTGAAATGAAAAGTTTTGACGTAAAAGATTTTAGTAAATGTCAGATGCGTTTTGTTCGTACGTAGACTTATTCGGCTGTCAGAACAATTTATCCGTTTTTACAAAAAGAATGAAGATTAATGTTGAATGCTGATATTTATGAATTAAAATAAAGTTGTCAGACTGTATTAAGTGTTTTTACTCGATGCAATTCATTAATTGCGATGTTAAAAATTCTGCACTTTTAACGTTTTACGTTTTGTTAGCTGTCAAATGTCACTTAAGCCACTTGTCACTTATGTCAAAACTCTTTCACCACATGTGGATAAAAAGCGATTTTCACAATAGATATTAAACAAACAAAAAGGGCTTTCCGAGCTAGTGAGGTGAAAAAAGATTTCCTGATACCTACCTTAAACATAAAACTTCATAAAATAAACAAAAAAATGTTCCTTATTCATTGATATGCTAAATTCACACCTGCTATGCTGGTGTAAATAAACAAGTTTTATTTAGATTTCGTTTTGGTCTTAAATGATAGCTGTGGCTCTGTTATGAGAAAACCGTGATACCTGGCGCTGACGACCAAGATATGACAAAAGCCTAGGGTTAACAGCTATGTACGTGAATCGGGTATTAACACATTCAGCACCCAGAACCCGACAGTCGGGTTCTCTGTTTGTAGCTACTACGCGCCACATACGAGGAATGCCTGGCTACGCGCTACGAGCGTAGCGCGTAGCGCTACGCGGTACGGAAAGTGTTAATATGAAGCCCTAAAACACAGAAACCTTGATTTGATTGCTGTGCCAAAAGAAAATTTAACGAACAAGTGAAACTAAATCGTTTCAAAACGGGTCTAACTTGTACCTTGTAATTCAACAGTGGGTGTCATCGGTAAACAAATACACGGATCCAAGAATAACTCCTTGGCTTTTGACCACGTGCGAGTGGTATTGTGTATCCCAAGTGCTCTTTTTTCATCGAACTGAAGTGTTATTTTAGCTTAAGTAAGTATTGTTGGGACAAGAGGCTTTTATATGACGTGTGATACGTTATTGTGGGTCGTATTGTTCATTGTCAGGTGTGCTATCGGGTAGTGTCTTGATCGAACTTTGTGCGCCTGACTTTCACTCGGCGGTTGCCGGTTGGTGATGAATCATTCTATTAAGGCAATGTTTACACTCTTGTAATCTAAAAACTCTTGTAATATAATCATGGACAATGCAAACGGGTCACGTTGTATGTTTTTTATGCGACATTGTTTTATTTAATTAGATAGTAGATATTACAAAATTGTTTGTCCCGGCAATTTGCCACGGCTAATCCCATGAACTGGCGTAGGCACAAATGTTTACAAAAGCAACTGCCATCTGACAATGACATTTATGTTGCTTATTATACGATTTCATTGCCCAAATGAACTTCGAAACGGTTTTTGAAATTTGAGCTCTTTTCCACCTCAATTTCCTAAAATATACGCACACAAAAGTTTGTGGGCATTATTTTCGCATAAAATCAATAGTTTAAATAATCATGATTATTAATTCCTGTCACTGTTATTTTTAAAACACCATTCATCGTTTTAGATTAGTTTTAAATGTCAGATTCCAGCACTAAAATCTCAAAAATCGCCCCTCAACCCTTAGCAGGGGCGGCGCACTGTGATATTTAGTCGCGCAGCTACAAGTACATGCGATGTCAGCACCGGCGGCCCCTAATTACGGGCCCGTTACTTCTAGATCTAGGCTGAAACATATCGATACAAACTGTTAGAGGGCGACGGCTAAGTTAGGCAGTTTGGCATATTAGCGTACCTCTACCTAATCCGGATTTTATTACACAGTGGAACTTCTACTCCCAGTACAATAATCGAACGGAGCGTAAGCGAAGATCGTTCTTACAAACAACAACTGGCTACTGGGACATCTCGGCATTTGGATGGCTTTTTGATTTCAATAGTTTGTCGGACGATAACTTTAGTAACGTATTTCTGATCTTTATGAAATTTCTTGGGGCTGTAGCAGAGATACATAAAATTTGTAAGTTCGTATATGAGCAGGATCGATCAAGTGGTTATGGAGCAAGAAGGAGAAAAAAAATCCTTATGGTCTTGTTATATTGGTCAACTCGTTTGCAAGTAAATCGCGAGTTCTCAGTTCGAGGCGGACTACTAGTCTAGTTAGAGTGCGATCAGTCCTAAGCTTTAAAGCCCCATTGACAGTGGCAGCTAATGTATTGATTGTCGTAGTCAATAATCAAAGTTCGCTTGAAATATAAGTAGTATGACTCTGTAGACGGAGAGCGGTGTCAAGAGCATAAATTTTCTTCTTGTTGCACCACTGCCTACCGTTAATTCACTGGGCAATGTTTCCTTAAGTATTATTCCACACATGTTTTAAGGGACTCGAAATATTAATTTAATACGGTTGCGTAAACTATTCATCATCCTTATGATTGTTGGTCATGTAACTGATGTTATACAATATTTTAATGCAGTTGAGACATTTATTGTGACTTAATGTTTTTTCATGTTGAATAATTATTTTAAGGGCACATAATTGCGAATAATCCGACAGTAATTGTTAATGTAAAGACTAAATATATTGCCTTGTTTTTCATTTAAATGGTTGAGTTAAGCTCGACTCATGTTGGATATTTAATGGGCCCCATAATAATAATAAAGCACTTATATGTTTAAAGTCCAGTGACACCTCTCTACCCCCAGCTCCCGCACCGGTGTTGCCCTTGAGCCATCTTTGATGTCGCTTTTTATGGGGGCCCATCTTGCGGACGGCGAGTCACCGTCTGCCGGAAATGAAATTGGATACCGTTTTATTAGGCAGGCGTCCGGTTCTTCATCCAATAGCCCATTAATCAGTCCATTACTTTTCACCCAATAGCCTAGTACATTTTAGACTCCATTAATACTCAATAGTCCTTACACCATGGCGGGTGCTGTCTCTGCGTGCGTCCCATGACACGGGCAGGGGCAGCATCCGCTTAGTGTACCCCTCACTTTTCATTAAATTGTCGAAAGGGCCTCTGCGCGTTGGCTTCGGCTCCGCATACGCCTCCCAAAGGTCCGGAACACCATTGTTCCGTGGTCGGGAAAGACATACAAAGAATAAAGCACCTATCTACGTGCAGCGCGAAACTTTTAGAAAAAATAAATAAATGTTGACATTGCTATGATTTTACATGTAGGTATCACAACAATATTCACACTTCACGAATCACATATAATTTACCTGAATATTAATGTAAATTATAATGTACAAGGTTTCGGTGCAAATGCATTGTTGATAGGACGACGACGTGCGTTCTTTGTGCGATTAATTGACTGATTAATTTGATTATACGGAGGGAAAAAATGTGATGATGAAATGTGAAAGTGTCTTTCTCAGTCTTTTATTGATATTTTAATTTTTTTTATTAAAATATCTTAACGTAATATGCTATCTAGCATGAAGCATACTCGTACCTATCTGATGAAGCAGTCGTTATTTATCTTTTGTCTACGATGCAAACTCTAGATGTTGATGTCCGATAATTTGAGAGGCTGATTTATTAATTGAAGATAGGGCCGCCATCACCTCATCATAAAATCTATAAAGGTTTTATATTTTACCCTTTGGGATCAATGTTACTCTGCGTCCGTAGGAAACACCTTAGACAACCCTGTACGTGATCCCTGCGTGGTGCTAAAAGAGTACAAACTTGGCAGCTGTGCCGTGTCCCATCTGGACCTCGCAGTACTCACTGAATTTTCTTCACCATCTACTTTCCCACTACTTGTATCACCTGAGACAAGAAATGCCTAATCTATATCCAGTGACGTGTAGCCATACGATAAATAAATAAAATTCTACCCTTGAATTTGCTCTAACTTAATACTGCTAGCCGGTTTAGTGACTTATAACTTTTTGATTTCTGAGCTTAGACATTGCTCTTGTTTCGTCCATTACTGAGTCGTCTGGGACAAGTGAAAATTGTGAGAATTGAAACGGTATGTGCCAGCGAGGAGGTCCCCGAGTGTGTGAGTGTGCGTTATGAGCATGGACATTGGACATCAGAGACGAGATAAGGCGGAGGCAGCGCGTGTCCTGCGAAGCGCCTAATGGCCGACGCCGCGGGCGCAACGTGCCTTACAGTTTAAATTGAACGTCAAGCTATCGATTTGCATAAATCACACTGTTACCATTTTCAATTATTTGAACGGTCACGTACAAGCTTTTAGGCGTACTTGAAAAATAGCTTCGACAGGTTGTTTATGTTGGTAGCGCAACAGTTATTGATCACGGGTTCCGTACAGTACAACACATTAAATTATGTCGCTCCACAATACGTAACGACGATGTACCTCTTCACAGAAAATAATGAGCTTGGTACAAAATTCATATTTTAATATGTATGACATGAGTATTAAGGGAAAGCTGACGATGTGAATAATTTTTTATTGCGTGGATTCATTTATTATTCGAGGTTCGACTTCCATAAATTATGATCCTTTATTTTGACAATATTCGTTGTAAGCACCGATTTTTTGAATAATACTTACTTTCAATTTACATTGATACCTTCGTAATTTTTCCTGATAGTGAATAAGTTATTATGCTTTTGGACATTTATTATTTTTGGAAAGCAAAAAAATACAGGTCGATGTGTCAAACCACATGCTAAAGAATTCAAAGAGTATCATTTCATTAATGATTAATCTGTACTTTTTTTAAGCTTCGATGTAATGCAAAGGGGTAGTAGTAAGGTAGGTAAATAGTAGTGTCATTGTAGCGCTCCAATTTAAACACCTCATTTGGCTTTAAAAAGATCTAATACATATACAGTTATACATAGCTAGTTATATAGCAACTTGGATAACAATTTAGCCATCCCATGTTACGTAAATAATAATACGATGTATTACAAGAAACAGATCATTCATTTCAAGTACCTGGGGTTCATCTCTTTAGCCTCGGCTTAAGTGTTAGTTATCGTCATTTGTTTATAAATTTCAGTCGATAATTGAAATGAAGTCGTCTTTCGGCAATCAAGTGGTAGGTACATTGCCATAAGCGCGACGGGAACAAGCCGTCGCGCAGAGCTGCGCCTGCGCCACGCCTGCTGCTTTCCGCGAACAACTCGACGACTACGATAAACGTGTTATTCATTCAATTAAATATTTATGTATGCGCCCGTTCGGAGCCTCGTCACATCATTGAATGATAACATAATTAAGACGTAGACGTGCTCATTATGCACGCACGCTCACTAACTTAGCGTTCAAACGGATTATTAGCGTCTGAGGCATAGATCATTTTCTTATTCATGCTGTATACGCTTGAATTTATAGGCCGTCGATTATAATGTGTGTTTTTTTGCAGAGCATTAGGTATTAAGATTGTTTAGGCGTCATTTACCACCTGAGGCATTGCATGCGGTCAAAAACATATATAAACTACCTACTTAGATGTTGTTCTTTTTATATGTATGGTATCAATCGATTTGTATTGTTGTGAGGATCAAAAAGCTCAAAGCTATACTAAAATCAAAACGAGAGTCAAAGTGTGACATTCACACTTGCACCACAAAGCGCTCTAGTAAATCGCGATAGTAAAGTTGTGTCGTCACGATTACGTACGACTTTATAACTAGTAGTCCGCCTCGAACTGAGAACTCGCGATTTATTTGCAAACGAGTTGACCAATATAACAAGACCCTTAGGAGGATTTTTTTTCTCCTTCTAGCTCCATAACCACTGGATCGATCCTGCTCATATACGAACTTACAAACTTTATGTATCTCTGCTACAGCCCCAAGAAATTTCATAAAGATCAGAAAAACGTTACTAAAGTTATCGTCCGACAAACTATCGAAATCAAAAAGCCATCCAAATGCCGAGACGTCCCAGTAGCCAGGTGACAGTTCGGTTCGGTCTGGAGTTGTTTGTAAGAACTCACTTCGCTTACGCTCCGCGAGTTCGATTATAATCGCCCTCATAAAGTATTGAAAAAGAATTAAACTTGTTATTTTAATTGTGAATCATGGTGTTTATGTATAAAGTTACCTTTAAATATATATTTGTAATAAATTGTGAGCAATGGAATGATAACATTATTTTTTAATTTCGTATCTTATATTTTGACTTTTATCAAGATAGGTACATTTATTGCTGACTGTATATGCTGCCTGAGCATTTCGTGGCCATTTTGATGTCCTGGTAGAACCAATTCTGCTCACGGTTCTGAGTAGTAGAAACCTAAAATGTGAACAGAACTTAACTTACGCTTTGTGAAAACATCCCTATAGTAAAATATGAAATTTTGTTTCCAGGCAAGTGTCTTCTGTAGGTACTTATATTTAGCCATCATCCTTCTAGCGTATGTCTCGGCTATTGCCACGGCTCAATTTGGCAACCTAATCCCATGAATTGACGTAGGCAGGTTTCACGAGAACGACTGCCATTTGACCTTCCAACCCAAAGGGAAAACTGGGCCTTATTGGGACTCTGTACTTATAGTTAGTATGTGAACGAATGGTCTAGTTCGAGGATGTCAGATCGTTTTTTTCGTATTATAATTATGACTGTCTGTCGTCAACTGTCTGTTTCTCCGGTCTATACTGTCTATTGTTTTGTCGTGTCTCATTTTGAATCTTAAGTTCGTCGTTCCAGAAGAGTATGTCGTCAGCCAGTCTATATTTCGTCGACACAAAGACACCGACATTATGTAATGTTTGATACATTAAACTTCAAACTCATTTCTAAGTAATACATTAGTCGGAGATTAACTGCATTATCAAGTTTTTTCTTAGAACAGCATGATGAGTTGCAACGTATTTACTTTCTGTGGTGGAAAATTCTAAGTAGGTACAATTAAATATACTTTGCGAGAAAATAATACGCGCAACCTCGAGTCAACACAACAGGTTAGTCGGCATAATGTAGTCAGGTACCTACCTACTGTTTACATATTAGACCGTAACCCAGGAACGAATTTCGTTAGTCATCGCGTCTCAGTGTGAAGTGAAGTGGTTAAGTTAAGAGCGATGTATAATGAAGCCTCGCAAATGACAGCTGCCGTCCCGTTGGGCTACTTTAAAAGAAATGAACATCGCGTTCTGTTTGAAATTTTGAAAGATTATATATAGTTTATAAATTAAATACATATTTCTTGTCACCGTGTATTTGTGTTCTTTATCTCACCTGATGTATACGAGTACATGTTATGTCACATTTATAGCACTCCAGGGTCCCAAGATACAGGCCCAGCCTATTTTCTCAAATATTTGTTCCTGAGTTATGGATGTTTTCTATCTATATAAGTATTTATTTATTTGTCTAAGTATGTATATCGTCGCCTAGCACCCATAGTACAAGCTTTGCTTAGTTTGGGGTTAGGTTGATTTGTGTAAGATTGTCCCCAAAATATTTATTTTTATTTTTATTTATTTTGGGATCCGACAGATATTTCAGTTATGTTTTGATGTTTACTGACTAACAATAAATAATTTTGAATTTTTTGTTTTTTTTTTTTGAAAAAAAAAAACATAAAATAACATTAGCCGGCTGTATCGCAGTAAAAAGACCGTCAGCAGACAATACGACTATTTTCCGGGCAACACTCTAACTGTCTTTCCACCTCGATGCAGCTCATGCAGCCATCTGATGACTTTCATGTTTATATGGTGTATAATCTACCATCTAAACGTTATACGGGGAAAAATATTCACAAATAATATTCTGCTTAAAAGTTAAAGTGCAAATTTCAGTGGCACTAGAAGACACCAGAGTGTTAATTTTATAACATTTAGAAAAAGTAATATGTGATGTGATAAAGCATCTAAATCGCGTACACTTACTTTTAATTTTCCTGACGTTTCGAGCGTGTCATAACGCTCGTGGTCGCAGGCAGACTGGCTATTAGGAATCGTATCAGCATCTCCTAGCCGCGCGGGTTTTCCGAACTATCCGCACTTGGTCTTGATTATTCACATTTACGCTAGGGTTGTCTTTACACTTTGCCTACACACAACACTCACAACATCCGATGGTTTGGAAATGCATGTATTTCCACGCTTACATTTGCTGATCACGTTTGCATTTGATTTCTTCTTCGTGGAATCCCGTGATCAGTATCGCTATCCAGCGAGGCAACGCAGCCAGCCTTATGGGCACCTTGCCAAGTGGCAGCGATATAGGGGACATCTGTACTAGGGATGTCACGAATATTGCCTGCGACCACGAGCGTTATGACACGCTCGAAACGTCAGGAAAATTAAAAGTAAGTGTACGCGATTAAGTCCCGTGTTTGTCAAAATAATGAGTGAAAATCGTGTGAGTTTAAATCAGTACAATTAGTACAAAGCATCTAAAGATCCAAATTCATGTAGTATGTTTTTTGTCTATCACTAGAGAGAGGTAGCTATTTCTAACTCACGCTGATTTCAATATATATATATGTACCTACAGCTACGCAATAACCTCATACCGGCATCCCGTAGTCATATAGGTATTGGTAATATTACCGTATTGTCCACATCTTTTATGTTTTATCTAGATAGTTGTGGAATATTCAAATATGAAACCATTTCCAAGTACAGTCAAAATGACTTCATTAAACAGCAGATCAATGCCAAACGATCGAGCAGAATATTTAATTGGTTCATTAAATTTTATTATCTTTTTTGCCCTAGATTGTTTCCCTTTCTACGAGCATTGTACGTGCTTTTATTAGAATAGTTGTGTGCAGTGTTATAAAGAAACGGTTCAGTAAACGGTGTGTGTGTACCTTAGAGTACCCCTTCTGTACTCATTACCGCCGAGACCTGTCGCATTCTCATTTAATCGGGTGCGATTAGCGTACTTGGAAAATTAACTTAGAAGTATGCTCGCTGCTCGCTACGGCACCAGGAGACGGCAATTAAAGCAATCATAATTTAACAAAACAAGAATAAGCTCTACTTAGCGCTAAGGACCCCTTTTAAGCGTTATTATATTACCATACGAAGACACTTCCGTAAATATTGCGAGCTATATGGTTGCTTCGGTGAGATTGTTATCTCTGCTCCGTGGGCTATACAGTACTATGAATTACTAACTTTGTGTTCCATATGTTTGAAAATACGCTAAGTAGGTACTACGTGAGCTAGTTAAGCTTCGTGCATTGTGTTTTGCTAAAACGATTTATGTCGATAGGCATTCGAGTTCGCTATTGATAGGCTGGATGTCAACCACTCTCGGGTCATATTGTTTTCAGGATTCAACTGAAAGAATAATGTAAGTATGATTATTGTCAAGGTCTTTACTTTTATTTTTAGAATTTTGATTTCTGTTTACTATGAATTTTAAATAACAAAAGTCCATATTGTTCACAATATTGATCATTTAGCTTGATTTTCATCCTTCGATATAAATAGTTCGTTCAGTTTTCACAGTTAAAATCTCATTATCTCTGTGTCATTGTCTGTGTATGTATTTCAAATTTTAGTTTATTTGTAGGTTTTAGGCTCATGTCTATTATTAATTGTATTATTTTGTTTATGTGTTAATTGTATTTGACATTCTTATTAATAGTTTAAATTAGTTCATGGTATGATCACCTATATTAGGTACTAGTTTATTAGAAATATGAATACCTCTCAACACTTGTTTGCTTATTTAAAGAATGTTTATGATTTGAATTCTCGTTACGGCATAGTCCCGCTTGTACCGTCTATTGTTTGTAAGACATTATGGCCCAAATACGGTGCGCACACCTGTTAACGCTACCCTTATCCGATACCTATGATACTATAACTTAACCTACTTTATTGACTCACTCCTTTACACCGAGGCTAACTATAACCACACAATTGTACATACAACTGAATCGTACAGAACTAGTTTACCTACTTTAATATTACCTAGTAAAAGCACCTAACCAAACTAAATTGCCAACAAATGGTAGAAAGCTTGGTTTAGTTTCTAACTGCTACCATCGTGCCTTTTATTTTCTGTGTATACCATCGGCAGTTTGTCGTTGTATAGACTATAGAGGGATACTTAAGCCCACAAAAGGATTGGGTACACGTGTGTCCATAGTCTTAAATTGGATGTGCGTGAGAAGTAAAATCTGGTGAGTGTTGTAGGGATGTCGATTTGGGTGCCGTTACAGTGTTATGTTGTCGGGACGTTGTTCGGCCGCGGCCGAACGGTCGGCGACCAAGGTGCGACAAGGGCGTGCGACGGACCGTTCCAATTTACGGGTCACGAGCGGACCACTCGCGAGCCGACCTATCTGCTTTTCCTCCATAATTGAATCCAATGGCGTGGGAGACTCGACACGGCTAAATAAAATATATCTGCACTATTGTTAAATCTTACATTGTTGTGACAACAATAATCTTTCTTGCTTTCATAAATTGTGTGTTCATCTTAGATGTTAAATTAGTCAGATTACGAAGGATAGACACAGTTATAATATAATGACCATGGGCCTCTGCCACAATTAACCGATCCAACTAGTTATTTTATCTAAAATAGTGTTAGTGGTTTGATTTGTCTTCATCTTCGAATGGTATACCAATAAATTCCAGTGATGAATTCGTGATTTTATCTTGTCATTGTTTGCCTCATACTTTTAACTTCTTACATTTTTTTTATATTGAAATGTCTGTTATTTACTTCCCTACTTGTTAATACAAAAGTATCTACCCACACTGTCGACTGGTCATTTATGTGTTACTGCTGAAATGACTTTCAAGATATCTTTTTAAAGCACCTTAGTCGTTCCTTTTTATTATTACAATTACAATATCTGTATGTTTTCCTAACTGTTTAGTAGGTAAGCGTTTAACCTGATTAAGAATGGCAGACATCGCGTGGTGTAGTGGTCGCTACGTAAGCCTTTTTTGAAAGTGCGTCGGCGTCGGCGCCGGCCCGACGCTGCCGCAGGTGCGCACGATATTGTCGCGAACCACACTAACCATGCTAGGTACACAAATGCAATCGTGCACTTTTAGGTGTATAGCAAAAACGTGCTTTCTATGTTGTAGTCAACGCTTGACTCGATTTAATTCAATAGGTAATCGTTTTTTTGTTTGTTTTTTAACCATTTGATGCATGATGAATGCTTGGTTCTCCGCCTTTTCGCCGAAAATTGTATTGCCGAATTTCACTTACCAACCAACTTTTCGTAGAAGTCTCATTTACACGATTCTGATTACTCGATGCATTTACAAAATACTGATTGCTTGATGCACTTGCCGAATAGACTGGCTTAATGGAGCTGTGGCAAAAAGCTGGGACAAACGCTTGGAGGATGATGATGTGCTCGATGCACGTAATATTCATGAGGGTTTTTTTTCTCTAAATGCTGGTAAATGCGATAGGTAAATAAACAAACGAAGGTGCATATTAAATAATCTACGGAGAATGGGCTATCCCGAAAGGAGTGCATGTCCAAGTAAGTGCACTTTTTACTTAATTGTGTTGTGGTAGCATTTGCTCCAAATTTAGACAAACGGGCAGCCGTATAAGACAGTGCGGAGAGCGCATTATAAGGCGCATAAACTGCACTGCGGCCGCTCGAAAGGTTAAGGGCACAAGCCACCACGTGGGAGGTGCCAGTTTAAGAAACCCGAGATCCTGTCTTGTTCACAAATGGCGTCCATTTTCACTGCAACTTTGTCCTGCAAAAACATTAAACAGGTACAAAACATTGATACCACTATTATTTTACACAGGTTTACAATATATGTTAGTACCCTAGGTTTTGATCCCCAATCGCTACACGTCAGTGTCGCTGCGATATTTTCGCTGTAACGAAATTATATTTAAATTCCACAGTCTAAAGTAATAGTGCACGAAGCAATGCTAAAACATCGGTTTCGTAAAATAACGAGTACCTACCCAAACAATCACGCATCGTAAAGCTCCCAAGGTAACGTTCACACAGTCAAATATTATAAGAAGGGTTGTTTTATATGGCAACGAGTAAGTGTTGCACGACTCAGCGAGGCCAGGATAGTGCATTACGTGTGCGCAAGCGCGCCGCAGTCGTGCACACGAGCTGGTTCATTATCGCCCGTGATGCATTTGCTGCCACTGCCGATGCCGCCGCCATCCCGACCTAAACCCACCTACCGAATTAAATCTTTATTGAGTTAATCAGTGCTAAGGTAAAACTAGATTGATCGCAGCTTCTCATACAAGTACCTAATGGCATGGCGCAGATATATGCTTATTTTAAGTTAGGTACCTACATGAACATGATAAGTAAACTAATATAATCTATTGATGTATTTTTCTGCTAAACCGGTTCCAACTTAGATTTTGTTTTGCTAAATCTTGCAAATATTTATTAAAACTAGATCATAATAAAAGTTTAATGTGGTCGTTTCCTGAATTAATAATTCATTATTGACACATTGTTTTGAAGTGGCAGGCCAACAGCACCACATACGTCAGGTGTTGTTTGGGAAACATCTTCACAGTTCAGTTTCATTTCCAATGCTAAGCATGCGCGTGCCTGATGGTAATCCATAAGGAAAATCTCTTCAAACAAATAAATTTCAGCAGTAGGTAAGTAAACGCTGTCATGCTTGCTTGGAAAAAACGTAAAAAAAATCTCCTTTTCTGAATATTATAAAAGACATTTTTTAACGAATCGAATGTATGTTTGCTACATTTATTAGGTTTAGTACTTATGTGTATTATATTATTTTAAATAGTGAGTGTTATTTATGTTCTCACGAGAAATAAAAAATACGACAACTACTTAATAAAAACTAATAAGCTTATTATTGTAGTGATACCCAAGTAGGTAGGTACATATTTGATCCTTAAACAATTTGCCACAATATAAATCTAGTCAGCACTAGTAAAGTACCTTACCTACCTACCTAATTCTAACTATACAAATAGGTCCTTTGAATATTATACTTAATAATGGCATTGTATGCTTGATCTTTATTTAATACCGTATTAAAAAAAAAACTCACTCTTTTCTCGATTCTCGCCAAACCAGAGATTTAGGTGTGTACTTTTTGGCATAATACAGCCGCGTAGTTGTTTACAGACAAGAAAGACATCAAGACGTATCTATCTATGTATCTACTATTAGTATAGTGCTGTAAAACGCAGTAAGTAATAGTGTTAAGTCATAAGACCTGTACTATTAATGCCTTCGTCAGCAAATTCAGGTTGGCGATTCACCGTGGTCTTAATTCCGATCGATGATTTACAACTTGTTAATAATACCGCAAGTTAAACCGCATGCCATAAATCAAGATCAGAAATGTAGCTTAAAATGAAAATATTGATTATAATGCCGGTTTACGTGGTTTGCGATTTATATGTAAGTATGTTACAAACACATTTTGTGGACTTTTTGCACCTTTATACTTTAAGGACCTTATTTTACGGTGGGTATATACATACATTACCAAAAAAGAAATCTATAACTTAGTCTTCAAAATCTCGGCCTTTATTTTGCGGCAATATGTGGTAAATATTTGAACTATACACTAGTTCAAAACTGGCTTATAAAATCAATAATGAAATAGATACGTTGTTTTCGGATAGCAATGTGAAGAAGTTCTGTTTCACAGAAGTTAAAAAATTTTGGTTCATAAATATGTATGGGCAAAATTTGACCTTTTGTATCATATGAAAATTTTAAACAGAGTGAAAAAAAATATCATAGTTTTTAGTTCCTATTTTCAAAAAGAAAATTACATTTAAAAGCTGGACATACATAAATTGTAGTTTGTAGAGTACATAACTGTATATTTTGAACTACAAAACTCTGAAACATTATGACATTAGTCGAAAACATCCAATAAATTTTGAAAAGTTAATAAAAAATTTGCAATTTGTACCTACGCTCCGTTTTTATTTCTACGCTATTTGTAAGTACTTAAACATTAAATTATTTACAAACATTATTTTACTTTTGGCTTTAAGTTAAAGATTTTTATAATACATCATTTATGTTATGGGGACCGCATACGCTCGCCGGTGAAAAATTAGGAGAATGTTAACGTCCGATTTGCACGTGACGAATTGGCTTTTAGGGTTCCCATCGCGAAGCAAACTTCCATAGCTTTCCGTGGCCTTACATTTGCGGCGTCTTTTTATTTTACTTATAAGCACCTACATGAAGATGAGGGTATTGTGTATAATACAGGGTGAATTTTAAGTCGTGAATCGAAATATGTTTTTCTAACTCTATAAAACGAACAATTGGATTCCCCGACTCTCACTAAAATCAAACTAGATTTTTATTTTTTTTTAATAATGTTTATGTCATTTATTTTCCTTTTAAAGGTGATATTGTAACATTAAAAAGGCTGTTTAACATTTTTTACATGTAACATTAAGTAAATCTAATTTTTCGGTAGGATAAATTACTAAATTTATGCTAATGATAGTTCCAAATCAAAGAGTCAATGCGATTCACTAATTTAGATATCTTAATAGGTCGGTGTAATAGCATGAACCCCCATTAAAAGAAAAATAAATGACAAAAACATTATTTAAAAAAATAAAAAATCTAGTTTGATTTTAGTGAGAGTCGGAGCATTCAGTTATTCATTATTATTTTTTTATGTGTTTTTAAAGTGGTGCATTCCACTCAAACAATAGTTTGTTATTAAATCAAATACAAACTTTGAAAACATTGAAAAAATAATCAACCCAGTGGGACTCGAACCCTACATCGATACGCCTTGCCGGGGCTCGATCGCTTTACCAATTAAGCTATGGGTTCAGTTACTAAGTTGACGAAATTTTCAATGCCTTCAAACATCTTTTTGTATTTATTTAATTTCGGCTTTACAGCAGCCGTTAGCGACATCTAGGTGCTACTAGACGTAGACACCTTTCAAAGCAGCGCCATCTATCATTTCCGTTGTGACACTTGCGATAGTGTCGGCGGGAAAGGTGTCTACGTCTAGTAGCACCTAGATGTCGCTAACGGCTGCTGTAAAGCCGAAATTAAATAAATACAAAAAGATGTTTGAAGGCATTGAAAATTTCGTCAACTTAGTAACTGAACCCATAGCTTAATTGGTAAAGCGATCGAGCCCCGGCAAGGCGTATCGATGTAGGGTTCGAGTCCCACTGGGTTGATTATTTTTTCAATGTTTTCAAAGTTTGTATTTGATTTAATAACAAACTATTCAGTTATTCGTTGTTTATAGAGTTAGAAAAACATGTTTCGATTCACGACAATCACGACTTAAAATTCACCCTGTATAATAACTCTAACTGAGTTCAAACGATTTTAATTTAAACCAATTAGGTTTTTATTGTACTTATTATTATGCCTATTAATTTGTTGGTGGATTCCTATTCAAATGCAGTTAGCTTAAATATGTGGTTAAGGGTATATAATTTTGGGTTTGTCTGATATGTTAGTATTTTTTTCATTTGGTACGCAAAAAGGCATATAAATAGTAATACTTCCGCTTGTAGCACATCCGCATGTGCCGGGTCATTGCTTCCGAATGTAGATTGGGACATTTTTATTCTTATCACACTGGGGATGGAAATCCACAAGGAAATTCATGTGCAATTTATTAGTCTATTTTTGTCTCATACATAAATAAAAGTCATGACTCGAATCAAGAGTAGAAACACCGCATCTCTAACTAATAATTCTTTACTGTTTTCAAACTACGTACACCCAAAACTTCCATTAAAAATCGTATTCAACGGATGTCACGTTCGTTACAATATGCCTCTCTTATAAACGAACTGAAATGGGCATATTTGCGGGTGTCATTAAGACGGTGTTTCTCAAACAGACTAATTGATTCGAAATGTTTGATGCGTTCGTGAGGCAGGTTTCATGCGCGGTAGTCATTACCGGGGTGACAGATGTGAGTAATAAATACCATTTTAACACGGTTAGAAGAAAGAATCATGGACGAAATGATATATCCGCGTCCGACATAATTAGTAACGCAGGTGTAATTTGTGTAGTGTTGGGCGTTCTGCCTTATTGGTGTTTCTAATTATGAAAGTTAATTTAACCGCTTCATATCGCGCCCGCGCCGGCTCTCGCGCTATCTTTAATCGGATTGTCTGAGTCAATAAGTTCTATTTCATATAATCATAGGTAAGTGGTTTAAATTTATAGGAGTGAAGTTTCCCGAGTGATATGAAGTAGTTACTTAGGCGTATTAATATCTTTCAATACAGTAATACTAATTTACTAGTTTTGGATCTCAAGAAAGACAAAGTAGGTACCTACTACCTAAAAAGTTATCTTTCAGTCAGCACAGAGCCTACTCAATTTTTTATTTTTTATTTTGTCAAATCATTTTTGTGTCAAGCTTTTATCGCTAACTTGACTTTTCTTTGTTTAATCCCTGACTGCTCACCAAGACGAATGCAGCGAGCCCAAACACGCGCGAAATACATATGCGTGCAAAATTTCAGCTCAATCGAAAACCGGGAAATGGATTAAATTTGACTTGCGAGATTTGATTCCATACATCGGGACAGGTGAAACTAAATAAAAGCTTGAAATGATAAAGTTAAAAAGCGAGCTAACAAGACATTTAGAACCATAAAAGCATTATCCTTAACTCAACAGGATTCCTTTCATTTTAAATTACGACGAAAACACGTGTAAAAGACAAGCACTACAAATTTATTACGCTATTAGCGTAGATTTACGCTACACTATGAACCTGTCAACTTGATACCCAATTACCTGTGCTCGTCATTGCTTGGAAGGTGGAACAATGAGGTGTATGCGCGAGGATATATGCGCGGGCGCAGGCGATGCTGCGCCGAGGTGAGCTTTGAGGTCACTGCTCTGACCTGCGCGTGGGCGCGCCCGTTTCCGCCCGCGAAACCAAATCATTGCGCTCAGTACTCCTAATCTCTGAAGATATAGCACTCAATTTACACACATCAACTACAACTACTCACCGACCGCGCTTAGTGAGGAAGCTGACAGGGGGCCCTAAGGACTTGTCTCCAGCGTATCGTGAGTAATGTGATGATCTAACCTTGTAAGTATTCGAACTTCCTGGATTGATGACCTACTTAACTATTAAATCCACCCCAGTAGGTAATTATTACAAACAGAGTAGAGGAGAGAGCATTTTCAATATTGTAGTCCACGTGACCCCTGATCATAAAATACGTTTGTTGCCCATGTGAAATGTGTTTGTCGTTTAGGTACGCTGATCATTATAATAAATAGGTAAATTTTTTTAGACACTAAAAACCTAATGGAACTTGTTAGATCACTTTGATCACCCTTTTTCACAGGAATGCGTGGAGGTATTAAGTTGAAATTAGTATAATATACATACTTACAGGGACCCCACTCTTCAAGCTGTAAAAACACAAGCTTCTAAATCAATGTAATACAAAGATCCACCTGAGCCTTATTTTGTAACATTCCGCAGGGGTTAGGGTACTTTCCATAGACCTAGAATAGCACAAAAGGAAAAAGTACTATAGAGGGCTCTTCCCACAGACCTACAATCAAGGAATTTGGCAAAGGAAAGCTTGCAGCACAAGTAAAGTACGATAAATAGACCAAATATTGTTAACTTTTTATTGCATCACATTTTTTTTGCAATTGTAAACTTACAAAACCTATAGGGTACTGCCCTACCCAAGTTCCCGTAGACCCAAAATCGTTAACTAGATAAAGTTAAAATTTGTCCCTAAATCCAATTTTTCTTTTCGTTACAGTAACTAATGTTCGGTAATTGTGTGGTGTACGGAACCCTCTGGGCGCAAGTTGTCTGACTCGCAGTTCGCCGATTTTTTTTTACTTTGGTATAATAATTTGAGTGAATTCACATATTTTATTCATTTTTTCTACTCCGGTACTTTTATCTGTCAATTATATAGTCCCGCCAACGAATATAAAAGCATGTCTTATGACATTTCAAAAAAGTCTATCTTGTCTATTCTTCATAAAGACCCTAGGGTTATTATGTGATAAAAAGCAACTGCTAACAGTGGTGCCCTATGAACCCAACAGATAAAAAAGAAAAACAACACTAAATTTACAACGAAAATCAAAACTGCCATCTTAACAAACAACTGAATTCATATGGTTTGGAACAATAACAAAACTAAAATAATTGCTGCCAACATAAGGAAAAAAAGCGATATTACACATTGCAACCTGCAGGGCCCAATCTGTCAGGTTGGTAGGTGTAATTAAATGTAGGGCCCGTAGGAAGCTGAAGGAGGGCAGGGAGAGGCAGGGTACACAACAGATTGGGCCCTGCAGGTTGCAATGTCTAATAGCCGTTTAAAGCAAGTAAGTTGATGACATTTGAAAAAAAAATATTACCGTGTCTATGATTACGTTCTCTCAACTGTCATTTGCCACCACTTTTCAATTTCTCGCTATTTCTTAAAGCAAACTGCGTTTAATCTTGTGCTTTATTTAATCACTAGTCGTAGAAAAAGTAATGTATGCAACGTTGTATAAGTAGGTCAAAAAAGGCTCATGGCGTCTTTATTAACAATTTTCGGCTTCGCCTCAAATTGTTACACACGCCACTCACCTTTTTTGAACCCTCTTATACAACTATTGCATAAAATACTATAATAACCCTCGCCCTCGTAACCCGCAGAAAAACAATTTAGGTACTTTCATAATACTATCTGCCCTCTTAGCTCACCGAAGGAAGCCCACTAACTGCTCGATAGGAGAAATAATTCGTGTATAGCTGAATTTTGGTGAAGTTGTAGATAAAGGTGTCTTACACAACATACTAAAAGTACTCATGGATAGGGATGCCGCTAACGGGGAGAGGGGGGTGTAAAGGTCCCCTTTTTTGGCTTTTCGTAAATAACTCAGTAGCTGTGGCTCATACGAAAAAATGTTCTTCTACTTAATTAATCCACAAATGATTTTGTACAAAAAAGGTTCTTTGCACTTTTTTGCTAGGATCAATGTATAATGAGATTTCGAGAAAATACGTAAATCACTTTTTGAAACTTTCGGAGCTATTATTTACGAAACTATTAGTTTTGTCTAAAAATTGTTTAAGAAATCCCATATTTATATTAAAAGACCTATTCAACGACACCCCACACATTAGGGGTGGATTAAAAAACAGAATTTACCCCCCACTTCATGTGTTCGGGAAGTATCCTAAAAAATTATCTTTTTTCAGATTTTGTTTTAAATCTTTGTCTGCGTGTTCAAAACACATACTAATACGAAGTTTAACTATTCTAGTACTAACCATCACTGCGCAAAGCCGTGAACGGATAGACGGGGACAAACGGACAGCGAAACTATAAGGGTAGGAAGTTGGTTGCAGGCGTCCATAGGCTACGGGAACTGCTTACCATCAGACGGGTCGTATGCTTGTTTGCCACCGTCGTGGTATAAAAAATAAAAAGTAAAAAAATACCCTCTTCAACCTGCTCAGTGATGGTTAGTACTAGAATAGTTAAACTTCGTAAGAGTATGTGTTTTGAACACGCAGACAAAGTTTTAAAACAAAATCTGAAAAAAGATTATTTTTTAGGGTACCTCCCGAACACATGAAGTGGGGGGTAAATTCTTTTTTTTACTACACGCCTAATGTAAGGGGTGTCGTTGGATAGGCCTGTTCAAATAAATATGGGTTTTCTAAAACAATTTTTAGACAAAACTAATAGTTTCGTAAATAATAGCTCCGAAAGTTTCAAAAAGTGATTTACGTATTTTCTCGAAATCTCATTATACATTGATCCTAGCAAAAAAGTGCAAAGAACCTTTTTTGTACAAAATCATTTGTGGATTAATTAAGTGGAAGAACATTTTTTCGTATGAGCCACAGCTACTGAGTTATTTACGAAAACCCAAAAAAGGGGACCTTTACACCCCCGTCTCCCCGTTAGCGGCACCCCTATCCATGAGTACTTTTAGTATGTTGTGTAAGACACCTTTGTCTACAACGATACCAAAATTCAGCTATACACGAATTATTTCCCCTAAGTTTTCCTTCGTTTGGAGGGCTATCTGTACCATTTCATCAGTGGGAACTGTGCTGTGTGGCGAATGTATCTAATTAACCGAGTGCCTAATTCCCTATACAAGTAATATTAACACTCAAAGATAAGTTATTTGAAATAGATAAATAGAATAGATGATTACACGTCAGAAGCCTTAAGACTTCTGTTAAATTGACATTTTAGCATGAATAAATAAACAGTATAGTTACCTAATTGTATAGTTATTACTGAGCTATTTACTGTCTAGTTTGATTTTATTACTACGATCAATGAATTGTAAAGTGCGAGCTATATAGCTTGTTGCTTATTTATAACACGTCAGTATAACACCATATTTTATACTTCTTGGACTGCCACTTGATCATAAATTTTAAAGAGGCAACCTACTTGCTATTTTGTTCGGCACGTTTCAGCTCCAAGTTATTTGTAACGAAAGTGAACAAAGCAATATGGGTATGAATATTTAGCTTCAAAATAACGGGTATGCATCACAGGCTACAAAAGAAAAGAGGACGACATTAACTCAGTGTCTATAATATAATAACAGGTGCCTTCAGAGAACTGACTCACGTGGCTATAATTTATTGGATGTTAAAACGTTTTAAGAGGTCACGACTCCACACATTAGTGCAAAAGATTTTTTCCGGTTTCATTGTTAGTTAGCTCGTGCATTGTTCGTCCGCACTATCGGTACAATTAATAGTTTAAAACAATCACTTTTACAATGGGGAAAAGCTCCGTTAGTTCACTTCATCTGCGTCAAGAGCCGGTGCCGAAATGTGTTTATCGGCCATCTCCAGATCGGACACCACGTCTGAGGACTCGCCACCGGCTTTAGCTAAATAAGGAGACGGCTTATGTTTTATTTTAATTAGTTTGCCATTTATTTATTTCCTGACTTTATTTTGATACGATGTTATTGAAGTCCCAATTAGCAAAATTTTGATGTTGTCCCATATTTAGTTTATCGTTACAAAATTCTAAAAAACGGTTAACTTATGTAGATTTCAACAACTTGACATGTAGGCATACCTATATACTACTGCTGCTGTACTATATTAGTTCCTTTCTGCTGGATTTATTCATCACATTTTTTTTGGCAATATTAAAGAGAGGCATTTATAGTATATATCGTTCTTGAAACATTACGTGAATTAAGGCCGGTTGCATCAACCACTTCAGACGGGCTCATCAGCGTCACTCCGGCAAGAAACTTATGAAAAATTTTATACGATAACATTATGCGAACGTTTTAACGATGACAGACGGTTTGGTGCACGACCCTTAGTATTAATAAAAATATATGATATCTTTCAGTTGCTCTTCATTCATTTACTTAAGCAAAAGTTTTTAAGAGTCCGGTAAACTTTTTTTTCGATTTCGCTCAACTTTTTGATGCTCTTTTGCAGTAACTAACATAACCTCTATAAGTGTGTATACATACTATAAAAGATAGTTTCTTTTTGGATGGAATAAATACAATTTTTTTAAAATTTTATGCCTCATTTATAAATAATTCACCCTAATCTAACACCAGTTTCGCGATTTTTGCTTGGAGAGATAACATGAGTAAGGTTTTTATTCATTAAAATTATGTTATAAAAGTACGAAAAATATATAAATACATTGTAAAATGAGTCGCCTGAGGAATAAATGTAACAGTTTTTTTCATTTTCATATATATTTTTTAAGGGAGAGCATGTTTTGCTAGAGCAATTTTGCTAAAAATTACCGAAGTTTAGGTCATATTTTAGGTAAGATATTAAAGTATTTTACAAATATAAAAATATAAAAACAAACTTCACTTCATGCTTTATTCAGATAGTACAAAACATATTAGGGTCCATAACAAATAATAATTAAAAATCATACGACAAAATTGCATAAATCAACGTCCTCACTAAACAAGCTCTGTAAGAATTGAGTTTTAAGGTATTGAATATTAATATATATCGACCTAAAGTACTTTTTTGTAATAACAGGACTTCAAGCTATCTTACCAAATGCAATTCATATGCATAATGTCATTATTAGCGATTTTCGTTTTCAAATCGTTACCGGACTCTTAAGGATACCTGCCAGTAGCCACGTGACGAGTTAAATAGTTACGTTTCATTAAGTTTTTTTTTATACCACGACGGTGGCAAACAAGTACACGGCCCTACCTGATGGTAAGCAGCTACCGTGGCCTATGGACGCTTTACAAAAAGGAGAATTCACTGTATTGACAGCTAAAGGAATAAGATGGTCCCTCGTCGTCAAAACACTGGGTTCTCTTTGAGCTTGGGCAACCTTACTCAGCAGCAGGGTGTGCTATTTGGCTGTAGTTTTCTGTAAGGTGCAGGCACTTCCCCAGTCGGGCTCTGCTCCAGATTTGAGTAAGATGACATTCGCTGTGCTGTGCCGTACCAAACAAAGCGAGATGACATTAGCAGTACCCATACCTCTCTTTTGGACATAGCTTAAGGACATACCCATGTCGGGAATTTTAATCCTGTTTAAATTCTGAGAAACATTTCCAAAAACTACTTCCTACTAAAAAGTTCAAATGTAAATTTTGTTACGTTTCTAATAGGTACGTTTACCAATACTTGCTGAAGTTGGGCAAACACACAAATATTTAAAAACATCGTATTTATTTAACACCGAAAAACAACTTAATTAACAAAGTTTGAATAATATGCATAGGTAAGAAATGTATTAGCAACTAATAACTGACACTAGAAATAAATCATTCTCATTATCTGGAGGGTTTTCTAATATTAGTTCTAAAACACGAGATTATAATAGGTATATTATGTCGTTTCGTGTGTGTTTAGTGTTATGTAGGTAATTAATAATCTTATGCATCCTTTTTCTTTAATTACCATATTTACACTATTTAAGTCTTAAACACGTGGGTGGATCACTTGCTTTTCTTCGTCTGCCATAAATCAGTTTCCATATTGTTTTATCTGTGCCACGCATAAAAACCACATTTGCATACACATGTAGTCAACCACAATGGTCGATTTAATTACGGTTCATTTTTTGTATGAATTAATAGCAGGTCTAAATATGAGAGAGAAGGCCTTGTTCTTTTACATTGTTAAGGCAATGGATAAGCCTTTGGTGTAATTTTTTTGGAAATTTGAGTTTCACTAAGAAATGTTGATTTCAAGCTTACTCACTATTTATTATCTTCGTATTAATGTGTAAAAGTATTAATATTGAGATTAATATTAAATCCAACACACGCTATAAAATCCTTAATATAATTTTAGATTCAATACGAGTATTTAATGTAAAACCTACATCTATTTTTGCATATTTGGCCATCCAGTCTATTAACAAATCATGGCTGACACTTATTTTAAATTAATAATATAAAGTCTCTTACTAATAATATAATAACAGAGCTACGCCATAACAGATGATAGTATCAAGTATTCTCGTGTCGTATCTGTATAAAGCTTAGAGAACTTTCATAAATATGTTCGTGGTAAGCGTTTACACTCCAATATTTTTTGGCACCAGCCCATTGTATGCAAATGAACAAATGAATGTTTTCACTGCAACAAAACAGAGTAACGGGTCTCTTAAGTGAAGATTTGTCGGCCAATAATAATTATCGCTGACTTGTAATAAATACTTCATGCAAGTAGATCTGACTGTTGGCACACGTAGGTGGAGTAACCTACCTACTTGCCATTGTAAGGAAGTCGTCATACCTATTTATCGTTCTACCACAAGACTTAGTTGCCTGGACATAGAACGTCACAAAGTGTGGTCTGCGTAGACCACGATCCCAGCGAGTGTTATAAGGTCGCTACTATCGCTAGTTCTTCTTGTCGTAGGCCAGAATTTTTGTGATCATGGTTGCCACCTTAGGGCTTCATGGCTCCAATGGTCATTCTTTTTCCGATTAATTATGTGGCTTAGCCATACCAATTGCCACTTCTACTACACAATTGCCATGATGTTACTGAGTCTTATTCATGTTTATAGATCTTAAGTTAAAACCTAATTGTCGGGTAAGTTCATTGGAGCCTACGAGCAGTTCCTTCATAGATCTGTTATTATAACTAACTTGTCGTTTGTGGTGACTGAGGTAAGTACCTATGATCATTGTAGTTTTATTTGAAGATAGTGAACTCTTGGATAAATCACTGTGGGTATAATATTAGTATGTTGAATAGCCTTCTGTTCATAATTCATTTATCCGCAAATCCACGTTGCTGTCCCGCACTTCATTGAAGATGATGAAATGAAATTATCGTCTGTTGACCATACATATTTAAGGGGTACAATCACACAATGTCGTTGTCCGCTGGGCTACTGAACTAGCAATGCTCCGGCGGTATCGCAGTTTCATCAGGGATTCCTCAAAATCAGACGATGCGATAACGCGGAAGAAATCATAATTTCGTCAACTGAAAGTGATATGCGTGCCAGTGGCTGTGACTAGCGACTGATTCAATTAGTGATTGTGCGCGATCACTTGTCGCCGGTCGGTCCCGCCGTGACGAAGCTCTCGGCACTCGGCACTCGGCACCGCTCTCTGCTTGATGCGGTGATACGATCTACTTTTCAACGAGACAATGTCGTGATGTTTTAAGCTATGATCTAGAAAGTAAATGGCTCATGATTTTGGGTTACCATTAACCTTTAACAAATTTGGCTGTTAACAAAATGGTGTAGGAAATTACTAACTTCAAAACCTTACTATTCGTATAGGATGGTCCGTAATATAAATTATTTAGTCATTAAATGTTATTTTGAATGTTTAGGTTGGGTCGGTTATTAAATGTAAAGTAACTTTATGATAATATTTCTTTATTACATGCAACTAGCTTCACCTATATCATATTTAATTTTGTTGAGTTCAATATTTTGTGTTGTCTCTCACCACCCAAAGGTGGTCTGGAAGACATCGCTTTTTTGCGATAAGACCGCTATAATATAATGATTAACTTAAGTTGATTTCTCCTTTGCTGTATTATTTATAAATAATAAATAATGTTGTATTTTGGGTACATTTAATAACCAATACACGTAAATGAATAACATTACTTGAGATTTCAAAATTGTGATGACCAATATTTACCAAAATTGTCTTTTAAACTGTTTGGGATAATAGTAAAAGTTAACTAGTGAACTAAGTTTTCTATAAAACTAACTAGAAGAAATAGGTCTTATATGCAAAATACCTAAGTCTGAAAGTATTTGATATAAAATAATATAGAACTGCAAATAATTGTATAATGCTTGTGCGATAAAACCTGACCGCATTAAGCTATTATTATTTTAAAATGCTTAGAATATTTGTAACGGTGCTGAGATTATTATCTGTCATCATTATCCGATTAAATGCTCACTCTAATTGATGGAGTCAACCGTGGAGTAAAGAATGTAACATTCAAGCGCTCTGCGCTACAATTTCGTTTTTATATCATCGAGTCAAATAAGAGTATTTTAAGGTTATAATACAGTAGATAATTAAACAGTTTGCAAAGTAATCCTAAATAAAACCAGCTGCTTACGAAATTGTATGCCTCAAATCTACGTCCAATTAATTAAACCGTTGAATTAACGGACGCTTTAAGCGTCATCCGGGCGTTCATTTTAAATACTAAAGATTCTTGTTCTAGTTTATCTAAAGTTAATAGTTGAATAGTCTGTCTCTGATCAAAGCTAACGTAAATTTGTCTTGAGAGATATACACAGGGCGTCGTCCGATGGCTCAGTGCAATTATTGTCTTGTCACTCCGCCGGAGTTACGCGCTCTATCCACCCGGAACATTTGCTTTATGTGAGATTACCGATCCTGGGAAGCGATGCATGCGGCGCGGGCGGCACCATAACATACCCACCGACCCTATTTATCAATGGCAACGGATTTAATTTCTTGTTTTTTATTTATAAACAAATAAATAGTACTTTTAATCTTTTGTCAATAAGCTAATGACAAGTGAATAACGCTCTTGTTTATTGCAAATCTCGTAGGGCAGAGTCGTATATAGTACGCGGGCGATAAGTGTACGCGGTAGAAACAGAGGACATCAACAGTACATGAAAACAGACAGTACAAACTGTACTGGGACAGGACAATTATCACAGATAAAACAATCCACTTTAATAGGCCCGACATCACATTTTTTGACAAACAAAATAAAACCGTTTACATAATAGACATTTATTATTTATTCGTATGGCATTAAATATTACAGAGTCGCTTAATCAATTTTACAATCTAAAGTACTATATCTAGATTCTTCACCTTCATAATAGACATAGCCATCCCGAACACACACAACCTCAAATCAACTGCTAATGACAAATTAACAAAGTATAAGGACTTGGCCATAGAGCTTAGACGTCAATGGAACGCAGCCACGGCCCATATAGTACCAATTATAATTTCTACAACGGGAGTAATCCCAAAAACTTTAAGCAATACCTAGCCTGAAAACCTTACAGATCCCCTCGTACATTATAGGTACTCTACAAAAAGCTACAATTTCAAATACTTGCCGAATAACCAGGAAGTTCTTGACATCATCGATTATATCTGATCCAATGTAATACTTACAAATGCTTTGTTATGCTTTGCTATGGCCCGCATAATAGACATATCACCCTTGAAAAAGGAGACATAAAAATATACACATAAAATAAAGAAAATAAATAAATAAATATTAGGACAATCTTACACAAATCAACCTTGTTCCACAGTAAGCTCAATAAGGCCTGTGTTGTAGGTACTAGGCGACGATATATATAATAGATAGATATAGCTTAATACTTAAATACATAGAAAACATCCATAACGCAACTTCGAAGCATAATGTAACTACGCACTCCTTCCCAAACTATTATGAAGCTATGTATCGATGAAATAACGCGCTATTTGCAAATATAAACAAATCCATTACAAAGCTATAATAAAGATATAGTGCAGACTCACTAAATATAGTGTCGTAATTGACTTTTGTGAGCAGGTTGTCAAGGATGACGTCACATATCTCGTGAGAGCACTCGTGGGCGGGACCATTTTGACTTTTGGTAATTACATTCGGACACCTTAGACGGACAGTTAGACGAAATAGGCAATTACGTTTCATCATAATGTACTGTTCCAACTAAACGCTTGTTTCATTCGTGCTGTCAAATGAGGACGAATCCATGTTGTGTCAGAAAACGTAAAAAAGTCTTAAACCTACTGCTTTAATGGGTCTTTAACTCTTTAGTGACCCAATTGTTATTTAACAATGCAATATTAATATTCCTTGTTTTGTAAGTCGTTACTGAAGTGTTCCACCGTCTCAGATGCATAACGGAACCTCAAAAGGTCAGGCTGCTCTAGTATTTTTGACAAGCTGTGATCTTTGTCGTCGAAAGATCTTCTTAATAAACAACGATAAGGTGCCAGTAGAGTATAAGAATGAGGTACTTATTGTCACAATTAAGCCTAGTTTTACGACTTAATTATGGCGTTGCATACTATATCAAATCTGATGAACCAAAAAATAAAGTTCGAAGAAGCTCGAGCGGCGATATTATCACGCGAGTAATTTATGGCCCAAATGAGGGAACGTCGTGCGTTCACAGAACGAGATGGTTGAAATATTAAGGCATAAATTATTGCGTTAGAAATCACTAATTGCGTCGTTATATCGATCTCCTTTGTTTCACAACACGAACAATAGGAAAGGTCAGTGTGAAATCGTTTTAACTTATCCCCGTGTTCGTAAAATGTACTTTCTCTAGTAAAATACGACTGCCCATATGAATACTAAACGTATCTAATGGTTGTATGGGCGTATGTTTTTCGTTGTTTTGCAGTAAATTTTATTGGACAATAAATAAATCACATATAGCCCCTGTTTAAACGGTAAAACAGTTTACCTTGATCTACTCTTACCTTACTTGCTCATCCAAGAAATAATTAGGTACCTACATGAATAGTAGGCAATTAAATTCTTACTAAATTGAATAATTGGGAAATTTGTAAAATACTCAACCCCATCAATGTTCGAAAACATCAATGTGGAAATCATCGGTGGTGAAATAATAACTGATACTTTTCAAGGCAATATCGACCGTCACAACATGAGTTCGAAATATAGCTCAGTATTTAATTTAAGTGGAACCAATAATTCGAGTATAAAGCAGGATTAAGTAGATCCGTGTTTTTACATTGTTTGGCTTGGTTGTGTGTGTCGTGTCGTGTCGCTGGCGGCCGGTGTGGGTCGTGCGCGCGCGCCCGATGATCATGCCCCGCAGCCTCCCCGACCGCTGACACACGATCTATTTTCAATCGATCTACAATTCACCTCATTTGAATGCATATTTCGTTAGTTCTTTTGTGCGGTTAGGGCAATTCGCAAAAAAGTGCCACTTGCTCGCCTGTCAATGCTAAATAGTTAAGAGCATAAATTATATTAAAAACTAAAAAGACACACGTACATGCCTAAATATTTCTTATACATATATACTCACCTAAGTATATGTTGCCGCGATAATTATTCATATAAGTGCTACAATAAAACGGATTGCTTACTTATATCGCGTGTTTTTTGGTTTTTATATGTAGGTACTTATATCGATATTTCGAGCCCTATACATAAATACTAGTTGTTCCCGCGTAATCGTATCTGCTATGATAATATTTGGGGCGGAGATATCGAAAAAAAGTCAAACGTCAATCAAATTCAGTTATACAGGGTGAGGCCTGTAATACAAGCAAAAAATTAAAACGTAGATTGTATTTACTCCCCAACAATAAAACGATTGTCCAATAACTTTAAAAAATATATAGTCCTAAAATTAGATCTTTTTCAAATAAAATAAATATTATTTTCAATGTACGTTTAAATCCGTCTAATTGACATTGCTTGTCAGTCTTGTCACCCTACAGACATAATCAATTTCGCAATACATTGCGTGTTCAAGTAAACTTTAAAATGTACTAAAAACCAAACTGTAAGTTTTTTCAAAGTCGCTGAACAAACGTTGTTTAGTTCGAGGAGTAGAGTCAAGGTTTTAATTTTTTGCTCGTGTTACAGGACACACACTGTATACGACTTGACTTCCTTCTTAATGATATGAGTTTGTCATTAGTTCATTACTGCATATATCAGTGTACAAACCTATCTATGTATTTATTAACTTTAACTATTGGTGGACTCACTTACAAATTGCGAATCACCCCTATAATGCCTGTAGCCTTTGAAATGTGCTACTTGGCTAGAATTTCATGCAAACCTTCCGGAACTAAGTTGGCATTATTAAAGTATCTATTATGTACTGTGTAGACATTATTTAAACCTAGGATACCTTTACATGTATAATTATATAGGTAATAGCCATTCTTTTACATTAATAAACGGGATTTATCCCAATAACCCCATTAATCCCAATAAATCCATAATAAACCTTATTATATGTGCCTATTTTAAGCCTGCATACTTACCTTATTATATTACGTACCTACGTACGTACAAAATATATTTTATTACTATATTATTTACTCATAAGTAAAACTATCCTTAGACCATCTAGAATTTCTTTGTAACATATGAGATATCCTAAAAAATCTCTTGGCATTTTATTTTAGAATAGCATGTGGTTTTTATAGTTCTGAGAATTTAAACAAAGAGTCTGGGTTTCTATAACTACGGTAGCCTACATTCGCCGTCATCTCACGATTTCGAACTAATTTATTCTTTGAATGATTTTCGTACTATATATAAGAAGAATTAATTATGTGAAAATCGTAGAAAATCTTTTATTTTACTTCATTGCAAATATATTTTACTTGGGGAACTGTTTACAAAAATGTTCGTTGTGGATTTAAGGGCCTGCAGTCCGCTTAAATGTAATAAATACTAGTATTACATACATATATTTTTTTAATAGCTTTCAAAGTTACACATCAAAGCACTTCCTAATATTCAATTGCAAAATGAAAAGAAGTCAAAGTAGTGAAGTTAAAGTTCAGGTGCACGATCACAGCTAAGTGAGACGTCCGCTGGGGCGCACGCGCCGCGATCCGCCGCTAACTATGTAGATCTTTCCCACGATTTATGCTCAACCTTCGATTTTTTTCTAGTACATACCTCCGTCAATGTGGGAAATGGAATATGGATGTCTAGTAGAAGCGACATATTATATTATCCATATTTAACAGAGGTTATATTGCTTTGACCACAACTATTGCCGTGGGATGCCCGGCCTTAGACTTGTCCCCCACCATATCGTCCCGTGGTTGCAGTAGGAGTCTGCTAAGGGAATATACCGGGAGATGGGCAGCAGCATCTTCCGAAAGCCTAAACAACAATAAACAAAAAAAACTGCGCGCGTCAACCCGCCTGCCAAGCGTGGCGCGTATGGCAAACCCCCCCTTTAAAGGGGAGGCCTATGTTCAGCAGTGGACGTCTTATGGCTGAGATGATGATGATGATGATGACATAGAGTGTAGTCTCAAATTTTCGTATAAAAATAAGTATAATACGGATCCGTTAACCTATGTTCTAGAGGTAGTGTTAAATTGTAACGGTTACGAAATAAAAGTTGATATAAAATTATTTTAGACTCAATTAAACCAAGTCACTACTACTTATACTTTTTATTTCTACCTAAATATTTAATAAAAAGAACATCTTTTGATCTGAAATGGATTCCATTTTAAATAGGTATTCGAAATTAGAGATGATCTAAGTATGTGGCATCCCAGAAATTCAAAGTTATTTCTAGTGATTGATACTGGAATCGTTTTGTAAGTTACGTAATTTTTGCGATCTTGTATCGATAATGATAAACGTGACTTAGCCAACTCTGCTCTGTTACTTAACGGCCACCAATTCGACATTAATACAAAAGACGTTACTGATAATCTTAAAGTCATTTGTATCATTAATTTTAAAATATGCATCAGTGAAAATTAACATATAATGAATTGCCTTTGTGTGAACTTGCGTAATCATATTCATTATATTTAAGGTGTTATATCGCTTAATAGTTCTGAATAACCTTCTTAAATATAATGCACTCAAGGGTAGCTGAAACGTTTTTCATAGGTGACAGGATCGTCAAAATGAAGACACACTTATTAGTCATCAATCTAATATTTAGTAGGGTAGTACATGTACCTTGGGATGCAGAACTTATGCAAATAAAACTGGCTAAGTCCGAGTGAGGGTTTCGTACATCACATCACACAATTAAAAAAAAAACCGAATATTGCTCTAACAGAGAGAGAGACAAACTTTGACTTTGATATTAAAAAACTTATGTCTCCATACATAGTCATAGGTCGCTGTTAGTTTAAACTGAAAATAACTTTGTAATCGCATATTTTGTGATGGAACAACAATTAACGATTTGCGAGCTTTTTTTGTTCTTAATACCTTCCTTCTTGCCTTTCAATCATGGTCTATGGGAAGTACTAAGTACCTTGTAGTTTTTATAGTCCCCGAAGTGTTAGAAAATAAGACTTCTTTGGATTGCGCTGACTTAGAAGCTTGATTTTTTATAGCTGCAAGGGACTGCAGACATAATCAGACATTACTTGATGTTCATTTTAACTTGATGCCTCCACGCCTTCCTGTGAAAAAGGCTCTTGACAGCCAAACCGACAGACGGACAACAAAATAATCCGTTCCGTTTTTCCTTTTACGATACGGAACCCTAAAAACATACCGCTCAAAATTCTGATTAAGATTGTCTCAGTCAATCAGTCACTTATCCACCCCTAAATTCAATTGGTTACATAATTTATTAAGAAAACGTGTTTTCAGATGAACAGTTTACCTGTAACCAATCCTGTAAGCAGCGTTCTCTTGTTTCGTTCCGGCTACGGGCCATCGCCGCACGTAACCGTCCTGTGGTCGCAGCGCCCCCGCCGCGCCGGTGCCCGACACCCTATACTAATTAGATAAGCACGTGTCAGGTTCGCGGTGCTACATGCACTGCTTTCTCTCGGCGACATGCGAGTACGCAGTCAGATGTCCTGCGCAATCTTGGCGATGTTCTCTACAAGCTCTAACTGTAATAAGTGTTTTACCAAGAGGTTTTGCAGATATTTTCCATGAGCATGAAACTAAAATTAGAAAAAAATAAACATTTTTTTTGTCAAATGATATAACAGGGTGCCTGCCCCATCAAAATATTACCAAGCTTCGAATTACAAGGAGGGTCATGCTAATATTTAAATTTTACTCCTGTAGGTATCTTAAGTGTCTCAGGTTGTTTGGGGGAAATTGCTTTTTAGCGATAAGACCGCCTGTTGTCAATATCAATGTCTATTTTATGATATTTATGTTATCAGAATTATTTTCTTATTGGGGTGTATTAAGTGTATTTATATATTTTATTATCTTATCCAAAAGTAATAAAACATTATACTTACAAGTTGTCATCGGCTCATGGCTCAAAATGTAGCGGATGTAGTATACACTTAATACAGGGTGGTACATAACTGTGGACCTTCCCGAGAGTATTGCATCGTATCAGTGATACAGAGTAGATTTTTAATAGCTAGAATTGTTAATTAAGCAATAAATAATAATTCCTAATTTACGATATTTCAATCGTGGTGACAACCCTATGATCACATTTTGCATCACCACGCATCACACATCAAGGAATCGTTGTCGGGGAGCCTCGGAACTCTACGCTTATTTCCGAGCGTTGACGTAATTATAGCACTATTGTATGAATGACACATAAATGCCAAATCAAATAAATACGAAAATACTCTAATTAATTACTTTTTATTTAACCAGCACTAATATTTTACACACCGCAATATTTACAAACGATGTTCAAACATCCCACCGTGTCTTATAGCGCACGCTGCAGCTCGTGCCATGTCGGTTCACATGCGTTAGGGTACGCTCTTCAACATTTTTTCGACGCAGAGCATCGAAGGCATCAACTAACCTCGCTTTCATTTCGTCTGCAGTTTCGCATTCCGTTTTGTACACAAATCTTTTAATACAGCTCCACAGAAAGAAATTTAAACTAGTTAGATCCGGGGATCTTGGTGCCAGCGGCGGTGCGGTCCAAACACTCCAAACCGGCCCATCCATTGATGGCCAAAGTCGTATCTTCGCAGAGCTTTAGCCGCATTAAAGTTAAATTTCGGATATAAAAAGAGCAAATTTAAGTATCCTCGGGCAATTTTTCACAAACTAACGCATTTTCATTAACGAATATGACATTATAAAGTCAAGATTAATGACAATTACATTCTAACCATAGTGTTGATCTTCAATTCAACTACGCAAATAGGTTCGTTAATAATAGGAAATGAAATTATTAAGTATAGTTTGGCCAGAGTTTGTTCCACTTCAAGCATAGACAGGGAGAATCATACTGTCTTTTTCTAATGCTAGTACTCTCACTACTAAAAAAGGGATGGGTATAGCATGTTACTCTGACTGTTACTGCGCTTTTGGTTTGCCAGACTATATTTCATATTTTTCATGCAAGTTTTATACCAAAATACAAATGAAACCCAATTATTACATGAAAAAAATGCTCTTTCAATCTGTGGACCTGGAAACGATTTCAATTTATTTAAAAACAATTTTGTGAAACATATTAAACCTTTATACTTACTACTTTAAGTAAACCTAGGGGTTTGTGGTGAAAAAGGTTACGACACATTTTTTTATGACGATTGAGTATTTTTGAGTGATTGTCAATGTCAACGGTTGCACTGGTTTGTTGTCGTTAGTACTATTTAATATTTAGAAATTACATAAATACCAACTGAAAACCCAAAACTAAACAAGGGAAGCCGTGCTTAGAATCGCTTACCTACATAAATCCGGTGACGATTCTTGCCGAGTAGCCAGAAGACCTAATAATGGGTAGACCTAATAAGGGGGAAAACTTAATATATCCGTCGTAAAGCGATTGTTTACAAGTAAGTTCATTGACCCTGTTATTCTTAGGGTTGGAACTGAGTAGTTTTTTGCATGGATGTTTAAAAGGCTATAACTTGGAAACGGTTGGCCATATTAACATTGTTTCTATGGAGGAACTATAGAGCTAAGGCTAGGCTATCTCCCATTTCTGGAAAGGTCCATCGTCAAATTCCACCCAGTATATGCAGGTAGGTAAGGTATATTCGTTTACCATACCGTTGTCTAAAAAGGTTGGGTTGCTTTCCTCCTTGATACTAGTAGTATGCGGAATAAGTCTCTACCTCAATTGTTTACGCGCTATGAAATTGCAAATTTAATCCTCAGCCATCGTCACCCGTAGCTAATGTAATCGTTGTTTAACTATCCGTTATAGTGTTTGCTTTCTTTATTGCCGATAATGACACGCAGCGTGGACGATTTCTCATCGGCGCGGCGTCGCCGGCGCGGGCGCACGCAGGCTAATGGCGACTGATCTCGATGTACGGCTCGATAAACATCGCGGCCGCACACTTAATGCTTTCTGACCAACACAAAAATCATCCCTCTATCATTTTAATGGCGACTCTCTTATCTACTCGCTTTGTGAAAGCTTATATTTCTTACGGTTGCGATTGTACTTTAAGCTGGTCTCGATAAATAACAGCGAAGACTGTTGCAAGTTGTAACTCATCATTAACGTGTTATAAAAGTAATAGTTTATCCTTGATCAATACCAGATTCTTTATTTTATTCATCTAATTGTAAGTTCCGAATACTGTATAACACAAATATAGATGGCGATCTATGCAGCACTGGCTGAATTCCTTAAGCAACTGGCAATAATAGCTCACGCCGCGGCCACCGGGTATAACGAGGGCGATCATTTTTGAATAACTAACAAATATTCTAATATCGAATGAAGCCATCAACAGACTAACGAACGCTTAAGTCAAACAATTGTTATAGCATTCCGTGCACTGCACTTGGTTGTCTAAGTTATAGTTTGTAAGGAAATATCTAAATAGTTGAATTAAGACTGAGGTTTTCGGTTCAATACATGTATTAAAATCAGGTGGAACATTTCGCCGGGTTAACGGCAGAACCGACCATTTAATTTTATTAGCAGGTTTTGCCTTTGACCCGGGCATGCTTTGGGGCAAATACCACTATGTAGATATATTATAAAATAACAAACCATCATATAAATTCGGGATTTCCTTTACTTTGGCTGTAATAAGTTTTATTTTGCCAAATTTCAATATTCTAGGTCTAATGGGAAGTAGAAAAGGTGACTTTGAAGCTTGATTTTTTCACAGCTTCAATGAACTGCAAACTGTATTTGATGTTAATTTCGACTTGATACCTTCACGCGTTCCTGAGAAAAAGGGCATTGAAGACAGACAGACAGACGATGAACGGAAAACAAAGTGATCGGTTCCGTTCCATTTCTTCCTTTTGAGGTACGGAACCCTAACAATCTTGTAGTATTGTGTCTAAATATAAGCGGTTGGCTACCTTTAAAAATGTTTAGATAAGATAGTCACTTCCCTAATTTATTTCCATTTTATTATTCATTTGTAATATTTTTTCCTTGCATTCGCACATGTATGGTGTATACAAACAGAATTTGCATTAGTTTGTCTAAAACTGAAATGGTCAGTTACCGTAAAATGGGGTGAGTAGGGACAAAACCGAAGTTCAAACCTAGATAAAAGTAAGTAACTCTTTACATAAGCAACGTTTTTTATACATAAAAAAGTCCTCTCGTATGAATTTTAGTTTTTTTTATTGATTATCTGTCGATTAATTTCATAATTTTAATTTCATTAAACTAGCTTTAAAGCATTATAAAGTATCTAGTTTTATTCAGCTTGTTAGGGTAAGCAGTGTAAGTACTATTAAATACAAGCTGACGCGTTTTACTTAGTGGTACTTGGTTGAAAGATTGTCCTTTAAATTGATGATGTCGTATAAAAGTGTTACAGTGTCACGAGGTGGTTATTAAGAGCGCTATTCAAGTGATATACACTGATTTTATGTGACATCGCAATCATGTGGCCACTTTTTTGGAAAAAATAACGAGAGCGATAGGTATTCGGAATATTCGGATACCTATACTATAGGTAAACAACCTTTTATGTAGGTTTTTTTAGAGGATGTAGATCGCGATCGTCTGATTTAGCTATCGAATAAAGTTGTAACTGTTATGAATTGTGATTATAAATAAATAAATAAATATTGTGGGGACAATCTTACCACAAATCGATCTAGTCTCACAGTTAAGCTCGACAAGGCTTGTGTTGTGGGTATTACTAGAAGACGATATATATAATAGATAGATATAGATAAATACTTAAATACATAGGAAACAAGGCCGGGAGGCCGTTAGGATTATAGGGATAAAAGAAGTAAAACATGAATAAAAGTTTTGGCGTCGTGGCTAAATCATGGCCTTTTCGATGGCACAAAGTGTCAAATAATCAAAGTGGAATACCACGCAAGCTCGGCGCATGCCATAACCATAAGTTCTCACTTGTGGACACTGGTCGACCTAAGGTATGCTCGTTAGTTTGCGGTTTGCACTTTATATTATTAATCATAAATAAATAAAATATTTAGTATTAATTAAAACCAATACTAAATATTTTATTTGCCATAACCGTCATGCTCATCACTATTTTATAATTTTATGAATTTATTAAGTTTAATTTATAGAATAGGGCTAAATACCAATTTATAACATCATAAATGAATAAATTATTAATTGAAAGATTTATTGTTGATAATAATGATAATATAAAGCTATATCTTTATAAGTAAGACGTTACAATGTCGGTGGCGTAGTACATTGTTAAAGTCATATAGTTAGACAGGCCAGCCGCGTGACATAATACGTCGCGTAGGTAGGTATAACCGTTTAAGATGAACTAACAAAATTCGATACGAAATTATATTTCAGCCATAAATCATGGCCATAAATATTGTCTTCGTAGTAGATGTATTACCTACTCATGTTCGTTTTACTTCAGATAATAAAGATAAGACTTTTTATGTTTTCTGAGAGAACACGTGCCACCCGTGATTTAACGATTTTTACAGCTTAATATCGATCAAGTTATACAATGTAAGTATGTTCCCCGTGAGTCCTGTAATGGGTGAGCGTTATCTTCCGGTCAGCGACACTGAAATTAATAGACTACAAATCACTGGTGGACTCAGTAAATCACAGTGTTTATGAGTCATTCAAGTCTCCGGTGTGAGGCCGAGCGACCTCCGCACTGATTTGCAATCTCGATGCCTCGGTGCAGTGCTCTAATATACATCATTTTAATACCTATCTACTTAGGAACTAATTTGATCCTCTTTTTAAGTAGGTGTGTCTAACAGGTCTATTTGACTGTATCAGGTTTTTATTAAGTTTTAGATACGAATACGAATTTAATCATTATACGCCTATCGAGCGAGGTACATGATATGTTTACTTTAAATGATAGCACATATAAAAAAAGATCGAATAAGATAAATATTGAACCCTAATAGTAGCCACTCGTGCGTTTCTGGTTCTATATTTAGTTAGTATAGTACTATGGTTTAAAAGAAAATGAGATCAGACATTGCATTTTATTTGCAAAAGCTTTCATAAACGCAATGCCAATTAAGTGGCTGCTGTATCTGTCTACGGCCGCGTAGGCCTTTGTTGATGTGAATCCAAGCCCTTTTGTAGAAAGTGTTCTATGTGCGTCGACGCAAAGCTTCCAGTTTTGGGAGCGCGCACGCACGCGATGACTGGCTTCATGAATATTTAGATGAGCAGTGCTTCATTAGCGCAGTCACTTGTTCGTCGAAGGAAGCGGGCGTGTCGGGATTGTGTTCTCCCTGTAAGCCTGTGTGTCGTCGTCGGGGCACCTCTCAGTGCACCATGGGTTCATTGAACCAAATATGATTTATTTATATCCTCATAATCTTTATTATTCATTCATATTTTTGAATTCAATTCTTAAATCGTAAATCGCTTGTCAATAATAATTAAGAGTCATAGATTCAGATCATCTAAGGTCTTGAAACGATTTTTATAGAGATTATGATAATCATTTATACCTAAACAAACACTGTTTTTGTTTAGAGTTAACTAATTTTTGCAGGGACATTTGCCCTGTTCCTATTAAATTAAGGGTCATAGACGTCATAGTAAATTGTGAATAGTGTCAAAGTTTGCAATTCGTCATGCAATTCGTCACTAGTGTCACTACTAAGCTTTAGGTGTCATGATCTGTCAAAAACTCTAGAGCTGAGCTGCAGTAGTTATTAGCTATTGTTGAAGGGTCCTATGAACTTTCACCTTATATTATATTAATATTCAGCGTTTCCCCTGTTACCTATTTAACCTCTCGCGAATCAACACCATTGTTCCGACACCGAAATGAAAGTTCTTTATATGCATAATACTTACATCTTGGATTCGACAGATTATCACGTAAACATAATGGGTACGTAGGTATGTGTATAAAAATGTTAATAAATATATCTATAATACAAACAGCTCAAATAAATTAATTAGATATATCCACCAATATTAGGTGCAAGTACCTAATACGATAACATTTATTTAGAATGTCTTTTAAATCAGAGGTTTCTATAGCTAATGATTTACTTGAAGTTATGTTGATTATAATAATATCAAATGACATAAGTAAATAAACAAACAAATGAACACCTCGAGTTCTTTATAGATATTTTTTTTAATGCGAGTAGTTATCTGGAACCCGTGTGACAGAGTTACAGTTGATAGGTATTAAAAAAAGATAATAATAAGCTTAGGGTTTTTATTTAGGTAGGTATATTTTAAATTTATTATTATTTAGTTTTTAATCTAATTTTAATATTAGCATATTTTTAAGTAGTTTTAGTTTGTGTAGTAATTTATAACGATTTTCAGCAATAAACTTGATTATCAATTTTCTTATGACTCAAAGAATTAAAGTTTAAATTTAACATCACGTTTTCCACTTTCTATGACAATAATTTTTTTTTCTTAAAAACCCTCAATGAGTTAGTTCCCCTTAGTGATAAAAGAAAAGAAGATAAATATTGAGATATTCGCGAGATACGACTTTTTGGGAATTCCAAAGAAATTACCAGAGATTCCTAATAAGTACATAATTACATAAATCTCTCATACAAAGCGACTTTCCGTTTTCCGAGGGAATTCTATCGCCAAGTTTCAGTTCTATCAAAATACGAAGTGTAGTATAAGTACTTACTTACTACTACTTGATCTAAATAATTTTTTTGGAAGTTGTTTCTAAAGTGAATAATACCTCTTCAGAAATGGTTCGTTTTAATTCCTTTAAAAAGGGGATGTTTTGTAACTGTTTTCAAATTGTTAGTATTTAATAGAACTTACTTGCCTACATAAAGCAGAAAAATTGAATTAATAGTAGGTACCTTTAACAAAATAATCAGAAATCCCATATCCATGCAACAACAAGATATTTGCATTATAGTGATAATGCAACAAACTAATTATGTATTTCGTTAAGCGTTAACACTTACAAAATTCGTTCTCAAATGAGCGAAGCAAGGCGCGTGCGCTGTTGAACATGATGAGTTCTTGACGTTGGCTTATTACAATTGTGAAAGTAAGATATTTAAGCGGTTGAGCTCTGTACCGTTGACAGGGACAAGGCGCTGGGACGGCCGGCGTGGGCGCGCGGCTCCCGTACCGCCCCGACAATACGCTGCGCCCGCGCCGCCGCCGCCGCGAAAACTACAAACCCATTGTGCTGTACCAAGCAGAGGAGCCTTCATTAAAACTTGACTTACCTATTCCATGCCGCATATTAAAATGAGTAGGTTATGCTAGAGCAGCATTTAGGTAGATGCATCCCCTGCATTTTGTGATCCCTGACACATATTCGGTAAAATATTCACAACTAAATCAGTAGCAGAACTGAATTTTGGCTAAGGGAGTTCTGCCCCAGGCAGTCAACAGTCGTGTACAAAGAACCATTACAAGAAATAAAAGAATGAGGATGTTCGTCAGACACGAAATCATAAAACGAGCCCTAAAATGTTAAACGACTGCTCAAAATTGGTGGTAAGAAGAAATTACAAAATAAAAGGACGAGATTACGGTACTTTGAATGGATTTTCGAGAGAGTCCGTCTTAACCTATATTTCACTTTATGGGTGAACGATTTTTACAACCTACTGCCGGACAATCCAAATGGCGACGACTCTGTAGAAAGTTTCTGAAATGATTGCGCTAAAGCAATAACCCTTACTAAGATAATTTTTTACTTGAATAATCTCATAGGTATAGGAATATTCATTTATCGGAAAGAAAGTACAATAAGCAACTCTCCAAAACTTGGTTTCGTTCAGTTGCATTTATGGAGTCATAAGCATGTATACATATAATCTTTTCGTATCTTGTTTTGTCGTGGTAGAATTATTTACGCACGCTTGTCACACGGCTGGTTGGTGTGTAAAGTGGATTTCAGAAGTAACAAATCGGAGCTTGTTGGTGACAAAGGCAAGAGCGACCGTTGCGTCGCAGGCGGCACGGCGGGCGTGAGCGTCGCGCGTCCTCTGTCGCAGGCCGTATGACAACGCCCGCGATGACTGATTGTGTCCGTCCGTCGCTCCGCACTCGCTCTCTTTGTCCTCTCAAATAATCCGCCGCGTCGTGATCTGGAGTCTAACGGTGCAGGTCCGCCAGCCTATTGAGCTCACTCTCAGTAATAGGCACAATTTTTCAAGCTTTCACATAAGTCTCTGCTAATACCTGTTAAGTTAAGCCAAAAATCCATGATGTGATATATTGTAGTGATTGTGTTTGACTGAGTAAATAAGCTTGATAACTTAACTAATTAGTCACAATGTTGATTACGAAATGGAGACCTGTATTGTATGAAATTCATAGTCACTATGAATAGGTAGCCCGCTGCTAACGACAATATTAATGTATTGGCCATTACAACCTGTTCTAGTCGTAAGGGTAAATCATATAAGACAGGCACACCTGAGACTTGTGAAATGAATCATGAGCGAAAACGCGTGTCACAGGTTGTATCCTTTATATCTAAATACCTGTTAGTTAAATTAGTACGTATACTGTAAACAAACATTATTCCTATGGTTTGACGGGACATAATTATGACATCAGCTGTTTTCTGCGCATATATCAACTTCTAAATAGTTAAATAAAATAAATGTCCACCTGTATATGTAGATACTTACATATATGTTAATTTGGTCCTCCATAGTTCAAAAACTGTCTACCTATGTAAGCTAAAAAAAACTTCACAGTTCATTCAAGGACGATCTTGAGGTTAAAGTCATGCAATACAAGTTCCCCGAGTGAGGTTAATCCAATGTGTGTTAAAATCTCAGGTCTCACCTGCACACAGCCAACCACCTGTTAACTGCAACTCCGCAATATAAAAAAGAAAAAGAGCGAGCGCCAGCCAGTGCAAAAAACAAGAATCCAAGACGACACGTTTGGAAAATAAAAAAAGCTCTCGCCCACCAGATGGTCGCCTCGACGCGCCGAGAAACCCGCTTTTGAGCAGGTTGTGATTGTGACTTACCACGCATATTCATTTGCGCTTTTGAATGTGGTGAAAATTGAATTACAAAGCCGATTGAAATGTGTTATGATAATAAAATAATCTAGTCGCTTTAGCGCACTACTCGCACTAGGTACTCACTTTATTTTCAAATGCATCTACATAAACTTATCTTATTTATCTTAACATGTAAAGTGGAAAACTAAGTAAAATGCTCAAATACCTGTGTTAAATATTTATAAACACTTTCCTTAAAATGAATATTAAAAAAACTAAAAATTACGCCGAACTAGATAGGTTTGTACTGTGTTGTATTAATTACCTCCCCATTGCATTAAATGGAAATTTTAGAAACGTGGAACAATTAGTCTAGTACGTACATCACCTAGTATTTACTATAGATGGGCATCGTTTGGAAAGTTACGTAATATCTTCGAAATTTAAAATATAATAGCTGTCTTTAGACGACGGCTTTCTGGACGGATGTACTTTCGGTGATAATGTTAACATATCTATTGCACTCAACAAAAAAAGCGGTGCACGCTGGGGGGTGATTTTTGAGATTCGAGTACTCGAAAGTGACATTTACAACTCAGAATAAAACGTTTAAAATAAATTATGTTTTAAAAATAACAGCCATAGGAATTTAAAATCATGAGTATTTAAACTATAATTTTCATGCGAAAAAATTGGCGGTAAGGTTTTGTGTGCGATTATTTTCGAGCTTAAACTTTTTGAATTCGGGCGCTCGAAAGTCAAAAATTGGCCCCCTGGTGGCCTGGTAGTAAGACGTCTGATTATCAATCCGGAGGTTTCGGGTTGAGGCATCGGTTAAAATCTGTGATTAGTACGAAAGTCCAGTGGCTATTTCGGTGAAGGAAAACTTCGTCAGGTAACTGGACTTAATCCCAACAAGGCCTATTAGTTTCTTCTCTAAATTGGAAGGTCAGTCGTTTTCATAAAAACCAGTAGGTACCTACCATAAAGCTATTCATGGGACAATTCAATTGCTGGGATAAACGCTAGTAGAGTTTGACCACTGAAATTTTACACAATCTTTTGGCGGGAATTTCAAATAATCTTGGGCTGGTATCACTTAGTATAGAAGGATTTATAGTTTTGATACTAGAAAATATTTTTGATTTTCTCTGCTGCATATGTAAGGTACAAGGTACCTAAGGAAATAACATAGTAACAAGGCGAACAATGAAATGTAGTATAAATAAGACCTAGCTCGATAATGCCAAAATATTAATCCATCACAAAAAAAAATTACATAAATACAGTTGCCATCAGATATATCGGAGTGGCTAAGGTGGTCACAAATATCGGAACAGCACCTCTATTGCCAAGGCGACAAAGTGCATGTTCAGATTTTTTTTTGAGTACCTTGGCTGCTCCGATATACAGGGTGTAACAAAAATACTGGTGATCCGTTTAAGGACATAATTGGTATCGTATTGCGAGTAGGAAAAAGTAGGAGAAAAATTTTTTGGACGCGAAAAAATTTTTTTTTGTATGGGGCGAGTCGTCCCAGCTGGCCAACCCTCTATACAAAACCAAAAATTTTTTCGCGAGAAATTTTTTTTTCTTAGTTTTTCACAATAAGAATACGGTACCAATTATGCCCTTAAAAGGGTCACCAGTATTTTTGTTACACCTTGTATCTGATGGAGATTGTACTAAGTATGCCAAATTTCAACTCAAAGTCAAGTTCAACTTACTACATGGTTGACTTAAGTATGTATAGACACTGATGGTTAGGTATAGATATTCCTTTGACACGTTGGCCGCTCATTTTTATAAACTTATTTTACTTATATTTTTATATCAAATTACTACTGACCAGGCACTCCACAGATTTCTTCTTAATAAGGTTTTCAGTTATTAACTCCTTAAATAGGTTCCAAACTTCTAATGTTTTATTTATTGATATTTTCCATAGCTTCTAGTTTATTTACACGCTTGTTCTGTTTATGAGATTCAGGTATTAATAAATTCACGTACTTAATCAAAGTTATAAGCAAATGTTACAACTAGTACTGAAGTATCAAAATATGAATAGAGCACCCACCTACCTAAATTGTTTCCGACACGTAAACATTGCAGTTTTTCGTTATACAAAGCATCACGTCGACTTCGCACATTGTCGTAATTACTTACGAGCTTAAATAATAGGATGTGGACATCACTCGGTATAGTAATTATTTAATATTATTTTAAATATCTCCTGTAAACCCCAAACTATTTGAACAAGATTTGACTGAATGACATATATTGACAACTGACTTTTAGCTTTTTTTTATTTATAGACAATTGGTGATACAATAACAAAATATCTGTCAACAAAATTTGGTTAGCCAAACACTAGTATGATGTATGACAACCTATTGCACTTAACACAGCCCTCATAAGAGGGCCTAAAACGCATAGTTTCGCTGCAAAATCAAAGTAGAAATATCGTTAGGTATTTATTATGTGGCTTTAATACATGCCACTGCATATTACACAATTTATTCAACTATAAATGATATGCGCAAGGATCCACGGTGACTAACGCCAATATTGATTGGTCATAGACTCAGAAGGCGAGGTGGCAGTGGCGGTGGGTCAAAAAACTTCTTAGGCAAGCCGGTGCTAAATTTGACCTTATATTTCTTCATGAGCTGTAGGAAAACTGCTCAGGTGCCTGAAACTTAGGTAAGCCGACGGGAATCGTGTTCTATAGACGCGCCACCACTGCGAGGTAGGTACTTACTTTGTTCATTAGACCAATGGTCGCTAGAGCAGTACCTATAGGCCTCAACAATGGAAAAGGCCGGTGAAAACTTTTTGTAGAGGGCGCTGTTCTAAATTCCATACAATTAACTGCGTACAACGATAGAAAGAGATAAAAGATAAATGGCCCTTGACAATGTACTGACACCATATATGTACAGTCCCATTGATTTATTAGGTATTCTACTAGATGTTACATTTTATACATCTAAAATAAATTATGTGCGCCTTGTTTGGTGGTTGACAGCTGTGACAGAATCTAAGAGTAGTATAGACTTGTAGTGATTTTCACTACAACTTCTGCGACAAAAAATTCTAAGGGAGGTCATCTCCTGTTACTCAATGGCTTTTAGCCTTCCCCATTATCCGACATTGGCAATAGAAAAATATTTAATAAAATAATTTTATTTGTTCTTCAGTTTTACGAACATTATTAAAAATTTAGCTCGTTTTGACAGTATGTAGGCAGGTATAAATATATAAAACTAACAATATATAAAAGTTGGTGACAAAATACTTACTTAAAGGCGGAAGGAGCCAAATTGTTTCAATGTGGTTACATTTTCCATCAGCAGCTTTTACTCGTACAAGAGGAAGGTACTTTGCTATTTAACATAATTTTACCAAAAAAAGAACCGACTTCACTTAGGATCCGCTTTTCCAAGAGGAAATGCCCGAGTTGCTGTAAAAAATACTGAAAACACTATAGTTGTGCCTATAATAGTTGAAGAGTTCCCTCGATTTCTTCAGGATCCCCAGGATCAACTGTAAAGTATACTCTTTCAAACAAAAAATAATTTTCCAAATCGGTCCAGCCGTCTTCGAATAATCGGTGAACATAGGTACATAAAAAAAAACAAAGTCTTACCGACGAATTGATAACCTCCTCCTTCGAAATCTTGAAGTCGGTTGAAAACCTTTCCCACTGAATACACTTATTGTGACTTTTTGCACATCATTTTTTTTACTGAATCCAGCCTTATTAAATAATATTTTTCATGTATATGCAATATACAACGTATCCCAAAGTTCGATAAGCTGGCACTAGAAGATGGACCTGCTCATGACTACTCGAGGAAAAAAATCTCAGTTTGTTATGGAATTACGAAAAAAAATTAAAATCAGCAATTAATGGGGTATAACATTTTTGGTAAAAATGGTATAATACTCTAGGAAAATAGGCACAAAATAAAAACAAAACTCTAAACAAGAACCGATTTTTTTTGTAATTCCATTATAAATAGGATTTTTTTTGCCTAGTCATGAGGTCCACCTTCTGGTGCCAGTTTATCGTTGAATTTTGGGACACGTGGTATACCACAGTGTTTCCTGTAACACGAACAAAAAATTATACTTACGTAGGTAGATTCTATTCCTCAAACAATAACTTTTAATCAACAACTTAAAAAATATATGTGTTCTTTAGATTGTCTCATTTTCATAAAAAACCGGCCAAGAGCATGTCGGGCCATGCTCAGTGTAGGGTTCCGTAAACTGAGACCAATTATTCAAAAGGTCGTTTCTTACGGGAAATTTGGCGGCGCTTAGGTCATTTTTACTTACGTCCTTTCACTATGGGTTTTTAAATGATAACTCAAAAACGGCTCAACCGATTTATTTCAATATAGTTTTCATTGAAGGTACTCATTAGGCCTCAGTTTCATGATTTTTTTCAAAATTTTAGGACCCACGATTCAAAAGTTAGATGGGGGGGGGGGGGGGACGCCCTGTTTTAAACTTTCGGAGCTTTTATTTCCGAGAGTATTAGTTTTATCCAAAAACTGTTTTAGAAGACCCTAATTGTTTTTAAAATACCTATCCAACAATACCCCACACGACTTAGTTGGAACGAAAAAAAATTTCGCCCCCCACTTCACGTCTACGGGAGGTTCAGCTTTCTAGTGCTAACGGTCACTGAGCTAGACCGCGGACGGATGGACGGACGGACGGACGGACATGGCGAAACTATAAGGGTTCCGTTTTTGCCATTTTGGCTACGGAACCCTAAAAATTGAAATGTTCAATAGGTAGGTTAAAATCTGTGTAATTGACATATTGCTTGTCAGTCTTGTCACCCTGCAGACATAATCAATTTCGCAACACATTGCGTGTTGTGCGAAACCACAAAGTAAAACTTTTGTACGGACTCAGCCAAAAACGCGTCTTAAGCGGGTAAGCGTATTATGCGGGACTTTTTGCGGGACTTCAAGTTAAAGGGACATGAAAAACCTTTTAAATAAAAAAAGAACCGACTTCAACATTTTCGAGAGGAAATGCTTGAGTAGCTTAAGAAAACACCCTAATCACCATACATGTGCGTTTAAAAATTGAGGAGTTCCCTCAATTCCGTAAGGATCCCATCATCAGAACTGCACCAGATTTAATTTGGGACATAAAAACATAAAAATAACTTAAAAACCACCAAGCCGAATACAGAACCTCTTCCTTTTAGAAAATTGAAGTCAGTTAAAAATGGCGCGTTATGCGAGAAGACGCTCAACAAACATTGTCTAATTTGAGGAGTAGAATCTACGTGTTGCATTATTTATTGCTCATGTTACAGGAAACACATGATATTTGTTATCTATTCTTTCAGAATTATGTTTGTCGGTGTGTATATCGATTTCTTCATGCGGGATTTTCCATCAATATGCTTAAAGCACCGGCTAATTTAATAATTTACAAACAAAACCAAGGTAATCAAATTGTCATTTTATTTTAGTAGGTACCTGTACTTATCTGGAATGCGAAAACAGTTTAGAGGCGCCTAAAAGTCCTAAAATGCATAAATAATAATTTATGTTTAATTAGTATATAAATGATATTTTTGATATGTTTTAGTTTGTGTATCAATATTCGTAATTTGACGACAGTTTTAAAACTCTACGTTAGTGGTCCGTAAATAAGTGAGCTTCCACACTCTGTGATAAAACCACAATAAAATACTTATACCGGAAAGGAAAACAAAACGGTATATACCTACCTTTATAATTCACACTCGTACTGTATTCACCCGGGCTACCTTACTACTACCTCAAATATTATACCTACCTAAATTAGGTCATAATTTTACATTTCATAGAGCCACGTCCAATCCATAGATTAATTGCCTATCTGTGTTATTTTTTGTGATAGTTTCTGATGATATTGTTCCTACAGCGTTCGTTTAGCGGCTCGCGCAGAAATTAATTGGCCATATGTTTTCGTTACGTTATTTATTAAAACCGTCTCTTTTAAAAGACAAGACCCCATATGGTGCAATATTTTTTTAACTGCAAAAACACACTGGAAATGTTAAACCGACAAAACAATCAAATAACAACCCAGACAAAAAAATCGGACGTTCCAACCTGTTTTAAATTTAAATAATGTGTCAAGTCATCTCATCACCTTAGTTCCTGTTCCTTTCTTTTATCTTTTTAACTGTTTTACAAATGAGACCCCGACGAGGCTTCACGCGGAGCGAATATATGAAGGTGTTAACTCGTACGCGGGGTCCATTTTATATCTGAGCGTTATACAACGAAATTCAGATAATAATAATTACAAATCTTTGACCTTAATGGATATCGGTTAAACATAGGTAGAATTACCTATTAGGATATATGTACTATACCTATTTACTATTTAGTTTCGGAAAAAAACGATTTTAAGCTAACTGGTCATTAACATTACAAAAACTATTTAAAACGGAGTATTTACCATGTACGTATATTATTTATTTATATTTATATTTTGGCACAGTTACCTACATGCGTTACAGTTACAAGTTTTAGAAATGAACTTCAATAAAAGTGTAATGGTAAGAGTTCATGTTGTATCTGTAAGTGTCGTTGGTTACAATTAAAGTATCATTCTACGCGCAGCTACAATTTGATGATAATGACTTTTGTCTTGAAACTGGGTTGTTAATGAGGCTACCGTACTAACCGAGATTAGTTGAAGATTGGGTGTATTAATTGCTTCAGCACTAGCCGGGAAATCGGCCCGCCTTCGCAATTAGTTCCCAGCTTACTAATGCCCATGTAACTTATGGGCGACGATAGCAGCCGCCTGGTGTCGCTCATTAATGGATAGTATCCATTACTAATACACTTCAAACAACATTTCACATTGTAATGTAAGAGGTAATCATTTCATGCAACAATAGATTATCTAACCTACGTCATACCTATTCAATATTGTCGCCAAATACTAAATAGCCTCCTAATGTAGGTAAAGTGTTCCTTTTATTAATGGAAAAGAGTGAGATAATTCGATAACAAATGTGAGTTAAGAGTTTAATCACAGATCTTATAACACCCCCGGAACGTTAACAGTGACAGCAGCTGTTAAAGCAATTCGTTTTTTGTAACGATCTCTTAGTTTTAGCAACATTGGTCACTATAAAAGACACAGGTGGACGTTTAAATAGCTGAATAGCAAAGGATGGGGGCGCTACCTGTACAAACTCGTGTCGTGTGCGCACCTGTGCCCGCATATCCTCTTATAGGCGATAGATTAATAAATTGTGATCACGCTACGCTCAGCCTACGTCAAACCTCTATATCATACACGTTGAGGCCTCCATTTGCAGCAGTCAAATAAATAAAAAACTCAAACCTGCTGTAAACCATATAAGTGTGAATGTGACACGGAGTATGACAATTAGTTCGTTATGGCAGTTCCATAAAAAGCGATGTGGACGCTTGTGTCATTTCTTTATACCATTGTTGCTCGTTTGAATCTCAGCAATCAGTTCGAAATCACCAACAACATTAGGTACATATTTTGATAAATACGTAAAATATGATTAATACTCCAGTAACATTAATTCTTATTTCATTCATGGGATATCAGAATGTTGGAAACATTCTGCTGAATCAAACACAAGATACAATCATTCAATAAAATAATAAATGATCCCACTCCGGTGCATCAACACTTAAGTTGTTAAGGGCACTTCATAATTTATACTGCGCAAGTGCGCACGCGCTACTAAAAAGCACTTATCGCTGCGTATCACGTCACGGCAGAATTGAAATATCTCTCATTTAAATGTTATAGTCGTAAATATTAGTGGCATTAACATACTCATATTTCCTTTGTTTATTGTGTATTTCATTAGCTCAGCATTGCAGTCAATTGAAATGCTGATGCAAGTGTATAACAAGCTGAAGTTTATTGGGATGAAGACGTCTTCGGGCGGGATGCGCAGCCAGCAGCTAGCCGGCGGCGTCGCGGGCGCGGGCGCGGGCCCCGGGGGGCGCGCTTGCGTCGGATCTTATCACATTTATCTGCTATATTGATTGCGCCCGTGTCGAAAGCCTCGCCTGGCCAAAAGCGGCGCAAACGCAGATTGAAACCTGAATGTTCAAGATGATTGATTACATCGTAATGGATACTGACACTTCGGGACTCACAAAAAATACCGATGCGACAATGTATAAAGTATTTATGAGTCGTGCTTTTGGTTATTTAGGTATATCTATATTGGCACGCATTACGGCACGTGCCATTTATCAATGATACATGCACGATTTCCAATTCTTTGTACAAATAAAAAATATTTCGGGTTCTTTCTTCGAGCACGCATTGTTGCAATAAAATGCATAGCATTTTTGTTTTTACCTTTAAAATTATCCTACCACATTACCAATTATTACGGAAATTTCACGCTCTTACGGCCCATAACGGTGATGTAATGAGTTTTAAAGAGCTTTTGAGTCCGTGGAATTCAAAATCTCTGCAAACAGGCAGGATCTTAATCTGAAGATTGAAGATGGCCGGATATTTTACTCAACTTTTTTCGTTCCGTATATTCTCTTAGCGAAATTTTCTTCGAAGCCTTATTTTGACGTTGAATGTGATTTATGATCGTATTCCGAAAATCATTACATATAAGTAATACGTTTAACGTCAGGAGGAGACACTTTAAATTCATTAATCGTATGTTCGGCTGTCGGTATAAAATGGTAACATAATTAAAAAAAGTTCGCGAATTTTGATGAGGCTAATGCGTCGTCGCGGTCCAGCATGTTATTAAGAATAATAACGGGTGATAAAGCTGTAAATTGCGAGTGCGTGAGGTCGAAGCACCCGACAATCGTGGCTCCCGGACTGAGTGTCCACCGCCAATTGATGGATATTACCTGCCGCCGAGTCGCCGAAAAAATCGAGGCAAATGCACTTGTCAAGAGAGGTCACGATTGATCTGATTCACTTCTCTGATATTTAAGAGGTAGCATTTTAAAGTAGTTTTAATGTTAAGTAACGGTTACATTCGTAATGTAAAGGTCCGCGGACCCAAGTTTGTTTTAGCACTCGACAATTCGGAGCGCAAAAAGACAATTTGTTTTTGATGTGTGTCTGTCTGTGTCTGTGGCGGCAACGTAGCGCTAAAACGGATTACTCGATTTAAATACCTTTTTTTAAGCTGGTTTTCGAGCGAGTGATCTTACATGTTTTATCAATATCGGTTTCGTCGTATCAGGGGTTATCTAATATTCTTTACCTTCTATTCAAACTACCGAAAGAAATAGTTATGGTGTCATCTTAGCGCGTTTCTGGTTGCGTTCAATGTCTGCAGCGCAGCCTCAATTCTGCTACGGAAATGCAGGTAGACATTAACTTTTATGAATGCTACTGCTATAACCTTGCGTGAGTATTAGCCCAATAGAAAAACTCGAGACTAAGAAATAAGCTTTGTCAAATGTAGGCAACTGAATCCACAGGCCTCTAGGCTCTAGCTCGGCATAACGGCCGTTGCCGTGAACTACCAAACAAGAACATCAACTTAACTTGCTTACTAAAGAACAGAAGTGTTCATCGTATATGTGGGTATAAATAATACATATATCAGTTAAGTCGTTCGTAATAGGTTAGGATGTAACGGCGCGTAACATCCACCTGTCGCGTGCGCGGCGCGTGCAACTGCCAACGGCGTGCGCGCTAGCGTGGCCGCACTTGCTGGTCACCAGCGTCACCCACCGTGGCGGCGCAGCACCTGACGCTCCACTGTGTCGTGCTCTGTGTTTCTATGACAATGACCAAATACAAATTTTGAGTGACCCGCCCTGTATAAAAAGCGGTAAGGGCTCTACGCGGTCAGCTTACAAATTGTAAAAGAGCAATTGAGTTACGAAAGAAGCCGATGCTAGATCTGGCGTACAAACATTAGTATACTAGCTGTGCGGCTTTGCCCGCGTGTGTATAGGCGGTTTGGTATTTCCATTTACTATTTCTAGACCACTATTCTAAAAATTACGCTTTCTACACGTAAGTAAAAAAAGTACATTAAGATTGTTACTGAATAATTGTATTGTGACAACGTAATGAACTTACTAACATGCAGAGCGACTAAACATACGAATGCTAAAATGGCCTATATCTTCAGCGCGAAATCGTTATAAGTAATTGTATCAATGACTAATTTGTTGACAACAATATGTTGTAATTTTTAACTCACTTAAATGATAGGACGTGCTTAGGTACGGTATACGAAAACTATTCATTAGAAACCAACACAACAACACGACACAATACAATCTCAGCTAGCTCATGTGAATGGTAACTACCTCAGTATGTTGTGAAAATCTCTTTCCAAAGTTGATATTGGAAAGGTGCATCGCAGCAAATGAATTATAAGCGTTGGTATAAAACCTCTAGCACATAAAATCTCTATGTATCTAATAAGCCCGAGAATGCGACAAAAGTAATTAGTTTCCAGTAGTTATTAGTAAAGAACTTTATTGTAACTACTGCAACAACAGGAAACATACATACTTATCATGAAAAAAAATTGGCTTGGTATTTGTGTCCGCCCGTTTGCTTATGGTCGCTTGCATAAGTTGCATATTACGTAGGTACTAACAAGTAAGTATGTGACATGTAAGTATTAGTAACCCGAAGAGCACAGTGGGAGATACGAAAATATTAAGGATGTAAGTAATAACGCCGCACTGGGTGGCCGCCGGCGAGCAACTAGATCGCCTACGCTTCAACGCAGCCAAAGGTTATCAGAGACCAAGCACGAAGATTTCGCAACTTACAGGTGTATTTCGGATTCGGATTTGCAACTTTCAATTCTTTGCATAATGAGATCGAATGCAGTTAGGGTACTTTGTTAATCTACGAAGAGGGCGGCTTTAGGTGACTTGGCCTTAAACAATGCACTATTGAATTTAAGAAGACGTCAAAATAATTTAAATGAACCATATCGGATATATTTTCATGTATGTTCATGCATTCCAAATCATAAATCATAAAAAGATCGGACCATGTGCACGGGTCTCCGAATAATCGGTGAACATACATAAAAAAACACCACACCGAATACAGAACCTCCTCTTTCTATGAAATTGAAGTCGGTTAAAATTGCATCAATCACTAACAAAATCTATTCGTAAACTTCACAGGACTGCCGCGTGAGAAGAAATCCGTCGAACATTTGCATGAGTTAACATATACAATGCCTCGCAATTGATGGAAACTTGACTTACCCTTAGTAACTTCATAGCTACCATTAACGTTCATTGTCGCGGAAAAAATATGTTAGTTAGGAATTCAGCATTTATACAGGGCACGTGCTGGGCTCGGTCCGGCGCGTGCGCGGGCGCGCCACGCTCCGCCGCTCCACACCCTCTACCCCTATCCTCGTGACATTACCACTTTTTACAACAGCGCTAACACTCATCTAACCGTCATGTGCACGACAGTTGGTGTTAGACGTAGATAACAATTGAATCCAATAATTAACATGACCATCCAATTAAACAAAGAGCTCGATAACCATCGCTGAATGTGTATTACTTAATTTTGACTGCGTATGCTATATGGTAATCCTGCTCACTCGCGTGGCGACTTATAAGCATAAAACCTCCAAATTTTATGATAACTTTCACAACTTGTTTGCCATATATATCCGAATAATGCAGTAAGAAGACGGCAGTCTCATAAATGCTTATATTTTGGTACAGATATACCAGTAATTACATAAATATCCTCAAAAAGGTAAACCGAAATATTATTTTCGGAAATGGCTATACGATGCACTCACCTTACTTTTGCGTAGGTGTTACCATTTCTAGACCAATGGGTACCTATTTATGTAGTGTAGATACTAGAGAAACTCAAAAAACCTAGATTTATGAAAGATGTATTAGACTCCTAGGCCCTAGGCGGAAGTTACCAGAATTTTAGAATAAAAAAGCCCAAAAATAGCAGATGTGAATAAAAACAACTTAAACTATCCAATCGACATAGGTACTTCAGAATATATATATACAGGATGTTTCCCGTAATACGAGCAATAAACTAAAACGTAGATTCTACTCCTCAAACAACAAAACTTTTGTTGAACAACTGTCTAAAAATATGTATTTTGTAGAATGCCTCTTTTTCATACAAACTAAATAGTATTTTGAATTTTCAATGTACGTTAAAATCCGTCTATTTGACATTGCTTGTCACCCTACAACAGACATAATCATTTTTAGAATACATTGCGTGTTTGGAAGAACTTTAAAGTGTCCTAAAAATTAAAACATAAGTTTTTTTTTTTAAATTCGCTGAACAAACGTTGTCTGTTTTGAGGAGTAGAATCTACGTTTTAATTTATTGCTCTTATTACAGGAAACACCCGGTATGTAACCTATTACGACATTTAGGATAACAAAACAGAAGAATTGCTAATTCACTGATTACAGGTACCTATATATTAATACAAATGTTATACAACAAGCGAGTAATAGTAATCGACAGATGTTTATAAGATGTTAATGGAGTTGACAAGTCACAAGGATGATCGTCATTGGTCATGTTATGCGGCGGTGCGGAGCCGGTGTGCACTGTGCAGGGCAGCGCGCGCCGCAGCGGCACCGAACGCGGATGCGGGCGCGGACCAAGCCGGCGCGGGCGCGGCGGTGCTCGCGCACTTGCCGTATTTTATTTATAATTACGGACTACGACCCGAGACCCGGACCTGTCGCGATTTCACCTGCTATTATTGCCATTTTATTCATTGTTATCGCCTTTATTACGCTGCTTGTTACAGATTTTACTGTTGGCAGGGTTTAACGAATGTGCTTAATGATGAGATTATCTTAGCGCTGATTTCTCCTTATAAACACGCATATGTAACGATCATCTCAGTGAACGGCGTCCGTTTAATTGATATGATTAAGTTTTAATGTTTTTCTTGATGTACATGTAAAAAGAAAGTATAAGTGTATTATTTGCCATTTACGGTCCACTTTCTTGAGTAGGTATACCATAATAAACGTTCGTGATGTCTGATCGTGATTGTTTTTATTTTAGGGTTTTTTGTAACTCAAATTTGAGCCCAATCGATCTCGCCCGCAGCGACATCGAGCGCGAGCGCTTTTTTTATTGCTATTATTGGAAGAAGTAATAGCTCAGGTGGGAGTGACCTCAGTTAGCATTTATGTGGCCGAGACCGTCCGTTTAGTAATAAAGTGTTATTTGATTCCTGGAAGATTAATTCTCTTATTTTCAAGTAGAGTAAGCTAAACGCATAGGTAGGTACTTGGGACATGATCACATAAGTAAAGTGTTCAAGAGTAGACGTATATAACGTTACTACAAAATACTGTTTCAAGTACCTATCAAAAGCATCACAATGTTAGAATATTAACTTATCATTCACAGTTAATATATTAACTACAAACTGTTGAGTGGATGAATGATAGAAATGGCGATGTAAATGAGTAGATCGCAAATATGATGTAACCGGCCGGGTCGGAGGTGAGAGCCTGCGCTGCGCCCGCGCCCACGCGCCGTACCGTTATCTACACTGCTTCATTTTTAAGAGGACTATTGTCTGGTGCGTCACCGTTCTATAAACATATAACTGGAGACCACCTGCAACTTTATTGTGTAATTAAATTTCTGATAGATGCCATGTTTTTATTTGCGAATACAAGATAATACACAAATACCACAAAATATTACATACCACCATTTAAATCAATACGCAATTTGCACCTGCTGCAAAATAGTATACTCGGATATATGTAGTTTTCCCTATTTTGATAAGACACAAAACACTATACTTAATCCGCATGATGACTTTAATAGGTTTGAACGCTTGTTTGTTGTTGTAGGTTTGTTGTTGTGTGTTGCTCTCAACACTTAAGTTTAGGAAGTTCTAATTGTAATACTAACACTATATGGATTCTTTCGTCCGAAATAAATGCTTTTTATTTTTTTTACTGGCAGAGTATTCTATAGGAACCTATCGACTTTTCACCTTCGCTTTCAGTTTTACCATAATCCAAGGTCACAAATTGTTCCCTTTCTTAATGATATCCCCATTCCCAAGGAGAACATTTCACATTCCTTATATTTAAGTAGACTCCAACTTTTTATCAATGTTTAGTTGCAGATTTAGTTGATTCTACCTGCATAGAAGTTTATGCATCTTGATGAGGGACAACCATCTGCAGCGGAATGTTGTCCATATTTTATTTAAGTGGATATCACATTTATGTACACAGGTTTTGATCTTTAAAGGCCTTCCACACGATCGGGACCAAACGCCAACCATCCAACCGCTCCCGTCGGCCGACAGCGTTCCAGACGGTTGGGACCAACCACGGACGTAGCCTGTCGCGAGGGATGCGCTCGCAACCAAGGCCGTTGACATCAACCAAATCGGTCGGGTCAACCGCTTTCTACACTGTCCATTTTTATATCGACCCGACCAAGGATACGATGGTTGGCGGTTGGTCCCGATTGTGTGGAAGGCCTTTTATTAATTGTCAAGCAATCTTTAGCGTGAGTTTGCAATACAAACAAATTTTCTAAAATCAGTGCCTTTTATTGTGTTTATTATGTTGATTCTTTAGGGTTCCGTAGACAACTAGGAACCCTTATAGTTTCGCCATGTCCGTCCGTCCGTCCGTCCTTCCGCGGTCTAGCTCAGTGACCGTTAGCACTAGAAAGCTGAAATTTGGTTTGAATATGTGCATTAATCAAGCCGACAAAATGGTAGAATAAAAACTGAAAAAATATTTTTTGTTAGGGTACCTCCCGTACACGTAAAGTGGAGGGGGGTGAAATGTTTTTCGTTCCAACCTAGTTGTGTGGGGTATCGTTGGATAGGTCTTTTAAAAATAAATAGGGTCCTTTGAAATAGTTTTTGGATAAAACTAATATTTTCGTAAATAATAGCTCCGAAAGTTTAAAACAGCCCCCCATCTAACTTTTGAACCGGTTCAAAAATTAAATCGGTAGAGCCGTTTTTGAGTTATCACTCAAAAACCCATAGTGAAAGGACGTAAGTGAAGTGACACAAGCGCCGCCAAATTTCCCGCAAGAAACGACCTTTTGAATTAATGAATTGTAACAGGCCGGCAACTACGGAACCCTACACTGAGCATGGCCCGACATGCTCTTGGCCGGTTTTTCAAAACTCTTTATGTTTTGTTGTTAATGTCAATATTTCACTAATTTAGAATAATGTAATGCCGTTCGGTGCCATTTTAAAAACATAAGTAGGACGATTTTTAATAGCATTTAAAATACCTTTACTTTTTCTTTGACGTCATGCTCAGTTATTTTTTCCGTACCTATAACCGCTAGGTACTAGTTAAATAAATATAGGTACATTATACACACATTCCATTTAAATAAACCGTATACCCTACGAAGGAACCCTAAATAATCGCATTCAGTGGTGCCTGGTCTCGCCTTGTAATGTAACGCGCCAGGTCATGTTTTATTTTCTTCCTCACCCGCATAGCATTACTCGGTGACAGATCACCGTGATTATTATTCCATGCTAATGATCGTGACGGGAATTTGGACCGACTGCTTTATGGTATGCGTAATATGCGTTCATTATGAAAAGGTAACTGGCTTTTTAAATAATTGTTGGTGTTTTAATTATTGATGGAGAGAAGAAGTATCTAAGGCCGAATAAATAAAAACAGTTAATTATTATTTTAGCTAATGCAGTATGTTAGCATTAGGTAGTATCAAAATAGTCCACAATGTGTATCCTATCCTATGACGACTACGACTAATTTCCCAATTCAGTTTTGTTCAAATCATTTATAGTAACATTCATTACCTACATCAGACAAAATTGTATAATAATAAACTGCACAGACATAACCTCGTAGCCAGGATCATACACCAGCAGCTTGCTCTTCTATACGGTCTTGTGGACCACGAAGTGCCGTACTACAAGTACACACCTGCGCCAGTTCTCGAAAATGGTCACGGACAGGACTATTGTAGCTAATATACAGGATGTTTGGCAGAGGGTTGGACAAAAAAAAACAGCAGAGAGGTGGGGCCATATGCTACTTACTTAGCCCTATAAATTGGGCCTAGGCCGCAAGGTTTAGAAAAAAAATTTTTGTCCATAGCTCTTACTTAAGTTTTTGATAGTCTCCGGCTAAACAAAATTAGCAAGTAAATCTCGTTATTGAATAAAAATCTATGCATGTAGCATATCGTTGGAAAGGGCAAAAGCTGGGGATGTTTTCCTGAAATTAGAACTGCCCGATGTCTTTTAGTTTTTTTTATGCAATTCAAAGTGGGACATTAGGAATTTATTTTTTTGTTTAAATTGAAGTGAAAATATTATTTCCCAAAATTATTGAACGATTGAACATAAATAATGACGTCAAGTGACGTTGAAATTGCACTGTCGCATAATACGTTAATCGAACAGAGTGAGCAAAAAGTAGTAGAACAATTAATATGGCCGCCGAAATCAATATTCTTTTATATGTGTAAGGTAATTATTTATTTGCTCTCCACTTAAATTTTCCTCACAATCGAAGTGAAAAGCAGAATGTATACCTCGGGCATAATTGACCATTTTTATCCTCAACTATATTGGTCCTCGCTGCGCTCGGACCAATAAATTGCTTCGGGTAAAAATGGATCGCTTTATGCCCTTGTTGTACAATCTACTATTTCAGTTTAGAATGGAATCGGATTAACTGCATAATCTGTACGAATAAAAGTGTAATGCATATTACTCAGTAATACAATACTTCTACGAGTATTTATTATGATTCCCTTTCGTCATTCGTTTTAAGACTACTTACTCTCGTATTTTAGCTTTATTATCATACCTGGGATAACTCGGGGCAAGTTCTAGAGATTTGATATCGATTAAAAAAGATGTCGATATAATTAAATTAATACATGAGCTCATTGAACATAATTACCTACTATAAAGAGGTTCGATGTCATATCTGATATCGAGCCTCTTAAGATAATAAAAGTATGCGGATGTCATTTCAATCAAAATGACAATTTACTGTCAGTATACCATTCATGTCCTAGAGTAAGAATACGGTTTTTACGAAGTCCAATTTAATCATGCCGCCCAAGAAACATCCACGCCCACGCGAATATTATATTAACTCATGGATTAGTGAATATCCTGACAAACAACTACGTGAGTCAAAATTATTTTGCACTAAATGCAATGTCTTTCTCCCGAAAAAATATAATGTCACACGTCACGTTAAATCCGATAGTCATCAAAATATTGCCAAGAAAAATACAGTTTTTCACGAGAACTATTTTAAAATAAACATTTAAATGCATGTTTTAATTTTTTTATTTATAAATGACGAGTAAATATGTAATATTTATATATGTAGAATAAAATGTAGATGTTGTCATTAGCATCGATATATTTTTTGACGATAAAATATTTTGCTACATCACTTTCGTATAGATGCCCCGAGTTATCCCAGGTATGCTTATTATTGTATAAAGTGTATAGTTAATAAACGCAAGTGAAATTTAGGTGTTTATTTATTTTATACATAGCTTAAGTATATGAAGGGAAACATCAAAAAAACTTGATAGAAATCTGAAGGTAGCGGAGTGTGTTCGAGCCGATAGCTAGCGATGAAAAAAGCCGGAAAATTCCCGGTTTTTTTCCATTTCGCTTGTTTTTTTCAGAAATTTATAGAAAGAAACCGCGAAACTTTCGGCTCGTATTTTTCGGAAAAAAACGATTTAAACCGAAAAAAACGAATTGAAAAAAACAAATGTAGTTTTCAATTTTAAAAATTTCATTTAAAAAGTATTTACTTTACTATTTAAAGGTTTTGAAACCGTTACACATTGCTTTTTACTACTGACGGGTAGGTTTGACATTGTCATTAGCAATCACAAATACCTAAGTGCTACACTTCTAGATATTTTATCGTATTATCTTAAACCTAAATATAGACTGATATATTTGTAGTGGGATTGGTATTGTTAACAATTATTATTGTTTTCTATTTGGTAAAAATGCCGCGTCCAAAGAGCGGTGTTTGGGAACATTGGGAAGCTACCGAGAGGGATAACAAGAAAATCTCCAAATGTTTATTTTGCTCAAAAGAGTATGTGTTTCCTAATGCTACGCGGCTAACGGAGCATTTAATTGCCTGTGTTAAGTGCCCATATGACATCAAAACTGCATTTAAGAAGAAACAGTTACGTAAAAAAAATGCCCCGTACCATACACCTACTCGTATTGGGGAAGATTGGCGATTACAAGAAAGGAACAATATTAATAACTACCAAATGGAGTCTCAGTCGCATTCAACTTCAATACATTCACAAGACTTAACAAATGAACTACATGCGAGTATTGCTGATGCCGATTCTAACATTCCCAACTTACATGAAGAAATCGATGCAGCCTTGGCCCGTGCTGCATATGCGACGGGAATGCCCCTTTGCACTTTCGAAAATAAGTATTGGCAAAACGCTCTAAAATTAATGAAATTGGATTATAAGCCACCAACAAAATATGCCATGAGCAATGCTTTGTTAGATGCAGAATACTATCGAATTAAAAATGATATGGAAAAAAGATTGAAAGAGGCATCATCGCTAGGTTTAGTTACTGACGGGTGGTCAAATGTTCGAGGCAAAGGTGTCATAAATTTCATTATTACCACACCTGAACCAATTTTTTGGAGCAGCATCTACCCTGGCACACAGCGAGAGACTGGTGAATATATAACTGAGCAATCAAAAAAAGTGTTAGCAGAAATTGGTTCGGACAAGTTTGTTGCTTTAGTTACTGATAATGCGAGTAACATGCGTGCAGCATGGCGACAGATTCAAGCCGAGTTTGATCACATCGATTGCATTGGGTGTGCGGCTCACGGCTTAAATTTATTATTTACTGACATAATGAAGATACCCTGTTTTCAATTATTTTTCGAGCAATGCAAAAAGATAGTAAAGCACATTAACAGGAGACATGTGTGCTTGGAAGTGTTTGAAGAAATACAAAAAGAAAAGTATGGAGGTCAATTTACTTCTTTAAAATTGCCCAGTAAAACGAGGTGGGCTGGTGCAATTCAGACTTTTAAGTCCCTTTCAGAAAATCGAGAGGCTTTGGAGTCACTGGCCATTACTCAACAGGGTGCTCATGTCGACCGCAGCATCAAACAAATCATTTTATCAGATTCCTTATGGTCAATGTTAACGGTCATGGAAGCAATTTTGTCGCCAATATCCATTGCGATAGCAAACATCGAATCTAATAAAGCGCATATATCGGAAGTTCCGGCTGCATTCCTGACAATAAAAAAACAAATTTCAAGTTTTGATTTTCCGGATGATTGCACCGAAATCGCAAATAGCTTGCTCACTATATTAACACATATCGAAAACCGCAAACAATTTTGTGTGCAGCCGGTGCACTTAGCTGCATACATGCTAGACTCCAGGTTTCATAAAACTGTGTTTGACGGATATCAAACGTTATCAGATGCAGAATTTCTAAAAATGACACAATATGTAACAAAATTGGCAGATAATTTAAACATAAGCACATGTGATTTGATGGCTGAATTCGCCGAGTATCAGGCAAAAGAAGGTTTTTGGGCAAATGAAGTTATTTGGCGGCCTGTCATGAACATAACCCCGCTAAGTTGGTGGAAAGGATTATGTTCTACCAAGCTGCTGTCAAATATTGCGGTTAGATTGCTCAGTATTCCTCCATCGTCTGCCGCAGCTGAGAGAAATTGGTCGTTGTTTGGACGGACACATACCAGAGATAGAAATCGACTATTGCCAGAGCGACTTAATAAATTAATCTTTATTCGGTCGAATTTGAACCTACAAACGGACTACACCGACCACATGGAAGCAGAAATAACTGATGGATATGATGAGAGTGACAGTGATTTGAGTGATTAAATAAATACCTATTTTGATAATGTACTCGTTTTTTTCTAAAAAAAGCCGAAAAAAACCGAGAAAAACGGAAATTTCATAAACTTCGGAAAAAAACATTTCATTTTTTCCGCTTTTTTCATCGCCCGATACTATTGATACTAATTTAATTATGATATGTTTTTGACACCCTAGAGGGCTCTGTTCATAGGGCAAACTAGCTAACGATTGTCTACCGTAGAACCTATATATAGTATTAGATTATCATGAATAAAGAGAATTTCGGTAACGTAGCAACGTGTTTAAACAAAGTGGTCCTTCGAGTTGAGTAGTAAAGTGACTTAAGCGACAGAGATAGTGAAGTAGAGAAGTGAACCTTATGGATATAGAGGTAGAGTTCAAAGTAAATAAACAATCAGTGCACTTACGACATTCCCAAATTTTCAAAACGTCAACAATCGAAATTGTCATCAAAATTGTTAAATTTCAAGCTATTAAAATACATTCGTGATAGTTGAAACCTACCAGGATAATCGGAAAAATCGCCGCTTTTTACCAGTGTTATGCACAATATTCAATTTTATAGACTTGGAAAAAAATATTTGAATCGAGATACGTCAAATTTTTTTCACGTCCAAGAATGATTTCGCTGTGAGATTTCGTAATATTCAACAAAAATATAATAAAATTGTTTACAATGAGTTGCAAACGATCCAATAGAAGAAATTAAAGCGACGTATGATTGATTTTCAAGAGAAGTAAGAGTTGTATTCAAGATTTCTAGAATTTACGAAATGTCAAGCAGCAATGAGATAGAGATTTCGCTTTGATATTTTCGTTATTTTCAAATAGAATTAATCGCAGAGCAAGAATTTATTTACGGTAGGATACTCAAATCTCGAGAGAGTTTCAAAAATGCATCAAAAAATAAACTGAAGAGCGGTCATGTCAAAACGAGAATAGAATCTTTACAAGATTATTGGATTCAATTTTATGCAAACAATCGAACCATAATAAAGCTAGCGAAGCCGGAAGATCGAGACACTTTCGACTATTTCAAGACAAACATGCATTTTGAGTGCGAGGAGATGTATATTGAGTTCAAAGCCGACATGATTGATTTACTCGAAGAGTGGGAAGAGAATGAGAGAACATTGAATATTTTCAACCTGCCACCGATACCAGAGACGACTAAACCTTACGAGCCGACAAATATCTATACGAATAACCAGAAACCTATCTTTACTGTCGTGTCCAAGTCACTTCACATTGTTCCAGTAATCATACCGCAAACATACGAGCAGAACCAAGAGTTTCAGGGAGTTGTACAAGACGTAAGTCATCATCATCACTCACAGTTGCAGAGTGAATACACACTATGCCAATCCAATGAGATAAAGAGAGAACCGAGCAGTCGAGATACTAATCAAGAGATAGATAACACGTCAGAATTGAGTATAAATACACAAGGAAAACCGGAAATAGGAAAGACATTCAAGCACGAGTCCAACCAAGAGAGAGAAGAGTTTATAGAAACATCCAAGTACGAGTCTAACGAAGAGAGAAAGGAGTTTAATAGTAAAAAGAAAGAGCATATTAACGCAAAAATTAACCACGATAGAGAGATAGAGAAACACATTTCAGAAGAGATAAGAGAAAAGTTGTACGAGAAAAGAGAAACGTAGACAAGCAGGGAGAGAGTTCGCCGAACCGCTGGAAGTTTAGGCAAAACATTTGGTGCAAGAGAGTATATAACTCGAAAAATAGGGAGCAGAAGATTCGAAGTTTGTCTAACATCAGATTCAAAGTCTCTAGACTATTCTTCCGCTCTAAATTAAACCTTCTGATCATAAGAATAGAGCTTTGGAGACCCTGGCCGGCAGAGTTCCTAAATAGACTAAAAGAAAAATGGAAATAAGGCGTATGAACGAGCTTACATGAGCTATCGATGAAAAATAGATTTATACTTATAAAAGTTATAGCTTTCAACATGCAACTTCAATATTTCAAGTACGGTGGACAAAATAGTGTTATGATTTCAATTATGTTTATATAGTCAGAGTAGTGTTTGTTTTGTTAATATAATTTGTCATTTAGGCGGGAGTATGTTCGAGCCGATACTATTGATACTAATTTAATTATGATATGTTTTTGACACCCTAGAGGGCTCTGTTCATAGGGCAAACTAGCTAACGATTGTCTACCGTAGAACCTATATATAGTATTAGATTATCATGAATAAAGAGAATTTCGGTAACGTAGCAACGTGTTTAAACAGAGTGCTTGTTGCTTGTTAAATCTCATGTTCGCTTTGTGACAATATCGAGCACCATACTATGCAACAAACGTTCTTGTGCTTAATTTGGCACCAGTTTTCGCTTTGATTTTTTCAATTTATATATATATATGAAATTGATATATGAAAATTCCATACAAAACTGCATAATCTCAAAACGCATATTTATCACGCAAATTACCTGCAGAAGTTAGGTACCTACAGTTAGGTATCTTATATCTAAGCTTTTTTAACCGACTTCAAAAAAGGAGGAGGTTCTCAATTCAACTGAATTTTTTTTTTATCATTATTATGTTTTTTTTTTTGTATGTATGTTACTCCATATCTCCGTGAATCGTGAACCGATTTTCAAATTTTTTTTTTAATCGAACAGGTATAACCCCTAGATGGTCCCATTGTCACTAAGTCAGGGTCTGATGATGGGATCCTGGAGAAATCGAGGGAACTCTTCAACTATTATAGGCACACCTATAGTGATTTCACTATATTTTACAGCAACTCGGCCACTTCCTCTTGGAATAGCGGATCCTAAGTGAAGTCGGTTCTTTTTTTGTTTTAAATTATTTAGTACATTTATTGAATGGAAATAGCAGACATCATATTAATAAATATTAAATTACGCAATCTGAAACTTAAAAACGTAAGTAAACAAAACTAACTTTTTAAAATTAAAAAGTTACATGCCACAGATAAAAAACAAATTATGCACAATTTTCGCATTATTCAAAGACAGGTGTTGCCAACCCGTGATTTTTCAAATTTGCCGCGCTTTTCTACTGACATAAATGGTTTGCCAAACTATATTTAACCTAATGACAGGTTTCAATTGTTTGAAAACCATTGACGTCGAAACTAATGAAAGTTGTTGAGATGACGCGTTGAACTCTTTTCCATGGCGTCGCGCTACGCGAGCTACGAACATTGCCGTTGTTAGTCTCTCGCAATCCTCCTTTCTCCACGGTTTCTCTGTTTATAAATTCAAGTGAGAATATGAAAACATCGGACGTCGTGGCAATGAAGTATCAGAATCCATTTGCGCGGATCTACAAAGCTTGGCTACTAGGTAGCAGAGACAAGTCAAAAGGCAGACGGGTGTATTTTCATTTATAGTAGGCTTTCTCATAGGTAATATTATTGTAGGGGGTTTCACTAACTGGGATTTAACTCTTCTATATTTCGTATTGCACTTTGGCGACCATTGTGTATCCCACTACTCTTAGTGATATGGCGTTACTGGAAGCTTTCTAAGCGCGGCCATCTAATAATACAATCTTTTATTCTTCTTAGTCGTTCCCTCATGCATTAGGATCGTGACCATATGCATCAGTCCGGTTTTTGGCTAATTTTACTGCCTTGTAGAGGTTTCCATTAGCAGCCCTCTTTATAGCGTCGCTCCACCGCACAGGAATGGACCTTTACTGCAATACTAAGGGATGTTTTGTGTGAAGGATACCAGTCTTTACTCCTTACTATTCTATGCTACTAGTGAATAATCTGTTGAGGCTGGCATCGCCCACGCGTCGACGCGAGCATACCTCAGTCGCAGTCGCAGGCGCAGTATTGGCACTGGATCCCGCGATTTATCACCGCGCGCGCGACGCCGCGCCGTCGGCCGGGCGGCCCGACGCTGCGGGCTGCGGCGCGCCTGGCAGCGGTGCACTAGCCTAGCAGTTCAACAGAGGCATACTAGTTATCAGATTTTTAGATAGGCTACTTTCCTATGAAGTCAAATCAGCTAATCTTTAGGAAACGTTAAAATGATTTGTTGTATCATAGAGCAGGTAACTTATATAGTAGAGCAGCACAGCCAAAGACCTTTTGAAGCTCAAGTCAATTGCGCCCTCCGTCCGAAAGCCCCCTAAAGATACCTTAAATGTAAGAGGAAATGTCACCTGCTAGCAGTACACTAGTAATTAGGTTGTGAAGCGGACCTGAAGCCTGGAAAATTGTATGGAAAGATAGCATCATTTTTAAAGAGCATGCATGACGTTCAGGCTACAACCGGCGACTACGGTTTTACGGCAAACAGGGTTATTGTGGTGGGGTTTTATCACATCCGCATATATGCACAATATGTAGTGCGACACCGCTGCATCCTGAGCCCAGCCTTAGAAACACACGTGCCGTGACATTCGCACCTTCGCCATTGTGCGCACCAACAATATGCTTTATCAGCGCCCTATGCGCTGCTATATAATTATATACAGTCAGTGTCAGATATTTTAAGCCAACACGATTTATTTCAGGCACCTATGTATGTGAAATAACATGGTGAATGAGGTGCGAGATACTTGCAGCAACGGCAGCGGCTTGACATATCCCCGTCTTCCCTAAACCTAAAGATTATACGAATACAAGAAAAGGAAGAGAAGTTATTTTCAAAATCAGGCATCAGCAGGGTCAGTTGTAAGCCACTGCCGTTGCCACGAGTATCTCGTACTTCATTTACCCAACTGCTAACAAAGTGCAAAGGAGAAAAAAAGCAAAAAGTCGTCATAGATATGTACTATACCGAATGTATGTAGAATTAGTTCTTCAGTATCTGGCGTTCTCCAGACCGCTTTCATTGGACCAATATCTAGAGACGAGTATAAGTCAGTTGTTTGTCGACTTTGAAAACTTTCTCATTGCCGAACCCTTCGTGTAATCGATTTACTAGGTAACCTAACGTAACGATTGCGTTTGCGTTAGGTCTTAATTTGTTTGGGATTTTTAACACAGCACACCAAGCGGAACGTATCGACCCATACGAATTAAGACCGAACGAAAACACAATCGTTATATACATTACGTTAGTGAAACGATTACACTAAGGGTGCTGATTCCGTACCAAAAATTGTATTCAGATATTTTAAAACTGACTGACTGTACAAACACACCCACCATAATGTCAGTGTGTTCCGCCGCGGGATAAGGCGCAGGCGCAGGCGATATGACTAAATCCCGGAAGGTGCATAAATATTGATTAGCTGTAACCAGCGCGTCGGTACTGTGTCTAAACAATGATTTTATGACCGCCTTTTGTGAATGTATATTAGTTTAAAAACAATCGCGTCGTATTTACGGCTGTCATAAATATCTTACCAAGTTTTACTAAATGATGTAGGTTAGTAGTTAAATTGACGTTACACGTGAGATGGTAAGTACGGGGCCCTCGGCGTCGAATACAACTTTGTTCCATTTGGCGTCGAGACCCTCGGCCCGTGGGGTCCTAATGCCCATGCTCTCTTCAAAGAGATTTCAAAGAGGTTAGTGGATTCCAACGGTGACCGTAGAGCTGGCAGCATCCTGGCTCAACGTATTGGCATTGCCATACAGAGACGGAATGCTGCCAGCATCTACGGCACCATGCCGCGGGGGGACTGGTTATTTTAGTATAATATATTTATTTAAGATTAGTTTTTATTTATACTTAAGTTTATTGTTTACTGTTATATTAATATATGAAATAAATATGTTTTAACATTCAATATTTACCGACGTATACATATATCAATATCATGTTTAAATTTAGATAATAGCTAGCCTACTTTAACCTACAAAGTTATTCTGTCTTTAAAATAGTTTTATTTTATTTTGTCTTTTTATGCAATACGAACGAAAAGGTGTTTGCATAATCATACTTTAGTCACGTTCCCTGAATTTTTTTTTAGACTCGCATCTCCTCTAAATGGGATGACATAGGTACAGTATAATTTTACTATACAGACAATTTATTTATTGCATAATTGTTTGTTTTCTATAATTTTTTGTTATATTAATTATTTACAATTGTATGTTACCCTATTTTATAAAGTTTTCACTGTATGCATGTACTTACTAACAATCTATGGATATTTGATTCGAATTAAATAAATTTAATCCATATATTAGCAGGATACAGTCACTTTAATAAATAAATTTAACCTGTAAGAAATAAATAAATAATAGTTTATACTCTCGTAGACATGTTCCTTTGTACTTATACTACACCAATACGAGTGCTTAAATGTGATTAGCATTAGGACACAGGCCCGGCCTTTATTGAGCATGTTAACAACGCGTACTTGTACAAACACTTTTAATTAGCATTAAGACATAGCCTATTTCGTAACTACCATATAATAGATACCTATTATTGTTACATTATGTCCATACAAACCGTTATCTGCAGTTAATTGTAATCTAAGCAACGTGGATTGGGTTTAATTGGAATACTTTGGGTTTATTTTAATGTGTAGGTTGACCTTTTGCAGCTTGTGAAGGGTGAAGGTAACAAAAGTGGAAATTTTATCTTCAGTTAATTATAAAATATGCCCTACTGGAATCAGCTAGCACATTTTCGTAAGTATGCTTATATCTAGAATACCTAGGTATTTAGACATGCAAACATACATTGTGTAGTTTCCATGACTTCAACTGCAAGAACTGAGTGAAGTACATATATACTACACACAGTCAATATATTTAATCTATAAGATTAATGTTATTAATTTTTTTTTTAATTTCAAGGCAATTCTGGAAATCTGCTGCAGGAAACCAAATTGTGACTTGACGTCGAAAAGTGCGAAGAGTATAAATTGTAGCACGTCATATCACGAGTGGGTTAGGTAATTTATTGAAAGTTGCGCTTTGAAATCACGTTTATTTGTGCGCACGCGCCGGCGTCGACGCGCGACGTTACAAATCAAGCTTATCGGCGCGGCGACTTGGCCCATTGCCGCCGTCGGCCCTAAATCTAGACAGATCTAGACTCTCAACCACTGCACCCGGCGCGTCTCCAAACACGTAAGCTTGCATAACCTAGGGACTGATCAATCGCTTATCGCCCCAAAGGCTACAAACAATAAGAAACACATAAATAATATCAACTAGTTCTTCGCAAACGAGGTCAGAACGGTGTCGAAACACATTCGCGTTATCTATAAGCCGATCGTTTATAACTAATAGAAAAGTTCAAAGTTCTATTAGGCTATTAGGTGTGAACTCTAATTGGTACGGCATATCGCAGGTCGATCTGAGATTAGATAATCACGATGCAAATAGGAACAGAATTAATTAATGAGAATGCATTGGATTGGTGAAGGCGCACGTGCCGCGGCGGCGGCGGCGCGGCCAATCACGGCGCGTCGCGCGCGCACGCAGCACATCTCTGTTGCCGCTAATTGGCACTCGTGCGTGTACTCATGTGAATGTTGGTACCTTCGCGACTGCTAACTACTCCACACAACAAAACACTGCGGTGTTAACTAATGCACCATCCGCCTCATTTGCTCCCACTGCCTCTTATCTGTCTCGACTGTGCTATCTCAAGTAATTAGTTTTATTAAGGCCTTCTCTTAGTTAGATATCTGATAAGTATCTGTGTGATATACCCTTTAGATATCAGATTGTATACACCTGAGACATAGTTAACTAGACATTACTACTGTTATTTTTTGTAGACTTATTAGTGAGGTGGGTTTAAATATCGTAAAATAATATAATGTAGGTACCTAGACAGAGACACCTACTTACTAGAAAAAGATTAGGATTGTTTGTTTTCGGATTCCTATGTCCTACGTTAAATAACAATTGTGAATAGAATTATCTAAAGACACCTTGCACGTTAAAGAGCCGGCAGATATAATCGCCATTCCAAACATTTCCACAGAAAAGTTCCAATATCTAAATGTTTAAGAAACGTGCATTTGCCTGACAGGGTCGGAGGTTAACTGCGGAGATTGTGATCATATTGGACAACTTTCTTACTGGCAAGCTACACGATAATGACATTACGTTTTGATTAGGATAAAATTAGGTATCGCTTGCATCACAATAACATTGACCTGTGTAAATACCTTACATTCAAATTCAGGACACTTTTTGGTAGATATTAATTTTTTATGCAAGTTCTTATTAGATTTTTCCTTTTACAAATTGTGGTGTAGTAAGTAGTGCAACTAGGAACTGTGCTTTGTTTATTATATATCGTTTTTTTATTTATTATTAATATGTAGTTTTTAATTAAGTTTTAATATTAGTAGGTGGGCCAATCAACTTTTTGACCGACAATTTTGAGTGTCTCTTGCGTTACTCAAGATGTCTCTAGAGTTACTAAGAAATTGGGCTTCTTACACATCTCATGATCATCATCTTGGGATACATAGATTCTGTTTATTAGGTTTAATAGGGCTCGAATGTTTTAACATACCTACAAGAGAAGAGACAAACAAAATAGTAATTATTTAAAGGTAAAATTTTAAAACTAAATTTAAAGTTGAGGACAGATTTGTGTCGGTCAAAGTGTTGATTCACCCAGGTACCTATATTTTTAAGTAAGTAATTTTAGTTTGTATTGTAATTTATTTGTAATTGAAGGGATGTTTACAAACACAACATGACTGACTGCACTGGTTGACTGCACCTACCAAGCAATCAGTGCTGCGGCACTAAAACATGGCATAGAACCAACCATATGTAAATGGATAGGTAACATGCTAAATAGCCGACTTATAAAGTCCTCCCTTATGGGGGAAGAAATTATAGCAACGGCCACAAAAGGCTGCCCACAGGGAGGGGTTCTCTCACCAACTCTTTGGAGCTTGGTAGTCGACTCACTCTTGGAAGAACTGAATAAGGGCCCAACCTATACGGTAGGGTATGCAGATGATTTAGTGATACTTGTCAATGGGAAATTCCCCAGCACGGTATCGGAAATCATGAATGGAGCACTGAAGCTTGTGGAGCAATGGTGCGAGAGCCACCAACTCTCGATCAATCCAGGCAAAACAGTGGTAATACCATTTACCAGGAAAAAGACCCTGAACGGTATGAAGCAACTGAGCCTCTACGGAAGGGTACTAGAAATATCCAATAATGTAAAGTATCTAGGTGTAACACTGGATAAGGAACTGAATTGGAAAAAGCATGCCGACCTCACCATAACTAAAGCTATGAGAGTGTTTGGCATGTGTAGGTCAGCATATGGCAAAACCTGGGGCCTAACACCGAAGGTACTGAGATGGATCTATACCATGATGGTAAGACCTATCATACTGTACGGGAGCTTGGTGTGGTGGCCAAGGACACAAAAGAGCACATGCAAAGAAGCCTTAATGAAAATACAAAGAATGGCAAGCATGGCTATCACCGGCGCGTTCAGAACGACGCCAACGGCGGCACTAGATGTATTACTTGATCTACCGCCTTTACACTTAGTGATACAGTCAGAGGCGCGCAAATCGTTACACAGACTGGCTGTTGCAGGCCTCTGGGACGACAGCAGGCTAAAGACTAAGCACACAAGCATGGAATGCGACAATTTCATGGATAGGTTAACAAGCATGGGCTGTGACAAAATGCAACCCAAGTTTATTTTCAAAAAGAATTTTAAAGTACAAATTCCTACAAGGGCCGACTGGGCTGATGGTCTGGAACCACCAAATTCTGATGGTACAGACAGCATATGGTACACAGACGGTTCTAAAATAGGATCTAGTACGGGAGCCGGCATTTATGCAAATGACTACAGCAATAGTATAAGCATGGGCAATTATGCGACAGTCTTCCAAGCGGAGACGTACGCCATTATTGCCTGTGCACAAGAGAATATAGATAGACAGATCCAAGGGAAGAATATCTATATACTCAGCGACAGTCAGGCTGCACTCAGAGCACTTATAGCGCCAAAAGTGGAGTCCAGACTGATATTCAATGGCATCCAAGTCCTTAACAGGCTTGGAAGGCACAACAAAGTGCAACTGGTGTGGATCCCAGGGCACGAGGGCTTTATCGGCAACGAAAATGCTGATGAACTTGCAAGAAGGGGCTCTATGAATAATTATCTAGGCCCGGAACCATTTGTGGGGCTCTCGAAGGGAACCATAATCACAGCCATAAAGGATCACACCAAACATAAACACCAACAAGAGTGGGGTAGTTTGGCTGGTCTAAGGCATTCGAAGCTCTTCATGCACAAAGTTGACTCAAGCTGGAGCAAAAAGCTTTGGAAACTTAGCAGAAGAAGGCTCCAAATTATAACAGGGGTTTTCACGGGCCACTACGCTGTGAAAGGAGTATTGGCCAGAATGGGATTGTCAGATAATACTGATTGTAGGATGTGTGGTGAAGAGGAAGAGACAATGGAACACTTAATGTGTGAATGTCACGCTCTAGCCAGACAGAGAATGAAGGACTTTGGTACTGGCTATCCAGATCCAGAGGAATTCAAAGCACTGCCCTTGAGCTCCATCATCCAACACATGGAGATGGTTGAGAAAGCTCTCGAGTAGGTGTACTAGGGGGCAACTACACAAAAGATCCCTTTGGGTCGAAGTGTATCCTTACGGGCCCCCGAATACAATAAGATAAGATAAGAAGACTGCACTGGTTGACACCTGAAACGAATAACAATGTTCTTAAAAAAGTATCAACCGCTCTAAGCAGTTATGTTGTTTTTGTAAACATCCCTTCAATTGTATAGTACTTGTAATATTTTTTTAATGCTAATCTAAGAGTTATGTGTCGATATCGATATACATTGTCAAATAAAGAATAAAGAATTTTAAAATAACGTACCTATCTAGTATTTAATACCTACTACTACCTACATATTTATCTATGAACTGAGCTCACGGTGAGTAAGAGTCTTTAACTAAAAATTACTTGCCCTTACAAAATTTTTTTATTTCCAAATCGGTATTCCAATTCCAATCCAGTCTTCGAATAATCGCGGATAGGAACATACTAACTTACCCACATAAAAAAAAAAACCCTACGAAACCTCCTAGTTCGAAATCATGAAGTCGGGGGGCGTTCAAGTATTACGTAATGCAATTTTTGAAGAAATTTGACCCCCCGGTAACGTGTAATTTCCTTTATCTGTAACGCAATTATTGAAATTGTTCGACCCCCCCCCCCCCTCCCGCCTGATTGCGTTACGTAATACTTGAACGCCCCCTCGGTTGGAATGAACAATACTGGCAAGTTACAGGAGACGTGGAGATAATCGTGTGTAATTAAAATATACAAAAACAGAGTCGATCACTGAAAACGATTTTCTTGTGATATCGATAAAAGTCCACGGTTGCAACATTGTAAGAGCATGTGTAACTTACCTAATATATAATGAAGGGACTTAGCTGTCACGGGGCACGGGGCACGGGTAAGCGGGAGCAGCCCGCTGACCTCGTGGCCGGGTGACCGGCGGCTGGCGGCTGGCGCCCACCGTCTAATGCCTCTCAGTCCGACCCACATCCGTGCCCGCTAACCGCCAACCTATTGTCTCCGATTAGCTCGCTGCGGCTATAAATGATTACAAGCTTTGTTTACTAGAAATTTATAGTGCCGCTGCACATTGTTTTAATTGTGTTTGCTAGCAAGATGTTGTAGGCGCGGTCAGTTTTATTAGAAACTGGTAGATCTTATTGGTAAGAGTTATTCTTATTGGAACCTATACTATTGGGCTATGCATTATTGGCCCCATGTACCGCATGTATACCTACATGACAACTGATTTGTTTTTTTTTTTGCGAAATGTCATAGTCTTATTTTTTAAACAGCAAACTTCCATAGCTTAATAGGAACAGATAACTGTGATTTGCACACAAATAATTAATCTTACCAGGAACTCCAACTTCGTAGGTAGGGCCATTAGGCAACACTACCAATTAGAATTTAAAGGGTACCTACCTATGGTTGATATTTTATGGTTGTATTGGATTTATAATAAAGCGAGAGATTCACTAGAGAACATCTATATTCACATGTTTATAGTGTCCACAAAATTGAATTCGTTTGATTTATCTGGAGACATCGCACTATTTTTGCCACCATGCTTGTTAAACGAAAAACGTCATAATTAGCGCCACGTTACCATCGCCGCGTGCAGACGATCAAGAATGCTGGTCGCGATTGAAGACGGTTTACAAAAAATTACAACTTCAATCGATTGATCGTTTTGACAAACGTTTTGTACCGTTTTGCTTTTGTCTCCAGATAATTTAGCAACCTTTAGATAGACGCATGACAGTTTCATTGCAGCAATCGCACCTCATGCAGACTTGTCAATCACGTAAATCAGCATGTACTTCTCCCACGTCGTCGTTTATGGCAAGCATATGCATGTCTCAAATACATAACATAATCTTCCTGCATCTGATAAGAAATATTAGCTTGCATTTAGATTTCTTCCAACTGGAAGAAATGAAATGAAACTGGAAGGATGCTGTAAGTACATCGATCAACTTGAACCTCAAGAAATTGAAGAATAATTGAAGAATTTTATTGGGTGGTAACAGTTGTTCTTCAATTTCTTGAGGTTCAAGTTGATCGATGTACTTACATAGAAGTTAAGTAGGTACTCGCATAGCAAGCATACTAACATTGTGTACTTACAAATTTTTAGATTTGGAGTTGGAACACTTGGAACTAGAACATTGAATTAATGTTGAAAAAATAGTTCAATGGGTATCTTTTAGGGGCAGCCACGACGATCAGTTTGTATTGCAAACAAAACATGAAACCCTATCAAATACAGCCGTGGCCTGGGCCCTGCCAGCCCTGAGCATTATTCCCAAACTTTCTATTGTTTGCTTTTGGACAACTTTCCCACGTTTCTATCGAGTGGGAATCGAAGCATGAGGGTTATAAATAGAAAACAATTAATTAATTTCAATTTAGTACTTTATTTTTCTGTGATTTAGAGGTAACAAAAAGGAACGCAATTCGGCAGTCGGCTTAAATATAGCCTCATGAGTCGGTGTCACATATTTTATATAGCTTTAATTTAAATAATACCGTCTTAAAACATACTGCTATAATTTTCATGAAATATATTATTGTATTATAATTAAGGCACTTTGTACATGGCTTAGGATATGAATATATTAAACAAGTGTATGACACTCGGCAAATGCCACATGACTAGCAAAGCCGCCCGGATGGCGGCGAGATATCTCTGTGATATCCTACTTAACCTAACTTACAATAAGTATCGTACGCAATATATATTGGTCCCTTACAGCACTTGTAACAAATTTCTTAAAACTAATATTTACAAATAATCTATGCACACAATTTGTTCTCAACACATTTACAAAGTTTAAATAATTAGAAATATTTAAGGACAGTTTTAGATTTCTAAAGGTGATAACAGCGAGTGATAATAGTTTGAAAACGAGATCTCAACTCCTACGAATACGGCTAAGTCAGTCTTTTCAGTAAGCATGAATAGTTGGCGTCGGCTGGTGTGGCTGGTGCGCGTGCGTCGCCGGCAGCGCGTCGGGCCGGTACTCGAAAGGCGGGCTGCCGGGGCTGCCGCACCCGCTCTCCAAGTGCTTGCTCAGCAATGACATGCGGGAGAATGTCTTACCGCACCCCGAGCACGAGTACTTCTTCACGTCAGAGTGCGTTTGCAGGTGAGCTCGCAGGTTGGATCGGTCGGCGAACGCCCGGCGGCAGTGGTGGCAGGAAAATGGTTTTTCTCCAGTGTGGGTGCGAATGTGACCCTGGAGGAGCCACGGTCGCGAGAAAGCCTTTCCACACAAGTGGCACTTGCAGGGCAGCGTGTGCGTGCGGATGTGCATCTTCAGGGCTCCCAGTGATGTGTAAACTTTTGCGCAATATTTGCAGCTGAAGGACTTGCGTGCAAGACTACCCTCGGCGGCCGCGCAGTGGTATTGCTGATGCTTTGAGAGACCTGAGTATGTAGAGTAAGACTTTGCGCAGTCGGGGCACTGGTAGCGAGGGCGTCTCTGGCCGGACACGGACACTCCGGAGTCTGAGGACACTGATCCGGGAGACCGGAGATCTTCGGGACAGGGAGGAGGCGAAATAGAAGAGGGTGGGGACGCAGGCGAATATCGCGAGTAAAGGTGAGAATGGACTGGCGGTGACAGAGAGGGAGCGGTGGGGTAAATTTCTTCCACCGGGTAAGGGGCGTAGAGTGCAGGCAGATAGGCGTACTGAGGCGTGGGGCGTGCGAGTTCAATCGGTGCCGGCGTCGGTTCGAGGCGAGCTCTGCAGGCGGCCAGGTACTCCAGCTGGTGCTGGGGCCACTCGCGGGGCTCCGCCTTTACGGCAGCAGTGGCCACAGGCGATGACGCCTTGTTTGGGTAGTTGCCGGTCTTGGATAAGTCTTCAGGTTTCGTGCTTAGGTTCTCTGGTTCGTCATTTTCGGTTACACCTATTGACAAAAGAATTTTATCGTTAGCAAATAATTAACAATAAATATTATTGAAATGTGTCATGCAAGAAGTGTTAAGATTGCAAAAAAGAATGACTAATATTTTTATTAACTAAAAATCACTCTAATTTTGAGTCGTTAAATTTTATGTGATGGCTTCAATATAAATTATTATACCTACTAAAATGGGTCAGGCTACCAAGACTAAAGGAATAGACTTTAGAGAACATTCAATATAAGTACGCTAGTTAGACTAATGACGATTTTGAAGATAATAATAAAGTACTTACAAGGATAGTCATAATAAAGTGTAGTGGCGAGGTGGGCGGGGTGCGGCGGCGTGGTGGGCGGCGTCGCCGGCCGCTCCTCCCGCACCAACACCGGCCGCTTCTTCAGCGGACAGTGCGCATACTTTTTCGTCATCATTGCGCGAGAATTTTGCGAATCCTCTACGAGCATCTTCACTTATTCACAAGCACTTAACAGATAAAGTTTTTTCTTAACCGTCCGAAATAAAATCGTATCACAAGTTCACAAATGTAACAGTCCAAAACATGTACGATGCGCCGGAGTCGTAACAGTGGAGTCGTGTTCGGGACGCGATAAACGTGCGCGCTCGTCGACGTCCGGAGATCGGGTGTGGTGCGGTGAGGGAAGGCCGCGCTTTTATGCGCTCCCCGGCAGCAGCGGCCAGGTGGCGGCGGGTAGTCCGCGCACGTGCGCTGCGCCCAATCGGCGGCGGGCGCGGGGCCGCGGCCAATAGCGGCGCTGCGCGGCGCGGGGCGGCGGCGGCACCTGCGCCGCCGCACCCGGCGAGCTGCCTCTCGTGCGATATGCCCAGCTTCAGCACCGGTGTGCTGCCACATACACACCAGCCAGCTCCGGTTTTTTGTCCATCCTGAGGTTAAGCACCTTTGAACTACGCACTCGTGTGTTATTAAAGCGGATCCAATTTCCTAACGAACTTTCGTTTCGTTAGTCACCAAACACACCTCAGCAAAATTTTACTTGGGGTAGGTACATACTACGCGCTTCATTATCAATCAATCAATCAAATATTTATTTTACATTGAAACATACATACATTACACAAATAATTAATCTTGGAATAAAAAGATGTATCGTAGATGTACAATACTACTTAGCTACTTAGGTACATACTTTAACACTTTATAACAGATCCTTAACATGCTCCCTGGCGCCAGTGACCTTCCGTCTGATTCCCTTATTTGTCTAATGATTTTTGTAGATTATCATATATTATTTTAATAATTTATTGATATCAGCAACAGCCTTAAACATTTTTATAGTATATTTACTTCAATTTTCATTGTCTTCGAGATAGTTGGCATCAAAGTCGAACAATTTTAGGCAAAAAACTAACCATGACTATTGTCATAATTAGGTAGTACATATAATCAAAACATCTCGTTAGTTTTTAGAGGCGTCAAAGAGAAACCCAAAAATGTCATTTATGGGATTTACTTTTCTTATAAAGTTATAAATGTTATAATATATGTAAGACCATTATAAATAAATTTTTGTTTCAAAATCCGAGTCTACAGAAAGGAGATAAAAGATTAAAGAACCGATAGCTGTTTGTCTTATAATTCTATCTGGAATCCAAATTTAGGAGTATTGATTGACTAAACCTTGTCAGTAATCGATGTACATATGTATCATATACCTTTATTCAATAAAAACATGTCAAAAAACATTACATTAAATCAACTTAAAACTACTACTATTAACTAAATACACAAAATAATCGATTAAAAATATTTCCAACGCATTCCATTAGGTAGGTATATACATACATAGGTATCTAAAATTATTTGTAGGGCAGATGCCCCGGTTTTGGCCACTGTGCCGGTTTTGGCCATTCCCTAACTTTATTCAGGTATAGAAAAATTTACAAATTTCTGGTTACACTTAATATAAGAGTAAATTATGGCAGTACCGTATACACTGTCGTCTGTCAAGTATCAGTTGCCATTCAGTTAATTGTCAGGAGCCATAGAAAAAAGTGGCCAAAACTGGTTCCTGGGCCCTTTTCTGACATTTTATTAAAGAAAAAAATAAGATCTAATGTCAGAATCTTAACAACGGTGATTCATATAAATAAAGTAATATATTTTCAATGACTCAGTATATGCAGAGTGTCATAATTCCTTATTTACACAAAATTACTGACGTCTGAATTGACAAACTCTCCTTAAAGTGGCCAAAACCGGGGCATCTGCCCTAATAGATAATGAGTAATACAAGTTGTGTGTAATTTCTTATTGAAACAAAAGAAGTGTTTATCACCGCAATGGGTCGGTTGCCCGTCAGTATGCCTATATGGTTAACTAAGCAAAAATGGTAGTCATCTGACACCGCGATGACACATGAGTGAGCGCCTCGCGCCATAATGTTCTTTGTGATATCGGACATCGTATCGTACTCTGTGACCTTGCCCTCCTTCCTGTGTGCATTTATTTTATTAAATGGTATTTAATATTAAGTAGGTATCTGTAATCCTATCTAGAACCGTTGATAAAATATTTACTTACCTTATTTTAGATACCTGCCATGGTGTTAACTCAGTTGCTTTCTTCTTAGACATTGTGCGCAAATCTAAATGTATGATATTTCATACCATGTGAAATATCATACATTTAGCCAATGTCAATACATAATAAGGTAATAAGGTTTATAGCTATAAATATATATTCAATTCAATAATATTTTATTCAGAATATAAATTCCGAATATATAAATCCAATATCCAATTTACAATTATTACTCGTATATACCTAAATAACTAGTACCTATATAATAGAACCTCACTTTCTATTCAAAGAAGTGCCTATCTATAGTCATTTAATAATAGAGAGCCTAGAATCAACCAAGATTCAAATCAATATGAAAGTTCAATCAGAAAATATGACAGACAAAGTGATGAAGCTAATTTATTATCTTAAACAGCAAAGATAACTTCGGTGAGGGAGGCCGCGGGCCTGTGGGAAAACTTTATTAATGGACGCAGATAATTGTAATCTGATCATAGCAAGAATAAATACGACGACTATCTGTCTCGGGAACTGTGCGTGCGCAGAGAGTCCACGGCGACAACGGTAACAATAATAACTTGTGGATTTCTGTAACCGGAAACACTCGGAACCAGTTTTTGCCACAAACCGATAACAAAGGTACCTACTTCCTTATGTATCAAATCAAACAAGATACGTTGCCAACCCCTTCAAAATGCGGAACTGTAACGACCATAAGTTCTTTGTTCTGTTTTTTGCAACCCGTTTATTCTCACAGGTCACAGTTACGGGGACACTGGTTAATTTAGGATTCTCACAGAAGAAAAATATTCGTTAGAAATAATGCCACAATGCGAACAATGCATAGTCAGATTGTCAACGTTCGTTGCAGCTTTAGCGTAAAGCAATTTTAACATATTATGCAAACCCTACATTTATGTGATTACACATACTAGGTATTTAAGGAGTTATAGCCTGGCTAGACCAAAGTGCTGACTCTTCTACCCAGGCCAATGTCCACAGATCAGATAATCTGAGCACGATGACGTGCTTGCTACGTGTGGAGAAATTCGCAGAATGACTCGGCCGATATATGTGTCAAGGGATTGACATGAAATGGACATCAATTGCTCGATTATACAGTACCGCCGTGACTAATCGCAATGATCGTTGGCCGGCATTAACGCCTAATTCAGACCGAATGCGATTGAAGTGATCCTTTGCCCTGGTTAAAATTCGCAGTATTTCTTATTTAGGTAGTTCTTATCTCAGATATTATAACGGGTTTAATTAGTTTCGGTTTTAAGAACCTTTTCTTACTTTTCTGCGGTCTTGGATCTATATAAGGAATCAAATATCTGGGTGACCGAACGTCATTATTAGTAGGTGTAAATGTATGAAACGACAGAAAAGAAGTTTAATTTTACTCACTGAAAATATTGTTTACCCTTAATTTATCACAAATTAAAGTTTGCTCTGGCTAGATCTACATTATTTCTCTTTTAGGTACATACTTGCCTACTTTAACCCTTATCATAATAGCCATGAAATCTTTTGTCACTTTAACCGTTGGTCAAAATAGTAAAAAAACTAATTAATCTTGTTTACTTACTTACTATATTTCGCAGGAAGGTAAATTTCTGCCTACACCGCGCGTAATGACTTGTAGGTATCGACATTGTCGTTTAGGAAAACAAATAGAACTACTCGATAGTCAACAAGGCGGTGTCGTTCATTAGTGCCTAATTAGTTTAAGACCTTGTGATGTGAATTATTCGTTATCTGACTCTACGCTTGGGAAACGTAAACAATTCGGCGGAAGAAGCTTGATGGTAAACAGCACATTAGGTAAATAATTCATACATTGAAATTACTATTGTCGTCCTAATGAACTCTTAATACTCGTGGTAAAAGTTGATATAATTTGTTTGTTTTCCTTCGTCCATACATCCTCTTCCTACCGTGATTAGTGATGACAGTCGTTCATTGTCATTTATCATTATACATTTTTAATATGTTATTTACAATAATACATAGGCATGCGCAGTTTCTTCCATTACATAGTCATAATTACTTAGCTATTTATTTAACATAAGAGCAACAAAGATAACTTACAAAAACCAGCTGTGTCCGCAGTTTCAGCCCCATCCCCATGGCGTTCTTCTATTAGATTTGAAGTTTGCAGTTCCCAAGGTGTTAATTTCTAAATATAAAGTAGGGAGCTTACGTTACGTCCAGACCAGAGTTAAAACTTCCAACATGCTAAATCTTTTTATAAACGGGTCAGCTCTAAAAAGTTGTCATAACAGCCAGACAGACACAGTATAGGTAGACAGACGTAGAATGGAAGTGAAATAACTACTTATCTAGTACCTAGATTTCTATTCCTACTTCTACTTATAGTAGGTACTTATTTATCATACGTAACGTACCAACAAACAAAAATAGGTACCGTAAATAGTATCCTAAACTACATTTCTAATAAATAAGTAGGCAGATGCAGATTTCCAATAGTAATCCTTCCAGATTGAAGATTGAATTCAATGCTTTCATTAAACTTTACATAATTACTAAAGTCCATCCCATGATTGATAAGTGAGCTATCAAGTGATAATGTTTGCCGGGCGCGGTGGTGGGGCGGCGCGGCTGCGTCGGCCAGGTGCTATGTCGCGTGCGTAACGGTCGGGCACGAGCTGCGCCGGCGCAGGGGGACGTGCGCTATGGCGGAAATAGCGATGGACAGGGGCGCCGCGGGCAGGTGGTGCGCGATATGCCAGCCCGCTCTCAATGTCACACAATTGGCGGTTAATTCCATGCATACATCACCATGCAATGTCTGATTTCATGCAGTAGCTTATTATTCCCTGCGGCCTTTTTATGCCCTGTAATTAGAATTCTGACATTTGGTATAGACATAGCGTAGTAAACTGTAACTTTCAGCCCTTTTTAATAGCTGAAATTAACTAAAACATTGTTGCACGTTATAAATTGGGCAACAGCTAGGTACATTCTGTTTTCTTTTCTCCACATAGTCAACTTACTAAAATTACGTTTTATCCGGTTTTGTACTAATTAAAGTAGCGGTTGGATCGGGCAGATTAGGTAAAAATAATCTGACTAATTTTGTATTATCAGTTTTTTTTGTTACTTAAAGTACCTACCGTTAGTAAGTAGATAGAGTAATACGGTAATATTCAGGCCTCGCGGGAACTTTTCGAATACCTTCGTACGGAGGCAGGTAAATAGCAGAGGTACTTATTATACCCTCCTCCTCGTTGATTGTGACTATTTTTAGTGATAAACTAAGAGCTTGCTACGTCAGATATGACACAATAATGAGAGCAACAAAACCGGCCTGGTTAGATGGCTATACTATCCTTATTGCTAGATCCGGGGATCTGGCAGTTTTTAATGGGTGGAGGTCAGAGTGACGGACTAGCAAAATTTTTAAATTGGTAAAAAGTGATACCAAAATAGGTGAAACTGAAGTTGTCTCAGTTATAAAGGACAGGGCCTATATTCTAACATTAGAACAGAAAACATTGCGTGTTATTACGCAAACAAAAACAGTATAGGTAGGCGACAAACTATTTATACGTCGTTTGGCACTACTTTGCCCCGACAGAAACTTTTGGCAATGATATAATATGATTTATATAATTTCTCATAATATTGCATCAAACCCAGAACTCTAGGATTTGTTTTCTTGAAGTGGTTTGGTTTGGACAGCTGCCAGATGTCCAGATCTAGAAATAAGCATAGTATTTCAAACTCACTAGAGGGGTTTCGTTGTTCTGTATTATTGTGTCATTTCTGGCGGGGCTAGCTCTCCGTCTATGATTTATTACCCGCTTATTTTATTCAGCTTACTAAGATTTTGACTACATATTTTGTTTTCTTTTTTTGCATAGGTAAATCGTGCTTTACGTACCTATTTCGTTTCAATCGATTTGGATCTATGTACCTACGTACAAACCTAATGGCCGTTTGTTAATAAAATGTAATAATAACCCCTGCAACACCTGAGCAGACCTACCTATATTTGTCAGTGTGCGTGCGTTTGTATCTTTGTTTGCAGAGCATACATACATACATACGTACCTACATAGTGACAAAGCGAGGCACCCACTAGTGGAGCCTGACCCTGCATTGAATCAGTGCACAGCTATGCCAGCAGCTGGCTGCGCAGAATCACATGTCTGTACCCGAATCGCACATCTGCACTGAGCCAATATCGCGACAAAGAACGACGTAACCGTCACCCTTCTCTTACCGAACCTTTACAGCCTAATGCTTTTTGGTTACGAGTGAAACGATTAGGGTCTCCCTCATTCATTGTTCCAAATTTAACCGCCGTAAGGGCATAACTCCAAAATACTGATTCAGGTGTCGGTGTCGTTTCATCGGGGGAATTCTCTTACATTTCGGTTACGAATAGCATTCTGTTATATCGCAAAATAAACCCTATGTATGTGCTAATAGGTCATATCTTTATATCTTAACTAAAAATAAACATATCTTTACAGTCGCTTTTAGTTTAAAGTAATAAACGGATTTTACGACATTTTGAATCATGAGGCCTGCGCTTGCAGGTAGGTGAGTAGTTTAATTTTGAATAATGGCATAGCTGCGAGTATTCTATATAAAGCGCACAGGGGCCATTCAACGCTTTTATAAACACTTTTAACACAGATGGGTCGAATTCATGGTAGATATAGGATGTTTTCTAAATTTAAATACTATTAATTTTCAAAAGGTGTACTTACTACAAAAAATTCGGTGTACCTAAGTAGTTACTAAAAGAAAAAAACGATACGTAGATAGATGAAAGTTTTTTATAGGCATTTTTATTTTTGAACTAAGCATGTACAAAGTAGTCAAACTACTTATTCCCATATTACAATAAACAAACTTAATTCGAATAACTACTTAGTGCGACATTTAATATTTGTTAATTTTATCCTCCTTGTTTTACTTAGCTGAATTTTTGAAGAAATTAACTTCCTGTAAGAATACATTATAAGCAGTATATTTTGTTGTAACAAACTGCCTAAACTGAACACAACATTAAAATTTATTATTAACATTTATATTCGTTTATAGATAAACATCTAAAATGTTGATTTCAACCAAAGATATAAAAAATCAAAAATCACTTAAACCAATATTTATCAAAAAAGTATCACGCTGTATAGTGGCAAGCGGCAACAGCTGAGATTTCGGCACACGCTATGCCGAGCGCGCCGCGGCCGGTGCGTCGCGCCGGCACCGGCCACCTTTCACCCCTCGCAATCCTGCGCAGCCTTACATGCTCATACGCACAGCACAGGAGCATGACGCAAATAACTTCGTACCTACATATATCAATGTAACACGAGTAGCTGACCATTCGGATCTCGATCTTAAACGGTTTTCTTAAGGTCGTCTCTTTTTTTGAAGTCATTCGAATCGGTACGTACCTATTTACATATTTTCATCCAAACGTTTTTAAAGTAAGAGTGTTTGAGTGTGCATAATTGATTATTTCCTGTTATTTGTATTATTTTCTGATTTTACTTCGAATGTGTAAATAGCCACCTATGTGTACGTTTAACACGTAGTACCTAATGACAATTTATTTTGTAACGTGAAACCTAACTCTCGACACGGTGTTGTCACCTGGTGAAAAAATCGATTCAGGAAACTCTCATTGCACCCCAATTATTCTCATTATCTTTCACACACTTCTTAAATTCATTAAAATAAAATATTTTATCTACACCCATATCATAAACCCTCCATGATGCGTTCAAAAACCGCACGTTATAACCACCATAAAAATAGGTTGTTTCGTTAGTAGTTAGAACAAATGTTTTATCTGTAACGATGTTATTATTATCAAATAATAAACAAAAATTCGATATCATTATGAAAATCCGAGTGGGCCCCGCCCGCCGGCGCGCGCCTCCCGACCGCCGGCACAATCGAGTTGGCCATGGCGATGGCAGTGCAATCCGTGCAATGGCAGTAATTCAATCATCATTTCGGGTTTATAATATGTGTGTAGATAAAGCAGTGTATGCAACTGTACGAAATTAGGCCTTAAAACACTCGTGTGATCTTATTATGAAACCACACTCGTGTTTTAAGGACCCCTATTACGTAACAGTTACATAAACTACTAAAATAATCAAAGACCTATCGATTGATATACAATGTTGTTATTTGATAAATACAATTTTTGACACATAAGTTACTTGTATGGAGTGCCTACCCTATAGTATTTTGTGCAACAGTTACATAATAAGGGTTCTTAAGATTCGAGGGTCGAAGTTACAAAATGAGGCGAAGCCGATCGAAAGCCGTTGCACACAATAGTTTTTCTACGAGTGCTAGGCAAGCCGGTAAGGGCGCCGGCACAATCCGCCAGGATATTGAAGACAATTGTATAGAGGCAGCAGGTCATTCGTCGAACTCAACGCTTACCGGCTTGCCTAGCACTCATAGAAAAACTATTGTGTGCAACGATACATAATTAGGTCTTTAGAACCCTTATTATGTAACTGTTGCACAAAATACTATTTCAGCAATGCCACTACAAAACTAAGTAGCAACTCACAAAATACACCTTATGTTAAAATTTGATAAAGATACGTCTTATAGTTTCCGAGTAATGTCTGTGACATACGGACGGACGGACGGACAGACGGACATGACGAAACTATAAGGGTTCCTTTTTTGCAATTTTGGCTGCGGAACCCTAAAAACGCCCGAGGTGACTGTGATGACTATAAAGCTTTTCAGTCGCGCCGTTGATTATGAAAAACATACTATATAGAGATATACATATGTAGAAATGAAATTGTAGAGCCCTAAAATGTAGTGCAATGCGACTGAAAACCTATTTATTGTGTCACGATTGTATAAATTACTATAATCTATACTTTAATTCCAACTGCATGTGTGTGTATTGGCATTTAAGGCATTAACGCACAATACCTGCGACATGGAACTTTTCTTTCATCCTCGTATTAATGGGTTCTCGAGGACCCTCTCAGAATTGACCTCTTTTGCACTTCGCACGACTTCTCGAAATCTCGACAGGCGACAAGTTAGTGAGTGAATATGCCCGTGTAAAAGAACACGTCCCTCGCTGTTATTTTATGCGACTCGCTCGAGCAAGCAAGTACCTACATCGAGTTTACACCGCCAATTATTTTGAAAGAGAAAAGCTGTAAAATGAAATTAAATTTTTCGTAGGTGCTGTTAATCTGTCGGCTTTCTTAGCTGTAAATATGTTAAAACATTAAAGTAGAAAACTTTTATGAAATATAGTTAACGGTTGCGTTGCATAAAAAATAGATTCCGTTAGTATGTGATTCTTTTCACGGTTTTTTTGCATAATTTAAACCTGTGGGGTAAACGAAGTAACATCTCCGCTCAGGGAAAACAGGATTTGTGCGTTTCCCACATTTCGATTTTTTTCAGAATAACACCGTTATAGTATTTTTTTCGTTTCTTAGCTACAAAACGGTATTTATAGTGTTTTGGTAAGAAGGGGGACGAAGCGCTGGGGTCGCTGCGAGGGCAGCTGCAGCCTGCAGCCCGGACAAATCATCGCTAGGCGTGGATTAAGCGAACTTGACGGCCTGACGGGTAACGGTTCCGATCTTATTAACCTTTTCCTGTAATTTCCTATAGATGATTATATAAAACTGGGTTCTGGTACTTTGATATAAGTACATTCATGTTATTATCAGTAGATAAGGTACACATTATTAGTATATAATAAATAAATAAAAAGCCTTTTTATTCCATAACTACTTTAACATTATTAGTATAAGTAGATAATATTAATTAGCACCCACGACTACTATAACTAATTGAATGAAGTTAAACATATTTTAGGTGTTTCAGGAAACAACGAAACGGAGAGATGTACCTACAGGTACCTATATCGTATTATGGCGGAATACCTTGGACGCATTCGGTAAAGCGTAGTGGAAAATTTCAACGAACAAAAACCTTTATCTCATTATGCTACCACCACCAAGACTTCAGGAGAAATACATTAAAGAAACAAGTTGTCAATCGGAGCATTCCACGGAAGAGTCCACCGTTGTCCCGGACGAACACGGTTTTTTTGAAAATTGGTAGGTTTTGGAGTTCCTTTTACTGCGACGATAGAGTCAAATTATGATCAGAATTATAATATTCCAATTAAAATTGCAAAGATATCTCTAACGACAGAGATACACAGGCGTTTGTAGGGGGATGCCCCAATCGCCACCACGCTAATTCACTACGAATGGTGTCTAATTACTGCTACAAGGCGAATATAGGACTATACGAATTGACTTAAAAAACGGATGGGAGCAGTTATTATGCTGCGCTGGCGGTCTAGAGCTTGCGGCCACAGCTACATAATAAATACATAACAACTAAGTTACATAGACTGATTGTAGGTACCTAATTACTCAGAGCAAACATTGAACACACCCGTTCCGGGACACCTTTTCATTTAATCAAAACTTGTTTGCACACCCAACAACGGTGTTTTGTTCGCGAAGGGCGAGCGATCTGCGCCAGAGCGCTGCATAGCTGCACCCGAACACCGGTTTATTTACCGGTTTTGATAGATCCTTTTTTATGTGTATTGAAATTTATTAAAAGCACAGTGAGGGTGCGCGTGCGCGACGACAACTGCCGAGATTGTTGCACCTGGCCCACGCGCATAGAGCCGCCGCCTCTAGCACATGTGATGATGATACGTTGCACCCCATTGTTGTTTGATTTATGCGCGTTTCTGACACACATTATCTATTTAATTGAAGCGCGTCCCTGTTCCGTAACCGTATTGGTAGGTACCTAAATGCCTTCCCTGTATCACTACCACTCCTTAAATTAAATAACATCCCCCTGTGAGAATATAAACAGAGCCGTTTTGGCACTATTTACAACCATGAATGGGGGAAACCGTAAAAAAAAGCCGTAAAAACTATAACAGCGTTATCTATAAAATTAAAACCTATCTAAGAACCATCACTTGAGTATCACCTCACCTAACCTTTGCACATAATTACATCCAAATCGGACGAGCCGTTTTGGAAAGGTACCTATTACGTACCTATATAAATGGGAAAGTATATTTGTAATTATGCACAAATTAAGAAACAGTATCTCACCAGTAGGCGACAAGAAGACACAGCAGTCTCCGCTCCGTCATAGGAAAAGCTGGCATTCGTAATTTCTTCTCTTGCTTCCGTTTCATAAAATATAACAACTAATCGTACCTACCTACAAAGAAATAACAATAACTTGTTTGTTAAGCAGTAGCTGTTTCAGGGCGCGGTTATTGATTGCGCATGTAGATTGTAGACCACAGGGCCAGCCGTCCGGTGCTCCTGGACGCTGTAAATATCTACATTTTCTTAGACGTCGATCGCGTGCCTGAAACAGGGCGCTGCGTCTCGTCTGTGTAGTCCTGCGCACTGCTCTTGATCATGCCGGGAGCCGGGACCGCCCAGCGCGGACAGTGGTGCCTCACTGTAATTAATGCATTACCTAGTTTAACCATCTCCTTTCCATATTAGCGTAGAAAAACGATTTATTTTAATTAAACAGGCAGAATATACTTACCTTATTCATTCGAATTGGAACGTTTAAACCCGCCACGCTACCACGTCTCGGTTGATAAAATTAATCCTTTTTATTACCCGAGTGATGGTATTAAAATTATATGCAGTGCAAGAATGCATGCATCTCCAAAAGGTTATTGCTTTATTATTCAAGACCATACATTTACCACAAGTCATTAATAAAGAAAGTTTCAAGAAAGCCCAAGACCGCTTAAAAGAAAGTTGATGTCTTAAGTCCAAGCTTTTACCTATACTGGTAACAATACATTAAATCGTCCAATTTTGTGGCTATGTACGCATTTATTTACAACTTCATCTTCCCGGACATAAAATGCAGACGTGAGCTGGGTTGCGGTGCGAGATCGCACTTGCATAATACAATGCGGTTACTGGTCAGACTCGTGGAATCGGTTACGGCGAAAATAAACTTCACTATAGCAAACCAATAGTGTAATCAAGAAATCGAATAAAATGGCAGGGATCGAAGAAACATATTTCGTTTGCGACTCATTTGCGAGAGCTTTATTTATGAGCGAGTATGATAAGATTGCGCGACCGCGAATAGGAAGTTACGAGTTCAGCGATCGAAACGATTCTAAGAAGTGAGCTGAATGTCAGAGGAGGTCGATTCTCGTAAGTACATACGTCGGTCGGCTGTTGCAATGGGTGCCTTTGTCCGCGAGGCATCAATGTCGTCCTCGATGTTGGCGGCACAACGCGGAAACAATGCGGACCACATTCGTGCATCGCGCGACCGCCGAGCACCGCCGCGGCCCGGGTCGTGTCGGCGCGGGCACAGCCGATGTTTGTGCCCATAAAGTGTCATTATGGTAACAGTACCTCATTGTTGTTTTCGGCGATGGCCGTCTCCCTATTTTCTCCGCTCGCTGCGTAAAAGCTCGGCGCGTCACGGCGAGTTATAACCAAAATGGGTTACGACCGCCTCTTGCGAAACTTTTACGGGCCATCGTCTCCGACGAAATCTCGTTTGGTTTAATGGCCTTCGAATTTTAAGTGCCAAAGAAAGGTAAATCACATTGACGCGACATAACTTCGTGATTTTTTGACGAGGATTTGAGCTTAAAAGTTAGGTAATTACTTATAAATAAGTTAAAGTTATCCACACAGCATTAAAAAAATCTTATATAGGTATTTGATATCAATTCATCGCGAAATATATTTAATTACTGTTTTTTTTTAATGATTGTTTACGTATCGTACGCACCTCAAAAATAATAGGCGATGGGAAAACTAACCTGCACTTTCTTTCTAACATATGGGAATCGAGTTATACCTATATTTATTTATTTATTTATTTAAACTTTATTGCAAAGTAAAACAAAGTACAAAAGGAGGACTTAATGCCAAAAGGCATTATTCTCTACCAGTCAACCGTCAGGCCAAACAGATAGAAAATCAAAAGTGCGGGGAACGAGTATAAAATTAAGGAAAATGAAAATAACAAGTTACTTACATATAATTAAATAAATTATACATATACTACATATATATACATACACATGCAACATAAAATACATATATAAAAATATTTTACATATTACACTACATACCTATGCTGAACCTACTAAACTACTATGAGCCTTAGTTAGGAACTTTTGTGAGATATTGATGACTTAATTCTTATATATAGCGCTCTGATTTTAAAGCTCTTTTGTGTACCTATGTAACCAAACGTGGATAGTTATTGCATTTCAATAGCATAGATGGAATTCTGAATGCATTGTGCATTTGTGCAAGATGAGCGTTTGTTTACCATTACATAATATTGTAGTTTTGCAGTTGCCATTGACCCGTGAGTTTAGCTTACTTTGGATTTTAGTTTCAAAGAAATAAGCGGAGTCAGATTTTATAAAATTGATGCCAAACTTGTGTGATGATAATTGGTGTCCTATGTCGGCTATTGTTACATAATTTATAAATTGTTTAGTAGTACCTATTACTTCATAAGTATGTGCGCAACTAGCTCCCGTACCTAACCATAATTTTGCAATTCTTTAAATCAGATACCTACTATTACCTAAGTACATACACATACCTACATTTCATGTAGAACGACATGACTGTGAATATTCGAGTTCATGTATATTTAGGTCTTAAAACAATGGAATCAAAATGTTACCTACCCACTTTCTATCTTCTGCCTACGTATTTTCGGTATCGCTTTCGATTCTCTTAAACGAATCACAAAGAACCGATTTCATTATTAACTTTGTGATTACAGCTATTGTTTGTATCATAAAACAATGATTATTTAAACTCTTCATGAAGATGTCAAGCACCGATCAAAGTTCTTATAAACAAGCGATAAAAACACGCTTGAACAAGCAAATATAATGGCCTTAATAATATGGAAGTGGAAGACAATGGCTCCCGTTCAGGGGCGCGGGCGCAGCAAAGCAACTGCACTCACCTAATCGCTTTACTAAGTAGATAGACCATTCAAAAGGTATCGTGCTAATTTTATTGTCACACGATAGATACATATTTCGAATAGGTATCCATTTTAAAAACATATTGATACAATACAAACATTGATATTATTTTTTATTTGTAACTAATGCTGTTAAAATGTTAATTTAATGTGTTTTAATTGTAAAATTATAAATAAAAAACTTTTAAATTGATATAAACTGTTAAAAGGAATAATATTTTTGAATGTAGTCTGAAAATCCAAAATTACCAGTCGCGAGCAAAAAATCGACACAAACATATATTATTTGATTTCAATGTGAAATATCTCCGAAACCAATAATGGCATAAAAATATTACCGTTTGAAAGCTGTCATTTTTGTTCCCAAAAGAATAATTTTGCACGATTTTCGTTGCAGATGCTGAAAAGCAGACGATTAAACGAAGAGGGATAACACTTCGCTAAATTATAGATGTTGATTAGCAGATGATACAAAATAACTAATTATTCAATAAATAGCAAATTAAAAAAACACAGTGTAACTTATCTGCAGATGAAGAATTGTTTTTGATACCTACTTCTTATAATATCCATTTAGATAGGTACGTTACGTCTTGATTCAAAAAAATTTAACACGGTGATTGCATTACATTATTAGCACCTGATATTTTATTTATAATTATGAATTATATTGATTAATGGCATATTATTTACATTTATGATGACCAATGGCGATTCAATTAGTAATTTGTGTCAAAATCAATTCTGCAGGTACCTACGGCTTCTTACATGTGTTTTTACATGTAGAACTTACCTACTTAACGACATAAATCAAAAACATCATATACTTACTCAAAGTATTCGAAATGTGAACAGGTTGGCCAGGTAAGGTACACGGAGTGATGTTGAATGGAGGTGTAATCAACGCTATTGATACGCAGTCGCCACCTGCAGAACTTGTTATATTGTTACCACTCGTGAGCTGAATGACGCCCTGGGGCCCGGGTGCTCCGGTTTGCCATTCAACGCGTGAAAACCAAACTTATTAGGTATAAGAGCTACAACAAGCGCTGGATTTGTTTGCCGACTAGTTGACACTGTATAAAGTTATATGAATTTAATTGCACACATTGAGGGTATGGTGTACTTACCTACAGTCACCGGCAATAATAATAAGTACATACGTATATATCTCTCACACATCGAAGCGCGCCAACGCTTCTAATTATCATCTGAAAAAAAGCCTTAAGGTTGACTGGTAGAGAATGCCTCTTGGCATTAAGTTCGCCTTTTGTACTATAAGATTTTCTTTTGTGCAATAAATATTAAATAAATAAATAAATAATAAATAAATATTGGTTGTAAGAAAATAATGACCAACATGATTAAATTTATATTTAAGTTCCGTATCATGCTTTGTCTTCTTGCTACACGACCCCGAAATCATCCTTTATAATAAAAGTGTAATGTCATGTGAAATGAGCCTGATATGCCCATTTTGTTAGAATTATCTGCAATTATCTAGGTAGGTACACCTGCCAATCGAGAATCATATTCAGAAAAAAAATATGACACCAATTTAATGACATGTTTCGCAGTTCGTAACGCGTGGAAAATAATACAAAACAAGTACCTAACTCCCAAAAAACATTTTTGGTAAGTACACAGTTTTATTGCTGACTATAACTAATAGTATTGTCATGGAAACTCAGAAGTATAGCAAATTTCAGCTCAATCCGACACCGGCAAGTGGTTGAAATTTAACTTACAAGATTCGAGTGGTAATATGGCTTTTACACCATATGCATATATACTATTTTTCACTTCGATTGCGAGAAAATAAAGAAATAAAATCAAACAAAAATAATGATTATTTTCGCACAATAACTAATCTAAGGTGAAAATAATGGTTTAACTTGACGGTCTTTTTTTTCAATTCAGTTCGGTGCGGCGATGCGGGGCACGGCTCGCGGGGATGGGCTGGGCGCCGAGCAGCCTTTACGAAATTAGACTTTAAGGACATAACAATAAGAACAAGTGAAATTATGTATACATATTAGCCCTAGAGCTTAAATGTACCACTTTTAGTTAATATGTGTACAAAGTTACATACTTTCCTATGATAGGTAATATAAAGCAAAAACTAAACTTAACAAATAAACCCTATACTAACAACTAATTTAAAATTATGTATAAAAGTAAACCTACCTATACAAATCCCAACTTCAAAAAGAATACCCCGTCTAAAATGTCCGCCTGCGGCATGGTCCCCATTACTATTATAACTTACAGTCACCATCAAATATATCGAAGCGGCCAGGGTACTCAAAAATATCTGAACATGCACTTTATCGCCTTGACAATAGAGGCGTTGTTCAGATATTTGTGACCACCTTGGCTGCTCCGATGTATCTGATGGCGACTGTACTACTTCAGTCCGCCTTACTAAGCCTATACGACAGACTTTTTGAGCATGAGAATTAAAAATAAATAAATAAACAATCAAGCCGCGTGAAAGACCTGACAAGTTTAATTTGAAGACAAAAAATAAGAAGTAAAATAATTAATACTTCAAATTCGAAAATAAGTAATATCCGTTTGATACCAAGATCAAACAGATATTTTTTTAAAAGGTTAACGAGATACCTGTACGCAATCATACTACACAGCCTACGCAGCCGAGGTACCTACTATGTGCCCCAAAAATTATAAGTTTGTAACTTTAATGAACTATATTTGTAGTGCTGCCTGCAGTTTTAATTAAAAATGAAAAAGTTTATACCTACGTTAAATACCTATACATCTTACATTACATAATTCGTAGAAAAATGGTGCAGGTTGGCTAAGTACGGAAGGTCATTAGACGACTCGGGTCACCATTGCTTGCCGCTTGTAATGTTGCAATTTGTTCCGTAATACTTTTTGTTTACTATTACTTTTTTGTAAACAAATCCTCACAGTAACAGTTATGACCTATAATAATGGTTTCATATTACAAATAGGTACCTATCTATGCAGATACACTTGCCCGTTGTTAGGTCATTGATATAATATGTATGTATACCTACCCAAACGCCCTACATACATAAATTACATAATCAAGTAATTTTAAAAAGGAGCTTCACACACTTGGTCGGAATTCAGCCGACTTTAGACAAAAATCGTTTAATTTTGTGGCTTCATACTAAAATTTTGTCACCAATGTCACCATCGTCAAATTTCCGCCTTTCCGCAGATTTTTGTCTATATGGTCATCTGAATTCCGCTCACATGTGTGGAGCCCCTAAGAAGTTGTTAATATTTAAATTAGGTAGGTAAATATAATACTAGGATATAATCGCCTATTTTTTTACTTCAATAATTATTGTTTTCAAAAGTACCATCAGAATTTGTTTTAGGTCAATCGCATTACAAACGTGCGAGTTGGTTGCGCAAACAAACCGGATATGAAGACCCCTGACCGGAAACACTTGTTTGATCGCTTTGCAGGTACGTTGAAGGTACAATGCGTAAGTACATACATGCCGAGAAAAGTCCCGAGGGACCCTTTTAACTAACACGTGCAAGGGCTACATTGTGAAGGCATGTACTCATACGAGGCCCCTACAGAATGAAGATCCGGATTTTAATGCGCATTTCAATGATTATTACTTTTCTTTATTCAAATGTATGAACGCATAAAAGTAGTATTAGGCACCTATATATAAAATCATTCACATTGAAGCCATTTAAAGCAAATTTACCACATTAGTACGAGTAGGTACTTATATAGGTACTGTAAGTGATGAACTGATGAATAAGATAAAGGTAAGTATTATTACAAATTTACTTACTTACCTACTTCTCTGGCGCAGCGACCCAAAGTGTGCCCTGGGCGTCCAATAAGACTGCTCGCCACAGATCCCTGTCCTGTACAATATCTCGCCAGTCGTCAGCCTGGAGCTCGCACGCGGATCCACGTTCACCACTTCCGCCTACTAGGCCGACCGGACGGACGGCGTCCTGCCGGTTTCCCTCATACCCTCTTTTCATCGCTCGTTCGCTCTAGATGGCCGAGCCACCGAAGCCTTTGCCTAGCTTTGTCACATGATATTTGGTTCAGCCACTACACGTTTGCCTGAACTAGTTTTATAACTTCGCATGTGGAGATACTCAGACAAAGTCAGTAGGTAGTATGTATTGCAATAGAAAATTACAATAGATACTTACAGAGTACGTATCCTTAACAGTTTAGTAAATAGTTGGTGTTTATCTTTCTTTGTCATCGGCTAAAGATTTCCCTTCAAGAAGATGATGTTCAAATTTTCAAAATGCTAACTGTTTTATCAATGTAAATTGAACTACAGCATCAAAGTAGCACTCAGAAACAATTTTAGAATATTCCTCATAGTACATTATTTATGAATTGGAAACAATAGGCATTCCGCGTAGTAAAGTGTCAGCGATGTTCGGATAAGGGTCTTGCAACAAACTGGAACACGGGTTATTCAGCTGCGTCAAGTAATGTTCATAGTTGAATGGTTTAGAATAATTGAAGCAAGTTATTTATAAGTTTCCTTTAAGAAGCAAATCATGTGCGCGATCGTAGCCGGATGCCGCCACCCTTCGGAGGGCATGCCTTCACAAAGGCATTTAGTCTATTTAAAGACATCCGCTTGGTACGGGGGCCCAGTCCACCCGCACGTGCGTCAAGTGTCCTGCGCGCACCGACCTGTCAATTACTGTCACCCTCGCCTCACCATCTCTGCGACTGTCTGTGCCTGTACCCGCTGTTGCAACTAGTATTCAGTCAGCGCGAAATCTTATCACCGCGGCGATAGCTACTCGCGGACCTCCTATCCTGGGGCCTATGATGAAAGCTCTATTTACAATTCGCATCAGAATTATAAAATTATAACAATTCCTAAATCATTATTTACCTTTAATATTCTCATCCAAAGACTTTATACAAAGAGAGAAATGAAACAACACTTCAATGAGTAATTTTGGAATAGGTAGGTGACTAGGTACAGTACCTATTTCGAAAACTATTTGGTACACGTATCAAAAGCTTTATTCTAACGTCAAGAAATAACTAAGCTACCAAATTGTTATGATAATGTCGAAGCAACTGAAGAAAAATCAAATTATTTATAGTAAATATTTTGATTTGTTTATATTAAATTTTATAAATTATGATGTCGAAGGTAGATATTCCTTTGACAAAGCAACTAACATCTAATTCCCGAAAGCTAGGTGTGGTGTCATAAGGTGATCGGACACATAATGATTGAACTCCTCAGGAAATTGAGTATACTGTTCCGCTCAAGCAAACAAGATATTGCTCAACGACAACTAAATTTATCGAAGGAGCATATCTGACAATATAATGGAGTAGAATACAATAAGAACCGATTATAAAGAGCAGTGAAGCGAAGATTATGGAGCTCGATGAGACATGGGAAGGTGCGGCTCTTGGCGAGGCCGCGCTGAACCGCGGAGACCATGGATCGGTGCAGGGATCTTCCCATCACTTACTTAGCAAAAGTAGAGGTCTAACCAGTTTAAGATTAACCGGTAGATCTTTAGAAATTGTATGTAAACTGAGATCACACGTGTGTGGTTTTTGGAGACATGTGTTTAGAAAGCAATCAAAATAACATTCCAGCCCACTTGTACTTACCAACTGCAAGGCTACCGATATCACCTGTATTTATATACTGAGATGTACAGGCAACAGATATTCATGTATCTGATTTTGTTTACATTCTGGCCCAATTGCAATATTTTGTTAGTTCATCTACCAGCAATTATTACTCTTTGTATCGACAATAGAAAAGTAACAACAGTAGATAGGCTACCACAATAATTAAGGTAGTTAAGGCTTGAGCTAACAATTAATCAGCATAAAATTAGTTGGTATTAATTATTCAGACTGTGAACTGCATAATTGCTTGTTTCGCTTTTCTATTGCACTCAGTTTCGATAGCTCAACTTGCCCTAACTCCGTCCCAAAATAAAATATCTTCAACCCCTCACCTGCCATTGTTACCAGAGTAGGTATGTTAACATAGAGTAGTCAAACTGTAGAAAAAAATGAGAGTAGTCGCGGCTCAGATGCAAAATAACTGCACTAAATTGGATTAACCTATAGGTAGAGACGAACACTCATAAAATCCGAGACAACGTCGAACTTGACGTCACGACAGTTCCCTAACAGCCGAAGAAAGGTTACCTTACTATCATTTTCCATATATTCTGGTAACACCGGGGTGCGCCTACGCGGCCCTCTTTTTCATATCTCACCTAAGAGACATTCTACGTCGCTCCGGTGACAACCCTCCTTGGTTAAACGGGGCAACGACCTCACCGCATGCTCCCCTAACGAATTTCAAAAATATCGGAACCACATGTTCTTGACCTTCCTCGTACTTTTTCTGTTCTCTTCCTACTGAAATGGAAAGGGAGGATTATTATTTAAACCGGAGCTTATTAAGCACAGGAAACAATCTCTATTGCCGTGTAGGTACATAGACATTTGTTGGATAGGTAAGCATAATAAGCAATTAGTAGTAAGGTTGTTAGAAAAATCCTACATTGATAATTGGTTCCTTTATTCAGAAAGTTTCTTCCGTCTTATATGCAGTTGAAATATTTGGACGATTGAGATGCTTTTTGTTATCATACTACATATTTCAAAGCTTAAATTAGAAAATTCTACGCCTGTTTAAACTGTCGCCAGTATTAAGATTTATCGATACCTACCTACCAATCGTTTAATCAGGTAATTATAGCTTAGCTGCGCTGTGGCGTTTCAATTCTAATCTACGGCCATCATCAAACAATGAAGATATGTTGCAGCAAAATAGCTTCGCAGTTCGCAGCTACAATTAAAAGTTGGGCAGTTACGTAGGTTATGTGAATGATACCAGTTCAAATTAAGTTACATTTTAGTTTATTTTAATTAGTGTAAATAATATAATTTAAGACGTATGGATATAGTTACTTAGATCTTACATACCTACAATATAAATAATAAACGCGTTAATAATCCATTTAAATAAATGCTACAATTTAGTCTCATGTTCCTGACTAGTAAAAAATTAAGTTAAAAACTCGTTGTCTACTAATAGCAATTTTAGAGTCTCGGACGAAACTGCGATGAGACGCGGTAATTTTGCTGTGAAACATTAATTTCGCGATTCATCTGCCGAGGAACGATAATTGTAAGTACTGCTGAGTTGCACAACTGCCACTGTGTTCCGATGACCGGAGAGGGCTCTGTGCAAATCAGTCCAATTATGCAAGTGAATCGATTAGAAAATGAGCAGGCTTGTGCGATATTAGATCGCGATTGATTGTCTTACGTAACCGGAGCAGTAACGATGCCAATGGGTAAAGGTACGGTTTTTTAAAGTTCAGTAGTTATGGTGATTATGAGTGTAGACCTATATTTTGGAAAGATTAAAAGTACCAATAGACTCTTATCTAATAAGTACCTTATTTCTCACAAGATTTTGAGTTCAAAAAATCTCGAGGTCATGTCTCACATTCAGTTTCATTATATTTGTTATTAATAGACGCAACTGACGCGGTAGGTCCTCCAACTATAATATCTCCTGATTTTACACAGAGCAACCTAGCTTCAAACTGACCAAATCTTGTACTATGGGTATTATTCTATAATCTGTATCGATAATTACGACAGATAAATACATAAATATGTACTAATATACTTTATAAATACTTATTTCGCAGGAACAAACATAATAAATACCTAATTAGAATAAATGCCCTATAAACCCAGAACCTCTAGTTTCGTTTGTAGACAGAGTGTTACTACTGAGGCCGTAAAGTAAAATACATAATATTCTTCAGCAGTTTTGTTCAATTTCGGACCTTTGATTTACAGACATGTCATGATGGGTCCCTTATATTAACTACAATAATATACCACAAATACATACTATTAAATTTGATTTCGCAACCGCTTGATCACTGCGTGATTTCACGCCATCCGTTAGGCATACAAAATGTGTGTACTATTTCCATGTCACATTCAATCAATTTAGTGAACCACTGGCCTTTTGATCGCCGATAATAGTACGCTGTTAAAGGTAATTAGATCAATATCGAGAAGCGGCAAGTCATTCATTATCTATACAAACTAGCGCTATTGATATACCCATTGATAAACTTTATGACTGACGTAAAATAAATAAATACCGCAATAATAATTGCTCAGATTTGATCGACTCCACTTAAGTACTCGTATCTAATTTTAATGTTTTATGGTAGAGTTGACTACGGATTAAGTCGCGTACCTACTATCAATTACGTGCGTACTTTCTACTCTACCGCATACACATTATGCATTATTAGTCGTACTTCATTTAAACCATCTTGTAGGAGCGTAATAAAGAAGTAAGGCTGGACGCACAACTCTCCAGTAGGTAGCAGAATGAACTAATTGAGACACAGCTAGCTACAATATTCACCTCATGTTTATGGCTTCCATAGAGCAAGCTATCAAATAAATTCCAAACATGGAGGAAATACGGCCTCGCGTGTAGCGATTATAAGAGCCTTATTTCGTTATCTCAGCATCTTCCAATCATAATGTAACATTACACCAACACACCGAGCTATGCACGCTACACATGCAGTGTTACATGTAGGTTCGTGTCCGCATGGCCGGTAGTTCTGCAAGACTAAATAACATGAAGCGAGACGTGTCATATAGTATCCAGGATGGCGCTCATACGCCCGGCAGTGGGTAGGTAACTTATTAGGGTAGCTTCGCGGATTGCGTGAATGCGTTCACGGTCGCGCTGCCTTTGTTGGTCGCCGCCCTGGGTGGGCCGCTCTATCGCATGCTCCACATTGCACGCCGCGCAGGTACATGCACCACGGCGCACCACCATACCGCACCGCACACCACGAACACAACCATCAGACAATGTATTGTGCAATTTGCCTCGCTTACATAATTCTGTTTGGTTAAAGGATTACTAGCAAATGAGATATCACGCACCGCAACATCCATTTTATTGGCAAACCTTTTTTCCATCTGCTGATATCTATACCTGCTGTCATGAGAAAAGATGTTCTTTCTTTGGGCAAGTTGCGAAATATTATGAGAAATCGATTAAGAGCAGTATCTCAGGATTCTGCGCGTTCCTACTCACCAATCCCTTAAGTCTCGGCACTAATTATGAATCAGCGGTAATTAATTTCGTATAGCTGTTCGGTGATAGAGCTTGCTAAATCATTTAGAATTATGCTATCGTAGCTACATGGCATTTTGTCTGCGAAACAAACTAGACAAAGATAATTTGTGTTGTCTTTATAGCTAACCGGTATTAGGTATGAGTCAGCCGTGATTGTTTAATTCAGTGCTACTAAACGTGTCATGGCGCATGCGCCAACAACAAGCTTGATTCATGCCCGGCTCAGTTAATCTCCTGTTACATCAGTCAAACTCAATCTACCTTAAGAAATACTTTAGCAATGGGTTTTCATGCTGCACTTTGAACACACGTGTTATTGGGTACCTACCTACAGTTACTATACGTAAAATTGCTGTTACCTAGTTTTTGGCCATTGAATATGTATACTTAATAGATACATATATGGCGTAAAAATCGTTTACTTGTTGAAAAAAGTAGAACATTATTACAGGAGTTTTGAAGAATTGAACGCAAATTAATTTCAGTTAAGTAATTCATGATAGTTCATCATCAATATCATCATGCTGTCGGTTCCTTCGCTTTGTACTAATCTTGGATGAGTACTCACGTATTTTTAAATGTATGCCATTAAAATAAATGTAATGTAAAACCAAAGACGTGAAAAGCCACCACACGTCACCTAATCTAGTAGATGATCGCGGGGGCATGTACCTGTTGCGTTGCGCGCTCCTTTCATGGAATATTCTTCTTGTTATAGAAAGCACACGACACAAAGCGGGTTTATCTGGACGCATTATGAGGAGCATCTCCGCTCCCAGATCGCGCGATAATGCTCGTCGAGTCACAAAAGTGTATTCCGAGGCTCGCCGCCTCACGAAGCAGAGCGGCCGCGCGCCGCGGCGCGGGCGGCTGAGGTCGATGTAGGTAAGGTGATCTCGAACCGCTGACCTTTGTGCTGCGGCCAACCGCCGTCGATCTTCTTTGTGTCGCAGCTTGTCAGCGCTCTCTCAAGAAGGAGCCTTGTTGTCTTTCTTAAAAAGAAAGTAGGTAGAGATATCGATGTAAGCATTGTTCCGCCATCAAGTTAATTCAATATAGTGGTGCTGCTGTCTATCGAACGCTATTTTTGTTTAACATTTGAATAGGCCTCTTTGTACTCGCTGTTTGGAACTCTGAATGGTGAGCAGGTGTGTGTGTTGTAAAGGCTGATGGCCGCTGTACTCTGTAGGTAAAGGCGTTTATTTATAGTAATAAAAAATTGAGTTCAAGTAGTTTTTACAGTAATTATAAAGTTTTATAATATTTAATACATATTTACTTATTGCTCAATTGTATTTACAAATCAGAGAGTTATCAATGTGATTATATTTTGACATTGTAACAAATTATACGACATTTGTTTCTACTTAATTCCAAATCACAAAATGTGAATGTGTTGAATGTGAATGTGAAATGTGCATTTGTTTCAGTTACTTTTTATTCAATATTGTCCACACGTAATACTTATCAAAATTGTTATTCGAATGTACAGTGAGATTCAAAATTGCATGGACAAATTATGAATGCATTCATTCATAATGTGTTTATGCAACTTTGAATCTGGGTGTACCTTTTGTGTAAGTGCTGAGTGCCAGTAAGTGAAAGACATACAGCAACCTCCTTATGTAGGTTCTCAAAATCATTAAAAAATCATACTAACTAATGAGTATACTTACCAGTGGCAGTGGGGTGGGTCAACATTTTTCTTACGCAAGCCGGAGCTTAATTTACTTTAAATTTCTTCATGAGCTTAGGTGCCGGAAAATTAGACAAGCCGAAGGGAACCGTGTTCTATGGACGCGCCGCCACTGATACTTACTTCGTTTCTATGCATTTACGTCGCTGCGTATTCAATTATGAATCTACTTTATTCAAAACCGTAAACCCATTCGAATCAAAATAGTTAATAGAACTATGATACAATAGAAAGTAGTTTGGTAAACCGAAGAGAAAAGAAGTTATCAAGCCATTGTGAAATTATAAAACGATAAAATACCACAAGGGATTATCGTCTGCGTTATGGTCACCCTTTAGAAATGAACGGTGAAGAGTTGATGTGTCACAGAAGTTCTGTATAGTATAGAGCGACATGTTTGTCAAATGCACAGACAGACTTTGTCGGTCGTGGGACCGACGCGCGAGGCGTGGACTCGCATTCGAATATAGGCTTATTAACTTTTCATTCACATGTTTATAAGCAAAGCCTTTGCTCGGTGTCCATCAACAAATTTATCAAACATTTTTTATTCCTTTTTTGTTGTTAATTGTAAATACCTAATTAAACTTTTTAAATCCTTAAGGTTGACATGTTATTCACTTTTTTTCTTTAAAAATTAAGTATCACATAAAAAAACAACGAATAAGAAATAGACAGTTAAAGTGATAAACACAAGTTAACAAAAACAAAGGACAACGTACCTATCAGAAAAAACAATCGCAGATGACGCCGTGGCCAGTGCAGTGGCTGGCCGGAACCCCGTTTATAGTAACAGATGCGCCAATTTGGTCCATGTCACCTCGTTCCTCGCCGCTAGCAATTATAACAACGAAGTAGGAAACGGTCAGCTGGCACATTTTTTACACGACCTGGATCAGTTGGCGGCCTTTTATAATCGTCTGTTGACCCATATGTTTTACTCTGAATTTGGTCTTCTATTTAATATGGATATATATAACATAAGTATGTAAACGTCCTAGTGTTCGACACGCTAATGTTCAGTAGTTAATAGGTACCCTGCTGTTTATGGCATGTGACAATGACAACCTGCTGGTAAAGCAACGATATATTTATTGAACGGTTAGGTACCATACCATAATATGTATGGATGTAATATGTGTCAAAGTTACACGAAATAAATAAACGAATTTTAAATTTGAATAATGTGTGTGTATACCGAACTTAGAGCTTTAAACCAACCGGAGCAGCCCTTGACAGGCGTTCCCCTCTGCCGAAAATATATGACCAGTGGTCATACTCTTTGTATGGACTGACGTTTATCTGACGTGGCTATTTTGACGTTTCGCATACATTTGACGTTCCCCTCCCCCGCAAAAATCGGCAACTTTTTTTGTATAGAAAATGACTGACATGGCCGTTCCGGTTAGTTGAATAGTCAAAGATACCTAGTCGATAAGCTTAACCAAATGTTTAATATGAAGAAATATTATCTTTTAACGACCCTGAACTACCGAACCTAAGCTAACTTTATCCGAAATCTTGCGACAACAGACAATATATATTTTGTGAGAGCCTTTACGAAGTATTCCATGAATGTGTAATCAGAGAGTTTATTGATCACGGCAAGATTAACTCCAGCCCGCATTGTCTGAATTGGCACGTCTTAAATTTTCCTTTTTTGTGCCAATAACTTAAGGAAATCAAGAATTAATTTTTTTCTTCGCGTGTATGAATGTCGCAGTATATCACATCGGAAAAGAATTATTCCTTTTAACGGTGAGCTTTCGTAACAACTTTTCAATTGTAAATCGTCATGTTTTACGACTATTTCGAATACTGAAATAGAATATCTCTGGCGTTCTTGAATATACATCACCAATGTCCTCAGCATGAAATGCAAATAAATGCTTATGCGTAACGTATACGGTAAAATATTACGCATATCTTACAGAATGTCGAGTTAAGAAGACGGGTAAAATCTGCAAAATACGTTGCAAGATATAATGATTGATATTATGTACTCGTATTATTATTATTGAGCAATACCGAAGGGCGTCCTCGCTCATATGCAGCTCATCCTGCGGCGCACGTGCCGTCCACGCGGCCGGAAGTGCCGCCATCGGCCCACTTATGGCGACCTTCGCAATATTTATGTGCATCTCTCAATCCCTTGTGTTATATAAACAAACTTTCGCCACTCGAGTAGAGCACAGAGATATATTATGTGCAAACGCAGGACGGTGGTCGGTCATTCGTAACCCGCGCCAATGTCATTGTCAATACCTGCTCGCCGCGCGACAGGGGCTATAAACAAACGACGACGATTTATAAGCCGCGGGCGCGCGTCTCGTGTAAACCAAGATGACACCAGCTAATTAATAAATAATAAACTTGCAGAACCCACGTATTATTTACTTATCATGTCACCACAGCACAGCATCCCCAGTAGCTGTAACTACTGTTTTAGAGATAAGGAAGAATCCAAAACAACACGTACCTAACCTAATGTATGCAGGTCGATTGAAAGGCATCTATATCAATATTTTTAATTTTTATAGACGTGTAATAATGGTTTTAAGTTTACTGCAAAATATAAAAAGATTAAAAAAAATAGTTGATGTGTTTCTGTTAGTCGGCTGCAATTTGGTAAAATAATTTTGTACTTTAGGTATAGGCACAAAGACAAGCGTGCCAAATTTTCACTTAAATTATATATCTACAAACATATCTGGGTACCTACTTACTTAATAAAAATATGAAATGATGCGTATATTAAATTCATCGTTGACGATCAATTGACACATACCTCTAAGTAACGTAGCAGGTAAAGGTATACCTAATGCCTGTATTTATTTAGCAGTAAATACAACATAGGTAGGTATTAACGTTGACATATAGCCCTATACTTACGATAGTCCGCGTCATTTTCTTGGCATATTTGTATAGGAATTGTTGACTGAGCATATAAAATGATAAAGCCGGACAGGTTAAGGTGGCTTATCTCGCATGGTAGACATCCGCACGTTGTGGACGTGCGCTATCCAAGTAACACACTTTTGTATATCGCACCCCTGATCGATCACGGAGTCGTGTATCGGCCACCACGTGATAAAATGCTTAACTCTCGCTCGACATAATGATATACAGCTTCGCGACGACATGACTTCCGATCATTATTTATTTATCGTGATCAATACAGCCTGGTTTGGAGAATTTATTGCATTGGATCGTTATTACCTACAATTATTGCTAGTCCCCAGATGAGTTAGCGATTTAGGTGTTTGATAACTTTCGTCCTTTGAGAGGAGCTTTAACGTCGCAATTTTGACGATGGCTTATGATTAATAGCTGACTGACTGATCACCATTTGCCAGCCTAGAATCCGTTGCATTGTCACCTCATCTCTGGTTTGTAAGTCAGATTTCTTACGATAACATGTACCTACCTTTTACGCCTGTGTCTATGCAGACTCCAGACTACTTTAAGATACAATAAGGGAGGCGATAAGATGAGGAGCATAAGCAAGCACTGATTTGTCTGAACTCTAGTTTAGCTTAAATATTGCACGTTTTTTTAAACGTGCGGCTGGGTGCAGGTATGATTTTTTTCTGCTTAGTTTATTGGTGAATCGGCAATTGATGAGACGACGCAGAATAAGCGATAGGTGTATCGATTGCACAACGTATCGACACACGCCAATACACGTGATATATTTTGAGTTCACTAGGACTATGACCCCACAGGGCACTAAGCAACAAAAAATCTTCTTTATCCTCGATAAATGAAGAAAACAATTGTAAATAACCGAGTGTCTATCAATAAATGACTTACAATTGTATTAATTAATTGTGCAAAGAGCCTGTGATCAGGTTCGGGAGGTAGTATAGGTATACCTACTTATACTAATCTGGAAAAATATTAGGATTAAGTAGATACTTATGCAATGCGACGAATAACAATAAGCAAATCCGCAGGTAAACAGCACAGTTTGTCATGGTTAACTGGAAACACAACATTGCCATTGTTAGTCTTTAAAGCCTGAACAATACCTGCTCGAGAGCTGCGACGGATTTTTTACAAAACTCTTCTTTCATTCGCATTCGAAATTCGAAATCTTAATGGAATTTTGTATTGCGCCGAGCATTATACAACGGTGCGGAATGTGGATAAAATCAACAAGGCACTAAATCACACATACCCGATTATTCAATAGGAGTGTAAAAAAACATTTCTCATTGTGGACATTATCTAACATTCGCACAGGTTTGGTGAAATTACGAATTTAGTTAACCTGTCGTCTCCCGATCACGGAGATCTCCGGCCTACAAATCGTTCCCTCCTAATTGACACGAAACTCGCGCCACCGTACACCGTTGTTTGACGAGCCCGGAGATCTCCGTCCTCCATTTTGCACCCCTATAATTGACGGGCCCGGAGATCTCCGTGCTCGCACCCACAAGCTAAAAAATACTTTATTTTAAAATAAATACAGTTTATATTCTACTGGACGTGTGCTAATATGATCGCAATGAAGTGAGCAACACATGGATGCCAACCAAAACTTCACCCACCATAGACGCGTCAAGTTATCGCCAGTTGAAATCCCGCCTTCAAGCAACGTCGATGTTGTTTGGTGTTTAAATACAAAATAAAAAATATTTTTATAGGTAGTCCTTCGTGTTATGTATTAATATTGATGGCCTATATATTAAAGATTCAGAATAAATTAAATAACATGTAGTTATACATGAAAATCTTATATATTTTTGCGATTTTTCGACAGTACCGGATTTTTTTCCGTCTTGTGAAATAAACACGTTTTACGTCGTAAAAATATGCTGAGTACCTATATTATTTATAAACAACGTCAAGTCTGTTTCATGCTCTTTAAACAAATATATACATTCATATTACTAAATATAAACACTTTAGTGATACGAGGGATAACGTTGGGTCAAGTGGTTTGCTCGCGTCGACTGAATTTACCGTGGGGGTCACGGCGCGCGTGCGGTGGCGGAGACGCGGTAGACATGAGCGGCAAAAATTTGGCCGGAGATATCCGGGCCCGTCAAACAGCGGGATAATAATTTTGCCGAGTCGTGGGAGACGAGAGGTTAAAGAATATATGCAGTAGGCACTGCATTGGAAAGTTAATACTTATTTTTTATTTTTTTATTTATTAGGAGAACAAACAGAGTTAAATGTACACAATGCTTAAGATTAATTAAATACATAACAAACATGCATTTAGCTCCTCAACAGTCCTCACTGAGATTTATATGTAGATGAGTTTACTTAATCTACTTAAATTTTAACTTACGGTAGGTACTGAAATTGTTATATTACTTATTCAGCAAAACATTATGGAAATAATAGCTTAAATGTAAAATGTACAAAGTTTTATCGAACGAGCGGAGCGTAAGCGAAGATCGTTCTTACAAACAACAACTGTCACCTGGCTACTGGGACGTCTCGGCATTTGGATGGCTTTTTGATTTAGATAGTTTGTCCGACGATATCTTTAGTAATGATTTTCCGATCCTTATGAAATTTGTTGGGGTTGTAGCAGAGACCAACAAAATTTGCGAGTTCGTATATGAGCTGGATTGAGACGGGGGTTCTGAAATTAGAAGGCCTAAAAAGGTTTTGTAAAGGGGTCCTGTTACATTGGTCATTTTATTTGCTACTTTTACGAGCAAGTATGGTTGAGTTTGGTATCAAACGAAAGGTATTGATTAACACTCTCGTCAAATCCTTATTAACTGCTTACTGTTTCATAACAATTAGCAACATAAAATTGATTTCAAAAATATTTTCAATTATATTTTGATTTTGGTGTAAATATTTTGACAACTGACTTTTTTTTTAATTTATTAAAGCTTTGGCTGCTAGGGCCATCAGCATACTGACATTAACACATTAGCAGGGGGGTACAACTCAAAGTAAATCTGTCAAAAAATTTGAGTTTGACACGACGTATCCGATACGTTTGCATAAGTGCGAAAAAGAACTTGTCATGCGTTAAGAAGGGACAACATGATTCGTGACGTTACGTAACATTACAGAGGTATCTCTGTATTATACTATTATTTACTCTGTGACATTAGTTAGAGCACAGAGTAAAGTTAGAGAGAGTTACCATAGACGCATAATGATGGTGACCGAAACCTATATAGGTGGTCCACAGATGAGAACGACATGTCAAAGCAACAAAGTGAGAGGCATGTGAGAGGTGGATTTAAATTGACATGAGACAAAAACTGTCAAATCTGAAGCGATTTCGTCGCGGTAAAATTTTGTGCATCAACTGCACAATTTAATATGGACGTTTAGTTTCACCGTGATGGTTAGTTGAGAAAAAAATACCCGATACCTATTTTTGGTATTTTGGTATTCTACTATTGCACATTTATGGCGAAACACAAGATTGGCGAGTTCACAGTTCGGGGCGAACTACTAGTATGAGTACAATAATGACTTGGCTTATTATATACATACTGACTTCTTTCTAATACGAACTTCTTTTTTTTTATGATACACAAAAAAGAAACAATTTAGGCTTACCTACTCAGTAATGCATTTCTCAATCTTCTTGAATTTTTTGAAGAATTTGCTTTTTGTATTGGCTTTTGGACGTATTATGATACTTAGATAAGATATGTATTATTTACTGTTCTATTCAAAATAGAATAGCTTAGAAGTCGTCGTTATTGACAACTGACAAAGTGGTACCTTTTTCCTGATAAAGTCACAAATTATTAAGAAAGTGCGCCCCGCGTCAATTTCGTTAGCTACTATGTGGCCTTTGGCTGCTAAAAGGTTTCCGACATACCCATGATAATAAAAAGGTAAGAAGAAAATGTGAATAATGGTTGTCTACCCACAATAAAGGCTCTTATTTTAGTTAGACCTGAGTTTTTTTAAATTAAAATACTCATATTGGATTCTTGTAATATAAAGTTAGGTTGAGGAAGAGCATAAATCGTGAAGTAGCACTCGAGTGAGTGGCTAAGCTCGATGTTCACGCCTACGGCCGACCGCCGGCTGCCACTATCTGCCCGTTCTTAGCATATCTGCATCTGTCTACATGCGCGCACCACTGTGCCCAGATATGGGCAAAAATTTAAACATGAATCTTTACAATAAATACGTGTGTGCATTCTGCCTACACATGAATGTTTCGTGCTTAAGTACTTTATGTAGCTGGGGGAAATAAAAAATATATTTATGGCGGTCTGAATACCTGACCAGTTTACGGAATCATTTTAACAGTACCGTGCATTTCATAAGTGACTCAGTTACCTAATAAGTAATGTGGTTTGAATAAGTCATAGATTAGCGAGAATATACCTACTTAGGTAACCTACTGTAAAACACTTGACACACACAAGACGAGTTAGACGAGTGAGACAAGAGTAGATCCACACCCGGCAGATTTCATAATTTAGTCAGCCTGAAAATATTCGACTTATGATGAACGCTATCTAACTACAATATTTCATTTGAATTTCAAGTTTTCCCCTTTTTAGGGTTCCGTACCTCAAAAGGAAAAAACGGAACCCTTATAGGATCACTTTGTTGTCCGTCTGTCTGTCAAGACCATTTTTCTCAGAAACGCGTGGAGCTTTCAAGCTGAAATTTATATCAAATACTTCAAGTCTATTGTCCCTTGAAGCTGTGAAAAAATCAAACTTAAAAGCCAACGCAATCAAAAGATATAGTCGTTTATGCTGCAAATTTTAGAGTTTTCGGCACTCGTAAAACCTACGGGATACTTCCCGTGAACTCAGAAACTTGAAATTTGGCACGAAGCAACGTCACATAGCAGAAAAAGGAAAAATTATAAAAAGTAGACATTTTTAGTAAAATCATACAAAAATATATATGTATTTAAAATTTTAAACTTACTACCTTTTTCCTCGTAAACGCGTGAAGTTATTAAGTTGAAATTCATGTCAAATACTTAGGGCTATAGGACCTTTCAGATGTAGCAAAACCAAACTTTCATATCAACGCAACCAAAAGAAATTGCAATTTAAGTCGCACATTTTGAAACTGAGTACTCGCAAGAAACTCAAAACCTAAAGGGTACTTCCCGTAAACTCAGAAACTTGAATCTTGGCACGAAGAAATTTCATATAGCACAGACAACGGAAAAATTACGAAAAGTAGAAATTTTTAGTAAAATAATACAAAAAAAAATTATTTTTAATTTTAAACTTACTATCATCTTCCTCGTAAACGCGTAAAGTTTTTAAATTGAAATTCATGTCAAATACCTGGAGCTATAGTACCTTTCAGATGTAGCAAAATCAAATCTTTATGTCAACGCAATCAAATGAAATAGCAATTTAAGTTGCATATTTCGAAACTGAATACTCGCGAGAAACTCAAAACCTACGGGGTACTTCCCGTGAACTCAGAAACTTAAAATTTGGCACGAAGCAACGTCATATAACATAGACAAAGGAAAAATTATAAAAAGTAGACATTTTTAGTAAAATCATACAAAAATATATATTTAAAATTTTAAACTTACCTACTACCTTTTTCCTCGTAAACGCGTGAAGTTATTAAGTTGAAATTCAAGTCAAATACTTAGGGTTATAGGACCTTTCAGCTATAGCAAAACCAAACTTTTATGTCAACGCAATCAAAAGAAATAGCAATTTAAGTTGCATATTTTGAAACTGAGCACTCGCAAGAAACTCAAAACCTAAAGGGTACTTCCCGTAAACTCAGAAACTTGAATCTTGGCACGAAGAAATTTCATATAGCACAGACAACGGAAAAATTACGAAAAGTAGTAGTAAAATAATACAAAAAAATGTATTTTAAATTTTAAACTTACTATCATTTTCCTCGTAAACGCGTAAAGTTTTTAAATTGAAATTCATGTCAAATACTTAGAGCTATAGTACCTTTCAGATGTAGCAAAATCAAATCTTTATGTCAACGCAATCAAAAGAAATAGCAATTTAAGTTGCATATTTTGAAACTGGTACTCGCAAGAAACTCAAAACCTAAAGGGTACTTTCCGTAAACTTAGAAGCTTGAAACCTGTCACGATGAAGAAACTTCATATAGCACAGACAAAGGAAAAATTACGAAACGTAGACGTTTTTAATAAAATCATACAAAAATATTTTTTAAAATTTTAAACTTACTACCTGTTTCCTCGTAAACGCGTCGAGGTATTAAATTGAAATTCATATCATATTCAGGTCTATAATACCTTTCTGCTGTAGCAAAACGAAACTTCCATTCCAACATAAGTAATAGCAATTTTTATAGGTTTGTACGGAACCCTCGGAGCGCGAGTCCGACTCGCACTTGGCCGGTTTTTTACTATGGAAATGAATTTTAAGATATTTTTGTTTTTGCGTAATCATTTAGAAATCATGATTAACTTGCATTTGCTTCTAAATGTCTATAGTACCAATATAAACGACGTCATACATACTAACTAAGCAGTTTCACGACTGAATCTACCTAATAACTTTACGAAGTGAACTTTACAGAGCAAATGGCAAGTTCTGTCTTGTAAAGTTTTTGCGTATGTTCGTCCTAACATTACCTGCCAAGTCCCACGGTCTCGGCGCCTCAACAGGTGTGCACCTGAGGCCGAACGCACTTTTTATGAACATACATTACAAACAAAACCAACTACATGCTTCGATTCATTCATCTCTTGGCGAGGAATGCTTTTATGTAGACAGAGTAGATCTCAGTTGTTCTCTCTTGATTCATCTTTGAATCCCAGTCAGAATTTTAGTGAAAATTGTAGAAACTGGAATATTTAGTTAATATTCTAGCAATAACTACTTAATTACTTATTCTTCTGCTACACATTTTTTTAATTCAATTTTAACAAAGTCTTCTTCACGTGAAGACTGAGTAAGTACCAAAGTGATCCCATAATAGTTCCGTATAGCAAGTTTGGTACGAAACACTAAATATGTACTTACATTACTAAGTCGATGTCGTTGTTAATAACAAAATAAAATTGATGACCTAAGGCCACTTACACTTACAGGTGTAGTTTAGCTAGGGAATGCAACCCGGGTACCCGAAAACCCGGGTACCCGGGTACCCGTCTATATTTGGAGTCGGGTAAAACCCGGGTTTTTAACTCATAACCCGGGTTTTACCCGTAATTTAGAAATCGGTAGAAAAATAGGGAAAACGTGAATAAACTTAAAACAAAATGTTCTATTACTTCTGTAACTGTATCCCTACCCTTACTTACTGTGTGAGTTATAACTATTAAATTAAAATTAAAAGGCATAGCATAAATGGTCCGAACATATTTTACACTTCAATTCTAACTATCGCTTGATAGCTTTAATCAATCATTCCAGTAAAATTTTACTGAACAACCTAAATGAGAGACAAAAGGCGTATATCAGCAAATAAATCGCACTAGAATAAGCCGGATTTGTTAGAGGAAAAGAAACTAGAGAACAGATTCTCATATCGCGCCAGATAATAGAGAAAGCCAGAGAGTTCGACAGACCAACGTGCATATGTTTTGTTGACTTTCAGAAGGCATTTGACTCAGTTAAATGGCCGCTGCTGTGGGATGTTCTCTTACGAATGGGCGCTCCCAACGATCTCGTCCATATATTAAGAGGGCTGTATGAGAACAACTCCGCGTCAGTAAAAGTGGACAATACAATGTCAAAGCCACTCCACCCTTCGGCTGGGGTACGTCAAGGGTGCATACTATCGCCCTTGCTCTTTTCTGTAATCTATACTGAGCACATAATGAGGATAACGCTTGAAGGCTGGACGGATGGTATTCCAATAGGTGGGAAGAATATCTCCAATCTGCGTTACGCTGACGACATGGACACCACACTCACAGCAACAAGATTGTATAGCAGCGCTATTGCGTCGCGTTGTAACAGTTAGTCTCGAATTCGGTTTGAAGATCAACCGACTAAAAACCAAGATGATGGTCGTGGACCGTAACAACAGCAATAAGGCAAAAACTATTGGAAACTGTGGAGTTGTATCATCATACTATATGTATTGGGGTCACTGGTCTCAAACGGTGGAGGCTCCGAAGATGAAATCAAGCGACGCATAGCAACAACTAGGTCTGCAATGGAGAAACTCTCGAAGATCTGGAGAGACCGCAATATCACAAGGGCAACTAAGACTCGCCTCGTAAGATTTCTCGTTTTCCCAGTGTTATTTTACGGTGCAGAAACGTGGACAGTAAGAGAAAGTGAACGAAAACGCATTGATGCTTTGGAAATGTGGTGCTGGAGGAGAATGCTGCGGATATCGTAGACTCAGCGCCGCACTAATATATATATACTCCAAGAGCTCAAGGTTAAGCAAAGGCTTTCAGCAATCGTGCACTCTCGCATTCTTAGTTACTTCGGCCACGTGACGCGCAAGGAAGACGACGCCATGGAGAGACTTGTTGTTCAGGGTAGAGTGGATGGTACAAGACCCAGATTACGCCCCTCAATGCGATGGACTGATCAAGTGAAGGCCTTCACCAGATCACGCTTAAATCTGTGCGTGCGAAATGCACTAAGTAGAGAAGGATGGCGGAGAACTACACAAAATGCCGTACAACGACCTCAATGACCACGACTACTCTGACAAGAGTATACGACTAAGAAGAAGAAGAAGATCTATTGTTACATTTAAATATTCCATATTTCCCGTTAACTTTGATATTTCTGATTAATAAACAGAAAGATTAAGTATACCTAACCTAAAGTCTTATGCTCTCTAAATTAATATTGTGATTTACAGCTGTTTTAATAGTATAAGTTGTTAAATTTATATATTTCATGTACGAAATCATTGTTTGTCAATTAATAAATGCAAACTCAGCAATCAAAAGTGCATTTTATTACTAAATACCCGTAAAAACGATGAAAACCAATAATTAATAAAAAAATTGTTCAAAACCGGGTATTACCCGGGTACCCGGGTTTTTGAAAATCAAAGTCGGGTAATACCCGGGTACCAAAAATGGCCGGGTATTGCATTCCCTAAGTTTAGCTTACGTAAGTAGGGACGCAGCTTTAGGTCAGGTCAGAATGAGGGATGATCATCACTAGCTCATTCTAGCGAATAGCTTCGTACGTAATAAGCAAGGATTACCAACAAGTGTCAATTTATCCTTTCCTTTCCATTTGCTCGTATAACTATATAATAATATTGTCTTTTAATTACAGGAATTAAGTAGTTCGTGAAGAATTCGCGACCAGTGTTAAATATCGATAGGTATGTAGAATTAAACATTGTTTATTGAAATTAAAAATAAATAGTTAAAAATACTAGTAGAAACATAACTTTTGCCATAAACCGTAACTAAAACTTTCATATTTATTACCATGAATAGATATTTAAAATGTAATCAATAATATAAATTTTGCATGCATTTGAAATATTATACTCTTGATTGATTATGACATCAATATAATTTCAATTTCTTAGCAGTTATATCATGATGAGCCGAAAATTCCCTGATTCGGCACACGTGATTCGCCGCAGCCGACTTGTTCTGTCTGTCCTTATTGTGTCGGTCACGTGCTCACGTGTCGCTAGCCTCGTACACAGATTTCTTCTACTTGTCGTCTCAACCTTCGATGTGTTTCAGGTCACATTAGAACATAGTCAGTGTTTGTAGAAAAGAGGTAACAAAATTAGTTAATCGAGTTCAAGCGTTCTGGCTGTGGATCAGCCCGTTTATTTAGTAGCGAGGACACGACTCTGATGAACCAATATTACCAGGACCTTCAAGATACCCTATCTATATGTATATGGATACTTTAATGGGAGACAGCATCAAGTATTCTCACTAGATCTGCCAATATATTTGTGGTTGATAAGTTGTCTACGTTGCGTTGTTTTATACATAAAATATTTTATTATACTTATTATGCAACGGATTTATTTAACATTTGCTGCTGGTAATTTATTGGAACCTATTGCAAATCAGCTCCTACCTATTCCACCTAAGTACGTTTATTTTATTGGGTATTTATGATTTACATGCTCATTAATCTTATTATTTGCACTAACTATAAACAACACCTGTGCCCTATACCACAAGACTTACAATTACAATTTGACAAGTGTCAAGTTACAAATTTGTCATAATACAAGTGTGTGTACCACAAAATTTACAAGTTACATATTTGTACTGGAAAATTCCTACAAATATGTAAATTGTAGCAAATATCTACAATTTACCGTATCACAAAACTTTACATACGTTACATATCTTTTCCGGAAAACGTACAAATTTGTACCTGACAATTGTTTTGTGCTACATTAGATTGTAGTAATAATTATACATATGTGTAGAATTGTACGTACAAGTTAACAATTCTCTAAACGTTTGTCACACCCTCTTACAACTATATTAAATACTAGTCAATGATTGCTATATAATAAAATTATAATAATTTATCACATTTAGCGACGAACTTTTTGTACCACGAAATGTTTAGTCCAAGTAGAAGTGATAGTGAAGAAGATTTAATAGTGCGACGTCCTAGGACATATCGAGAACGTATAAATTTATGTTTGACCATAACGGATTTTACATTTAATGAGAGACTCAGAGTAAGTAAATCTACCGTCGAATATCTCCTGCAGATAATTGCTGGAAATCTTAGACATCCGACGCGAAAAAGTCACGCTCTTGATCCTAAACAACAGTTACTGACTGTTTTAAGATGGTTAGGCTCAGGTTCCCAATATCACGTCACTGGCGATGCTCATGGTGTTTCGAAAATGACAATGTCTCGTTCTATTCACGCCGTATGCACACAAATAGTGGACAAATTACTAGGAAGCGAAGTAAGATGGCCAACAAATGGAAACTCACTTTCTGAAGTTTTATTGCAGCATCACATGTAAATTTTCCCAGGGTCGCAGGTATTATAGATGGATCATTAATACCGATAGATGCTTCATACCAAAATGAAGCTGGGTTTGTTGATCGTCACGTAGATCATTCTATAAATGTAATGGTTGTCTGTGGACCGAATTTAGATCTTTTTTATGTGAATGTACGATGGCCTGGCGCTGTTCATGATTCGCGGGTTTTAAGGCGCTCATCGTTATGTCAGCAATGGGATTATGGATGGAGGCCTTTCCCCAATGCTGTAATATTGGGAGACAGTGGATATAGTTTAAAAAAGTGGTTAATAACCCCAAATATTCCAGCCCGCATTACAAGAAACGCAGCATTGGATCGGATCGGATATATAATTGTAGTTGTAACATTACAATTATTGACATGTATATTTACAAATCAACAATCCTACAATTATGTAGCTGTCATGACATAGCTATATTCTTTGTGATACGCTTTAAAAAAAGTGACACATTTGTATACCGCAAATTGTAACGAAAACATATTTGTAATGATTGTGGTACATTTTTTTGTTTACTATTTAACAATTTTGTAGAATTGTGCACTTGTAAAGTTTTGTGGTATAGGGCACTGAATTACCTATAAACGAATAACTTGGCTATAGGCACATACAAAACCTTATCCTATCGAGTCCTGTTCTAATCTTATTAGTTATTACGTAATTCTTACATTACCTTAAGAAGTCCAATTTTAAATGTTAAATATGTGTATCAGGTTCATTTGTATTTTACTAAGTCGTAGTAATCAATAAGCCCTCGGTAAATATTTTCCTTTAAGGATTGTAGGTACGCAACTATTTACAAGAATGTGAAATTGTACATGAAGGTAACCTTGAAAGTTTGGAGGAGATATAGGTGACAATATTTGTATTTGTACTAGTTGTTGACATATGCATAGGCGTATCTGGGAAATATCTTAATCAAACACGCCAACAAGTCGTACTATTAGCTTTATACCACTTTATCGATAAATTTGTTCTTGATTTTAACGTAGCCCATAAAATGAATGCAGCCGTAACCTTGATCTACACCTCATATAAAATGCAAATAAAGGTGGGTTTGAAAAAACGTCGAAGTGTAATCTTTGGGTTTTTAATAATATTTGAATCTCCTTGAACTGGTTCACACGAGTAAAGATGTGTTTACATGAAAGAATTTCTTTACCTGAGTCAGCTGATTTTGCCGCTCCCAAGCCAAACAATTGAACTGTGCGTTTTTGACATAAGAGTGGAAGGATTTGCAGGTGCACTCCAGCAAATTGTTTCTTGCCAATTCTGGACATGTGAATTGCGTGAAAGTTTGTTGCACATCCGTCAAACGATCCTAATGTTACGTTCTAAGTTATTCTCGTGAGAACCTTTCCAAAGTAGGTGCCGATTATGGTCAATACTTTCATTAAAATCTGCTTCTTATGGAAAAATATCACGTGAACGTTACAACAGAAAGTGAACTACATATTAATATGTTGAAAAGAACTTGTTTTGGTAAGTACATGTTAGAAAGAGCGAAACCAGGCACTTCATGCGGTAATATGTTGCAATAGACAAATTAAATTATAATGTATGAAATTCATTGTCAAAAAAAATGTGGCTTTAAATTAATATTATTTTATTATTTTTCCTTAAAGTACCATCAAATAGCCCAACTTTGCCCCCATACCAAACTTTGCCCAAAATGTCAATTTTAAAGAAAATCTGTTACTGTAGAAAATGTAATAGCTTTCTGGCAACACCACTATTTTTAGTAGAAAATAGGTTATAGGCGTGGCAACATAGCCTATCACATTTGTATCTAACTCTTTTTTTTCTGGCGGGAAATAGAAAAAAGTGGACGTAAAATTTTCTCTCCGAGTTTTAAAATTGTTAAATAATTGTAAAAACTAGTTTATTTTGTATATATTAGTGATAAATTTGTACATAATTATTTAGTGAAAGTTTTTAAAATGACTAATCCTGAGGGGGGCGGGGGTAACCCGCCCACCTCCCAGAAGCGCACCAAACCCAGCAACGACAAGGAGATGGACGATGGCGGCGGCGGTGAGCGTTCCAATAATGACCAATACCTACCTTATTTTAAGCCGAACTATAAAAGACTATACCCTGAAAACTCTACCAAAACAGACTTTAAAGTGTTTGTTGAACATACAGACCCGAAGGACAGACTGGGAAATAAAAGCCCAATTTATCTCAACCATATATTAACCACAGACATAAAAGGTGTGATAATGATACAACGCGTAAACGCTAACAAAATTGCAGTAGTTTTTAAACAATACAACACGGCAAACAACTTTTTAAATAACTCTGCGTTCTTAGAAAAATATAAAATGAAGGCATACATCCCGGCAACACAAATTGAAAAAACTGGTATAATACGATTTGTTCTAACGAATATTTCAAACAAGGACTTATACTCTAAACTGAGCTCTATCTATGAAATTATATCTGTACGGCGATTCACAAAGAAAGTTGGACAAGAGCGAGTTCCACTGCAAACAGTTAGCATTACATTCCTATCTAATGCATTACCGGACAATGTACAATATGATCTATTCTCGTATAGAGTGTTTGATTATATACCACCTCTACAGCAATGTTTTAAGTGCTTTAAGTTTAATCACTCCGCTCGAGTCTGTAATGGCAAGCAGAGATGTTCGATATGTTCAGGTGAACATATTTACAAAGATTGTGACAGACCAAATGAGATCTCCTGTGTCAATTGCAGTGGCCCTCATCTGGCTATATCAAAAGAATGCCCAATTGAGATGAAGAAACTTCTAGAAAAGAAAAATAAGATTACTTATGCAAGTGTATCACAAACTAAAATGCCTGAAAACGAATTTCCCTCTTGCCATTGACAAGACACCAGACTGTGACGTTGCCAAAACCTGTACAATTTGTAAATAGTAAAATGGTAAATAAAAATGTAAATTCTGTAAACAAAAATACTGTCAATAAAAATGTAAATAATAAGCCCGCCCGGAAGTTACACAAACAAATGCCCAGCCTGTGGATCTCAAAGCCTTGATCCTCGCTGATGATAATGTACTTTCTGCTTTAGTACAAACACTGGTAGAACTGGGCAACAACCCTGCCCCTGTACCCATCACCACAGCATCCATTAAAGATAAATTTAAAAAAAATCTTAATTCATAATGGATTTAGGTTCCCCTGGAGAGTCTCAACTACGCATTGCACAGTTTAACATTCAAAGTGCAAATAGTAAAAAACCTTTATTAATTAATTTTCTGAAACAAAAGAACATCGATGTATGTTTACTCAATGAAACTTGGTTTAAAGAAATCCCTAATTTTAGAATTCCCGGTTATAATCTTCACTACAAATTATCTAAAAATCCTCACAATGGTGTAGCTATATTAATAAAACCATATTTGAAATATAATACTTTAAATACATCGTTTTATGAAGATATACAAACGATAGCTGTTTCTATATCTACTGAACGTGGTAATATAACGGTACTTTGTGTATACTGTCCTCCCTCTAGTGGGCACATACGATTAAGTAGGCTGCGTAATACAATCAGAGACCTCCCTAAACCTATCTTTATTGGTGGTGATTTTAATGCACATCACATTGCATTTGGTTGCTTATCAACAAAAGGTCGTGGTAAAGATCTGTATGATATTATAGATGAGTGTGATTTGTGTATATTAAATGATGGTAGTTTAACTACAGTGAACCGTCCCAGAACTAACCCCTCGGCCATTGATGTCAGCTTTACTAGTGATTGCTTAGCACCTCTTTGTGAATGGTTTGTGCATGATGATTGTATGGGAAGTTATCATTACCCCACCATAACTGTAATATCCCTTTCAGTTGACAAATATCAAATGAATCCTCCTATTGATAAATTTTTATACAAAAGAGCAGATTGGCTTAAATATAATGAACTTTCTAAAAGCGCATTTGAGGATTTATCAATTAATGTTGTAGACCCACTTTCCACTTATACAGAATTCTGTAGCCGTCTTGATGCCCTCATGCATAAAGTTATTCCTAAGTTTTCAAAATCTGCCCATTTTGCTAGCAGACCCCAACACCTTGGTGGAACGAGATTTGTGAGCAAAGTGTTATTGCATCCTATAATGCTTTAAAACTTTATAGAAGTAACCCTAAAATTGACAATTACATAAATTGTAAAAAGCTTGATGCATTGAAAAAGAGAACCATTTCGGAACAAAAGAAGAGTGGATGGAGTGACTTATGTAATTCATTCAACAGAACTACACCTATTAGTAAGATTTGGAACATGATTAAGATGTTTAAGGGTACTAAGTCCAATATTAGATCACACAGAGATGAATTCATTTCTCCCTTTTTAGATAAGTTATCTGATAATAGTAATTTAAAAGAGATCAGTAACTTACACTCTTATTTCAATAATAATAATAGTAACATGAATTCGATGTTTTTAATGGAACCATTTACTTGGAATGAATTTATATCTAGTCTACGTTCCAGACGTAACTCGAGTCCAGGCATAGATGACTTTCCATACATAGTAATTAAAAAACTTAATTTATCTGCTCAGCAATTGTTTCTTGATATTCTTAATATGTTATGGCTTCAATCAATTATTCCTGATTCATGGAAAACGCAATGTGTTATCCCAATTCTTAAACCAGATAAATCCCCTGATCAGGCTAGTTCATATCGTCCTATATCCTTGTCTTCATGTCTCGGAAAGCTATTTGAAAACATGATTAAAATCCGACTTGATTGGTTTGTGGAAGCCAATGGTATCATCCCTGATGTGCAGTATGGCTTCCGTCGTGGGCGTAGTTGCGCTGACAGTTTTATTTCTCTCATCTCTGACCTGAAAATAGCAAATAATTCAAAGTTACACACTGTTTGTGTATTTCTTGATGTTCAAGGAGCTTTTGATAATGTTGATCCCGGGATCCTGGTCAATATTATGTCTGATGTAGGAATACCCGGAAGACTCTGTCAGTGGATATATAACTTTTTAAATAATAGAACATTGTATGTTAAATACAATAATATTTTACATGGGCCTAGGTCAACATCAAAAGGCACAATGCAAGGTGCCACTTTATCACCATTGCTGTACAACTTGTACACCTGTGAAATTTGTAAATATGTAGATACCAGTGTTGTAAATATTTTGCAATTTGCTGATGATATAGTTTTGTATAGTGTAAATAGAAATTTGCAACTCGCCATAGATAACATTAGTAGAGCCTTAGAACAGTTAAGTGTATATTATGAAGGAAGGTTAAATTTAAAAATAAATGCTTCTAAAAGCAGCTTCATGATATTTGGTGATGATAATCCAAGCAGTGATATTGTATATAGTGGGGATACTATTGATAGAATAAGATCTAAAAAATTCTTAGGCATTGTCATAGATCAAAAACTAACTTTTGAAGAACATGTAAAATACATTTCTAAAAATGCATTGAAAGGCATAAATATATTAAGATGTTTAGCAGGTGTATCTTGGGGTGCAGACCCGAAAATTTTGTCTGTATTATATAAAGCTATAGTGAGAAGCCATTTTGATTATAGTGCTATGGCATACATTAATAGTACACATGCCCGTAAATTAGATATTTTGCAGAACAAGGCTTTGAGAACTATATCTGGAGCAATGTGCTCAACTCCCATAAGGGCCATGGAAGTTGAGACCAAAATTATGCCAATAATTTTGCGACGTCTCTATCTTGCCGAAAGATACTGTCTGAAACTATTGTACTCTAATAACACACAAATTATTAAAAAGATCTTACCTCATCATGTTAATGTGGTTGGTCCTTTGGCAACTGGCACAGACCTTTAGGTCTATGGCAACTGGGGAAGGTCTCCTTATAGGCAATTCACCAATGTTGTATCATATTTTTCTGGAAATACAAAATAACTGTAGTAAAATTAAAAAACAGCAACCATGGCCATGCTATTCCTCCCAGTATAAAAGTACTATGCTTCCAATTAAAGTTGTAGATTCAGTCACTAATAATATAGATATGTTGCAATTTCTAGCCGATAATGAGTATTATACCATGTATACAGATGGAAGTAAAGGTGAGGGCTATGTACGTTGTGCTGTATATGATCCTCAGTCTAAATATTCTCAGAGCTTTCTTTTACAAAATGAATGCACCATATTTACAGCTGAGGCTTATGCTGTATATCAGGCACTTTTAAGAATTGAAAATGTAAATAATTGTAAATATTTTCTTATTGTAACTGACTCTCTAAGCTTGGTTCAGGGCTTGTTGAACTTGAAAATGCATTTTAAAACAAATTTCATTCTTTATGCAATTAAATAATTGTTATTTAATTACTATCTTAAAGGTAAAGATGTTTCCTTTATGTGGGTACCTTCTCATAGGGGAATTTCTGGAAATGAAATTGTAGACAACGTTGCTTTCAAGGGTGTAAATTCACTTGATGTTAGCGAAGCTATGTATGTACCATTGACTGACTATTTCTATTCTATAAAGTTAAGTGTTAAAATGTTATGGGAACAAATGTGGAAGAAAGATCAAGAGCAAGATAAAGGAAGATGGTATGGCAGTATTCAAGAAAACCTACCAGTTAGACCATGGTATGATAGTCTTCAAAGAGCCAGTCGTGACTTTATTACCACAATCAATCGTTTACGCTATGGACACAATGCAGCACCATCACACCTTGCTAGATTAAGAATTATCCAAAGCAATGTCTGTACTTTTTGTGAAACCGAAGAAGGAACCGTTGAGCATATTATATTTAACTGTCAGAAGTTTCTCCTTGACAGATTAGTCCTTGCCAGTGAATTATTTAAGTGAAGTGTGTAAAAATTACAGTGACTTTTCTTCCCGCCCGCCGCCGATTAAAGAACTGTTAAAAGATAGTGAAACGTATATCCCAATTTATAAATACATAAAAAATACGGTGTTAAAACTTTAATTACTTAAACTGTAGTAACAATGTGAAGTGCCGTGAAATCCAATTAAGACTTGGCTTAAAGGTCTCGCAACCAGGCCATAAAATTCCAAAAGAAAAAAATTGTATCTAACTTCATTCAGTTGTTTGTGAGAACTCGTTGAGTTCGGGGCATTATTTAGCGGGCCAATTATTTATGAAAAGTTTAAGTTCATATCACAAAATAGGGAAACCGATGGTGAGTGACACCTATGACTTGTAATAAGGCAATAACTGTAGATTGTTTATATCTGTATTTCAATCAAAAAATATAATAAGTGGGGGAGTTGTGGCGTTGGGCAATGTTAAGTAGAAATGTAGCAACCAGTGACGCCCAACTTTGCCCACGACCAAAAAAGGCTGAGGGTTGTCACCTTTGTGTTTTAACCACTCGGCGCGAAAAAAGGAGGTTATTGTTTTTTAAATATATACCGTTTTGGAACTGTTTTTTAATTGATTATTAAAGTACATTGTAACGAAAAACCATAGTATTCAATCTATCTATATACAAATGATAACATGCCAAGCATTACTATGATTAGCTCGTTATAATTTTTTTCTATTAGAAGTATTAAGAATTAACTTATTAAACTATGTTTCATTTAATAATTGCACTGACGCCTTGAAAAAAATTGCAAGACTAAATTGAAGAAATTTTCTCAAAAGTGACAACCCCAGTACTTGGGAAATGCTTGGGTGCCCCTTTTATGGAAAAGAGTGAAAACAGGTACCTAACATTGCCCACCCGATTTATACAAAAGTTTACGTACTTATCGCGTATTAGGGAACGATAGGATTACTCAAAACCTCGCTGTGATTCTTATATGATAATACCATAAGAGCTGTATTTAAGTGCAAAATCGACGTGGGCAATGTTGGGCGCAACCCGACTTTACTTTACCCGCCTTCAAAACCGCCAAAAAAGTGGGTAAAATGATGATTAAAAAATTCTTTTGCCAAAAAAATGGATGTATTTATGATCACTATGGACTTAGTGATTTCAAAACAAGAATTTGTTATCATACAATTTTTTTTGAGAAATTCGTGGTTTTTCGAAAAAAGCGGGCAAAGTTGGGCCATTTGACGGTAAACGAATGGGACATTCAAATATCAACATGTGCGTCTGTTACAAAGCCAGAGATAAAATCAAGGCCAATCAATACTAGTCCATAGTTTTCTTTAATTTAATCATTTTTAATTTTGATGAACGTTTGACACAAAACCAAATTAGTGGGATTGTACTTGTAATTGTATGCAATTCCATATCACTCGTTCAAAAACGAAGGCAGTCAATTAACGTCACTATTTTAAGGTTATTTAATAGTAAACCTTTGTTCTGACTCTTTATTATTGAATGTACAAGATGGTTAAATTTATTAAAGTAATTAAAACGGGTGTGTAGGTTGATTTAGGCGCGCATTGTGGTGTCCGCGCCGGTTGCGCCGACGCCGCGGCGCGCGGCGCTGGCCCCGCGCCCATGCGGCAAGAGAGACAGTCTTACAGTACAGCTGTAGGACGTAGGAGTAAGTAGGTACCAGTGAAGTCTCTAAATAAAGGAATCAAGATTCCTAGCGGCTGCCTTATTTATAGCTTAGTAGATTACTTTTAGTACGGCTTATGAAAAAAGAAACTAATTAGCTCTAGCTTTCCTACAATTTTTTTTACATGCGCTGTGATAGTTGCCACTTATGTATGCTGATTAAGCTAGTTGACAAATAGACCGACAAGCGATTTTATTAACTGCGCAATATTATTATCTACTCAGCCTGACAAGATTGAATGTCACATAACATTTATTCATACCTATTCGTGATATTGGTACATTACTAATATATACCTAGTTTGATAAACTGTACTATTATACAGAAACAATCAGCAGTTCTTCACGAATCTCGTTACGAGAAGTAACGTAACGCTACCTAATATTCATTGAAATACCAATGACGTAAAAAATATTACGGACGTGTGAAATAAAATTAAACAAACACTTGTCACCGGCTGCCAATTGTTAGAGACTTAATTAAACGTGAATCAATTATAAACAAATCAAAATTATGAATAACGTGCCACTGTTGAATTCAAACAGGTACATATATAGGTTATACTTGTGTAGCAAAAATAGCTAACAACTTCACGTTCATTAATAGGTATATAATCTTCTCATACTGATGCCACGAAGCGCAAAGATACTTATCAGATAAAGTAGTCGCTGGAAAATCAGAAGAATAAATTCGAAATAAATATTAGTTATCACATTTCAATTTGCTACGTGCGTCGATAAGATCTAATCAATGGTTAAAATAATATAATTTGAAGTAGGTACCTAACAAGTACAAGAATTTATGAATATTGAAGCCCGCCTACTGGTAGCCTGTGCCTAAACAACGTCGCTATCGATGTCGGCCGATCGCGTCGTGTTAATTACTTTCATTAAGGGCAATTGTCCTGCTCGATCGAACTGATCAGTCAGTTTGCCGCCACTCGATATTTCCACCGGCCACTGCCATTAGACCGCCTCGGCTTGATCCAATAATAAACATAATAAGTATAGAATCGACACTTTAAAACATGAACGTTTTACCTGGAAATGTATAACAGACAAATCATAAGTACAGGTGTTACTGATCCGGAAACTTTCCAGCTTTGCCTAATTTAAAAAAGTTCTCGGTCACTTTTGAAAGGTTTCTCAAGGAGTATAGGGAATTGGAAATGAATCTCATAAGAAAAAAACAATAAGAAGATTCTGGAAAATGTCGCAGTTCAGAAAACTTTACGTCGTCATATCAGTAGCCATTAAGATCTCCATTGACAACACAAAATGGGTATATTTCTTTATAAAAAAAACCGGCCAAGTGCGAGTCTGACGGACTCGCGCATGAAGGGTTTCGTACCATTATTCATAAAAACCGGCCATAGCTATACTATCGAATAAATTATTATCGCAAGGTCGTATCTGCCTAAGTACGTAGTTTTTTTGGAGATAACTAAAAAACGCCTAATTCGATAATGTTCAAAATAATTTTCGGTGAAAGAATATTGAAAGGTGTATCTTCTTGATTTTTTATATTAATGTTCAAAAGTTACAGGGGGGGGCACAGTTTTTTAGTCTTTCGGAGCGATTATTTCTGAAAATATCCACTTAATCAAAAAATGTTCAAAGAAACCTCAATGTTATTTTTAGAGACCTATCGATTGATGTGCGTCATGTTATTCTTTGGCAAAAAAATTGACAATTAGTTACATGTATGGAGTGCCCACCCTAAAAACGTTTTTTTAGCAATTTCTCTACAAACTAAATAGCTGCACACACGATACACTTTATGTAAAAATTTGATAATGATACGTTTTATAGTTTCCGAGTAAAATGGCTGTGACATACGGACGGACAGACAGACAGACAGACAGACATGACAAATCTATAAGGGTTCCGTTTTTTGCCCTTTGGCTACGGAACCCTAAAAACGACATCAAAATAGTATTAATTTCAAAGGGTGTGCCAGTTTGTTAGGCTATCTAGGTAGTCCTGTTACCTAATTCGTTTATCTTTGACCAATTTATAAATCATACGAACATGACAACATATTATCAAATATGTACTTATCCTAAAAGGATGTCTAATGATAGGTAAGTATAAGAACTATTAATATAATTTTACTGTATACCTAACAACATTTGACATAATGTGAAGTATATAACACTTAGTAGATTACGAGTATATTCAACTAAATCTGGAGACGGCAGAATCCTTTTTATCGCGAAATAAAATACTAATACCCTTCAAGCTTTGAAACCTCAAACAAATGACAATAAAACAACAAAGTTCTAAAATAATAGATCAGTAAAAGTTCGTATCTACGCAGATCCTAATCTTGGTCTCAACGACGCAACAGCGATTAGTTCTGTGAGTTGTGCTGGCTGCTTATCTCAGGCATAATTGAGGTCTAGGGTTACTTTATGACATTGTGGGTAATTTCACAACCGGGTACCTAATGCAGGTGAATGGCTCAGTGCGCTTGCAATCTTGTAGGACCCTGCTGGTTGTATTCAACTATTTACACCCAATTTTTGTAATTTACACTTTGATCGATTAGGTGATAACTGATTTATTATGAATATTATTGATATATATGTAGATCTCAAAATCATTGTAATGCTCATGCCCGTTCTAATTAAAACTTTAGTTTAACTAAAATATTGACTAGAGAGGACAGTGTAATAGAGTATTCGAAACGCTACTGAATTATTTTATACTTAGCCTGATCTTTACATAAGTAGGTAATCCAAATAATATACATATATATGTAAGTACATATGTAGGCGCGATTTTTTTTAAATCATTAATTCATTATCTCTTTAAATATTTTGTTAAACAATTTAACTAGGTTCTAAATCAGGCTAATAGACCAAGAGTAGGTCGTAGGCAACCCTACCTCATCGTGTAGCACTTAGCAGAATTCGGCTTATATTAAATACATAGTTATGTATTGAATGCTACTCGTTGAATTATATTTTTGCTGTTCGCACATAATCCTCCAACTTTGGCATAGGCTACCAAGTACTACAATACATAACTTTTCACCGTGCATTGCCCTATATAAGCCGAATTCTGCTACTCGATGAGGTAGGGTTGCCTACGACCTAATCTTAAGAGTCGCCAGGACGCTCGCGTTCCCATACAAACGTAGTTCAGCTCTCATTTTAAAACGACATGCTTTAGAACCACGAAATTTGGCATGGGCATTCTAGTAGTACAGATCTATGTTGGTAATTCGTTTTCGTTGCAAAAAATTCTAATACAAAGAAAATACAGCCAGATACAGATTTACACACAAAACTTATTTTTGCTATATTTTCTTTGTATTACAATTTTTAGCAACGAAAACGATTTACCGACATAGATCTGTACTGCTAGAATGCCCATGCCCACGTAGAAACTCCGAGTTTAGCCCTCTCCATAGCTCGTTGAGCGACTTTGAACTTTGAGATGAGGCCGATAGTGAAAGACCACGTTTCGGAGCCGTAAGTCATCACTGGTAACACACATTGGTTGAAGACTTTCGTCTTGAGGCACTGAGGTATGTCGGACGAAAAGACATTACGTAGTTTCCCGAACGATGCCCAACCGAGTTGGATTCGGCGGTTGACCTCTTTCTCGAAGTTTAATTTATTTAAGGTAATATTATTATTTAAGGTAATATTTTTTTGCAATTATCAGTAATGACAATGACACTGTAGTCATTTTAGATGAGAACTTTTAGGTGTCTATCAGCAACTATATCTCCTCTCACCTCTCTCTTACCATCAGGCATGCTGTGAGCTTAATTGCCACTAACATGGCTCAATTTGTGATTGAAGATTAATATTTTGTGTTTGCTTTATTTAAATTGGAAATACTGGATAAACAGTTGCTCACATTACATGATTACAAGCATGCCCATGCATGATTGCAAGATAAAATTAAATTTATCCTAAAAACCAACCAAACTGTTCAATTAAGTTGTAGATGATTATTACATTATTCACTATGTTTTGATATATGGGATGCATAATTCATTTATAAATATTCATTTTCAAAAGTAAAATAAGTATTGAGTTGAGAGAGAGCGCTGGTACACAGATAGAAATAATATCTTAATTCAAAACGCAAAACTCTCTTGCACGCGGTTTCTTAAAGAGAGTAATAAATACCTTAGACCAATAAACATGACTTGAGTTAAAAATATCATGATTTTTAAAAGAAGAATTAAAATTATTCAGCTTTAGCTTTACCCATTTTTAAAGCGAATAGTAATGATTTGAGTTAAGATAATAATTATTTACGGCAAAAAAGCACCAAAATTTTCCTTTAAGAGTTTTATGTGTTTACGTCAAAAGCGATTAGTTCTTGGTTTGATGTTTTAAATCTACAGCTAAGAGCCAAAGCTAATTCAAAGAAGTAGCGCCAAAGGTTTGATTTGAGATTTTTAAGTTTTTAGGCAAGAGAGATTAATTTTTGCTTTGATGTTTTCAACCTACAATCAAGAGCCACAGCTATTCCAAAGAAGAAGCACATAATTTTTGCTTTGAAACATTTAAGTCTTGGACGTTAGTTACCCTGCGCATCAATAGATGTCTCTGCGTGTAGGTTAGAACACGCGAACGTCTGTTCGACGTAACTTCATGACCCTCGGCGCTTTACCCGGGCTTATTTGAGATTCACAATTGCAATCTCAGCTCTAGTTAATACGATTATAAATTGTGAGTATATAAATAATCATAATTTATATTTGTATTATCTACTTTTAGTTAAACTTCCTTTCTTGGGATTAGTCCCGAGAAACACAGTTTCTGCTACTAGCTTTTTAAGTAGTGCACTGAGACACTAAGGCGATTATCACACTGACGACGGATCCGCATGCGGCGCCGGTGTGCGAGCGAGATAGCGATATACACATGCAGAGCGCTATCTCGCTCGCGCACCTTAGAAAATGTTATTGTTTGTTTCAAGTAATCGATTTCATACGCCAAGAAATTTTAGATCTTGGTGTGAAAATATCAAATTTTACATCAAGTAACACATGCTCTTGAACTAATGCGTTTTCTTGTTTCCGTGGAGAAATTCAATTCTCAATTTAAACTATGAGTCTTCATCCAAGAAACAAAGTTTCTTGGCTTAAGTTCTTTATGTATTGCACTAAGACACATAAAGTTCAATTAAAAAAAAAAATACAATACAAAAACAAAATTCAAACGCCCTTCGTGAGAATATTAAGCTATTTTAAAAAGAAGATTTTTATATCTCGGATAAAGTACTGAATTTATTAGGTTAAGTAATAAACTTTGAAACATTTTATATCTTAAAATAAAGAATTTTATTTTTTCCTTACATGGGAAACTGGATATCTCTTGATTCAAATAGGCTTCTTTGGTTGAAGAGATTTTTTCTATCTGTGTAGCCTTGCGGTAAGACGTCCGACTTTCAATCCGGAGGTCTCGGGTTCAAACCCCGGCGCGTACCACTGAGAAATATCATTTGATATTTACCAGTCGCTTTTCGATGAAGGAAAACATCGTAAGGAAACCGGATCTAATCCCAAAAAGGCCTAGTTTCCCCTCTGGGTTGGAAGATCAGATGGCAGTCGCTTTCGTAAAAACTAGTGTCTACGCCAATTCATGGGATTAGGTTGTCAAGCGGACCCCAAATCGGGATAAACGCTAGGATGATGATGATGATAAAGGGTTCCGTTATTTCCATTTTGGCTCTGTAGCCAATATGTTATAGGTTGTAACCTAAAAACGAAATAATAACCTAAGCTCTTGATGAGTAGTAAGTATCTAATTAATTAATAATTAACTAGTCGTATCTTGGTTTTAAAGAATTAGAAAATGATTTACCGTCCACGTGCTAAACAAACAAACCCTTCAGAGCATCCATTCATGAAAGCTATAATAACAGGGGTGTGTATAATTACACTTCGCAGGGATAAATGTTACAGTTCGAACTGTTCGAAGCGGGTTTAATTGATATTCGGAGAGATCGGAAGCGCGGGCGCTGCGCCGGCGCCGGTGGCAGTGACTCCGTGCTCTACACACAGACTGCACGCAGTACGGTATGGTCGACTTTGTCGTGACAATGACAACACATAATTCTCGTATGATAATGTATAAAAGCGACCAAACAGAAGTGTTATTTAGAAGAAATACATCTAATCATAACATAATGTAACAATTTAAACTTTTCTTGTGCACGAATATACGTAAGTATTTTTCTGACGTGACGTTTCACGTTATACAAGGTGTCACAAAAATATTCGTGATCCGTTTAAGGACTTAAATGATATCGTATTGCGACTACGAAAAAGTAGGAGTAAAATTGTTTGGACGCAAAAAAAATTGTATGGGGCGCGTTCTCCCAGCCGGCTAACCCTCCATACAAAACCATATTGTTTTGACCAGTTTTTTTTCTTAATTTTTCATAATTTGTTTTCGATGCCAATTACGCCCTTACACGGATCGCCAGCATTTCTGTTACACCTTGTATACAGTTGATTGTTAGGAAAAATATGTACAGCATTTTTTCACATGAATCATAATAGGTACTTACATAAATATATATAATTATTTAGATATGCAAACTAAATTGGTTTGTAATTTTTGTGCTTAATATCGTAGTGATAACAACAAAGCATACATTTTCCCCTCTTACTGTTACAATCTGCCTACTGTGCCACAGGTACAGGTAAAGAGCAGAGAACAATAAACTATATTTCTCGATAGGCGATTAACATAATCATTTCGCCGAGCACTAATCGAATGGCCGCGAGCCGCGCCACGTGCGCTTACGGCCATTATAGGTATACCTATAGTTCAACTGATAATGATAATGGTATATTTTAGACTAATAACATGGTCATGCAGCGTTTGAAGATAACAATTCGATGTGTCTACGATTGTTATAACGTTTAAACTCAGACATATGAAACTATGATTACATTGATTACCGTTCGTGTTTGTGAAATTAAATAGATATTTAGGTATGTGGGTAATTGTTAATAAAAATGGCATGTGAATACTAACCTGCGTGTCATGATAATGAGCCATGGGGCCATGAGCCATGACAGTTAGGTTAAGCAATTACATATGTCTAAATATAATAAATAATGACAACAATAATCTGAGAAGCCAATCCAGACTTGACGTATTTAGACGGACCATAATTTTTAATTTCCCACCTCGTTGATTTTAATTCATTTTAACCAAACGTTAAAATAAAAAGCCGTTAACATTGAACACTTAAGAGTTAAATACAAGGCATACGAAGAGAAATTGATTTGTTTTTATTCAGGGTTTAAGATAATTTGAAACAATAATATTACATTTTATACAGATAACTTCCGTGAGACATAGACATATTAAATAAATAAACACGGTTAACTCACGTCTTTAAGTCGAACGTTGCTCGACATGTTTCGCTCCATAACGAGGAGCTTATTCATGAGCCATTCGCGTTGGCTAACCGACGCGGACTGCGCAATTATGCCCGGATCACCAGAATTTTAAAATAATTTATTTATTTATTTCTCTTTTTTTATAAAAATAACAAGTGCAGAGTAACTTACTTTGAGAAAAAAAGATAAGAAGCTTAATTTACTAAGAGCAATAACCAATACAAAGATTATCTATGTTAATAACACAGAACTTAGAATAAGCCTTATAAAACTATCTGATTTAAACCTTAAGTAAAGACGGCGGCAACTGTAGTACAGTTACTTCGGTTTTATTTCAATTAGATTAGAATCTTGTACTTACCTATCTTAATTACTTAATAACATCTTAACTTCTACAAATACCATTACATTGCAATTCTAAAACACGTAACTTGACGTTAAAAGCAATATAATTTACATAATTTGACCGCGCACGCCATATAGTGACGCCATCCATTGATACAGAGGAGGAAGGGACGGGTCGAGGGAGGGAAGGGAGGCCGTAGAACCTATACCGTAATTTCGTGAGTCAGCCCGTCGCTCCAGTGGCGCAATTGGTTAGCGCACGGTACTTATAAGACAGTGCTCGTGAGTAATGCCGGGGTTGTGAGTTCGAGCCTCACCTGGAGCATAGTTTTTTAACCCGTGAATTTGAAGTTGCACATATATTTTTCAGTTTTTATTTTTTTGTGAGGCTATACTTACCACATTTTTGCAATAAAAATATATTTTATTAACTTCGGATATAAGGAATAAATAAGCCAAATTTATTTATTTCCACAATATTTACAATAACAATGTCAGTAAATTACAATAAAAATCACAGCAGTTAAAAAATATTAACAATAAATAAGAACTATCCTAAACCCCTAAAAAGTAAATAAAAGCCACTCCTAAATCCTACACAAAAAGAAAAAAAAGAAAAAAAACCCTATCACACTAAGTGCGTAGGTATAAACTAAATAAAAAAAGTAACTGTAATATTTAAATTGACATATTAATGTATTATATTATGCTATTCTTTCAACAAGCTAATACCGGAGTTAATGTGCAACAAATAAGTCCCCATTAATTACCCGAGGGTCAAAAAAATGTAACCAGTTACCGAGATATTAAAGTTTTCTCTTATTATGTGTATGTACAGCGGCCCGCCCCGGCTAAGCACGGCAGGGGCGGCGCGTCCATAGAACTCGATTCTCGTCGGCTTCCCTAGTTTTCAGGCACATAGGCAGTTTTCCTACAGCTCATGAAGAAATTAGATGCCACATTAAGCTCCGGCTTGCCTAAGAAAAATTTTGATACACCGCCACTGAAGCACGGGTGCAATTATTATACATATAAACCTTCCTCTTGAATCAATCTATTAAAAAAAACCGCACCAGAATCCGTTGTGTGGTTTTAAAGATACCTATAAGCAAGCATACATACAGTTACAGACAGACAGCGGAAGCGACAATTTTTTTTAATACTATGTAGTGATTATGGCATTTCATAACAAAACGAGCATATTTTTTGTATTATATAATTTATATCAATGTCCTGTAGAAAAAATTATCACACAATTATCATTACCTACTCTAAAAATAACCAAATTAAATAGTAATTTTAGTACCTCTAGATGCAGTACGATGCACTCGGTAAGTAGTTTAGAAGTAAAAGCCCTGACTAATATTCCGCGCGATCGTCGGCGCCTCCGCGACCCGCGACCTCGCGACCCCTCTGCCGTGCTACAGTTGCTAGGTACTCGTACACGATTAGTACTCTAGCTTCCTATAGACTTTACTAGGTTTGCTTCTCCTTAAATATAACTACAAACGTTTGTTTAATGTTTATTGTTAGTAACGTATCAAAGCCGATACGATTAATTAAATACTTGACTAGATGAAAATGCAAAATGAAAATGAAATTAAAAGAAAAGAAAAGTATCTACGCGTTACCTAGATATAATGATTATAGGGCCACATATCCCAAGTACGTGTATTTAAAGAAAAGATCTATTCAATTTGAGGAATTCCATAGATTTCTGGTTTCTTTTTTATGTGGTCAATCAATTCCACAAATCGACCCGACCCGACACGCCGACCCCGAGTCGTGAGGAATGTAAATGCGTTGACCGTGCGCGAACATCCCTATACAAAATGTTACCCTTTGGATTTTTTTCGGTCACCCACGTACGAGGAAACATGCGGCCCGTGCGGGTCAGAGTCAGAGCATGCGCGACGGAACTGATGTGGGCACGTATCACAATCAGAGCCCATCCTTAACTATAACTTAACTAAGTCTGACCGTAACGTTCACTCTATTATCAACATTTCAGCCAATGCAAATTGAAGAAGAAAAAGACCTGTATGGACCTGATAATATATACCTACAAAGATTTATACCAAATATTTGTATGCTAAACATAATAATAATTTGGATTTCAGATAGAAAGCAAACACCGAACAAACAGAGAAAGGCCATAAAGATAAAGTCTATGGCTGGGTATCTTTATCTTAAACAATAATCTAGTTTTACATGGCAGTGAGATACTTAAGGAATATCTTGATTCTGCAAACAATAAACAGTGAAGAATATATAATGGACCTATAGAAACCCTACATTGTATCGTCCTGTACCTACACATATTGTTGCGAATTGGTTGCATCGATATTTTGGCCCTTAACTGTTTAATTAAATTGTTTTGTAAAACAGTATGTGATTGAAGGGATGTTTACAAAAACAACATAACTAACAATTTTGATGGATTTGTGCTTTTGATGTCCAATAACTATTCCGTGTGTCGAAAACTTACCATTAAAATTAACTGCATACTACCTGCTATTTCCTTAAAAGGTGACGATAAAAACAGCGGAATTAAGAAACATAATAAAATAAATTATAAATAAAAATAAAAATAGAGAAATTTAGTAAATGTGTTAGAATGTTCTTTTACGATGTCGAAATTGTAAATAGAAATCTCCAGTAAGATTCCGACATCTTAAAAAATTACTACCTTAATAATATATTTAAAAAAAACTGAAACAACTATGTTTCTTATTGCACAAGGACAACGTACCTAACTAAAAATAGCATAATTGCCTTGCAGCCTTAAAACAAATAATGAGATATTCCCAACTTAGTGGCCATATGTCTTTATTGTCCCTGAAAATCAAGCTTTGATCGTTATCATTTCTCCTGTAAAATCATGCTCAATTTATAATTGTTATTGTAAACATCCTTTCAATTGACCCTAGCTAAGCTTCCTAGTAGGCACTTCTGCCAATTTGACTCTGCTCCACTCACCTGAGCTGAGCCCTAAGAAGTCAAGTCGCGGCGGCGGCACGTACCATTGCTCATAGTTGTTTTGGGGCATGGGGGAGTTGATCACGAAGTGGTTCACTTTCGTCACCAACTAGAACGACAGTCGATCAATTAGCTCTATATCGTTAACATCAAGACAATCATATTTAGGTCGACGTAAACATGCAATCTAGCTTTTTAGTGTTACAGCTTTTAGATAAAACTTTATCTCGGTGAAAGCATAATGTCATTCATCATTATACTCTTACTTTAGCCCCATTAGTCAAGAACTCAATGAACTAAAAAAATAGGTACCTAAACTGGTTAGATAGTTTAAGTACGCCGTAATTAATTATTTTCTTTTCTGAACAGAGTTCTTACCTGTCACAATAGAGTGGAGTGCTGACAGACGGGCGCGCAACGGCAGATCATATCTGTCAAACAGGAGCGTTTGTTTGTGACACGCCGCTACCGTCCGCGCCCGCGCCGCGCGCCGGCGTGCCGACCTCGACAGTTACAACCTTACAACCGAACATCCAACCTCCTCCGGCCTGAACTACCATCACCTGTCCGTCGTCCGTCATTATACTTAGGTACCGGAATTTTACAATTCTTCGTACTACTTTCTAATAGCCGTTGACTACTCTCGAGCATTTGCATAAGTATTTAGGCAAATAATTATTCGCATCTTAGATTTATCTTCTTCGATTGTTTTGCGACAGTTGACAATCGTGTAAGTCGATTCATGATTGACAATTGTCGCGAATCGTTCGTGCACGTCAGATTACCTTTTAATCTGAACTAAAATGCTAGAAAGTTGTTTGATCACAATATGATGCAAAGTGGGTGGTCTGATTGGAAGCTATCTAATGTCCAGGTTCTTGACTGCGTAGGCAACAACTCCTGTATAGTATATACGTGTTTACTGATGCATATTTTTATAAGATAATAACTTACGCGAATGAATTAGGATAAGTGCTTACGAGGCATTGCAAAAGAGCACTAATATCGAATTTATGATCCGTAAACCCCATTGTGATTAATGTCGAGTTTAACGATGCCGGAGTCGGCCTAGGCTTCGGAGATGCGTCGCGAATTGGACTAATACTCAAAGTGTTTGCCTTAAGCGATTTATCACTTTATGGTCAGCACGAGCCAAGTGTATTTCACGAGCCGGACAAAGAATTGAATCATAAATATTAATCAAGATTGCAATAAAATTGGTACGTGGCACTCATATGCACAGCCGCGGGTTCGAAGCGCCAGCCCACTTACGTTCACTTGTTCTGACGAACACAAATTATTTTTCCAAGTAGCCTCATATCCAAATCCTAATAAGGTACACAAAGAACTGCGAAAGTTTTAATAGTGACAAATGATAGAAGAGAGTCACACGTAGAAATAAATGGTTAGATGCAATCTGACATTTACAAAACCATGCGTGGGTGAATTGTTGTTACTCTGGCTGGTGAACTCGCGCTACTCGTGGCATACCTGCTGTAAGCGATATATGGCGATAGGGTAACATACATATTTTATCGTCGTTTGTATGCGTACAAGGGATCAGAACGGTTGAACTTGTAGGTAAAGGTAATAGACAGCTTGAATCTGGAGCTTGCACTTTACGACCGAGCGCAGTCTTTTCATACATGCGAGAGCATGACAAAGGCTCTTGTTAATTATTAACTGTTTTGAAAGTACGACACGATCAGTTGTCATGTCTCGGTTTTATTAGTAACGGCACATTGCGGCACGACTGCGACCAGAGACGACATTAACCGAGAGGTCCCAACACTTATTGAATAGTTTTAAGTACCTAGTTATAATGATCTAATCTACCACAGTTTGTTTCAAAACTTAACATATTGTATAATAATTAATATGGGATTATTTTACTTTATTTCAGATAAACACGAAGCTTTAACATATATCAGACCCGAAGGTATTACAAATTTATGAATTTAGTGTTATGAGGTTTTAATTTGGGTAATTAAATTCCCGTACAAAATTATTTATTTATTTATTTATTTCTTAAAATCAACAGTTACAGTGAGAATGCAATACAAGATTAATACTTAATTATTTAAGTACTTAAAATTCTCTCATTATGAGCAGTTTCCTGTATAAAATTCCGCACAATAGGAAAGTTTTCGCCGGCACATCAGTAGTGTACGAGTACGCCGTAGTTTTAGCTCTACGTCTATATAACAGTCAAACCAGGCCTCCAATTTGTATCCTTTCTACAGGATACATAGCACAGGTAACACAGGTTGCAAACGGTTTAATGTTAGCTAATAAGATATAAATCCAAGGTTTTCTCCACACCACACGCGCTTAAGTGTAAAATAATAATTATGACAACTGCCTGAACGACAATGTTCGCAGGTAGTTTGTAAGCGTAATAGGCACAATATTCGCACCGCATTGGTGCCTAGTAGACTCGAAGTAAATCAACGTTGACATTAATAGCTAAACAGTAAGTTCAAAGACAATGCGTTGGCAGATCGTTTGGGCATAATGTTGGTGATAGTACAGTGGTTGGAAACAAGAATCCATGGGCATGAGTCAGGCGGGCGCGCTGGCGACGTCGCAGGCGCCGGGCGGCGGCCGGTGGTGGCGCAACGCCTGCGCAGCGCCCGCCGCCGCCGCGCCGGCGCGCTGCGCGCTCCGCTCCGTCACCTCCGTGCCAATAATCATATTTCACATCTGCGACTACCCATTGTTGGCATAATCAAAAACATAGCTTCAACATGCCACACACTATATTGTAAAACGATTAATAATGCCTCCTTGAAATGTTCTACATGAATATTATAGCGCATGGATAGGTAAGTAAAATTAAATATGGAAGTACACTTGGTAGGTAAATAACCTACCTAACTAATAACCAGCAATCGGAAGCTGACACGAAAATATCAAGATCAAGATCTACGCGTTATTTTATCTCGATACGAGGAAACTACTTACTAGGTCCGTTGAGCCCATTTTCACAAACGTATCGACAACATTTTCACGAATGTTTGAGAAAAATAATAGCTATTTGTTATACAAGGGAGCAAAGTATTTTAACCACGAGTGTGGAATTGAATCCTGAGCGCAGCGAGTGTTGCAACACATGAGACTTAAAAATAACTTTGCAACCGTGTGTAACACAAATCTTTTCACCTCACTAAAGTGAGGAAAATACTACATAGGTACAAGAAAAACAACTGCGAAAAATTTCGAAAAAAAAAACATTTACAAAAAATGCGAACATTGTCCTGTCTGGCATTTACATGTTATTATTTATGTACAAAAAAGTAACTAATAACACGTTCGAGTTTCAAATATTCTTTGCACTCTTGTTAATAAAATGCAATTTTGCTATCTATTTTTAAAGAACAAAAAAAGTCCTTTCCGGGCTAGAGAGGTGAAAATATTGTATTACATATTTAGTTTTGATTATTGATTGGTTGGTTTGGTTTTTGTTATTTGGTTTAGAATATAGGCATAAATAAATACTAATAATACTAAGAACTAGAAGTCTAGAACAAACTACTTACTACTTACCTAGTATTCAAATGAATGAATATCTGATGTCCCTACCTAATTAATAATTTACACGTATCAATAACCTACACTATTGTTACGAAAAATTAATAATTAATTTGGATCATCTCTACGCAGGCCAATCATCGACAACCAATCGTGTACCTGGTTCTCATGGGCAGCGTAGCGTAAAAGCGTAATATGATATTTATTGATTTCTGCCGGAGCGTCGCTTAATGAATGCGGAGCACATTTCACGATTTCTCACGATACGTTTGGGAACGAGTTTTTTTCTCGTTTCATTTCTCTCGGCAAACAATAGATCACCGAGCGCGGATGGAGGGTTGTGAGTACGTCGCCGCTTGCGCGTACGCATGTCGTGGATTGGCTCCTACTCCATACGTTTAGGTAGTCCTATAATATGTGTTACCAGTTATGTATAAATCCAATATTATTTATGAAGTAATAATTCCGTTCATCGGCAGTTTAAGAACCAAAAGGTGCATACTTAAATATTTAAGGCTGATTTTTATCTTGTATAAAAGTGGATAATATTCTACTATCCTAATTTAAATTAAGGTAAGACAATATATAATTACATTAACTAACTTACAAATTAATAAGTTACACCTACAATCATCAAAAAAAAACTTTAAATTATTTTTGTAGACATGTTTTGAACTAAAATATTAATAAAGACTAGCAAAAAAGTGTAATTTATGTAAATTAAAATTAAAAAAGAAATAAATAAATATTATGGGACAATCTTACACAAATCATCCTAGTCCCACAGTAAGCTCAATAAGGCTTGTTTTGTAAATAAGCATTTTAAACTTAATCTTAAGGTTCTTTTTACATGCCGAGTGCATCAAATATTTTGGTTGTTTATTGACAAAGCACATAAAACTAAATAAAAAATATTCATGTAGAACTAAGTTATTATAAACTTTAAAAGTGTGCCATTTTTGTATAGCCGCACTATATCAGAGTCGACCCCTAGGGCGGGAGTCCCGGCGACCGCGAACCAGTTCCGAAGTGAACCTGTCAACGCACCTACTTCCTGAATTACGCATGCTAAAATAATCTGTAACAGCTAAAATGCCTATAAAAAGTGCGCATTTGAAATTTGAATCATAAAGAACATCGTTGCAAAACTTGAGAAACTTTTTTAAATTTCATCCATATGCATTTTTACAGAATAAATTACTTGTGTGGCTCAAAAGGGGTTAATGATTCTATCCGGCTTCAGCCAACTACTTGTTCTGAGATCCCACTGCTACCTGACTATTTGTGAAGCACTGCATATGCACACATTGTAATAGTTACTAATACGCGTCCTATTTATATTGTAAGAAGGCAGGATGAGCGGAAGCGAAGCAGCTACCTGTCTCGTGAGAACAGCGGATGCTGACAAGTTTGGAGAGATCCAAAACTTGGAATGAAAGGTTGGGATTATTGTGTCAACTACTTAAAATATCTTTTAGATCATCATTTGTTACACACATTTCTGGTACGTGTAAATACATAAAGTAAATTGCCAGCATAACATTATTAATATACTTACCTACAAAAGTAATATGCAAAACTTGAACCTGCTTTTCTATCTATTAATTGCAGAAGTAATAAAAGATTTATTAATTTGCCTAAGTAGGTAGGTATTCGTTTCGAATGGCCAGTTTGTGAGGGTTTAGTACTAGATACTAGAATTTCGTAAATTAGTAATATTTTTATTCTATACGATTACATGGTGGGAACAAGTCTACCGACAGAGTCTAACAGCATATTCTTGATCATATTTAGAAACTAAAATGTCGTGAGAACTTTTCTGAAATCAGCGTAGTTTCAGAGATAATGTCAATGTAAAAAAATACTCTTTTTTTTCTTCTTAACTCTTTTCTTCTTAACTCGGTACATCACATCCTTTTGATTACAATGTTGGCATTATGTGGTTTAGTTTAAACAACCTTATTCACAGACGTCAAAGTGATGAGAGACACTTCGCAAAAAGTATCAGAAAAAAAAACTTATCCGTCAATATTTTGCAATAGTTTTTAAAACATATCGTATAATAATATCAAACTATAATTTTACCTATTCCCGATCCAATCCTTTTCCAATTTTCCGTTTATACCGAATTTTAATTCCTTAATTCCGTTTCCAAGTTTTACTTGTTTGGCTGAATGCGCCAGGAGCGCGATGCCATTAAAAAAACATGTTCTTTTCATTTCAAAAGGCATTCAAAAACAACAAAAATAAAAACAAAAAATTTTTTTTTGCGAATTTAGCCAAGATGGCATTTTTTGCTTATTTTATCCTTAGGAATGCGTGGTTATAGTTTGTCGGTGTATACCAATATACACGGTGGGAAGGAGTATTCCTTCCCACCGTGTATATTCAATAAAAAAAAAGTTTAAAATAGTCTTATTTAGCGTAACTTTTCTATTCGCTATGTGCGAAGTGCATGGTGGGGGTAACGAGAACGATCGCAGTGCACAATGTGAAAAGAAACGAAACTGCATAGGCCCCCGTCCACTGTGAAAATAGTGAATCAGCCAGTGACATTTCATATAAGCAAGGAATACAACCTATTTATAAAAAAAGAATAAAAAAAGATTGACCACCTGTCCAAGAGATGGCGCCACAATCATGCACACAGCGAATACATCGATGTCAAGTTAGGTTTTAAAGATTATAATCTCACTTTCGATTGATTCTATATATTACGCTTTAAAACACTAATTCTTTGTTGACACACTAACAAAGTACTAGTAGGCACAATAATTAAAATTAAGTCCATTTTTATGTACATGTAATACTAAGCTCAGATAATCATACTTAATTACCTACTAAGAAATACTATGTAGAGTTACCTACTTCACCGATATTCTGAAGAAATAATAAATCCGTTGATTTGATGCAATTACTGTTTTGTATTTTATTGATAACCTCTAACCTCACACGTAGTGTAATATCTTCTTCCGACAGCAATATTAGAAAAATTAATGCAACATATCCGTGTGAAATATTCATTCCATACACCTGCTACTGGATACGACTCAGTTTACCAACTAAAAAGTCTACGCAAAAAACAAACGAAGGAAGAGAAACATAAGTGCTACCGGTATGAACACGACACACAAAAACACTGACAAAAAAACTTGAGACTGCACTTGATCAGTTCAAATTAACCAATATTATCTATTGTCGTAAATGTACACCAACTTACTATAATATGACAATATTATATATTGATACATTTGCTACAATAGAAAACAAAATTACCATTTATTTTCCTCTCTGATCCGAGTAGATCAAAGTTCAGTAACCTTGGGTTGTTATCTGTATCGTAATAGGGCATTAACAGTATAAAAGCGATCTATCATTTGAAATTAATGTGATCAGTGATCGGCGCGGTGGTGTCGCGCGGCGGCGTGGCGTGGCGTGGTGGCGGCGCGTCGGCCGATATCTGCATAGCTCACGGGCGGAATGGCGGTTAATCAGGTGGCCCGTTACATTACATTGTGCTCGCCGTGAGTTCGAGCCCGACCGAACAGGTTGCCCCAATGACAAAGGAGCAGATTCCATCGTCCGCAATCCGGGTCTGCGAGACCCACATTATAAATAGTCCGTCGAAATAATCCGTTGTTGCGTGTCACTATGGCGCCCACCAACGTCGGCCACCGCACGTTTACTATGCTTAATATGTATCGACCACAAAAACAATTCATTAAAAACTGCTAAGAGCGAACATTCTGATTCTGCGTACAGCTTTGACCTCCCGGTGATTGATGGTCCACGTTTTATTAATAAATATCTGGATAAGTAATAGTGCCGATGCCGATGCTGTGCCGGCGACTACTCCGTTTAGAACAATGCTAATACTATGCCATCTTCCTAATACGTTTTCTTTGGCAGGATTAAATTTAATCGAGAATTAAATTTAAAATGTCGAATCATTTAGCTATAGTGCACCTACATTCGGAAAGAACGATTACTTCAACAAATTGAAATTAATTAATACGCCTTGTAAATATTAATTTTCCTGAACCTTACCTACTAACCGCACTACAAGCGCATGTAAATAGCTAGGTGTAATTATTTTATTTCTTTATCGCAGACACTGATTATTTCCGGAATGAAATGTCAATTAAAGGTCACTAAACAAGCGAAGGCTCTACATCGTTTTACTGCAGCTGAGCTGAGACGTAAGGTATGGTTCAACTATAATATTCGACAAAGACATAATTTGCAATACGTTTCCACTAACAACCATAAAGCAAGAAACAATCGGGTTTGGAGTTTGGAAGGAATCTGCGCGCCACCTGCGCCGCACCGCAGCCGGGCGGCGCGGTGCTTTATACGCCGCAAAACAATGGCCCAAACACCTAACTGTAGGTATACATTTGTTATTTAAAATACCCGGTCCAAGCGTAGTTTACTCAATAAGGATCGCTTGCACCACCTGATTTAAATTGCTTTACAATCAACAAGTAAGACTTCTATAGAGCCCCGAGCGGTAACTAGACTGAGAGACTCTACTATATTCGGTAACAGCGTGTGAACCGAGCCAAAAAAGTGTCACATTTGTTGTTTTGAAACGTACATTAAAACTGATGGATAATTTATAGTCGGTACAGTTTCTAGACGAGCACAATGCGTTTCTTCTAACTTCTAATAACCGTTATACAATAATAAAATAACCATAGAAATTATATAATAGTTTCTTAAAGAAATCCGTTTCTCCAAATTAATACGGTTGTTAATATTTTAGATGACGAAACACAAATGAGATGGCCGGGACCCAGCTGGCAGGCCACAGACCGAGATCCGACCGATTATACACTAATATAAAATCATAAACGCTTGTAACGCCCCAACTGAAGGGGTTAACCCGTGCGCCGGAAATTGATTTAAATTACAGTTTTAACAATATTAATGTGATATCAGGCTACCGAGTTTTTGTCCAAAAACTGTTTTTGTTTGACTTTGTTAAATAACAGTTAGATAGCAAAGAGGTTAATTTAATTATATATTATCATTTATATTTATTGATTTAAGCAGATATTTTTATTAATAGTTATTTTGAAGGTTTAACTCGTAAATTATGACTTATTTATGACTGAAAATTATGAAACTCTATCTGTAAACAACAGAGTAAAGTAAACAATCTGCTTATCAAATTGGAACATATTTAATTTACGGATTTAAATTCACAAGCTTTTCATTCATTATTTTAAGTCCCGTTTTTGTCAAAATAATATATAATATAAATGTGTGACGCCGTGTTGCTTATAAAACTACGCCAAAATTTATGTTTTATATTTGATCAAAAGTTTCCTATTGGAAGACTTCTGATTTTTTTAAGTTGCAGCTGAATGGAAAGGCTAACGAGGACTGCCTAAGATATAGCTTACTATCTACAATAAGTGTACCTATGAGTTGTACAATGCACTTTGCAAGATAACTATACCAGGCATTTAAATTCATTTTTTGTTAATAGCTGTTTCTGCATGCCTGTTATTCATATTGATAAATATTATTAATCTGTTTTTCAATATGTATATTAAGGACACTTTGTTTAAAAGACTGTCAACAACAATAATTAGGCCTCCATAGTATATTGCGACAATGCAATTTCAATTTAAAGATAGGTACTTATTATAAATAATGTTATATAAAAAAAATCTGTTGCACTTTACTCAGTCTGCAATGCTTTCTACTCATATAATATAAGAAACAAGTGTGACATTTAAAACTGTTTTAATGGGTTTATTATTGATCTAATATTTACTCGGTAGTAAAATTCTAACAATAGAAAAAGTTTATTAGGAAATAGTGTGATGGCGGTCAATTACTGACCCAGCAGGCGTTATCCCGATTGTGGTTCAACAGATGGTAGTTTTTTGTAGAGCCGAAGGGCCGGTGCCGGGGTGCCGAGTTTAATCTTCTAAATTAACCAAACTATTTCACTATAGCGCTTAACGAGTCGACTTAGGGTGTATATCACAAACAATCGTATATTTTACAAAGTATAACTAGAAGGCGGGGGTGCGCCCTATAACCGTATAATTACATGTTGTAGTTGCGCGCGCGGTGCGCTGGCACGCACAATTGGCTTAAACGAGTGTTTGCTTTGATGTGCCGCCGACCGCGGCGGTTATCCACGTGCGGTCGCCTTAACCCGTTCTCCAGTAAAGCTTATTAAGCGAGGCTACTCGTTTTACGGTTGTTTACCTAGCGAAGAAAAAAACATTCCTACTCATCTCGCAATTTCATAAACGTTTAGATGCCTTAACGAGTTCCAGTAGGCAGGCAGACAATTGTAGCAGAGCACAGATATCGCTCCGAGTAACGCAAGTAGTGTTCGTGAGATTAAATCAATTTAACATGTGTCAATTCAACAACTCCCTAACTAAGTGTGTCATCTATTTGTTATAAAGAGTACAGTTATATCGCACAAATGCCAAGGGCTACATCGATCAATCCAGTGTTGTCGCAAGTGATTCTTAATCGACGGCCGAGTCGAAAGTTGAGTAGCGACATCGTGATGGCGAACTTAGCCTCCTTCCTCGCACCGGTACTGGTGCCTGCTGTACTGAACCCCGCGTTGTGAAAACGCCCCAACGCCGGCCGTCGCTCACTGTCGATAATCGCGGCGACATCGCATACACAAATTATTAATCTCCTGCTCGTGACTAGCTTTTTCGATAAATCGTTTGCTAAGTCGAGCGAGGTAGAGTGTCCGGTCTGATATGAATTTAATGGGGTGCGAAATTTAAGATCGGATCATAGGTATATGAATCATTTCACACTTATAAACCTTACTTACGTATACATTCATGTTTTATACCTTTGCGGAAACAAGTACATCGCCTTCAAATATATCGGAGCGGCCAAGGTACTCAAAAATATCTGAACATGCACTTTATCGCCTTGACTATAGAGGTGTTGTTTAGATATTTGTAACCACTTTGACCGCTCTGATATATTTTATGGCGACTGAACCTAACGAAATTAACGTAATCAGCTCCTACTTTAGCCGCTCCTCGCTTTTTGTTTTCTTACCAAAACCATACAATTAACTCAGAGAATTATTGTAGCAGAGCTCGAATTTGTAAAAATTGTGCGCATCGAGAAAAAGTTGTGAATTTTTGACCATGGATAGAATGGCCCACGATAAATATTTTTTAGTATTGGAGGTCCGTAAAATTTTTGGACCTTCACGTCAAAATCAGGGGTCCTGTGAAATACGTTATTACTCTATGGTTAAGGCTGCTAGGGGTTGTGTGGTATCATTTCCGTGTAAAACAGACATGCGGAATTCATTTGTGATATTAAAAATGTAAAATTTCTTATTAAAAAAAAAGTTGTGTAGCGAGGAAAAACACAATTTTTTTTTTTTTTTTAGAGCGTCATATAACTAATATATATCATTTTTTTTTCGAATAATAAAAAATATTATAAAGGAGCATATTTAATGTAGTTTCTAAATAAATTTTTAGGCTTATAGTATACAAAATCTACGCGAAAAAAAATGTTTGCTTCGTGGTGTATATGTTTTCTCCATAGTAAGTATCGATAATCAATGTGAACGTGAACATCCGTAGCGTATTGACCTTTAAATGCATGTATTGCTTGTTATTAGTAAATTTTATTCATAATAACTTCACGAAATGCAGAAATAAAAAAATACAATAAATAAAAACATATTTTTCCTCCTTAACTTTAACATAAACCGTCACAATTCAAACTACGCGACGTCTGTTTTCCGTTACTCAACCTAAGTAAAAAAAAAACCAGAAGTTTTTTGTATTAAAGATGTATAAAATGTATATGTTTCTATAATCTATATTAAATATGCTTCTTTATAATATTTTTTATTATTTGAAATAAAGGATATATATTAGTTATATGACGTTCTAAAAAAATAAAAATAAAATTGTGTTCTTCCTCGCGGCACAACTTTTTTTTTAATTCGAAATTTTACATTTTTAATATCAGAAATGAATTCTGCATGTCTGTTTTACACGGAAACGATACCAAACAACCCCTAGCAGTCTTAACCAGAGAGTAATAACATATTGCACGGGACCCCTGATTTTGACGTGAAGGTCCAAAAATTTTACAGTCCGCCAATACTAAAAAATATTCATCTTTGCTCACTCTATCTATGGTCACTATATCTAAAAATTCACAACTTTTTCTCGATGCGCACAATTTTTTTCGCATTTGTACTGAGACAAAACCCTACTATTGTGTTAGGTAACCCTTAAGTATTGAGGGTGATGTATAGAGTCCAGAGCGAAGCGAAAGAGAACTAAAGCTTAGACTATCCTACTTCTACCACATGCATAATGCATCCATGGCGTGTTTATGATTTTCTGGTTTTCTTTTATTTACCAACAGCGGGCTTACCGAAATTTAGTTTTTCGACATTCGCGGTATATTATTCGCGGTATTTTCGAGGTTTCGTAGAAATCGCGGCATTTCTCTTCTATTGGAGTTCAATTCCAGTTTTTATAGAGTGAGACCAAAGAGACTACAAAAAATTTAAGTTTATAACATTATTAAAAACGATTACTTTGCGAATATCTATAAATTATCAACATAGAGCTCTGCTGTCTACTTTAAACGATTTTTTATGTTAACTTGTTTGTCATGACATTTTTTATACCACGACCGTGGCTAACAAGCATACGGCCCGCCTGATGGTAAGCAGTAGATTTTACATACAATACATACATGTAGATATAACCAACTGTTGTTGTGAGTAAATCTACGGCTATAAAAGACCTATCGAAAGCTTTTGATCTGGTCTCGTATGATATACTTTGGCAAAAGTTGTCAAACGAGACCAGTGTCCCCGAGGAGTTGACTGAGGTCCTAAAATTTTGGTACGGAAACCAGATTAACTCGGTCAGGTGGGCAGGCGTTCACTCGGATGTGTATCAACTGGAGTGTGGAGTGAGACAGGGTGGCCTGACCTCTCCTAGGTTGTTTAACCTTTATGTAAACAAGCTGATGGATGAGCTCAACAATGCATATGTTGGATGCTCCGTAGATGGTAAATCCATTAATAATATCAGCTATGCGGACGACATGGTGTTGTTGAGCCCATCCATGAGTGCACTCCAAGAGTTGTTGGTCATTTGTGAGGGGTACTCGGTGAAACATGGGCTAAGGTACAATGGGAAGAAGAGCGAGGTACTTGTATTTAAAGCTGGAAAAAAATCCTACCAGACAGTACCCCCTGTGACCTTGGGTGGAGAACTGCTCAAGGTCACTAAATCGTTCAAATACCTGGGCCACTGGGTCACTGAGGACCTCAGGGATGACCTCGACATAGAAAGAGAGCGCAGAGCGTTGGCTGTACGTGGGAATATGCTGGCTCGCAGGTTTGCCAGGTGTAATAAAAACGTAAAAAAGGCGCTTTTTAAAGCATTCTGCCAATCGTTTTATACCTGCAGCCTGTGGGCCAGCTATACTCAGCGAGCGTATAACGCGCTACGGGTACAGTATAACAACGTTTTCAGGATGCTAATGGGACTGCCACGGCACTGTAGCGCATCCGGGATGTTTGCGGAGGCGCACACGGACGATTTTTACGCGATTATACGCAACAGATCGGCATCGCTTATGCAAAGAGTGAGTGGCAGTGGCAATGGTATCCTGAGAACGTTGGCAGGTAAGTTAGATGCACCATTACTCAAGCACTGGAACAGCCTACATGTGGCAGCAACAGATGTTGAGAAATGGTGCATCTAGATTACTTATAACTATTATTTAATAGTAGTGGAACTGTACCGATTGTTTGTCTTTGTCTTTGTTTTATAATATTTGTAATAAATTATAATTTATAATTCTATGTTACTAACCCTATATTGTAAGCCTAGTTGTATATACTAACAATCTATATGGATCTTTGATTCGATATAAATAAATTGATTTGATTTGATTTGAAAAGCCAGAGTACTAATGTACCGCACGCTGCACAATTATGTCGCAAGGCTTCCGAGTGTCACGGCAGCGGCACGCGCCCGGTCACGGAGGACGACCACCCTGCGCCTGCACATGCATTTCAAACTCCGCGATTCCAGTATGCACCGTCTCTTTTACTCCACTGATCTACTACTAGGTAACGAGCAAGACTAAATGAACGTTCCGATTGTTGATGTTCAGAGTATACCCCCTGGGCTACGCCCCATGACCTATCCACCTCCTGCTGTTTAAGATCAAGAGTTAATCTTTAAAGAGATCGGTACTAAAACAGTATTAAACGTCAAATACCGAAGCAAAACTCAAGCCAGATAAAAGTTCAAAGGTTTAAAATCAAAATTGATATGAAAGGTGATGATTTAATGATATGATATGATGCGATGAATGCGTTATAATCGAGCTTGTATAGGGTGTCGATGGCAGGTGTTTTTACAGAGTGGCCTGTGCGCCGATCGATAAACACATGTGATGGGCCTGTGGCCGAAAACGCCGACGATTCTACTTAACACCTTGATGGATCGTTTTGACGGTACAGATAGTTTACAACTCTAATGAAACATAATAACTATCGATAAGTATCGTACGGCGAACTTAATGGAATTAATCATGGCCCGTAAACGTTTAGCCCCGACAAGTGGGTAAGTATCTCCAATCTGTGGGTGATTTATTTTCACCTGCTACGGAACTCGCTCAGCCACTGCAGCTCAGCTATAAATCGACGGAGAGATATGGCCAATATGGGCCATGTACAGTCGCCAAAGAAATGCGCTAAATCAGCGTGAAAGCAAACAAGTTCAACACTTATCTGCAGTAAATTAACGCTCCAAAATCTATGGTATGTTTCCGAAATCTGTAACAAATAAATCTACACTTGATATATTGGGCACACGTATTTTCCTCATTACAACTTTTAGCGACATTAAATACCTAAAGTGATATATGATAACAACTTAAAAGTAGTGTATGAGACTTGAATGCACAAAGCAGAAGCCGAGATCGATTATGTATAATTTAGTCGTTCCACCACATGGAACTAACCGACATATTTTTTAGACAATGTTCTTCGAGACACAAATCAAAAGTAAGAAATCATACACTAAATGTCATTCATCAGAATTGTAGAAGTATTAGAAATAAGTTATTACTAGTTCATGGTCTTGTTAGCCAACATTATCCGGATGTAATTGTTTTCTCAGAATCATGGTTAAATACAAATGATGCTAATTGTATAAATATTGCAGGCTATATACATGCCAATTATTTCGTAAGAAAAGAACATATACATGGTGGTGTCTCCATTTTCATTAATAAAAAACTTAAATATGTTGCATGTCAAGACATTGACCTCCTAGCCATAGAATATCATTGCGAAATATGTGCAATTAAAGTTGAATTGAATTTTGGTTATTTAGTTATAATAGGACTGTATAGAACTGGAATGGGTGACTTTAGTAAAATGGTTTTAACGTTAGAAAAACTGTTTGACCTGCTCAGTAAGGATTATAAAACGTGTTCAGTTATGATCATGGGTGACTGGAATGTTGATTTTAGTGTGGCGTCGACTAATAAGGTAACCTTAGTGGACTTAATGACCACGTACAATTTACAAAATATTATAAACTTCCCCACAAGAATAAGTGGTGACTCTAAAACCTCAATAGACTGTCTTCTTACAAACATTCATAGTGGCACTTTAACTGTTAAACCACTACCAGCTGATATATCTGACCATGATGCTCAATTTGCGCGAATTAAACTACCTGGGCACCCTAAATCTAACTATGTATATATTGAAAGTCGACTGCAGAGTATGGAAAATATATATAACGTCTGTGAGGCTATGATGTCATATGATTGGAGAACGATATTTCTGTCATATAAACTTACAACATTTGATGACTTTATGCAAAAACTAGTTTCTAGCATGAACATACATATGCCTAAAAAAACTGTAAAAAAGAAATTCGTAAATACTGTTCCCTGGATATCGAACTCGAACTCTATAAAGAGCTTACAACAAGACATCTACGACATAGGTCTGTTTCGTAAACAATTTCCACATATTGACTTTGAGCAAATCTTAAGTTACAAAAGGCAAGTTTTGCAAAAGTCTTTGTTAAATATGAAAAAAATATACACGGAGGAACGTATTACACAGTCGAAAAACCCCAAAAGGGAGGTGTGGAAAATAATAAAGGAAGAAAGTAATAACTCTATACAAGAATATAACTGGTATCTCAAGGACGCAGAAACTAGAAATCCTATTCCTATCACTGAAATACCAGATTATATAAACCGGTTTTTAGTACAAATAGGTACCGATCTCGCTGTCAATAATAAGCCTGATGTAGAGAAGGCAACAGCACAATTGACTATTAATTACTCTGATATGCAGCCTGCGTTCTCATTTTCTAACGTCAGCCAGAAAAACCTCATAAAATTAGCAAGACAGAAGATATCAAAATCGCGCACCAAGGATATATATGACATATCTGGTAAACTATTATTTGACATGATGATTGTTATAGGTGACCATTTGACATACCTTATAAATAATATTTTAAGTTCGAATACATATCCTCAATCTCTAAAAAAGACTCGCTTGTGTCCCATTTATAAAGGTAAAGGGGAAAAAACAGATGTGGGTAATTACAGACCCATCACAATAGTTCCAACAGTATCAAAACTAGTAGAATCAATAATGTCAAGTGATATCCTTAGACACATTGAGAAAAGTAATGCTCTGTCAGAGGCACAGTATGCCTACAGACCCGGACGTTCCACCATTGCAGCAACTCAAAAATTTATGGAGAGTGTAATAAACTGTTTAGAACACAAACAAAAAGTAGTTGGTATATTTCTAGACTTGTCAAAAGCGTTTGACTCTGTAAACCATACACTGTTGTTGGCTAAACTGCGTGCTTATGGTATAAGAGGTCACAGTGCTGAATTACTAAAATCATTTCTATCAAACAGAGAGCAAACCGTAGAAGTAAAAATGGAAGGTAAGAGCTATAAGTCAATGCCACAACCTATGATAATAGGAGTCCCGCAAGGCTCGTCCTTAGGAAACGTGTTGTTTTCAATATTTTTGAATGACGTAGCAAATCTAGACATAGATGGTGAAATAATTTTATATGCAGATGACACAACAATAATTGTAAGTGAGGAATCCGATGAAAAATTGATTAAAAAGATAACCCCAATTTTATCAAAATTAGAAAAATGGTTCATAAATAACGGTTTAAAGTTAAACGCTGAAAAGACACATATAATGAAATTTAATACTAGAAACAATGAGTCTAATACCATAGAAATACCTCTCTCAAACGGTACACTAATTCAAAGTGTGCAGAACGTAAAACTTCTAGGATTTAATCTGGATCCTACGCTCTCGTGGAAAACGCATATTGACTCAATCTGTGGAAAGCTTGCCAAAGGGGTATACGCTCTAAGGCAATTAAGAGCTATTATTTCTAGCGAACACCTAAAAGAAGCATACTATGCCTACATACACTCCATTTTGTCGTATGGAATTATACTTTGGGGAAACTCTACGGACTTTGAACGTGTCCTAAAGATACAAAAGCGCGCAATCCGTGTCCTAGCACATGCAAATTATAGAGATAGTTGTATAGACCACTTTAAAAACTTTGGGATATTAACGTCTGTTTCGACGTATATACTTGAAATTGTGCTATGTGTGAAGAAGAATCCGAGCGATTTTGTGCGTTTTGGCGATGTCAGTAAACGTCCAACAAGGTATCCAGAGAATTTAACACAGACCAAATGTAGGTTAAAAATAGCAAAAAAGTGTCCGAAGATCATGGCTCAAAAATTATATAATAAGCTACCTAAAATATTAAAAGCTGAAACTAGTATTAACATTTTCCGCCACAAAGTAAAAACTTTGCTACTGAGCGAGACATTGTATAATTTTAAACAATTCCTGAACCACAAATATTAATATGTTATTGTTATTTTAAATACGATTATTTTATGCTTAAAATAATTTGTAATTCCTTGTATATAATAATTGTGTAGCCCTACATTCTAAATTATTACTACTGATAAAAATTGTTAAACTTAGTGTAAGTAAAATTGTTAACTACTTTATAATTATCTGATGTAATTTCGATTCAAAATGTTATATATATGTATTTTGACGATCTTAGTATGTATTAATATTACTATTACTTAGGTACTGTAATGTATTACTACTGAGAAATAAATAAATCTATCAAAAATAAATCTATCTATCATAAATTAATTAATTGGGTCGTTTGTTAGATGATTTCTAATCGAGAATAATAATATTAAATTCTCTCCATGACAGATATCGCTACTAAACTACTTGCTTCTACAATCTACATAGCTGTAAGGTACATGTACCTATATAGCGAGTGAATTATGAATTTGAATTAGATTAACGGCCTCCATAGCCTAGTTGGTAGTGACCCTGCCTACGAAGCTGGAGGTCCCGGGTTCGAATCCTGGTAAGGGCATTTATTTGTGTGCTAATCTCAAATATTTGTTCCTGAGTTATGGATGTTTTCTATGTATATAAGTATGTATTTATATATCTAAGTATATATATCGTCGCCTAGCACCCATAGTACAAGCTTTGCTTAGTTTGGGGTTGGGTTGATTTGTGTAAGATGGTTCCCAAATATTTATTTATTTATTTTTTATTTATTTATTTATTAAGAGCAAATTTAGCTAACTGTACGTTTGTTACAGGGACATAGACATTAGTCTGTAATGTAACCGTGACATGTTACAAAACTTATTAATCCGGTCCAACGCGAACGGCGGGCGTTCGCTTTATTAAAAGCTCATTGTTTTATATTTGATATTGCTACATGCGTTATAGAATACGTCTGTATCTAGGCTAGCGAGATAATGATAGATAATACGGCACAATGAAGCACGCGCCGCACCGGTTCGTTAGTGTAACTGTTGAGTCACGGACCCAAAGATCACCTGACGGGGTGCCTGTGACAGCTCGAGATGCGGGCGGCACGCAGCCAGTACGCCACGCCACTGCTAAGCTCTTGCACCTCTCCTGTGCTGCCTTCAAATTCGCAAAACATTTGAGAGTCTAGGGGACGGATCAGTTTTAGGAAAACAATGTTTTACTTTTAAGGGTACCTACTGTACCAAAAATTGGGAAGAAGTAAAGCACTGAAGTTCGGAATAGCACTGGGTTGACTAAAAAAACACTAGGGGCAAACAGACTTTTACCTTTTTTTACTGAATTTTTTGTTTTGTCTCGGTGGTATGGTATGGTATGGTAATATCTATATAGACCAGGGATATCACGAATGTCATTTTTCTCACATTCGCGAATGCTAATGCGAATGCGAATATTCAGGATGCGAATGTCCGAATGCAAATGCGAATACGAATGTTACGGAGTAGATTCAAAAAAGTTAATCTTGCTTATCATTTTTATGCTTCCATAGTTCATAAATACACAGCATGATATGTGATGGAGTCCTATATTATTGATCAAAAGGTGACAAGTGATACCGTCGTTTTCACTTCCTGTGTATGAGCAAGCATATGACCATCGGCCGGGTCGGCGCGGTCAAAACAGGATGCGTTCTGCCCACATTCGCATTCGATAAATATTCGCATCATTTCAAGCGAATGCGAATGTTGATACGAATGTCCAAAATGATGCGAATATTCGCATTATACGAATGCGAATGCGAATATTCGTGACATCCCTAATATAGACTCATTATATAGTTCCGAGATTTGTACCAAATGGGTTGTTTTCGAATAAAATAAAACTATTGGCTAACTTTCGACGAAGTGCATTGGTCAACAAATACTTAAACGTTTAAAAATATTGTAGGTACGTAGCTTAAGTTAGAAAAGAACCTAAGATTTTGTTTCGTCGCTACTTGTACCTAATCATTACCAAAACCTTATTTTCGCCTTATTAGCATACCCCGGGGTTTTCGGTGCGGGAAGTAGCTACTAACCAGAGTTGGGCACTCATGATTGAAATCGGTGATTTGATTACAAATTCACTTGATTAAATAATCGCTGATTAAATCATAACACAAAACAATCAAGTAAATTCGCCAAGAGTAAATCATTAACGCCGCGCGCTGAGTGAAACTAAAGTAACGCTACTCAACTAACGCCAATCATGAGTTGTTTAATATGAGTGACGAAAATATGATTTGGTATTTTTAAAGCTGTTTTCCATTATTACAAGGATGAGGTTTTTTTTTTATACTGAATTTCACATATTGAACGAGATGTGAAAGAATTAGTTTTTTATGCACTGACTGTTTGATGTTTAATTTATTAATGTTTAATTTTGAACAAATAACAACGGGCCGAGCTTTGTTCGATGTTGACATAATAATTAATAGCCGTTAATCGATATATTTACTATAACATGTACTTTTAAAAAACCGGCCAAGAGCATGTCGGGCCATGCTCAGTGTCGGGTTCCGTAGTTGCCGGCCTGTTACTATACATCCGTTCAAAAAGGTCATTTGTTAAGGGATACTTGGCGGCGCTTACGTCATTTCACTCATGACCTTTCGCTATGCGTTTTTGAGTGATAACTCAAAAACGGCTCAACCGATTTTATTCAATATATATCCGTCCTTATCTTTTCTATTGTCGTTAAATAGCGCACGTGTACTTATAAGTTAAATGTCTAAGACCGAGCGGTGCGCTACGTTCACTCTTTTGTTCCCACGCCGACACGGTCTAATCCTTATTAAATAGGTCTTTAAGTTATGCCGACATGGACTATCTTATCAAAGTGTACTTTTAACAACTTATCCTACTTTGTGGAAAATTAGAGTTCTTACCTGCCAGTTGGTGATCGTGGGATTTGTTATTATTTCTAGAACTTAGCAACATGTGGTGTCAGTACTTGTTTTATATTGTACATTGTTTTGTTTTATATTCAAAGGTAAATGGGAGCATTTGTACACACATACAAAAAAAACCAACGAACGTGCTGATATTTTATTAAATGTCCCATTTTGTACCAAAAAACCAACAAACAAATGTTTCGGTATATTGATAATGGTACCATTTGGCCGCTGCTGGCACAATCACGCTTTTATTGCTCTAAAACAACATTTAATCAGTACAATACAACTTATGCAGTAAGGGCCAACCGCCCAAATGATACCTTTACGAAAATATTGTCACAAATAGCCAAGTATCCTTAATTTATATACCCGTACTTATCTAGGTTCCGTCAGGAAAAAAATGATGAACCTAGTTGCTAAGCAAAAGCTAATTATAATCAAACTATGATTAAATCAACTAAATCGTTAGTTTAACTAAGCATCTGTCTTACTAATGTAATCACTTCAGCTACTCATGATTCAAACTAAAAATCGACATGATTTACTCATGTCGGTGCTCACTCAGATTGGAAAGCTCTTGAGTAAATCCGTAATCATGTTCAAATGATTAAGAGTGACGTTCTCATTTTTAACTTTAGTTTCACTCACACTAATTTTTGCCCAACTCTGCTACTAACGAATAAATTATTATCGCAAGGTCGTATCTGCTTAAGTGCGTAGTTTTTTGGAGATAACTCAAAAACACCTAAACCGATAATGTTCAAAATAATTTACGTTGAAAGAATATTTAAAGGTGTATCTTTTTGATTTTTTTCATAATTTTTGGACTTACGGTTCAAAAGTTACAGGGGGGGGACACAATTTTTATGACTTTCGGAGCGATTATTTCTGAAAATATCCACTTAATCAAAAAATGTTCAAAGACACCTCAATGTTATTTTTAGCGACCTATCGATTGATGTGCATCATGTTGATATTTGTCAAAAAAATTTTTTTTTACTATTATAGTTACATGGATGGAGTGCCCACCCTAAAATTTTTTTTTTTAGCAATTTCTCTACAAGTAAAACTAAGTAGAGGCACACACAATACACTTTATGTAAAAATTTTATAATGATACGTCTTATAGTTTCCGAGTAAAATGGCTGTGACATACGGACGGACAGATAGACAGACAGACATGACGAATCTATAAGGGTTCCGTTTTTTGCCATTTGGCTACGGAACCCTAAAAAATGATTTGATAAACTGTCTTAAATCATAAGATAATCATTTTTATGGATTTTTTAATGATGCTAAAAACACCTCGCCTTTTTATAGCGGGGATAATAATTTACTCGCTCAGCAAAAACTCTTCCGGTATGCACTTATATATAACGCCGAAAATTATGCAAGGCAAAGTTAGGAGAATGTAGCACAATCGTTCAACTCGCTCAAGACCGCGACTGCAATTCCATCAATCATATCTAAGTATCGGCCCAGCTGTGATGTGATCTATGGGTACCTAGTCGCCGTAGTACCAAGCGTCTGTCCCGGTATTTTCCCGTATCTCCATTGAGCGTGTAGTCCGCTCAGTAACCTATTCCCATGAATTGGCATAGGCACTAGATTTTATGAAAGTGTCTGCCACCTGGCCTTCCAACCCAGAGAGGGAAAACTAGGTCTGAGTTTTTAGGGTTCCGTACCCAAACAGTTCCGTACCGGTCCGTCCGTCCGTCCGTCTGTCACCAGGCTGTATCTCATGAACGGCAATAGTTAGACAGTTGTCACAGATGATGTATTTCTGTCGCTGCAATAACAACAAATACTAAAAAACAGAATAAAATAAATATTTAAGGGGCTCCCATACAACAGACATGTTTTAACAGATAATGGTACGGATTACGGAACCCTAAGTGCGCGACTCCAACTCGCACTTGGCCGATTTTTTCACGACAGGCCTAGTTAGATGTAGTTCATAGAAGGGATTATTTTATGCCGGCTATCATTACTCGTTTAAGTATACTATGCAATCAGTTTGACAACTCAAAAATTTACTTACTACCTACCTATTTAGAGATGTAGAAAAAATATGTTTTAATTGACCTCTGAATTCTAATTATAGAGGGAATTAATAATTAAGTTGATTAAGTATAAGCATATAAGCATCTTTAAGTGTGTGGGTATACCTACAGAACAAATATATTTTTTTTGGAATTACATTTCGGATCGTTAAATCGTGTTCAAAAGGCTCACAATGTTCACTATACACTGGAGTTTTGCAACGATGGCTTTGACGGGAGCATTTGATCAACCTTTCTCCCTACAATAATAGACTCGGGCCGACCTTCGACGCCGTGCCGCGACTTCACGACTTTACACAAAGACTGTCAGGAATAATTAAAGTAATTACTGTTTATAGTAATTAATGACCCACATAACGTGATATGGTTTGATTGATCTCGGACCTGTGACGAGATAATTATGGCTTGGTGAGGCGCTATTGCCACATGCACTATTGCAGTTGGTTTTCAATTAATGAATACGTACACTGCGTACAGCGCACTTTAGCACAATAGTTTACCTATCACCGTGTTGTGAAACATCTCAGTCGTGCATGCCGACCGCTTTTATTTCATTATTCTCATAGCATTCATTATATGGGTACATTTAATTGGATTAATGAATAATATTGAAGGTTTGTTTTAGTACTAAATTAGTGGCATAATAAATAATAATTAATCAAGGTAACTCGTGGTGAGGAGGAGTATCCAGAGAGTTGGTTAGGGTCTCCGACTCCGGTGAGTATTCCTTGGTCAGAGTGGAAATGGCGCAGAGAGTTTTTCTAATAGGTGGGTACTAGTAAAACTCTCTGCTCCAGGTGGGTACCTGTGAAACACTTGGCTCTGGCTTGCCTTAATTGGCCGCCCAGAGAGGAGTCCTCTGCTAAGTACTTACTTAACTAATACCAGATTTCAATAAAGAAGAATCAAGTTGTTGTCAAGTCCCGTGTAAATAAATGGTTTCTGATTAGTAAGCCTTTTAAATGAGTCCTTTTAACCAACGTCAATAAGGATTATCGATTGCAATTCCGTGTGAGTAGTAGCGCGCAGGCGCGTCGCGCAGATAGCCGCGGGCGCAGCTATCCACGGACACAGACACTGCATTAGGCTCCTACGCCTGCCCGGGGCGGCTCCTTTGCTCCTGCCATAAGCGCATTTAACATATAATCACGCCTGCATTTCTCTTTTGTATGCACAAAACAGGATAAAAGAAGGCCTAAGATTGTTAATTATTTTCTAGAGACCTGCTATGGCTCTACGTATTACCTAGAATAGAATGTTGTCATCAGTACATTCAGTACGGAATTTAATTAAATAATCTTTTTTTTTACTTACCTACTAATGATCATACGTGTGCTAACTCGGGGCACTAATACTAAAGTGATGTAGCAAAATATTTTATCGACAAAAAATATATCGATATTACTGCCAGCATCATGATATTAGTAACATAAATAAATATTATTTATTTTCTTCGTAACAATCGTAGCGTATCGTTCAGCCGTTATAAATTTAGACCCGTGAGTGCTTGGATTTTTTTTGGTAGGTCACTCGGGGGCCACTGGGAGTGTAAATTCAAAAAGTAGACCGAATCAGGCTCCGGAGACGTTCCAGTAGCCAGAAGTTATTTGTAAGAACTCGCTTCGCTTCCGTTCCGCTTGTTCGATAAAAGTACATTAAAAACATAATTTTCTCAAACATAACTGCAACACACAACAAATAATCAACCTGTGTCATTGCGTCCTATGTCATAAAAAAAAACCAGTATTGAAGTTGTATTGGGGTTGCATCTAAAGCCAGGTTTACATTTGTCTAACGTGATGTGTCGTGACGCGTCAGAGCGGTAAGCGGTTCCATACATTTAATATGGTTGCGTTTACATTTAGGTATCTGACGCATTGTGCATCAGACAAATGTAAACGCAACCATATTAAATGTATGGAACCGATTACCCTCCTGACGCGTCACGACACAACACGTCAAACAAATGTAAACCTGGCTTAATTTTTAAGCAAATTCTGATATTTCCGATTCAGACGTTTAGGCGCTAGCTGTATTGCGTAGTTATTACATTGGAGTTGTAGTGTAGTTGGATCGTGTCTAAGAGTGTTTTAAAGTTATAATACGGCGGTCGGCTCTCCTTGTCCATATCCCTCGTTGCAATTTGTATAACGACTTACGAGTATCAAGTATCAAAGTTTACTTCTCTAAAGAGTTCAAGGTCTTTCTCGATCATCGTGCACCAAGTGGAAGTTCATTGTATCGTCGAATGTCGTATCAAATCAATGCAATATTTTTAGAATCCGAATCCACCTCTTAGAGTTGGAGATGTCGTTTTGTTGAGCAGATTGCTCACGGGTAGGGTAGCGTGCATCTTGCGTGGGCGAGATTGACTCGTCAGCGGCTATCGGGTCACTTAGCGCTGCGCGCGCGGCGGCGGCGGCGGCGGCGGCGCGGGCGCTTATCGTATCGTAGGGCGCCTCAGCCGCCCGCGCTTGCGAGGATTCACTTGATTCACGGAAGTAACTAAGTACATTCATACCTCCAGTTTAAAAAGTTAGATATTGATAGTAATTGTATTAGACATGTAACGAATGTCGGTTTTGGAACATTCGCGAATGCGAATGCGAATGCGAATATTTGTAATTAATATTCGCGAATGCGAATGCGAATGCGAATATTTGGGTTTTCATACATTTCGTAATTTCACCACATTTTGCTTGTATCGCGGTAACATTTTATTGACGCAGTTCATAACCGGGCGGCGTATCTTAGGCGATTATCACACTGGCGACGGATCCGCATGCGGCACCGGTGCGCGAGCGAGACAGCGCTATACACATGCAGAGCGCTATCCATCTATTGCAGGGTTTTAAATGTAAGCCAACCGACATAGCGGTAGATAGTGAGATACTTTCTTTAATTTTCGGCACAAATAAGGTGCTAAAATATTCGCAAAATATTCGCATTCAATTGTGCGAATGCGAATGCGAATGCGAATATCTAAAAACATGCGAATATTCGCGAATGCGAATGCGAATGCGAATATTCGTTACATGTCTAAATTGTATCCATCAGCTTGTCCAACCCAAGATCTACTTAATTAAGTAGATTCCAATTAGAATTAATAATCTGATTTAATGGTATGGCATGACGCATTCACATCAGCCATTTCAGCTGTCAGCAATATTTTTCCCGATTTCTGTAATTTTTTTTCTTCTTCGATGGGCTACTAAAATCTAGCCTGTATTTTGCAGATTGTAATTAAAAGGGCTTTAAGTAGAATCTGGAAAATATATAAGTATAGTTTCAAACAGAAGGTATAGTAAGTAGACTTGTATAAATGGAATCTAATTAGCCGTGCGCAAGAGTGCGCGTCGCGTCGGTATCGCGCACAGAAGCTCTTTCCAATCTATTCTTGTAATGGTAATAAAGCTACTTTCTATCTTTTATTTACTGTCGCGCTGCTCACCCCTTTATCGCGATTGACAACGAGGCAGGTAATTGCATTTTACCTTAATAGTACCTATACTTGCATGTTGCTTTTGCTGTACTAGCTGAGTGTTAACGTAAAACTGTATTAACGTAGATACCTACTTACCTGACGTTTACAAAGCTTATAGTATAAGTACTTTTTTATGGGCATAAGGAAACAAAATTTATGCTATAGCCTAGATTTTATACCTACCATCAACACGTGTAAAAAGTGTTCATAAGCAACCCGCAGATATTTTGACTTTCCGTGTTTTCATATGCTGTGGAAAAACTGTTCAACTCTCTGAAAATTAGAAAAGCCAGCGGGAATCGAGTTGTATAGATGGCGACACTACAACCTATATTTTTAAACAGTAGGTATTTACTAGGGAACCTAGCCTATTATGAGCTTAATATTTTTTTTTTTGCAACGAGGTTAAGAACGTTCGCAAGAAAATGATTAAAGCTCAAGAAATGTTTCTCGTGTGACTCACGTAAATGCTTGCACTTGATCGCATCATTTCAATTTACTTTGTAAAGATTATGGTGATCCTGTTCGAAAAAACGCCAGCCCGAACCAGGCCATACAACATTTACGATTCCGCGTTAATTTTACATATTCGGAACAAAGAACGCAAATTGTATTCAATACGTAAATTATAATAAGTAGATGCGAATACGTTGCTATACCGACCGGTAATTTTATTGTGTGTAGTGAATTGCCAATCGGTTATGTAATGAGTTTGTTCCCGTAATGCACAATCGCTATAATAATGGGTATAATGGGGTTGACTTCATCTGTAATCGCTCTCCCCTGAGAACTTGAAATGAAGAAATTAACAGAAACCGACGCCTTCATGAGAACTATTTACCTATTATTGAAATGTTCTCTAATGAGGGGATCATTCTATATGTATAATAACAGGTTACGTTTTCACTCCCTTTATGTGAACTATTAATTTGAGTTCTCGATAATGTATGCTAAAGCTGTAAAGGGTGACTTTTAATCATAACGGTTATAACGATATCGTTTAATAATGGGAACAATCTTAAAGCAAACCTTTTTTCATTCATTCTTATTTTTTTCTTCTTAATTATATTGTTATTACAATTTAGTTAGCTAATGAAATAGAGAAGAATCATCTTAAAGTCATTAGTGGATGTAAATGGGTATTGGTTAATGGAAATAAATGGAAAAGTTCCCGGGCCACTAAGCATGGCTAAGCTAAAGGGTGGTCGGGAACAGTGACGTGATGAGCGTGGCGAACCGCCCGCGCCCGCGCAGGTAGCACACATGCTCTATTACAAAGCTTTTTGCTACGCCTGTAATTTATTAAAGGGATTGATTAAATTGAGTTTTGGGCCATGACACCGTGTGATTACCCGACCATTTCCAAAACATATTTAGGTGCCCAAAATAGGGTTAAGAAATACTCATTGAATTCTTTATAATTAAAATGTTAAGTCCAATTAAAATCAATAACTAACCAGAAGCATCAAACACTACAAACGTAATAAACTTGTCTTAATACTGCACATCGCGCAATCTTTTTAAAGGAAATTTGGTAATACATACTTACCTACCTATATCATTACGGGAATGATCAAAGAAAACGAGAGTACCTATGTGGACCATATTTTGCTGACTGAGTAGGTTCTTTTTTAAGGATTCTCACGAGTTTAGAAAACACGATAGTCTTATTTTTATAGTGTAATCAGGGATCTTCTATTATCAACTCATTAATTACACTATTATGAGATGACAGATCACTATTTGTCTATAACATCATATCGCCTTCTACTTTTAAAAGTCCAGCAAGCAGTTGGTAAACGGAAACGTGTAAGTATGTAATACACCTAAATACAGACAAACATTGCAAAGTAAATGAAAACTTGTAAAAAGCACGTCAAACAAGCACATACCTAGCGAATGTGTGAAGTTTTGCAACATAGCCGGCGTCAGAGCTGCGCGCCTGCGCCCGCGACTCCAGATGCGCACGTGCGCGCGCAGGTGAAGGCACACACTGCTTTTTCTACGAACCTTACACTCATTGTGTAAGTTTAAACGATGCTTTGACTGTAACGGTCCCGAACAGCTGGCTGACCCTCCACTAAATCAAAATAGCACTTTGATATCGTACCTGAAATGACGCAGACTGTGACGCAAAAGCTCTCGCTTGCAAACAGTGGTAGTAGTGGTAGTGGTGGTATTCAATCGAACGAACTGTAAAATAAAAACCCTAAATACTTTTTTCTCATGATTGTTTGCCCTTCGTATCTATATTTGTAACAATGAGCCTTCCAACGAGATTTGCGGTTGAAGAGCTTATAGCTAGGGATAGACGCACAGATGTGTCCGCCGGATTTGTCCGACGGATATGCCCAGCGGACAGATCCGTCGGACAAATCCGGCGGGCACATCTGTGCGTGTATCCCTAGCTTATCGTAAGCGTAAAGCAGGGGCCACGGAGGGTCTACCCTCTTGTCAAACGCAGGCGCTCGGTGCACACGTTACCTCACTTTCCCGCTGAAGAAAATCGCAAAATCAGTTTTTTATCCTTTTCACTTACCTTTGTAAATAAGTGTTTAGTTTTACTTTTTGTGTTAAGTAAATAAGTTTTTAACAGTAAGTACCTTATACTAGGTAATGTATATGATGTTTTCAACCGACTTCAAGATTTCGAAGGAGGAGGTCATCAATTCGTCGGGATCTTTGTTTTTTTTGCTATTTTTTTATGTATGTTCACGGATTATTCGAAGACGGCTGGACCGATTTGGAAAATTATTTTTTTGTTTGAAAGAGTATACTTCACAGTTGGCCCCATTATCACCAAGTCTGGATCTGATTATGGAATCCTGGAGAAATCGAGGGAACTCTTCAACTGTTATAGGCACACCTATAGTGATTTCAGTATTTTTTACAGCAACTTAGGCATTTCCTCTTGGAAAAGCGGATCCTAAGTGAAGTCGGTTCTTTTTTTGGTAAAATTATTATTATATTAAGTGTTGCCTCATAATAGTTATAATATAATCATGTCTAGTGTTTAGTTTTACTTTTTGTGTTTATTTACTATAAGTTTTTTTATAGCAAGTATTAGTATATGATGTTTTAGTATATTAAGTGTTGCCTTATAATCATGTCTACCAAGCCCCAAATTGCTGCTTCGGTGGAACTATTGGAATACCCTTTTTGCCTTGATAAGACATTGTATCAGGGGTAAAAAGGCATCGCAATCCATACCGCCCGCCGTCACGCGACGCGTATTGTTGTCGATGCCCAACCGCCTCTCGCTTCAAAGCCTACGCCCTCGACTGCCAATTACGCCTTTATCTCCAATAATTCCACCGCACTTAAAAAAACAGGTTCTTGTCCAAAAAGAATACCCCGAGGCGCCCACAGATCCGTCGCTAATTCCAAGATTCAGAGTGCGCCGAGGTCATCTCCGAAAATTCTCCCACAGCATGGGAACAGCTGCCTACGTTTTCCTATTCCCCCCAACACTTTAAGTAAACTAAGGTAGGAACTTAAAACGTTTTTACCAACAAACCTACGCTGAAAACTTGAAATATGTTTTGACACCTTACCATTGAGATTATAAATAAGTATACCACCTAACTCTTGTGTTTTTCATTGATCTATTTGATTGTAAGGGAAAAGGAGGGACTTATTTCCTGAAACTTACAACAATCGAGTACTTCAATACATATACCTATAATATAATTGATAACGTCATCGTCAATATTTGCCTAATTCAATCTTTAACCATGTCTAGACAGTCGACAGTCGAAGTACATACAATAGTAATGTCTGTACGTAAATGTAGCGGTCAATTAAACTGTACTACTAATAATTCAGCAACAAATTCTTACGAGCGCTTGTTTACTTGGGTTAGGTTCGCGTGACAGCGTAGATCCAGTTGCGCTAAGGGCCGGTGTGTTTACAACCATCTTACGTTTGCAGGCGCACGTGCCGAGAACGAAGGAATTCAAGCTTTGCCTGTATATAAGTAAGAGACATTTGTTAGTGTCCGTGGGATTGGTATAAACAAGTACGAGTATGTCGTAGCGTAGAGCTTACTCACCGGTCGCACGTGCGCGGCGCGCCGGAGCGCCCGCGCCGCCGCCGCCGGCCGCTAATCGCTGCGAGATTAGTGCCTCCACTAACAATCATGTCGATAACTGCGACTCGCACTGCAACTGACAAGTGACAATTGAAGTGCAGCGCATAAAACGCAGATACGGTATACGCCGGATACGCACAAATCAAGGCTGCCATCAAGCGTAGTCGTTGACTGGCTTTCCAGGAATTCGTATAAATACTCTAAGTGTCCATAACATTAATTTCTACAATGCATAAGTGAAATTAAAAAAATAGGAACAAAACAGAGTTTATATACTCATTTTATTTCATATGTATACAAGTACATCATGTGTACCTACCTAGACCATTTATCACATATTCTCTCTCCTGTAAAAGTTAGTGTCATTTTGAATTTGAGACGTCTTGAAAATCTTAAGTGCACTTAAGAGTCGCCAGGACGTTCGCGTGAACTCGCGTCCCCATACAAACGTAGTTCAGCTCTCATTTTAAAACGATATGCTTTAGAACCACGAAATTTGGCATGGGCATTCTAACAGTACAGATCTATGTCGGTAATTTGTTTTCGTTGCTAAAGATTGTAATACAAAGAAAATATAGCAAAGATAAGTTTTGTATGTAAATCTGTATCTGGCTGTATTTTCTTTGTATTACAATTTTTAGCAACCAAACCGAATTACTGACATAGATCTGTACTACTAGAATGCCCATGCCAAATTTCGTGGTTCTAAAGCATGTTGTTTTAAAATGAGAGCTAAACTACGTTTGTTTGGGAACGCGAGCGTCCTGGCGACTCTTAACAGGTATTGGTAGTGCTATACTATGTAATATTAATATCACATTCGTATTACAAAGTTGGGATATTCCATCGATAGGTAGTTCGATAACCGCACATAGGCTCTAGCTCAGTTCCCCGCTCGTAAATATCGCACATTTATTTAACACACAGTGGTTGCCGCGATTATAAATAGATTGTTGCGATACAACCGACGTGTTTACAGGCCGTATCCGTCGATAGCTCCGCCGATCGTCGTGCAATTAATCCGCGGATTTGACTTCAGGCTAGACAAATAAGCTGTGATAGAGATTTATATTAATACCTATTATTATTTCATGATGAAACGCAACTTCACAATGGGTACCTACAAACTTTAAAACTTTGAATATTACAAATTCTTAACTTGTTTTTTTTTTTAGTTTAAGTAAAGAACTAAATCGATATTTACTAGCTGTGGTATTTTTTTTAACGAAGCGAGCCGTAACGAGCAGTTTTCAATGCCTGTTTTTCATAGGTTCATAGTAAAAAAATGAGTGCAGAAATGACATTTTTTCCTTTAGCATAAAAACAAGAAAGTGTCACTTAACATCTTCAGTGAGTTAGCGGGGCTGTCAACGACTAGAAATAATGATGTAAGTGTATGAAGGCATTGCGTGTTGAAACGAATTGTAAGCAATATCATGGCGCTTAAGGTGTGGTGCAAGTTACGAGAGGTGCAATTCAATATTGTTTGCACCTTTAACACAAATCGATCTAGTCCCACAGTAAGTTCGAAAATGTTGAAATTATTCCCATTAAATTTATTTATTCATTCATTTAAAAAACTTGGGGGACTATTTTTGAGATTCGAGCACTCGAATCTGACATTTACGTTTATATCTGACGTTTCAAAATAAAAAGAACAGTGATAGGGATTCAAGATCATGATTATTTAAACTACTAATGCGAAAATAATGGCGACAAACTTTTGTGTTTATTTTCAATCTTAATTTTCTTAAATTCGTGCGCCGTAAAGTAAAAAAATCGGCCGAAATACGAAATCGACAATAAGTTACACCTAAATGGGTGCCTATACTGCCTATTAGTTCTGTAAGCCTGCTTGCAGAGGCGTCTTTACCTACAGTGCAGGGTGTGCGTTGCACACGGGCGCTGCGGTCCTATGACTATTACAGTGTTGAATGAGTTTCTACAGAGTGTTTCCTGTAACATGAGCAATAAATTAAAACGTAGATTCTACTCCTCAAACAATAAAACTTTTGTTCAACAACTTTTAAAAAAGAAGTATTTTTTAGATTGTCTCTATTTCATACAAACTAAATAGTATTTTCAATGTACGTTAAAATCCGTCCAACTCCAATTGTCATAGCTTGTCAGCCTTGTCACCCTACAGACAAAATCAATTTCGGAATACATTGCGTGTTCGAATAATCTTTAAAGTGAAATAAAAATCAACCCATAAGTTATTTTTAAAAGTTGCTGAACAAACGTTGTCTGGTTTGAGGAGTAGAATCTAAGTTTTAATTTATTGCTCCTATTACAGGAAACACCCGGTATACCTTCACTCTGATATTCAAAATATTGCCTATACTTGTTCTATAATTAGTTATTTACAAAAAGAAGATGTATGTTACATTGAGTTCTGTCATGTCTCGAATTGAAAATAAAGCGTTTCGTTTATCATACGATTTTATAGAATGTAATTAGTGTCCATTCTCTAGGAAGTATGTATGCCTAATCAGCTTGGGCTCCACTTGCACTCTGCGCGTTTTGAGTACGCAAACTACTATAAGTTTAGGGGGCGCTAGGGTAATGTTTGCACACCGACGCTACATGGGCTAGAGACGGCCTGCTGGCTAACGGGTTACGGCATTAAGAGTCGCCAGGACGCTCGCGTGAACTCGCGTCCCCATACAAACGTAGTTCAGCTCTCATTTTAAAACGACATGCTTTAGGACCACGAAATTTGGCATGGGCATTCTAACAGCACAGATCTATGTCGGTAATTCATTTTTGTTGCTAAAAATTGTAATACAAAGAAAATATAGCAAAAATAAGTTTTGTATGTAAATCTGTATCTGGCTGTATTTTCTTTGTATTAAAATTTTTACCATCAAAAACGAATTACCGACATAGATCTGTACTACTAGAATGCCCATGCCAAATTTCGTGGTTCTAAAGCATGTCGTTTTAAAATGAGAGCTAAACTACCTTTTTACGGAAACGCGAGCGTCCTGGCGACTCTTAAGGCCATTCCTCGATTCGGACAAGCCACGCCCATTCGTTATAGACACGTTTATGGCTCCCGTGCACGAAAGAAAGAGATGCAGCGCTTTTAAGGATCAGATTTTTTGACCAAACTACGATAAATAAGCGAATCTATAAAGTTTTGTCTAATTTTGCTTCTGTGACTTTTTAGATAAACCAAAATACCATATTTTTACTTAGTTATATTGCTTAATCTCTTAGTTTACGTAAGCTAAGAAAAATAAGGGGAAAAAAGGACCCAACTTCGGTTTTTTTTTCTATCGAGGCAACTTTCAGCAATCGTATTTCGGCTTGTGCCAAAAACAAAAGTATATAGTCTAATAATATATTTTCGAAAATATATTCAATCCCTTTTCCCGTTTAGTCACTAGAGCGTTTGAAAACCTATAATTTTTGAAGCTGAAGATGCTGTTTCAATTCCTGCCCTATTGTATGCACCGGAAACCAGGTTAGGATTCAAGTATACAAATACATTTTCGTAAATGTTTACGTTTAGGCCTCGCATCTTACTACTTGGGCCGTAGGTTATAAGTCGGAGATGGAATCTGGCGGGCGCCGGCCGTCGATTGTTCTACTGGCCACGTCGCACGCAGGCTGCGGCTAACTAACCGAGCGTCATCAAACACGTAGAGGTTTCCATTATACCCGTCAGCTTCCAATGCAACTACCTTTAATCATCAATGGTAGAGCTTGCATGCAAACTTATGTTTCTAGCAAAAATGATGGACGGATCAGACGGGTAACCTTTGTTTGCCGGTGTATAAAAACAGTAGATGCGAATACACAATAGCTTTCTCAATAATTTTGGTAATAAATTGAATGCATATATTGGCATAAGGATCCTAGGGTTTGCTCATCAATCTAATCCCAAGAAATATCCCCGAAACTTGAGGATCGGAGCCATCTCGTAGCCGTTGTCGTGTTAACATTTAGATATATATTGTAACGACAGGCATAAACTGGTAGGTAAATATTAACAGTCATTAATTTAATACACGTTTTTAAATATAAGGGACCACACACACTTGTGCTGGATTCAGCACAGTTTCGAGCATACAGATAAAAATTCAGCACTATGCTGAAAATCGTCTATGAGTACTGTTTTTATCTATGAAGCTCAAAATCCTGGTGAAGTATGTGATGCCCCTAAATGGAATAGGTATATGGTACTAATTTTATGAGCGATACAGTATGATTTAAAGTCCATTTTAAAGACAACGAAGCTCTTTTAAATGTACTTACTCTACTAATCCGATCACATGCCGACTGCGGGCATTTCTTTAATTAAATTTGTTTATTATGTCACTTATAGCTTAGATGAATAAAGCCGATGAAAAAGTGACACACGCCAAACCAGTCCGTAGCGACGCGGCGCACGCGCTAATAACTAGTTGTAAATTATTAAACGAGCTGCGCCCGCGCCGCCGCCGCCGCCGCCGCCCTGCCACTTGTTCCATTGTTTGCAATCACAACAAAATTGCGGAAACAGTGACCAGCTGCTGACACACCACTGTATTATGCCTACCTACTGCCTACTTTAACTATTACAATTAAACTGTTACGAAATCAATCGCTTAGATCTACTCTAACAACAATAATAGAGTTCCGTTACGGAGCTTATTTAGAACAAATCGGAAACACAAACTGATTGATTGGACTGCTTTACATAAGTCGAATTGGAGTCTAGGAAATACAATTGTAAATCAGTTTCACTGTACAATATCTTCTATGCCAGGCTTTTACGAAATAACAAAGAAAATGACGTGATTGGAACGTAAAGCCACTACCGGTACGGTAATTGTGGCACAGGATCAGTATCTGCACGAATGTGAATTTCGTAAGTCGATTGTGAGGTGGTCAAATTGATCGATGACGTGAAGCGTGCGCGCGCGCCGCGCGGGCTCCGCTTGTCAATTAGGTTGGGTTCAGGGCCTGGGCTCCAGTTGTTGTTATCTGCGCCCCGCTATCTCGCGATGTTTGCGTAACTAACCTTAACAAGAGGAGAGCTATTCATCTTGCCAGTAATCTATGTATGTGCTAACCCCGATTATCTCTTCACTTTAAGCTAATGTTAATCACGATTTCGGTTCCGTTTTCTACATATGTGTAAAACAATTTGCAGTATTCCCTCGTATTTAAACAATTGCGCATAAAAACAGAGCTACGCAGGTAGGCAGGTTAATCTGCAGAATGAAATTAAATATTTCTGGGGACAAAATAACAAAAAGACCGTTCCGCTCAAACACAAAGCTCCCGATTGCAAAAAAACGACAACGACCTTCATTCATCTTCCACGATCCATCCTTTTATGTAAACTCAATGAAAATAGTTCAAATATACAAAGCGGCACACCTTATAGCTACTTCTATCTCATTTTAACGAGAAATCATTTAAATAGATAAAAGCGAGATAACAGTATCAAAATAGGATCGGTCTCCCGTTTCACGCTCTCGGAAACTTTTTACTAAGCTTCGAAAATCGATGATGAAATCATGACAAGTGAACTGTGTAATTCTAAGGAAATGTACCCACAAGGATATACATAATCAATATAAGTAATCATGTTTTTAATTATTGGGTAGGTACAAGTATTTTACACAATAGGGAAAATAACACTTTTGTACTAAAGATAGCTTAAGTAATTACCTCAGGTTTTACAGATAGAACAACATAATTATTACGATTACACATTTATTACTTTTTTAGTTTAAAGACTATTTTTTTTTTAAAGTACCTAGTAATGTAATGCCCCACTATTTAACTGGGTCCAGTCTATCCTAATTATGTATATAAACATTTTCTAAATGATATACCTAAGTATGTCATGCGTTTAAACTTAAAGCATGTTTTAAGGTTTTAAATAAGAGTTAATTATTCAAATTGTAAAACGTTAGGCATAAATATAAAATGTTGGTATTGTAGCAGCCATACCTATATAATTTGGAGTTCTTGGGTTATTGGCAGCCAAAAAAATTGCGTATCGCCGAGCACAATTCAATTCGCTGTAATCTCGGAGGTCGCGTACCGTGCGCCTGAGCGCGCCGGCAGCTGCGCCCGCGCCACAATAGATCCTTGCAGGTTGGTGCATTCCCGAGACGATCTCACTTTCAAAGAAATTCACATTTCGGCGACCGGCGGCGCGGCGCGAATCAGCTGAGCAAAACTTGACAACAAATGTGAACTAAGTGTGTGAAATCAGGATTAAACCTATTACTTCGTTACGTTCAATTTTAAGAAAATATGTAGCTAATGTACTTATTTAATTAATAATTTTGATAGAAGAAGTATGATAGGTTAATTTATGAACACCTAGACATATGTAGGTATTTATATACGTATCGTTCTGCAGAGCACATACCTCCTCGTTATAATTTCTACTGAAAACCGAAAACAGTTAATTTCAAATGATAACAATTATTTATAAAATGGTAAAGATTCAAATAACCTATTTCTTACTACTTGAAAATGAAATCAGTCCCCATATTCACAACTAGCCAAACGTTGCGCAAGTCAAGCAGGCGTGGTTTAAACTGTTTAAAGTTACTCTTGTGGAAACAGCTGTAGAAAAGCTCCCCTTTACCTGGCCGTCCATGTACGCACGTGTTATAACTATGTGCTCTCGAGTCTTGAGTAAATAAGCGGTTCTTAGAGTCCTTACATCCGGAGCACGGCGTACGCCCTGGTGACGAATTTATACCGGTTCATTTTATTTGCATAATGTTTTGTAATGGTAAATCTATTTCATTGAAATATTTTTTTCATATAAATGTAACATTATGCGTCACTATGCAAATAGAACCGTTTATTATGCGAACATAAAACTCTACATAAAAATAAAAATGTAGGAATTGAATGTTTATTATGTTGTTATAATATTCGAAAGCTCAGATAGCCTAAAGTGTTTAAAATGCCCGCTTGTCTATCAAATAACTGTCCAATTTTGTGCTTGATTCGTATATTCTTTGATATAAGTATGTAACTATAGTTCCGGTCTCTCCCTGTGGCTAGGGTTGGTTTTTAGTTTCTAAGCGTTAGGATAACGAACAAACACACCTGCCAAAGACTTCCGATTCTTTATTGACTATGCAATATGATCAGTGTAATGTCCACGGCCCGTGTTTTGTTTGGAACTTTCCACAGAATAAATCATGCGTATTCTGATGTATTATTTATACAGACAATCGTTATTCCCCATTTATGTTTAATTATCATATTATACAACTTTAAACCAGTACTTTACCTACTTGTTTGTTGAGGTAATCATTGTACCGTATGTAAACCAAACTGGTATCCATTGAGAGTCAAAATAAGCGATCGGAAGCCGCGGGCAGGTGGGACAACTGCTTCCCATGATAATGGTAAGTAGCGCCAGAAATACGTTACGCGGTGGACATACTAGATACATAAAATTATGCTCAATATATCGAGCAGTAATAAATATTCATTAGCCATCGTAACGTGAGAATGCATCATTACAATGCTTTATTGCAGCCGATATGCATACTATTAAAATTGTATCAATATTCAATCCAGTAGAACTACAGTTAGCGTCAAATATATTGTAACAGCCAAAGTGATGAAATAGTTCGTCACACCATGTAGGTATTTTGTATGGTGTGACGAACTATTTGGCTACTCTAATCTCGAAACTGTAATTCAAGGCCAAAAAAGTTACTACAATGTTGCCACTGCAGTAAAATGTTTGTACAATGGTATATTCCCTTTTTTATTAAAAACACGCTAACATAATTTATTTGTTGGTAATTTCAATCCTATAATTTAAAGAAGTAATTGTATTTACTTATTTTATATAAATAAAAGACGCCCTAATAAAAAGTTAAACATCCGTGATTTTTGGTTGCAAAGCTGGTATTGCACTTGTATTACTTCGGGTATTCATAACATTTGGTACAATAATTTACGACTAAGCTAAGAACTACATCAAGTCAAAAACGAAACCTTATCGTGTTTAATATGTTCGTTAGAATTGTCTCCGTGTAAGTTTACTGTTGAAAGTAGAGTACAGTCGGCGACAAAAGTTCATACCTACCTTTTTTTTACAAAAACCTTATTTTAACTAGTAGCCCGCTTCGAACCGAGAACTCGTGATTTACATGCAAACGAGTGGACCAATATAACAAGACACTTTATGATGATTTTTTCGCGCCTTCTAAGCTCCATAACGCCTTGATCAATCTGGTCATATTTGAACACTCAAATTATATTATTTATCTATGATGCATCCCCAAGAAATTTTATAAAGTTATCGTGGAACAATTATTTAAAATCAAAAATTTATCGAAATGCAGAGACGTCTAGGTAGCCAGCTGACAGTTCCGTTGTATCCGCACGTCTGTAAAGTACTTCACTTCGCTTACGCTCCACTCTTTAGGGTCACCACATACCTAGCGGTTTTCCTCGCGGAATTACCGGAAGTAGCGGAAATTCATAGACAAAATGCTTAATTTGTCTATGGTAGCGGAAATTTGTCTATGGCTTCCATACAAAAAATCAGCTACCATAGACAAATTTCCGCTACCATAGACATTTTGTCTATGAATTGGCTTAATTCCGCTGTGATTCCGCTAGGTGTGTTTTGACCCTTAAACGGCAAAGCCAAAGAAAGTTTTTATAGATAGTACAACGTGAGTACAACCATTGACTTATTATGTATATAGTTTGGCCAGAGTTTGTTCCACTTCAAGCATAGACAGGGAGAATCATACTGTCTTTTTCTAAAGCTAGTACTCACACTACTAAAAAAGGGATGGGTATAGCATGTTACTCTGACTGTTACTGCGCTTTTGGTTTGCCAGACTATAGTACAACAATCGGATTGTTACACAGCTTTCCAATGTGTTTCGAAAGAACAAATGAAATGTCATATATAGTATAGGGACCAGTTTGGACCAGTTAAAAATAAATAAATGTATTATTATGTTTCGAAGACCAGACAATTTTGAAAAAAGTCATGTCACACACACACGTGTATTCGAACGAGCGGAGCGTAAGCGAAGATCGTTCTTACAAACAACAACTGTCTCCAAAGCACTAATAAAAAAAAAAAAAAAAAAAAAACAACAACTGTCACCTGGCTACTGGGACGTCTCGGCATTTGGATGGCTTTTTGATTTAAATAGTTTGTCCGACGATAACTTTAGTAACGATTTTCCAATCTTAATGAAATTTGTTGGGGTTGTAGCAGAGACCAACAAAATTTGCGAATTCGTATATGAGCTGGATTGAGACGGGAGTTCTGAAATTAGAAGGCCTAAAAAGGTTTTGTAAAGGGGTCCTGTTACATTGGCCATCTTATTTGCTACTTTTACGAGCAAGTACGGTTGAGTTTGGTATCAAACGAAAGGTATTGATTAACACTCCCGTCAAATCCTTATTAACTGCTTACTGTTTCATAACAATTAGCAACATAAAATTGATTTCAAAAATATTTTCAATTATATTTTGATTTTGGTGTAAATATTTTGACAACTGACTTTTTTTTAATTTATTAGAGCTTTGGCTGCTAGGGCCATCAGCATACTGACATTAACACATTAGCAGGGGGGTACAACTCAAAGTAAATCTGTCAAAAAATTTGAGTTTGACACGACGTATCCGATACGTTTGCATAAGTGCGAAAAAGAACTTGTCATGCGTTAAGAAGGGACAGCATGATTCGTGACGTTATGTGACATTTCAGTGGTCTCTCTGTATTATACTATCAATCAATCAATTTTTAAAATAAATGGCATTCTGTCCACAATATTGGGACAATTTTGCCAATGTCAAAGTAGAGATGACAAGTGTACGGTTAATTAGTTAAAATTTCGCTCCAAGAGCTGGACGTTGTACGGTGAGGTTAGGCTTTTTATAAGGAGATAGCTACTCCCTACAAACAGCACGTGGACTAACGGATATCTAACTCAAACAGGGGTACACTTGTTTTGAGATTAATTCTGCATTAGTTGCCCACTAGTTCGTTAAATCACTGCAGAATAAGCTAGCTAGCAGAATCACGAAAATGAACAAAAAATAAGAAGTTTAATCGCGAAACCTAACCACCTTGCTCGCCAAGATGGCCGCAAGTCCCGACTAATTATACTATTATTTACTCTGTGACATTAGTCAGAGAGAGTTACCATAGACGCATAATGACCGAAACCACAGAGTAAATAATAGTATAACAGAGAGACCTCTGTAATGTCACGTAACGTCACGAATCATGTTGTCCCTTCTTAACGCATGACAAGTTCTTTTTCGCACTTATGCAAACGTAGCGGATACGTCGTGTCAAACTCAAATTTTTTGACAGATTTACTTTGAGTTGTACCCCCCTGCCGAAACCTATATAGGTGGTCCACAGATGAGAACGAAATGTCAAAGCAACAGAGTGAGAGGCATGTAAGATGTCGATTTAAATTTAGATGAGACAAAAACTGTCAAATCTGAAGCGATTTCGTCGCGGTTAAATTTTGCGCATCAACCGCACAATTTAATATGGACGTTTAGTTTCACCGTGATGGTTAGTTGAGAAAAAATACCCGTTACCTATTTTTGGTATTTGTAGTAATTCTACTATTGCACATTTATGGCAAAACACAAGATTCGCGAGTTCACAGTTCGGGGCGAACTACTAGTTAAATATAATATGATGTAAACTTTGAACGTTTCGTTTATACGTTTACTAAGTAATTTAAATTACATTCTGAAAATTATATCACCGTTGGCGTTGGTCGTACTGCTCGAATTCATAAAGTCTCCAGGGTTCACTGAACGTCCTTCATTAAACCCTTTTATTAGACAGGAAATGTATGCCTTTTTGGACTTTTTCATTCAATATTCTCCTACTCTTGTTATGGAATGAGGAACGTTAAGTTTTTTAAGAACGTCGTAATTCATCGGCTGTTGCAGGGTGAAATCGATCATTCACTTTAATAGCCCAGTCGACGAGCTCTGGTACCTATTGGAATATTTATGTGTATTATAATCCAATAAATAGATTTTATAAATCTGTATAAGAATATGATGACATAAAGATGGGAACGAATTCACTTACACGTCTAATCAACCGACTTCAATATTTCGAAGGAGGAGGTTATATTCGTCGGGATCTTTGTTTTATTTGCTACTTTTTTATGTATGTTCACCGATTATTCGAAGACGGCTGGACCGATTTGGAAAAATCTTTTTTTGTTTGAAAGAGTCTTCACAGTTGGTCCCATTGTCACCAGGTCCGGATCTGATGATGGGATCCTGGAGAAATCGAGGGAACTCTTCAACTATTATAGGCACACCTATAGTAATTTCACTATTTTTACAGCAACTCGGCCATTTCCTTCTGGAATAGCGGGTCCTAAGTGAGGCCGGTTTTTTTTTGTTTAAAATTATTTATGTCAACGCTAGTCGTTATTATTCAAACTGGTAATAGTAACACCTAAACCATAAAATAGATAAGTTTGCACTTAACGACAGATTGCGTACAACGTAAGTACATGGCTTGAGATATAGCCGGAGTCTCGACATCTAAATCATGCGAACTAATTACACTAGCGCCCCTCCTTATCTAATCTGGTCTGAAAAGAGCCGGTGTGAATGCCAACGCACATGTGGCCGCGCAGCACCGCACGTGTTCATTCACGTCTCAGGAGGGACCAGGGCTCTAATCTCAACCGCACATTGAGCAGTTACCTCAAAAAAACCAGTTGAAATGTGAGCTTTAGATCCTTAATAATAATGCGCATCAAAGATCACCATATACCGGTTCCTCGTGAGTCAACGCTCGGCAGATGGTTGGAATAGATAGCAAGGAGCATAGTAAAGGTAAACAGTCAACAGTGTTCATATGTGTCAATCCCTTGATAAATTCTACAATGAAAACCCTTATGCCGCTGATACCTAATCGTGAATTTACATTACCTAGTTATGGAACTATGGAATGTTACCCTCTTTATGCCGTAGTTTCCACAATGAAGCTAAAGAAAAACATATATGTAAGGACTTACCTACCTACTACGACTACAGTTTAAATTACCTAAATTAACATATTTGGCTTTAATCAATGGTCCGTCTGCTAGTTATTCGAAATAAAAGTAGGTAGGTTTGGTATTTACATTACATATTGCAAAATAAAAAAAATACCCTCCCGACCCGATTCAACACCGAAATGTGGTAGAATTAGAAACGCTGAAGGAAACCACATCGGTAGACCTGTTTTTTTTTTAAGTTTTAGACTGATATTTATAATATACATCTAAATACATTTCGTATTTATGGTTCATCATGCAGGTAACAATTATGTAATTTATACGTTAACTGGGGTCAAACCGGCAGCATACGAATTTGTAATTGTTTCGTTTTTGTCGGTCATCCCCATCAATATGGCACGTCGCATCGCAACAGTCGTTAATTTCATTAAGAGCTTATTAAGTGGGCACGCGACTCTGACAGTTGCGTCCGACACGCGCGCGATCTAATCGAAAAACTTATGGTCCGGAACCCCACGCTCCACTCGCTGTATTTACTAGTTTGGTTCATCTTTTAATGAGGATTCACCTACTACATATTATAAACATGTATTTGTATACATTGTTGATATATGTAGGTAGCTACCTACCTGGTGGTTTAGTTTACTAGCTAACTGAAAACTACTTACAATACCTATTGAATTGTCATTGGACTCGTCAGCTTAAAACAAAGATCTTATGTTCCTACGAGTAATTCCGAAATCCAAATAATGGATGGGTTAGGTACCTAATTCCGAAAATATATATTCTACTTATATCAGCCCATAACAACCCTCAACGCTCACTACTATTTGGAATTAGTAAGATGCACGATTTCATTGTCATCGTCATTAGATTCTCTTTCCTCTTAGATTCAAATGTCTCTAATAAACCTACTATTTGTTTAAGCCCTGAAACGGCAGAAGTGCCAAAATACATCACGCGTTAAAACATCCCATAGGTACTTACGCAAATTGTGAGGTTTTTGAAATCACGGGCCGCCTCATACCTACTTGCGGAAAATTGTTTGGAAAGAATAAATTCATGGAAACTATTGGTAATTTTAGGCACGAAAAAATGCGTTTATATAGTTATAATAATTTTCATACTTTTTTCTTGTTAGAACACAGTTACTTAATCGAATTGAGGTTTTGAAAATACATTTGAAGTATAAAAAAGGCTGAAAATTTAAGTTTGTAAACCGGCTTATCTTTACAAAGACAAACATGTTTTTTGTTTGTTGTTGTTTGTATTATATATTAATATGGTGTTGTTGAACGTCGTTTATTGGACAAATTAAATTAAATGTTTTTCACACATGTTCTCAGTTATCCGAATCCACAATGTTTCACACAATATAATTTACACCGATTCGCCATAGAAGTTCTTCAAGAGATCGGTGCAATTTGCTTAAGCTTATATTTCATCAGAACTACATATATGTATACCTACAAGGTGTAACAAAAATACTGGTGATTCTTTTAAGGACATAGTCAGCATCGTATTATAATTATGAAAAAATAAAAAAATCTTTTTTTCGCGTCTACTTATAAATTTTTTCTCCTACTTTTTCTCACTGGTCAAACGAACCAGTATTTTTGTTACATCCTGTACATAATAGGACAGTTGAGTTCTCCAATGTCTGTACACTCACAGGGAGATTCCAAAATATATGAGCATAACCTTTTTTAATTCCATTAAGGTCGTATACATATATTTTTGACATCCATCCGTGTACTGTATACAGATATTGGAGAATTCGTCTGTACATACCTATTTATGTAGGTAAGTAAATAATGCATGAAACAAAAAATGTTATGCTATCTATTCATAGCAGTATTTATTTATAGTTTCATATGTATTTAATAAAACAACCGCAAATTTTAACTCTGTGTTTATAATAACATTAATAACTAATAAGTTAAAGTCAATATTATAAACAGAACATTTTGAAATATCCAATAACATATAATTTCGTAATTCATTTAAGGCCTGTTAAGTGATGGGTTTGGTGTAGAAATGTGATAATTTAGGTCCGTGGTGCGGCCTGCGAGCTGCGGTCAGGGCACGCACCACGCAGGCGCACCACGCACCGTAGCTGATGAGTGCGTCAGGTGGTCGCCGCGCGCCCTCACCCCTCGATCATGATTCATACCAACTGAACTAATTAATATTTGTAATTGCAAACGCATGATATATTGTTGTTGAGTTATGGAATAGCAAATTAATGTTTTAATACGAAGTAATGAAACAAGGGTGATTTTAAACAAGGTACGTGAGCTTGATACCGTAAAATAAAGCAGCGTATATTATACATATATTACATACATAAACATATAATATATATCTCCGTCAGCATTATCTTTTAAACTGCCCCTTTTCTGTCATAATGGGTATTTTCTTAATTACTTTCAAGAGCCACACGTATAAGCTTATTTTTTAAATAAGTATATATCATTCGATCTTGTAAATTTACGTTATTAGGGTTATTTATTTTGTAAATTTAAGTACCTAAAATTTTTTACACGATTTTCCTTTATTACAACGCAAGAATTCTGTACATAATGTACCTATAGAATTAAGTCCTGTTCCGTAACATGTTCCGTGTTTTTTTATTAAAAAGAAATCATCTCAAGCTCGAGAGAAAACTGCGATACTTAACTGTATACATTACGTACACTACACTATCCCTCGCTTCCGGTCAGTCATCTATTCAGCATCACCCATTATGCCGCCCCACACTCGAGCTGGTTTGTTTAGATTCATAAAGCGATTTCGCAAATGGTATTATTAACATGAAGGCTCAGTTCCCACAGCTTCCAGAGGGGTGACGGACCTGCCACGGTCGGCTCGTTGATTTGTGTGTTATTGTTGGTGCGATGTGCGATCGGTTTCCGGGCGCACTCCCACGACAGCGGCAGATGCAGGGTGCGCCGCTGCGGGCCCCGGGTGCCGCGCGTCGCCGCAGCCCGGCATTATCTCACGAGTGACCCTCGTGGAGCCCTCGCGTGGGAACTGATTGCGCCTATGGGAAAAGGGATGCTTCGACAATATTGCGCAACTCGTCATCCACCTGAACAATAACATATTACGCGTAATGCTTTTAGGGTGAACTGATTATCCATTTTTTTATTGGATAAAAATTGACGAGGGGCTATTCACTGTTCACGATTGATAAACTAGCCACTTTCGTCTTAGCGTTTTTGCAGTTGCACCCTCAAGGAGCCCAAAGCTTCGCTCGGTTACTTACTCCCTTGGCTTTGATGGGATTCATCTCCATTTTATTATGCTAGACGAAGCGATTTATTGATAACCAACAACCTGGATCACTTCGGTTTGAAATAATTGCCACATCTTGTCTAGTCTATTTAGAATCTGTCCGGAAAGAAAAGTCGTGTAGATTATATGATCTCCCATATAAAACCACGACACTTCTCTTTCCGGACAAATTCTAGCCTTCATGGGTGTACTTGTAAGTTACAGCAAACAGACACTTGACCCGTCAAAACAGACCCGATTATACAACGTGATTCTGATTTACATCGATTAGGCTGCGACAGTCGAGAGACGCCATTGCATATGCGCCTCCAGCCCGCGCCTCGTGCGCTGCTCCACGCAGTAGGGTGTTTCACTTTTGTATTGGAGAAAATACTCTGGTCTGGGATTTTTCCTGACTTTGCTAATCGCGTAAACTTGAATGTCTTAAAAATATATAATCCATTATTGCACAAAATACAAAATTTATGTGTTAGTGGAATTTTACGCCATTCTATACCAGTCAACCATGGGACCAAAGAGAAAGAGACATAAAAGAGGTGTAAGAAGAAAATTGTCAGGGATATTTAAATCTTTAAAATGAAAACAAACTTATACGAATTCAAACGAAACAATTGAATGTTTTGATGTTGGTCAACTAATAAATCGGGGGTTGTTAATACCTGCCTTATGTCATTTAAACAATGTACGCAGGATGAAATTAACATGCAAATAAAAAAAGAAACACCCTACGCCGCTGTCCACGATGCGGTGCTACATTAATATTTTATTAAGAATACCATTAGGCACGAATTTGTAGTCCGTTTGCTACACCATCCAACTTTTCATCCGCACATCTGTCTGCTGAAACATGGAAATTTATCAACTATGAAAGATTTACAAGAATATCTAGGTATTCATATATATCAGTGGAAATTCATGTAATCCTAAAATATCTAGACACCGCGAATAAAATTGAACACATTGACTGTCTAGAGAAGATGTCACTCATGAATAATGTAGTCGTATCAATGATGCCTAGCAACATGGAATATAGTATGTAAACCTACCAAAACCACACACACACGTCAATGTTTAGATCAGAAGTACCTATGACTATGGTACATAATGTAATTTAAATTCGGTTCTATAAAAACTTTTTAGTTGCTGGTGTAGCCAGAAAAATACGGCTTTTCGTGAACAAGAGATTTGCCTCGTCATGATTGTTCCTTAGGACCCTAGGATGGATTTGAGAATTAAGTGGAGCCACCAAGATTTTTGATTTAAATTTTTCATTGAAATTGACAAAATCTAATCAAATGTTTTTTGGGATCGTGGAATGATAAGGTTGAATTCGTTTATAATAAGTATATGGTGTGCATTCCGTTTCCGCCCATTTTACGCCATAACAACCACGGAAATTTTACTTTTAAGTCGTGTGCAAACGCAACTATATCTTTCCTCCTCGATTGGAAAAAACATTTTGATTGGATTCTTTTCCATTTTAATTTTGTACACCCGTGTATATCACCTTTTAGTTTTACATTACATTTTTATTAAATGAACAAATAATAGAGCTCTCTAAAACATGTTATATTTTTTTTATGATTCATAGTTATTTGTAAGTTATGATTTTTGATAAGAAATTCCGAATTAAGTTATTTTTTTATTTTATATGTTTTTTCTTTGGAACGGTGTCAAAATGATATCTAAAATGAATTCGGCATCCCCGTTTTATACGAAAACGATACCAAACTTGCCCAAGTAGCTTAACTGATGTAGGTATTAAAATAAAGTTGAGAGCCTCCGCCCCTAAAAATTTACATTAAAAATCTTGGTGGCTCCACTTCTCAAATCCATCCTTAGGACCTAAGGAACAAGGTGAGGGAAATCTTTGCTTTGATTATGGTGGCGTCGTTGATCGGGTCGCCACTTTCAAGAAAGGTTGAGGGGAGGCGACTGCTGAGATATGCGTCATACTTTCGGACACGGGTATGTCCTTAAACTACGTCCAAAAGAGAGGTATGGGTACTGCGAATGTCATCTTGCTATGTGTGGTAGGGCACAGCACAGCGAATGATATCATCTCACTCAAATCTGGAGCAGAGCCCGACTGGGGAAGTACCTCCACCTTACAGAAAACCACAGCCAAATAGCACTAGAGCCCTCATAGTGTTGTGTTCCTGCTGGTGAGTAAGGTTGCCAAAGAGCTCAAAGAGGACCCAGTGTGTTGACGACGAGAGACCTCTCTTGTTCATTTAGCCGTCAACACAGTGAATCCTCCTGTTTTTAAAGGGTCGGCAACGCGCATGTGACACCTCTGGAGTTGCAGGCGTCCATAGGCTACAGTAGCTGCTTACCATCAGGTGAGCCGAATGCTTGTTTGCCACCGTCGTTGTATAAAAAAACTCGTGAACGGGTGCTGTTTGTGGAGACCGGTCTGTTTGGGTTAGGCTGGGGCTAAGCAATCAGATGCGTAACTTTTTATTTAATTATATTTAATATTAGTTTAATTGGCGTTAGACACATCATTCGGTGCTTATTTATCCTTGAATTTTCATTTCTTTTAATTATATAGAATATATAGATCAAGCCACTTGTAGACCTTATACATCTCCAAATGATCTCCAAAGATAATTTGGAATAAGTACCTATTATGTTTTTTTTTTGTACCTATACTAGAATTACTGACTGTTCTTATGATTATTATTTAAATTCAAAATATGTTTCTAACTGTTGATGATGGATTAATGTAATTAGTAAAATTAGTAGAGGTAGAGGCCACAGTTCAGGTAAGAAACTCTATCAAACTTTTGTGTGAGTACTTCATTTTTAAATACTTAGTCAGATTTGGGCTCATAAAAGTTTTTAAAATTATTTTTTCTTATTTATGGTATTACTCTTAAACTGGTTTCATATGTTTTCTTATAGAATAACGCATTGATATGTATTTTTAAGATTTGATGTATTGAAAAAATAAGTCTCACTGAGTTTCTTGCTGGTCATAATTCTTCTTGGTGTGGTGTAGAGTTAGTACCGGTGTACCTAGTTTGTTTGTTTTTTCTCTTTTACTTTGATAATTTCTTCCGCTTAAACTATCTGACGTGTAAAAGTGCCCTTGTGGGTTACTTACTGAATAAATGTTTGAGTTTGAAGCTCATTATGTCACGATTAAAATACATGTACTACTAGAACATAATCGCATAATAACGAGACTACATTATAGAACTAGTACATTCAGGTGGCATAATATGGTGGTGGTTGTGGTAAAAGTGGTAGTGGTGGTAGTGAAACTAGTACATAGGTATATAATTGGTAGTGGTAGTAGTCTTGGTGGTAATCGATAAATAGTTTTAGTGGCCTGTACAATTAAAATACAAGGTGAGTAGCAATAGTAGGTACGTAGGTATTGTAGTTCCTCGAGAAAACCTCGAGTCCGTCTGTAAAGATGTTTATGTACATATCCTGAATTAAGCGAAACGTCGAACTTTCATGCATTCGTACTGTATACCTAATGTAACGATCGAATCGTCAGTATAAATCACGTTAGCAGTTTAGGTTATCGGATGATAATATCTTCAATAACAAATGCTTTGTTTTTGCAACGGAGACTGAAGATTGATGTGCAACAATTACGCGGGAGCTTCTTGGGCGATCCATCCCGCATGTGATGCATCCACAACTAGCTTTTTTGTAGTCTGGTATGCTAATACGCAAACTTAAATAAATGACGCGAGTGGGACCATTTATTGTTTCAATTTGTATTTTATCACTGATATACGCTCTGTTTTTGAAAGTATTTTACCTATTTATGTGACTAACGTCACAAAATGAAAGATTGAAGAAAAACAGTTTCCTAATAAATTAGGTAGGTACAGTCGACTACAAAGAGATGTATCCACTTGGACCTTATTACAACGCAATAAGGTGAAAAAGTGGATACATCTCTTTGTAGTCGACTGTACCTATAGGTAAATATCTTAAATTAGTTTGATCACTTCAAGGGGTTAAAGTCCACTTCGACTGGTATGATTTGACTACATATATATGATTTAACTTTACTGTGCAAAGGCAACTGTACATATTTTTTTTTACATCTGGCCTATAACTCCTATAAGTACCTACATAAGGAGAGCCAATCTAAATGTATTATTTTTGTAATTGACTCTAATTTACGAATTACTTTGGTCTTTTATCAAAATTAATTACGCAAGCCAGTTTATTTGATTTGAGGACAAATTACATAATTTTCGTAATTCTACACCTGAATATCAGTGATATCATAAATATGAGTGTATCACACTTGTCTTGCATTTCGTTTCACATTAGCGGAAGCGCTTAGGTGGGTATCTAATCCATACCATAAGCCATTAACAGTAACCTAATGAAGAATATGTACGTAGGTATACAAGAATAATAACTTATTTTATTTTAATACTAATTTAGCCTACTAGCCTCGGTCATTCCTAGGTTATGGCACATTTATTCTGAATCCAGGAGCTTTATACTCAAACCCAGTTTTCAGATGAGTTCTGATCTTAATTGTAAAATTTAAACTTGCACTGAAAAAAAAGGATAACAAAACTACTTTGGCTATTTCATCAATAACCAAAGTTTGGTAAAGAGTTAATCAAGTTCATTTGTTAATAACACATGGTTTATCTATAAATAACAAAACATTTTGGTAAGAATAAGCCTTAGTTTTGTAGTCACTATTTTTATGTTACTGGTAGACGAAATTTGGTTGCTTGTAACAAATTATTTTTTTCAGTGTGTTAATTTTAGGTGCCTCTACACTGCTACATCTAGCATGATGATTTGACAACAGCAACCCACTAACATGTTACGGTTAAGCAGATAGGCATGAGACGCAACACATTTCACGGAGGTACAATCGTTCGTATTAGGTGTCGTATCACGCGCTTTCATCTGCCGTCGCAGGCGCAGGACCGACGCGCCGGAGTTGAAATCGATTACGCCTCCGCTCCAAAGCTATGAATATTTTAACTGATCCATATGATTGACTCATTGTTGAAGTTCGGAGTCATAAAAAGTAATGAATTCGATCCGGAAAGAAAGTGACCTACAATAATTGTTCAATTAGTGTATTTTAGTTACATACACACTGAATATATGATGGAAATACCCACTGCATTATTCATCGTCCTTGCTTGTGTTACCATGTAAACAAACACTTCTTAAAGTTGTTAAGGATATTATTACACTTTTCTGTGGTATTCTCACTTAAAATGTTGTTATATACTTTAAAAAACTCACCTATATAGTATTGAATTCAATCAAGTAACACCTGAAAAATATCATTTCTAATCAAATTTTCCTCAATAATCGAAGTAACGAACGAATTAACTCAAAAATGAACGACATTTCGGCTTCTACATTGACAAGACGTTTGTTTACATGATAAGACAAGTACCTAAGGATGGATAGTGTGTAAGTAGCAGTACATTTGCATCTCAGACTGAAAAGTTAATACCTATGTAACGCTAGCGGTAAATTGATTTCGAGCAAACGAAGACTAATAGTGAGAGGTTGAAAGTGGTAACTGAGCTTTGGTACTTAGTGAGCTATTCCAAGACAACATAATCTAGTATATAGGTAGGTATCTATCCGTGAAAAGCATACTTCCGTCATATACTTAGGTAGTTGAATAGTTAGAAAACTCGATTACGTATAGATACACGGGGCCAAATACAGAATTACCAAGATTTCGAATTCGAGCTCTCTTGAAAATTATTCTGATACCTGACAAGATGCTTACAATTACAACAGGATCAACCGAATCTTGAAGCGGAAATGCAGGCAAAGAAACGAACAGGAAACGGTGACATCAGAGAAACAGTAAAAACCATCTCTAATTTGTTTTGTATTAAATAGTTCAATATAGGTAACTACTTATAAATCACAAGTATGATATGAATTAATATAGCAAGATAAAAATATGGAGGTACCTAGGTACTTGGAACTAGTAGTCTACAAACATAGCAAAGGTTTTTTTGCCTCTGGGCTGAAACGAGACGGAAATTATGTATTCTACACGGTTCGGTTAGATAACCATGGAAAGAAGGATAGGCAAACGGCAGACTGCTCTCAATCTCTAATTTCTCAGCGGCATTGTTGTAAGCCGTGGGAATAAATGGAGGTTTTTGGCAGGCGGATCGGTGTCGGAGAAAGATTTGGAATAAAATGATTTCGTGACCGCGTTTACGTGGGTCAAGAAGCCTGCGTCGCGATTCGTCTCGTCGTGCTGTCGTACAAAGGCGGGTCGTGAGCCCTCGGCGCGCCCTGGCCGGTGTCCGTGACACTTGACACGGGAACCCGCGATCCTCGACCTCCACATATTTCCGCGTACAGCTTTTTTCGCCTCTAAAATGCCGGGCGACCATTTTGATTAGGTGATTCCAAAGAAAAATCGATAACGATAACTTGGAACGCAGCTGCGTTTACCTGCTTCTGCTGTGACCGAAACGAAACGCTTCTGTTAGGTAAGCCTTGGTTGATGGTATAGTTAGTTAATAGAAGTGTTCATTGTAGGTATTTACCAAACTTTTATTGGATTTTTTAAATATATAACTAGGTACAAACAATTTTAGTTAACAACGATATATACTTAGGATTACCCAAATCCTTGCTGTGATTCTCGTTGTTGTTCCAAACTATAAACGTGGGCAATGTTGACCAACACTATAAGTTCAAAATAGCCAAAAAAAGTATGTAGGTAAGGTGATGATTAAAAATTTATTTTGTTAAGAAAATTTATGCGTATGTACTCCCCCAAAATTTCAGGCAGCGACCGCGCCTGGTCTGCTTTAAGTAGATAGGTAAACCTAATCCCATGAATTGGCGTAGACACAAATTTTTAAGAAAGTGACTGTCATCTGATGATCTGACCTTTTCAAGTTTCAAGTTTATTTGCATTCATGTTGTACAAAAAGGTTTTGACATATTACTGTTTCAAACATGAGCCCTGCAAGGGCATGGCAATTACTTATAAACTAAATTATTATATCTAACTTAAACCTAAGAAAATTACACTGTAGCTTTAACAACATTCATATACAGTGTGGAAAGTTAACTCGGGCCCTGGAGGGAAACTACCTTAAATCCTTGAGCTAGCTCATTTTACTTAAAGGAGACATTCCTTTATTTTTAAAAAGAAACAAAACTGCATTCAAAGATTTTCTAAAACTCGCTTGCCTCGCCCGGGACTCGAACCAACTAAAATTAAAAAAAACACACACTCTCTATTTTATTATACTAATCCATAGTATTAATACTCAGGATAAAATTTCTCTAACAAACATTTGGTTACTGTTCACTTTTAACAAGTAAAAGACACGTAACAATTCTGTTATCTCTCTAACATTTAAAGACTTCGTATAATATCATTTTTCAACAAGATGGTGCACCTGCCCACAACAGCAGAATTGCCAGGGCTTACCTCAATGAACATTTCAATACCTGGATAGGTACAAACGGGACGATTAGATGGCCTGCAAGAAGTCCAGCCTGACGCCCATGGACTTCTTTTTATGGGGTCATGTAAAAAATGTTATTTATGAAACTTGCTATGAAACCGTTCAAGAGCTGGTTGCGGTAGAAAATGTTATTAGGAGCATACACCACAACACTTTGATGAAGGCTACAAGAAATGAATTTCAACGGCGACTAATTTTGTGTAGACGGAACCACGGGGCTCATTTCGAACAATTTATCAGTTTAATAATTAAAGTGTAACAAATTGATAGTAAAATAAAGTTAATGTTAGATTTAACGATTGTTTTTATTTTTAAGACCAAATGTTTGTTAGAGAAATTTTATCCTGAATATTAATACTATCGATTAGTATAATAAAATAGGGTGTGTTTGTTTTTTTAATTTTAGTTGGTTCGAGTCCCGGGCGAGGCAAGCGAGTTTTAGAAAATCTTTGAATGCAGTTTTGTTTCTTTTTAAAAATAAAGGAATGTCTCCTTTAAGTAAAATGAGCTAGCTCAATGATTTAAGGTAGTTTCCCTCCAGGGCCCGAGTTAACTTTCCACAACAGTGTGGAAATCAACAGTGTGGTATCTAATATACAGATATTAGATACCTCTAAGTGCCTACTAACACAATTTAAAATTTGTCCTCTAAATATTACCTTCCAACCCAGAGGGGAAACTAGGCCTCTTGGGATTAGGGCCGGTTTCCTTACGATGTTTTCCTTCACTGAAAACCGACTGGTAAATATCAAACGATATCCCATACATAAGTTCCGAAAAACTCAGTGGTGCCAGCCGGGGTTTGAACCCGAGACCTCCGTATTGAAAGGCGGACGTCTAACCGCAAGGCTACCAGTGCTTCTATTACAGTACAAACAGCAAGTACAGCAACACTTAACTGTACTTATTACAAAAGGCATAAGGTCCAACGATAGGAAGTTAAAAGCGTGGTCGATGGTAATACCTACAGTGAGTAGGTACTCATGCAGATACGTTAGGTAGGTACCTAACGCCAAAAAAATTGGCACATACAGAGTATAGGTAGTAGGTACCTACATGTAACAATAAAAATTCTAATTGTTTTTAAAAATGTGACTTGGTACAGTCACCGGCAATAGTATAATCCTACACGGAGGCCGCACAAATATGTGACACGCTCTTATGGCCCTACAAATAAGAGCGTGTCACATATTTTTGCGGCCTTCGTGTAGGAAGATACTATTGCTGGTGACTGTACTTGGACTCATTTGGCGATGCGCGTTGCTCCGAGACTGCCCGTGACTGAACTGAGTGATAAATTTAAATACAAGACCGTTAATGGAATCGCAACGAATGCATTATTCTGATTTATGAGCAGCTGAGATGTCCGGCTCGAAGATAACACATTTAAGCGAAATCTTATTTATTAGACCAACAGCTGTGTATGCAATACGGTTTTTTTATAATTGCATCAATAAATAGTTTCTATACCAATCGAATCGAAATATTCCCAACTTCTGCCTCCCATATTACAGCCATCGGAAAACTCATTCAATTGTTTACTGCGGGTTTTCTCAAACTGAGGGTTTGCACCTTGCTCGTTTATACAGCTAAATAAACTGACTAATAAATATATCTATATAAATATTTATAATACTTTATATATCTTAAATAAACTGCATAATAATAAATTCATAAAACGAATGAAACAAAGTAATAATAGTTATAGGCCGCCCGTATTGAAAGCGAGGACCTACAACTATAATAATAGCTAATTAAAAAAAAAAAAAAAAAACCTTGCTCGTTTGTAATACTAATAAGTGTAAACATATTTTTGACGTCGACTGTACTTGTCTTGTCTACTTGAACTCCCAGGGTAAAAAATTTGCGACAAGACTCAATAAATGACATGTAACATACGGGTGTCTCCGTGGCTCGGTTGCTGAGCATAGGCCTCTCTACGCGTACGCCACTTGTGGCTCGCTCGGTTGCGTGGTTTAAAAAAGTGTTTATCGTATTTCTTCGATATCTCAATAACATTCATCCCAGCAAAAAAAAACGTAAATATTTTATGTCGAAAATTATATGTGGTTGAACTAAGTAGAGGAATATTTTTTCGTATGAGCCACCGTTACCGAGTTATTTACGAAAAACTAAAAAGGGACCTTTTGGCCGAATTTCACATTTATGCCACACGGCCTGCGGTCACAAAACTCAAATGTGTTTTTGAAAACCAATGGAATCACTTCATTTGTTTATCCTGGCACAACGCAGCTCTAGGATTGGTTCTAAACAAACACATTACTCACAACGCAACGCATCCTCGTCCTCGCTCATCTCTGGTGGAAACTCAGCCTCAGTCTAAGTATTAAGAGCCAAACAATTTTAAAGCCCGAAAATATATTAATTTGTGCTCCTATTTATATTTACGGTGGGAGGGCGGATACGTTAATGCATGCAAAAAATACGCAAGCATGACTGGTTGGCTTGGCACTTATCGACTAACTATTTAGCACGTACAGTCAGCATCTGCCTACACGAAGGCCGCAAAAATATGTGACACGCTCCTATGGCTCTACAAATAAGAGCGTGTCGCATATTTTTGCGGCCTACTTGTAGGAAGATACTATTGATGCCGACTGTCCCGCAAAAAGCCCACCTATAGTTAATATCGGCTACTTAACCCTCATAGGCATATGAAAATTTGAAAGATATCTACATATGAAGATAATAATATATATTGATAATAGGGATAATAGATGTCACAAATATTGATTTTCGAATGCGATGATTTGCCGCTCATATTCGCGAATACGAATCCGAATGTGGGGTCAAAAACCTTGGTACTTATATGGAAGGTTGTGGTATAGTTCATACAGGCGTGATATTTTCTAAATGTTAAGAAAACTAATTTTATATAGGTAAGTACTTAGTATAGGTAGAGACTATAGAGATATAGACGACCACAGCCTAAGAACTTTTTGCAGGTGACATTTTGTCTTACAAATTCGGTACCTTTAGGCGGCTTTCGGACAGAGGGCGCAATCGACTTGAGTTTCAAAAAGTTCTTACGCTGTGGTCGTCTATATCTCTAAGATAGTCTCTGGTATAGGTACCATCAAAATTTTATGTTCATTAACCTGAATATACTTATTCGAAATCATAAAACAACAAATATATATACCATCGTAAAGATAATAAAATAAAAAGAAGTTGGACAAGAATTGTAATTTCCTTTTCATTATTTTTTCGTATATAAAATGCACAAAAAATATTTACTCCGGCGGGGATTCAAACAAGGTGTCATGTTGTGACTAGATTCTGTGCGGAAACGAAGATCTCGTAAAATTCATGAGTTCCTATCCCATATAACCAACGAGACTCCTTTCCGCAACTCTAATCGAAAAACTGTTCAGTTTCAGCATGGGGAACTATGATTTAAAAAAAAACATATTTAAAATAAAAATATTTCTCTATTAGTTGGGTATATCTCCAGAACAGTGCAATTTAACATTAATTTTTAAACATTTTCTATATCTATAATACTAGGGTAAAGTACAACAGTCATAGGTTATGTAGTCACGTGCAGTAATACTATGTTATTATGTAGGTATAGTTTAATATTCCGAACACACAACTAATTAATATTGCGATAGCAGGTAAGGAAAACGTCAAAGTGCTAGTACAATAGACTACAGAAAGATGTATCCACTCTTTCACCTTATTGCGTTGACCTTATTTATACATATATATTTTTGAGTACCTTGGCTGCTCCGAGATATTTGATGGCGACTGTACTATAAACCACAATGTTTTTTTTTGGCAGGCAACAAGAGTTGATATGTAACTTACTTATGTTCATTGCAAATAATAACCATAATACTTTTTAACCCTAATCACCCTTTACCACTTAAGCAAATTTCAGACGAGAAGTAAGTTACTCACCCAATTAGCAGGTTTTTAGTAAAATCCTCTAAAAACTACTGTCTGTGCCTTGAGATTAGCATAGCAGTCAAATATATTTTTCCTACCTTACGTGTGTAAGTAAGATGTAAGACCCTAGGTGTAAATTATTAATTTATTTTACTGCACATGAAAAAAAAGCTAAATACATGTAAGTATTATACTTTTTCTGATTTTCAGTTACCTATTCAACCCTTCTTTATTTTTATATTTAACTAATACACTTCAACAGGAAGATTAAGAAAGATTAGTAAATATTGTATTATATGATTATACAGAAGTGATACATTTATTCAGACTTATTTTTTACTGTATATAAGATTTGATTTGTCTGATGGATCAAATAAAGAGCGCTCACGAACACGGCATTGGCCCTGAAAATAAAAGAAACATTAGAAGATTAGACGGATATTGAGTAAACAAATATTATGCAACTAGGTCCATCATCTGGTCCTCAACTACAAAATAGATCATAGAAGAAAACAAGTTAAGGTTGCCAGTATGTGTTGCTGTATGATGCTATGCAGTTGTGTTTTAAGTAGCATTTTAATGAATATATACCTATATGTCTTGACCTCTTATTCTTTATAATGCTAAATCTATGGGTTCACCATTTGTGGCATTATAAGTTATCTTACAATGAGTGAGAAACTTTCAGGAATGAGGGGAAAAAAACGCAGCTGCAAGCTTATTCCTTTCCCAATTCTGTGTTTTCTTTTAAAAATATTCAACTTGTACAACAATTAGGTGTAACAAAAATTATAATAAGAATGAACACTGATATACACATCAATAGGCGGGCTTACACCTGACGCACCGTCCTGCGAGGTTGCCGCGCGAGGCAATTCGGCTAGTGTGGTTTTGCCTCGCCCTGGGCATTGTGCCCGCGCGTGCGTTTGCCTCTGGTGAGGCACGTCCAGAGTAGCCGAGCTGCCTCGCGCGGCAATTTTCTCACAAGGCGGTGCGTTAGGTGTGGACCCGCCTAATAATGACACAAAGAGTACTTACTGTCCTTCCTTAAAGTACTCCTTCAGTGTGTTTGAAAACCTTTTGGAGTACTTAACAAATTCCCGTTTCCTTTGTTCCAGCACTTGTTTGCCAGGACCGGGGGTGTATTGAGAGACCTCATTGACAGCATCCAGAAGCTTCTTGATGGCTGATGCTATCTCCCTGTAAGAAAAGTGTAACATGATACAAAATAGTTAAGTAGAATCACTAGAAAATGTTTTACCATTCGTTGGCAGAGATATTGGTATAAAATAATTAGAGGCTGATATAAAGTAATCTTGTGTTATTAAGAAATTTCTCTTTCATGCCTTGAACCCAGCAATATTCAATTTACTCCATAAACCCAGCTGTGGTGTAGTACATAGTGTACATACCATACAAATCCATAGCCAAACTATGGTTGGAAGTCATTACTTCTCATGATAATTAAGTTCTTTTTTGTACTTTCTATGCACACTTGACATAAGAACCCCACAGCACAGATGCCATTTAATTTAAAAAAACTAAACTGAACTACCTAAATCTGGCATTCTTTAATCATACAATACAAGATGTACAGGAATAACAGTACAGTCTATTTCTTAGAGGATTCAACCAACCGGAGTGGCCCTTGACTGACATTCCCCTCTGCCGAAAATATATGACCAGTAGTCATACTTATTGTATGGACTGACATTTATCTGACGTGGCTATTTTGATGTTACATATATATTTGAGGTTCCCTCCCCCACAAAAATCGGCAGACTTTTTTTGTATAGAAAATGAGTCATGGTCACACCAGTTGGTTTAATCCTCTAAGGTCTATTTTAATTTCTTAATACTGGATATTATTGAAATATCCAGTTGTCATTGTATGTGTTGGCATGAATAAATGTTTTCTTTCTTTCTTTCTTTCTTTAAAAATAAACTTGAGAACATTTTCCATTTATATAGGGAATTTATCTCCTTGAATGTATTCCCAAGCAATGCAAAGATTCTTTCCATTGGCACAACTCTAATGACAACTTACTTTATAGTTTCCAAGAAAGTCTTTCTGTCTGTTATTTCATCAGGAATGCGGCTTAGAATTTTCTTCAGTGCTGTAGATTTCTTGTTTAATTCTTGGAATGCCTCTTCAGACCTGTTCAGCCTTAGATCAGCACCTGTAAGTATCAACAACCATAATTACACCCCATTTAATGAATTAAATTAAAGGTTGTTATATTAGTTGTACATTAAATCTCCTGATATAAAATAGTGACAGTAACAATTGGGAACTTTGTTCTACTGTTGAACTTATGTACAGTTGCCACCAAATATATCGAAGCGGCCAGGGTACTCAAAAATATCTGAACATGCACTTTATTGCCTTGACAATAAGGGTGTTGTTCAGATATTTGTGACCACCTGAGCCACACCCAATGGATCTGATGGCGACTACACATTCCAAAAATCTGAACTTTTATTGAGTAAGAGTAGTATAGTATCATTTTACAAGGCATTACTTTTACATGGTTAGGTCACACACATCAGATGGCTTGGATGGATAATTCTATATAGCAAAGTAAGTGTGTTTCTAAACTTAAGTTTGCTTACTTGTCAAGATAAATAAATGCAAAATATACCAGCAATAATTTAACAAACAAATAATTACATTCTGCCTCCGTAAGAGCCCCCTGCAAGCGGAGTAAACTCTCATTCATATTGACGGGTATATCCGCTCTCCTCATTATCCCAGCCACCAAATCATAATTAAGCCCTGGCACAGCTGCCTCCGCTTTGGTAAGAGCTGCTCGTAATGTCTGAGATGCGCCCAAGTCATACTTCTCCAACTGAAATATAAAACGTAGGAAGTTATTGCGACGTGATCTATGGCAGCCTTGAAGCTTATCAACGTTAATGCCAGCGATTAGAATTATCTGAAACGTTTTAGATGGTATCATGTATCATGTTTGTCAATGAATACAAACCTGAGTTAACACAGGCCGAATGAGGACGGGCAAAACCAAAGATGTGACAGGCAGTTCATCGCCCATTGTCATTGTGGCAAACTTTAGGGATTTATAATGGGCGAGTACAACACTGATTTTTAACAGCACTCGTTGGACAGATAATTAACAATGTGTAAAAACACGACACTAATAGAAAGTACAACAAACAATAGAATTAACTTCACACCACATCACATACATAACTTGATTATTTCACAACTATTTGACAACACCTACTACACTAAGTACACTACGATACGAGCCACTGGATGTGTCATTTATGCACTAGTATTGCCAGTTTCACAGATGTAAAGGCGAATAAATGATTATTACTAAGAATACAAATAAATTGTATTTATGTGTACAAACAAATAATTCGGAGTATATTAAATTGCCTTTTTCGGAAACAATTTTTTTCATTCATTTCTGTTCCGTAACAATCCTGGACAAGCGCGAAGCGCCTTCGAGTCTTGATTGACAGCTTTTGCACTATAGTTTGGCCAGAGTTTGTTACACTTCAAGCATAGACAGAGAGAATCATACTGTCTTTTTCTAATGCTAGTACTCTCACTACTAAAAAAGGGATGGGTATAGCATGTTACTCTGACTGTTACTGCGCTTTTGGTTTGCCAGACTATACGTCCAAATTGTTAAGGACTTCTAGAGTATTAGACTCGTCCCACGATAACTCTGCATTAACAGTCAGAGTAACTTGCTATACCCATCCCATTCTTAGTGGTACAACTCAGTGTAAATCTGTCAAAAAATTTGAGTTTGACACGACGTATCCGATACGCTTGCATAAGTGCGAAAGAGAACTTGTCATGCGTTAAGAAGGGACAACATGATTCGTGACGTTACGTGACGTTACAGAGATCTCTCTGTATTATACTATTATTTACTCTGTGCCTTCACAACCGAAAACGAAATTGCTATTTTGTAATTTAGTAAACAATTTACGGGTTTTTAGTATCTAATAGAAACATGTTATATGTTAAATATAATCACTTTTTTTCTTGTTTTATATCATTTGAAAAGAAACGTGAAATGAAATAAGTTGAAATTGGACTCCTTTTATCAAATTGACAAGTGACGTGTTCATGGATTGGATTCATTGGATGTCATCTCGATGTCATGGATGACTGTCTGTCTACCTACTCTCTGAAATGAAATGGTAAACTTGTTTATGGACTAATTAATACATTCAGTCTGCTTCATTATTGTTGTTTCTCTAATTTGATATAAGGAATAACAAGTCTCCTGCTTGAAGTTTACGGCAAGATATAACATGGCTAAAAATACGTCCAGTTCAGCGTTCCGAAAAATAGACATCGACCAATACAATGAAGACAATTTCAAAGAGGATGAAGCTGAGCAAGCGATGCCCACCGGCCCCGATGAGGGGGAAGTATCCGCATTATTGAACCAATATCCTTTTCAATATAACACGTAATTGTAGTAGGATAATTAACTTTATAATAGTAGAACAATGGTGTTGATGAGTTGATATGTACCTGTCTCATACATTTTCTATGCGTAGCAAAACTTATGAATCATCAATTTATTTGATAGACTTACATGAAAAATAATACTATATATCAAGTAATATTATATAATTGCTTGGAGGCCTATGTCCAGCAGTGGACGTCTTTCGGCTGAAATGATGATGATGATGATGATTGGGGCTAAATATTCAGATCCAAAGCCATTGATTCTCTGATGTCCAAGCAGTTGCTAAACAGGGAACTCAAGGGTTAATTCATGTTTTAGGGAGACTTCAGTGCTTAGACACCTTAAAGTTCTTCTGATCTAGTCACTCTTGTATTAGTGTAGTAAGGGTAGGTTTGGAAGGACTGCACTTTAGGGGCCGCAGAGTTTTAGGCTCATTTTTTTTTATAGATAGTACTCCCCATAAGGAACTTTGAACCCTTTATTTGGGTTCCTCTTGCAGAGTTATGCATAAAGGGCAGCTGTCTGACCCTATACCTGTCACGGCTGGTGTGAAACAGGGTTGTTTGCTATCGCCGCTTTTGTTCCTGATAGTCCTGGACGACGTGATGCGCAGAGTGACAAGACATGAGACCAGAGGGCTGCCATGGGTAAACGGAGGAAACCTTGAAGACATTGACTTCGCCGACGATCTCTGTCTGTTTGCAACGTCACGCGAGCATCTTCAGTCCAAGACGCAGGACCTCTCTAAGTTCGCTGCAGAAGAAGGCCTGCGCATAAATTGCTCGAAGACGAAGGACATGCGTCTTAACACTTCGGACACGGCGTCGATATATGTCAACGGGGAGGCAGTCGAACAAGTCGAGCGATTCACGTACCTGGGAAGTGTGGTCGATCCGACAGGGGGTGCAGACAGCGATGTAGAGGCGCGCATCAACAAGGCTCGAGCAGCGTACGCGCAATTGAAACCTGTCTGGACGTCCAGTGTGATCACGCGGCGTACAAAAATCAGAGTGTTCAACTCCAACGTCAAGTCAGTCCTACTGTACGGATGCGAGACGTGGCTAGTAAGACAAGATATCACCAATCGGCTGCAGGTGTTTATCAACAAGTGCCTGCGGCGTATCCTGGGTATATACTGGCCGCGAACCATCTCAAACGTGAGGCTGTGGGAGATGACTGACCAGAAGCCCATAAGGCAGGAAATCCTGGAGAGGAAATGGCGATGGATCGGACACGCGCTCCGTAGACCGGACAACCACTTGCCCAAGCAGAGTCTCCGCTGGCAAGCTACTGGCAGTAGAAGGTCGGGACGCCCCCTTACTACATGGAGGCGATCAGTTGAGACGGAGGCTGGCTCAATTGGTCTCGACTGGAAAGAGCTGGAAGTAGCCGCTCAAGATCGCGACAAATGGAAAACTCTTCTGCGAGCCCTATGTCCCTAATGAGGGATAACAGGAAGAAATCATCATCATCACTCCCCATAAGGAGTTTCCTCACCAGGGCTTTTGTTGCGGAAACTCATAGTTTTTGAGAAAAAAAATGTTGAAGTTTCCATACAAATTTCCTTATTTGGTGTCAATAGCGCATTCAGACGAAGACTAATTAATATTGTACATTAGATTAAGTCGGTTCTGGCGCTTGCTTGCTACGCTCGTTCGGCTTCGCGCGCTGTTAGCTCACGGTTCACCTAACACACTCCTCCTCGCTTCGCTCGTCGTCGCACCTACCTTGGCTCTGTGACACAACAGTCTTCCCTGATTATATTCCAAAACAAAAAAAAAACACTTTTTCCCTAAAATAAATTGTGTCCATTTAAGAGCTAATATCTCGGCAATTATCAAGTTAAGAGAAAAGTTGCCCATACAAAACATACTTATTTTAGCGCCTCCTATACGATAGCATCATATCCTATACGATAGCAAAATAGGTGTCATAATAAGACCACCCCGATCAAAAATGTTAAGTCCCGCGCCCATTGTGGCTAGTTATGGAAATTTATATGGAAACTTCAAAAATTTTTTTCTCGAAATCTATGAGTTTTCGCAATAAAAGCCGTGGCGAGGAAACTCCTTATGGTGAGTACTATTTATAAAAAAAATGAGCCTTAAACTCCGCGGCCCCTAAAGTGCAGTTGAGCCGCAGGTTTTTGTAACTAAACAACTAGCCCCTATTGTCATAATAGGGAAGTAGTAGTAGTAAAACACTTTATTGCACTAAAACATTGTACACTAAACGATTATGAAACATACATGTAATTTGTACAAAGGCGAACTTATCCCTATAAGGGATCTCTTCCGGCTTAGAAGTATGGGCGCCACCAGGATTACTTTCAGGGATGACAACTTAGCTTACTAAAAAAAGTTTTTTTGCATTAACTTTCCTGACAGGGGGGTGCGAGTGCACTCTTTTTCATTTCTGCTTACATCCCAAAAAGTCCTTTTTCCAAAATTATTTAGTTTATTTTAAAATTTCTGTTGATATTGGCTTCAGAGTGCAGCCCTAAAGTCCAGAATATTAATGTCTGTTTTACATCATAAGTATCATAACACATCTACTTTTCATTTCATTAAGATGCTTAACCTGTATGTGCAGTAAAAGTATGACCACAACCCTGTTTAAAAGTACATATTCCTTAACTCACAAAATACAGGAAAATACAATGAAGCACTCAAAACAGTTTTGGACAATGCACCAATTGGGTCATCCAACCAACAAGTGAAGGTAAGTTAAGGGGATAGTATAACTTTTTGCTCTGCTTTGTTTTTTTTTTCATATTAATGCTGAAATAACCTGGATATTTTACAATATTTTAACTAAGGAAGGAAGTCCAAAGTTTGCATCTCTGAACATGTAATAAGTAAATAATCTAGATTTTTTTTTAACTGCTATTTTCACTAATAATTTTGTTTTTGTATTACAGGACAATGCCCTTACACTCACATTAAAAGTGTTGCTCGCCATAAAATCTGCACAAATAGAAGATGCCGTGGCAAACCTATCCCAGGATGACATTGACATACTGATGAAATACATCTACAGAGGCTTCGAATACCCATCTGAGGGCTCCAGTGGCCATCTGCTCCTTTGGCATGAGAAGGTGTACAATGTGGGAGGCACCGGCTCCATTGTGAGGGTGTTGTCAGACAGAATGAGAGTTTAGACCAAAATAGTTAAATGTAATACTTATTAATCCGTATTAAATTAATTCTTAATAAATTTTATCTTATCTCTTATCTGCATTTTAATCATTAAATGCAACCACATAAAATAAGATTCTACGAACTTGGCTGATACACTGCCGTGCAGGAACGCCAAGCATCGGACGGAAAAATCGTGCCTTCAGCGCCAGCGCGCGCGAACTCGCAAGGCAAACTGTTATATTTTGGATGTGATATCACGTCCGGGCGCTGACGGCACGACATTCCGTGCGCGTGATTTGGCGGTCAAAGGGTTAACCCTATTAGATTACATGGTTACCCAATGATATGGTTACCCTACCACGTTGTTACGGAAACCGTTTTAAATAAGGTTCATCATCATCTCAGCCATAAGACGTCCACTGCTGAACATAGGCCTCCCCTTTGGACCTCCATATGTATCGGTCGGAAGAGACTTGAATCCAGCGTCGTCCGGCGACCTTTATAAGGTCGTCTGTCCATCTTGTGAGTGGACGTCCTACGCTGCGCTTGCTAGTCCGTGGTCTCCACTCGAGCACTTTTCGACCCCATCAGCCATCTGCTCAGCGTTCAATGTGGCCTGCCCATTGCCACTTCAGCTTGCTAATCCTGTGGGCTATGTCGGTAACTTTAGTTCGTCTACGGAACTCCTCATTTCTGATTCGATCACGTAGAGAAACTCCGAGCATAGCCCTCTCCTTAGCTTGTTGAGCGACTTTGAGCTTTGAGATAAGGCCGATAGTGAAAGAACACGTTTCAGAGCCGTAAGTCATCACTGGTAACACACATTGGTTGAAGACTTTCAACTTGCATGAGGCACTGAGGTATGTCGGACGAAAAGACATTAGGTACGTAGTTTCCCGAACGCTGCCCAACGGAGTTGGATTCGGCGGTTGACCTCTTTCTCGAAGTTGGACCCACCTAATTGGACTACTTGTCCTAGGTAGATGTACGAGTCACCAACTTCGAGTACCGAGTTCCCAACAGAGACTGGGGTGGGCACAACCCTGGAATTAGACAAGTTTCGTCTTATCCATGTTTATTTAATTATTTCATAATTAAATAATGTTAACCATATTCAATGTACTTTCCCTACCGAATGTCTTAACGATAGAGTTTACAATAGCTTGATCGCATTCTAAAAACTTTTGATAGGGTAACCTCATTGAGCCCATTGAGGGTTTTCGATTTCGGTAAGCGCTCTACCTTTAGGTAAGTCAATGATGTGCTTACCGAATTGATAGGGTTTGTAAAAACAACCGTATCTAATACCCTTGCATTGGTAACCGGCTCCGGTCCTTGCTGCCGTGTATCTAGATCGCCGTTGTACTCCCTTGTTGATTAAGTGATTACTCGGTCAGGGGTATGTCAGGTCTGTGATGCTAATAGGTTTCCTCACTGTATGATACAATGACGTCTTTTGGCGGATCTCATATCGAAGTATATTTTACGGAGTCTTTACATCATTTATCTGCTGTTACGACACGTTACACCATTATGGACTAAGAGCTGGCCACTTCAGATATGACACAATAATGAGAGCAAAAAAACCCGTCTGGTTAGATTGCTGTACTATCGTTATTGAAAGATCCGGGCACCTGGTAGCTTTTAATGGGGGGAGGCCAGAGTATACATACTAGCAACATTTTAAAAATTGGAAAATAGTACTACCAAAATAGGTAAAAACTGCCCAATTTGTTTCACTTATAGAAAACAGGGCCTATACATTAGAACATAATACATTGCATATAATTGCGTAAACAGAAACAGAAGGTGACAAACTATGAATTACATTATACGTGCACTACTTTCCCCAACAGAAACTTTTGGCCGTGATATAATCTAATTATTTATATAATTTCTCATAATATTGCATCAAACCCAGAACTCTAGATTTAGTTTCCTTGAAGTAGTTTGCATTCTTTGACCACCGCCACTTTTCAGCTGCCAGATGTCCACATCTATAAATAAGCATAGTATAGAAAACTGACTAGAGGGGTTTCGTTGCTCTCATTATTGACGTCATATCTAACGTGGCTAGCTCTCCGTCTATTACTAGTGGTGACATTATGTCATTGACCACAACGGAAGAAATAAAAATATCAGTGGCAAATAGATATTGCTTAATATAATGGTATGCTCGGTAGAAGACATGTTAGACCCAGATAAATTAAACGTAACAGCTATTAATATGAAGGAAGCAAGATGGTTGGAATTGCCGCTTTCCAGGTACCTACGTTCAAGAGAATTAACCTGGAAAAATGGGTCGGCAACTCTAACCATCCATAAATAAGATGTTATCCGGGTAACTGTAGTAGACCAAGCAAATAAGATCTATAACAATAATTTTAAACAAAAAAACGACTTCTCTTAGGATCTGCTATTCCAAGAGGAAGTGGCCGAGTTGTGAAATCACTAGGTGTGCCTATATAGTTGAAGAGTTCCCTAATCCCATCATCAGATCTGGACCTGGTGACAATTTTGAGCATTTTGTACAGTCAGCAAAAATATCATTATAAAATCTACCTCATCGAGTAGCAAATTGAACTTTATGCCATTCGAAAGGACTAATCAACTTGGTTAAGATAAATAATGGTAGCCGACCTTAAACCTGGAACTTTGGTTATTCAGCCAAGTTTTGTGTTTAAAGGAAAAAAATCGGCTAGTGCAAGTGCAACGTGCAAATGAGTTCATGGGATGAATTAAATGCAGTTTTACGCGCCTCATAAGACACACAAAGTACCAATAAATAAGTGGTTGCATAGCCAAAAACTGGCAACTACATGACTCTACTTTATTAAAAAATATTGAAATACCTAGTAGAAGATAAAACTCGTGCCATTCGAAAGGACGCACCAACTTTTATAAAAAAAAAACCTAAAATGTCGGGTTTGCGTGTTGCTACCACAATTTTTCGACACACCTCGGCGAGCACTATCATTACTATCAATTAGGCCACGTATCCACTTGCATGTCAATGAAGTACTGTCCAAAATTAGGGTAATATTTTGCTGACTGTACAAAATGCTCCAACTTTGGCTCAGGCTACCAGGTACTAAAATACATAACATTTGACCGTGTATTGCTCTACAAGCCGAATTCTGCTACTCGGTGAGGAAGGGTTGCCTACCACCTACTCTTGATCTATTAGGAGGTCACTAACTAAATAGTGGCTTAGATTGGACAGCACCCATTTACAATAAAACTAGAGTAAACAAGATCAATCGGACACCTAACGTTACATAACAAATTGAGAAAGATATGAATTGCGCGAGGTTACGACAATAGAGTGCACCGCCGCGATCGGTGCTGCGGAACTAGCAATAAGTGACCGCCGCCGAAGAAAGTAAACGCAGCCGCTGCAGTCCGCCGCTCGCCGCAGTCGCCGCGGAGAGCGCGCCGATATATAAGGCAATCTTTCCTTTTATTGCCACTCTGCAGTTTCAGAGCAGCTTGGGCGTACGTTCGCAAGAGTCAAAATGATGGTTAGTAAATTATACTTATAAGTAATTACTTACATACTCATTTAAAATTTAGGTATGAACGTAATAATGTTACGATACGTCTGATTTTATAACGACGTAATCGTAATTTCAAGGCAAATTAGTGTTGTAATTAATATTTAAAAAAGAAAACAGGTAGAGTGCCAGTTATGTTATGTGGCGTAGATACCTAGATCCTCTAGATTAGGTACTTTACCGTACAAGTAACCTACCTAACCTAACTGTAATACAAATAACATGTTGAACCAAAAAACAAATCTAAAAGTGAAGGCTAAACTCCCCAAATTACATAGCAATCTTACGGGTTTTTTTTATTCAACATACCTACCTTTCTTATGAAGCAGTTAAACTAATCATAAATATTTATTTCTTTCAGAAACTTTTAATTCTACTGTGCTGCGCATACTACTGCATCGCATCTCATCACAGCCACATAATACCAGTGGAACACTACGAAACAGAACTGCAGGACTTGGGGCAACACACGGAGACACACGAAACACCTGTCAAAGTCATCAAGATAACCAAAACTATCGCGGTAAAGATTCCAGTGCCATACCCAGTGAAGGTCATAGAGAAAGTGCCGTACCCAGTGCATGTGAATAAACCATACCCCGTGCATGTGCCGCATGTGATCCAGCTACCCAAGGAGAGGACCGTGGAGCTCAGGCATCACGGGAAATCTGACGAAGCGGGAGGCCATGGCGATTACAAAGTAGAAGAAGGCCCGGCACACGACGCGCCCTCTGGACATGAAAACTCATTCGCACCTTTAACGGAGCACATACACCTGGGCGATGGATACAACTATGGAAATAACCAGCATCTGTCGGCGCTCGGAAATGACTACTCGCAGGGTCCGGGCAACTCTTACGGCGCTCCTAATGATGGCCACCAGTCCTATGCCAGCGAAGATGGACAAAATTACGACGAATCAAGAACACGCAACGCATTCAAGCCCTTTCATGTATAATTGTAGTAACCGTTACTTTACAACTTTTTTGTAATTTATGCGGTGGAATCTCCCACAGATCAGTAAATTGTGTGTGCTGTATTGCTATGAGTGTTGTATGTTGTGTAATTTAATAGTATTTGTTGCTAGATGTGTAAGTGTTATACGTTAAGTTTTATTGTGGTGGAAAATGTGAAATTTATGTATATAAGTGTATATAAAACCAGTAGATCACAAACGTTAATAATTTTATTATATTTGACGAATGAGTAAAACGTATCCATATATGTGTTCACGTAATTTATTATTTCAACCCCTAAAATATCACCTGATTATGGGTAACAACATTTAATGGGTCTTACATAGTTTTTTTTTTAGATTGTATATATGCAGTACGTAACAAAAAATTCAATTAAATTATAAAACTAATTATATCAAATTTGTTATCAATTATATAATTCTGAATTAAACTCAAAAAATTCATTTAACATTAACATTTAACAATACCCAACATCGATTTAAATGATTAAGATAAAACGCTATTTTAAAATTATTCTTATTGGCTATGTACTTAATTTCAGTTGAAAAAAGTGAAAAGAAATACATCTAGGTATATAATTATGAAAGAATGATGTGCAATTTGCTGAAATTGCAGTATGAATATGAAAAGTCCATTTGTACACAAACAACAAACATGGTTCACCCCTTTCGAGGGATCACTTCAATACTGTCTAGAATTGTTCAGTCCACTTTATTGTACAATGATTTGTCCTGTGTTAAAGATCAGATTTGAATCAATGAATCCCGAAAGGCATCAGGCGGCGCCAATACCATACACACAACTACTATTACTTATTCTAAGCGTTGACAATCGATATGTGAACCGATTGTGAGAGGTACGTTATCATCAGAAACTGGGGCGTTGTTCCACGATGGGGTTGGGTTTATCGCTCGGGCGGCGCGCGAGCTCCAGCTTCTCGTCTTCGTCGGAGACGTACATGCGGGTGAGGTCTGAAGCCACCGACGCTGTCTCGCTGACGCTGTAACAGTCACACAAACATGCAAGTCTGTTGGCTAGGTGATGATAAATCTTATTATATAAATACCTACATAAGTAAGTAAGTATGTACAGTCAAGGAATTTGATTCGCGTACTGATGACAATTAAAAGTACTAAGGGCTATGTTTCTTCGCTTGTTTAAAGAAATATAAGCCTTATGATATTCTGACATTTCAAGCAATAAATCAACGAAACGGTACGCGAATCAAATTCCTTGACTGTACCTAATATTTATTAATTCAAACACAGTTAAACAGTTTACACGGGTTGTCAGACTAGGCTGAAGCCTGTTTTTGGAATGCACCATTTGTAGGGAGAAGTGTTTGTGTGTAGGTATATAAATGTATATGTGAGTAGGGTTGTTACTTGTGTGTCGTGAATGAGTGTGATTAGCTTAGCTTATAATAATTTAGCTGACCACAGACAAGACAAGTGTGTGTATTATGCCTTCTGCGTCATTGTAGGAGTAGAAAACCATCCTTTTTTTAATTTGACTTTTAGCTAGGTGCATGTTTTTAGGTAACAGATTTTGCAAACAGCGTGAGTAGTTTCACAAGAATGTATTTAAAGGCTGTGAGTGAGTGGAGGGGAAGATGCTGAAGTCTTTGAGAATGGGATATAGCAGCTTTTATTCGCGTTTAAAGTGAAGATGCTGTGAGTTGCTATCCAGCCATTTTGACACCATTGATAGTCCCATCTCAGCTGACTGGTAGCTTTCTTCCCGTGTCTTACCACTCAAGACGGCTACTGTATCGTCAGCATAGCAGATAATTTCAGGGTTTAGGATAGTCTTTTGAAGGAGAGCGTTGATGTATGTGATAAAAAGCGTGGCTCCGAGAATACTGCCCTGTGGAAAGCCAAAATGGATGTGTGATTTGCTGCTCGTTACGTCTCCGATTTTACCGTTTGTTTTCTATTAGTTAGGTAGCTAGAAAACCAGTTGTGAGCTGAGCCTCTAATACCAATACCTCTACTTTCGTAAGTATATACTAGGTACTGAAATTGTTTCGAGAACATTCCTACTACTCGATTTATTTAATTAAACTGGAGGAGTTCCCCACAGTAATGTTCATGTGAAACATGTAACGTGTTTTTGACGTGGTATGCAACAACAATAATAGTGGGTTATATTGTTATTCGTCGATAGTGGTAAATAGTGCCAGTTATAAATTCTTTATAGGTACCTCTGGCAAGTTTTCTTTTCGGTGCAATTCATGCCACATGGGCTATAAGACGTACGTTAACCGGTTCGTTAATTTTTATTTGTATAGCATTTACTGTTTTCATTCTGGTAACTCCGCTGCCGCCGGCATAAAAATCTTCAACAAATACACACTTACGTGTAACGTACATGTTTTACTTGATATCTGTACAAATATTTTAATATTTTTAGTTCGCATGTGTGTTGAATATATTTGCAATATGTATATCAACGCCTGCCTGGGAAAGAAATTGGTATCTCGTTGTCATGGCATCCTATAGCATAGTCAACGCCAAAATATGTAAACAGTTTTAAACCTTATTACAATGGATTAAGGTGCAAAAGTGCACACATATTTTTGGCGTTTGACAGTGCCTGAGATGAAGATGATTACGTACAACTTTACAATAAAATATACACCCAAATGTTACGGTATTCCCAGTAGTTGTTCAGGCCTAACATTGTTGTTACTGTTACCTGTTGTTGTCCTCCAACTCCGAGAGCTGAGCGATGAAGTCCCTGGGAGGGATGACCGGGGGCAGGTCGGGCGCGAGCGCCGCCTGCTGCACCGCCGGCGCCTTCGACTCCAAGAGCTCCACCGCGTCTTCCAGTACACTAAATTGAAACAAAATACAGTTAGGTTATTTGAAATTAGTAGTCATTTCATTAGATATCATTACCAGCGTGTCCAGGGTGAGAGCAGGTCATTTTTATTTATTTATTATTAGCCTCCTGACAACCGGCGTTCTATACAATAGAACATATACTTACCGCAATTAAAGATTGACTCTTTATCAATTTGACAGAGTTAAATTTTAATTGGCAAATGTTGTGAACTGTCCATATACGCCATATGTCGTAACTGGCAAGAAGTTGCGCAGGATCGCGACAGGTGGCGTGCTCACGTTTCGGAGGCCAAGATTCTCTTTGGACTTACTTAGTTTAAATTTTGTAATTCAATCGTCCCAGGACTATGGAGCAGCGAGCGGCTAAGTCACGCCCGAACTGGCCGGTCGGCATTATATAATATTATTTACTAAGTATGTTTTTATTCAGCGCATAAACATAAAGGCTAGATCGAGACTATAACAATACCTAAGCCCACGGCCGATTTTGGCCAGGGCAACATGCTCTCATCTCCGTGCGCTATTTTACTTTTCTTTTGACGCCGCAATAAATATTCTCAGATTTTTCACAGTAGAAGATCTGATTTAAATGTTTTGATCATACAAGGTGTAACAAAAATACCGGTGATCCTTTTAAGGGCATAATTGGTATCGTATTCTTATTACGAAAAAGTGAGAAAAAAATTTTTTCGCGCGTAGGGAGGGTCGGCCGGCTGGGACCACCTTGTCCCATAGAAAAAAAAATTTTTTTCGCGTCCAAAAATTTTTTCTCCTACTTTTTCTTAGTCGTAATACCGATTATGCCCTTAAACGGATCACTAGTATTTTTGTTACACCCTGTATTAATACTTGAATTCGGCAAGCGAAAAAGTATTCACAACAAATTAGCTGTACAAGTGCTTTAAAGTTGGTTTCCGATTGACAGATGAGTTTTATACACTTGAATCACAGAATAATGAATCTTGAATCTCCATTTTGTTGTCATTATCATAAAGTCAACTTTACAAGCATCACACCATTTGGTGCCGTGTTTTAAACATGGACTTTATTTCCTTCATGTTAAGGTAGAATATCAAATGGATGAATATTATCTGTCAAGTCCAAACTTACTTTGAACGTATTTGTAACTAAATGAAATTATGATTATAATCTAACTGTCAGACGCTATAAATAAATGACGGAAAAGCAGTAGGTACATGTAGTAATAGTACTTACAATATTGATTACATTTTTACGTTCTATGTAAGTTATATAAATTAGGTCGGTGAACTGCCACTTCGCCGAAAATAAATTCGCCTAATTTCATTTCCCAACGCATGACGCTTAGTTAGTATATCAGCATTTACCAATGAATGTTAAGGCGATTATCACAATGTTAAATGATAGCGCTCTACATGTGTATAGCGCTATCTCGCTCGCGCACCTGCGCCGCACGCGGATCCGACGCCAGTGTGATAATCGCCTAAGAGTCTGCCCGGAAAGAAAAGTGTCGTAGAATACTACGCATAGTTTTATTTGGCCGAACTTTCATTTGGCATAGGTTAGATTAGTATGCGAAACAATAAAAATATGCGAAACTATATAATGCCATCTGATGATTCTGCCAAATGAAACTATGGGAAAAATTGTTTGGGAAGTGATAATTTGCCATACAATTTTCGGTCACGTATTAATAAAAAAATGAGGTCAATCACTTACCGTCCCACTGGACAGGTCAGTTTAAGCTCTTGCGACTGTTGCACCACCTCCAGCCAACAACGCTTCTCGGTCCCGTTTTGCACGTCCGACGCGAATGACGAACCTGGCCTGTAATTTATAGAAGTTTTGTTTATAGGTATTACTGGTAGTTATATTAAGTTAGCTATATGTTACATACTCACTCTAAATATAACATAGGTTACATGCCTTTTCGCCGAAAATTGTATTGCCGAATATCACTTGCCAACCAACTTTTCGCAGAAGTTTCATTTGGCCGAATTTCATTTCCCAACTTTACATAATCCAACCTAACCTAACCCAAACCCAGTTGGGAAATTGATTGCGAAATAATTATTTGGTAAAAGTTGTTCGGCCAAATGAAACTTCTGCGAAAAGTTGGTTGGCAAGCATTTGGCAAGTGAAATTCGGCAATGCAATTTTCGGCGAAAAGGCAGGATACCGGTTAAAAGGTTATTCCGTTAAAATCATTTAGAGTAATATATCCGATAGGTATCCGAATTCTGCTTTATCGGTTAAATATAATTATTAAATCATTCGAATTTTCGACTCTTAAGAGTCGCCAGGACGCTCGCGTTCCCATACAAGCTCTCATTTTAAAACGACATGTTTTAGAACCACGAAATTTGGCGTAGGTATTCTAGTAGTACAGATCTATGTCGGTAATTCGTTTTCGTTTCATAAAATTGTAATACAAAGAAAATACAGCCAGATACAGATTTACATACAAAACTTATTTTTGCTATATTTTCTTTGTATTACAATTTTTAGCAACGAAAACAAATTACTGACATAGATCTGTACTACTAGAATGCCCATGCCAAATTTCGTGGTTATAGCATGTCGTTTTAAAATGAGAGCTGAACTACGTTTGTATGGGGACGCGAGTTCACGCGAGCGTCCTGGCGACTCTTAAATAACAATAACTTAAGTGTTATGCTGGTTACCTGGGCGTAAAATTCATGATCGCAGCAATATGTCTCTGCTTGTGTATCTGATAGAAGTTGTCGGGCGCGGTGATGAGCGTCACGCCCTTGTCGAGCCCCGTCCCCGTCGGCAGCCGGGAGTGCTGTGCAGCACTCTTACCACTACGTGTTAACTCGGTGATGGAGAATTTCAGTTTTCCTTCGAACAATTGCAAAATATCTAGTGTTAATTGGCACGCTTGTCAATATCCGTTTATTTTTCACCGACTTCAAGATCTCGAAGGAGGAGGTTCTCAATTCGTCGGGATCTTAGCTTGTTTTTTTTGTGCTATTTTTTTTCACCGATTATTCGAAGACGGCTGGACCGATTTGGAAAATTCTTTTTTTGTTTGAAAGAGTATACTTCACAGTTGGTCCCATTGTCACCTGGTCCGGATCTTATGATGGGATCCTGGAGAAATCGAGAGAACTCTTCAACTATTATAAGCACACCTACAGCCTTGGCCAGAAGTTTTGAGCATAGGTGTTTTTTGTTTACAATTTTGATGTTAAGCATTATTTCCCTATCCTAACAATGTACGGTAACGGTAAATGTTATATTTTATTTATAAATATAGAAAACTTCACTTAATAACACTTTCAAGGTACTTAAAAAATATGAAAACAGAAGGTATCAAAAATGTAAATTTAAGTCGGTGCGACATATTGCAAATATTCTATGCAGTTACTACTAACTTCAACAAAACATGCCTATTAGTTTAAATTAATTGACAAAATAACTTGAACAAAGATGGAAACGATGGACTAAACTTTCCAGTTTTGTATGAAAATCGCATTGGTTCAACACTTCTGGCCAAGGCTGTATAGTGATTTCAGTATTTTTTACAGCAATTCGGGCATTTCCACTTGCAAAAGCGGATCCTAAGTGAAGTCGGTTCTTTTTCTGTTTAAAATTATTCAATATAAGTTATGTCGACCGGCGGAGTGATTAGCGGTGATACTTTTGATGATCTTAAAGGGAACGTTTTTGATGTAGTATTTAAATTGACATCTTGGTTTAAAGCAAATGGTTTTATTATAAAAACTGTACGAAATTTGAGATCTAAAGTAAACATTGAGAGTGGCAACACTGTTGTTGGTCGTTTCTGTCCCTTTCTAGCATATACATCCATACGCCCTTTCTCGCTCACACAGAACCCCCTACCACATTCCACCAGGTGCAGCACTGATGTTAGACATCAGCGCTAATTTTTACTTGCTGTTTTTCAATGCGAAAGGTCGTCAGCTAAACTGCTGGTGAGGTTTTTAATTATATCCCAGTTTAGCTTTATACTTTGAAAAACAGTTTCTAACGGTTTTTACCGTTCGAAATATATTTTTGAAGTTACTGTTCCTAAGCAAATATGAACCGATCCAAAATAGTGAAGTGTTAATAAAATTACTTAAGTAAATTAAAATGATGCCCGCGCCATCGCGGCAGTCCTATTGATTATATTATTAATAATACACATTTCAATATTTGATATATTTTCCTATTTTACAAGTGTAATTGCGTATCGCGCTATTCTTAAGGCGTGTTAAATCCTTACATTTAGAATATTCATTTATTGAATTATGTCATGGCTGTCATTGTAATTGGTGTTATTATGCATCGCGTTATTTATCGATAGTTGGTAAATATGACAGGAAATTATATCAAATGTTTCTGCGTGAGGGACATACCCTCAACTTTTTAGTTGAAAAAGATTTGAACTTAAGGATCGGCACATCAATACGCTATTACCGTTGACGTTACAATTGTGTACCCTAAAGAATATATACTTTTGTTAAAAAGTGTGGGTCCGCTAGAGAGTTGATAAAGCTCCTCTTAATGGTCTTGTATTTCTACTCTCGGGGCAGGGGCACAAGCTGAGTAACAACGGAAACTATAACGAATTTTTTTTTGTCAAAATAAATAGCTTAGTATGCTTAAATTGTTAAGAAAAGTATAAGAAATACTCTTGTGTGCAGTTGTAATTACTATAATGTAATTTACAAGTAACCGTACTGTACGGTTTTTTGCTTTATTATTGGATTGAGTTACTTTCTTATTAACTTGATATGCAACTGCATACTGCGAGTGACAGTTCTTATGTTTCATCTTTAACGAGGGGTTCTTATAAGTACTATTGAAGTACATGTGAATAGGTCCCTTTAGGCAGTATTTCTAGTAAAAATTGAATGATAAAATAGGCATGGGGCCTGCGCAAGGATGACAATGCTGAATTGCTTTCTAATGAAAGCGTTCTACACTTTGATTGGCTCATAAGCCTTTTCTAACACTGCCTGCGCAAGGCTGACTATCCTCCTAAGTAAGGAATACTATAATCTGCCTCCTGGGGTACATTTTGACAGGTTCATAAGCCTTTTCACTGCCTGCGCAAGGCTAACTATCCTTCTGAGCAAGGAATACTATAAACTGCCTCCTGGGCTACATTTTGACAGGCTCATAAGCCTTTTCACTGCCTGCGCAAGGCTGACTATCTTTCTGAGAATACTATAAACTGCCTCCTGGGCTATATTTTGACTGGCTCATAAGCTTTTTCACTGCCTGCGCAAGGCCGACTATTCTTCTGAGCAAGGAATACTATAAACTGCCTCCTGGGCATTAAGTTTGATTTATAACAAAAGTGCAAATAAAATTGACTGTCACCACCTGCGCAAAGGTGTATAAAAATATGATAGTCATTCAGATCGGAATCTGCCTTCTATTTATTACGACAATATTGTATGATATTCTGCCTTCGCAAGGCACACTATTAAATTTATAATTTGGTCGGTCAACGAGAATAAACGCGCAAAGATATGGAAAAATTACGTCGCAAGTTGGTTATGGTTTGGGAATCTCAAATCCATGGTTATAAAGCACCATTTATAATCTAAGCGTTTTTATCCTCACTAACCTATAACTGGAGCAGTCGGAACTAACCGACGACCATGCTTACAGCTTCAGTTGGACGTCCGTGCATTTTAGTAGCAATTTCTTCTGCTTATCATATAATGGGGTCATGGTGATAAAAAGGTTAAAGCCATTGTTCCGCCTCCCAAATATAACTGATAATATAATGACTGGTTTTCACTACCTATCCTCGATGCAGGTAAACTATCATGCTGCTGCGTAGGCAAGCATGTTGAAAACTAAATGTACAAAACTGGCCTTACAAGTCGACTGGCTACACACTTCTTGTAAATATTTTGAGACTTTACTCATAATATTTGTACTGTAAAAATGCTAGTAGTACAACAGGGTTCTGTGATCTGTCCTCAGGGGCAAGTGCTGCCATGAGCACACAAAGACTTTATTTAATCAATACCTCATTTAAAGGGTTAAGGCATCATGAACGACTTGAATGAGGACACAAACTATGTACATAATGCTCTTAAAACTATCTTCTAATGGTTTGGGACAGAAGGTTTGGACCAAACCTCCCTCAAAAACCTATAAACTAAACGGTCTAGCCCAGAACTGTAGCCTTCTTTGCTACAGCAAAGAGTGCCAAGAAAGCAGTCTCTGGTTATCAAACACCCCATTCATCGAAGTTTTTAGTGACATTAACGATACTCCAATTAAATGTAAGTTTTCGCATACCTTGTTGCATAAACCATCATTGGTTTATTTCTGAATAAATATAGTAAAAAATTGGAAATATGAGTTGCAATGGATTAAGATTACAATTGTATCAATATATTGCTCTTAATTATTTAAGATAAATTGTTACTGACGATTCGAAAGTGCTTGTTGCTATGCCTACTTGAATAAAGACAATATTGACTTTGACTTTGACTAAGTATGAGACTTGGTCTATTTAAACAATTGTTTATTTAGATTGCATGACCCCTGCGCAAGGAGTCGTCCATGCAAAATCGCGAAACGTTTCGCATTTTAAGTACTCTAATATTTCGACCTTGTTAAAATAAGGATGAGACGATAAGCCTTCTCGGGCTACGAGTATGTTAATTTGCCAGGTCAACACCTGGGCAAGTGGGAATAAATAAAATCAGGAGCAGTCAAGCTCCCGAAATCCAGTATAAACCTCAGTTGGAGGTTAGTTTAACTTGTTGATATAAATACAAGTATTCTAAGCTCATTGTTTAGCTTAAAGCTTTGTTTTCACTACGCAAGTGATTTTATTCAAAGCACTAAGTAAAGTTTGTACCTACAGGAAAAATCACATACATCAGTGAAAGTGAATTTCAAATGATAGTAGGTCCCCATGTCCATGGTTAATTACGGCCTTGCCAAGTGTACAAGCCAAATTAATCGGATATTGTAATTTGTTCATGAAATCATTGTCTGATACGTTAAGTAAACAATGCATTTTCGTAAATGCCAAAGTATGTTAACTCATGTCAGTACCCATTTACTAAATTTTAAGGAAATGTGGCGGTGTTTACACACAAGAAAATGTTGACAGAACTTGGCGTTTTTTCTACACAGTACAGCCTGAAGACGCCTGATATTTTTATAACTGAGTGAGTTCATTCAAATCCAGACAGGATCGATATGATTGGGTTCCTATCAGAACCTCATGCACTTTAACAGTTAAGGAGCTACCTACTTTGTAAAACTACTTTTGTAGTTTCGGAGCGCCATAAACATAACATTTATTAAGCAATTCGACTTAACTTAGCCACAGCTATCTTTTCGTTAAGCCAAAGCTCTGGCCGTAAACTAGACATTATGAACCTGAATTCAATACTACACTTTCCTAAAAGTCAGTTGACCTATGAACCTACGTAGTTCAAATAATAGCATCCTTAACTTAGTAATAAGGAATAAACGGAAAGACATCGGCCCCCTACTTTAAATTTATCCCAGATTTATATCTAGGTCCAATACAAACGTTATGACCGACCCATAATAACTTATTTTTTGTTTTGACTTGAGCCTGTTTTAAACTGGCCCAAATATAGTTATTAGCAATACCTGATTACGGCGTGAGGTCTATTCTGATATGTTTTGGCTGATGAACAAACAAATAAATGGTCACAACTAAAAAAGAAATAACCTGCAAGGGCACAGAACCTGGCCTATAACCGCGAAGCAGTTCGTTCTTCGAATCGTCTATTTGCATCACTCTCTTTCGTATGACGGGACCATCGTTTTGTCGATTTTCGAACTTCGCGGTAGGCCCTCTGGCTACATTTCTATAAAAGTATAGAAGTAGCATTTCTTACTGTGACGTTCCTCAAGTGCACCCAGCGTACACATATGATTGTAAATAAAGTAAAGTCTCAACTACAGGTGTGGTAATTTGGCCAGAGCCAAGAAACTTGTTATAAGTGTTAACAAAAAAGTAACCAAGTCCTTGGTAACATTTTACTAAAAAAGAAGATGCAGAACCCACTAGGAGACTACCTATACTAAAATCAATTCTTTTAAAATTACTAAGTACTCGTTGTACATTAAATTGATATACTGTGGTGAATGTAATGTGTAAAAATGCATACTCATAATACGATGATAATCAATATAATGATATTTTAGCAACCTGGTAACGGCATGTAAACAATTGGATAAATGTTTTCTTATTCCTTAACAAGCTATTTACTGAAATAGTTTAATTATTTTCATAACTAATTGCTGTTACAACTAAACAAACTCATTTCTTTATTAATTTTCATTTATGTATATCGTAAACAATCCCTTTTATTGAGTGATTTATATACATAATGTCATTACCAATTAAGTACACAATTATCTATTCAGTGTATACGTACCTAATGTAATATAAATCCTAGAAACTTTGGAAATAAAAGTAAGCACCTTATTTTATTTCTACAAATTGTCACTGAGCAATTGGGAATTGTTGTAATTTCCTAACATATCTGTTAAGGAAAGGAGAAATTATAAATAAAAACTACAAAGACAACTGTTATGTTTTATTTATTTTTTATATCTGATAACATATTATAAGGTTATTAAGTAAACCACTTACATTCCTTTACCATTATGCTGGTTAATAATGATATCTCTTCCGGGAGTTTCATACTCAGTCAGTTTACATAAGATAAAACATTTTGTTTTACATTGTTTTTAATTAGATCACCATTGCGAAAGTGTTTCTGGTGAAACATGTCTTGAATACTTACAGGTACCTATAATAACTTATAAAATTACTACTATTTGGGTACAACATATGTGGACGAGTTTAGTGCAAGGGACCACTTTGTCGATTTATACAGACACTCTTTTCTTTCACTTATAGGTAGTGCACATTACGTAGTTTTAGAAATTACTAGTAACTCTCTATCGACAAAGTGGTCCCTTTGTCTATACACTGCCACATAAATTTACAATCTACCCACCTCTCGCTACACAGTTATTAAAATTCATGGTGTTGCCATACACCATCGCAATGAACATTCATTGCTGTTGTATTATCACATTGGCTTGGCGTCTTACGCTTCCACCAGGCGATAACAAACACGTCTCAATGTTTACTTTAGATCTCAAATTTCGTACAGTTTTTATAATGACGGCGTTTTACATAAAATAAAACGCTAATTATGAAAACTTACAAATTTGAGATCTAAAGTTTTTAAACCTGCCTGGTAAAAAATATAAATATACAATGAAGTAAAAATTAGCGCTGATGTCTAACATCAGTGCTGCACCTGGTGGAATGTGGTAGGGGGTTCTGTGTGAGCGAGAAAGGGCGTATGGATGTATATGCTAGAAAGGGACAGAAACGACCAACAACAGTGTTGCCACTCTCAATGTTTACTTTAGATCTCAAATTTGTAAGTTTTCATAATTAGCGTTTTATTTTATGTAAAACGCCGTCATTGTTAACCTTGATAAGACATTAATAATGCATTTTTGGCTAAGAGGACTATATCCAACTCCCCTTGACATTACAATAAATAATATAACACTTCCACAGGTTCAGAGCACGAGGTTTCTTGGTTTTGAATTTGATTGTGGCTTAAAATGGGATAAGCATATTGATGCTCTTGCTAGTAGGCTTGCCAAAGCATCATTTGCACTGTCTAGGCTTGCTCCCGCACTTTCAAGTGTGAATCTCCGTATGGCATATTATTGATATTATGCGTATGTTAACTCGATACTTTTATATGGTATTGACCTTTGGGGGCTGGCAGCTGGTAGGGATAGGGTTTTTATACTACAGAAAAGGGCTGTAAGAATGTTGTCTGGGGTGCCGCCATTCACTCCTACTAAGGAGTATTTTCGTAGTTTAAAGATTCTTACCGTGCCCTGTTTATACATCCTTGAAATTGCTAAGTATATGTGGGAGCACAAAAATGAATTTAAAATGCGCCGACCTGATCAAAGAAAAACGTATCGTGACATGCATTCGGTCCGTGCCCGGCTAGCGAAGTCGTCAAATTCTTTGAGGGTAGTTGGTATAAAAATCTATAACAGTTTCAGCGACGATATCAAAGAGGCTGCTTCTTATGAGCTGTTTGTCAAAAAGTTGAAGGTATATTTAATGGATAAAGCATTTCAGTGAGGGAGTTCTACAGTAGATTTAATGTTAAATAATATAAATATTTAGGTATTGTAGTTAAAATGATATTATTTTGTGAATTACTGATATTTTTGATTATGTTTACATTGTACTACTGTTTTATCATTATAATATATATATTTTTTTGACATCTGTATATATAGCATAAGATAGATTAAGTTTTGACATGTGTTGTTTTTTGACATTAAAGATTTTGATTTGATTTGATTTGACCAGTGGGGCTTACCCTATCCATGGTATCTTAATACCATCGTCGGTTATCGTTAAGAGCAAATTTTTATTAGATCATAATGGCAGTGAAGCTTAACATAATGGGGTAATGGCACGTATTTTGTTCATGTTACGATTTGTCAGAGGATCAATTTATATAACAAGATACAAATGTAGTGCAACATCCTTTCCGATCGTCTCTAACTCTATGAACAGTCGCCATCAAATGTATCGGAGCGGCCAAGGTGGTCACAAATATCTGAATAACGCCTCTGTTGTCAAGGCGATAAAGTACATGTTCAGATATTTTTGAGTACCTTGGCCGCTCCGATATATTTGATGGCGACTGTACTTAACTTACATAGAGTTAGTAGTTCCAACTATGTACTTAGTTGGAACGCGGTGAGTAAAAAATCTCCATTTAATTTTGACATCTCGATTGCAATCATACTAGGCCATGGTTTTCCATTGACGCCGCACGCAGCGCACCGTCACATTGTCTGGGAGATAGCAAAATTTCTACAAATACAGATTTACCTAGAAACTTTTCAGTTTCATCTTTTAGTTTTTAAACAAACAGTAATAATATTTTGTAAAGAGCAAATCAAACGTTACGTTTTTAAGATTGAACTTACCTGTGTTTATAACAGCGACTCTGCCAGCCACTTCGTACAGGACATCAGCAGACCAGACGTGTGGTATTCTTATAAATAGTCTGCCGGTGTCGACCGGCATTTGGAAACCCAATTTATGCAACAGTTGCAAGAACTTTAAATCCTTGCACATGGCAGCTTGCTCGCAGTTCCACGGCACAAGCGGCACGGACTGATTACGAACTGAAATGGTGAACATGTGATTTAAATAGTAATAATAAGTAATAAAAAATAAAAACATCAAAAGCAGGTACAGTCGCCATCAGATATATCGGAGCGGCCAAGGTCACAAACTGAACAAAATCTGAACAACATCTCTATTGTCATGGCGATAGAGTGCATGTTCAAATATTTTTGAGTACCCTGGCCGCTCCGATATATTATATTTAATGGTGACTGTACGTGATAACGAAAAAAGGGGAATAGTGCATTTGTCAAGGAGAAAGTTATATCGGATATCGGAGCCGGTACGGTATCGTAGTAGTTTTTTAAAAAATTGTAACGACTACGGATCTCTACACTGAACATACCCCAGCCTTAAAAAAATACCTATTAACAAAAACTACTTACGTAGAGCATGATAAGATACAGGAGACATAACTGGCGAATTAAGCCCTTGACTGAATAGCTTGAACTGAAGGATACCCGTTTGAGGCTCTTCCGCACCGCTTTCGTTGCGGTACCTCTTCTCGATTTGCAATTTGGCGTAACAGGTTTCAAGTAAAACTTGTTGAACCCAGTCGAAACATTTAGTTTTGCCATCATGTCTTAATTGCTCACAGAGCTTTCCAATCTCGACATCCCTCGTTTCCTTGTTCATTTTTGCGCCCTTATCGGTTTTGTTCTCAGACTTGGACAGTTTTTCGTATTCTTCTTTGTTGATGATGTTTTGCTTGTACAATTCTTTGATAATTGAATCTCTGGATTTAGCTGTGCCGTCTTCTTTGAGGCATTTTTGGATTTCGCCGATGATATCTGCATGAGTGTTAGATTGCAGATAATGCCAACTCAAAGATGAGAGTTCATCTTCAGTCCACCTGTAAATTATAGTAGATTGTTTGACAAGGGTAAGCCATATTAGGACGAGGAGGTTATTTTCCCGAACGAAGAGAGGGAAAATTGTTCGAGTGGAAATATGTCTTTTAGACTATAGTACCTAATACATATTATTTTTCACTTCGAATAGCGAGAAAATAATGAAATAAAATAAAAAGAATGATTATTTACGCACAATAACTAATCTATTTAAGGTGAAAATATGGTTTAACTTGACGGTCTTTTTTTTCAATTCAGTTCGGCGCCGTGCAGACTTTACGAAATTAGACTTTAAGGACATAACAATAAGAACTATGAGAAGTGAAATTATGTATTATGTCGTAGTGTAGTATATGTCGCCCTCCTCCTCCTTGCATCGGTTTCCTCATCACTGAGGGTCGTGGTCATTTAACAGCTTCTCTCTGATGATCTGGCGCCATCTTCCTCTATCTGTCGCCCTAGAGGTTAAATGTACTACTTTAGTCCGCCTTCGTAAGCCTAATATGACAAGACTTTTTGAGCATTAAAAGTGAAGTGATTTATTGTACAAATTAGAACGTTTTTCTAACACATTTAATTACTTGCGGCGTTTAACGCGCGTTAGCATGTTTACGGCCTGAATAAGTTGTTATGTAGTTGTAAACGCGCGTTATCAAAACGCGTGTTGAGCGCTTGTCATCTGAACATGGCCTATCTTTTCAAGGGAAGCAAAATTAAGTGTTTTAAGTTAATATTTTTTTCTAAGAAAAGTTCGTTGATATTTCAAAATTGATTTTAGAATCTATAGCGATTGAAAGTATAGATTAAGCTGACCTACACTATCAAGTAACTACCAACTGAAATCCAATGGAAGTATATGAAATCTTGTAATTGAAGACCCAAATAGTTTTTTTTAATTAACCAACTTTCATAATCACGCATGACAATAAATTAATAATTAAACGCTCAGTAGATTAGGTACCTTTGTTTGGATGACTGGCTCGCGCTGCTGTATACCGATTTTTTCTCGCCCACTTCGGCCGCGGGCTGAATGCCTTCCCTTGGTGACACGACTTGTAGCGCTTCTGTCAGGAATTTCTTATCATCGAAGACCTGTGTATCCATTCTGATGTTATCGATACTTAGCAGCGCGTGCGGCTTCTTTATAAATGTGTTTATCACGTATTCTATCAAATCTGACCAATCCTGTAATGATACAATTTAATACTGGTATTAGTAGGTCTTAGTACAATTTCACGTAGCGTAGAGGGAAATGTCTCTGCAAATTTCTAGAAAAAGTAAGAAACAATACAAAATTTGTTATTTAGGGCTAGGCGGAGAGGAACGAGCCAAATACCTATCACATCTCACAACAGAATAAGGGAGGGTCAAGTCAACATTGCAAAAAGTCTGAGCTGCTGAACCTATCGTTTAAATTACCCACTACAAAAGGTACATATTAACCGTGCAACAAGCTTTGATGTTTGAAATAATTGTCTAAAAAAATCTTTACTATAATAGGTAATCTATAATAAACCAAAACTCGTCTATCTTTCACTTACCCAAACATGCCTATGCAGTTTAATCAAATAAGGGACTCATCTTTCGGATACTTACGTCACATATTTCAAATTCAGACTTCCATATAGAAGTGAACGTCTTCAGGATCTTAGGTTGGTATAAACTGATCAAACTGTCCAGCTCCCCTCCCACGTGGTGCATGATCGTGAACACGCAGTCATTGACGAACTCTCCATTCACTGCATAATCTTCCAGCAGGAGACCGTATTGATACATGATTTCAGGGGTAGCAAACCTGTAGGTTTGAAGCTTCTTTAAGTTCGCGAAGCAAGCAAGCAACAAAACTAATAAAATAATATTGAATCAATCAAATACCTACGCCGAAGGCAAAAATTTAGGTAAATGCGCATTGCAATTTCTGATCCCATGATTGTAGACGTAATACCTTCTCGGACATTACACAGTAATTTTGTCGTGGAATTTAATTAGTTAATTAATGCAACAAATTAAGCCACGTAGGTATAAGTTAGCTACCTAACGGAAGCTGTAATCAAGAACATAATATTTCATGATGTCTAGGCAACGTAAGGTGAATAAGAAACGACAAAAAATGTTAAACGACAACATAGGTACCTATTGAGTCACGCGGCACGACATGTGCCAATAAAAACAATATCATTGATGTGATACCAACTGATATACTAGGTTCTTACTTTGTATGAGATAGACTTAATTAATTAGGGAATGCAATCTCGATCTCAAAATTGCTAGATCTCGTGTGAATTTCCGAGATTTAATCTCGATGGCACTGTGGATAAATCTTGACGAGAACTCGATTAACATTTTCGAGATCACGAACGAGATTTAATGGATTATCGTCTATTATTATCAACTCAAATTGTCAATCTGGGTTCGAGATTGCATTCCCTAGTTGGTGCTTGGTACTACTAATACGTACTGTTTAATGTGGTCTACCATGTTGGTAGAGCCGGTGTAGTCTGGGTTCCTCATGGCGCTGTCCACAAATGTCAACAGTATGTGATTTGTTACTATGAGGTCCTGTGAAAAATGCGAAATGGTAAGAATATGGAGGAAGACAACAGCTAAGTTCAACCCTGTCAGTGCACATGACAGAGAAACACTGTGTACTTATGTGTTACGGATTAGTATAGGGATTCTTCGCTAAATCAGAAAAATTGCACTAATTGTATAATATGTAAAACAATGAATGTTTAATATGAGTATGTCGGAATTGTTTTCTTATGTAGACGTAAAAAAGGCAAAAACTGCGTGTAAATGCGTAAGTAAACTACGAACTACGTTAAGAGCAGTACCTACCATTTAAGAGTACGAAAAAGCTAAATCCCCGTTGTGTCATTTCTAATTTCTATCCAAAATACTTTTAAGATTTGTACGTCACAACTTTAGCCATACAAATGCTCAGCTATTGTATAGCTATTGCGATGGAAAATGTCGACGTCGACTGACGCGACTGTTCGACGTCACATGGTTCCATGATTTCAAAATTACTGTCGTCATCAATTTCGAAAAGTTACGCCCATATAACACAGTGTAATAAAACCCCGTTAACTACGTATCTACCCAATAACGCTCTTAGAAATGTTTACCTGTAAGTACTGCTTCGAATGGTATTTCGGATTAAAGTGACGCAAAAGCAGCACTAAAAGTGACCTCAATTCATCGGTTTCACACATTTTGTTTTGTAATCTTATAAGGGCGTCTTTATCGTCGGCGCAAATGTGGGAATACTTTTTGTACACTTCTATAGCTTGTACAAACTCTCTGATGGCTGTAACAACCTGAAAAGTCATAAAGTAAATAGAGTTTAACATGCAAGTACAGAACGACAATTTACAAGCATTACAACGTATAAGAACAGTATCTATGTAAGATATCGTCAGGTGACAACCAGAACTAATTGCAAAAAAAATATTAAATTAAAATCAACCTTCCTTTGTTACTAAATAGTACGGTTTATTAAGGCTATGAACTTGTAATAGTACTTAACATAGTGAGTTTGGGTTATCATCAGCCGACGATATGTTTTATACATTTATGGTTCATGTACAACTCACTGTTTACATATACATGCATTGAAGTTTTTGATGTAACATAACATTACATGGGTAATTTATTTAATGTGAGACGACCACATGACATCATAACATTCATAACACTTACCAGGTGGAGTCGTCGGCTACTTGGCTTCAAGTCATTGCCGTCTAGCTTAACAGCCAATTCAAATTGCTCACATAAGTTAACACCTTCAGCGGTCAAATAGGATACTATGTCGAAAGATAATACACCAGAAATTTGTTCTAAATCCAACTCGATTTGGGTAGCAAACTTTAGAAAATATGTCACTAACCAGAAAAAATGTGACGTATCGATTTCCAATAATACGTTAGTAAGGATTTGACTATGTAGTGTTTCTACTAAAGAATTGTAACCTTTGAGCAAAAAGTCAACAGTAAATTCTTTAAGCACATTGGATATGTCATCATCTGTTGGAGTTTTGTGCGTGAGCCCTTGTACGTTGATGCTGAAATAACGGATTAAATTTTCACTGAAATGCAATAATTTCCAAAGTTCTTTCATTATATAATGCGAATATAATTTATCATGTAAGTTCGTACTTACATGTTCGCTTTACCCCTTTTAACTATCTTCTTGCGTTTTCTCTCCTGCACTGTAGTTCCAGTCCGTGCCTTGGTGTTCACCCTTTGTTTAGGATTGTGTGGCTTGTGATGAACTGGTTTTTTGAAAGGTATCTCGTCATCATTACTTGAAGTAGAAATGGACTCTTGATTTTCAATTTGAGTTCCATAGCCGCAATCTGAATTTTCAGATATAACTCCTTTCTTCTGGACCTTAGCTGATTGCTGATTATTTGTCTCAGTAGGTGAATCTTCTGAACTCACTTTTTCTTCCTGCAACATTTACGTTAGATCAACAGTCATGATTTTAGAATATTTAAGTACAAAGATAAGTAAAACAAAGCATTAGAATAAAAACGTAACACACATTATCAGACTTCATGTTTTCATCGCCAGTTGATGCGCCTGGGTCTCTCATGTGAATGTCGTTCTCATCAGGTAACGGCGGTTGAAACGGTGGATTCTCATCTTTCATTGTATTGTTTTCTGAATTTCCCCACCCATTGGTCTCGGAATTTGGCTCATCGTTACTTTTTCCGCTACCGCCCGTGTCTGACGAATCTGAAGTCGGATCTGAAGTCAGCATGGGAGAAGAATCTTCACTGCCTAAAACATGTCATGTTTTTATTTTTTTACAATTAATAAACTCTTATACAAGGTCCAGGTATATTCTGGGATGAATACGTATAACAAGTACCTCTATCCGGTGGAGAAGTATTACTTTCATTATCCTCAGAACTGTCAGAGTTGCACGACTCCAGCCACATATTGAGAAGTTTGTGCAATGTGACAACATGCTGATCTTTATACAGCAGTGCTATAAGTTGTACCATTGTAACTCCCCAATTAGTCTGAAATATAAAATAAATACAAAACACATACCTAATCTCATTCAACATCGCATTACATTTTTAATAATTTTCAATTTATTTTCAATAAGTGTCATGATTTTAGAGCAATCAACAGTAAAAAAAAATTCGCAGCGCTACTGAGTATTATGTATTTAGTAGCTAATATAAATATGTAAGAGTTCTTATTTGATTGTTCAACGCACAATAACCTGTATATTTTACAAAAACAGGCGTGAAAGTTCTTAGGTACGCATAGTTTTAATTTGATGGAGTCACCGATATTTGTAAGTGGACAATTTTAAGAACTGCCTGGAAAATAAAATTCTAGCAAGTAGTTAGTCGTGTGTAAAAACCATCGTATCGTACAGACCAAAAGGGCGGTGAACGGGAGCAGCGCGGCGCCAGCGCGGTTCTGGAGCACGGGGCACGCCAGCGCGGGCGCAGGACTCGTTGTTACGTTAACCCCATCACGTAGATAACCCAAAGCACGGAGCGATCACCGAAGGTCTGTGGTCACTAATCACTTGGAAAACATCCGCGTAGGCACTCCGTTTTAATTTTGTTTAATAATTTATTTTCGTTTTAATTTAAACTATTTTTTACAATACTTAGCTGTTCAGCTGTATTTTTAACTTTGTTTAACTGTTGGATTGCAATAAAAGTAATCTGACGTCTGGGTATTGCTTCTTTGTCATTGTAAGAAGTAAGCACCTACCATATTACCGATTCGAATGTTGAAGTTAAATCGCAAACAGGCGAGCTAATTATAAACTATTTTGGTTTATAGCTGCTGCTGCGAGAAATTTAATCATACGATTAGGAACTGCTTATTATTTACATATGAAACAAGCATTATTCCTCTTGCAAAATTTGAATCAAATGTAAAATTCGTATTAGCAGAACTGAGCACTTACCGCTTCAGGTATAGTCATAAGCTTAATCAGTACTTTATCAATGCTTTGGCTAAACATATTCCACAGGATCTGATTTTGCACAGATCCGTTGTTGCCAGGAATAAGACTTTTGACGTCCTCTGGTATATGCAGAATATTTCTCAGCAACAAGAGACTGTTGCTTATATTTGTACATCGTTCTGGTGATACCTTTGGTTGATCAGGATCCACATTTTTCTTTAAAAAGTCTACAACCACTTTGGTCGCTCGGGGACCAGTAAAAGCCACTTTAGTTGCAGTTAGTAACTGGTTTATTTCGAATACTGTATGCACACCAAAATCTGATTGCGATGTTATTTCAACTGATAATAAGCACTCTATGGGTATGGACAAATTGACCAGTATTCTGACTAACAATTCTATGGTCTTATCTTCCTTAGCATGTATTAAAAGAGGTATTAAGTCCTTTTTTATATTTTGTCCAAAACTGATGCTTCTTCGGTATGTCCGTAAATACTTGTCTTCAGTTAAAATGTTGTGTAAAATATTTTCTAGTGCAGCTGGAATATTATTTCATTTTATTACTTTATTGTTAAGACTGTTTCTATTAATAATATTAATAAGTCAAGATTTACAACTAAGTACATCGACTACCTATCGGAATTGGTGATATGATATGTCCCTTAATCCCTTTAAGAGATTAGCTCTTTCCTTTTATATATAAATAGGTATTCGTCTTAAAACTCGCGTTGTAATCCAACCCATTAATGTTATAATCAACATATTACAATTCTATCGATTGCAGAAAATAAGAAATCCTATTATTATGGCCTCCTACTATTGTCAATTTACGAGAAATATTCTAAAACTGGATGCTGTGAAATATGTTAGCTCAATATTTCCTTTAAGTTTGTATATTATAAGAAAGCACCGTAGAATAAAATAATAAAAGGACATACCATTACAGTTATCGTTTATGTGATATCCATCTGCATGCATGAACCCAAGGTTGCTGAATATGCTATGGATCTGTGGACTCCTCAAAATCCACTCCATGTTTTATCTGAAACAACAAGTTTCCAATGCTATATCTACATATCTATTTTGCAACTTACTACTAGTTTTGCAAGAACGAAAGGCTTTGGAATAGCTTGGAAATGTATTTAAATATTCTCGTATAAACAAAACAAAGACACCCTGGCATATTACTTACACACGTCACCACACGTGTATACAGACGGGATTAACTATTATACATAACAATATATTGCAAATAGATATATCTTAGACTAGTTAATATTACTAGGAGCTGTTCAGAAATCTTGAGCTCTGGGAAACTATCTGGTTTAAATATGCCTCTAGCCAGCTGAAGAGGCCGGCCGTCCGCCCTCTCATCGATCGACTAAAGCTTGTGCAGACAAAAAAATATCTGTTCAGTGGAAGTATTTGTTTTTGATAAAAACTTTCGAAGTAGTAGTAGGAGTAGTGTAATACTATATCGTACAACAAAGAAATTATAACAGGAAGAATAGGTACACAATATTTGTACTAAGGCTGACTTATTCCTTAAGGGATCTCTTCTAGTCAATCGCATCCGAAGTCATCAAACTCAATAGGTAAGGAATTAACAAAGGTCTGCGAGATTATAAGTGCAGTGTAAAGCAAGCTTGCGTGAGTTTCTGAGGTGAGAAAATACGTAGGTACCTTATGTACATTTTTAACCGTGTGACAATGGAATAAAGTGCAAAAAATGTAAACATAACAGATGAAGTCCAACATACCTATGTAAACATACAAGTAGAGCTGGAGGTATCTCTCAGATTATGACGCGCGCGTGCTCGACTCGACGTGAGTGTCTCGTGTCTCTACACCTGCCTGACTCACAATAACAAAGCAAGAGAGGGAAATGGTCTACAATTACATTGTAAAACTCGAACCGAACCATTCAAACAAAACAAACCAAACACTGCAGTGTGTAAATATGAAAATTCCTTGCAGAATGTACCTATGGTCAGAAGAAATGTATCTATGCATAATTTTGTTAGCCTGCCCGACTTTATGGTCCGTACTGTCCGTAGCAACCTTTCGAATTTCCTAAGCAGGTTTACGAGTATGCTATTACAGTTTAAGTAAGTATGTAAACAGAATCCGCGTCAAATTGTTTATAGTTAGGTAGGCAATGTAGGCATATTAATAATAGCGCTGTCCCATTTGCTATGCCGTGATAATTCGAATTCGAAACGAAACGATAGGCGAACGCCGTCCACAGAAATGGCATTTAGGTAGGTAGGTAGGGTACCTATATCGTCACGGTGAAACAGGTTACTAGTGTTTGATTGTAAATATGCTAGGTACGCAGTTGAAAAGTCACTTTCACTGATGTGATGTTACTCGACAGCCGTTTATAGCTGTCTACGATTAATTATAAAAAACGACTGCATAATACAATCTTTTTTTTTATACAACGACGGTGGCAAACAAGCATACGGCCCACCTGATGGTAAGCAGCTACCGTAGCTTATGGACGCCTGCAACTCCAAAGGTGTCACACGCGCGTTGCCGACCCTTTAAAAACAGGAGGATTCACTGGGTTGACGGCTAAAAGAACAAGAGAGATCCCTCGTCGTCAACACACTGGGTCCTCTTTGAGCTCTTTGGCAACCTTACTCACCAGCAGGAACGCAACACTATGAGTTAGGCTCTAGTGCTACTTGGCTGTGGTTTTCTGTAAGGTGGAGGTACTTCCCAAGTCCAGCTCTGTTCCAGATTTAAGCGAGATGACATTTGCTGTGTTGTGCCCTACTTACCACACATAGCGAAATGACATTCGCAGTACCCATACCTCTCCTTTGGACGTAGTTTAAGGATATATATCGTGTCCAAAATCACAAACAATCTCATACACCTGTTAGTGTAAATGGACACCAAGTCTTTGCTGCCGCTACACTAAATTTTGCTAGGTATAGATACCTAGGATAGGAGTGTCTCAATAGGATATGTAAATGTTAATTTCTTCGTTAAATAGAGAATTCAACTAACCGGAGCGGCCATGTCTGATGTCTGCCATTTTCTATACAAAAAGTCTGCCGATGTTTGTTGGTTAGGGAAACGTCAAATGTATGGCTATTCGTACGTAACTTACATATTAACTATAAATTATCTCAGAACTAGAGCTAATTAGGACACTTACAATTAAAGGAAATAAAAAAACACGGTGTATTTTTGAAAATAAGGCAGACCAAACCAAAAATTATACCAATATCAAAACTTTATTGAAACAGAAAATGTTGCGAATATAAAATTATATAATACGAGTGATCTGTTTAAAGTAATACCTAAAAGAAAATTTGACAACTTAAGTTTCGATCATGCAGTTCACTGATGAACTCGCTATCGGCACGAAAAAAGAACAGTCAATTTAAAATCCCGCTGTCATTACATTACATGATATGCTTTTGTGTGAGTGACTGCAACTCTGGTGGCGCTGGCGATACCTATACGCCTGTCATTCGCCGCTCCGGTCGGTTGAATGCTCTAAGTTAAATATCAGACATAGTCAGAAACCGAAGTAGTTGAGAGCAGAGGTTGGTGTTAAAAATTACCTACACACTCTTGTTCTTTTATAAATAAAGTCGCGCTACGATTATTTTGAAGACCTCACACGTTTAAGTACAGTCGCCATCAGATATATCGGAGCAGCCAAGGTGGTCACAAATATCTGAACAACGCCTTTATTGTCAAGGCGTTAAGGTGCTTATTCAGATATTTTTGAGTACCGTGGGCGCTCCGATATATTTGATGGCGACTGTACTTCTGCTGCTGATATGTACTAGGGATGTCACGAATATTCGCATTCGCATTCGTATAATGCGAATATTCGCATCATTTTTGACATTCGTATCAACATTCGCATTCGCATCAAATGATGCGAATATATTTCGAATGCGAATGTTGGTAGAACACATCCTGTTTTGACCGCACTAACCCGGCCCATGGTCATATATGCTTGCTCATACACAGGAAGTGAAAACGACGGTTTCACTTGACTCCTTTTGATCATTAATATAGGACTCCATCACATGTCATGTTCTGTATTTTTGAACTATGGAAGCATAAAAATGATAAGCAAGATTAAGTTTTTTGAATCTACTCTGTAACATTCGTATTCGCATTCGCATTCGGACATTCGCATCCTGAATATTCGCATTCGCATTCGCGAATGTGAGAAAAACGACATTCGTGACATCCCTGATATGTAGGTACATAGAAACGAGGAGCAATCACTCCTTCTTTTATCTGTAAATTAGGTAAAAAAATATATAATTATTTGATAGAAATCCCACGCCACTGTTTTCTGAAGCCATTCGAGCAATACGGAATCCCGACAAAGCATTTTTAAGTTACCTAATACAAAGGGGAATCCGCCCCCATGGCACTGGAAGTTTATTAAGTTATATTTGAGAATGCCTATAGATACACGTGACGCCAGCGAGCGCGGGCGGGCGGGCCTAGTAGGTCACGCTCACGCGAGTCGCGTGGCCAGCGCACGTGCCAGTTAACGTGCCCGGTCCGCAATGAACATTGACGAACGGAGACGCAGAACGAAACGTGCTCGTAGCTATGACGCGGTTCAGGGGATTAGGTACCTATTGGGTATCGTTGGGTATATTCCTGTAACACTTACGTAATGTAACTACCTATCTACACTACATGTTTCAACTTTATAGATATTATACCTACTTCATTATATTATGATAATTAACATTTACTTACTAGTGTATTGTACAAAAAGTCATTATTAATTAATCCCTTTTTTAGGGTTCCGTATTAAAAATCTAAGGCGACGTTAGTTATACATTTTTAATATGTAGGTAGGTACCATAGTACTCATAGTAGTGAATCCCGTATCCGTAACTGACAATATTCCAAATTTTGACTACATTTGACTACCACCGCAAGCGGGCAGCGCGACTATTGCTTCTAGCTGCTGCCAAGGCGGTGCCGCCCGGCCGCACTGCTCGGTCACTGTAGTCGGAATGTGTTGCATACAAATCCATACAACTGCCGGGTCGCGGGCACCTGGATCCAAATGCTAGCATTACCATTAGGCTCTCATATTTGTGCTTTCCCTGAACGACGTCACGAGACTTATTTCTGCACCAAGAGGCATACAATGTAGGTTTGTACTAGGGCTCGCGGTCGTTTCCGGGTCTCGTGTAACCGTTTCGAATACCCGTGTCCGAATAACACGCTACACGGTTTTCTGGCCCGTTTCGCACGTGTAATTAAGAAACGTGTAATTAAGATCCGTGTCCACGGTTAAACGTGTAGTCGAAAAAACCGTGTCTTAAATACACGCGGATCTGGAAACGTCCTTGGCGGTAAGAGTCGAACGGATCCAGTCGTTCAAACGGTACGAATGAATATATGATACATTTGGGGAGTTTGGTGATTCTGAATCTTATTGTGAGGTCCGTAGAGTAGAAATTTAATAAATGGTTACTGTGGGTGTGCCTTTTTATGATGGTAATAGAATAGCAGGTAAATTTTGCACAAATAGATCATTAACTAGAGCAAAAACATTGAAGTTTAACATCGTAAATAAAACTTAGCTATCAAATTAATTTTGTATTAGTTTGATATGTATTATGTAGTTAAACATTTATTAGACGTGTTGAATTTATTAAACAAAACTTTTTTAATAACCAGAATCCTCATATCATATTTAAATATGGTGATATTTTGGTTATTTCTTTCTTCTATTATTTTTAATTCAATGATAATTACCTAGTTTGAAGCCCGGGCATACCTCTATAATATACCTCTTTGATTGCGGGTTTTAAAATAACAAGATGCTTAGGAAAATTCGAAAAATTCTTAGGAATATTTATTTTTATTTATTCTAGTTGTATTGTAGAGGGTGCTCTTAAATTACCACAGCGAAACTATTACATTTGTGGGAATTTTAATGTTTTTAACGTTTTTTTACAGACGTGTTGACTTTATAACATCGACATAAAGCTTAAAATAGGTATCTACCTATTTTAATCTTTATTACTATTATTACATTTAAGATTTGAAAACAAAACGTTTTGGTCAAAATAGCGCACAAAAAGATGTCATAAAATGACACATTTAATTTTATTACCTGGACCGCCGGGACGTTAGCGTGAAAGTCACTCAAGTAAAAATAAAGGATTTCCCATTTTATGATCTAAGCTTATCCCAATAAGTCATATTATCGTTCACTTAAATTCGTACCTAGTTACTATTTTTGTAGGAGCCGTCGCGCGTGTTCTTTATGCTCGGTTAAACAAAGAAAGAGATAAAAATAAGAGAATATCAGTATTATAATTAATACCTAGTTATTGCATTATGTCTCTACAGCTATGAATTCAGATAGGTACTTTTACATTACCTACATCAGTGTATAATATATATTTTATATTGATTTGCTGTTATCACTGTGTAAAGTTTTAATAAGAAAGTCGGGAGGCAATTATTGCCTCCTTTCCGGCAATGTACAGTCGAGTCCATTAATATCCGTTAATATGTGAACACAACCATATTCGTATGGGTATAAGGTCGTGTTCACATATTTTTGTTCAGTTGGACGCGTCCTAACCTAATCCTACCTGTAATATCGATACCCAAGTTCACGATCGTACTAATTACGGCGAAAATGTTGTTTGAATTTAGACTTTAAATGTGTGCACTATGGTACTAATTACAACAACATTTTCGCCGTAATTAGTAAGATTGTGAACTTCGTTATATAATATATGCATGGTAATTAATTTTAATATTATTTTATTTAACATACGTAAATATTCAATATAATTATATAATAATAATTATCCTTGATACCGTTTTATTAGGCAGGCGTCCGGTTCTTCATCCAATAGCCCATTAATCAGTCCATTACTTTTCACCCAATAGCCTAGTACATTTTAGACTCCATTAATACTCAATAGTCCTTACACCATGGCGGGTGCTGTCTCTGCGTGCGTCCCATGACACGGGCAGGGGCAGCATCCGCTTAGTGTACCCCTCACTTTTCATTAAATTGTCGAAAGGGCCTCTGCGCGTTGGCTTCGGCTCCGCATACGCCTCCCAAAGGTCCGGAATACCATTGTTCCGTGGTCGGGAAAGACATACAAATAATTATCCTTGTAGGTATGTAATAAAGGACTCCAAAACAATTATGGTTTTTGTGGAGTTGGGTAAAGAATTTTTATTTTAAAGTAAATCTATATGATACGAATCCATTCAACCTCATATAATAAGGAGCGCCACACATTTGAGCGGCATTCAGCTTTTTTGCCTGAATTCCGCGCTGAATTTCGCTCAAGTGTGTGGTGCATAATAATGCAGTTCACAATTAGAGCATTCAATAGTAAACCTTATTTGAATCAGCTCTAACTGTTTCGGAGCTTCGGAACCGTTCGGGCCGGTATTAAGTACCCGTGTAACCGGGGAAACGTGTCTGAGAAACGTCTCCTGGAAACGTTTCCCGGACACGTTTCCGAATCTTGGCGGGTTCGTGTAAACCGGTTCCTTAGCACCGCCGGTCTTAAGTACACGGGTATTCGTTTCCGCGTGTTACACGTGTAGCGGGAGCTCTAGTTTGTACCGACACAATACTGAATATGTCAGTCATATTCAGCGTGGTACACGTAAAATCAATTGGTGTAAACCAGTTGCGGTTAGGAAAGAATTGTTGTTAGCATCAACGAGATTTACTAAGAAAATGTAGTTCTGTTGTTGTTTATTTCTTCCAGTTTTTAAAGAAAACATACATAGACCACCAGCCCCTTTACCGCTTTCAATTCATCAGTTTGTCAGCAAATAAAACGATTTACTTAGTTTGATTTATACACAAAAGCTGACAGATTTCAAACGATCATTTTTAAATCGGCGCACACGTCTAGTTCGAAATTACACTGACATGTCATAATTTTCAATTATTTGGTTGAGTTAATCATAACACCCTACCACTAGGGTACTAACCCTAGTTACATTAGTGACTGATATAACAATTATTCTAAAAAAAAAAGAAACAAAAAAAAATTTTTTTTACTAATACGCCAATTCGTTTTCTTAGTCGTACCATGCTGAAATTATAGGAAATCAAAAAAACACGGTGTATACAGTAGGTACAGTCTATAGGTGTGCCTATAATAGTTGAAGAGTTCCCTCGATTTCTCCAGGATCTCATCATTAGATCCGGACTTGGACAAACAAAAAAAAGAATTTTCCAAATTGGTCCAGCCGTCTTCGAATAATCGGATATCTGACGTGGCTAGCTCTCCGTCTATTAAGGTGGTCATACACGGGCGGTAAAAATTGCCGAATTGCTGGAATTTTGACGTCAGTCACGACCATATCAAGCAATTTTAAGCAATTTGTATTGTATATTGCTCAATTAGGATTAGGAGCAATCATTGCTCCAGTATGGCGCCATTTCTGGCTCCTGAGGGGCTCCATTCAATTGTCTCTTATACGCAGCCACTCGGGAAACTAAATAGGTAGGCAAATTGCCCAAAAATCGCCCGTGTATAAGTTTATTATACGTTATTTTACCCTTTTTACCTTCTCCACATTTTACCCGTTTAGCCTTTTCACGCTTTCCCTATTCACCTTTTCGTAATAACTTCAAAAGACGACGCCAGCTGTTAATCAACCGTGAATTTTCATATAAAATATGAAAAATGTAAATATTTATTGCCTAGCTGCAGCTATTGGCGTGAAGATACCACCCCAAAGTTTGAAAAAAAAAAACCGGACAAGAGCGAGTCGGACTCGCGCACCGAGGGTTCCGTACAAACCTATAACAAGCAAAAGTTGTAGTATGTTTATTACTAAATGAAAATGAAATCCGTAACATAAGTTTCGTTTTGCTACAGCTGAAAGGTAGGTATTATAGATCTGAGTATTTGATATGAATTTCAATTTAATACCTACCTCTACGCGTTTACGAAGAAGAAAAGTAGTAAATTAAAAAAAATCTTGTAGGATTCTACTAAAAATGTCTACTTTTTGTAATTTTTCCTTTGTCTGTGCTATATGAAGTTTCTTCGTGCCAAATTTCAAGTTATTCAGTTTACGGAAAGTAGGTACCGTCAAGTCTGGCGACTTTGCCAAGGGTTACTAACTTTGCCACCAGCAGAGTGCATAAGGTAATCCTTTCATACCACCGACAACGTATATTTTTTAGTGTTGTGCCTACTTTTAGTAGAAAATATGGTTATCAATTGGCAAAATTATTATGAATGAGACAACACCACGGCAACCATTTTCTTACCATTTCAGTTCCAAATTCGTCACTCACATAATCATAAAAGTTAGTGCTCAAGAACTTTAAAAAGTTTAGAGTATAAACATCGCATCCAGGTACGTAAATTTTAGATATTACCTATGTTATTTAAATGGTAAGGAATGAATTGATTACCTTATAAATGCCGTAGTGTTTGAATTGAGTCCCATAATTGTTTTGGCAAAGTTAGCAGACCACGCCGACTAATATGGGAGGGCATCTTTGCCATGTTTTGTAGCGGCCTAGGGTTGGTACACAAGCATACAATTTAAATTACATTTTTCATAAGATAGATACTTTTTAGGGTTCCGTTCCGTAGCCAAATGGCAAAAAACGGAACCCTTATAGATTCGTCATGTCTGTCTGTGCGTCCGTATGTCACAGCCATTTTTATACTCGGAAACTATAAGACGTATCATTATCAATTTTTTACATAAAGTGTATTGTGTGTGCAGCTACTTAGTTTTGTAGAGAAATTTCCAAAAATAATATTTTTAGGGGGGCACTCCATATGTGTAAGTAATTATCAAAAAAAAATTTTTTTTAACAAATATCAACATGATGCACATCAATCGATAGGTCTCTAAAAATAACAATGTTCAAATAACTGAGGTTTCTTTGAACATTTTTTGATTAAGTGGATATTTTCAGAAATAATCGCTCCGAAAGTCATAAAAATTGTGTCCCCTCCCCCTGTAACTTTTGAACCGTAAGTCCAAAAATTATGAAAAAAAATCAAGAAGATACACCTTTTAATATTCTTTCAACCAAAATTATTTTGAGCATTATCGGTATAGGCGTTTTTGAGTTATCTCCAAAAAACTACAAACTTAGGCAGATACGACCTTGCGATAATAATTTATTCGATATGGTCCAAGAGCTGGCCACGTCAGATGTGACACAATAATGAGAGTTTTGTAACCAGTCCAATCAGATTGCATAACAATCCCTATTGCTAGATCCGGGCATCTGGCAGCTTTTAATGGGTGGAGCAAAGAGTGACAGACCAACAAAGTTTTTAAGTTGGAAAAAAGTTATACCGAAACAAGTAAAAACTGCTGAAGTTGTATCATTTATAGAGAACAGTTTGTTTTGTTTCGATAATACTTTTGTTAAGAGGCGACGAGGGAGTTTGTGACGAAGCCCTTTTTTAAATATCTATCGTCAAGTTTAAATAGGTACCTAGGTAATCACAATTATTTACGAGTGGACCTGTGATAGGCCTCTTAAAGAGTTTTCTATGTTTCGTTTTTGATAATATTTTAATTAAGGTGTCTTTTATGTTTTTCCTGAGTACTTATGTAACCTGATTACTCGTATGTAACAAAATAAATAAGTACTTAAATAATTAATATTTTTTCATTTGTGTCAACCCTGACCACATTCACTGACTTTCTATGAAATTTTCTTAAATGGGTGATCAACTTTGCCACTTTTGCTGTATCTTTTTTTGTAATAATCAGTGATCGGCACGACCCGTGACGCACCACGGGATTGCGAGCAGAAATCATAATATGGACATGATTAGATTATGACATAACTCCGTGATTTTGTTGAATATAATAATTTTATTGTATGATATATATTTGCAAATATACGATAAAGTGTTAAATAAGCTTATAAAATGTATAAGTAATTATTAAATAAAAAAATGATATATTTCGAATGTTGAATATTTCAATTTGACAGTTTGTGAAATATTAAGTAGCGGCTCGTAATTTTTCACTCATACAAAATACGTAAGTGTTAAAACGGTGTAACCATTTCAAGTGCAACTAAACCCTTCGACCGACTACCTGGCTTATTGAAGGTCATTTGCGAATTTTCTATTGTTTACGTTTGTTTAAACTGGTGCGGTGCAAAAAAGACGGCTAATTGAAATGCCTAAATAAAGAGATAATGCCATCCTTTTCTAGTTACTGATAAGGATTGCAACTATTTTCTAATGGCAAATATGTTTAGTTATGTTCCTCGGTTCATTAAGTTCGCACATGTTGTTAAAGTTCCTTATTATCTCAGTGTTTATTTAATGGTAAAAATCATTCATCTTCCTGTGTGGAATACCTTTATGTACTACAATCGGAAATACTGACTTCCTAAAAGACCGAAATCTCGGGGCATATCCACGTTAACATAATGATTGAGGTCATTGACACCGTGCGACACGGGTCGTGCCGATCACTGGTAATAATATATCATTAAGGATCAAGTTCCGAAACTATTGTATCCTAAATACTGAATATTCTTTACTAATATTGTAAATACAACTAAATTACTATACAACGTAAAAATGCAGTTGGCAAAGTTGCCACATGGTATAGGTAACATTGCCAGTTTTTTTTTACTCGTAAAAGCTTATTATCCGTCATTTAATTTATAAACCATCTTATTTAGTAACCCGGGGTTACTGGCCACAGTGGGTCTGTATTAGGGCTCGCGCTACACGTGTTACACGCGGCAACGAATACCCGTGTACTTAAGACCGGCGGTGCTAAGGAACCGGTTTACACGAACCCGCCGGGATTTGGAAACGTCTCCAGGAAACGTCTCCGAGAAACGTTTCTCAGACACGTTTACACGAGTACACGGGTTCTTAATACCTGCCCGAACGGTTCCGACGCTCCGAAGTAGTTAGAGCCGTATCAATCAAATAAGATTTACTATTGAATGCTCTATACTACTGTTGACTATGGGTGGAGTTGACTGGCTTCGTCGGTTATATTTTTTATTAAGCTTTTATAGTATATTTAGTTAAGCATTGGTATTCTAGACAAAATGAATAATTACCTTACCTACACATAGTTTTGATAATTAAAAAAATATACTTTCTACTTTCTTATTCAATTTTGATAGTGTTTGAAAATAAATTATATTGCTTTGAGAAGCGACTTCATTAAAACAATATTTTATATAGCTACTCGTGTACAATAATGTAAAAACTTCTAATTTCATTGCTGCGAGAGATAATACAACATCTTTGGTAGGTATTCATTATTATATTGTCTATATTCGTTCTTAGTATTTACTATGAGAAAACAACATAAACGGCAAAGGCAACAAAAGCAACCACCTATTTGAGGGGCCTTCTCAAATTACCATGCACATCTGTTTTTTGAAAAAAAAAACAGTATTACTTATGTTGGTTTGGATAACCTGTGATAATATAACTTATGAAATTAAGCTTAGATACTAAAACAGGTAAATTTCTACTTGACATAGGTCACTTTAACACTAGCGTCCAGGTAAGTAATAAAATAAAATGCAGATTTATGACACCCTTTGGTGTAAAGTTTGCACTGCAAAGTAGCGCCAACGTGTTAATTTCCAAGTCATAATGGCAGCCCGTTTTAAGCTCTAAGTGGTTGTAATAAAGACAACGTGTCTGTACACACAAATGACCTCAAGCGACACGATTTTAAGAGGATTTACTTAACCTATTGTAATCGTTTACCATTGTTTTGTCGCCGCGTGGCACTAAAATGCATTTCACTGTGATAAGACTTCCCACTAAGCTACAATACAATTTTAAATAAAATGCCTAAAATTTTTAGAATATCCTATTAAGTTTCAGTATGACTCCAGTTTGCCACTTAGTCGGTCAGTTGGAGTTCCCGGGTTAATCTTACCATTTTAAAATAGTTTTAGTTGGTTTGTTAATAGTTTTTGTCTTGTTGGTTTTTGTTGTTATAAAACTGTTATTGCGTTTATTTGTTAAAAAATGAGAAGAAGCTGGGTGTGGAACTTCGCCACCAGAGTTGGTGATAAAGCCTATTGCTCGTTATGCAGTAATATTTCTTTTCTATTGCTAAACTAAAACCCGTGCTTCTACCTGAGTAGAAAAAAGGTTCGGTCAAATAACTGTTAACTAAATTTAAACTCTTTATGCTGGCAATAAGATTTTTATATAATGTAGTCATTCGTAGCTTTTGAACGACTCGACCCGTTTGACTCTTACCGCCAAGGACGTTTCCAGATCCGCGTGTATTTAAGACACGGTTTTTTCGGCGACCCGTTTACCCGTGGACACGGATCTTAATTACACGTTTCTTAAGGACACGTGCGAAACGGGCCAGAAACCCGTGTCGCGTGTTATTCGGACACGGGTATTCGAAACGGATACACGAGATCCGGAAACGACCGCGAGCCCTAGTCTGTATGCTCCAGCAAGGTACGTGGGGCGCCGGCGCAGGCCGCCACTGCTAGCCGAGCCGCACGCTTGTACTGGCCTGCTGAAATGGGCGCCATGGACAAGGGCTCTGCGCACGCTTAATAAGGTTGCAACCCAGATTGATTTATTCCATTGTTCAGAGAATGATTTCACTAAATTGACTTTGTTTGTATTGTGTTATAATTAAGTATAATGACTGTGTTTACGTATATCTGTATCTAGGTTAAGTTTACTACACTATCGCAATGGGAAACTGTAATGTTAGTTGTATTGTTATTGTAAATAAATAAAAAAAATATTTATGCACTCGTTGATAAATATATTATGTGTCGCGTCATTCATACTTCAGTGATTTCATATGAATTCTGGTTAAAAATGTACTATGACTTTTCAACACCTGTGAAAAGTGGCAAAGCTGCCAGACTTGACGGTACCCTTTAGATTTTGAGTAGGTACTCACTAATGATTTAATCTGCTGAACAAATATGAAATAACGATGAACAAACAATACCGAATTACCGATATACCTACCTTTTCCGGGCAAATTGTTTGGGGTGAGGTACAGTGGGCCATGAAAGTGGTCTACCAGTTTTGACAAGAGCTTCTGCGAGATCTAACGATCGCTAAAGCTGCTCTTACACGGGCGATTTTTCGGGCAATTATTGCCCGGCGATACACACATGCACGATCTTGTTGTCTCATGAGTGTCATGACGTTCAAACGAACCACAACCGTAGGGTGGTAGAACACATTTTTGGCCGACTGTACCTACTCCACATCGAGCACCAACCCGTTTGGACAACATCTTGGACTTGTGCGTGTCCTGGTGTTCCAATTTTTCTAAACGGTTATGAAACATGGACTATCAAGTCAGACGAGATGTTAGATTGGACTGCAATGTGCACTAATCAATCCATACTATGCATAAAACGCAGGACCATATATTTTGAACCCCTCTCACAACCACTGCTCATATAGCTTGAAAGGGGTAGCCCTCTAGCTAATCTCTAAATTCGCCGAACCCGGACAATAATTTAAAAAACCCGGACATTTGGCGTAAATCGCATATCATCCCCGGACGTGTCCAAATCATCAATGGCACTAAATAATTAAATTCAATGGGTTGTTTCCTCACATAAAACGTGTCCGGGTTTTCGGGACACTTATTGAAAACCCCCTCGGACGCACCCCGGACGGCCTCCAAACTAGGACAAATCCGGGGAAACCCGGACGGATGGCAGCCCTACTTGGAGAGAATCATCGTAACGGGAACAGGTGACGGCATGAGACTAGAGGCCCTCCCCCTGCTAGCTGCCAGCTGGTGTCCCCAAATTATTGCACCAATGCAATCAAAACTGCACAAAACCATGCATTTAGTGAGAACAACTGATGATAATTGATATTTTTAATAGTATTAGTAGTAGTAGTAGTAAACACTTTATTGTACAGTCGAGTTCGTTAATATCGACGCGTCCAATTGAACAAAAATATGTGAACACGACCTTGCCAGAAAAATTAGGATATTCAATAGAACAGAAAAACAAAATAGAAAGGAAAACAAGGAAAGGATGTTTTTGATAGTATATTTCCATGAAAGTAGTCAATCATTATTTTATGTATATTTCTTGCAAAATGTTTTGTACACATTTAACTGTAGATAATAGGCGTGTTTACATCTGGCGCACCCCCTCCATCCTTGAGCAGTGCGAAGTGGTATAGCGTTTGACAAACGCTGTCTAGTAACAGAGAGTTTAGAACCTCGCTACACATTTCATACTTGCACCCTTGTTTTGTATGGACAAAAACATCACTTCACTGAAGCCATTTCCACTAGAGCTGTGCTCAGGGAGGATAGGTAAATGAAGCGTTTCTGTTGGTCCATGACAAACACATTCTTCACAACGCATGCTTGCACAGCTCTGGTGGAAATGCACCCCAAAACCAGAGCCCTAGGAATCTGTCAGTGTGCCCTGTATAGGGGCAGTTTGATGTGAATTCAATTTCTATAAAAATAAATCATAAAAAATTACAAACCAGTTTGCAAACTCTATTTGTGTCCAGATACATACCTACCAGGCCAGATTGTTTCTGTTGCAGTTACTGTATTCTTTATCAGCAATTACACTTCACTCAGGTATTCTGCTTAGGCTTGCTCCTTATCATTAAAACACAAAACGGATTGCTTGGTGTACTAGCCATAGTACAGAAGCAATGAACAAAATATCTCATGAATGCTCACCTTTTATGTGTCTTCAAGGGTTATCTTTTAAAATCAAAACTTCTTCCTCTACTGGTGAATCACGGTAGAAATATCTCACGATGTTTCTATCACATACACCAACTTGACTTCTAATCCAACTCACATCCATATAACTTAGTTATACCTCTTATTTTCCTTTGCAGTGAAACACAACAACTCACTAAACAAGAGTAAAGTTCGTATACAGTTAAACGACGAGATACACTGCTGTTATATTATTTCTAATCATATTGCGATCACATTATTTGTCGAAATATTTACAAGTACGTAAAATATCCACGGAACGCAATTTACGAATAATCGCGACAAGCACAGAAACTGTTATGGAAAGGAAGGAAATCTCAACAACGAACAAGGGTAGCAAGATAATTTGATTTGACAAGTAGGTGGGGTGGGGATAGACTAGACAAAGTAAACACATGTTTTGATACTAACATGCATGTTACTCAAATTAAGACTTTATTTTTATGTTCATACGGATGCTAAACGAGTGTAGGATGAAATCGCTTGAGTTACCACAACAAAATTTACTGCCTCGCGTTATTAAAACGGCTATTAGACATTGCAACCTGCAGGGCCAAATCTGTTGTGTACCCTGCCTCTCCCAAACCCTCCTTCAGCTCCCTACGGGCCCTACCTTTGATTACACCTTCCAACCTGACAGATTGGGCCCTGCAGGTTGCAATGTCTAATACCGCTTCAAATAGAAAATCTTTGCACACTATAATATGTCACACGCATTTTAATTTTCAGCAATATACATGTTAGCCTAAGAAAATAAGCATCAAAATCGTTGATCAGACCAAATAATTCGTGTAGTTTTGATAGTTGGTACAGTTATTCCTAAAGCTGTCCCGGTGAATATACTAAAAGTCCTCGGTGGTGGGACCGGAGCTGGAGGGGGGACGAATGGTCTCTTTTTCACATTGAGTAACAGGAGATGACATCCCTAACAAAAATTTTCAGCCATGAGTTTAAGTGATCGGCACTTAAAGTCCATACATTCGCTCTCGAAACACTGACGATGCTAAGCAACTGACAGCTGTCAACGGCCAAACATGCAGCACAAAATTTGTTCTAGATGTCACATCTAGTAGGTTCTACCTACATAATAAATCAATGCTTTTTCACTTTATTTTATTATAACTCCGAAAGTATTTAAAATATCTCTTTAGTGACTCCTACATTAATTATCTACATTAAATTTCCTATAAGTTATGTTTAAACCATATTATTCTACGATCAATACTTTAGGAGATAAAAAGTGTTAAAAGTGATAAAAATAAGAAACAAACTCCTTAATTATACAAATTTTAATTCTGAAAAAATATATAAATTTTGCATGCGTATGCCGACTTATCAATCAAGTGAAAAAATTAATATATTTTTTCAGAATTAAAATTTGTATAGGGTCAGTTGTTGAACGATGAAACACTCAAATTTCAAACCTTCCTATCTCTGTCATTTTCAAAGTAACGAGTGTGATATTTGGTACGAAGGTAAACAATTTCATTGGCTACCACATGGCATCCCAAAGTTCCTTGTAACTGGTTCAGTTTCTGTATTATTTATATTTTTTCTAAAAATGAGATTTGTTTAATTGTGACCAATCGCGCACAATGAAACTTTGCGATATCTCGAAAGTGCTCCGTTGCCAGATAGTGCAGTCTATCACGCAAGGACGGGTTCAGGACCCCCCCCCCCGCGCCGGCCCAGTCGCGAGCGCGCTGCCTAGGAGAACCACGTCGCAGGCAACATAAAAGTGAATTCGGAAGGCGAAAGTAATATTTTTTTAATAAGTTTAACGATTTTTTAGCAAGATTTTGTGTGTAATGTAATTTCGCATCGTTAAACATTGTGTTGTGTTCTGTATGTTTTAAAGCATACGTGGACCTAAATATTATTGAAACCGTGGACTTCTTGAGTCATTTATTTTTATTTTTGTTAATAAATACCCCATTCGTCGAACGTCCAAAAGGTCACATATAAGATTTTTTGTTCTAGCGAAAGGGACCTTTAAAATCTGTAGTACCTATAGATATATATTAAATTTAAACATATTAAATTAAAAACATATTATTAACATATTAAACAGATATATATTAAATTTAATTTTATTTTATTTTATTATATTATACCTATAGATATATAGTATAACACCTTATTGACAACCTACAATGATGTGCCTTTGACTTGGAAACGTCACAAATTGTCAATCTACTAACGTTTGTAACATTGTTTCAATGTCGATTATGCGGTAATATTTTGTAAACAATGAAACTGAATTAGGTGTTTAACTGAATACGTATACTTGTACACAATGGAACAGTTTTCTTGTTTTTTTAATAATTTAATTTTGTTTTGTACAAAAAACCGAAAGTAAAGTCATCTTTTAAATTCAATGGGATTGATGACTAACGTCTATCAAAATATTGTACTCTTAACATTGGGAATCACTGAAATAGGACGGTTTGAAATTTTTGATGTTTCATCGATGAACAGGCTTTATAACAAATGTTGAACATTGAAACAGTCGTACACAATGAAACTTACCAATTACCATACAATACGTTGTCAAAAAATGCGGTATATAAAGCATGGAGACGCTGGGCGTCTCCATCGACCACTTAGTTTGCAATCACGCTTCGGGGAAAGCACGAACGTGCTTTCTACGCCAAATGCAGTGCATATCGACCAGGCAGTCGGCACACATTAAAACTTATATTATCCACAATGAAACGAGGTTTTAAATTTACAAAATTTTGCGATTTTTTAAGTCTTCCCATTCAACGTACACATTTTTTACGAAACTAATTTCATGCTACCATTGTTGTCTTAAGCCTTATCACCTTAAATTAAACAAATCATTTTTAGAAAAAATATATATAATACAGAAACTGAACCAGTTACAACGAACCTTGGGATGCCATGTGATAGCCAATGAAATTGTTTACCTTCGTACCGAATATCACACTCGTTACTTTGAAAATGACAGAGATAGGACGGTTTGAAATTTGAGTGTTTCATCGTTCAACAACTGACCCTATACAAATTTTAATTCTGAAAAAATATATAAATTTTTGCACTTGATTGATAAGTCGGCATACGCATGCAAAAATTTATATATTTTTTCAGAATTAAAATTTGTATAAGTAACGAGTTTGTTTCTTATTTTCATCACCTTTAACACTCTGTATCTCCTAAAGTATTGATCGTAGAGTAATATGGTTTAACATAACTTATAGGAAATTTATTGTAGATAATTAATGTAGAAGTCACTAAAGAGATATTTTAAATAGTTTCGGAGTTATAATAAAATAAGGTGAAAAAGAGACCTTTCACCCCCCCTCCCCCATCCAGCTCCGGTCCCACCACCGAGGACTTTTAGTATATTCGGGTCGCCACACACCTAGCGGTTTTCCTCGCGGAATTACCGGAAGTAGCGGAAATTCATAGACAAATTAAGCATTTTGTCTATGTATTTCCTCTACTTCCGGTAATTTGTCTATGGCTTCCATACAAAAAATCTGCTACCATAGACAAATTTCCGCTACCATAGACAAATTTCCGCTACTTCCGGTAATTCCGCGAGGAAAACCGCTAGGTGTGTGGCGACCCTTCACCGGGACAGCTTTAGGGTCACCACATACCTAGCGGTTTTCCTCGCGGAATTAGCGGAAGTAGCGGAAATTTGTCTATGGTAGCGGAAATTTGTCTATGGTAGCAGATTTTTTGTATGGAAGCCATAGACAAATTTCCGCTACCATAGACAAATTAAGCATTTTGTCTATGAATTTCCGCTACTTCCGCTAATTCCGCGAGGAAAACCGCTAGGTAGGGTCACCACACACCTAGCGGTTTTCCTCGCGGAATTAGCGGAAGTAGCGGAAATTTGTCTATGGTAGCGGAAATTTGTCTATGGTGGCAGATTTTTTGTATGGAAGCCATAGACAAATTTCCGCTACCATAGACAAATTAAGCATTTTGTCTATGAATTTCCGCTACTTCCGCTAATTCCGCGAGGAAAACCGCTAGGTATGTGGTGACCCGTATGTGGTGACCCTTAGGAATAAAAGCGGTATTACACATTGCAACCTGCAGGGCCCAATCTGTTGTGTACCCTGCCTCCTCCTTCCCTCCTTCAGCTCCCTACGGGCCCTACCTTCAATTACACGTTCCAACCTGACAGATTGGGCCCTGCAGGTTGCAATGTGTAATACCGCTTTAAATGTACCAACTTTCAAAACTACACGAATTATTTGGGCTGATTTCTTGAATTTTCTCATGCTATGTATATATGTATAGCATTCTCAAGACTTATGTAGTCAGTCATTCACACGATATTACATGCACTGGTTACATACACCATGTGCAAAAGTTTTCAAGAATATTATTTGAGTGACCGGAGTGGATAGACGAGTGACCGAAACGAAACGTCAAGTACGTCAACTCAACTCAACACTCAACCAACTCAACGTCAAAAAAGTGTGGTGAGGACTCAAAGCAAGCATTAACTAGAGCCCGCACACGTGTACCCCCGTAAGGGATAGATATATAGATGCCCATAATCACTTCTACAGCATAAGGGTCGCCACACACCTAGCGGTTTTCCTCGCGGAATTACCGGAAGTAGCGGAAATTTGTCTATGGTAGCGGAAATTTGTCTATGGTAGCAGATTTTTTGTATGGAAGCCATAGACAAATTACCGGAAGTAGCGGAAATTCATAGACAAAATGCTCAATTTGTCTATGAATTTCCGCTACTTCCGGTAATTCCGCGAGGAAAACCGCTAGGTATGTGGCGACCCTAAAACAGAACAATTTACCAATGTTTTCCTTAGCCGACACAACTTTCTAGGAAAACTAACAGCTTTTCTCGTAGCAATCACAGAAATTCTTGAAGAAATCGCGCATTATATCTGTTTGTTACCCTCCACTGCTAGAAGTAACGCGTGGAGGGTAATAGAAACTATGACAAGGACCAACGAAAATAGCACCTCTCTGCCGTATCTATCGAAAGTGTAATAAGACCATCCCGTTCTATCTTGGTATTATTAGTTCCGTGTCAGATCTATGGGTGGTATATCTATGGGTGAGGAGGGTGTTCGATTTTGCTCGATAGTAAATAAGATAAATTTAAATCCTTTTCAAAGCAAATTATATTCAAAATGACTATTGAGTTTCGAGGATTTGAGAAAAACTCTTCAGATGAAAGCGATAGTGATTCTAGCGAAGAATTTGATGAAGATAATGTATCAGATGATGATTATGGTATGAGCAGATCGATTGCTTTTAATATAACCTTTACCTATTAAAAATCATAATTTAATTATAATGTTTTTCTGTTTCTACCACTGGGACAATGGATACTAAAGTTGGCGGATAATATATGTTTGACATTGAAATGTATGATTTCCAGAAAGCATAGGAAACGACGACCAGAACATGAGTGGTAATGAAGCTGTTGAGCCAGAACCTCAAGAGGCAGAAGAGGAAGACGAGGATGAGGATGAAGTTGTTAAGGCAATAAAAGCTGAGAAAAATAAGCCACGAGATCACCCGCCCACCATAACTTGTGAAGACTTCATTGTAGACATTTCATTCAACCCTGCTAGGAATTTGATTGCTCTAGCCAATATAATGGGTGATGTCTTATTGTATGAGTACAATGATAATGAAACAAAACTTGTTAACACACTGGAATTGCACCTAAAGGCTTGCAGAGATGTGGAATTTGATTCTGAAGGTGTGACTATGTACACAACGGCAAAAGTAAGTATTACAGGAAATTATACACAATATTCGCTAAACATGCAATAAATTAATGAAAATATAACAGGTATGCAAATGTTGTTAATATAACATTAGGGCATTTCTGACATTTCAATATTTCTTATTTAAAAGGACATTGTGATGTATTAATAACATTTCTTCTGTTTGTTTTTTCTTTGCTTTTTGTATTGGGATTTTTTTAATTATAATTGATAAGCATGTTTTGATTGGTACTAAGATATTGACTTCATTTACTTTTACAGGACAAAGCTATTATGGTCACAGATGTTGAAACAGGAAAATTGAAGAAACATTATGAAAATGTACATGATGAACCTGTCTATTCCATGCTGTGTTTAGATGAGAACAAAATTGTAACAGGTATTGTAGCTTATTCAATTATGAATAGCATTAGCTTTCTTAATAGCACTGGATACAGGCAATAGTAGTTGCAATTGTGTTTCATTTAAGTCATATGAAATATATTAAAACTAACAAAATTGTTTCATAATAATTAAAACTAGCCTTTAATGTTGTTCAATAATTATTTCATTGTGAATATATCTAACATTTTTCTTAACATTAATCACTTCATTGTACTGCTGGTTCTACTCACAAATGTACAAAACGGAGCGTACAGCTACCAGTTAAAATTAATTACTTATACTTTTATATTTTATATACTTTAGATTATTTTTATATTCCACTAAATGCTTAATTTTTTTTATGCTCTTCTATCTTAATTTTATTAAAGTAACAAAAAGGAAACAAATATTTACAAGTTGGTAAGTATAAAAAAAATAACAAATTAAATTGACAAGGTTCTGTTTGTAAGTAAAAACAAAATGCATTTATCAAAAGATTATTAGCCTACATTACTTGTTAACTAATTAACCTAATAGCCGTTTCGAGCCATGTCCTGTCCAAAAGTCCCCATTTATGTAACCTGTAAACCTATGCTAACTGCAAAAATGTACCCGGCTGGTTACATAAAACCTAGGGATGTACTATACGAAATAAGAACACAAGAGTCCACTTGATAATTATTTTATTTCTTCTTTCCTTACACCTACATACCCTAAAATACAACTTCTTCCTAGCTCAGTCTGCCAACGGTAGAGCTGTTGGTTTGTTATTATCGGTATTCTTACATAACAGGATAAACCACTATCAAGTTAATGACGGTTATTAACATGAAGCTGTATTGGTATGCTATTTAACCGCCACAACTATTTTGTATAACATCCCATGTAAACAAAGCCATTTTTGTGTGATGGATATATACATACAATATGTATAATGATATGTGTGGTTTTTGTGTAATAATAATAATATATTATAAAATACTATTTTGTAGTACTAAAAAAAAATTGGACCTTATTGTGTAACTTGGTCAATAGGCAGGCATTGCGGCCGTGCATGCATTTGCCTTGGGCGAAGCACATCTACACTGGCCGCCTACTTCATGTAACTATTTCCCCGCCTAATCTAATTTGTCTATGATAGATGCTTAATATTTATTTATATAATTTGCAGGAGATGATGGAGGTACTGTGAAACTGTGGGATATGAGGAAGCCTGATCCCATATTCAGTATAAAAATAGGTGAAGAACATGTAGCAGACATGATCACCAACGATTCACGGAAATATTTGGTGTGTGCTGGTGGCGATGGTGTACTGACTTCTATTGATCTGAAAGGAAGGTAAGACTGACAGCTCAACTTTTATCAAAATAAATTATAGCATATGGAATTATATGTTGGGTTATTTCTGTATCAGAGTTTGTATTCCTACCACCAATGGTTTTCATACAAAATGTATGGGGAAATATTTCTTGATTTGTGGCTTTTCTAGCCGGAAGTTTATTTTTGGTCCCATACAAGCTGTTGATCCTGGATAGATATGGGATGGAATGGCATTAAAAAAAAGTTGGTCAAGAATGAACTTTTTCTCGCACCCCCTGTATGTTTTTTCCAAAATCTGTAAACGCGAATCTTCATTAATTTGAAATCGAGGGAAGGTCTTCTAAGACCCTTTTCGCGTAGCAGCACGGGATCTGGTAGCTGCCCTCATTGACCCAAAAAGAAAATCCACCTGTATAAATTAGGTTTGAGAATGTTAATTATATAAAGCAATTTTGTAGATTCATAAATTCTGACATTATTTGTTTTCTTATCAATAAATGTATATATATGTCCAATGTCCATGTTATATTAAGGTACTAAGAAAAAAATATGTAGAAGTATCATATTACAAAGTTTTTATTACAATTGTTTCAGCAAAATTTACTCAACATCTGAAGATTATGATTCAGAGCTGACTTGCATGGGACTGTTTCGATCAGACACAAAGCTGCTAGTGGGTTCTTCTAAAGGAAAAATGTATTTGTTTAACTGGAAGGAATTTGGTTTGCATAGTGATGAGTATATTGGTCAAAAACATTCAATTTCTTGTATGATACCTATTACTCAGAACATAGTGGTGACCTCTGGTGAGGATGGAATATTAAGAGCAGCTCATATGTTTCCTCAGAAACAGTTAGGTGTTGTAGGCCAGCATCGCCTGCCTGTCGAGTGCTTGGATATAAGCCATGATGGCTGCTATATAGCATCATGCTCTCATAACAATGATGTCAAGTTTTGGAATATTTCGTACTTTGAAACTATTGACTCAATTATTGATGTCAGCCAGAAACAGAACAAGAAAAAGGACATGAGCAATAATTTACCATCAAGTAGTGTTAAAAATGCATCTGATTTTTTCTCAGGATTAGCCTAACTTGCGTAGTAAAATAAATTATATTTACAAAAGGTAATTTTTTATTTTCATGGGCTTGATCTTGAGTTTTGGGTGTTGTCTATCCCCCTTATTCATAAACGTCTCTCAGGGCTCAATCTCAATTTGTTAATTTATGTTTTGTCCTTATCTGTCACTTCGACCGTTGTGTTTGTTAGAAATAGACAGAACATAAATTAACTAATTGAGACATGAGGTCAGTTTTATAAAGCTACGTGTTACAATTTACAAGCGGAAGTCTCTTTCTAACACATAGGGTTAGAAAGAGAGTTCCGCTTGTAAATACAGTCTTTATTTTATAAAAGTAAATTAAATAAAAACATTATAAACATATATACCCTAACAATCTAAACTACTTAAAACTAGAGATAAAAAATTTGGCCCAGATCACTGTCAACGGGCAGGGTGCCCAGAAGGCTGGCCGTATTGCCACGCTGAATTGCGATCGCTATTCGTTGCGCAAAATAATAGCCAGCCCTCTGATCACCAGAGGCCTCTATTAGGCGCGCCGACAGGTCTTTGTACAGTCGGCGCGCGCTTGGCCCCCACGGCCCCAAAGTTTCAACCCCGAACGCCGCAAATATGTAGCTACTTCCTAGAGCAACATACTTGCGGCGCTTGAGGTCTTCGGCCGAGGATGCCGCAGCGCCAGCATTATTTTTGGTGTCTGGAATATGGGACGGTGCCAAGGTATCAACGCAAGTAGCGTCCCAAACTAGCGGCCGTCCCATACTCCAAGGCACCAGTGTCATGCCGTCGGGCCTCTTGCCGTCGTCCCTGGCCAAACCGCTAGGCTCCAGGACTGCCGGCAGTTTGGCGCTGACAAGGGCCCTTCGGATGACGTCGTTAATGCTGGCATGGCGGGGGATCCTTCCAGCGCTTCGGACGCATGAAAGACCGTGGTGGCCAAGGTTGTTCACCATGACGCCACATTGACAGCGATGCGGGTGGTTCGTTGGTGCCCCTAAACGTAAGCAAGTTGCGAGGCGGAAGGTGGTATTGTCTAACAGTGTGCCAATATTGGGAGAGGGTAGTGCTGTCAGCCAGAGACCCGACTCCCACTCTGCGGTAGCGAGGAGACGAGCGCGGTCTGTCGAACTAGGTGACGTATCTAATAGATTTTTCCGTACTAGTCGACAGAGCGGCTCGTCCCATCGCCTCTGCGAGCAGGGATGGTCAGGTAGGTCGGTGTTCGGGCAGGTTATAGACCAAACGTTCCTGGCCTCGGAGCAGTGTGCAGCCTCCAGGGACCCAATGGAAGGGGCCAGTATTTTTCCTATAAGGCTTTGAGCACCATGCACCGAGGACAGGAACGCAGGTAGTGCCACACAGGTGATTTTGCGGATACCCAGGCCGCCGAACCTAATAGGTAGGCTAGCCTGGGTCCAAGTTCTGTCGTCAAATGAAATGTTAAAAATGGATGTCAATGTTTCTACTATTAATGTATCAAATTTTAAGGCCAAATCAGGGTATTTCCAAAGATGGGATGCGCGGAGAATGTATGTGAATTTTGGCACAAATAGGCAATGTTTTATAATTGAATAAGCGGAGTGAATGTTAATTTTTGCCAAACGATGTGATGTAACTTTGAAATTTTGAATTTTAGAGTCTACAAAGTTTTCAAATGATTGGTCCAAAATGGGACAGCCAAGGAGGTGAAGTGATTCTTTATTTATAATTTTGATACCAGGAGCCAAATTTTTAAAAAGGTCTATTGTATTCTCCTTGTTTGGACAGGAATCGGTTATAAAAAGTTCGCATTTGGAAAAATTTAGTGAGAGGCCAATTGTTTTCAAGTCTGTAATTATTTTTTTGAAATCTTCGAGAACAGAAGTCACTTCACCGCCGAGGGTACCGTCATCCAGATACCACACGTTTAATTTAGAATTTAGCTCCTTAATGATGGGGTGTATGGCGAGACTGAAAATTGCTGGTCCGAGAGGGTCGCCTTGTTGACAACCTACACATGAATCTAGAACATTGGTTTTATATAATAATTTAGAAGGGGAACTATAGCATTGCCAAAGGAATTTATAAGTCTGGGGAATTTTTTCTTTTATTTGTGTCAACAAGGCGCCCCTGTCTACAGAGTTAAAAGCGTTGCAAACATCCACCTTCAGCAGGACCTCTCCTGCTTCATGTTCGAGGAACGTTCGCACGGCATGCACTGCAGCTTCGCATCCACTCTTAGATCCGAACCCCAGTTGAATAGGTTGGAGTTCCGAACTAAGCTGATCAAGGATGGAGCGGCAGGCAATCTTGGCGGTGAGACGTCGGAGCGTTGTCCCAACGGCAATAGGTCGAATACCGCCATCTTTTTTCGTTAAAGCGCAAAGGTTTGCTCCATACAAAACGTCTTTAATATCGTCTGGGACCTGACCGGCCAGCATGATGTTCACCAGGGCCGTCAGGTCCTTTAAAAGTGTTTCCCCAGTTTCTCCGCAGCCGCTGCACAGAAGATCCTTAAGGTGCTGGGGTGTCAGGCCATCCAGGCCTCCTGCGGAGCCATTGGGGAAAGACATCACTGCTCCAATTACATCTTGTGGGGTGGCTGTAAAATTTGGTTCGATAGGTTGAGGGGGTTCAGGAAGACAAAGGTTTGTAGCTGAAGGTGGGTGTTTATTGTGGAGAGCTGTGAGTGTATCAGAGTTGTTAGGGGCTACTGCAAATTGTAACTTGTAACTTTATAAAACTGGCCTATAACCGCGAAGTTCGAAAATCGACAAAACGATGGTCCCGTCTCTATCGCTCTTGCATATACGAAAGAAAGTGATGGAAATAGACTATTCGATGAACGAAGTGCTTCGCGGTTATAGGCCAGACGTTTATGACTAAGGGTCACCACACACCTAGCGGAATTAGCGGAAATTTGTCTATGGTAGCGGAAATTTGTCTATGGCTTCCATACAAAAAATCTGCTACCATAGACAAATTTCCGCTACTTCCGGTAATTCCGCGAGGAAAACCGCTAGGTGTGTGGCGACCCAAAAAATCTGCTACCATAGACAAATTTCCGCTACTTCCGGTAATTCCGCGAGGAAAACCGCTAGGTGTGTGGCGACCCTAAGAAGGGACAACATGATTCGTGACATTACAGAGGTGTCTCTGAAAAGCGCGGGAAACGTGATTCGCGGCGGATGTGGTTTTTGGCTTTGCTAAATTTTAATTAAGTTTATGTGAGATTGAGATCAGTAAATTGGTGATTTGTATATATTTCAGTGTCTATTCTATGTAAATATTATTATTTGTTGTATATATTGTAGAAATTCATCAGTAGATAGGTAAGTTTTTTGTAAATATTTTCAATGGGGGACGATCCTCCCGACCCCGGAGGGGGAAACCTCGATGTTGGTATGCTGGTGGAAATTGAGTCCAGCATTGATACGGATGCTTCTGTAAGTAGTAAAAAAGATATTAAAAGGAAGGTTCCTAAGATTAAGAGATGTACTGGATGTAACAAAAAGAGGAGGAAAAATGATGGCGGGGAATATGTTTGCGAATGCGAGTCTTCACAGATAACCCAAGCTCATTCAATTCCTAAAACTGTAAATAATATAAAACCATCGGAAAATGTAGATTCGAACGATAAGACCAATATAAAGGTTAGCAGAAACTTATTTTCAAGTTCTGATGTTGCGCCGTTTACGGTACATGTGCAATTAAAACAAGTCGAACCCAACTCATCCCTGCACCCAGTGTCTTTTGGAAAGTTCCTGGTTAAAAACGCCTTTAAGAACGTTATAAATGGAAGTGTTAAGAGAATTGGTAGGACTAGAATTTCTTTGGCTTTTTCTAACCACATAGATGCTAATTTATTTGTTACTGATGCACGCCCCGAGCAACAAAATCTCACTGCATTTATCCCTTCATATTCAGTGACCCGCATGGGCCTGACCCGTGGCATTCCGAAAGACTGGTCAGATCTGGAGATCATCTCTAACATCTCCGTTCCTGTTGGTTGTGGAAAAGTACTTAAAGTACGACGCCTAAACCACAGAGTTATAATTAATGGTACTGTTTCCTGGCAACCGTCAGAAACAGTCATAGATTAATATGTATATAACTGAGATAGATGGGCAACTCGACGGCTTCTACTTGCAGCAGCTAGAGCCGCCATCTAGTTTTATAGTGGTACATTTGATCCCGTTACAGGGGGACGGGGGACGGGGTTTAAGGGGTGAGGGGGACGGGGGTAGACCCCGTCCCCCTCGCCCCTTCCTGACAGCCATTTGGCGGGAAATCTAAGTTAAGACGTCCTGTAAAGAAAACTAAGTTTATGTCAAATGCAAACAATATTTATTGTACATATTAAATTAGGTAGGTACATGCTTTTCACAATTAGTCCACAATTTAGCAATATTACATATTGACGCTTATAAGTAGGTACCTACATAGGTTAATATCTAACAAAAACCTAACAAGCGGAAGTCTCTTTCTAACCTTATGTATTATTAGATAGAGACTTCCGCTTGTAAATTGTCAATTGTAGCTTTATTAATTACTTTAATTAGGCCACAGGCCATCGGTTCCGTAAATTCTGGCTCGTCACAATAAATACACACAATACTATAGACAAAACCATGAGCAGGAAATATTTATGCGGCATTGTAGTATATATTTATATAAGTAGTTATATCGTCGCTTAGTACCCATAGTACAGGCTTTGCTTGGTTTGGGCCTATGTGGATTAATGAATATTTTTTGTTATTTTTCAACCGACTTCAAGATTTCGATGGAGGGGATATCCAATATACAGGTTCTCAATTTGTCGGGATCTTTGCTTTTGCTTTTTTTTTATGTATGTACTTACACCGATTATTCGAGCTCAATTTTCATACAAACAAAATATATTCATTTAGCATACGGCTGAAAAACATAAGAAACGTTTTTTATAACAACAAAATTCATAATTTTATATGTCATATCATAATGATTAATTTGCATAATGCTCATGCATGCATGTTTAACAAAATTCACTTGCCCGGTCCATAATGGCAGTATTTTTTTGGTATGAACACAGTGTAGGTATGATTCTCATATTTAGTTATAGCAATCAAAATATAACAAGGCATCCCACAAGACACAACATTATAATAAAACTATGTACCTATATAATACAAATGGGCGTATCACAAAATGAAATACTTAATTTAGAATTGCCTATTTCACAAGGAAAAATCCATAACTTGTAAACAATTATGAGTCATGAATTAGTTACCTATGGATTTTTCCTTGTAATTTATTGTACATGTTTTAGCTTCGGAACGGTGTCAAAATTATACCATAAATTAATTCGGCATCCCTGATTTATACGAATACGATACCAAACTTGCCCTAGTAGCTGTCAAGATAAAGCCTCCACTAAAAATTTACATCATAAATATTGGTGGCTCCACTTCTCAAATCCATCCTTGGACCCCAAGGAATAATCATGCCATCATAAGTCGATATGTTGTGTCGCAACTAAGACAATTAAACGTAATATAGCGCAAAATATTTTTTCTTATTACAATTTCAGAACTCAGTAACTGTTAATACTTATAAAATGGTCAATTTTTACAAATGTGTAAATTCTTGTGACAATTCTACAATTCAGCGTAGGTGCTTATCGCAAAAATGCACTTACCTACTACAAGTGAGTCGCTTAACTTTAAACTCGGATAAATCCATATGTCAGATTATGCGACTTTGGTACAGTCGCCATCAGATATATCGGAGCAGCCAAGGTGGTCATAAATATCTGAACAACGCATCTATTGTCAAGGCGATAAAGTGCATGTTCAGATATTTTTGAGTACCGTGGCCGCTCCGATATATTTGATGGCGACTGTACTAAGAAAAGGTTAGGTTATTTTTGTCATTAAATTACAACTCTGTGTGAACAGATTAAATACGGAAGTATTACAGTTTAATATGTAAATTAAGTAGCCGGTCCCTTGCTTCCGGTGTTAATTTTAATAAGTAACGCATGCCTCCCGCAAAACGTCTTCTGGGCACATTTCTACGATGTGTTGCACAGTTTGTATTGATTGGCTCCCCAGTTGTACTCTGCTGTCGGTGACAGGCCTCGTCTGTGTAGGTGGTAGTTACAGCGCCCTTCTCACGTCTGGATGCGGTTTATGGTGACCCAAATTTTGCGTTGCTCCTCTCCTTAAGGCCAGTTGGCACTTTAGTGGGATCCATAACACAACAGAATTACCACTCTGTTCCTGCCACTGCTTCTTTCACTCCGCGGAGACGTTGAATGGTACTTTGCCCCCGTAGTTGACAGTCAGACCAGATAGGTTTATGAGACCTCTCTGACCGGCGTTGTCGCCGTAATCCACTCCCGTGCAGCAGCCTGAGTTCGTTGATATCGGGTGATTCATTCAGTACATGATTCTTTGTTTCCTTTAGTTTTATTCAGGAAGTGGCCTTGGAGTGATGAGGTCAGCCAGCCTCGGTTCAGCCTTTTATGTTGCTACATCACCGTATTCTAGTGAGTTCATAAGCCGACTGAGTTATACCTAGAACAAAAAAAAAAAATTTACTCGGAATTAATGACTTGTACTGTCAAGGTCTAATATGTCGAGTCGACTTTTTTTACCAAAGTATGTGTACGAGACCATATTGTTAAGGTATTAATCATTGAGGTAAGTACCACAATATGAAAAACACAAAAAAGTACACAAAAAGAGGCACAGTGAAAGGCGTCGCACATGCTGGCTTTTGTCGTTGACAGCCGGTCGTACTAAGGACATTGATAGTGACAAAGAACCAACAAAGCGCTTCGTTAAAACTAAACCTGCGTATTCCGGATAATTCACTAGTTATTAGGTATTCAGTAAAAAAAGGAAGTCTGTCGCTTAGACGTGACATCATCATAGAATCACCATGGGTCCATCAGTGAATCACTGTGCTCGTGTGTTGATCCTAAATATATGTATATCTAGACAGGTTTAATTTTAATTATAAACTGATAGTAAAATGATAATATTTACGCAACACTACCTTAAGTCACGGAGCGAGTTCTCCGCTAACCCGTAGATACTGGAGCTTCGGCAACGGCATGTAAGTAGATAACGACGATTACATAAACCTGAAACAATATAGAATAGTCTCATTTGTGGCTTTTTGGTACATTACCGTAAGTTGACCCCATGGAAACTATTGATACTAGATAGGAATGGGATCGATTGACATAAAAAATAGCATTTTAGTCCCATAAACGTTTTTGATCCTGGATACAAATGGGATCGAATGGCATCAAAAAAAAAGTTTGTCAAATATGATCTTTTTCTCGCACCCTGTATGTTTTTTCCAAAATCTGTAAACGCGAATCTTCATTAATTTTAAATCGAAGGAAGGTCTTCTAAGGCCATTTTCGCGTAGCAGCTCGGGATCTGGTAGCTGCCCTCACTGACCCAAAAAGAAAATCCAGCCTGTATTGGAGGCAATCATACGGTATATAATGTACCTAAATAGTCACTCTCAAAAAGAAGCAACGGCGACTTATTTATTTAATCGTATAGCAGGATAAAATACAATCGTTCTTTACAACACGACACCCAATTGCTGGATCAAGTGGATTACATCATTTTCAAGGGTGAACAAGTCCATTGGATTGCCCTGATATTTTGTGAGCAACGGCAACTGAATTCTTCAGATGTGAGAACTTCAAACATAGATAGATAGTCGGGTAGCTAGATAGTGGGTGTCATACTTTATTATAACCTATGACATATTATGGTATGGTGTAGTTTTGCGGCGAATGGTTACATATTTACCCATTTGGTTGGTTATTTATTTTATTTTTATTGGCTACCTAAAGGTTGTCTGGAAGAGATGGCTCTTTAGCGATAAGACCGCCTGTTGTTTACCTCTAAATTTGCTGTATTTTCTGTACTGTTTCCTTTTTTGAGGTGTTCAATAAAGAGTATTTGTATTGTATTGTATATTTGACAGTTTATATGATACATGTTGAAATATTTGACGAATACCTATATGCCTCGCCTTAGTTTGTCAATGCATTTAGTTAGCAGTTGGGTGGGTATGTATGTATGTACCTACAGTCAACGTCAAAGATATGTTTACACATTTTCACCTTATGCCTTTGTAATAAGGTGCAAAAGTGTAAACATATTTTTGATGTAGACTGTACCTAGTAAATATATTACGGACTAAAGTTTTGTTAACAATTTGAACAAATCTTACATCAGAGCAGCATGCAGCAGATATGGGGTGCGACGTAGTGGCGGTAGAGAGGGTGAAGCGCGTGCGCGCGTACCGTGTGCACCACACTAGCCTGCCACACCACACACATAGTAGCTGGTCTAAACACGTCGACCGCCCGTTATTACGTAAGCCACCTGCAGGAATAACAAAACTATACAGACGTCAAGGTATGCATTGCTTTCAGAAAAGTATGGTGCATTGCTTTCAGAAAAGTATGGTGCTTTGCTTTCAGGTAATAAAAAACCAGGTCCAACCGTTCTAAAAATAACATTCGTTTATATGCACAATGCACAGACGAACTAACAACCCAACAGCCTCTCACCCTAAAGGCATGTACGCATGGCTGCAGTCGAGCCTCCGTTTGGTACCTACAACTTCTTCATGTAACAGGGTCGTTTTCAAAATCTGGCGAAAGGTTACGTTTTGGTCTTTAAAAAAAAACTAAGAGGTTTTTCTGTATTGTAACTATTGTATTCATTTTTAAGGGGTAACGTCTTAAAGGCGCATCAGCTAATATATTCGATAACTACACAGTTTTTTTTTAATAAAATGATTCATGTGTCTAAAATCATCACCGTCTACCAAAAAAATCTGAATAGCTACGTTTGTAGTGAAAATTAGGGCATACCAAACGTACGATTGCGATTTTAATTTTAGTTATAATTATTCCACATTGTCTTTTTACGTAATACTTAATATAAAGCAAATTCTTTACCAAGTAAGCACATTTAAAAATATTTAAACTTTTAGCACGAAAAATCGTCATCACCGTCATGATCAAATCATTTCGGATTTATCTCCGTGTATAAATAACAAAACGCAGTAAAAGGTCCCGACTCTATTTTTTATTTATTATTTATTTCAACTCGGTAAATGGTTTCCAGGGTCGAGGTAGGCTGCTCTTCGGGAACTGTCTGAAAGTATAATTAAAATTAACCTATTCATTATTTTATCATCGAGAAAAGGTCTGTAGGTCTTTATAATTATTGAAATATAATTGAAATGCACCTTTATTATGATTAAGTACTTAATATAATCTCATTTTGTACAAGTACAAGAAGCGGGTAACCTAAGAGACCCTGTATCTTATTTAGTTATTTTACATCCGCCCGCTCTATGAAAGTTGTTGTCTTGCAGGTAACCTTGGCGAAAGCATAACAGCTTCTGTAGCCTATAGACGTTAGTGAAACTGCCTACGTACTAAGATGAGGACCCGATGAGTACGAATATTTTGCTCCTATGTTATGAATGTTTACCACCTATACAGGATCGATTTCCTAAACGGCAGCAAACTATGAGGGCAGCTGTTAGATCTCGTAATGCTATGTGCAAATGGTTTTAGATGACGTCGATCTTTGTCTGTTGGGTGCTTTACATGATGGGCCATCAAAGGGACACAGCTATAAAACGGAACGAGATCGCAATACAGTTTAAAATTATTTATTTTGTCATAATCAATCCTTGTTACTAGTAATGCAACGAACACGAATATTGATATTCGGCGAATATTGGTGTTTTTACGAATATTCGTATTCGTCGAATATTTATTAAGGTAACCTTCAATAATGTCGCTTAGAGATTTTCTTCTACTGACCCACTACTCTATGTGGTGTTGTTTAGGTTCATTCAACTTCATTCAGTATTTGATTGTCATATGTGTTATTGTTATAATACAAGATGAATTTTATTAATATTCCTTAACAATAATACGTAAAGTAAACACGTGAAGGAAGCCAAGACAAAAACGTGGCCAAAGTGACATTTGGGAATATGTCGGTAAAAAGCCAAGTAAATATGACTTATTTTATTAATTGCGTGATGAAATCCTTTACCTAGTGTGGCTCTTTGTCCTTAATTTTTTTTTCAATTTAGATGAATGTCACTAGATCAGCTTTGTAGAGGCCTTCTGGCAACCAGCAAAGTGTTCACTATAAAGTTTATTCTCTAGAGTCTGTGCAGTAATAGCTCACCGAAGGAAGCCCACTAACTGCCCGATAGGAGAAATAATTCGTGTATAGCTGAATTTTGGTGAAGTTGTAGATAAAGGTGTCTTACACAACATACTAAAAGTACTCATGGATAGGGGTGCCGCTAACGGAGAGAGGGGGGTGTAAAGGTCCCCTTTTTTGGCTTTTCGTAAATAACTCAGTAGCGGTGGCTCATACGAAAAAATGTTCTTCTACTTAATTAATCCACAAATGATTTTGTACAAAAAAGGTTCTTTACACTTTTTTGCTGAGATCAATGTATAATGAGATTTCGAAGAAATACGATAATCACTTTCAGAAACTTTCGGAGCTTTTATTTACGAAACTATTAGTTTTGTCTAAAAATTGTTTTAGAAAACCCATATTTATATTAAAAGACCTATCCAACGACACCCCCCACATTAGGGGGGATTTAAAAAACATAATTTACCCCCCACTTCATGTGTTCGGGAGCTACCCTAAAAAAATATATTTTTTTAGATTTTGTTTTAAAACTTTGTCTGCGTGTTCAAAACACATACTCATACGAAGTTTAACTATTCTAGTACTAACCATCACTGCGCAAAGCCGTGAACGGATAGACTGGGACAAACGGACAGCGAAACTATAAGGTTAGGAAATTGATTGCAGGCGTCCATAGGCTATGGGAACTGCTTACCATCAGACGGGTCGTATGCTTGTTTGCCACCGTCGTGGCATAAAAAATAAAAAGTAAAAAAATACCCTCTTCAACCTGCTCAGTGATGGTTAGTACTTGAATAGTTAAACTTCGTATGAGTATGTGTTTTGAACACGCAGACAAAGTTTTAAAACAAAATCTGAAAAAATATTATTTTTTAGGGTACCTCCCGAACACATGAAGTGGGGGATAAATTCTGTTTTTTAATCCACCCCTAATGTGTGGGGTATCGTTGGATAGGTATTTTAATATAAATATGGGTTTTCTAAAACAATTTTTAGACAAAACTAATAGTTTCGTAAATAATAGCTCCGAAAGTGATTATCGTATTTCCTCGAAATCTCATTATACATTGATCCCAGCAAAAAAGTGTAAAGAACCTTTTTTGTAGAAAATTATTTGTGGATTAATTAAGTAGAAGAACATTTTTTCATATGAGCCACCGCTACTGAGTTATTTACGAAAAGCCAAAAAAGGGGACCTTTACACCCCCCTCTCCCCGTTAGCGGCACCCCTATCCATGAGTACTTTTAGTATGTTGTGTAAGACACCTTTATCTACAACTTCACCAAAATTCAGCTATACACGAATTATTTCCCCTAAGTTTTCCTTCGTTTGGAGGGCTATAAGAAAAGTGTTTTAACTCCTATATAATATGTTGCTTATTCTCTTTCCGCACAGACTATCTACAACATTTAAATTTTACCTGAATAAATAATTGCCATAATACAAGAGCAGAGCCCGCGCGTGCCCGCGCGCCGCGGTACGCGTTGGACGCAAACACACTCTGTGGAGAAGTGCACCAACTGTGCTGTGCTTGACGGCTTCACTCGTGTGATAGTGCCTTTATTACCCTGAAACACACAACATTAGAAATATTAACTCTTATTAATTGATACAGTTAACAGTATGACTGGTAAATTGAACAATATTGTATTATGTTTATAAATGCAATTAGTAGAGTTTTAGCATCAATTGTGTTAGGGACACCAGTACCACACACCTCATCTGAATTCAGCAAATTTATAGACAAAATGCTTAAATTTTTCTATGGTAGCTGATTATTTGTATGGAGGCCATAGACAAATTTAAGAAACCATAGACAAATTTAAGTATTTTGTCTATGAATTTTCTTAATTCAGCTCAGGTGTGTGGAGTGCCTTAGAGGCAGAAAAAAATGTACACTCACATTGCATTTTTATAGAAATACAAATAGAAACTCATTTATTTGTGGCAAAAAAATGTTATGTACTTAGTATATAGGACACATGTAACACAAAAACTTTGTAAGCCACTCAGCATGATGCTAGCGTGCATTGTTGTGGCTTCCTATAGCAAGCTCAATGGTATAATGGTGGCAAGGTGTTAGTTAATTAGGACGGAGCGTAGCATCAAACTATTACCTGCTAAACAAACAGGTACCTAACTGTTCATAACTCCTGCCAAAAGCGTAATTCGCTCGGAAGCCGGCGTGATTGACTTGACCGCTTCTATGGTGAGTTCGTATGTACCAGGTCTCTGGCGTTAGGTCGCCCGGAACGTGGCTAGCGCTTCAACTGAGACGACAGCCCACCTGGGAAAAAAATGTTGAAACGTACGTTAACCTCTCGTCTCCCACGACTCGGCAAAATTATTATCCCGCTGTTTGACGGGCCCGGATATCTCCGGCCAAATTTTTGCCGCTCATGTCTACCGCGTCTCCGCCACCGCACGCGCGCCGTGACCCCCACGGTAAATTCAGTCGACGCGAGCAAACCACTTGACCCAACGTTATCCCTCGTATCACTAAAGTGTTTATATTTAGTAATATGAATGTATATATTTGTTTAAAGAGCATGAAACAGACTTGACGTTGTTTATAAATAATATAGGTACTCAGCATATTTTTACGACGTAAAACGTGTTTATTTCACAAGACGGAAAAAAATCCGGTACTGTCGAAAAATCGCAAAAATATATAAGATTTTCATGTATAACTACATGTTATTTAATTTATTCTGAATCTTTAATATATAGGCCATCAATATTAATACATAACACGAAGGACTACCTATAAAAATATTTTTTATTTTGTATTTAAACACCAAACAACATCGACGTTGCTTGAAGGCGGGATTTCAACTGGCGATAACTTGACGCGTCTATGGTGGGTGAAGTTTTGGTTGGCATCCATGTGTTGCTCACTTCATTGCGATCATATTAGCACACGTCCAGTAGAATATAAACTGTATTTATTTTAAAATAAAGTATTTTTTAGCTTGTGGGTGCGAGCACGGAGATCTCCGGGCCCGTCAATTATAGGGGTGCAAAATGGAGGACGGAGATCTCCGGGCTCGTCAAACAACGGTGTACGGTGGCGCGAGTTTCGTGTCAATTAGGAGGGAACGATTTGTAGGCCGGAGATCTCCGTGATCGGGAGACGACAGGTTAAACCATAGATATAAAAATTAAGGTCGAGAAAAATCGCTAGTTTTTATGAAACCAGTATAACACAAAACTTTTCACCTCACTACAGCGAGGAAAATAAGAAAAAGGGTGCATTTTGCACGGTTTCTCTGTAATTCCTCAGGTGCTATTAATACTTCTTCATAACTCAAACGAATCACTAATTTTTAACAAAACAAACTAGAAAAACATGCGAATATAACGTTGATGGCTGAAATTGAAGAGTTTTTTTTTTTTTTTTTTCTTCTAATGGACTTTTGGGCGGTGTTGCCCATAGCCAACGTCAAGTGTCAAAAGGTGGGAAATTGGACGCGGAAAGGAAAAGGTACGGTACGAAATTTGGAATAAAAGCAGTCAAATCAGGTATATGAGAAAAAAAATACATATAATAATTTGTTAGTATAAAAATAAATTACACTTTAATATCGTTATGGTAAATAAAGCAAGCTATAATATCATAAATATCAGGATTTACAAGCAAGGAAGGAATGTCGGTAGGGAAGGGAACATGTTTGGACTGTAAAGTTTCCATGAAAACGGTTCGATCATACAGCGGACAAGAAAAGAAAATATGATTAATATCGGCCTCCTCAGCACCACAGTCACATTTAGAATCGTTTATAATACCAAACCTGGCCAAATGCGCAGGACTACTTGTATGGCCCAGTCTCATACGAGACAAACAGGATATTTCACGCCTATTAAAGCTTTTATTGTAAAACCACGGTTTAGTTGGGATATCACTTTGAATCTTAAAATAATAACTTCCGGTTTCTAAACTGCCCCAAAACCAAAAGAACTCCCAATTTACCTTGAGATACCTTTTGGGGAGCAAAAGAAGATCATGACAGTAATTCTTATAAGGATACATATCACCAGAAATAACAGCATCTACAGCAAGCCGGTCAGCTTTTTCGTTTCCTGGAATCCCACAATGACTTGGCACCCAGACAAAGTTAACAGTAAGGCCTTTCTTTTTACATTTTAGTAGCATGTCTCGGATTTCGTACACCAAAGGGAAATTATTTGCCATCCTAAAAGGAGATTTTGATAAAATTTGTAAGCAACTCTTAGAGTCAGAGAAAATTACACATTTATTTAAATTAAACATATGAGCGTATTCAATTGCTTTATAGATTCCAAATAATTCACCAGTAAATACCGATGATTCTTTAGGCAGTTTAATTTCTTGCACTACATTATATTGCTGATGGAATACACCAACTCCAACACAGCTATTTGTTGAACGTTTGGATGCATCTGTATATATATGATGCCAATCAGTCCATTCTTCATGAATTAAGTTATTGAAAACTGGTTTCGCACTTACTCTATCTTTTGTAATATTAGAGTCTAAGAAGACTTGAGGAGATATAATCAGAGAGTCAAAGTTTTTCTCGTATATAGGAAGACCAATATATCTTACAGTAGGAGAAGACAGATGCAGAAATTTAAGATAGCTATTAATTATACAAGGCGGAGTCCTATTTCGCCAATAAGAAGATACCGGTATTTGATCGTGAAGGGACGACAATTTGTTGATTAGAGGATGTTTTAAAAATTGCATTGCTTTAAAAATAAACCGATCGGATAAGAATTGCCGCCTTAAATGCCCAGGAGGATCAACACATTCTACTTGCATAGCATTAGCGGGACTGGTTCTCATAGCACCAAGAATTATTCTAAGGGCCTTGTTTTGTATACCATTTAGTAATTTAAATGCTTCCTGTGTACCCGGCGTTAAAAGGAAGGAGCCATAATCTAAAACGCTCCTTATAACAGCATTATAAATAAGTTTTAAATAAAATGGATGACTACCCCACCATACACCTGCCAAACACCTTAACATGTTTAATGAACGTTCACATCTTTTAAGTACATATTTACAATGACTCTTGGCTGATAAATTGTAATCTAAAACGATACCTAAATATTTAACTTCTTCACAAGCCTGGATAGCAGACCCGCCGTAATATAAATTAACATTGACAGCTTTTTTCCTTGGGGTGAATAAAATTGCTGATGATTTTGGAACCGAAAGATCTAAGCCATTATTATTTAAATATATATTTAGATCTTTTAAATTAGAGTTAATCAATTCACAGGCTTTTTCAACTGATCCATTTTTACAATAGAAAACAATGTCATCAGCATATTGAATTATGGAGACTGGTGACACCAAATTTGAAAGCAAATCGGAAGTATAGACGTTAAAAAGCAATGGACTTAAAACAGAACCCTGTGGAAGTCCTTTCCAAACCGTTCTATATAAGGGTCGCCACACACCTAGCGGTTTTCCTCGCGGAATTACCGGAAGTAGCGGAAATTTGTCTATGGTAGCGGAAATTTGTCTATGGTAGCAGATTTTTTGTATGGAAGCCATAGACAAATTACCGGAAGTAGCGGAAATTCATAGACAAAATGCTTAATTTGTCTATGAATTTCCGCTACTTCCGGTAATTCCGCGAGGAAAACCGCTAGGTGTGTGGCGACCCTAAAACTTCTGACTCTAAATTTAATTTAAGGGTTCGTTCAGAGAACATAGCGGAAATTATATTACACAAACGGACTGGAACGCCTAACTGGAATAATTTACCTACCAGAATAGATATATTAACATTATCATACGCAGATTTGATATCTATGAAACAGGCTACTACACAGGCTCTTTCAGAAAAAGCTAATAAAATATCTGAGACTAATAAACTAATACAGTCCAAAGTGCTTTTACTTTTCCGAAAACCGTATTGAATATCAGGTAACAATTTATTACTTTCAATGAACCATTCCAAACGATTTTTAATTAAATGTTCCAATATTTTAATCAACACAGAAGACAAAGCTATTGGCCGGTAAGAATTTGGATCATTAGGGGGTTTATTAGGTTTAAGAAATGGTAACACTAACTGCATCTTCCATTCGGGTGGAATGTCAGCTGTCAGAAAGACTATGTTGAGAATATCAAGATAATAACCTAAAACATTATCAGTAGCGTGTGTTAGAAAAGAATATGGTATGCCGTCACAACCTGGAGCAGAATCAACAACATATGATAGAACATTTTTCAGCTCTAACATTGAAAAAGGTTCATTTAAACGCTGTATATTACTATTGTTTACATTAAGTGAATTGGTTGAATCAAGGCATATAGGATGAGAGACAAAAGGAGGAGCTAATTTGTCTAGAAACTTATCTGCTACAGTGGGGTCAATTTTAAGGGAATTAGATTCACTGAAGGCCCCTCGGAACATACGAATCTTTCGCCAAACTTCGGAAGGGTGTGTGCTAGGGCTAATGGAAGCACAAAAAGAACGCCAACTGTCAACCTTCTTTTTCTTCAAAAATTGTTTAGTCTCTTTAATAATGTCTAATAAGGATTTAAAATTCTCTTCATTCATGTTGTTATTATATATACATTCTATCTGTTTCCTCTTTTTTACAGCATCAGTACATTCAGAGTCCCACCAGGGAGGACTTGGAATTTTGTTATCAGAGGACTTCTTCATAGGAAATACTTGATTTGCTATTTTAATAAGAAATTTAGCAAAGGCATCAGATGATTTTAACAGCTGTTCACGAGATATATTGGGCAATTCTCCTAAACTCTCATCCAAATGTTTCCGGAAAGCATCCCAGTCTGCACTTTGAAGTTTATATGCCAAAAGAGGGGATCTCTTCACTAAGGGTTTGTTTTTAAAAGGAAAAGAGATTATTATTGGAAAATGATCACTACCATAAGATAAAGGAAGAACCTCCCATGATAAGGACAAAGCGATAGAAGAGCTGCAAATAGATAAGTCTATAGCACTAGGATTCTCATTTGGAGCAGACCGTCTTGTAGGAACCCCAGAATTTAAAATACATAAATTATAAAAATCTACCATATCCAATATTTCATCTCCTAAACTACTTGAGTTGACACATCCCCAAGCAGGGTGATGGCAATTAAAGTCCCCTAGAATAATAAACGGGGCAGGAAGGGAAGATAAAATATTTCTTATTTCTTTAAGTATTGCTAGAGTAGGATGAGGAATATACACTGAGACTATACAAATATTATTTACAATTGCTGAAATGATGGAAAAATCATTGCTATGATGTGATAATGAAATATAGGTAAAATGAAATGAATTTTTTACAAGAATGGCTACCCCACCATGCCCATCGGACCTATCTTCTCGCAGGCAGGCATAGCCAGGGACTCTAAAACATGTCTCTGATCTGAGCCATGTTTCAGATAGAGTTATTACAAATGGATCAAATTTCTTAATTAAATAAATTAAATCACTCTTTTTGTTGCTGATACTGCGGCAATTCCACTGCAGAATCTTGGACTGATCCATTATTGTAGAGAAAAACTTTAGAGAATAAACTGATAATATGGTCAGCGTTGGTCGGTTTTGTTTGATTACTGTTTAAATATTGTATAAGTTCAAGTATAAGTTCTGTTACAGATTGTTCTTTAGTTTGCACTGTTATAGCACAACCATTCCCAGAAGGAGATGGCATACTGTAATCTGTGATTAAATTATTATGGGCGACTGAGTCAAATCCTTTTTGAAGTTGGGGTAAACTACGAGGTTTAAGAACATATGTCTTTTTATATGATTGAGAAATTTGAGCAGGATTACGTGAGCTATTTGATATTTGTGACAGTGATGGAGGGGCGGTCATAACCACATCAGCATAGGGCTTAGTTACCGGTGGATGCAGCTTTGTTGCTTCTGAATAAGATATAGCACTTTGAGCCATTGAAAGCTTGATATTTTTTTGACGTTCATACTCAGGACAACGTGACTTATTGATAGCAAAATGTAGGCCAGAACATAAACAGCATGACGCACAATCTTCCTCAATTTTACAAGATGATCCTGTATGACCCTGACCACATTTATAACAACGTGGCTTGGACCTACATTGGGTTTGTGTATGGCCAAACCTACAACAATTGAAGCACTGTATTGTTGCATATACATAAAGGTCCACCGGGAGGGCGTTGTAACAAACAAATATACGTTTTGGGAGAACCTGCCCATCGAATGTCAATACGACTGTCTGTGATGGTTTCCATACTGGAGAACCATCCACCATAACTTTAAAGTTAATTCTTCGCACCTTAATTATCTCCCCACAACCATGAGGCACACTTATATTATCTTTAACTTCATCTAATGACCATTCTGCTGGAATACCCTTTACTACACCCATTCGAATAACGTTGAAGGTTGGAATAAATGCTTTGTATTTGTTTTCTGGCATTCTATTGTCATTAAGGAACTGGTTGGCATCTTGAAAATTGGAGAAAGACATTGAAACCCTATTTCGGCCTATACGTTTCACGCTACCATTAATTATATTTTTAAAGTTTTGTCTTTTCAAAAAATTTCCAAAGGCAACAGAATGGATGGATGTGCCATCATTTGGAGATTCCTGGACTTTTTGCACATGTACAACATAAGGCGAGCAATCGGATGAAATATACTGGTTCCTAGACATGACTGAGGGCTGAGTGACTTGGTGTGCTGAAGATTGGCCCGGAGTCTGAACTTGAGTTGGGGCTGGCGTTGGGGTGGAAGCCGGGGTTTGAGCCAAAGCTGGAGTCTGAGCCGGAGTCCGGTCCGGGATCGGAGCCGGGACCACGGCCAAAACTGGAGCTGGGGCTGGAGCTCGAAATTGTGAAGATTCGGGTTTACATTTAGAACCTTGACAGTCGCATTCATTATCTTTAATCGTATCCCTATCTCTTTGCGGGTCATTTTCTTTATTATTTCGTCGCTTTTTTTTGTTACAATGTCTACAAATCTTCCTTGCAGCATTCCTACGCTTTCTATTTACTGAGGACCACGAAGACACAGAGCCGTCAGTATCTAAATCCATATTATCTTGATCATTGACAATTTTATGATCAGATTTATTATCATCAATCGTTACAAAGTGAGACACCGGAGGGCCACCGCCCCCCGGGTCGTCCGGATCATCGCCCATAAGGGCGATGATAGAGAGATATGTACAAAAAACTTACCTAAAAGATGATATTATGTTTACAATTAATAAAATACTAACTATAAATAATATTTACAATATAAATACACTGCGTTGACCACTGTAAATATAAAATTTATAATTAAATTGCAAAAAGACGCGCGCTCAAAACGATGTTTCCCGCCCTTTTTTTCATTGAAGAGTTTTGTTTTGAAGAAGGCCAGTTGCGTTTTGTTCGTACGTAGACTTATTGGGCTGTCAGAACATTTTATCCGTTTTTACAACAAGAAAGAAGATTAATGTCGAATGCTGATATTTATGAATTCAAATAAAGTTGTAAGACTGTATTTAGTGTTCTTTACTCGATGCAATTTATTAATTGTGATCTTAAAAATTCAGCACTTAACGTTTTACGTTTTGTTAGCTGTCAAATGTCACTTAGGCCATTCTAAAACGGCTATTAGACATTGCAACCTTCAGGGCCCAATCTCTTGTGTACCCTGACTCTCCCTACCCTTCTTCAGCTCCCTACGGGCCCTACCTTTGATTACACCTACCAACCTGACAGATTGGGCCCTGCAGGTTGCAATGTCTAAAGGTAGGGACACACTGATCCCACGTACGCAACGTATGCAATGCATTATGAAATCTGGACCCTGATATTTGTATGCTTAGAAACATACTTGTCATACGCGATGCTATGCCACGCGTCCCATGCAACGTTCGATCTGTCGCGCCAGATCGGCGTGGGAACGTGGAGGGGATATCACACGCTTTCGCACGCGTACGATCAGTGTGTTTCTAGATCTTACGCTCCTAGCGCGTCATTCCCACGTGGTAATGCATACGTTGCGTACGTAGGTATAGTGTGTTTCTAGCGTCTGATGTCAATACACGTCGTATACGTGGGACAAGTGTGCACGCAATCTCTCCGACGTTGCATTGCGTGCGTTGCGTACGTGGGAATAGTGTGTTTTTACCCTAATACTGCTTTATGAGAGATTCATATCAGAGGGCCTACCGCGAAGTTCGAAAATCGACAAAACGATGGTCCCGTCTCTATCGCTCTTGCATATACGAAAGAGAGTGATGGAAATATTATATTGATAGCTTAAATTAGTCTATGGCCTCCATACATTACTGCCTCCATTCCGCTAGGTGTGTTTTGAGCCTGAGGGTCACCACACACCTAGCGGAATTCCTCGCAAAATTAGCGGAAGTAGCGGAAATTTGTCTATGGTAGCGGAAATTTGTCTATGGTAGCAGATTTTTTGTATGGAAGCCATAGACAAATTTCCGCTACCATAGACAAATTAAGCATTTTGTCTACGAATTTCCGCTACTCCCGCTAATTCCGCGAGGAATTCCGCTAGGTGTGTGGTGACCCTTAAGCTGCGTTCAAATGTCAAAACTCTTTCACCACATATGGATAAAAAGCGATTTTCACAATAGATAAAATAGATAAATAGTAGATTGTATTACAAGGGAGCAAAATGACGTATTTCGGTCGAGGGTAGCATGTTGAATCCCGAACGAAGCGAAGGATTCCAGAATAGAATCCCGAGCGTAGCGAGGGATTCTAACGTGGAATCCTGAGCGTAGTGAGGGATTCAAGTGACCCGAGATCGAAATAATTTTGCTACCGCGTAGTACACTCTACTTTTCACTCCTTCTATGAGAAAAACGAAAACAAAGGTACTAAACTAGCTATCTGCTAGAAAGAGAAGTTATATAATGTTGTCTCATTTTAATTGGTTGTAAAGATAAGGAAAATAGAAAAAAAAACGCAGAGGGAGCAAAAGTCACTTTTGCTCCCTCTGTAAATGGGCAACAAATCGCAGAGGGAGCAAAAGTCATTTTTGCTCCCTGTAATCGCAGAGGGAGCAAAAGTCACTTTTGCTCCCTGTAAATGGGCTACAAATTACCCTTTTTCGAATTTCGAATAGTAGGGGTGAAAAAGGGTTTTCCGAGCTAGTGAGGTGAAATAGTAGATTGTTTGACAAGGGTCTATTATACACTACACGAGGTGGTTATTTTCCCGATCGAGGTGACGGAAAATTGTTCAGGTGGTAATATGGCTTTTTTGAACTTTGATTGCGAGAAAATAATGAAATAAAATATAATAAAAATAATGATTATTTACGCACAATAACTAATCTAAGGTGAAAATTTGGTTTAACTTGACCAAATTTAATAAAGTCTGCCGGCGCCCAGCCCATCGCCGCCGCGGGCCCCGGGCTCGCGGGGATGGGCTGTACGCCGTGCAGACTTTAAGTACATAACAATAAGAACTATGAGAAGTAAAATTAAGTATACATATTATGCTTGCTCTACACATAGGCGGACGCGTCCGCGGATGGTATCTGCATCTCGTTCTTTCGTCAACGAGTAAGAACGAGACGCAGATACCATGCGCGGATGCGTCCGCTTATGTGTAGAGCTAGCATTAGCACTAGGGGTTACATGTACTACTTTAGTCCGCTTTCGTAAGCCTAATACGACAGACTTTTTGAGCATGAGAAGTGAAAAATTATAAAAATAGTTATCTTTGAAACACACGTTTGTTATTCCTGCTGACAGTGAGTCATCTGTGATACTGATGAGCATTGAGTAATGCTCAAAATTGCGCCGGGAAGCTTTGATTTGGAGCACCTTTCAACACATGAAACTTCATAACATAAGGCATGAAGTAACATCTTCACATTCCACTCTCTATGATTGAACACAGGCCATTACCATATAAACAATTAACATGTATCTGAAACAGGGTAATACTATTAGTGCGGGCTTATGGGTCCAAATCTTCAAGTCTGGTCCCACTATTATACAAGTTTGTTTGTTTTAATTTATTCCTCTTTATTCATTTTATATCTTAGGTTAGGGTTTTTGATAACGATGAATACTTTAACCTTTTGAACGCTTTCTCTCTCGCATCAAAATGTGGCATACACACCAACATCTCAACTAGTGAGAAACTAATTTAAACCTTATCTGTCAACAGTAAAATTGCTTCCCACAATTCTGCCGTAGCCTTTTTAGTGGTTGTTGGTGTGGCAGCACAGACTACACAGACACCTCATCATCACCACACATCAGTGCAATTTTATTCGTAAATTTCTACGATTCCAACAGCACATCTCAATAGTATTCTACACCAATTTGTAGTATAACAATCCAGGTTCACCCCTGTTACTTGATTTTTGTGGATATTTTTAATTCACATGAGTAATGATCAAAAACGTTAACTCGATTGAATAAGCGGTCGCGCTTTCATACAAAATGAGTACGGTACGGGAGCACTGATGCGTGGTGACCCCGAGTTGCACTTATGATCTATCTAGTGGTTGAGGTTATCTGTGTGTGGCAGGCACGACAGTACTCGACCACTTGTTCGAACTGCTGAGGTGAAAAATACTTTATCGCGTTATCGGTTAGTTTTAATCAGCCTCATGGCAATTTGCCATTATTTCAGTTCTTTTATGAAGTCTGAGCCAAGTAAATTCCAAAGGCCAAAGTTACCCTACAGGGCTACAGGCTAAAGTACCCCGGGGTTACGGTACACGTCTACATTACACGACGGTATATAGCAGTGTCAGTGTACAAGTTAAATAAACGTCTTCACGTCTATGCATTGGAAGTTTTTGATATTTATAGAAGAAAATTACAGGACTTATATGTCTACCTGTTTGAGAACACCCAAGAGCATGTAAACGGGTCTCTTTGTATGGAAAATGTCTATGGAAAGTGACCTGCATTCATTGTTCTTGTGTGTATGCATCAGCCTATTAACACGGCGGTATGCATGGGGTTAGATAGTCAGGTTTTTCTTATAGACTAAAGTCTTACCTTGGACAGGTGAGGGCTTTGGATGCACTGGAACAGCGTTACTACTGCATCCTGCAATATCCATTGGCAGGGGCACATCTGCAAAATATTCATACATAGAAGTAAATCACAGGACTTATATATATATATATATGTCTACCTGTATGAGAAACGAATCTCTTTGTGTGTAAATGTCTATGGAAAGTGTCCTGCATTCATTGTTCTTGTGTGTATGCATCAGCCTATTAACACGGCGGTATACATGGGGTTAGATAGTCAGGTTTTTCTTATAGACTCAAGTCTTACGTTGGACAGGCGAGGGCTTTGGAGGCACGGGAATAGCGTTACTGCATGCTGCTGCGATTGTCACATCCATTAGTAGTGGAACATCTGCAAAATATTTATAGAAGAAAATCATAGAATTCATATGTCTACCTGTGTGAAAAACGGATTTCTTTGTATGGGAATGTACATGGAAAGTGTCCCGCATTCATTATTCTTCTATGAATTGAATTATGAATTACGGCATTTCAGACAATTTTATCATTTAAAGATAACAAACTCGCAGGTTTGATTTAATTATATTCTGAGGAGCCTGCACACTTGCACAGAGGAGCAACCACTCTTCCTATACCCGTAGCAATGCTGAATTAATATGCCACGTCAGAATCACGTGGAGGTCAGTATGGATTGATTGCACATACCGTATTAGATTCATTCATTAATTTCGACCATGCATTAACTGTTAAGCAAGTAGGCACAGAAAGTATAACCATGGCATGCGCCTTATGTAAATATACATATATAGTCATGGTTCTCACATTTCATCAAAATTAGATTAGTAGTTTAGACGTGAAAGTGTAGCAGATAGAATCAAATTAACCTGTTGCATTCTTAGTACAGTCGCCATCAAATATATCGGAGCGGCCAGGGTACTCAAAAATATCTGAACATGCACTTTATCGCCCTGATAATAGAGGCGTTGTTCAGATATTTCTGACCACCTTGGCCGCTCCGATATATCAGATGGCGACTGTACCGATGATTTGTGAAGTTTAGAGCTGAAGCTGATTTTACCGGTATTGTACCGCATATTAATAATATTCATTTTATCCTTTTTGAAGTACCTTGACATAATGAGTGGAGATCATTTCAGTGACGTCTTTAAAACTGTTTATTGCTAATTGTCTGAAGTTATTTTGTAGCGTCATGAATAAATTTATTTTCTTTCTTCTGTCTTTCTTATAATCGGACAACGAGTCTCGAATAATCGGTAAAAAGATATAAAAAAAGTTCTTAATACACCCATTTAATCTAAGGAAACTTCCTCGTACCTACTTATCATATGTGGACTTCATCATTATACTCTATCAAATTGGTGGTTTTCGAGAGTAAATGCTTAAGTTGCTTAAGAAAACACCCAAATCACCATACACGTGCCTTAAAAAATTTAGGAGTACCTTGAATTCAATTCCTCGTGGATCCCATTATCAGAACAGCACCAGATTAATATGGGACCACTTTGTAAATACTTAATATCAAACAATAATTTTAAACAAAATAAAAACTTTTTACAAAAAAAAGAGAACCGACTTCAAAAAAGATAAAATGAATCATTATATTATTTATATGCGTTACCAACTGATATGTTTGATTGAAGTCGGTGCCAAGCCAAATTTGAAAGAGTTAATACGAACGAGGCGATGTGTTCAGTAAATTTTTATTTTTACTAGATAACTAATCTAATACGGTATGAATCGCACGTAGATATACATTCGTTTCGACCATGCGTTAACCGTTAGGCAAGTAGGTACAGAAAGCATAATCATGCGTCCTATGACTATCCGTATGTCGAACGAAGCCCGTGGTTCGTTTTGAATTATTTATCCTTCTTCATCTAAGTTTTAATCCAAAGTATAAAGGAATTCAATTGCTAGATTAATTTTTCTATACTCTCATATACCCAGTACACACGCCTTGTCAGTAAAAAAGGCACGATATTCAAATTTTCTATGGAAGGTCAATCTTACGTGTCTACATTTTTTTTTCTATTTGCCGCCTTTTTCTGATTATTGACAAAGCAGACGTGTATCAGAATATATATAATCGTTGTCGCATTTCATCAAAATAGGATAAGTAGTTTAGTCATGAAAATGTAACACAATATGAAATTACCTTTGCATTATTAGTACCGATGTTTTGTGATGTTCACACTTGAAGCTGATTTGACCGGTTTTGTAATTTGTGGCTTGGCACCGACTTCAAACATATCAGTTGGTAACGCATATAAATAATATAATGATTCATTTATTATCTTTTTTGAAGTCGGTTTATCTTTTTTTTGTAAAAAGTTTTTATTTTTCCATTTTTGGTGGTTATATATTTAACAACAAGTCTCGGAATAATCGGTAAAGACATACAAAAAAGTTCATAATACACCCATTCTGTCTAAGGAAAGGTCCACGTATCATAATAATATGTGTACTTCATCATTAGGTCCTCTCTATCAAATTGGTGGTTTTCAAGAGGGAATGCTCGAGTTGCTTAAGAAAACACCCAAATCAACATACATGTGCCTTTAAAAATTTAGGAGTTCTCTCAATCTCTCACGGATCCCATCATCAGAACAGCACCAGATTAATGTGGGACCATCTTCGAGGTAGTTCCTATCAAACAAAAAAAAGGAATTGTCCAAATCGGACCAGGGGTCTCGGAGTAATCGCTGACCATCCTACATAAAAAAATCGTCATCATTATCACGAAAACAATCATCATCATCAGTAGTACCACTCCATCAAATTGGCGGTTTTCGTGAGCAAATGCTTGAGTAGCTTAAGAAAACACCCAAATCACCATACACGTGCCTTTAAAAATTGAGGAGTTCCCTCAGTTGCACATACATTCCATCATCAGAACAGGACCAGATTAATGTGGGACCATCTTTGAGGTAGTTTCTTTCAAACAAAAAAAGAATTATTCAAATTGGACCAAGGGTCTCGGAGCAATCGCTGAACATCCTACATTTAAAAAATCTTCATCTTTATCATCAAAACAATCATCATCATCAGGTCCACTCCATCAAATTGGTGGTTTTCGTGAGAAAATGCTTGAGTAGCTTAAAAAAACACCCAAATCACTATACACGTGCCTTTAATAATTGAGGATTGAATTCCCTCAACTGCCCATGAATCCCATTATCAGAACAGCACCAGATAAATGTGGGACCATCTTCAAGGTAGTTCCTTTCAAACAAAAAATAATTATTCAAATTGGACCACGGGTCTCTGAGTAATCGCTGAACATCCTGCATTAAAAAAATCTTCATCATTATCATCAAAACAATCATCATCATCAGGTCCACTGCATCGAAATGGTGGTTTTCGTGAGAAAATGCTTGAGGTTCTTAAGAAAACACTCAAATCACCATACATGTCCCTTTAAAAATTGAGGAGTTCCCTCAATTCCTCATGGATCCCATCATCAGAACAGCACCATATTAATATGGGACCACCTTGGATGTAGATCCTTTCAAACAAAAAAAGAATTACTCAAATCGGACCACGGGTCTCGGAGTAATCGGTGAACATACATTTAAAAAAAACACCAAACCGAATGCAGAACCTCCTTCCTCAATCCTCAATGGAATTGAAGTCGGTTAAAAAGAACCGACTTCACTTAGGATCCGCTTTTCCAAATGGAAATGACCGAGTTGCAGTAAAAAATACTGAAATCACTATAGGTGTGCTTATAATAGTTGAAGAGTTGCCTCGATTTCTCCAGGATCCCATCATCAGATCCGAACCTGGTTACAATGGGACCAACTGTGAAGTATACTCTTTCAAACAAAAAAAGAATTTTTCAAATTCGCGTAATTAAATAAATATATGGATATGACTATAATATTTTATTTAAGCTAGTAATGTCCATATTAAAATATAATAATAATAAGAAGCCGGGTTTCTATAATATGGTATTGCACGGTCAGTGCTGACGCATTACGGATTATTTTTGGGTTTTGCCTGCTCCTTTTTAGAAGTTGGATAATATGTTGTCTGGGCCATACCTGTACAGTATTTCACAACTTTCCTTTGCTGACTTTATAATTAAAAAACCGGCCAAGAGCATGTCGGGCCATGCTCAGTGTAGGGTTCCGTAAACTGAGACCATTAATTCAAAAGGTCGTTTCTTACGGGGCGGCGCTTACGTCATTTTTACTTACGTCCTTTCACTATGAGTTTTTGAATGATAACTCAAAAACGGCTCAACCGATTTATTTCAATATAGTTTTCATTGAAGGTACTCATTAGGCCTCAGTTTCATGATTATTTTCAAAATTTTAAGACCCACGATTCAAAAGTTAGATGGGGGGGACGCCCTGTTTTAAACTTTCGGAGCTATTATTTCCGAAAGTATTAGTTTTATCCAAAAACTGTTTTAGAAGACCCTAATTCTTTTTAAAAGACCTATCCAACGATACCCCACACAACTTGGTTGGAACGAAAAAAAATTTCGCCCCCCACTTCACGTGTACGGGAGGTACCCTAACAAAATATATTTTCGCGTTTTTATTCTACCGTTTTGTCGGCTTGGTTAATGCACATATTCAAACCAAATTTCAGCTTTCTAGTGCTAACGGTCACTGAGCTAGACCGCGGACGGACGGACGGACGGACGGACATGGCGAAACTATAAGGGTTCCGTTTTTGCCAATTTGGCTACGGAACCCTAAAAAAACATACATACAGAGATGTTTTCCCATAAATTCATGGTTGATAGAAAAGGAAAGCAAGGTAAGCCACTTATCACACGATAAAATATTATTTCAGAAATTCATTTTCACTGAAATATAAGTAACTAACGGTATTTTTACTTAAAAATGAACGAACGAACAAGTTCATGTGTATAAATTGACAATAAATGTATGTAGTTGTTCTTTTATTTTATTTTTCTATTGACTTCGAATTTAGGTAACTTGATCTTTTTTAGACTTCTTATTTTTGCACTGAAATCCCGCCTTTTGTCAACGTTGGTTCAAATGCATTAAAAAATAATGACACCTTATTCATCTCATAGCCTCAATCGTTTTGACACCTAATGGCCAATGGGAACAATCCTAGTTTTTCTAATTTACTCATGAACAGACATTATAGCTACCACTGAACCGCTGGAAGCCTGGCGGTAAGACGTCCGTCTTTCAATCCGGAGGTTTCGGGTTCAAACCCTGATCGAATGCCTTTTTATGAATTCTTGTACAAAAATAATTTGATAGTTTATTTATTGGATTTACTTATTCGCCACTTTTTGGTGAAGGAAAATATCGTGAGGAAAGCAGAAGTCCTTCTAGGTTGAAGAATAACAGACACGGCAGACACTTTCGTCAAAACTAGCGCTCACGCCAATTCATGGGTTGCCGATGGTACTCAGGCTCAAAGGAAGCTTGGTGTCATTTGTTTCTAATTTGTGATGGAACAGAGAATACTTAACTTTCTTACTTATATACAATCATACATGCATACTTATATTTCAATCAACGCTAAATCGATAATCATTGCACTTGGTAGAAAATAGTTTTCCTCCACATGGGTCAGTTTTCCGTCCATAGGTACTTATTTTTATATTTATATTCAATTAATTTTCTCTAAAATAAATGCTTAATATTAAATGCTCAGGATTCAGGTTTTGCGCCCGGGTATATCCTTAAAACTACGCCCGGATACCGGGTAATATGTCCTTAAACTACGTTCAGAAGAAAGGTATGGGTACTGCGAATGTCATCTCGCTTTGTATTGTAGGGCACAGCACAGCGAATGTCATCTCGCTCAAATCTGGAGCAAAGCCCGACTGGGGAAGTACCTCCACCTTACAGAAAAATGTTGTGTTGCTGCTTGCTGCTGGTGAATCAGGTCGCCTCAGAGGACCCAGTATGTTGACGATGAGGGACTCACTTATTTCTTTAGCTGTCAACACAATGAATCCTTCTTTGGAGTTGCAGGCGTCCATAGGCTACGGTAGTACGGCTTACCATCAGGCGGGCCGTATGCTTGTTTGCCACCATCGTGGTATTGATGAAAAAAAGGGGGTCGGTAATCCGGACCTGAACGGGAAACGAGCACAATCACCCTACACTGTTTTCTGCAAATAAATAGACTATTGGTTAAAAATACCAACTGTTGGTAATTCTAGAAACATCGGGGTATTTCGCACAACGGCACGCAGCACTTTGGTGGCGACATATTTATGGTGATTATAACACTAAGTATGCGCCCAAAAACTAAGTAATTCTTTTAAATTGAAAACGTTAAATCTAGCGCTAAAACAAAGAAAGACAAGTTTGTCAAATTTGACTTCGCCGCCATGAAGACGCATTTTTTAAAAAATTGTAACAAATGTTGCCACAAAACCTAATACTTTATACTCGTCTTTTAAAATCATTTGTAATTCTTGGAGAAACAAACTTTTTAACTATTGAATCGTAATTTTAGATTAAAATGCACGTAAAAAATATATTTCAATAATAAACAAATTTAACAAAACTTAAAAGCAGAATATATAAAACTGCTACGTTTTTCAAACAGCCACACCGCCGTCAGGTGCCGTACAGCGCTATCTAGCGTAGGTTATGAAAACCATAATCACTGGTAGGCACCTATTGACTAGATGGCGCAGATATTAATAAATTTCAAGGCTCCTGTCATAGTTCTAAGAGACCATAGCATGGAAACAGTCGTCCTAACATTTGATGGCCAAGTTTTACCGAAACGAATCTTCTCCTGCTATAACTCTCTGCCTGTGGAACTTTATATTTTCCCTACCATCCAGTGCTTTTCGTGTTGTAAATTTGGTCACACTAAAACAAATTGTCGATCAAAGCCTAAATGCTTTAAATGTGGTGACATGCATCTGGGACACAGCTGTTCGGTTGAGGAGGATGATGCCATCTGTTGTTTGTGCAACGGTTTTCATTTTGCCACCAACAGATCTTGCCCCGAACATAAGAGGCAAAAAGACATTAAATTAACCATGGCAAATAATTGCATCTCTTATGGAGAAGCAGTGAAACTACACCCAGCAGTCTCAACACCTTTTGCAACAGTCCTTATGTCACAGCCTCAACCTCAGGTTCAGTCAAGATTACCCAACAGTCTCAATAATCCAGCACCGGGTGCACTTGCACAATCTATTAGCTATAAGAAACCTGTATTTTTAAAACCTCGTTCAAATATGAGAAAGAGTAGCCCGGGTTATGATGTAGCTGCACATAATGCAATAATTAATGAACCGTCTTTCTCTTCTCCAAATGGCTGTGCACTACAGCATCAGGAATCTCACAAAGAGACTGAATCTGTGGATGAGGCTATTGAAGCCCTAATGTCCCTCTTATCTAAGCCAAATTTTAAAATACCGTCCCACGTTGCCCCTAAGCTTGATGCACTTGTTAATACTATTAAAACCAATAATGGACAAAATAATACAATGGAATTGCAGGAGCATAACTAATAAAAAACATGATTTAATTTATTTGTTAAACAAATTTAATCCATTTGTTATTGCCCTGTCTGAGACATGGCTCAAGCCTCGAGCTCTTTTTAGAGCTACTGGCTACACATGTCTCAGAGAGGACCGTTCTGACGGGTTGGGTGGTGGAGTAGCCTTACTCGTCAAGAATTCCACATCTTTTTCACCTTTTCACCTTCCATCACACAGTGAAGATTTTTCTATCGTTGCTGCCATTGTAAATAACATTTGTATCATCTCTGTATATATTCCCCATCCATCATCATCCATTTTTAATGAGCTCAAACTAATAATTTCTTCTCTTCCATCTCCCATGTTAATTTTAGGTGATTTTAATTCACATCATCAACTCTGGGGCAGTGGCATTTCAAACTATAATGGAAACTGTTTGCTGAATATCTTTGATGAGAACAATCTCTGTGTATTAAATACTGGTTCCCCTACACGCCAAACAGCGCCTACAGAATCAGCCAGCGCTGTTGATTTATCCATTTGCTCCACTGATCTTGCATGTTCCCTCACATGGCACACTTTAGAATCAACATTTGGTAGTGATCATTATCCTATTGTAGTTTCATTTCCTTCAACTATTCCGCCATCTCAAAGGCCTGGCCCTATGCTTAAATATAACTTATCTAATCCTGATTGGGATCTTTTTAAAAGCCACATAGAGGAGAAATTGTTAGATTTGCCAACTTTTGAAGATAGTGATGTAGTCAGTTGTTCGGTTGCTTTAGCTCGTGTGATAACTGATGTAGCTGATGAAGTATTTCCTGTAAAAAATAGTTCAACAGGTAAAATTCCTTCTCCCCCTTGGTGGGATAATGATTGTTCAGTAGCAATTAGAGAACGTAAAGAGGCTGAAAAACAATACCGTCAATCAATGACTAATGAAAATTTTGAGACATACATGCAAATTGCACGCAATACTAAAAAGTTATTACGGAAGAAAAAATTTGATGGATGGAGGCTATTTTGTACATCTCTTAATCCTAACGTAAAACCTTCAATAGTATGGAATAATATTAAAAGATTTAAACATGCTTTCAATGAACCCTCTAGACATACATTACCCCCTAACCTTGCTCAACAATTCATGAATAGATTAGCTCCAGCATCAGTTCCCGAAGAGTATGTTTTCCAGCCTCTAACCTTTTCATTCGACTCTTTATACTGTCCTACTTTTAACGGTCCTTTTAAAATAGAAGAATTAAAGGGTGTCTTAGCTAATTTAAAAGATTCTGCACCTGGTGAAGATGGAGTTCCATATTCTTTTCTGGCAAATGCAAGTGATGGCTTACTGATTTATTATTTGCACATAATAAATTCTGTAATACAGTCCGGCATAATTCCAGATGCATGGAGATCTCAAATAGTCATTCCTATTTTAAAGCCCAATAAACCAGTTTCTGATGTTTCCTCTTATCGTCCAATAGCCCTTTCTTCAGTATTTGCTAAAGTAGCCGAACACTTAGTTAAAAATAGATTGGAATTTTTCATTGAAAAAAATCAGTTGCTCTCTCACAGTCAATTTGGTTTCCGTAAAGGTAGATCAACATATGATAGTTTAGCAATATTTGTTTCAGAGATTCGTTTGGCATTTTCCAGAAATGAATCTGTAGTAGCAACTTTTCTTGACATTAGTGCTGCCTATGATAATGTTTTAGTTTCTGTATTACAAACAAAACTCCATAAGTTAGGAATTCCAACTATGTTGACCAATTTCATTATAAATCTATTGTCTCAAAGGTCTATAAGTCTTCGTATTGACAATAAAAACAAAATTTCTCATTTTGTATGGAGAGGACTGCCACAAGGTTCAGTACTAAGCCCATTATTATATAATATCTATACATTTGATTTAGAAGCATCTTTAAATGGTTTTGTAAAAGTCTTACAATATGCGGATGATTTGCTATTATATTCTCCAAACATATCTATTGAACAGGCCAGCAGAAACATTACTACCTCTTTAAGTTCATTAAGCGCTTGGTTAGATTCCAATGGTTTGGAACTTTCTGTTAATAAAAGTACAGTTGTTTTATTCACAAGAAAATTGTTTTACCCTCCAATTATTGTACGATTTGGTAACTGTCTCCTTCCTGTGAAAAAGGAAGCCAGGTTTCTAGGAGTTATTTTAGACTCTAAATTAACAGGTCTTCCACATTGTGATTATGTAGTATCCAAATGTGAAAAAAATATTAATATCCTCAGGTGTGTATCGGGTGTTTGGTGGGGAGCACATCCATTTTGCTTAAAACTCATGTACAATGCCTTAATAAGGAGTATTTTAGATTATGGGACTTTCTTGTTAGAACCAGGAAGTGTTGCCGGATTCAACAAATTAAATAGTATACAGTCTAAAGCTCTTAGAATCATTTGTGGTGCCATGAAATCTAGTCCAATCAATGCAATGCAAGTTGAGTGTGTTGAACCACCACTTCATTTACGTCGTCAGTACCTTTCAGACAGATATGTTTTGCGTTGTTCCCAATTTTCAAATCATCCTCTCTGGAATATTTTGTCTAATCTTTTACTTCAAATAAATTCTTCAAGCTATTGGAAACACAAAAGTCCTCCTTGTTTAACTAAAAGTTTTGAAAGACTTAAATCTATTCAAGCTCCTACTGTTAGCTCTTCAACACTTCCAATTTTTCAGTATGAGTATGAATCTTTAACGCATGTCCCATCAGTTCTGTTGGATATAGGTATTTCAAAGGATGATGTGGAACAAAATCAACAATTTCTTGGTTTCATTGGAACAAATGGCCAAGGTGCTCATCACATGTATACCGATGCTTCTAAGCTGTCAGTCAATGGCTGTGTTGGTGTTGGAGTACTTCATACTCAATCTAATATTTATCAAAAAATAAAGTTGCCTCCAGAATCTTCTGTGTATAGTGGTGAGTGCTTTGGAATCCTGAAAGCAATAGAATTCATCATTATTATGCATCTCAAAAAAACAATCATATTTTCAGATTCTCTAAGCTCACTTCAGGCAATATCTAGATTCCCATTTAAATCTAAATCAAATAATCCAATTATCTATAAAATTCGCAGCTTACTGTTAAAGTGTCACCTTAAAGGGTATTCTGTTTCTATCGCCTGGATCCCCGGGCACAGAGGGATTAGAGGGAATGAAAATGTAGATGAGATAGCTCGCGATGCCATTATTTGTGGGGATATGTTTCCATATAAAAATATAGCTGAAGACTTGCTAGCACTACCTAGGCTTGCCCTACGTAGGGCATGGAAGAAATTGTGGTCATCGGGTGCAGGGGTGTTTCATTATCGACGCATAGAACCGTCAATTCCTGCTAAACCATGGTTTTCTAAAATTTCCCTGTCTAAACCTGCAACGAGTATGTTAATCCGAATGAGGTTGGGTCACGTATGTACACCTGAACATTTGGCTCGACTGCAATGTGTGCCCAGTTCCGCTTGTGATTGCGGAGCTGATCCTGCGGATTTAAATCATATCTTTTTTGCTTCTAATTGTCACTTATATGATCGCTCTGTATTATTTAGCCATCTGTCAAACCTAAAAATTCCGTTTCCCACATGTATTTCAACACTCCTGTATATTAGTGATGTATCTATATCTACTGCTATATTTACTTGAAAACAGAAAGCTCCCCAGGTTGGGATAATATTCCTACCAAATTTCTCAAACTAGTGAAAACAACTGTAGCCCCCGTTATCAGTCATCTATCAAACCTTTGTTTTAAAAACGGAGTATTTCCTGCGCCACTTAAGCAATCTGTCGTTACACCTGTGTACAAGAGTGGTGAGAAAAATGACGTAAACAACTATAGACCCATATCAGTTTTTCCAGCTATATCAAAAATTCTAGAGAAGCTAATAAATAACAGACTTATCCAATATCTAAACAAATTCAATATCCTTTCAAATCGACAATTTGGTTTCCGGCAGTCAAAATCTACCGAAGATGCAATACTCTCACTGTCTACTCTAATAACTGAGAAAACTGATAATGATCAGAAATGTCTAGCAGTATTTTTAGACCTTAAAAAAGCCTTTGATACGGTTTCTCTCCCCACTCTTGTACACAAGATGGAGCGTATGGGCATCAGAGGTTACCCACTCAAGTTGCTGAGAGACTACCTACGGGGACGCACACAAAAAGTCAGAATAGGAGATTTCACTAGCCGCGAAACTCCTATCACTTTCGGCGTTCCGCAAGGGAGCGTTTTGGGGCCAACACTGTTTTTAATCTATATAAATGATTTGACAAACCTTAAAATTCAGCATGGCCACTTAGTCTCATACGCAGATGACACTGTCATAGTCTTTGAAGGGCGGACCTGGAAATCAGTGTTCGAAAGTGCAGACTTAGGTTTACGCATGATATCCTCTTGGTTAAAATCTAATCTTTTAACTCTCAATATAAGTAAAACCAATTATATGTGCTTCACTAAATATAATAGTACTCAGCCTGACACAAACCTAACGTTAAAAATCCATTTCTGTAGAAACACTAATGATCTGCCTTGTAACTGCCAAAAAATAGAAAAAGTGAGCTCGACAAAATACCTGGGTGTATTGTTGGACCAAAGACTCTCATGGAATTGCCACATTGATTATGTCAATAACAGAATAAGAAAACTTACCTGGATCTTTAGAATTCTTAGACACATATGCTCTAAACAATTACTTAACAAAATATATGTCAGCTTGGCACAATCTGTTGTCAGTTATTGTATATCTGTTTGGGGAGGTGCAACCAAGACGAAATTCTTGGAAGTTGAAAGAGGGCAACGTTGTTTGTTGAAGGTAATGTACTCAAAACCATACAGATTCCCGACGTGTGATCTATATCAATTATGTGGTCAATTGACGGTAAGAAAGCTGTATGTTTTGAGTGCACTCCTAAGACTACACAAAAATCTAGTATTCAACCCTAGACTGCCTGTTCGCAGACGTAAAACTAAAGCTGCCCCTCTCCCAACGGCTAAATCAATGTTTGCTAAACGTCAGTTTACAGCGCAATCGTCATTTATGTACAATGAAATAAATGAGAAAATAAATATTTACCCACTGCAATATTACAAGTGTAAAACAACTATAACTAAATGGCTACAAAATCTTACATATGAGGAAACAGAAAACCTTCTATACCAAGCAAAAGATAAAACATAGTACAGTATAGTTTATAATTTATACTTCTAAACCATAACTCATAGTTAATAATTATGATAAGTCTAAAACAAAACATACACACAAACACACACACACACACACACACACACACACACACACACACACACATACACACACGCACACACATACACACACACACACACACACACACACACACACACGCGCACGCACACACACACTCACACTGCTAGAATGTAGTTAAATTTAATCGAATTGAATTTAGTAATGTATAAATATGCCTTGTTGTTTATTTTACTTTAAAATCATGTATTGACTGTTTGTTATGGAGGAGCGAGGCTTCCTGATACAGGTATTTTTTACTTAATAGGAAGTTTCCACCTTGTTGTCACTATGTCAAAAATTTAAGGAAATAAAATATTTTTCATTTTTTTTTTTTTCATAATCAGAAAAATATGTGTCATGAAATAAAACTGCTATATTTAAAGCATTATATTCATTCATTTCATATCATGATATCAAACTATAATTTTACCTATTCCTGATCCAATCCTTTTCCAAATTTCCGTTTTTACCGAATTTTAATTCCTTAATTCCGTTTCCCCGTTTTACTTGTCTGGCTGAATGCGCCAGGAGCGCGATGCCATTAAAAAAAAAAAAAAAAAAAAAAAAAAAAAAAAAAAAAAAAAAAAAAAAAAAAAAAAAAAGAGGTGTCTCTGTATTATACCAGGGGGGTACAACCAGTACAACTCAAAGTAAAAGCGGTATTACACATTGCAACCTGCAGAGCCCAATCTGTTGTGTACCCTGCCTCTTCCTACCCCTCCTTCAGCTCCCTACGGGCCCTACCCACAGAGTAAATAATAGTATAACAGAGAGACCTCTGTAATGTCACGTAACGTCACGAATCATGTTGTCCCTTCTTAACGCATGACAAGTTCTTTTTCGCACTTATGCAAACGTATCGGATACGTTGTGTCAAACTCAAATTTTTTGACAGATTTACTTTGAGTTGTACCCCCCTGCCCTACCTTCGATTACACCTTCCAACATGACAGATTGGGCCCTGCAGGTTGCAATGTGTAATACCGCTTTAAATCTGTCAAAAAATTTGAGTTTGAAACGACGTATCCGATACGTTTGCATGCGAAAAAGAACATGATTCGTGACGTTACGTGACATTACAGAGGTCTCTCTGTTAGGGTCGCCACACACCTAGCGGTTTTCCTCGCGGAATTACCGGAAGTAGCGGAAATTTGTCTATGGTAGCGGAAATTTGTCTATGGTAGCAGATTTTTTGTATGGAAGCCATAGACAAATTACCGGAAGTAGAGGAAATTCATAGACAAAATGCTTAATTTGTCTATGAATTTCCGCTACTTCCGGTAATTCCGCGAGGAAAACCGCTAGGTGTGTGGCGACCCTTATACTATTATTTACTTTGTGATTATACTATTATTAAGGGTCACCACATACCTAGCGGTTTTCCTCGCGGAATTACCGGAAGTAGCGGAAATTCATAGACAAAATGCTTAATTTGTCTATGGTAGCGGAAATTTGTCTATGGCTTCCATACAAAAAATCTGCTACCATAGACAAATTTCCGCTACCATAGACAAATTTCCACTACTTCCGGTAATTCCGCGAGGAAAACCGCTAGGTGTGTGGCGACCCTTACTCTGTGATCAGGCAATCAGCATCAGTGTTGCCAGACCGTCCCAAAAAGGACGGTTTTCCGTCCCTTTTCATTTCATGCCGTCCCTTTCAAGCGGCCGTCCCTTTTGGGACATATCCACCGCCAGGGTCACCAAAACTGCTGACAGTTTAGTTTCCGTCCCTTTGTGCTCAAAACCGTCCTTTTTCAGATTACACTCCGTCCCAAATTGAAGATACGCGCTGGCAACACTGATCAGCATCAGCATGTGTGCATCGGTCTTTATGTCACATTGTCAAAAACAGTCACAGTGTAACATAGGTCTGTGAGTGTAACTGAATAAAATTTTACCGATTCTACTGTTAAAAAAGTGTACAAAAGTGATACTTTTTGCTAGCGTTGTATTAAATATGTTGAAACGCGTGCTGTTTTTCCTATTTACTATACAATTAGCTTGTTCTGATGGCCAGGATAGTAATGTGTACTTGACTTACTGTCCTTGCATGGGTAAGCAGAAACACTTTTTATGTTTACCGGCATTCATGTTTTATTCCACACCTCGCATTGTAACTACACGATAAGCTTTCACAATTCTTCTTATATTTATTTACAGGCAGATTTGGAAACCAAGCAGATCATTTCTTAGGCGCCCTAGCATTCAGTAAAGCTCTTAACAGAACCTTAGTTTTACCTCCATGGGTTGAATACAGATATGGAGAGCCAAGATCTAGGCAAGTTCCTTTTGATACATATTTTAAACCTGAAGCTTTAGCTCAGTACCATAAGGTCATGACAATGGAACACTTCATGTCTGAAATTGCACCAACTCTGTGGCCAAGCGAAAATAGGATAGCTTTCTGTTACACACAAAGACAAGGAGAGAAAGATAACAGTTGCAATGCAAAATCTGGTAACCCTTTTGGTCCATTCTGGGACACATTTAATATAGACTTTGTAGGGTCGGAGTTCTATGGGCCCTTGAACTATGATTCAACCAATGCTGCCATGATGGAAAAGTGGCAGCTGAAATACCCTGCAACTAAATGGCCAGTGTTGGCTTTCACAGGTGATTTCATTACAGCATGATTATTTGAGATGCAAATATATTTTAATAATTTAATACATTGATGTGAATTTGCATTTTTTTTTTGTGAAAAATAGCACAAACTGGAAACATGTCTATTAAAATGAAATATCAACTGTGAAGAACTCTGGATCATCACAGGGTTGTGATGGACACCAGTTCCCAATGGTTGCTTTTATACTTTATCGTGACGTGCCACTGCATGTTATAATTCTATGGTTTTATCCATAAATTGACCATAGGACATATGCTTTTTACTACTACCAACTGTTATCTTATACATACTATATTTTTCCTCAGGTGCCCCTGCCAGTTTTCCTGTGCAAAATGATAACAGACCTTTGCAAAAGTATATGCAATGGAGTGATGACATTGCAACTAGATCAAGGCAGTTCATAAAGAAAAATATGAGTGGAGGTGGTTTCCTCGGCATCCACCTTCGGAATGGCCAGGACTGGGCGAGGGCTTGCCAACATGTTAAAGACAGTCCCTTGCTGTTTGCTGCTCCTCAGTGCGTAGGCTACAAAAATGAAAGAGGACCACTCACCGACTCCATGTGCTTGCCATCAAAGTCTGACATAATTAAGTATGTTATTTTATTAATATTCCTAATGTATGTTTACTAAATACTCCCATAAGTCTTCTTCATAATTAAATGAAAATACTTTTTACTCAATATTATTGTACAGTCAGCAGCAGAAGTAAGCTGTTAGGGTGTTCTAAATTACCTACATAACCTGTTATTCTTGTAATGATAAAGTTGTCTGCAGCTCATTTTGAACACCTACCCACTTAGCTACTTTTGCTGCTGACTCTACAGGGGAAAATCTGTTGAAACTAAGTTTTTATTAGCAAAGTAATGAGTTTTGTTCTATTTCAGGCAAATAAAAAGAGTACTCAAGAGACTAAATGATATAAAGTATGTCTTTGTGGCTTCGGATTCAAACCCCATGATTGATGAATTAACAAATGCATTACATAGATTAGGTGTATCTATTGTAAATCTGAAGCCTCCAAACCCACACATGGATCTGGCAATCCTTGGCCAAGCTAATTACTTCATTGGGAATTGTGTGTCATCCTTTACTGCATTTGTGAAAAGGGAAAGGGATGTCATGGGATTTGGCTCAGAGTTCTGGTCATTCCCTCACCGCAAGAAACAAAAGCATGAAGAATTATAAAATAAATAGTTTGGTGTCTGAACTAATTGGAAAAAAATTAAGCAGAATAAGTGGCACCCTGGAGAAAATATACAGGAACAGCACTTGCAGTTAACAGCCATAGACACAAATGTGATTCAACAAAGAAACAGGAAAGATTTAGATTTTATTAAGACTCGCCAGGACACTCACGTTTCCATACAAACGTAGTTTAGCTCTCATTTTAAAATGACATGCTTTAGAGCCACGAAATTTGGCATGGGCATTCTAGTAGTACAGACCTGTCGTTAATTCGTTTTCGTTGCTAAAAATTGTAATACAAAGAAAATACAGCCAGATACAGATTTACATAAGACTTGTTTTTGCTATATTTTCTTTGTATTACAATTTTAGACACGAAAACAAATTACCGACATAGATCTGTACTACTAGAATGCCCATGCCAAATTTCGTGGCTCTAAAGCATGTCATTTTAAAATGAGAGCTGAACTACGTTTGTACGGGGACGCGAGTTCACGCGAGCGTCCAGGCGACTCTTTAAGAGTAAAATATTTTGTAACTGGTATTTTTTTAAGGCTACGTATTCTAACTCAATTTGGCTATGAGATGTGAAATTTAAAAAGTCACCTGTATGTGTTGGATTTGCATCTCTAAAGGTGGGCACAGATGGGAATATGGTCATGTAAAAATTTGTATTATGCATTGTTTTTTAAGGAAGAAATAAGAAACCGATATACCTATTTAAGTGATTTTATTAAGCCTTAACAGCATAAACCCTTGGGGGGAAGAGAGACTTCTTTCTGATCTCTTTCCTGGTCTTAATCTTGGCTTCGTGCTTTGTAAGGGCCTTGCGCATAGCACGGGTCTTCTTAGGTCTGAGGTCAAGGGGCTTGTACTTCTTGTTCTTGTAGTGGTTGCGCAGGTTAACCTTCATCTTCTGGTGGTATACAATGTATACTCGGGCAATGGCTTTCCTCACCACCCGGCTGAGAATTAGAATAAAGAGTTTGTAACACTAGTACAGGTGTCATCAATCCATCATATATATCGGAGTGGCCAAGGTGGTCACAAATATCTGTTGTCCAAGGGCAAGTTCAGATATTTTTGAGTACCCTGACTACTCTGATATTTTTGATGGCGACTGTTCAAGCTGTACATTTGGGGCATTGGAAATTTGTAGTACATAAGGTTGATTTAGACGAAGACAATTTTCAGACGCCAAAACTATGCCGCGTAAAAATTGGCACCGTATAAACACTTTCGGCGCCATTTTTTTGCGGCATGCCAGCGTAGGCACGGAATAGAACACACGGCTATTTTTCGGCGCCAGTGACCCCCGCCCGCGTCTCTCGCTTCCCCCGCGCCAATTTTCGGCCTCGTGTAAACACGTCGCTGCACGCCTCCGTGCCATGCCGTAAATAGGGTGTACCTTCTTCCGATAAAATGGTGAAAAATCAAAATTTTCAACAGTTAGTCGTAACGCCAACCTGTACTCTGAGGGATCTTCCAATCTTGAGTGTTTCAAAATCAAAGCTGATGCTCCAGTTGCATATCTGTCACCAATCCATTTTCTTACCCAATTTCGTCTCTTCTTATGTATTTCTTCCTCCAACATAATAATCAGCTCCTCTCGTAATAATGCGGATAGTTTGGTTATACATTGCTTTTTTAACTTCAGAAATCCTGAATTCATGGTGATCCTAGCGTAGAAATACTGGCGCAAAAACTAGCACCGTCGGCTGTGGCGGCGTGCTAATGATTGGCACGGAAAAGGCACCGTGTAAACGGTTTGCTGGTCACTGGCGGCAGGATTTAGGCGCCTAAAAAAAGTCATCGTCTAAACGGTCTGAGATGTGCTGACGGTAAAAAACTGGCGCCGTAATTTAGGCGTCTGAAAATTGTCCTCGTCTAAATCAACCTTAAAGCCAGATGTTAAGAAAAAAATCTGTGGCACTGAACAGATAAAATGAGGGACCAACTGTGTTTATTTTCATACAAATATGAGCTCAATTTAGGTATCTCTGTTGTAAATGTAAGTTTTTGTTTTATGACTAAATAATCTTATTAATTATTGTCTTTACCTAAGCTACATTTGAGAAAACGATGGCAATCATAGCATTTGCATGTAGCTATTAACATTTTAAGTTATACCTAAATAAAATTACAACACTTACATTTTGGACAGCTTGGAAGCAGCTCCTCCAGTAACTTTAGCTACTCTGAGATTTGTCAACTCAGTTTTCAGCTCTTCCAGTTGTTTGAAGAGCTCCTTCTTGTCCTTCGTACGCAGTTCTGAGCACTTAACCTTACCCTGCAAGGACGAAAATGTGTTGCTTGAACATCACTGAACACCAATGTATAAGGGTTATAACGTAATGATTTTCTTATGAATTTTGATCTCGTAAAACTTTCTTAAAAGGAAAGAAGGAAACGAAATAGTTTATAAATTTTTGCTGAATAAACTTATTTCAGGGTCTGTCTATGACAGTTGAGGTTATGATAATCAAAACAAAGTGGTTCACTGTAGATAACTCCTTGAAGTAAAGGTAAATATGCACTTATCTGGGCATTTCAACAAGCCCATAACAATTAAATAGAAACTTAATCAAACATGGCACTAAACAATTAACGATCAGGTATTCCAAAACCGCATTCAATCATAATGTACTATCACTGAAAATAATCACTCCTACGTATAAAAAGTATGACAAATTATAAAATGAGTAAATAAAAACCATATTTGACCGCAAGATCTGTGCAATTAAATAAGATTTAGTAATATTTCACGAACCATTTTGGAATCTTCACAAAATTCCTCCCTCTGTCACCATAAAAGTTGACGTAAAGAACGTTTACTATGGTGTTGCCGCATAACATTCGCTTGTCAATTTTATTAAAGTCTCTATACATGCGCGCCGATTTTAATACAATGGTCGCTTTACTCTATCGTGACGTGCCACGGCCCACGGCACGGTAAAACTCTATGGTTTCATACACACTCGGCGCAATCACGGCGCAAAAATCGCTGGAAAATAGATATTTTGCCGTTTAGAAAGGTGCAACCAAATCTATCGATGGATCAAAAACCGCAATGTACTAAAATCGCAGGTTATTAGTTGCTAGGTAAGTAGACCACACGTCAAGATCGGGGTGAAGCTTAAGGCCTCTACAAACATAAGCAACTAGTCACTTGCAATTTTTAATACATTGCGGTTTTGGATCCATCGATTGATTTCGTTGCACCTACCTAGGCAGCAACATATTGAATACGCCGCCGATTTTGCGTCGAAATTGCACCGAGTGTGGCGAGTGTAGAGACGACGCTGATGACGTCGGTAGAACCCTCAATTGTCAATGTCAAAATCTCATTACATTTGCGTTTGCGAAAACATGGCGAAAACCATGCGAAAACTGAAAGAAAACGGCGAAAACGCTGCGCGGAAAGCTTATATATGAGCCATAATTTTGCAATTGTTTATTGTTTTCGGATGTCTATTCGTGCGTGAGGAATTTATTGTGCTTCAAGTCTCAAAATACTCCTGATTCACGCGATTATCGTGGCCTGTCTGTGTTAGTTACTGGATCAAGTTTATAATCAATCAAGCATGACTGACTTGGTAGCAACTATATGTTACGAAAAGGCTTTAGAGTACTGGTCTGAAGTTCCGGCAACCGTAGACGGTGTACTCGGAGGTTTCGGCTTTATTTCGGACGTAGATATCCAGGGATCAAAATTGTTTCTGCAGTCTCTTCTATCGTCTGAAAAACCGCCATCTACTAACTTGGCCCTCGACTGTGGAGCCGGCATTGGAAGAATAACTAAGTATTTACTAATTCCCCAATTCTGCACAGTAGATGTTGTTGAACCAGATGAAAAATTCATTAATGCCATTAGGGAATACGTTGGAAGTGATGCGGATAAATTAGGAAATTTATATAAAGTGAGCCTACAAGAATTTCGACCTGAGAAGAAATACGATGTTATTTGGAACCAGTGGGTCTTAGGATATTTAAAGGATGATGATTTGCTTTCATATTTAACACATTGCAGGTAAATAAAATTGAGTAAATCTATTAAGATATTATGCCAGATAAATATTGTTGAAAATAGTCCCCAACTTACTGTTACACATTGAGGCATGAGTACAACTAACTTATATTATGATTTTTTTAAGATGTCAGAATTGTAGGTAGAGATCCTTAGTAAGATTCTGACATCCTAAAAATTACCACCTTATACCTGCCTTTTTTGGTGTCCTAAATAGACATTGGGAGTTTTATCCCAGATAAGATAAATGCTAGACTAATATTAAATATTTTTTATTCTCACAAGTAAAATTTTCAATAATGTGCATATTAAATAAAATATCCTTGTCATAATAACTTGGACTTGGTACAAAACAAAGTTAACAATGTGATTTCTTCGCAGCAAAAAAATATTTATACTATAAATTGTTCATATTTGATTTCAGGAATGCCCTGTCAGAAAATGGAGTTATTATTGTAAAGGAAAATGTCACTTCATCTGGGAAAATAGAAAAAGATGATGCTGATTCATCTGTCACAAGACCATTGAAAGAATACATAAATATCTTTGGCAAAGCCAAGTTAAAAAGAATAAAACAGTGTAAGCAAACAAATTTTCCAAATGGTATATATCCAGTGTACATGTTCGCTCTCATACCTAGTACAGCAACAGACACAGATAGTAAAGATGGAAAGTTGTGATATACCCAGTCTATTTAGTAAAGTTTCCGGGCTTAACAATTAAAGTGTGATGTTTATAATTTAATGATTTTGATCAATATAATTGATTTTAAAACTAGAAATGTCAATTTTTTTTTTAATTCGTAGCACGCTAGCGCAGCGCTATTCAAGATTTCGACCATATCCAGCAGTGCCATCTACTAGGGTGCAGTTTGGTAACTAAACAGAAACTTTACATACAGTCAAGGAATTTGATTCGCGTACCGTTTCGTTGATTTATTGCTTGAAATGTCAGAATATCCTAAGGCTTATATTTCTTTAAGCAAACGAAGAAACATAGCCCTTAGTACTATTAATTGTCATCAGTAATTTAGACTTAAGACGGTACGCGAATCAAATTCCTTGACTGTACCTATCAAGCTATGGGTTAAAATATTTGAATAACTTATCATCGTTCCTTCATTTCAATCACTACACTTGCTACACTGTCATTAAAGGCTTGGCCTAACCGCCGGCGGGGCGCAGCGCGACGTCCGCAGCGCGTGACGCCGACGCGATGACTGTTCAAACAGGGCGCGCGCGGATCGCGCTCTCAACACGCCCTCAAGGCGCGCGCGGACGCGGCGTGGACGCGCGTGGACGCGGCGCGGGGCGCGATGCCGGCGGGACGCAGTCTGTTTGACGTCGCTAACTTGTTAGCATGTATTTAAGGACGCCGCGGTCGCGCGGCGCGACCGCGGCGCTGCGTCCCGCCGGCAGTTAGGCCAAGCCTTAATAGTGTCATTAATGACATATTACTGATAGTGTCTATACTCGAAACTGGAATTCAAGGCCAAAAAATCTACGACAGATACGTCAGTGTCATAACCATCATTGTCGCTTATGTCACTGTCAAGTAAACTTTTCAGGTTTCGCCAACCTTTTTATAATATGCTGCTTTATATTGGCCAACATTATCATATTATTTATTTTGTGACATTATCTAAAGAGTGGAGCGTAAGCGAATTGAAGTACTTACAGACGTACGGATACAACGGAACTGTCAGCTGGCTATCTAGACGTATTTGCATTTCGATAGATTTTTTATTTTAAATAATTGTTCCACGATAACTTTTTAAAATTTCTTGGGGATGCAGCATAGATAAATAATATAATTTGAGTGTTCAAATATGACCAGATTGATCAAGGCGTTATGGAGCTTAGAAGGCGCGAAAAAATCATCATAAAGTGTCTTGTTATATTGGTCCACTCGTTTGCATGTAAATCACGAGTTCTCGGTTCGAAGTGGGCTACTAGTTAAAATAAGGTTTTTGTAAAAAAAAGGTAGGTATGAACTTTTGTCACCGACTGTACTCTACTTTCAACAGTAAACTAACACGGAGACAATTCTAACGAACATATTAAATACGATAAGGTTTCGTTTTTGACTTGATGTAGTTCTTAACTTGGTCGTAAATTATTGTACCAAATGTTATGAATACCCGAAGTAATACAAGTGCAATACCAGCTTTCCAACCAAAAATCACGGATGTTAAACTTTTTATTAGGGCGTCTCTTATTTATTTAAAATAAGTAAATACAATTACTTCTTTATATTATAGGATTGAAATTACCAACTAATAAATTACGTTAGCGTGTTTTGAATAAAAAAGGGAATATACCATTGTACAAACATTTTACTGCAGTGGCAACATTGTAGTAACTTTTTTGGCCTTGAATTACAGTTTCGAGTATAGTCTGCTATACTCAAAACGACGCAGGATCGCAATCTGCTGCCAATCCCTCTTACTGTCGCAGCCTTTGTTTTGTAGTAATTTTCTTTATCACAACAGCTACAGAGTCGACAATATAAGTAATAAATATGGTAAACATGTCAGCTAGAAAAACGAGACAAATTCATTCTTTTTTTTTATTTTTATAAATGGCTTTCTCCCTTTGCACATGAGCAATGGGAATTCTGCCAATGACAAGTTGACGACGTTAATCACATCATCACATGCATTTTTTTATGCCAGTCGATTCCAATCCAATCATATGCGGAAGGCCGGTGAAAATAAAACATTAAGTAATTTTCGCGAAAATAAATAAAAGCAACTTCCCACCATCGCCATACAAATTTAGCTTTTCCAAGGACCAATGTTGGGAATGTCACTTTGACAGTCGCCTTTTCCCCATTCAGTATCAATAGTTTCCATGGGGTCAACTTACGGTAATGTACCAAACAGCCACAAATTGAAGAAAGTTTTTCCATACATTTACTGCTTTAGAATCCCCGTTTTTAGGGTTCCGTAGCCAAAATGGCAAAAACGGAACCCTTATAGTTTCGCCATGTTCGTCCGTCCGTCCGCGGTCTAGCCCAGTGACCGTTAGCACTAGAAAGTTGAAATTTGGTTTGAATATGTGCATTAACTAAGCCGACAAAATGGTAGAATAAAAACTGGAAAAATATATTTTGTTAGGGTACCTCCCGTACACGTGAAGTGGGGGGGGGGGGGGGGAATTTTTTTCGTTCCAGTACAGTTTTGTGGGATATCGTTGGATAGGTCTTTTAAAAAGAATTAGGGTCTTCTAGAACAGTTTTTGGATAAAACTAATATTTTCGTAAATAATAGCTCCGAAAGTTTAAAACAGCCCCCCCCATCACACTTTTAAACCGTGGGTCCAAAAATTTTGAAAAAAATCATGAAAATGAGGCCTAATAAGTACCTTCAATGAAAACTATATTTAATTAAATCGGTTGAACCGTTTTTGAGTTATCACTCAAAAACCCATAGTGAAAGGACGTAGGTAAGTGAAATGACGTAATTTCCCGTAAGAAACGACCTTTTGAATTAATGAATTGGAACAGGCCGGCAACTACGGAACCCTACACTGAGCATGGCCTGACATGCTCTTGGCCGGTTTTTGATATTTAGGTTAGGTTAGGTTAAACTATTCTAGTCAAAGAAGATGTTACCTCACCTGGTAAGTGAGGTAAACATCTTCTTTGCCTGTCAAGTTTGCAAATTGTATTTGTGGACTTAAATATATTTTTCACCTCAGCAGTTCGAACAAGCCTACTTTCCTCACTCCCTGGAGTGAGGAAAGTGCGACTTTCATCACTCCAGGGAGTGTAATTTTGTTTCTAGAAGGTTTTCGTCATAATGACGATGCCTTTCATTCGGGAATGTAAATAAATGTGTTTTTTTAACTTTCATATGTACTCACTACTGAGGTGAAAAGTTGTATGTGTCACGCGAGAAGATTTTTTTTTTACATCTCGTGTTCTTGAGATCCCTCGCTACGCTCAAGATTCAAACCTAGAATTACTCGCTTCGCTCGTGATTCAATTATAGAATCTTTCGCTTACTCGGGACTCAAAATCAACACTCGCAAGAAAAACCAACTTTCGTCTCTTGTTGCACAAATAACTATTTTGTTTTATACAATGTGTAAAATGAGTCACTGAAAACCTCACACTTCAGGGCCGTAGCTAGGGGGGGCATTAGGGGGCAATGCCCTACCTTAAAATACTAATGCCCTACCTTAAAAACTACAATCGGGACAAAAATGTATGAAAATAAAGTTAATGCCCTACCTTAAAATTCGCTATGCCCTACCTTAAATTAGCACTGCCCTATCTTAACTGCAGTTCTGGCTACGGCCCTGTCTCACTTCAATTCATTTTTATTATTTCTAATGAATCTAGATTATTTATTTACAGTCTCGTTGTGTAATAAACACATTTAACACGGTGGCAATACAAAAGCTTACAATCCAATACAATAGAATATTTGTAATTTATATCCAATACAATCCAATACAATAGAATATAGTAAATACATTTAAGCATGGTGGTAGCACAAGAACATGCAATAAAAAAGGAGTACATACATATTAGTAAATTATACATTAATTATTGTTCAGTACCTCATATCTTCTAACAGGAGCCATATCGATATTGAAATTACTAACTCTAATATAATTTCTAACATACTCTCGATCACTCTCCGTGAGTAAAGTCCAACTTTCTAACTCTAGTAGTAATTGTAAGCTCATACAACTCTGAATAATCCTCTCAATCGATATCATAGTTAAAAAGTCGGAATGCATTATTCTAAACTCTTTTAAATGAATCAAAGGATTTTTATCTAAAAGTTTAAATACAAATTCGTCTGTAATATTAACTGCCGTACCTAAATGGATATATTCTACATTTAAGCAATTGGTGAGCACAAAAGATAATTGCTCATCATTACAAGTAGCGACACAAGTAAACCGTTTGAGATTTCGGAATGGCAATATTTCTAGCTTTTTTGTGTATAACGACGTATGTTGTATTAACGTACAATTATAGAGAGTAAAATGTTCGAGAAGAGGACACATCTGGCTAATATACATTAAAGCATTTAAATCTATTTGATCCACGTGCTCAAGGTGTAGGTGTGTGATATTACAGCCTTTAACTTGAAGTATTTGTTTAACTTGATCACCGTAGAAGTCGCACGACAGCAATTTAAGATCGCAGAGGTCCTTCAGGCCTATAAGCATCATTAAATCCCCATGCACGGCATTGTGGAAGACAGTCATGCTTCGTATGTCTGGACACATGTCTATGGCCAACTGCAAGTGATTCGCCGGCGCGTATCGACTAACATATGTTTTCAACTTCAACGGTCTAGCAGCAGAGGTCGTCAAATCAATGTATTCTAAAACTTTACCAATATCGTCGCAGCGCCCGACGTCTTCGAGATTTCTACTCTTAATGAGTAATCGTGCAAAGCCCTCGTACGTTACTGATGTCCTGTATAGCTGAATAACTTTCAGAGTTAATAACTTAGCCAAAATGTGTATACTTTCATTTGTCACACATTTTGAACTAGATACGTCCAACCTTTCGATTTTATTACAATTTTGTATTATGCAATGTAAGATATTATCAGTGCAATCGTAATTGATCGTCAAGTATTTTAGATTATGAAGTTCTTTGAGTGCTTCAATTATGGATCCTTCCATATCGGCAGTTTTCCAGCCTCCTGATAGAGACCCCAGGTTCAGGTAAACTAGCCCCGAGAGCATATGTAACTTTGAATAGAAAACGCTTCGCATCATTTTCGGTATGAAATCGATAGAAACATAAGTCAAATTCCTTGTAAACAAAGCCTCCACCATTCTCACGATGACATTCATTTCACTGACAAACTTTCCCATCGATCCTCGGAAGTGTGCCTTCTTAGTGGTCTCTAATAGAGTCGACAGTGCTCTCACAACTTCAGTTACTAGTAAATCGTGAACCATCCATGGCACGTTGTAATCTATGTATTTACGAATGCTGTCGATGTGGCGCGACAGTGATGTTTGAGCGATGGTGGTGTCGCGCTGAGCTAGCGATGAAATGGGCACCATGAGGAGCTCCGCCTGTACTGCAATCCAGTCGCCAAGCCTGCTCAAAGCTAAGCTTTCAAGCGGTTTTGGTTGTTTATATCTTGACATTTTCTTTGTCTGAAAAGAATGGGTACGTTTATATATTTCAAAAAAATATTCGTTAGGTACTAACTTTCAATACTTTTGTTATCTACACCTTGTAATACACTAATAACAAAAGGACGGGACATTGTAATGTAATTAAAAAGTCTTTATTATTTAGTGGTCTCTGGTATTATGTAGTGTTTTTGCGCCGGTTAGGCGTAGTAAGTAGAAAGTGATATTTTTAGCAACGTATTTTGATCATTCATTTTTAAAAACAATAACAAACACGAAGGGAAATGAACTATACCTACCAACTCTCCGGCATAAAACCGCTTCCATCGGAAATATAACATGTAACCTACGGATCAACGAAATATAAAAAATTCTGTTATTTCTTATTTATTCAAAACACTTAACGTGCGGGTGAAGTAGAGTAGACCACACATTTTTCGTTGTTCAGAATTAGTCATCTAAGAATTCTAAGATTATCTAACCTAACTAATCTTATCTAAGAGAAAACAATGTACATAAGACTTCTATTTAGATTTGACGTACCTCGGTTAATGCGTAGCGTTAACTCTAACAAAACAAAAGTAAACAAAGAATAGGCTAAGGTAGTGCCTTTATAAAAAGTAAACAATATTGTATACACTTCCGACCACTAGATGATTTTCATACAAATCGGCGAGGAACAGAAACAGAATGATCAAAATAACGCGCAGGTATATTTTTAGATGAAAGATAGAGTGTGTTCGTTCTGGCGATCCTATTTCTGTTACCTCATACTCATACTATACTTACCACTGTAGGTAGGTACAATACAATACAATACTTGTATACGAATTACAAAACCTCAGGATCAGGACTATAGGTAAATACTGTACCTATAAGTACAATCTTTATATGGTACAGTCGCCATCACATAAAGGGTGTAAGGGCTAAGTACTCTAAATAAAAGGCCATCATAGGGACGCAGCTATACGACGGAAAGAGATCGCAATATTAGTCGACGCTGCACGAGTCTAATTTTACAGTATAGAAAAATCGAGAGCTGTAAGTGATTAACGTCTTATCTATTGTGTGCGAACTGCCACCGCACGTGCCATAATGAAAAAAATGGTTTGGTTACACGTTAGCGTTGATTGAATTTCTACTATACAGGGTGTAACAAAAATACTGGTGATCCGTTTAAGGGCATAATAGGTATCGTATTGCGAGTAGGAAAAAGTAGGAGAAAAAATTTTTGGACGCGAAAAAAATATTTTTTTGAATGGGGCGAGTCGTCCCAGCTAGCCAACCCTCCATACAAACTTAAAAATTTTTTTCGCGAGAAATTTTTTTTTCTTAGTTTTTTACAATAAGAACACGATACCAATTATGCCCTTAAAAGGATCACCAGCATTTTTGTTACACCTTGTTTAGACGACGCAATAAGATTCAATATGAACTAATACAAAAAAGCCCTAAATTCTTTACGGTTGCAACCAGCGCAGGCGACTCAAACGCTCTGGGACCAGCGTAACATGAAATCGAGATCCCAAATAGATATGCGTAATGCGGAGAGCGCCCTTGCACAGGTACTAAGAGCGCCCGGCTAGTCAGCTCTTAGGGGGCCAATGGAATTTTTCGCAACTCTCAGGTATAAACAGGGTCGGATTCTGATTGAAACATTTGAATTGATGTACGCTTTACTTTTCTTTATTAACAAATTAATAAACACGATAAAATAAAACATTGGGTGAGTATAATTACAATAATAATCAGTCTTATAAATAAATAATCAAAAATATAAAAAAATCCTTCATTTTATATCTTGAACATAATATAGCAAATTGCGTAATAATGATAACGAAATTCAAATAAATATTTATTCATAAGACTGATTATTATTGTAATTATACTTACGCAATGTTTTATTTAAATCATGTTTATTAATTTGTTAATAAAGAAAAGTAAAGCGTACATCAATTCAAATGTTTATTCAATCAGAATCCGACCCTGTTTATAACTGGGAGTTGCGAAAAATTCCATTGGCCTCCTAAGAGCTGACTAGCCGGGCGCTCGTAGTACCTGTGCAAGGGCGCTCTCCGCATTACGCATATCTATTTGGGATCTCGATTTCATGTTACGCTGGTCCCAGAGCGTTTGAGTCGCTTGCGCTGGTTGCAAGTGTTGCAACCGTAAAGAATTTAGGGCTTTTTTGTATTAGTTCATATTGAATCTTATTGCGTCGTCTATATAGTAGAAATTCAATCAACGCTAACGTGTAACCAAACCATTTTTTTCACTATGGCACGTGCGGTGGCAGTTCGCACACAATAGATAAGACGTTAATCACTTACAGCTCTCGATTTTTCTGAACGAGTATAATACCGCAAATCGATGTACAGTAGCCATTTGGCACACGCATACTAGAGGTCAAAACAAAATTTTTGATAAAAAATGAATACTTAAATGAAATTATTTTCAAAATTGCTTTCTTGGGGTTAGATATGAGGATATTAAGTATTATTTGTGATATATTGTTATATTAGTTTTAGTGTCTTAGATTAAGTAATTAACATAGTTATTAAGTTAATTAAGTTAACTAACTGAATTATGGAATAATAATTCTGAAATAAAAGTTTATTTATTTATTTATTTTATTGTACAAAAAAAGTCAGCCATATTGTATCTGGAGGAGCCCAAACTTGGTATGTTTTGAAAAATATTTTTGTCTTAATTAAAAAAAAATTAAACGTAATGATGTTGTATCTTGTATATTATTAGAACCGCCTCTATTAACCCTTTCATATGATACCACACATGATAGGTTTAAAAAAAAACAAAAATTCCCATACAAAAAAAATGATGAATCAGTACTTACCCCCCCTCTTAAGGGATTTTTTTAAGAACTGCTGATCAAAAATTTTGTTTTGATTTCTAGTATGTGTGTACCAAACGGCTAAACTGTACATCGATTTGCGGTTTTTTTGTGTACAAGGGGCACTGTATCGTTAGCTCCCTCTAACTAGGGTTGCCATACGTCAGGATTTGTCCGGACATGTCAGGATTGCGGCCGGACTTGGCATGTGTCCGGATTTTTAAAAATTACCTCATTATACGCTTATTACAAGGTTAAGTACAAAACAAAAGTGTAAGTATTCAATTCTCAAGAAAACAATGATGAATTTCACAATATTTTGTTATTAAAATCGTATTGAAAGTTTTGATTAAATTACGTATATCACTTCAAATAGTATAAGATTTAGTTTAGCAAAATACAAAAGCACTTTTGAAACCAAAAGTTAAATAAGTGGCTCTACCTACAACTTAATGACAACTGTTGTACTATCAATATAGTTAACTGCTCTTATTACATAGTTAACTGCTCTTATTACAAATATAGAAATATTGCGTATTTCTAAATGTTAAAAAATTTGTGAAAAAGTGCGAATATTGCGTTTCTAACCAATAAACTGTAAGTCATGTTATTTATAATTATAATTCCGGTGGCGCGGCTTTGTTTAAGCTTTTAGGGTATGGTCAATGCGCATATAATGTCATGTGTTAGGGCACAGGTCAGCTAATGAGAACTCGATCAAATAGGGAGCAGACCCCGACTAGGGAAGTGCCTCCACCATACAGAAAACCACAGTTAAATAGCACTAGACTGTTACTCATAGTGTTGTGTTCTCTGGCGACCTTAGAGAGCTCTCAAAGGATGCAGTGTGTTGACGACGGGGATTATCTTTTCTCTTTAGCCGTCAACACAGTGAATTCTTTTTTCTAAGGAGTCGACTCGGCAATGGACATGAGACATCTGGAGCTGCAGGTGTCCATATGTTACGGTTGCTGCTTACCATCAGACGGGCTGTGTTGCTTGCGTGCTTTGGTTGCCACCAGCGTAGTATTAAAAAAAAGGTACGCTAAATCGCTGTTATTACAAATGTCAGGACTTTTTGCGTGATGTCCGGATTTTTATCAGGACATTTCATTTTTCCATATAGCAACCCTACCTCTAACGCATAGTTGCGTCTCTATGATGGCCCATTATGTAGAGGAGCCATAACAAAAATACTGGTAATCCTTAAGCGCATAATTGATATCGTATTTCGAGTGAGAAAAAGTAGGAGGAAATTTTGTTAGCCGCAAAAAAAAAACAATTTTTGTATGGGATTTTTGCTCAGCCCGATGTACCCAGTTTTATTCACAAAATGCGAGATACATGAAATGTTATTTAGAAAACAAATTAAGTTCGCTCGATACATGTTCGGTAAACAATTAATTACCAGGCGCCTATAAATAACGAAATTTATCACCATTGATAACGACAAAATAATTACGTAGGTACCTACGACGACATCAACAAATTTATCGACTGTATAAAATAATTATCTTGAATTGATAGTTACTCGATTAAGACAAAAGTAGTAGTAGTAGTGTAGTAGCGTAGTAGTAGCACTTTATTGTACACAGAAAGACCATGGTCGAGGTAGTTCCTTTCAAACAAAAAAAAGAATTAAGTATTCAAATGGGACCACGGGTCTCGGAGTAATCGGTGAACATACATTAAAAAAAAAACACCAAACCGAATGCAGAACCCTCCTATGTAAATGAAGTCGGTTAAAAATTTGGCCCAAATCGCTGTCAACGGGAAGGATGCCCAGAAGGCAGGCCGTATTTGCCACGCTAAATGGCGACAGCTGAGTATTCGTTGCGCAAAATAAGAGCCAGCCCTCTGGCCACCAGAGGCCTCTATTAGGCGCGCCGATAAATAGTTCTTTTTACAACCGGCACGCGCTTGGCCCCCACGGCCCCAAAGTTTCAAGCCCGATCGCCGCAAATATGTAGCTACTTCCTAGAGCAACATACTTGCGGCGCTAGAGGTCTTCGGCCGAGGATACCGCAGCGCCAGCATTATTTTTGGTGCCTGGAATATGGGACGATGCCAAGGTATTAACGCAAGTAGCGTCCCAAACTAGCGGTTGTCCCATACTCTAAGGCACCAGTGTCGTGCCATCGGACCTCTTGCCGTCGTCCCTGGCCAAACCGCTAGGCTCCAGGACTACCGGCAGTTTGGCGCTGACAAGGGCCCTTCGGATGATGTCGTTAATGCTGGCGTGGCAGGGGATCCTTCCAGCGCTTCGGACGCATGAAAGTCCATCATTTAAACACATTTTTATTTCGCACCATATACCTAGACCTACTATAAGTACCTACGGCATACTGTTCACATTAGTACTCAAAATAAAACTTTGTTGATGTAAACATCGAAATAACATATTTTTGTTATTATTCACGAGTTGTGTTTGCGTATTCTATAAATAATGATGACTCAAGTCCACAACTCGATTAAAAGATAAAAATATATTCTTCAATTTATGTACTTATAAACGTGAAAGAGAAAAACCGGCTAAGAGCATGTCGGGCCATGCTCAGTGTAGGGTTCCGTAAACTGAGACCATTAATTCAAAAGGTCGTTTCTTACGGGAAATTTGGCGGCGCTTACGTCATTTTTACTTACGTCCTTTCACTATGGGTTTTTGAATGATAACTCAAAAACGGCTCAACCGATTTATTTCAATATAGTTTTCATTGAAGGTACTCATTAGGCCTCTGTTTCATGAAATGTTTCAAAATTTTAGGACCCACGATTCAAAAATTACATGGGGGGACGCCCTGTTTTAAACTTTCGGAGCTATTATTTCCGAGAGTATTAGTTTTATCCAAAAACTGTTTTAGAAGACCCTAATTCTTTTTAAGAGCTATCCAACGATACCCCACACAATTTGGTTGGAACGAAAAAAAAATTCGCCCCCCACTTCACGTGTACGGGAGGTACCCTAACAAAATATATTTTTCGCGTTTTTATTCAACCGTTTTGTGGGCTTGATTAATGCACATATTCAAACCAAATTTCAGCTTTCTAGTGCTAACGGTCACTCAGCTAGACCGCGGACGGACGGACGGACGTACGGACTACGGACATGGCGAAACTATAAGGGTTCCGTTTTTGCCATTTTGGCTACGGGACCCTAAAAACTACTACCGGTTCTAACTTCTAACCATACACCTCAGACCCGAGACATTGTGTCATATTAGTCGGGGGAAGAAAAAAAATACCTTACATTAAATCGTACGCTTTTGGAAGCTTTTTCTGATTATTAAGTAGGGTCCTCAGATTCCCATTATACATTTTTCCCCAGTGACGTCATTGTGCATTTCAGGAAATCGGAGTCATTCTAGACATCGTCTGGAACACTAGACTGACTAAATCCTACGCTCGGGATCTATTACTATTATATTTGTTAAAATAAGTGATGACTAACTTAAAGATTTCCCGAGTTGTTTAACCGAGCTTTTGTCGATAAGCTTCATTAAGTGACTTTTTTTCTTTTAATTTATAAAAAAGTGACTTAGAAATTCGAACACAATTCGAAAATTTGGTAGTATGGTACTAATACGGATCTAAGTGTTACAGTAATTTTTCACCACGGTGACACGTTTAGATCCATATTATAAGATTTTTTTTTAAATTTTATTTGGCGTATCACTTTATTGATACCTACGCTAGTGAATATTTTTTTCATAGATTGACTATTTATTTAACATAAAAAATATCGGAAATAGACTAAGTGCTTTTCGGGAAATCAATATAAACACTTTAAGGTACGCATTTTAAAAATTCCCGCCTCCGCGCCAAGGTTACTACGCATCATAGATTCCTTACCTATTTTTTAACCGACTTCAAAAAAGGAGGAGGTTCTCAATTCGACTGATTTTTTTTTTTATTTATCATTATTATGTTTTTTTTTTTGTATGTATGTTACTCCATATCTCCGTGAATCGTGAACCGATTTTCAAAATTTTTTTTTTAATCGAACAGGTATAAACCCTAGATGGTCCCATTGTCACCAAGTCAGGGTCTGATGATGGGATCCTGGAGAAATCGAGGGAACTCTTCAACTATTATAGGCACACCTATAGTGATTTCACTAAAGTCGGTTCTTTTTTTGTTTTAAATTATATTAGATAGAGCGTATCCGAAGACTTGCAAGTAACACAGATCGGTAAAGAGATTATTTATTTCAACTTCAATATTGTCGATACTAAAATGTCATTATATTTGTCATAAACACCCTGTAATTTTTACATTACAATATGAAATTACATATTGATTAGATATAACCAATCTGTAATTTCAGTGCAGACTGCAGATCATATTGTAGTTTTGTACTGATATGAATAATTGATTATACTATATCAGTTGACTAGCTAACGACTGATGCAGTCCTACTATTAGTTTAGTATCTGGGAGACACGTTCCATATATTAGCCCAATGTCGGCCAATCTTAAAGAAGTCATGCCTAGAGATATGTTTGCTATACCTACTCAAATATAATATCAACAATTATCATTTACACAATTTAAATGGTGTCGGATAGAACCGAGTAATGCCGTTCACACCTGATTTGGTGGTCATGCCATGAGACATCGTACTTACGAACTTCACAATGCGTAGTCTATGAGGATTAATCTTTGCCCTGCATGCTTTGCGTGGTGCGTCTGACGTACCTATATTTTCGTTGCTAGGATACCGATCGGCGACGGGCGAATAGTGTTTGTTTTGAAGTTTTCGGCCGGCCGGTGTCATTCTCATTGCGTTCATGTTGGTATTTACTGCGCGGAAATACTAATTTCCACCTCAGCAGTTCCAAGAAGCCTACTTTCCTCACTTGACGAAAGTTGCGACTTTCTTCACTCCAGGGAGTGAAATTTTGTTTCTAGAAGCTTTCGTCATAATGATGATACCTTTCATTCAGGAATGTAAATAAAAGTGTTTTTTTAACTTTAATATGTTCTCACTACTGAGGTGAAAAGTTGTATGTGTCACACGAGAGAAAAGTTTTTTTACATCTCGTGTTCTTGAGATCCCTCGCTACGCTCAAGATTCAAACTTAGAATCACTCGCTTCGCTCGTGATTCAATTATAGAATCTTTCGCTTACTCGGGACTCAAAATCAACACTCGCAAGAAAAACCAACTTTCCTCTCTTGTTGCACAATAGTACATTACTACAGAGGCCGGGAAGCAGGGGGTTGCCGGCTGAGTTATATAGACGGATAGTTACGAGGCTGGCAACCCCTTTTCACGCCGAGGTATGTATAGTGCTTTTCTCAAACATGCAATGAAATAAATATGAAAATTATCCAATTTTTTTTGCGACATACGTAAGGCAAAAGTCTACTCGTAAACTTGTATTAATAATGTGTATGTGTTTTGAACACGCAGACAAAGTTTTAAAACAAAATCTGAAAAAATATTATTTTTTAGGATACCTCCCGAACACATGAAGTGGGAAGTAAATTCTGTATTTTAATCCACGCCTAATGTGTGGGGTGTCGTTGGATAGGTATTTTAATATAAATATGGGTTTTCTAAAACAATTTTTAGACAAAACTAATAGTTTCGTAAATAATAGCTCCGAAAGTTTCTAAAAGTGATTATCGTATTTCCTCGAAATCTCATTATACATTGATCTCAGCAAAAAAGTGTAAAGAACCTTTTTTGTAGAAAATCATTTGTGGATTAATTAAGTAGAAGAACATTTTTTCGTATGAGCCACCGCTACTGAGTTATTTACGAAAAGCCAAAAAGGGGACCTTTACACCCCCCTCTCCCCGTTAGCGGCACCCCTATCCATGAGTACTTTTAGTATGTTGTGTAAGACACCTTTATCTATGGTGACTGAATAAATTCAAAACGTTACAAAAAAAAAATTAAAAAAAAAAACAAAAAAGCATAAAAAAAAGAATTGCAACAAAAAAAAAAAAAAAAATTTTCAAAAAAAAATACAAAAAAGCATTTTTCAAAAAAAAAAGAATTGCAAAATAAAAATTCAAAAAAAATTTCAAAAAAAAAAACAAAAAAAAAAAAAAAAAATAACATTTTCTAAAAAAAAAATTATGATGGCTAAAAAATAATATTATGATGTATATTGTTTTTTTTTAATATGCATAAGTAGTGGCAGAATGTCAAATGAACCAAAAAGTAAATATCGCTTATAACCTTAAATGGCTGAATACCATGATCCTGTGCCACAAACATGTGGAATGGAAATTAAAAAAAAATTACTTCCCGGCCTAGGCCTTCAATTTTACATGAAAATCGTTACCTGTTCTCTGGAGTTGATCCGCCCTAAACGTGATACTTTGAAGCCTATTATGACAATATCTGAGTGTTAACATGAAAGTGCAAAATAGATTATGTAACAATTTGTTGATTGAAGCTGATACTGTGACTGTGAGAAAAAGTGGACTCGCGACTTTGATTAAATTTAGTCATTTACGAAATGATGGTTTGTCGTTCCTTTTCGAAAGTGTTGACGAGATACCCTGTATACGACATGCTAATATTGTAGCTAATTGTGAAATACTTCCGTTTGTTTACTTAACAATTTTACTATTATGACAAAAATACGCTACCATATAATACATCAAAATAATATTAAGAACAATATCTGCGCAATGTGAATTTAAAAATAATTTAACTACTAATAAATAAACAGTTTTTTTTCATCCTGTATATTTTCTTAGTACGCATGTACGTTACGCCTTTCCTCGCTTCTTAGATACCTATAACGGTCAATTACCTACATTTGTGCGCGTAAAGTACCTGCGGCCGCGCGTCTAGCCTTGTCCTCCCCGCCCCGTGCCCCGCAGCGCAGCAATCATGTTTGTTTTATTGATTACTGATTTTACAATTAACGAAAATGCTCAATGTATTAATCGGTGATTTTTTTTATATTGTGAAACATATTATTAAAGCTAAAAGAAGCATTAAAAATTATGAGCGTAGAATTAATGCGCGTATACGAAAATCAATTAAAATCATTTAAAAAATAGCAATAATAAAGTCACCGGCGTATTTTTTTTTTTAAACTAAGCGTAATAATTGTCTAGACAATATAGTTAAAAATCACCATTTATATAATTAGTGTTTGATTATTATTGAATTTTCTAAACATTTTTATTTTTTCTACCGTATTCTCCACTTGATATGTGGTGACTATTTCAAATACTGTTTTAAATATTCAGGTAGTCCCTTGGATAAAAAATCTCCAGCGTAGGATTTAATGTTTGTGGTTGATAAAAATTTTAATTTTCAATATTTTTTTTTAAAATGCACAATGTGTTATTTAGGGAAAACTTAATACGTATTTTCAAAAAATGATGTTTTATCAGATCCCAAGGACAAAAATAGGGTACGATTAAATGTGATCTCCTCGAACAATTTAAAGTTTAGTGACGGGACTAATAAATTAAATATCGTGGGCCATTTCACAAATGATAAAAAAAATGCGTTTACTAGGTTGTTTCCAAATTTTATTTGGTTTGGACTATATCAGTTCTGTTTTATACAACGTGTAATATCAGTCACTGAAAACCGCACACTAACTGATTTTTATTATTTCGAATGAAGTAATGAATCTAGATTATTTACTTTACAGTCTCGATTCTGAATAAGGTTTTCAGTGTTACACCGTGTTACACGTTGTGTAGTAAATACATTTAAGCATGGTGGTAGCACAAGAACATGCAATAAAAAGGAGTACATACATATTAGTAAATTATACATTAATTATTGTTCAGTACCTCATATCTTCTAACAGGAGCCATATCGATATTGAAATTACTAATTCTAATATAATTTCTAACATACTCTCGATCACTCTCCGTGAATAAAGTCCAATTTTCTAACTCTACTAGTATTCGTAAGCTCATACAACTCTGAATAATCCTCTCAATTGATATCATAGTTAAAAAGTCGGAATGCATTATTCTAAACTCTTTTAAATGAATCAAAGGATTATTATCTAAAAGTTTAAATACAAATTCATTTGTAATATTAACTGCCGTACCTAAATGAATATATTCTACATTTAAACAATTGGCGAGCACAAAAGATAATTGCTCATCATTACAAGTAGCGACACAAGTGAACCGTTTGAGATTTCGGAATGGCAATATTTCTAGCTTTTTTGTGTATAACGACGTATGTTGTATTAACGTACAATTATAGAGAGTAAAATGTTCGAGAAGGGGACACAGCTGGCTAATGTACATTAAAGCATTTAAATCTACTTGATCCACGTGCTCAAGGTGTAGATGTGTGATGTTACAGCCTTTAACTTGAAGTATTTGTTTAACTTGATCACCGTAGAAGTCGCACGACAGTAATTTAAGATCGCAGAGGTCCTTCAGGCCTACAAGCATCATTAAATCCCCATGTACGGCATTATGGAAGACAGTCATGCTGCGTATATCTGGACACATGTCTACAGCTAACTGCAACTGTTTTGCCGGCGCGTATCGACTGACATATGTTTTCAACTTTAACGGTCTAGCAGCAGAGGTCGTCAAATCAATGTATTCTAAAACTTTACCAACATCTTTGCAGCGTCCGACGTCTTCGAGATTTCTACTCTTAATTAGTAATCGTGCAAAGCCTTCGTACGTTACTGATGTCCTGTGTAGCTGAATAGCTTTTAAAGTTAATAACTTAGCCAAAATATTTATACTTTCATCTGTCACACATTTTGAACTAGATACGTCCAACCTTTCGATTTTATTACAATTTTGTATTATGCAATGTAAGATATTATCAGTGCAGTCGTAATTGATCGTCAAGTATTTTAGATTATGAAGTTCTTTGAGTGCTTCAATTATGGATCTTTCCATATCGGCAGTTTTCCAGCCTCCTGATAGAGACCCCAGGTTCAGGTATACTAGCCCCGAGAGCATTTTTAATTTTGAATAGAAAAGGCTGCGCATCATTTTCGGTAAGAAATCAATAGAAACATTGGTCAAATTCCTTGTAAACAAAGTCTCCAACATTCTCACAATGACATTCATTTCACTGATAAACTTTCCCATCGATCCTCGGAAGTGTTCCTTTTTAGTGATCTCCAATAGAGCTGACAGTGCTCTAACAACTTCAGTTACTAGTAAATCATGAACCATCCACGGCACGTTGTAATCTATGTATTTACGAATGCTGTCGATGTGGCGCGACAGTGATGTTTGAGCGATGGTGGTGTCGCGCTGAGCTAGCGATGAAATGGGGGCCATGAGAAGCTTCGCTTGTACTGCAATCCAGTCGCCAAGCCTGCTCAAAGCTAAGCTTTCAAGCGTTTTTGGTTGTTTGTATCTCGACATTGTCTTGTTCTGAAAATAATGGTTAAACATAAATTCAAAGATATCCGTTAAAATTACTTTCATAACTGTTGCTACACCTTGTAATGTTGGGTACATAGGTGCTACAATAATAACAAAGGATGCGACATTGTATTTTAATTAAAAGTTTTTAATATTTAATGGTCTCTGGTATTAGTGTTCAGTGTTCTCCGCCGGTTAAGCGTAGTAGAAAGTGTGGTATTTTTTTTGCGATAAAATACCAGTAAAGTGCGAGTCCAACTCTCTTATTAAGGTTCTGCCCGGTTAGACGGGTGTCGAGTAGTATTGGGCAAAAAATAACTTTCACAAGAATAGAAATAAACCACACAATTTTTATGTGTATTCAAATCGATTTCAATTACTGTAATTCTTGCACTCGTTATTTAAAAGTAAATCAAAAAAGAAACACATTTTATTTTAAATATTCACCGTTTTTTTTCTTTAACTGAAACGGTAGATTCCTGAGCTTAAATTAAGTATATTTTTCAAAGACACCAGAGTCCTTATTAGCTCCAGTTCTGGAGATAATCGATAGTTTATTTCATATTCACGATTTTGTAAACCTACATTAAATTATTTTTGGACACCGTAACCGTAATAAATGATGCACCTGTGTGTGATACTCCCATGAAATATGCTTTCTTTGTCGGGGTACTAAATGTACGAAATTAAATTGACAAGTCATAATTTTCCATCGTTGGGGTCAACCCAACTCTAGTTAATCATAATACCCTACCTAATACCCTAGTTACATCAGTGCCCAATATAGCATGAACATTTTTTTAACTCACCCAATTTGTTTCCTTAATCGTACCTAACCATATCCTGAGAATAAGGCAAAAAAAACACGTTGTATACATTTTATTTAAAGAGCTCGCGATTCTAAGTTGAAATCACCTAAAATCTTCCAAAAATGAAAAAAAGCGTAATATACAACTTTAAATCAAACGGACCAGCGCCAGGGACTGTTAGTCGTTTTCGACTAATGACGGAGTGCAGAATTCGAAAATTAGGTGTTTTTAAAATCTAATATGGCAGACACTCTCTTTTTTTTGGAAAATCGTCAAAATTTTAACTTCTTTTTAGCCGCGTTGGGCTCTTTTTGGTAGGACAATCTTAAAGCGGTATTACACATTGCAACCTGCAGGGCCCAATCTGTCAGGTTGGAAGGTGTAATTGAAGGTAGGGTCCTTAGGGAGCTGAAGGAGGGTATTAAGAGGCAGGGTACACAACAGATTGGGCCCTGCAGGTTGCAATGTGTAATACCGCTTTTAAGCCTTGGGTTTTCTGACCACCCGTCGCCGTCGGCCGGCGACCGACGCCATACAAAACATCTGATTGGATCGGATGTTTGTATGGCGTCGGTCGCCGGCCGCCGGCGACGGGTGGTCAGGAACCCAGGCCAATAACCGCGAAGCACTTCGTTCATCGAATCGTCTATGTGCATCACTTTCTTTCTTATATGCAAGAGCGATAGAGACGGGACCATCGTTTTGTCGATTTTCGAACTTCGCGGTAACCCACCAGGCTTTATAAATTCGCGTCCGACATGCTGACGTCATCATCACGAAAACGAAAAACCTTACAATTGAGAAACATGTAAATTGTATAATGTAAAGTGTAAATGTAAAATAAAGTGATGTGACGTGAGGTGAGCTGAACTGACCTGAGATGAGCTGAGCTGAGTTGAGCTAAGCTGAGCGAGGTGAATACTGTATGATGTGTACTTTCATGTAATCCTAAATGTAGGTATCTATCCCATCATCAGAACTCACACAAAAAATTGTTTTGAAAATCTTACTTGCTTAACAGACACAGAGAAGAGGACAAATCGCCAAACGCGAGCTATGTGTTGTTGAAGAGATCAGAACGGATCAACATCAGCAGCATACAAACCAAACTTATTGTCAACGCAATCAAAAGAAATAGCAATTTAAGTTGCATATTTTGAAACTGAGTACTCGCGAGAACCTCAAAACCTACAGGGTACTTTTCCCGTAAGCTCAGAATCTTGAAACTTGGCACGAAGAAGCTTCATATAGCACAGACAAAGGAGAAATTATAAAAAGTAGACATTTTTAGTACATTTGTAAACGCATAAAGGTTTTAAATTGAAATTCATATCAAATTGAAATACTCAAGTCTGTAATACCTTTCAGTTGTAGCAAAACCAAACATATGTCAACGCAATCAAAAGAAATAGCAATTTAAGTTGCATAATTTGGAGCTCTCTCTCTCTCTTGCAATCTCTCTCAAAACTCGCATGAAACTCAAAACCTAAAGGGTACTTCCCGTAAACTCAGAAACTTGAAACTTGGCACGAAGAAACTTCATATAGCACAGACAAAGGAAAAATTACGAAACGTAAACATTTTTTGTAAGATCATACATAACATATTTTTTTAAATTTTAAACTTACTACCTGTTTCCTATTGCTGTAGCAAAACGAAACTTTCATGTCCACGCAATCATAAGAAATAACAATTGTTATAGGTTTGTACGGAACCCTCGATGCGCGAGTCCGACTCGCCCTGAGTATTTGATATAAATGTCAGCTTGATACCGCCACGCGTTCCTGAGAAAAATGGTCTTGACAGACAGACAGACGGACAACAAAGTGATCCTATAAGGGTTCCGTTTTTTCCTTTTTAGGTACGGAACCCTAAAAAACATACAAGGAACCGAATTGAGAACCTCCTCTTTTTTGGAATCTTGAAGTCTTAAAAAACGAAGGTTTAAAAAAACTGGCAGCTTTAGGGACTGCCGATGGAAGTAAAAATTAGAACATTTTAGTTTATTTTTAGTTTATTTTCACTTTACAGTATTCACCTCGCTCAGCTTAGCTCAACTCAGCTCAGCTCATCTCAGGTCAGTTCAGCTCACCTCACGTCACATCACTTTATTTTACATTTACACTTTACATTATACAATTTACATGTTTCTCAATTGTAAGGTTTTTCGTTTTCGTGATGATGACGTCAGCATGTCGGACGCGAATTTATAAAGCCTGGTGGGTTACCGCGAAGTTCGAAAATCGACAAAACGATGGTCCCGTCTCTATCGCTCTAGCATATAAGAAAGAAAGTGATGCACATAGACGATTCGATGAACGAAGTGCTTCGCGGTTATTGGCCTGGGTTCCTGACCACCCGTCGCCGGCGGCCGGCGACCGACGCCATACAAACATCCGATCCAATCAGAGCGATAGCGATAGAGACGGGACCATCGTTTTGTCGATTTTCGAACTTCGCGGTAACCCACCAGGCTTTATAAATTCGCGTCCGACATGCTGACGTCATCATCACGAAAACGAAAAACCTTACAATTGAGAAACATGTAAATTGTATAATGTAAAGTGTAAATGTAAAATAAAGTGATGTGACGTGAGGTGAGCTGAACTGACCTGAGATGAGCTGAGCTGAGTTGAGCTAAGCTGAGCGAGGTGAATACTGTAAAGTGAAAATAAACTAAAAATAAACTAAAATGTTCTAATTTTTACTTCCATCGGCAGTCCCTAAAGCTGCCAGTTTTTTTAAACCTTCGTTTTTTAAGACTTCAAGATTCCAAAAAAGAGGAGGTTCTCAATTCGGTTCCTTGTATGTTTTTTAGGGTTCCGTACCTAAAAAGGAAAAAACGGAACCCTTATAGGATCACTTTGTTGTCCGTCTGTCTGTCTGTCAAGACCATTTTTCTCAGGAACGCGTGGCGGTATCAAGCTGACATTTATATCAAATACTCAGGGCGAGTCGGACTCGCGCATCGAGGGTTCCGTACAAACCTATAACAATTGTTATTTCTTATGATTGCGTGGACATGAAAGTTTCGTTTTGCTACAGCAATAGGAAACAGGTAGTAAGTTTAAAATTTAAAAAAATATGTTATGTATGATCTTACAAAAAATGTTTACGTTTCGTAATTTTTCCTTTGTCTGTGCTATATGAAGTTTCTTCGTGCCAAGTTTCAAGTTTCTGAGTTTACGGGAAGTACCCTTTAGGTTTTGAGTTTCATGCGAGTTTTGAGAGAGATTGCAAGAGAGAGAGAGAGCTCCAAATTATGCAACTTAAATTGCTATTTCTTTTGATTGCGTTGACATATGTTTGGTTTTGCTACAACTGAAAGGTATTACAGACTTGAGTATTTCAATTTGATATGAATTTCAATTTAAAACCTTTATGCGTTTACAAATGTACTAAAAATGTCTACTTTTTATAATTTCTCCTTTGTCTGTGCTATATGAAGCTTCTTCGTGCCAAGTTTCAAGATTCTGAGCTTACGGGAAAAGTACCCTGTAGGTTTTGAGGTTCTCGCGAGTACTCAGTTTCAAAATATGCAACTTAAATTGCTATTTCTTTTGATTGCGTTGACAATAAGTTTGGTTTGTATGCTGCTGATGTTGATCCGTTCTGATCTCTTCAACAACACATAGCTCGCGTTTGGCGATTTGTCCTCTTCTCTGTGTCTGTTAAGCAAGTAAGATTTTCAAAACAATTTTTTGTGTGAGTTCTGATGATGGGATAGATACCTACATTTAGGATTACATGAAAGTACACATCATACAATTTCCAGTCTGCTGAGAATTAATTTAAAGAAAATTACTATTGTTGTTACTATTGTTAACTAAATAAAAATAATTTAATTTTAAACAATAAAAGAACCGACTTCACTTAGGATCCGCTATCCCAAGAGGTAGGTGTGTCTATAATAGTTGAAGAGTGCCCTCGATTTCTCCTGGATCCCATCATCAGACCCCGACTTGGTGACAATGGAACCATCTAGGGGTTGTACCCGTTCGATTAAAAAAAAAATTGAAAATCGGTTCACGATTCACGGAGATATCGAGTAACATACATAAAAAAAATTATAATGATTTAAAAAAATCTGTCGCATTGAGAACCTCCCCCTTTTAAATAATGGTACACACTTTTATTGTTGACTGTACGTACCACTTAAATGATATTGTCATGTAAATTACGAAAGTACTTACACCAAATTTCCGCTCAATCAGAACCGGGAAGTGGTTGAAATTAAACTTACAAGATTTGATGCACATAAATAAACAAACAAAAAATATACGGGGTCAAGCTTAATAAAAGTGTGTAATAACAATTAACTGGCAATTTTTTTTTGGTACACAGTTTTATTGCTGACTGTACCTAGTAGCATTGTCATGTAAACTACGGAAGTAGGATACCAAATTTCAGCTCAATCTGACACCGGGAAGTGGTTGAAATTTAACTTACAAGATTTGATGCATATAATGACATAATAGTAGTTTATGTAACTGTTACGTAATAGAGGTCCTTAAAACACGAGTGTGGTTTCATAATAAGATCACACGAGTGTTTTAAGGCCTAATTAGTCTAATTACGTACAGTTGCATACACTGCTTTATCTACACACATATTATAAACCCGAAATGATGATTGAATGACTGCTATTGCACTGATTGCACTGCCATCGCCATGGCCAACTCGATTGTGCCGGCGGTCGGCGGGGCGCGTGCCGGCGGGCGGGGCCCACCCGGATTTTCATAATGATATTGAATTTTTGCTTATTATTTGATAATAATAACATCGTTACAGATAAGACATTTGTTCTAACTACTAACGAAACAATCTATTTTTATGGTTGTTATAACGTGCGGTTTTTGAACGCATCATGGAGGGTTTAAGATATGGGTGTAGATAAACAAATATACAGGATCAAGCTAAAGTAAATAAAACTGCGTTAAAACAATATCGTTGATGTAAGACTTCCATTTACACTTGACGTACCTTGATTAATTAATGCGTAGCGTTACTCTAACAAAAGTAACAAAACGATAGGCTAAAGTAGTGCCTTTACAAAACGTAAACAATATTTGTATACGAGTACACTTCCGACCACTAGATGCTTATCTTACACATCGGCGAGGAACATAAACATGAATGATCAAAATAACATGCAGGTATATTTTTAGATCAAATATACAGTGTGTTCATTCTGACGATCTTATTTATATTACTGGAAGGTGTACGAAAAAATAACACACACACATACTAGAGGTCAACACAAATTTTTTGACCCGCAGAGTTTAAATAAAATCCAATAGGAGTACAGTGTGTCATACTCGTAATTCTTTTTTGTATAGGTACAGTGTGTTTTTTTAAGTGGGCCAGTATGGGGAAATCCTAAAGTATAGGAGATACAGGGAAACTGTCTTAGGAAACATTAGGTATTTTTTTGAGAATTTTTTTTGGTATGTGGGTCAGGCCGTAGTTTTTGCCGAAAAAAGTTCAGATTTCGGTCCGCAACTTTTTTTTTTACTGTAATCATTTTATATAGTAATTTACCATAGCATTGTATTTCTGAAGACCTGTTTACCCACGGCCACTGGAGATATTTCAATAAATTGATATATTTGCAAAGTTATACGACTTTAAAAAATAAACACAACGAAATTTTCATAAAAAATGCAAATCCGCTTCGGTCGGGTGCACTTTGCGCATCCATTAAAAATTAAAAAAAGACAACATTTTCATGATCTGTTTGATTTGACGTTATCAAATAATAGTTACCTAGCCCCCTTTTGAATATCGTTTCGTGTTTCCTAAGAAAGTACATTAAATTTCGTACATTAAATAAAACAAACGAAAACAGCCATTTCTCTGCGCTATTTTTTGCGCAACCATCATGCCCGTTTTGTGGCCTTTAAGCTTTGGTAGTATTTGTATTCTGAATAGTGGCAACACCAAATCAGCTTTGTCTATGGTCAATAAGGCGGCAGCGGCTATATTTTTGTCAGACCAATGTAAACTTTGTTCGGAGTGAAAAGTGTCACATTTTTCGCGGCGTGCATTTTTTGAGATTTCAAGATAAGTTTTAAATTAATGTCTGTCATTGTTATTGTGCACTATTAAGTAAGGCGTGTGTAGTCTTCCTAGGTTATTTTAACTTGAAAAAAAGAGCTTATTCATAGAGTTATTATAGATTTTCTTTGCGCCACGGTCGCCATTATGCCACTTTGCGATACCAGTGATATTGCGCTACCGAATAAAGGTTCATGCACACATAGGTTTGCGGTTTCCGGGTGTAAGTTTGCTATATAAAATCAACCAAATGGAACCGTGGATCACCATGGAACTATTTGAAAGTGACGTTTTCAGTCAAATCCTATGGAATCTCTTAGTATTTGGCAATTTGACATGTTTCTATATTCCATTTAGTGGACCGTTCAGCCTTTTGTCTGCAGTGATTAAAAATGTAACCTTACCATACCAAATCGTGTTTTTTTTGTACCAAACTATGAGCGCCAAAATATCTCGGCTGTGGTGGGTTCTTTCCATCCCTCGGTTAACAATCGAATGTTCATTTAAAATATATTATTTCAAAATCATACAATGTATGCGCAAACCTTAACTATTTTGCGTCACTCTGCGCGACCGACTCAACTATTTTGCGCCACTCTGCGCGACCGAATCGTAGAATATTTTACGTCACCTTTGCGCTATTTGTGGCAAAAACTACGGCCTGACCCATAGTCAAAATTTTGGTCAAGTGTGAGTTGTCCCTAAAAATTAATAAAATTGATGATTTTTTTTTTGACGCAGATTTAGTCAGTTTCATGAGAGGATCATTTTATTGTATGGAAAAAAAAAAATCGGGTCGCTATGCCGGTTGGCGGACAGTTAAGGAAGTTGCTGACTTCAAATCCCTTAAAAAATAGTAATTTACGATAAAATGTGCTAATTTCTATACCAATACGTTAGAAATATAGTCTATTTGTAAAACAAATATGAAATACTGGGTGCTTTGCATGTAAGTATTGATAAGATTAGCGATAAGTGAAAAAATACCCGAAATGCCGGTTTACGGACAGTTTTTTCAGTATGCGGACACTAAGTGCTAGTTGTATGACAAATTATATGACAACTGCTAAATAACTATGATTTCAAATATTCGGAGTAAAAAAGTATGACACAAAAAATATGACTTTTCGATAGTATGAGCAATGATGAGTATGACACAAGCAGTTATGCATACCAAAAATATGTTTCAAAACTTTCTACGACCCAATATGGACCCGCTTAGAATTTTACAAAATTAGTTTTTTTGGAAAGTTTAAAAGGCCTAACACGTTCACGGTTCAAATATGGCGCGACACCTGCGTGCAAGCAAAGTCTACGCTAAAATAAAATCCCTAAAACTACATATTATAGGCTACCTAATGATTCCCCGAAATATTACTCGCAGATTTTCGATTCGCAGATAACGACTCGCCGAACAACGATTCGCAGAATGGTTTATTAGTAGATGTATCTTTTGGTCGACTAACGTTTGGCAGCTCTACGGTTCGCAACCGATTCAGTTCGCATCTGTTTCAATTCGAAGAACTATTATTGGAAAAAATTTTTTTTGTCAGAGTAATCATTTCGATTCCGTAACTTTTAGTTTTTAGTAGAGTAATGTTTAGAATTTTACACAATTCATTTTTTAGGAACCAACTGGTAAAGGCCAAACACGTTCACGGTTCGAATATGGTGCGACACCTACGTGCAAGCGAAGTCTGCGCTAAAATCAGATCCCTAAAACTATATTTTAAATCGTCATTTCAAGTTTAATAAGTTACTATAAATTAATAAATTATTCCAAAATTCTTCTGCGAGCCCTATGTCCCTAATGAGGGATAACAGGAAGAAATCATCATCATCATTGCTAAATTTCAAAAAATACTGGTAACGGCCCTGACAATGGTTCACTATATGTATGAATAGTAATTACCCTACTTACGATATGGTTTGCCGTCAAGAGATGAACTTTCAACCATATGACGGATTTTAGTTATTAGGCATATAATATCATAAAATGATGCCTAGGAAACAATACTTATTGATACCAAATGATCATTCTTCGGACCGTTTTTCGACTAATGGTTGGTCGGCTTATCGTGTCACTTACAAAACGATCATTAAGTATACGAAAATAAAATCTGCGAATCAATAATCTGCGCACTGACTGGTCTTCGAAAAGATTACTCTGCGTAATGAAATTCTGCCAATCGGGTTTCTACCAAAGAACCCATCTGCGAGCTGCATAATGGAAAAGTTGTGCTGGGTCAGGATCAGTAGATAATTGCATACAAAATTGGCTGGAACTCCAAAAAAACCTCACTTCCGGTTTCAAAATGTATATCATAGCTAAAATCCATAAATGGCATTATGTACGCTTAAAATAATAGAACTAGAAAACATAAGTCTGCCAGTTCTGATATGGCCGGAAGTACCTGACAGACGGCTACAAAGTATGGATGGTATCTACCATCCATACTACAAAGATTGCCACCTTTGTCATCGTCTGTCAGGCAGGAAGGCCATATCAGGACTGGCAGACTTATGTTTTCTCGTTCTACGGTGGAAGGCCTACACCTAGACCTATGCTCTAGGCCTAGGGGTGGTAGGGCGTGGGTGGGTTTGTGGTCGGTTTTTTTTATGAATTTTTACACCACTTGTTTTGCCATTTGGACAAAACCTGCCAAGTTATGCCGAGGCCGACCAAGAGCCGTTGAAGCTACTAAAAGTCTGCTATTTTTATTTTCTGTTTTTTTATCAGGTAGGGTATCAGGTGGAACCGTCGGACTAGACTACAAGTAAGTCTGGGTCGCGTTTTATAAAGTTACAATTTACAATTTCGCTGTTTGCCTCTCTTTCTATCCAATATGTGTGCTAGAAAGAGAGGCAAACAGCGAAATTGTAAACTGTAACTTTATAAAACGCGACCCTGGAGTCGACAAATTGAATCAACCTGTACTCACAACACGCCCTTCTCGGGATATGCGTAAACAAGTCCGATCTAGATCTTACCTGATTAAAGCATTCTTGTTATGAAAAATCAAGCCGCTTAAGACGTTCCGGCTATGCACACCTTTAGCGATAAGCAAATGCATGGACCAACGCGCGTGTACGGGATTTTTAGTTTGTCACACACAACAGGGCAGGGTACACAACAGATTGGGCCCTGCAGGTTGCAATGTCTAATAGCCGTTTTAGTATCTCTAGAAAAAATATAATTTGAAAACTAGATTTATGGTAAAATAATGGGGAATATTCTTTACATGTGGCATCCCTAATCTTAGAAGACCATCCATCCCGTTCAATCTTAAAAGCGGTATTAGACATTGCAACCTGCAGGGCCCAATCTGTTGTGTCCAACTTCAGTCGGCCCTTATTACACTTTCACTACAAGTTGCCCCTACCGACCCTACATCACCTACAAATCGTCCCTACCGGCCAGTGTTGCCAGATCTACGGAAAAATCCGTAGACCTACGGATTTTGGCTTTGTGTCCCAGACCTACGGAAATGTTTGGTGAACATACGGAATTTCAGAGTAATCATATTTATTACCAAAAATATATACCTACACGGTGCCCGTGAGCATCTCATGAGGAGTAATAAATGACGTTATATGAATTTAGATCGATTTCGCGAAAAAAAAATTGTTTTGTTGCTTTTTTCGATTTGTTGAATGCTTTTGAACATAAAAAAAGTATGTCATTGTTAGAATTATCCATTAAAATAAATAGGTACATTTATATTCATAAAAATGGTTTACGCAAAGTATTCCTTGGCATTTTGATATCTGTCAAGTCAATAAGGATGTCTAGACTAGACCCCATAAAGACTGACTTTAAAAAAAGTGGTTTGCACTGAGTTTAATTATATTTCTGTCATGCGGCATGACTCATGCCAGCGTCACTATCAAAAAACCAACTGGCTTTGGCCGTAGTAGCCGCGATAATTAAAAGAAAGAAAATAAACCTAGGTCATGCCGATATGCCGCATTATCCCATAAATAAGGCATATCTATTATAGTAGATAGGACTTCTTTTCGACGCGCGGCAAATTTTAAAAGTTTCCTAATGACCCTAACCTCCCTACATGCTATTTCACTGCACAATCGGCAGAGCGTGTAGGGAGGTTGGGTGTCGGGGCACTGCCGACCGCCCTAGATCGGGACTCCTACTCACAACTTGCTATTACACCTACCAACCTGACAGGTTGGGCCCTGCAGGTTGCAATGTCTAATACCGCTTTAAACGGCTATTAGACATTGCAACCTGCAGGGCCCAATCTGTTGTGTACCCTGCCTCTCCATTTCCCTCCTTCAGCTCCCTACGGACCCTACCTTTAATTACACCTTCCAACCTGACAGATTGGGCCCTGCAGGTTGCAATGTCTAATACCGCTTTTAGTATTATTCTTACCATGAAAGAAGAAAAAAAACTGTCCAAACATAGACATACTATACTTGTCGCCACTTTGTGATATCATATGTATTATAGACTATTATTAAGCACATGAATTACACCATACTTCAACATAATCTTAGTCTTTTCATTTATACGCGACAAGAGAATAAGTGACTTACTTTGAGAGGTTCAAAGCTTCCTTGAGCTTACTACAAACAATCGATAAGAGCCGTAGATGGCACCATGCGTCTGATCGAGAGCCACTTACTGTGGTGGGATTCTCTCTATAGTGATCAGACACATTGCCACCACGGTTTCTCCACTCTTACCATAATCTGTGGGACCCGCAGGTCCCTGGAGGTCCTACCACCATCCCCAATAGACCTTCCCATTCCACCTTAACTCTTACTTAACCTCTCAACGTATATCTCTCATTATAATTATATATCAGCACTCACCAGGGGGATCTTCTGGTTACAACCTCACACTCTTCATCTCAGCCATAACAGCGACCTCATCCTTCATATTGAAGAGTGTTTAACTATTAAAGTTTCTTTGTACACGTTCCTGACCAACTGTAAAATTAGAATCTCAAGTCTTTCTCTCTCCCGCCATTTTGCTATACAATGTTGCTAACACAAAAATATCGTATTGAAGGGATCTACACACTCACCTTTCATTAGGAATCGCGTGGATTCGCGACACTCCCAACAGCAAGGCTTGTTTATAAAATGGCAAAGAGCTGACGAGTCCACTCTGCGATCTTCTTTCTTGCTCGAATCGCAGCAGCTCGTTTCACCACGTCCTCTCGTGGTTGACTCTCATCTCGCATGACGATATCGGTTTCATTGTTAGGAATAGAAACCTCCACCGGTTGAGAATCCTCACTATTCTCATCTTCTAGAGGCGGTGGTGATATTGTGGAAACTATCCTCTCAGGAGACTCCTCGTTAATCTCTCTATCTTCCTCTGCACATTGAATCGGAAATATTTCAGAACTTCCTTGTCTCTCAGGCATAATCTCAGATTGGTCATTTTCTACAGGAATTTCCTGTATTTGAGGGTTTTCAGCCTCCTTTTGTATAGAGTCTAGAACTCTTACTTGGGGTTCTACAGTTTCGGTGGTCTTGTTTTTTGTTGAAGGTGAATCGTCTAGTTCTAGAGGGTACAGGTGTCCGATTGACCGCTTGAAAATACTATCTCCAACTTTAACATGAGCTACTCTACAGTGTCCATCAGAGCCTTCAATCAAGTGGATGATTTTGCCTACCTTCCAGTTTATTCTGTTCTTAGATTCACCCTTGATTTGAACTAGATCACCAACACTTGGTTCTTTGTGTGACTTCACCCTTGGTTGCCTATGACTGTGTTGGTACCTTTCTCTTAGGCTCGTCAAATATTGGTTTATAAACATGTTCTTGAAGTGGTTTAACATGTTTTGACCTCTTTTCCAACCGTCTAATAAACTCTGTTTAACCAGGGTGTCTGCTTGCTCAGGTCTATAATTCTCAGATATCTCCAAGCTTAAGCAGTTTCCTAGAGATAAGAAGTCACACGGTCTAAGAACTATATCCATATCTGGCCCTATTCGTGTCAACGGTCGACTGTTTACCACACTCTGGATTTCCTTAATGACAGTGAGGATTTGTGTGTCATTTAACAGAAGTTTTTCCAAAGTCCTTTTCAAACAATGCTTCACTAATCCCACTAGTCTTTCGTAGAATGCACCGTGCCACGGTGCCAGTTGGGGAATAAACTTCCATCGGATATTATTCTTAATGCAGTGTTCACTATTCAAGATCTCAGAACTCAATTTAAAGTACAGTGCATTATCTGAAACTATAGCTACTGGTACACCTCTTGCTGAAATAAACCTTCTCAGTGCCATAATGCATTCATCTGCAGTCAAGTTCTTAACGACTTCCATATGTATTGCTCTCACAGCTAGACACGTAAATAGACACACCCATCTTTTTTGCTGTCCATTCTCAGTACTCACATACATGGGTCCAAAATAATCAATACCAGTATAGGTGAATGGTGTGCTATAATTAGCACGCTCTGCTGGTAGGGCTGGTGTTGGAGGTAGTGTATAAGGGCCTCCTCCATGCTTCACACATTGAGGGCATTTTCTTAATATTCGCTCTACTACGGGTCTCCCTCTTGGAATCCAGAACTGTTGGCGGACTAGGTTAAGTGTATGAGACGCTCCCACATGGTAGTTCTTCTCATGTATTTCTTTTACTACATTTTTAGTAAAATCACATTCTCTAGGCAAAAGAATTGGGTATCTCATGTCATATGACCAGTTTGCATGCATCATCCTTCCTCTGCATCTCAATATTCCGTCAACATCTGTAAATAGCCCAAGATTTCTAGTAAGGTCTGTCTGTATACCTTTTACTTCCTGAGGGTAAAATTTTTGTTGCAGGTTTTTTATCTCCTTAACTTGAGATCTTACTTCATTACTATCAGGCTTCATTTCATCGTCATTAACAGGTTCCCGAGACATGATGCCATCTGAAGATTGTTCCTTTGACCTTAGTTCATCATGACTAACAGATTCTACTGGTGTTTGTAGATTTTTATCTGGAGGCTGTTCCTTCAGACCCTCCACTACTGCAGGAAGTGATGTCAGATCTCGATGGCTGGCGAGGTGGATATTTTTTTGGCCATTCACTCTTATTTTTGGACAGAAATCTTGGTCCTTCTAGCCACACACTTCTCTTCTGCGTCCAAAGCTCAGGCCGGGTTGCAATATCCGCCGGATTGTCTTTCGTATTTACATAGCACGTTTCTTTCCCAACGTTTTTCTTTATTTCCTCTACTCTGTTGGTTATAAACGGTGGTAGAAGCTTATTAGAGTTAACCCAGTTCAGGACAACCAAACTATCGGTCCACAGGTATTGTCTACTAATGGGTAACTCAATAGTGTTTTTTAGATATGTTAGTAAACGATTTCCCATAACACATCCAAGAAGTTCTAATTGTGGAATGGTCAGCTTCTTCTTATCTTTCTTTCCCTCTTTTGGCTTCTTTTCTAATGGCGCAATTCTACCTTTTGATAGTAAAAAGGATGTCTTGACTTCAGAATCATGACTTGTACGAAGATATACTACTGCTGCATATGAATCTTTGGCAGCATCTGCAAAGCAATGTAGTTCATTTTCGGATCCTTCACTGATATTCGCTTGAACATACCGTGGTAGTTTAACCTCTTTTATCTCGCCAAGGTTGCCTTCAATCTTCCTCCACTTGGATAATAACTCTTGTGATAGTGGCGAGTCCCATTTGTAGTCCTTTCTCCATAACTCCTGAAGAAACAATTTGATGGGCATGAGCAGTGGAGAAACTATGCCACATGGATCAAATATTGATGCTAATACTCTTAGGACTTCTCTTTTGGTAACTTTCTTGGTAGATTCATCAGCGAGCACTTCCTTTGGTATGTTCACGGTAAGTATGTCGTGTTTTTTGTTCCACCGAAGGCCTAAAACTTTCATTTCATTTGATTCCTTTGCTCTATGTGGTTCTGGTATCTTCTGAATAAAAGATTCGTCATTTGATGTCCAGTCTCTTAAATTCATTGAAAGCTCTTCAAATGTATTTCTAGTTTCATCATATAGCTGGACTGCTTCTTCTGATGTGTTGGTTCCAGTCACTAAATTATCAACGTAGCACTTATTTGCCACCCTTTTTAATAAATCATTGTTCTTTTTAGATATGTGGTAACGTATGGTAGCCGTCAGAAGAAAAGGGCTGGAAATAATTCCGAAAGGCATTCTACAGAATCTTAGATGTAATATATTATCATCAGACAGAGGTTTGTTAATGTCTTTCAGCCATAAGAACCTTGTTACCTCTCGGTCCTCTTCCTGTAAGCCTATTTGCAGAAATGCTTTTTCAACATCTGCAATAATAGCTACTTTATATATCCTGAAATTCAAGAGTAGAGCAGTCAGGTCTTGTAGCATACATGGTCCTCTATACAAACACTCGTTAAGGCTTTGCTGGTCTCTTAATCTTGCTGATCCATCATAGACTATACGTCCAGGCTTGGAACTCTGCTTGACAATGTGATGCGGAAGATAGTGGATTGGAGGCACCGACTGACATCGGACATCCGAATCCACTTCAACAACTTCTATTATTTCAGCCCGAAGTTGTCCCATCAATATATCCTGGTATTCTTGCAACGTTGGCCTATCCAGTCGTTGTAATAATCCTTTGAGTCTGCCGTATGCAAGACCATAGTTGGTAGGGACTTCTGGTGGGTATGTCGTCCATGGCCACTTAATATAGTAACGACCTTCTCGATACAAGACAGTATCATTAAAATGTTGAACTGCCGTTTCCTCCCTTGTAGCCTTTACCGAGTCAGTTATCCCTATGCTCTCTAGGCTCCATAAAAATTTTAGGTCAGACTGTCTTAAAGGCAAATCAGGTTCTGTGTAACATTTACAGCCTCTATTATCTTGGTGGTATGTTACAACTGTTAAGACATCCTCTTCCCTTTGATTTTCCTCATCAAGGCGACCTGATATTATCCAACCGAAATCTGTATCTACTAGATATAGATCACTGTTAATCTGTATAATATTATTTCTGATAAAGGAGAAGTAGTAATCATTACCAATGAGCATAGTTATTGGTTGACTTGTTTCTGAGTTGCTGTCTGCGATTATATCAACTAAGTCTGTCTTAGGAAAGTCTTGTATGGGTATCCGATCAGTGATGCGAGGTACTACGTTGACATGGATAGTTCGCTCTATTCCTCTCTTGGTGTTGATAACTATATCTGTGCAAGGACTCAAGGTCTCAGTGGGTTTCTCGGCTCCAAAGGTAAAGATTATTAATGAATCCATGCCGTCAGTTGTCACATCCAGGTTTTTTGCCAATCCGGTTGTTATGTAACTTCTTTGACTTCCGCAGTCAAGAAGTATTCTACATGTCTGTCTTTTGTTTTTCTGAACCACCTGCGCTACTGCAGTCTGTAAGAAAGATTTTGTTTTATGACAAGGACTTGACAGATTCCATGTTGAATTAATTTGTGGTTCTCTATCCTTACCTGGTCGAATTCTCTTTGGGCATAATGCACGGTTGTGGTTGCCTTTACAATGGTAACATTTCTTGCGTCTCTTACAATTAATAGCTTGATGCCCCTCCTTCAGACAAATGAAACAACGATTGGTCAGCCTTTTCTTTCGCTCTTCTATGTTATTCACTTTTGTGCATTCATCATTGTAGTGTTGTTCCGAGCAAAATATACAATTTATTCTCGGTTTTTTGCTTCCTGTATTATTGTGAGTATTAGCCTCAGCCTTCCGTTTCCTTGGACCAGGAGCAGTGAACGATGGCTTGAATCCAGCTATCTTCTTTCCCCTGCGATAGATTGGCTTATTTGTCTTGTTACTACTCGCAAAGGATATAAACGCTTCTGTTGTTGCTGAAGATTCAGTAGGGGAAGGTGTATTATTAGGTTCATTTGTTTTTGATTTTTCCAAAGCCACCACGATGATATCCAAAGTTTTCCTAATACTATTCACTGTCTGATCATTGGCTGACAAAATATTAAGCTCATATATAATTTTCTCTGGAAATTTGTCTAATATGAGGCTCCTCAGAAAATTTGCCTCGGTATTCTCACCCAGTGATGAGAGGACTCTTAAATTTGTCTCAATTGCATTTAGATTCCTTCTGCAATCTACCGATGTATACTCACAACATTTAATTTTATTGAGCGCCTCATAGTGTGAGTCTATGACCTTTTGAACATTTCCATATCGTGCCTTTAAGGTTTCAACGGCCACCTTATAGTTTTCGTTGCTCAAGGTAATTCCTTGTATCGCTTCTTTAGCTTCCTTATCTAAGAGACTTATTAGATAAGCAAGCTTTTCAGAATCCTTTAGGTTTTGTGAGTCAACATTTGCACAAAACCTATCCCAAAATTGAGTCCATTTCAGGATATTTCCGTCAAACCTCTCCAATTCTAATTTAGGTAACTTGACTGAAGTCGTCTTACTGGGCGAAGTGTTCTTAGAGTGAACATTCATTATTAAGTCTAGCTCTATTAGCACTTCTTCGGCCTTGACTTGTTTTTCAAGTACCGTTTTTAATATTTCAGTATTCTGTGTGTTTGTCTGAATATATTTGTCCACCTCCACCTGGATTATCTCAAGAGACTGTTTTAATTTCAAACGTGTCCTAACTACATCCTTTAACATAACCTCCTGGTCATTGTTGCACTGTAGCAATAACTGCTCTGCTACCGTAACATCTTCGTCAAGCTTAGTATAGCGTAGCTGTAAGCGATCCCGCAGGAATTGCTCCATGTTTCCCTTTAAAGTACGCCCCTTTCATAACAATTCTACGCACGCTTGATTAATCGTAATGCTATCGTGATATTCAGATGTAACGCATATGAATTTTTGTATTACTTTTCATTATAATTTGCAACCTGTAAATAAAGCAAAACAATATGGCGGTATTAATTTACGGTCCCGTATGCTCATAAGCCTACTGTAACTGGTACTTCGTTTGCATACAATATTGACTAATAATATTAAATTAATTGATTTAAATGCCGAATGAGCGTTTGAATGATTTATTTTCATATTTAAGTTACGGCTATAACGGCTATTGCTACAAAACTATCGTTAACTTGACTGAACATACCTAGATAGGAATCCCAAAATGAAGACGTAATAAATTTGGCCAATACACCGGCCGCCTGCCACTGCATCCAACCCTTCTGGTAGTCATTCACCTCTTTAACTTGTATTTCCTTGCCAAGATATATCGAAACACTACTATTTATTTACTTTACAATCCACTTCGTTCAAAACACAACAAGTAAAAACGCCGGTAAGCGCGGTTGAAACTTATTTGTAGTATCAAGAAAAATAAACACATAAAACTTTAGTTTCATGAGTTAGTTCGCAATTACACAACTCGCAAACCAACCATATTATCTCATAGCTAAGGATATCTTCCTATCAAAACGAAGCATTAATATTTATCCAATGAGAACCCGGAATACTTTCGATATGTCATTAATTTTATTAACACAGAAAACAAACCACACAATGTTGCCACTGCAAAGGCAATAATCGATTGGTGTTCCGTTTGAATCGATTATTTGTTTTGCGTTACTTACAGGTGCTTTGCTTATATGATTAATCGATTATCAACTAGATCATATCAAATCGATAATTACATGAAAAATCATACGACTTAATACGAAATAAGACACACATATTCGTTAATTCTTATTAAATAAGTACTGTAAAACCAGTAAAAAATAATGATTGTAATTCTTCCGGCGTGAGCGTGTGCTAGAGAGAGAAAGAGAAAGAGAGAGAGAGAGAATCTCAGCGTCCTTTTTACCTTTGACTCGATGTTGGGTCAGGAGCACTTGAGATTTTAATTTTATTTTGGTTGCATATTTTTAACCAGCTTTGGAACTTATGCAATGTTTCCTACTGAATGAAAACAAATCATTAATACTAATGCTTTAATGGTACCTAATACAAGGTTCTTATTTCCTTTTACTCAATAAAGACTTATAGATGCTGATACTTTAGTGATACCTAATAAAAGGTTCTTGAACAATGTCTTTTACTCAGTAAAGACTCATGAATGCTGATTCTTTAGCAATACCTAATGCAAGGTTCTTAAACATTGTCTTTTACTTAATAAAGACTCATTAAATGCTGATACTTTAGCAGTGCCTAATAAAGGTTCTTAAATATTATGTCTTCTATTTAACGAAGACTCATGAATGCTAATTCTTCAGCGCTACCTAGTACAAGGTTCTTATTTATTGTCTTCTACTCAATGAAGACTCATATATGCTAATACTTCGGCGGTACCTAGTACAAGGTTCTTGTTTATTGTCTTCTACTCAATGAAGACTCATATATGCTAATACTTCAGCGGTACCTAGTACAAGGTTCTTGTTTATTGTCTTCTACTCAATGAAGACTCATATATGCTAATACTTCAGCGGTACCTAGTACAAGGTTCTTGTTTATTGTCTTCTACTCAATGAAGACTCATATATGCTAATACTTCAGCGGTACTTAGTACAAGGTTCTTGTTTATTATTGCATAAATTTTAGTATACATATTCTCAACCATTTTGGTTGTTACTGAAAACTGAGCTCTTAATGGGGTAAGTCAGATTATAAATTGTATATACCTGACTACAACTCTAAACACAGTATCCCAGCATTCTACACCATTTTGTCGCCACTTTGTGATATCATATGTATTATAGACTATTATTAAGCACATGAATTACACCATACTTCAACATAATCTTAGTCTTTTCATTTATACGCGACAAGAGAATAAGTGACTTACTTTGAGAGGTTCAAAGCTTCCTTGAGCTTACTACAAACAATCGATAAGAGCCGTAGATGGCACCATGCGTCTGATCGAGAGCCACTTACTGTGGTGGGATTCTCTCTATAGTGATCAGACACATTGCCACCACGGTTTCTCCACTCTTACCATAATCTGTGGGACCCGCAGGTCCCTGGAGGTCCTACCACCATCCCCAATAGACCTTCCCATTCCACCTTAACTCTTACTTAACCTCTCAACGTATATCTCTCATTATAATTATATATCAGCACTCACCAGGGGGATCTTCTGGTTACAACCTCACACTCTTCATCTCAGCCATAACAGCGACCTCATCCTTCATATTGAAGAGTGTTTAACTATTAAAGTTTCTTTGTACACGTTCCTGACCAACTGTAAAATTAGAATCTCAAGTCTTTCTCTCTCCCGCCATTTTGCTATACAATGTTGCTAACACAAAAATATCGTATTGAAGGGATCTACACACTCACCTTTCATTAGGAATCGCGTGGATTCGCGACAATACTACTACTACTACTACTACTCCTACTACTACTAGTGCTACTACTATTACTACTACTACTACTACTACTGCTACTACCCCTAGCCCTAGACCTGTCTTGGTAAGAATAATACCAATATTGAACGGGATGGTCTTATCAAACTTTCAACAGGTCTGACAGAGAGTATTATACTATTATTTACTCTATACGTAAAATTCCTGCTTTGAGGTTAAAGCGATATTAGACATTTCAACCTGCAGGGCCCAATCTGTCAGGTTGGAAGGTGTAATTAAAGGTAGGGCCTGTAGGGAGCTGAAGGAGGGGTAGGGAGAGGCAGGGTACACAACAGATTGGGCCCTGCAGGTTGCAATGTCTAATACCGGTTTATTATAGTAGGTATGATATAGTAGATATTGTCAAGTTGTCATTGTCAGTCATCGGTCATCGAAATGATTAGATGCGAGAGCCGTGAATGATTGTAATTTACTTTATTAAAACCTGAAGATGTTTTTACAAGCTTAGTGAAATTTCCAACTTTTGGAAACCCATATCCAATGTGAAATTAACCGTAGTGTGCTGTATGGATTACACTTTTTGACGTTGTGTTGAATGAGACGATCCGTCTTTTAAAGTAAATAAAGGGCTATGGCTCTTCCACTGCCGATACCGCCTTGCGCTAAAAGGGATGGTCTGAGCGGACTCAGCTGTGAACAATTCGAGTACGCTAGTACAATGGCTACAACGTTGCTAGCACCAGTGAAAACTGAGAGAGAAATCCTGGAGCATTCGATGTCAGAAGACGACCCTAACGCGAACACGCAGCTCTCTAGCGAGGTGGGGAAGCAGCCGCGCTGGGGCCCGCGCCACAAAGGAGCCCAGGAACTGGCTGAACTCTACAGCCCAGGTATGTCTTGTGTACTTCTCAAACTCAACAATAACAATAACCCCTAAAAACCTTATTAAAACGAATGATTAAGTGATCCCGTAATAAACTGCACCTTATATTTTAGAGTACTGTTGTAAGATTAGGCAGAAGTTGAATGTAATAGACAAAAAATATATTACAGTAGGCACTATAATAATCCAGTAATCTGCATGTATTGAGTTCCCGGATATGTCACAAATGTGTTATCTAGCTAACTCCAAATAAATAGTTGCTCTAAGAAACCTCTTGATGCATGTCACGGAAAGTGTCGGGTATGTGACGCTACATTTTTAGTACTTCTGGAAATGTGAAGCTGATATTTGGCGTGATAACATTTGATAACTCGTGGAATGCTCCTCTTCTAGTCTTACTCCACCACAATACATAAATTTGAACTGAAAAACACGAAAAATACGTTTGACTTTCCTTTGATTCAAACTTTAAAGAAACAAAGGAAACTTTATAGAACTTGTTAGAAGTGCAGTTTTTCTTCAGCTATCTTTATGTATTGTATTGTAGTATGGGCAGGTTTCTACAACTCGATGATTAGCACCTATTTTGCATGAAGGCTGTTAAGTGTATCTAATGTAGATACTTTGATATGATTCACTCATGTTTACATAATTTTTGCACCTGACAGTTCATTTACCTTCTGCTCTCTGCTGATGCAAAGTCATTTTAATGACAAACAAAGTAGATTAGGTAATAGATTCATTTCTGGAATAGAAAAACAGATTGAATTTTTCTTTTTATACTTAACTAGCTTTTGCCCGCGACTTCGTCTGCGTGGAATTAGTAATCCCCCGTTAAGTAATGAATTCTGGATATCAACTATTCTATTCCAGAGCTCAAACTATCTCCAGCGTTCTACGGTTATTGATTCCCATACAAACTTTAAACCCCGTTTTTATCCCCTAAAGGGTTGATTTTCGGGATACCTATAAACTATAGTTATATACTATAGGTTCAGCGGTTAAAAATTCTCCATACAAACTTTCAACCCACTTTTCACCCCCTCCAGGGTTGATTTTCGGGATGAAAACTATCGTATGTCCTTTCCCGTGACTCAAGCTATCTCTATACAAAATTTCATTAAAATCTGTTCAGCCGTTTTCACGTGATGCGCGGTCAAATAAACAGACAAACAGATAAACAGACAAACAGACAACAATTCTAAAAATTGTTGGAACGTGTACTGTTATCGATTCTAAGTAGCCAACTTTTATTCGAATATCTTTGATGTACAGACTTTCGACCCTCTTCAGCTTTATTATATGTATAGATAGATAGATAAGTTTAAGATGTTATCCCAGTATAACTTAAAAGATTTTTTTACTATGATATCAGACATTTTTTTCCATCATGAGTAATAATGGTTTCAGTGTATGTGTAGAAACAGCACTGCATCCTAGAACTCAGAATACAATACTTTTTCTACTTGGCGACATTAATGCTTGAATTGAGACTTTGTAGCCCACATTTTAGCATTGCCGATTATGCCACAATGGATTTTCATACAATATTATAGAGCACCAGGTGCCGGAGTCTGCCCAGCGCCGCCGCCACTGTCGGGGGGCGCCGGCACAATCTACTGGGTGATTTTGAAGTTACTCAACAATAGTGACATAATTAAGCTTTACAATCTCGAACCGTACTTATATAGCCGGGCACCGTTAATCAAATAGTTAACTTCGTTAATCGTTAATCCGCTACAAAAAAAGTTAGCTTCGATAAACGTTAAAGCGTTACATTTTGGAAGAATTAACGCAAGTTAATGTTAATCGTTAATCCGTTAATATGTGTAAAATTGCACCTTTATATCGTTTTGTTAGTGAACTTATAAAATCTGTTGGTTTGGGTTAATTCTGGAAGTTAACAGGTTAGGAAAAAAAACTAAATACTTGTATAATTCAAATCTGTGAAATCGTCGGGCATAAAGTGCATAGGTATTCACAAAACACTCGTTACTCTAAGAACCGGCGCTAAGTAATAAAATGATCAAACGAAACAAATCTCTTCGCAGCTCTCTTTTTCACTGGCACGCGCCGGCAAAATATATCTAGTTTTGTTTTGCTTTTGTTTCACTTGCTGATACTTTCCTGAGCCTGTTCTTTGTGCCGCGCCGTGGTGCCGTGCGGTAACTATTAGCAGAGACTATAGAGATATAGACGACCACAGCCTAAGAACTTTTTGAAGCTCAAGTCAATTGCGCCCTCTGTCCGAAAGCCGCCTAAAGATAACGTGTCCGTTAAGATTTTTAAAAGTTAACTTAAAAGTTAATCCGGTAATCAAAATGTTAACTTCGTTAATTAACGATTAACGGATTAACGAGTTAATGCCCAGCTATGCTTACTTATTACGCCACTCAGCAACTCGACTGAAAAGCTATTCATTATGTCACGATTGTATAAAATACTATTGTTCATATTACTATTCATTTTTTTTATGAAACTATTAGCAAACGAGCAGACGAGCCGCCTGATGGGAAGCGGTCAACGCCGCCCATGGACATAAGTAACATCAAGGGAGCCGCTTATTGTGGTTGTTTAACTTCAATATAATAACTTCAATGTTAGTTGTGATAATTTAAAAGTGGCTCATGAAGTCGTTGTTTTTTTTTCAATTTATATAGATTTTTTATTACTCTCACTCATGAATTTTATCATATCTTTTGGACGAACAGTTCACATAACATGCTCTGTATTTGGTTAATAGACTTTCGTTCGGATAAGACAACGATACGCTTACCGAATTGTTAGGGTTTTTAAAAACAACTATCGAATACCCGATCTTAAACCCCTTTATTGGTTACCGGTTCCGATCCCTGTTTTTTAAATTAAACTTTGTACATTTTTTGGCGAAATTGTGGAATGTTTCGCGATTTGATGTCTTCGGCACGTAGGTACGGGATCTTTAGCACCGTTATTTTCTCCTGTACTGTGTATTTATGAAATTCCGCACAAAACAACGCAATTTGTAACCATACACCTACATACGTAGTAAGCGCTGGTAGCCTTGCGGTAAGCGCTGGTGCCTTGCGGTAAGACGTCCGGCTTTCAATCCGGAGGTCTCACAACACAACCCCCGGCTTGTACCGTACCACTGAGTTTTTCGGAACTTATGTAGGGAATATCATTTGATATTTACCAGTCTCTTTTCTTCCTATACCTAATTATTAGTATTATTAAATGCCATAGCATTGATTGAGCTTTATCGCAGGCATTATTGAAATCAATAAAAATAGATAGAATTATATTAATTATCCCTGAAGAAACGTGAATAATGGCCTTCCGTACGAGTAGATAGGTAAAAAAAATAGGGGGGCATGGTTTATTCAGAAAATGGTAGGTATAACGAAACAAGTAAGGGATAGTATTTATAGGTTTGATTCTCCATTGGACTCTTCTGTCATTAATCTATACCCTTTCATTTCTTAGTTATATAGGTACTTCTAAATAATTTTCCGAGAACTGTTTGAGAACAGTCATTAAGGTATTAGCATACCGTTGAGTTTATGGGATGATAACCATTTGTTGTTAAATGAGGTTCGACAAAAAGACTTAAAAAAATTGTCATACCGTCAACTGCTACAACTTTGCCTACGATGCACAATTTTGCCCGAATTGAAAAACACGATTTTCTTCACCAAATTGATATTTATATCTCATTACTGAGATTGTACTTAGACAAAGTTGTAGCACGTGACGGTAATTAACAAGTTACCATAAATTTAAATTCGATTGACTCAAGTGATCGATCATTCGCCAACAGCCTGCCGCTCCACCTCCACCCCAAGGTTTACGTCATGGCTTAATAAAGAATTCTGTAAGCAATATATAGAAACTGTTTAAATATTAGAACGTTAAGCTGTTTTTAGGTTCTTTCATATAAACGTGCGTATCGTTAGCCAACCTATTGGTTATATCAATAAGTACTAATCATAGGTGGTATAAATGATATTTTAAAAACGGATTATCGATTTTGAAAACGGTAGGTACAGAAATTTTCAGGGATTCGCTGATATTAGGGGAAACGCTGATGAATTCAGTAGATCGAGCGCTAAACTACGGTGAAACCGGTGGTTGTGTTCAAATACTTCAAATCTCACTAAAATTACAGATTTTTGAGCACTCTTTATCTAATAGGTACTGAGATTTCTCAATATGTTTCTTCGAGGCTTGCGAAAGATAGATAGATTTTTCTAATTAGAAAGGGCATATGCCTCTATAGCTGGTTTTACACATTTTCCCGGAAACATGTTTACCCAGTTTGACTGCAGATGGTATTAATTAATTTAGCTTACGTACGACAAAAGGGCGCAAACTTTTACTTCGAGCCTTCCGGAGCCCTAGTTCAAAAAGGTAATCTAAACATCCCTTATAGGTATTCAGTGGCAAGTCCGTAAATTTAAAACCGTATTACTTCAGTTTTTACGGGACCACTTGACGTATTCGCTTGCTATCTAATCTAGGGCAGCATATCTGCTTTTCTATCAGACATGTAATTAGTGCCTAAATGCCACCAAGACCAAAAGCTATGCAACTATCTGACCGCCATTTAGCCAGTCAGCCAAGCTATAACTAGTTCACATTTTCATCTATAAGACATTTTTATCTCACATACTTACCAATCTTACCCTTCTTTTGGAAAATAATTACTGGAATCCATGAAAATAAACGATCGGTCATACAATTCATAATTCAGTGGAGTAATTTGACAGCTTATGCCATACAAAGCGATTGACATATGTATGTAAAGTGCTGCCAAATTACTCCAATCAATTATGAAATTTATGAATTCTATCTTAAGAGTCGCCAGGACGCTCGCGTGAACTCGCGTCCCCATACAAACGTAGTTCAGCTCTCATTTTAAAACGACATGCTTTAGAACCACGAAATTTGGCATGCGCATTCTAGTAGTATAGATCTATGTCGGTAATTCGTTTTCGTTGCTAAAAATTTTAATACAAAGAAAATATAGCAAAAATAAGTTTTGTATGTAAATCTGTATCTGGCTGTATTTTCTTTGTATTACAATTTTTTGCAACGAAAACCAATTACCGACATAGATCTGTACTACTAGAATGCCCATGCCAAATTTCGTGGTTCTAAAGCGTGTCGTTTTAAAATGAGAGCAAAACTACGTTTGTATGGAAACGCGAGCGTCCTGGCGACTCTTAATTGGTGGATATCAAACACATCGTTAGTCACGCAGCTAAACATATGTCTGATGGAAAAGCAGCCTATTATAATGCATGAGATGAACATAATAACTTTTGTTTTGACAGGCAAGAGACTACAGGAATGGGTGTGCGTGGTGGTTTGTTGCACATTGTGCGTGTGCGCGGGCCTGCTGATGGCTCGGCACGTACGCGCTGATGTCTCCTTATTATTGGCAGCAATAGCTGGTGTTCTAACAGCAGATTTTGCTTCGGGTTTTGTGCACTGGGCTGCAGACACTTGGGGAGCGGTTGACCTACCTATTATTGGCAAAGTAATTAAAATGTTTTTGTTAATTTGCTTCCAGCGTCTAACTTTTCTCACTCTAACACTCATTCATTTTGCCATTGTGTTAATACATTATTTATATTATAATATAACTAACACTGCTGAAGCAACTAAAACTATTTCTTTAAATTGTTGTTGGCGTACTCACATGGCTTGTAATTACTACTGCGCTGCCGTAACATTTCTATTTAATATTTACAAATGCACATTTATACCTGTTTGATAGTTGCTTAAAGTAGATATAACGGGTTTGCGCCAGTCACCACATTCACGCGCAAGCAGTGTTGGCCACTAGAGAATAAAATCATCATTTTTATAAAATTATAAAGTTTTAATAAATACATTTCGATTTTATACCTGTCTAAATTGGGCAAATAATTTCATCGGGAGTATTTTCATTTAAATTGTTGTTGGCGTACTCACATGGCTTGTAATTACTACTGCGCTGCCGTAACATTTCTATTTAATATTTACAAATGCACATTTATACCTATTTGATAGTTGCTTAAATTAGATGTAACGGGTTTGCGCCAGTCACCACATTCACGCGCAAGCAGTGTTGGCCACTAGAGAATAAAATCATCATTTTTATAAAATTGTAAAGTTTTAATACATACATTTCGATTTTATACCCGTCTAAATTGGGCAAATAATTTCATCGGGAGTATTTTCATGTGCGAGAAAATAGAATGAAGATAACTAATTCTTAATGAAATAAAATTTAATTCAGATTTTTTTTTTACTTTAAATAATATTCCACGCATAATAATGTAATCTGGGTACCCTGGGAAAACATAATACATATTCTATTTATTGTATTCGACATGCTGCTTACATGAAATTTTGTAAAACAAATATCAAAAATGAATTTTGCATCCTATAGGGTGTTACGTAAGTAAATAACAATTAAACTAGGTAGTAGTAAAGTCTCGGTCAAAGTTTAGAAAATGTAAATAAAACAGACAACCGTTTACATTACAGCATACCTATTGCGTGAAAAATATACTGCACAAGGGAATTGTCAGTGTGTGTAGGATGACCGAACAAATTAATCAGTTAGGTACCAAGCCTTCAGTACACTCCCTATATTTACTGTTACGGTCGAGGACAATTGACACATAAAACCCGACCAAAGCAGTTTAGTCTTAAAATTATTGCACTTTGTTCAAGCTGGGATCATCGCTGATTTTGAAGCATTGTAGGATATTGTCCCGAGGCTAACAATAACAATCGCGACAATTTCAATTGAGCTGTACTGCCACTTGCTTCTTATTTCATCGATTAAAGTCGGGAAAGGAAACCGCCGTCTGATAATTTAAATCATCTATCTGTCCGTTAAACCGGCTGTAAATCAAATAAGAGTTGTGTAGCTTAAACTCAACGGTTAATACTTATATTTACACATACTTGACCTTACAGATATATCGAAAAATATTACCACATTGCAGCACCCGCATCGGCTTTCATCCATATGTTTGTATTCACACGGTAGCGTGCCACCTGCTTTATTGCGTCTATGAATTTATTATTGCTTTAGCATATCGGGTTAGTGTCTTCTAGATAGTAGGTACCTAGTTACGAAATAATTGGAGGTGTAGCATTATTATTATCATATTAAACTTTATAGCAGCAAAGTTCGTTTGAACAGTGTGTAGGTAATTGATTTGAATCTTACACTATTTTCACATATAGGTATTCGACTTGTAATATATCGTGAGTCATGACTGAGCAAGTTGTTTAGCTTAGCGTCGGTGACTCATTATTTGATAATTAGTTTTCTGAAGTTCTGAACAATTTAGATATATTTACTTAAACGTTTAGATTTGGTTGCCTATACTTGAAAATTTCCCTTCATAAAGAATGAATGGGTCATATTTTATATACTAGTAGTCCGCCTCGCACTGAGAACTTGCGATTTGCTTGCAAACGAGTTGACCAATATAACAAGACCCTAAGGAGGATTTTTTTTTCTCCTTCTAGCTCCATAACCACATGATCGGTCCTGCTCATATACAAACTTACAAATTTTATGTATCTCTGCTACAGCCCCAAGAAACCTCATAAAGATCAGAAAAACGTTACTAAAGTTATCGTCCGACAAACTATCGAAATCAAAAAGCCATCCAAATGCCGAGATGTCCCAGTAGCCAGGTGACAGTTCGGTCTGGAGTTGTTTGTAAGAACTCACTTCGCTTACACTCCGCGAGTTCGATAGCTGCGTGCGTGGACTGGCTCTGTCAACTAGTAGGTACCGTCGCATGCTACAACTTGTGCATCGTAGGCAAAAAGTTGTAGCATGCGACGGTACGTAAAATATATCGTAAGCTATAATATATATTTTGGTATATTATAGCTCCGTCTGTGACGGGCTTTATTCAAAGGATTTGAGAACGTAAATATTAGAAACTGATATATAAATCAAAAATTCTTCGTTTTTCTTAAAATATTGTATGGAACTTGGCTCCTCTCCTCATCATCTCCTAGCCGTTTTCGGCTACAGCGACTGCTTTTCTACAGCTGAGAGCGTCGCTGGTGCGCTCTCAGGTGACTGACGTAGCCAATTTTTGCAGCAAATGTGCGGCCACATTCGCTGCAGGTCAGCACCCCTCCGACGTAATTGTACGTGATGGCCACAGGTGGTCTGGCCTTTAGCTCGTCACGCTTAACGTCGAGCTCTGTGCGTCGCCTGGCTTCATATTCACGCACCTGCGTCTGCACAATATGCCTCCACTGTGGACGGTCACCAGCTAGTGTCTCCCATGTTGATGGCTCTATATGAGCTCTCTTCATATGCCGCTTCAACACATCTTTGAACCGCAGAAACTGGCCGCCTTGCTTTCGCTTACCAGTTTGCAGTTCGCTGTAGAAGATGCGTTTCGCGACTCGGTCGCGGGACATGCGGGAGACGTGTCCACTCCATCGTAGCTGTCGTCTCATTAGGTAGGCCTCTATTCCGGCGACATCAGCACGTCTAAGGATCGCCGTGTTCCGAACACGGTCGGACCAGTGGACGCTCATAATGTCGCGGAGGCATCTTAGGTGGAAGCTGTCCAACTGTCTCCTCTCCTACTGGCTTTCTTATCAGTCTGCCTCTTTGGACTATGTTTTCATGTCGCGCCGAAATATTGGTACTTAACTAATGGACCCTAAAACCGAATAAACTGGCCTCATAGACAAATGCAAATGCTTATCCCAATCTACGAGTAGGTGCAGTGTTACTGGTCACTAGCGTGGTTTTTGACATATTAATATCCAAGTCATTCCATTCCAGGCCAACCTCGCCTACCTCAATGTATTGGGGGAACCGAACCATATCGGCGAGAAATCCAAAATTGGTCAACCTTTTGTCTCCCACGACAAGGACCTTGGACTCCCAACATTTACCTGTTTATTGTAAAGATAATCACTATTCAGTCTTATCATTTATATGGCTTCATTGAGCCTAATCTATGTGATATCTACTTTTATCCACTATCTGAATATTTATCAATCGACTTAAAAATGGAGGAATCCTCAATATGATTACATTTTCATCATAATTTTATGACTTCCGTCAAAGTTATTTATATACTTATTCATAAAACATAGAATTATGTAGGTACATAGATTTAGGCAAAACCGACAGGTTATTCAATTTGCTTTGTATCATTTACTTTCATATAATTCATTGTTGTTTATATGTAATTTCCGAGGTTAATAATAGTAATGAAGAATAATATGAAAGTGTCCCGACAAATACCTTGGTAAATACTTACATACATATATCATTTCATTTGAATGCCATTCATTTATTTGTTACCAAACACCCAGTGGGTAATCTATAGTGAAGTGAAATTAGGACGTGTTTTGTGTTTTTGCCCCTATAATCTTGTCAGCTTAAATTTTAAAACTGTATAGATAATATTTAGATCAGTCAAACTTCCTGCACTCATAAATACTGTATCTGCAGCTGGGCAGCAAAAATAGATGACGCTATACAGCACCATACCAGAGACTATAGAGATATAGATAGATCGTATTAGAGTCGGACGATATCGACATTTTTGCAGACAATGCTGGTGTATTTTACAGAAAGGTTTTAAGGCGCATACATAATATTGTATAATTTAAGGAATGATCTCATTGTTATTAGTTTTAATTTTTTATATTTTAAGTTTACTTTTCCAAAATGTTGATAATTTTTGTTTTTTTTTTTGATTTTATATTACCACGTAAGTGCTTTGGTGTAATACTGTTAACTTGTGTGTAAATAAAGAAATATAATAATATAATAATAGACGACCACAGCCTAAGAAACTTTTTGAATCTCGTGTCGATTGCGGTATCTGTGTCTAAGCCACCTAAAGATACCGAATATGTAAGAGAAATGGCAGCTGCACTGCTACTCCACCTAGTAGCTACTAGTGTAGGTACTACTAGTACACTATTTGTTACTAGGTGGAGTAGCAGTGCAGGTGACATTTCTCTTACATATTCGGTATCTTTAGGTGACTTTGACATAGATGGCGCAATCGACATGAGCTTCAAAAAGTTGTTAGGCTGTGGTCGTCTATATCTCTATAGTCTCTGACCATACGTTACATATTGCGGTAACTAGATACATCCTCAATAATCTAGTTACTGTATAATGTTCCAGCGTGGCTAAAAAATAACTGAAATCCTCTTGACTGTAAGGTTTTGGGACCCAACCAACTCTCCCTAGATAGATTTGGAACCTCTCAGATTGATTTTTGGAATGGTCGAAAAGTTTTTGAAATTACGCGAGTCGGTGTGTAATGGCCTGGGGGTCAACGCCCGCTCTGACAGATTCATTCATAAAATGTTGCAGAGTGAAGTTGGCAACAAATATCGGATAAACTGTATTTTTTTTAAATCTTATTTTGTGTTACGAAAATTAGTCGTACTTACTGCAATCCATTCACCCATATACTCCTAGTCTAGCTGTTGAAACTGCAGCTACAGTATTTATTTGTAATAAAAATATTACTTACTTACCTACCTATATTTTCAAGAACCTTTTCTTCATCCAGAAATATTGTTTTGGGGTACACCTAACCTACCAATACTTAAGTTATTATACTAATGTATTTGTTATTTCCAGAATTTCCTGAGACCGTTCCGGGAGCACCACATTGACCCCACTTCTATAACGCGGCACGACTTCGTGGAAACGAATGGCGACAATTTCGCTATAACCATACCCGTGCTAGGGCGGATCGTATGGCAGCTGCTAACTTTTGACAATACGAGTATCGAGAGAGAATTTCATTGGATTGCATATTGGTACTTTTGCTGCATTTTTGTGGCAATGACTAATCAGGTGAGATCATCCATTTAATATTATATTTGTGTGTTTATTTACCTAACCCAATTCAAGTCAATTGTCGCGTACCATATTGAATTTTTTGACGACGGCTTAATTCTGGATTTGGACTGTCATAGTACCTAACCTATGTATATTATCTGTAAACGAAATTTAATTCGCACTCAATTCATCATCGATCGTTGTTCGATTCGACGCATCTTTGCAGTTTGCACTTTTAAGGTGACATGAACATGACTATTATTTATTGTTAGACACATATAAACATTACGAAAACTTCCTTCAATTGAACGATAATATCGTCGTTTTCAGATCCACAAATGGTCGCACACATACTTCGGGCTGCCCCCGTGGGTGGTGGCGCTCCAGGAGTGGCACGTGGTGCTGCCGCGGCGCCACCACCGCATCCACCACGTGGCGCCGCACGAGACTTACTTCTGCATCACCACCGGCTGGCTCAACTGGCCGCTCGAGAAGCTACGCTTCTGGTCCACTCTGGAGAACGTCATCGAAGCTTTGACGGGCTGCAAGCCGAGGGCTGATGACCTGAAGTGGGCCCAAAAGCGTTCGTAATGGTTCGTTTTATTACAAATTGTTTTATGACACGTCCACAGCCAATCAATTAATTATTATATTTCTCAGAAAATTTAATATTTGTTGTATGGTGATGGATAGAGCAATAGGTAACATTGCCCCAGATTTATGTACAAAATGTGCCAGAGCCGCTGGAACGACGTAAATTAAATATTTTATTTAATGATGTGTTCCGTTCCTTGATATATTCTTTAAATAAATATTTGTTTGTTTCTGCTGTTCCTAGGAATATAAACTGACCTAACATTGAGTACAATAACAAATACGATAAACGTTGTAGCAACGGGATTTTTTTTATTTTGTGCGAGGTAATGAAGTGTTCCTTGTGATTAAAAATAATGCTGTGATAGTTTAGTTTCAATAAGGAAAAATATATTTAATGGCAACCGGAATATTTCACACTGGACCGACCCAAAATATTCCCCATAATACAAGCAATAACGTTTTCGTTTTAATTAACTATACAGGGCGGGTCTATAATTATAAGAGTGTCGTAGCTTGACTTGGCCATCATGATCTGCCCAGCCATTTTGTAAAGCGCCGACAGTTCATGTTTACATGCACCTACTGTGTAGCCTAGTCTTTCTTGTTCATGTAATATATCTTGTAATGTATGAATATTCCTGGGAATGGCACATCGCTATGTATAATAAGCACTTTATTTTGGTGCCGCGGTTCTTATAAACCAAACAACTGTTAAAGTTGGACTTACCTACTTAATCTGAGCAGAAATATCAAAAACTCTACAAACAAATTATCATTGAAATTTAAACATATTAAAGATACCTTAAATCTGAAGCTTGGATCTAACTACGACCAGCTAAAGTATTAATTGCGGCACCTGTATTTTTTTTTTAAATGCCAAATGTATAATTTATATTCTATTCTACATATGTCGCGTTATCAAGTCAAAGGTTAATCATTGTACTCGGTTGTCAATAAGGTGTTTCTGCCAAAAAAATCGTTTAGAAATAAACTCTCTTAACAACCGACGATGACACCGTTGACTTGAAAACGTCACCTATACTGCACCGCAGTATGAAATTTAATACTTATTGAATTGATTTTATTTCGTCCTCATGCCAGTTTCTTATGATGTCAAGTTTTTTTAGGCAGCTGTTTTAAACCATTTAAAGGCATTTTAGGATTAGGTATTAATTAGGAGCCTTAATATTACAAAAACGTAAACCACCAGTGACGTTTAAATTGTGGTTGTAGTTGTGAACACTTATACGTATTGAGTAGGTACGGTCGACGTCAAAAATATGTTTACACTTTTGCACCTTACTCCTTTGTAATAAGGTCCAAAAGTGTAAACATATTTTTGACGTCGACTGTACATACTTATATTATATCATAAGTCGAAAATTATTACAAACAATGATGATTTAGGCACTTCTTTAGGTACTTTAATTGAGAATTTTGCTTTACCTTATATTTATTTAAGTATTATGTTATGTATATGTTACATAAACTTTTCTGTATATCAGACATAAATAGTAAATAAAAAGAAACAAAAGAAGAGACTGTATATGACATGCCGTCAAACGTGTAGAGCCTTTTACTATATATAGGTACTCTCACAAAATTAAATTATGACAATGATATTGATACATTTAGAATAGAAGATTAAGATTTATACGGATGTTCATAGTAGCCACAATATCCACACAGATCACCTTACCAGCTCTCACAGGTCGGTTATTGGACGAATATTTATCACGAGACCCATAGGAAATTGGACGCTAAATATGTCAAGCACAGACAGATACAGGGACTGGAAAACCCTTTCTTTTGATCAATCTTTTTGCTAGGGTAACCCTATTAAACGGTTACCTCAATGATATGGTTACCCTATCATTGGGGTTAGCCTATCGTTACGGAAACCGTTGTAAATAGAGTTAACCATATTCAATGTGGTTTCCCTACCGAATGTCTTAACGATAGAGTTTGCAATAGCTTGATCGCATTCTAAAAATACCTACTTGATAGGGTAACCTCATTGGGAGTTTTTGATTTCGGTAAGCGCTTACATTTGGGTAAACCAATGATGTGCTTACCGAATTGATAGGGTTTGTAAAAACAACCGTATCAATTAAATACCCGATCTAATATCCCTTCATTGATAACCGGTTTCGATCCTTGGATTGGACAGATATACAAGATATACATATAGTAGAATTGCCTATAAATCTAATTGAATTTAATTATCCAACGACTTGATAGATGATCTAGTGGATCTCGTGACCATAAAATTATTCCGTTTTATTTTATTTCGAATGACAAGAAAAGAGGCAGGGCGGGGCTAATAAGTACATTATCTGGCAATATTTGATAAACTGATATCGATTGTGCACTTAAGAGTACAATGCGCAAACTTTCCTCTCTAAGTATTATTGTACCTAACAGAGATTTTAGCTTTATTGTTTTGCACAAAATCCTCTCTTTTTAATTTCAATGCGCCTTCCGTTATGGTCCTGCACGGTCGCGGACTTTAATTTTTGAACCATTTAGGGTTCACATTACACTGGATGGCTACCTAATGATTCCCCGAAATATTACTCGCAGATTTTCGATTCGCAGACAACGACTCGCCGAACAACGATTCGCAGAATGGTTTATTTTATTAGTAGATGTATCTTTTGGTCGACTAACGTTTGGCAGCTCTACGGTTCGCAACCGATTCAGTTCGCATCTGTTTCCATTCGCAGAACTATTATTGGAAAAAAAATTTTTGTCAGAGTAAGCATTTCGATTCCGTAACTTTTAGTAGAGTAATGTTTAGAATTTTACACAATTCATTTTTTAAGAACCAACTGGTAAAGGCCAAACACGTTCACGGTTCGAATATGGTGCGACACCTACGTGCAAGCGAAGTCTGCGCTAAAATCAGATCCCTAAAACTATATTTTAAATCGTCATTTCAAGTTTAATAAGTTACTATAAATTAATAAATTATTCCTAAATTCTTCTGCGAGCCCTATGTCCCTAATGAGGGATAACAGGAAGAAATCATCATCATCATCATCATCTCTTCTTCTCTCTTCATCATAGCGTTTATCCCGGTTTTGGGGTCTGCTTGACAACCTAATCCCATGAATTGGCGTAGACACTAGTTTTTACGAAAGCGACTGCCATCTGACCTTCCAACCCAGAGGGGAGACTAGGCCTTTTTGGGATTAGATCCGGTTTCCTTACGATGTTTTCCTTCACCGAAAAGCGACTGGTAAATATCAAATGATATTCCGTACATAAGTTCCGAAAAACTCAGTGGTCCGAGCCGGGGTTTGAACCCGAGACCTCCGGATTGAAAGTCGGACGTCTTACCGCAAGGCTACCAGCGCTTCATTGCTAAATAAAAAAAAATACTGGTAACGGCCCTGACAATGGTTCACTATATGTATGAATAGTAATTACCCTACTTACGATATGGTTTGCCGTCAAGAGATGAACTTTCAACCATATTACGGATTTTAGTTATTAGGCATATAATATCATAAAATGATGCCTAGGAAACAATACTTATTGATACCAAATGATCATTCTTCGAACCGTTTTTCGACTAATGGTTGGTCGGCTTATCGTGTCACTTACAAAACGATCATCTTACGAAAATAAAATCTGCGAATCAATAAACTGCGCACTGACTGGTCTTCGAAAAGATTACTCTGCGTAATGAAATTCTGCCAATCGTGTTTCTACCAAAGAACCCATCTGCGAGTGGTTGTCTGCGAATCGATAATCGGCGAATAATATTTCGGAGAATCAATAGGTCACCACACTGGATATGTCAAAGAGTAAATACTAAACAAAAGAAAATAGCGTGAACCGTAAATGGCTAGGCAATTAAAGTCCGTGACCGTGGCTGTAATGACCTAATGTAATTTCAGTGATGGTATTCTAGGCCTTCGAAAGATATTTGTCCGCTTCTATAGGTAATGGCGCCAATTCATTTCTAGTATTGGGTTTTGTGGAGATACCATAATTCCATCATTAAGTATTAATTGTTTGCAAAATTAAGGTAAGATGCAAAACGAATGTTAGGTACGGCAAATATCTACAAAAAATTCACGAAATGAATTGACGCCGTGAGATAATATTTACTCTTAGGTACCTACGAAATGGTACAACCAATTCATTACATAAGTCGTGTATAACGTATGTTGCACTTACTTATTTAACAATATACTTTAATTTTGTATGTGTAAATTCGTTTTTAAATCATGAGTTCTAGATTGCATTTCACAATAAGCAAGAACACACAAATAGGCCAGGCATTTTTGCTACTCTTATACATATTATATATAAATAGAAAATGATAAGTTATCTTAATTTTTTATTATATTGCTGCCAGTTTTAAGGAAAAATTTACGTCAATTATTATTGAGAGCCATTGACAAGAGTTAATAATAATTCAAATACTTGTTTTTAAGTGACTAGTTTATAAAAGGGTAGCAGTGCTAATATTTGTTGTATTAGGTTGGAGCCACGTTTTAATAACTACACGCAAACCCGGCGGTAGTTTAGACCGAGAGCGGTCGCTTCAGGCGCCAAATGGCGGGTGGAGCGCCCAGTCCTAATAAAGGCCAAGACCCTGGTCAAAGGCTAGGTCCGGCGCCTCACAAGAGTGCCTACAACACAAAACTAACAATAAGCAGAGACTATCAATAATATAGACAGCCACAGTCTAAGAAGTTTTTGAGGCTCAAGTCTGAAGCGCCATCTGAACGAGAGCAACCCAAAGATACAAAAATAGTAAGAGGAAATGTCATTGCGCTGCAGCGCCATCTCGTAACGAGTAGCGTTACTACGGTCTTTTTTGGGTTGGTCTCGTTCAGATGGCGCTTCAGGCTCGAGTCTCAAAAAGTTCTTGGACTGTGCTTCTCTATTAAATTATGTACTGTCTGCAATAAGTAAGGTATGACGCTTTCACCATAGTCGTTAACTCTCGGGAGACCGGCAACCACGGCTTTAGGTTGTGTCCAGTAATTAGAGTAGTTTTTAATTGAGTGGAGTAATTAGACAGAACTTAAAATACATTTTCAAGTAGCCTTGTACAGTCAGCAGCAAATGTAGCTAAGCGGGTAGGGTGTTCAAAATGAGCTGGACACGACTTTATTGTTAAGGAAGTAAGAGCGTATGTAGGTCATTTTGGACACCCCACCCTCTCAGCTACTTCTGCTGCCGACTCAGCTGACTGTATGCCAGGCGCTGTCGGATTACTCCACTCAATTAAGAACTTTATGTATGTTCAATAGATCGTTGTTAATCTTATTATTTAACAAAATATGTATAAATTCCGTAGTAGTTCTCTTAATAATCAAATCACATTAAGTGCCTACTATAGATAGTATCTAGATATAAAACGAACGGACTATTTATATTTGTTCCACCAAGTTGCGTGGGTGCGGTCTCAACGAGAAAATGATCCATGGTATTGCATAGGCTAGTCATGGGGTAGTGCGAAGACCAAAGAATTTTACTCTAGTTGTTCTTTATCCTGTGGCAATAGGCATGGCTTTAATAATCGTATTTTAAATATGTCTTATGTTAGTTGTTAGTGGTGCCTTCAAAGCTATAAGCTATAGCGAACAATACATAATAATTAAGAACGAGATACACAATCAGCCTAAAAAAAATGGCGCCACTATAGTGCTGTAAGAACGACTCGTACGTACAGCACAGCACTTTTTCTGACAATCTTATTATGGTATAAGACTGGCCGGTTACATATTTTCGGTAAATCTTGTTTGTGTCTGTACCTCCAGTATATACTCTATAGCTATAGCAGCGAGCCGTTATTATTATAATTGAAGTAAATATTATGGTGTACGGCAGTGTACGTTTGAAATATAAAAATTTATACTTTGAATATTTAAAAATGTTGTATTATTGTTGGCATATGAGACACTTATTCAAAATTATTTTGATTGAAAGTAAATTAAATATGTATTATTGATTAAAACAAGTTATAGTTTTCTAACCATAATAATATGTTAATATCGCTTTGTAAAAGCTTTTCTTATGGGAATGGGGCCTTATTAAACTGAGATGCTACTTTATAATGTAACGAATAATACGAATTTGATAGTTGTATAATTATTCATTAAAATAGTAACGAAGAGGTAGAGCTATTATTTATTCAAGATAATATGTCGCATTTAGTATATCACATTTTGTCGTTTCAGATATTTGAACGAAAACCAAGTTAAAAATATCTGGCGGCCATGTGAATAACACGCCCACTCATAAACAGTTGTCGAAAACAGACAGTGCTCTACGAGCAGAAAGTATGTCGATAGAGATTAGATTATCAATACCCAAGAACTCTAGGTATCGCAGAGAATATCTTAGTTTAGGCGATTATCACACAACTCGTGCCGCAACCGCATGCAAGTGCCCTGTGTGCAAGCGTGTCAGCGCTATCTAGCTCGCGCATTGGCGCCGCATTGCGGAAACCGCAGCAGTGTGAAAACTGCCTTTTCTTCTTCTTCAGGTGCCTCTCCATTACTGAAGGTTGGCAGTCGGCTTCTTAAAATTATCTTTGTCGAGTGCTAATCTGAACAGTTCCTCAACGGTCTTTATCCCCGTCCATTCCCTGATATTACGGAGCCAAACCGCCTTTACATGTTGGTGAAATCTCTGCTCTTGCCTTTTGCCAAAGTTTCTGACATAGGCCAAGGCGGATATTAATGATATGAACTTTACATATACTTCTGTACTCGAAGCGATACAATACAAATTTAATTGGGTGCTCTCGCGGCGCGAGTCCTACATACATAACATTACAACAAAAAGTACTAAAATAAGTAAAACTATCTAATAGACATTGTGCGCCTTTTGCATTACAGAGGATGGGTTATTTTATTAAGTATAGGGTTTAAATATTTGTGTGGAAAATTTTATATTATTCTTATAGAAAATAGGTATTCTATTACTCGTATAATAGGTACGCATTTTAAACTGTACATATGGTTGACACAAATTTCAATTGTTTTCGCATATTTATTTCAATATAATAAGAAGAAGCAATTAAATTATTGTAATGCAACGCTTTAATATTTTATTGTATACTTTACACTGACAAATAAACAAAAGTTGTAACTAACAATTGGTTTCATTTAGGTAACTGCTTCATAGTTTATACACAAATGACAATTGCCACCGTGCCGCGAATCCGTTAGGATTAATTATATATTATATAAAATACATGCTTCCTCGTCCTGGCCTATAATACCTGTAGTTCCGAAGTCCGTGTCGATGCGCGATGTCGTCCGAGTTGCTCAAAAATGTTAACAGCCAAAACCAAAATTGAGGCGCAAAATGTGGTCATTTGTTGACTTCACGTTGGAACTGCCGATTCTGCAGTAAGATTCGTCGAATGTAGCTCGGGTTGACTCCAGGCCTCCAGGGGCAACCTAATCCGTTGGAACTGGCGTTGGTACTAGTTTTTAATAAAGCAACTGCCATCTGACCAGATCTGGGTAAATTGCAGAAAAAATGTACCTTTACTTTTTTTTTAATTTGATAAATATTTTGAGTCTATCCTATGCAGAATCATGAGCTCTATCGAGTCTGATAGATTTAAAAAAAATGTCCCAACTGTTCCAAAATTTACATTCAAAAAAAATTTCGTTACGTTCATAAAAAATGTAACGAAACTGATAACGTTTCACTTTTTTTATGAACGTAACGAAATTTTTTGTATGAAAATTTTGGAACAGTTGGGACATTTTTTTTAATCTATCAGACTCGATAGAGCTCATGATTCTGCATAGGATAGACTCAAAATATTTATCAAATTAAAAAAAAAGTAAAGGTACATTTTTTCTGCAATTTACCCATCTTCCAATCCAGAATGAAAGGGCCTTATTTGAATTAGGTCCGATTTCCTCACGATATTTTCACCCTTTCCTCGAAAAGCGATTGGTAAATATGGAATTAACATAATTTCCGTAAAATTCAGTGGTACTACGAGCCGCGGTTTGAACCCGAAACCTGATAGACGTAGAGCTAGCCACATCAGATATGACACAATAATGAGAGCAAGGAAACCCCTATAATCAGTTTGCTATACTATGCTTATTTATAGATCCAAACATCTGGCAGCTGTAAAGTGGTGGAGGTCAAATAACGCAAACCACTTCAAGGAAACAAATCTTACAGTTGATGAAGTATTATGAGAAATTATATAAATAATTATCTTTTAACATTGCTAAAAGTTTCTTTTGAAGGAAAGTACTTAAAATAGTGCCGAACTACGTTTAATGTAATTCATCTTATTCATCGTTTGTCGCCTAGTTTGTCGAGACATTGTCGTCTAGGCAGGTGCAACGAAAACAATCAATGGATCAAAAAACGCAATGTATTAAAAATCGCAGGTGACTAGTCGCTTACGTTTGTAGAGGCCTTAATACCTAATGCACTGCCCTGGCCAATCTGGCCTGGATTGGCAACATTGTGACAAAATGACCAAAATGTCAGTGTCATGTCAAATGTCAAAGTCAAAAGTGATCACCACCTTGATTTCATTTTCAATATTTGATTAGCCCAATGTCTGTTGAGAATTCTCTGGTTTCACCCTTTGCAATACTATTATTGAGTGAATTATATAACTCGCAATGAAGGAGCGAAAAATGTCGGGACCCTGTGTGACGCCGTCGTCAGAATATGCGGATGCCTTTAGTTCTATTAATGAACGACCGGTTGATGACATATCCATAGAATTTTTCTATAAACCACATACTATAACCCTTTTGGCAGTGTCTATTGCTTCGGTTATTTATACTGCGTTTGTAAGGTATAGTAATGATGTTATTGTTTGTTTGTAAATCCTATTTACCATTTATATTTTAAAATTAATTTGTCTGATGTAACTAGCAGAAATAATTATCTTGAGGACTTAATATCCAACTTTCGACCCACCCTGGAAAATATATCTTCTATCATGCATCAGCTGGTCTTCTCTACCAACAATTAAGTATAACAATAACACTGTCCTAACACATCATTTTGCCAAGAAGCCAACTAATACATATAATGTGGTAACACCCTTTGTTTTCATTAAGGCAATTTGGTAGAATATTCGCATTGACTGCAATTTTCATAAATTTAATTCTGTGATCTTGTAAATATGGGGCAGAGACAAACAGGAATTATTCCTAATAAAAAACTTATTCTGCCATCTGTCTGTGCCTGCCGGGGGCAGAATAGAATGGTATTTATTAGGAATCATTCACACACCAATAAAATATTAACAGTTACTTAAGTAATCTACTGTATATAATATGCCAGCCTTCCTCACCACACCACAGGATTAATAAGTAATACTTTTGTTTGTTTGTTGAGTGTGTTTTTGCACTTGTATCTTGAATTAGATAAAGTAAGTTAACAGCTCTTTGAGTTAATATTTTTTGGTGTAAGTACATTTATATAATTTTTTTTAAATAGAAAGCAGTTCATAAATTTATTATTTTATTCATAAAAAATAAGAGAATGAGATGATGCTAATGATGTCAAAAGATACTTCCCTGTAATAGCTTAAGTTTTGCCTGTAAATAAATAAATAAATAAATAAATAAATATTTGGGGACAATCTTACACAAATCAACCTAACCCCAAACTAAGCAAAGCTTGTACTATGGGTGCTAGGCGACGATATACATACTTAGATATATAAATACATACTTATATACATAGAAAACATCCATAACTCAGGAACAAATATTTGAGATTAGCACACAAATAAATGCCCTTACCAGGATTCGAACCCGGGAATTAGTTTATTCTATCTAATTCTAGATGCTAGTGTAGTAGACAGCAAGAGATATATTAATGTGGTTGGTATGGTTGATATTACATTCCTCTGAATTTTTTTTTATGGTATACAACCTCTTATTGTTTTTAACACAAACTTTGTGTTGGTGTGCATGGTTGTCTAAAAACAAAATTAACAGATTATAATAAAATAGTTTTCTGTATTTACAGGGATGAATCAAGTATTCAAGATAACATATGGTCAGGAATATGTTGTGTTGTATTTTTTTTCTTAATAATATCGGTCCTTACATTTCCAAATGGGCCATTTACCAGACCGCACCCTGCTTTGTGGAGGATGGTTTTTGGCATGTCTGTACTATATTTGCTGGCCCTATTGTTCCTATTATTCCAAAGTTACTCCACGGTGTATGAGATAATGTACTGGATTGATCCTAACCTTCGCAATTTTCACATAGACATGGACAAGGTAATTAATGCATGATAATATTTAAACTGGAGTGCATTTCTGGATTAATCTCAGAACTAATGCCTTTGATTGATTAACTTTAAGAAATAATGTTTGTTTTCAGGAGTATGCTGTAAATTGTTCAGATATAAGTTTTGCTAAAGTCTGGTCCCACTGTGATGTGTTTGCCTGGGGACATTTCTTGGGCTGGATGTTTAAGGCCGTACTCTTCCGCCACGCGGGCTTGCTGTGGGCAATATCTATAATGTGGGAAATAACAGAAATAGCTTTTGCACACTTGTTGCCAAATTTCCTTGAATGTTGGTGGGATTCAGTAATATTGGATGTTCTGGTCTGCAATGGCTTGGGTATTTGGTGTGGCCTGAAGATTTGTAAAGTTTTAGAAATGAGAGAATACAAATGGGTCAGTATTAGGTAAGGAATTTCCTATGATTGATTTTTATTGCTGTTGTAACCCTTATATTGTATGCCTTAATATAGTTTACTTTTATTATCAATGAAATTTACACTCACAAAAAATACCCTGCTTTTTTATGCAGTCTTGTAATTTATGTCATATAAAAGATACTTACTTGAAATGAAAAATAATAGCTAGAGATTTTTCATTTTTGTTTGTATTTTTTACTTGACAAAGTTATAAAAGCTCGGTGTTTGGCCGTGTGCTGCAGTGTGTCTGTTGCCTGTTAAACATATTTTTTTTAGATAAAACTGTTTTATTTTAACTGGCGGTAAATCTGACCAGAAAGCAAAAATGACCCCCCTACAAAATCGTCTGTTTTCATTTTTCTTCAAAACCTGAATCATTAGGACAATTGAGCCCAAAGGAGGCTTAAACTCCCAAACTAGGTGATATTTGGGCGTTAAAGGGTCAGCACTGATGGTGCTATATTTTTCATACCTTAATGCTAAATATTAATATCTATCCATGTTGTATTTAATTCAAGAAGGGCGTACACCTCCACCATTGTCAACATTGTATATATAAACTTGTTTGTGTAACATCCATCTGTATAAACCTAATAAAAAAGAAACATTTGTAATTTCCAGGGATATTTCATCAACTACTGGCAAGATCAAAAGAGCAATTCTTCAATTCACCCCTGTTCAATGGGCACCAGTGCGGTGGCTCGACCCTACATGCACATACATGCGATTCTTCGCATTGGGCCAACTTGTGGTGTTTTGGCAAATATCCGAATTGAATACATTCTTCTTAAAACATATCTTTGAAATGCCACCGTCGCATCCACTGGTCATAGCTCGGCTGTGCCTCGTCGGTGTAATAGTGGCTCCATCTGTCAGGTGAGTTTCTTGTTTCGTTATATTCTGCTATTAGGTAGGTATCAAAAGTGCTACAGGTACATAATCAAGAGGCGGATACACTTGTTTTCATACAATTTGGTCATTTTTAGGGTTCCGTAGCCAAAATGGCAAAAACGGAACCCTTATAGTTTCGCCATGTCCGTCCGTCCGTCCGTCCGCGGTCTAGCTAAGTGACCGTTAGCACTAGAAAGCTGAAATTTGGTTTGAATATGTGCATTAACCAAGCCGACAAAACGGTAGAATAAAAACGCGAAAAATATATTTTGTTAGGGTTCCTCCTGTACACGTGAAGTGGGGGCGAAATTTTTTTTCGTTCCAACCAAGTTGTGTGGGGTATCGTTGGATAGGTCTTTTAAAAAGAATTAGGGTCTTCTAACACAGTTTTTGGATAAAACTAATACTTCCGGAAATAATAGGTCCGAAAGTTTAAAACAGGGCGTCCCCCCATCTAACTTTTTAATCGTGGGTCCTAAAATTTTGAAAAAAAATCATGAAACCGAGGCCTACTGAGTACCTTTAATGAAAACTATATTGAATTCACTCAAAAACCCATAGTGAAAAGACGTAAGTAGAAATGACGTAAGCGCCGCCAAATTTCCCGTAAGAAACGACCTTTTGAATTAATGGTCTCAGTTTACGGAACCCTACTCTGAGCATGGCCCGACATGCTCTTGGCCGGTGTTTTTCACGACATTTTAATTGCGACATTTAATCGTAAAATGAATCGAGAAGTATTATGGTCATAAATATTTAAATACCTACCTGCCTTCGTCAAAATCTGCAATTTGAAGCTAGAAACATAGCTATATAGTATCCTTATCACCACATATATTTTCTCCATATTTTCAGGCAATATTACATTTACGTAACAGACCCAAATTGCAAGAGAGTTGGAACGCAGTGCTGGGTGTACGGTGCCATAATGGTGACCGAATCCATGCTGTGCATTAAGAACGGGAAGCAGCTGTTTGGGCAGGCGCAAGTATGCAACGTCATCGTGTGGCTGATCATTCAGATACTAGTCTCGATAGGTTGTGTTTATGGAGTCGTGGCATACCATCGATATTTTGCGGTGAGTTAATTATTGCCGTAATCTTTCATATAATTTCAACAGGATGTTATTTCAACCCTAAGCCATGCACGCATCATATCATAATGAACTACTATTACTACAAGCCATGATAACCCGAAAAATAACCCATTTCTTTGATTATGGATTATTATATAAAATGTCTATATTTCTTATGGGATAGCCAAAATTAGTGGTCCCATGTTGAAACTCTTAAAAGTTGTTGAAAGTACAAATTTACATCACAGAGTAGGGTTGATAATACATACATAGTCATACTGGTAATACTGTATAATAACTAATAACATGTATTTGGTCATGTTGCCCTCGTTAGTATATGTAGGTACCTTATATTATAACCATAGAAACAAGGCACAGAATTATACAACATTCTAGTTGAATTAGACTTTCTCTCTTATATCTACTCACTTTTATAGAGGTATTTCGATAGATTAAAGTGTAGTACACCAATGGATTTAAATGTAGTTTTAGTACACGCATAATCATAAATGACATGTGTGGTGGTTTTTTTTCAGCCACGGAGAGGATCAATGTCTGAGAGCTCACGGAAAGAGGATTAATGACGGTAAATGTTACGTTACTCTCCTAAACCTACTTAGGATTATTTAACTCTTTCAGTTACATACATGAAAAGTTTAAAAATAATTGTTTCAGGATCGCTACACTACCAGAAGTGTTTACTGTATGAACAGAACATTATATTGAATGAGCTAGATATTAATAATATTTAATTAGCAAATAATATATTATTTAATTTAAGTAAACATGCGTCCGGAAAACGGAAAAATGTAGCTGTGACTATCGAAGTCTGATGTACGCTCACATATGTATGAGTATGAGTTTTAGGCGTTTTTCACACTGCTGCGGTCCCGGTGCGCGAGATAGCGCTCTGCGTGTGTAAAGCGCTGTCACGCTTGTACACCGTCGCCGCATGCGGTTGCGGCGCTAGTGTGATAACCGCCTTAGAACTGTGTTTATTTTTATAGGACAAAGTTCGTTTTAGCCTTTGCCACAGGATCGCGCTACAGTTCGACGTCCTGGAGTATGATTATAGTTGACAATGTAGATACCTACTTATATCCTACGTCTTGTATTTATGCAGGGTGTTTTGAGGCGTGGCCGAGCTCAATATCGGTACTTCGTACGTAGTGTGGCCCCGCCTCAAACTCTCCTTGTATATAGTAACCCGCTGCCATGGTCTTTACTGTAGGTGTATAGGAAGTGCCCATTATATAAACATAATATATAAAAATATTGAGGCTAACGCCGTTGCAACTTTGTTTTAGTTCATACTACCATGAATCCATTTTTGTTTAAATGAATACGGATATATACAATAAACACGGGACGACATAATAACATGTTTTTCAAACTGCGTTAAAAAAAAATCATATTGAAAAATGAAAATTATTTTTTTTATTGGTTATTTATGGTTTATGTACAAAAAGGTTGCGACCTCCTTTTAAGCAACAAATATGCTTATTGTATCAGAATATTCTTTATTTTTAAAAGCACGAGTTATTTATGGTGGCCCCATTTGAGATTACAAAACGAAACCCAGTGTCGCTTGCAGTGCAGTCTACGTACAAGTTGTAGATTATTAATTAAAAAATAATAGGTACGCAATTCCCCAAAATGAAAGGCTTATACATATTGAGCTACAGTAATGTCTTTTAATAGGCCAATGTCGTGTTGTTTATTGTGTGATTTCGTGTGCGAACTGCAAATGGATTTAAAAATGTAGGTATATAGTGAGTGTTGGCTTAAAAGCTGTGTGTAAAAAGTTCTATATCTATGTAGAATAAGCTGAAAACAATACCAAAAACACTGCTAGTTGCTCATTATGGTTACTTTGTGTGTTAGGATTAGTGAAGGAAGAGTGTACCTAGGTACCTACTGTCTGTTATAATTTATTATGTGTTAAGTCTTGTGTTCATTCAAGCTATACAGCAGCAGACATAAAACCTTAAACGAGTAACAATAAAGGCGCTACGTTCCTTCGATATTTCTAATAATAATTATGAACACCACTGAGGCGTTACCTCGGTAAAACATATTTGATTAGCGCTTATAATAACGCCATCTAGGGAGGATTTATTGAGCTGGTAAAACTATCAGTGAATTTCACTTTCATTTATAATATAGGCCGTCCTAGGCCAGGGCCATACAAAATGTATATGAGACTAAGAACATTGTACGATAGTGATACCATCTAATGATGGTTACACGAAACTTAATTTTGTTTTTGCTCTGTTGCAGTATATATTTATGTCCGTACCTATATTTATTTTCTTTCTTAAGTTAGGTTTTTTACAATATGAATATAAAATTAAAATAAAATATACCATACAAAACAAAAACAATATAAAACATAAACACATTATAAAAAACCTAACCTAGAGTGCCGCCGGCAGCGAAATATATTTATTATTATTACTCTCTTTTATATCGCTTGTATGTGACAAAATAGGAAGGTACTACTTAAGTAACAAACTGCTGTGTGGCTGAATGAAAACTGGGCCAAGAGATAATGAGAACTTAGGTATCCAAATGTCGTACTATAGTTACGTTTGACACGTCGCGCCAGTGGCTATAGTATAGTGTTATTGACCCGAGGAATGGCGTATTCCCATCTGTCCCGTCTCGATCGCTAGCAGTAAGAGTGATTACTAAGAAAAAACCTGTCGTCACGATATCCCCGACGGCCGCAGGTGGGCAATGGGAATACCCCGTCAAATGCTTGATATTTGTAATATCAAAGGCTGAACCGTGTATGACTTTGTTGTTTTTAGACAAAAGATACAACGTTGCCGGTACTCTATGTACACACAACGCCTCACTAGGTATACACTTTTGAACCTTATTCCGCTGTAATAGTGTATACCTAGTGAGGCGTTGTGTGTACAACGAAGGAATGTTACAATACCTACCTACATCTTTTACCAGCGTCTGCTCTGTTAACTGACAATTCGCAGCTCATAGACCTAATTGCAAGTAGGTACTTAAGTTCCAAAAAGAAAAGTTAGTTCAAGAAAAGTGGCATTTAGTACCTTTTGTCTGAAAACAGTGAAAATGCACTTTTTATTGTAAATATTGTAAGGGTTTAATTACCATACTAAATACCTAGTGACACCTAAAACGTGCTGATGACAAGATAATAAAAGCTGAATCCGTTTATGATTTTGAACAACTTACGACGGGACGGGATCAACTTTGTAAATACAATAAAAAAGAGCTGTGGGGCTATTCATAAATTGTCATTTCAAAATAGGGGGGGGGGGGGTCTGGACATCGGATGATGGTAGCATAACGTAGGAGGAAACGGGGCCATTCACGGGACCGAAGCATAATCTTTGGATGATTTTAGGGGGGGGGGGGGGGTTAAAAATCGATGAAGTAATTTATGGACAGCCCCTGTTCCATAGAAAAGGTCAAAGAGGTAGACGAAATATGAGAAAGTTTTTTATAGTAAATTTACAAAGTTTGACTGGTAGAGAATGCCTTATGGCATTAAGTCCGCCTTTTGTACGATAAGTTTTCTTTTTGTGCAATAAATATTAAATAAATAAAAGTTGATACCATACTAAAAGCTCAAAATCTTGAATAGATTCAGGCATGATTATCTTGTACAGTCAACAGCAATAGTATCTTCCTACACGAAGGCAGCCAAAATATGTGACACGCTCTTATGGCCCTACAAATAAGAGCGCGTCACATATTTTTGCGGCCTACGTGTTAGGAAGATACTGTTGCCGGTGACTGTACAACGTCATATCATATATAAATGTCACCTGTATATAAATTATTACTATTATTAGTCGCAGGCCCATGGCTGTTAGAATCTTATCTTATTTCGGAGATAAATGTCGTGTTTAACATGCATGTCGTTTGACTCGTTTGTTCTTTCAAACCAATTTGATCTTCCATAATGACTTCCGAAAAAAGACGACTTCTTGATGGGCCTGATTAATTGATTATATAGCTATACCTGTTAGGTAAGGGCAGTTTACTTATCCATTTTGTTGTTAAATGTCTACCTATACTCTATCCTCCTTATTCATGGAAGAAGTTTATGAATAAGGGGGCAAGTATTAAGAATATTTATATCGGGTCACTCACGCAATTTCCCTTGCGGTCGCAGAAGGCCGCTCAAGATATACAGGGTGTCCCATAAAGGACACGTCACAGTGACACTGGAGGTAGACAAGGCCAAGAGGTATCAAACCAACTTAACATGACCCAAGTATAAGTAGCACGGTTTTCGAGTTATTGCCAAATTAAGGTTTTTCATGAATTTTGACCGTTTTTAACATTGTTAGTGCCAGTGTGCACACAGAAAGGTCTCTAAGTTAGTTTTTTTAATGTGTACGGCATCATGAATAGTTAATTAAGATAACAGAAATTGTATTTTATCAAAAACTTAAGTAAAATGCAAAAAAATAAGGGTTTGTCCTTGAATTAATTCACAGCGAAACATTAATTTCGACTTTGAGCACCTGTCGTGAAAAAAAATTAGTAGGAAAGTAATGAGCAAATAACGCCAAGATATTGAACATGTTATGCAGATTCAAAAATAGTATGATACATGTATCTTCCTGCAATAAAGTAGGAACAATTATCATCTTTCCAATGCCCCATAAAAAATAAGTTAAAACTAGGATCACGGCAATCCGTTGTTACTGAGTAAAACGTGTCAGATATTTCAGTCTGGATAAGTTTAGGTGGAGAAAAAAACACGTATTCAGTGTTTGCGGAATGTCTAAAAGAAAGAGATGGAAAATTCTTATCAGGAGAATGAGACACCATAATTTCCATTCGCTCTATCTCGCTCTTTTTATCTCGGCTTTATTGCACGTGCGACTGCTACCTGGGATTATCTAGCAGTAGAATGCCAAGTAGATTTGTTTAGGAACACAAAAACAGAAGCAGAGAGCACAAGTGTTGCACGAAACGCACGGTAACGAACTAATTAGGTTTAGCATTCCTGAATGCTTACTAGAGATACGGATGACACAGTTGTACAAGCTTGTTCCACTCCTATTGTTTTTCGAAGTGATAAGCACTGGGATAATGCGAGGTAGCAGTCGCACGTGCAATAAAGTCGAGATAAAAAGAGCGAGATAGAGCGAATGGATATTATGGTGTCTCATTCTCCTGATAAGAATTTTCCATCTCTTTCTTTTAGACATTCCGCAAACACTGAATAGGTGTTTTTTCTCCATCCAGACTTATCCAGACTGAAATATCTGACACGTTTTACCCAGTAACAACGGATTGCCGAGATCCTAGTTTTAACTTATTTTTTATGGGTCATTGGAAAGGTGATAATTATTCCTACTTTATTACAGGAAGGTACATGTATTATACTATTTTAGAATCTGCATAATTTTCTCAATATCTTGGCGTTATTTGCTTATTACTTTCCTAGTAATTTTTTTTCACGACAGGTGCTCAAAGTCGAAATTAATGTTTCGCTGTGAATTAATTTAAGATCAAACCCGTATTTTTTGCATTTTTCTGATTTTTTTGATAAAATACAATTTCTGTTATCTTAATTAACTATTCATGGTGCCGTACACATTAAAAAAACTAAATTTAAGGACCTTTCTGTGTGCACACTGGCACTAACAATGTTAAAAACGGTCAAAATTCATGAAAAACCTTAATTTGGCAATAACTCGAAAACCGTGCTACTTTTACTGGGGTCATGTTAAGTTGGTTTGGTACCTCTTGGCCTGGTCTACCTCCAGTGTCACTGTGACGTGTCCTTTATGGGACACCCTGTATAATGATCATCGCAAATTGATCGAAACATGTCGAGCAAAAATCAACCAAAAATGACGTGAGTAACCCGTTATAAATATTTTCACGAGAGTTTTATAGTTAAGGGGGTGTCAATAAATTATAGACGACGGAGACGGACAATTCCGCTCCTTTCATCATTAGGTAGATAATATACCTACTTGTACAAAACACCTGAACACTACTCTATTGTCAGGATGTTAGAATGCATGTTCAGATATTTTTGTCACCTATACAATATTTAGATATGTTGGCGACTGACAGATCATTATTTTACCTCGTTTCCTCATGGCTTAGGGTCGCGATCAGATGGAGTCGTTTCTTTCATAACGAAGGCTCTCTCTAAGCTGCACCATCTTCTACTGCCCGGATGATATGCTCTTGTATGGAACCTTGGCAGGCCTTACTTACCTACAGATAATTACTTAGTTCATTAATACATATACATCGTTAGATCATAGAATTTGGGTGTTGTAAGACATAGAACCCAAATGAAAATCGCATCAAAATTGGTTTAGCCAAACACGAGATAATCGCGAACAAACTTACATACATACGGGTCAAACTGAGAATCTCCATTTTTTAAGTCTGTCAAAATGTACAAATTATTAGTGTTGTGTTCCTGCCGGTGAGTAAGGTCGCCAGAGCTCTACGACGGAGATCTCGTCTCTTTAACCGTCAACCTGTGAATCCTCTTCTCTAAAGGGTCGGCAACGCGCATGTGACACCTCTAGAGTTGTCCATAGGTTACGGTTGCTGCTTATAATCAGGCGGCCTTATACTTAGTTTTCATCGTTAAAGCCCGTCACAGACGGAGCTATACTATAATATACCAATATATATATTATAGATCCGTCTGTGAGTTCTGTGACGGAATTTGGTATTTATTAAATATTCGATTATTTATTTTGGATTTAATAGTCGTAAATATCTGTCAGTTGTCAACTCAAAAAATGCACTGTATCTACTTACACCAACCGTAGGTACAGTGGCCATCAGATATATCGGAGCGGCCAAGGTGGTTACAATAAATATCTGAACAACGCCTGAGGCAAGGCGATAAAGTGCTAAAGTGCATGTTCAGATATTTTTGAGTACTTTGACAGCTCCGATATACATATTTGATGGCGACTGTACCTACACATTTTGCGTCCTCGTTTAGTTAATGAAATAGGTAATTCAGAAGGTGCGCTGTGCTAATTGTTTTTCGATTTCTCCTACAAGACGAAAGCGGAATAAAAAATATGTGGAGTTATATCTGGTGGGTTTTTTTCTTTCACAAAGTGGAACTCGAGACTTAAAAAGACTGCGTCGGCCGTCCAGTGGCACCCTCATTAGGGAGATTGTGTTCCCTAATAAACGAATCAATTTCTGTATAATCCGTCATGTTAAGTTGTAGTCCTACTAATTCCGCAACTTATGATATGATCAATGTGACACAGTTTTATATTACTCAACTACTTTTGGCTTCATCGCCAAAACGGAAAAAAGTGGCCACCATTTGCCGTTTAGGCACCTAATGAAGCAAAAACTTCGCAAAATGAAACTATGTGATAAAAACCAAGTGGCGGAATTAGTATGCAACTTAACATGAGGGATTATTATACAGAAATTGATTAGTTTATTAGGAAATACAATCCGCCCGATAAGGGCGCCAGTGGACGGTCGACACAGACTTAACACCGTCAGTAGGGATTAAAGTGCTAATCCTGAAGACGCTAGAAGTTACAGCTTAGTGGACGCAGTTCGATCATGGTTCTATAGTGACAAGTAGGGAAAACAGGACAAACAGCACGCCTAGCACATGACTGATGCGACAGTATCTCGCGCGCGAGATAGACTACCCGTCTCTTTTTAATTGACACAGTCAGAAAAGGACAGATAGATTATCTCGCGCGCGAAATACTGACGTGTCAATCATGTGCTAGGCGTGCTGGGGGTTTGGTTTGTTGATCGTCAGCGTCACAGTGAATAGACAGTTACTTTCAACAATATGCATTGTATAAATGTAATTTATTGCTTTACAAAGTAAAATATACTACATCGCGTGTATTGTATATAATATACACAACAGGTATTCAAATCACACCTCTATAAGTTGACCAGAACAACAACTGCAAGGATGGAAATTGCTCAAGTCTAAACTAATCTTTTTTGGATCGATTAATGTATTGTGCTTCAAATTTCTGAGCAAATCCATCACCTTAGCCATGTCAGCCTGCTTAGCCTCATCTTGGAAGTATGAAGACAGCTTGGCATCTCCCGCGAAACGCATCAGTATAGCCCCTAGCTCCTCTAACTGCTTCCTGAGGCGATCACACTCGGCTTGGAATATTTTCACTTGGGCGCTCCTTTCTTCGTCTCTCCTTTTCAACAAGCTCCTTTGTTGTTGATACAGCGCCACATACTCGCAAATTGTGTCAGTTTCGTTCTGCAACTGCAATATTATGTGTTCAAGTCTGTGTTTTTCATCAGACAAGTCTGCCACTTCTGACATTATTTTGAGAAATCTTTCTTGAAGTTTCAACATGGCGTGTTCTTTGGGAATGTTTGAATCATTTGATGTTTCTGATGAAGCCTTGGTAACACATTCTACTGCTACTTCACCTTCATGCTTAATTTCCTTTTGGTCAACATTATGATGGTGATTGTGGTGATGGTCATGGTGACCGTCATGGTGATGGTGATGGTGACCATCATGGTGGTGGTCATGGTGATCGTCATGGTGATCGCCATGGTGATCGTCATGATGATGGTCATGGTGGTCGTCATGATGATGGTCATGGTGGTCGTCATGATGATGGTCATGGTTACGTGTTGCTTCCCTGTCATGAACATGTTCATGTTCTGTTGTCCCGCTGGGCTCAATCACGTTCACGTCACTTGCCAGCCGCTCGAGCTGTCTCTCCATATCCCGGCAGCTTGTTTGTAACCTTATCATTTCATCATCTTTGGCCATTAATTTAATATGCATATCTTTTGCCTTTTCTTCAAACTCGGCCAATTTAATTGTCAGCTCTCTGTTTAAATATTTTTCTGCAGTAAGCTTTTCTACCAGTTCCAATTTGTCTTGACTCTGAAAGTAATAATGTTGTAGTGTTTATAATCAACTGCTTAACTTAATGCATAAAATTACATATTACAAGCTCTATGCTGCACCACTGACTGTTAAGTTAGCTAATGTTGTTTACTGTACTTGCTAAAACAGTATACATTCTTCTGTTTTCTGATACATTGTACACAGTGATACATAGGATTCTCTACCTTGAAACTAAGACAGTAAAGTTGTAATTAAAAATGCTTAAAAGTTTAAAACAAACCCTAAAACATACATAATATTATTGATTTTACGTCACTCTGTGTGGTAAGTGAGATTTGCCGCCCACGGGCGCAGCGGCAAATCTCACTTCACACCCAGGAGACGACGTAAAATTGTGTACGCACCACGGGCGGTAATAAAGAAGGCCTCAGATCGCTTGTTTATGGCCTTTACCTTCGGTTCGGGCCACAATTACCCGCGATCTGAACCGTTCTTTATTTTACCGCCCTAGGTGCGTAATGTACTATTACAATTCCTACCAGTTTAATGAAAGCTTCCTCAAGATCTTGAACACTTGTTTTCAATTTTCTGTTCTGCTCAGTAGCTCTTTGTGCAGCAATTTTATCACTGGTTATATCTGCTGTTAATTTCGTGATGCTGATTTCATCATGGGCACATGATTGAGCCTCTCTCATTTGGCTCAACTCCTTGACTTTTGCTTCACTCTCTGAGTAACAGTTTTGAAGCTCTTCATATTTGTTATTTAATTGCTTTAACATTTCCTAAAAACATTTCAAAGGATTAGATTTGTTAAAGCTATCACAAATTATTTATGTCTATTCTGTAGTCGCCCAGATGCCTACATTTAAAAAAATCCTTTTTTCCTGTTTAGTTACAATCTTTATTTAGTAAATCAACATTTTATCTGGGGGTGGCTAGAGGCTATGACAATAATAAGGAAAAATATGATAATTAGATAAATAATAAAAACTAAATGGAATACCGTCGTATTTTCATAATTACGCTGCAATTCATTTATATCAATATTAGTGCTTGCTTTGCTGTCAACAGCATCTTTAAGTATTTGGAAATTTTGTAACCGAATCTCCATATCACCAATTTGCTCAACAAGCCCAGCTTCCCGGTTGCTTAAATCTTGAACTTCTTTTGTTAATTCCTCATTCTTCATTAAAACTGCTTTAAGCTGTGCATTTAAATCGTTCACATAGTGTTCATAGTGTGCACTTATTTGGTCTCTTTCTTTCTGTAAACTCTTTAATTGTTGCTCTTGAGCTAGAATTTTCTGTTGCAACATCACATTTACTTGGCCATCTTCTTTTTCACCTACAGTAGGTGTAACACAATCAGCTGAGCCGTTTGTTATTTGTTGCAAATGTAATTGTGTGGCATCCAATTGATTTTGAAGTTTACTTAGCTGACTGTTGAGGGAGTCATTCTCATTTTGTTTAGCTGTAAGAACAGTTTTTGTAAACTCCAGTTGATCTTGCATGTTGTTATTTATACCAGTCAATGCTGTTTTCTCTGAATAGAGGTTTTCAATAATTCTGTCTTTTGACATAATTTCTTCAGTTGCAGCCACATATTTGTCATTTAAGTTCTTCAGATTTTTTTCTAAATTGTTGATGTGTAGTTTTGATAATTTATTACTTTCAACAGCTGAAGTATACTCAGTGTTTATCTGTGATAACTTTAATTGTAACTCATTTACTTTTAACTCTAGGTCTCTTTTACTGGACACGAGAAGTTCTGTTACATTTACTTGTGGGCTAGTAGCCTCTAATGTAGTGTTTTCATTTTGATAATTCTGATTTATAGTTACCTTCCCATCATTTACAATGTCAGGATTTATAACTGTAATGGCATCAGCATTTACAACACCAGGATTTATAGCATTATCATCCGTCTGAGGTTCCTTATTATATTGTGCTTCTTCTTGATGGCTGTCATATAAATGTCCTTCTTTGAGGACAACTTTCTTTTCTTGATGATCTTTCAACTGAAAAAAAATATTTATACATAGATAAATTTAATAGTTTTAGGTTAGGTATGCTATTGGAAAAGTTGATCTACTGTTTTATATTATAACTAGCGGCCCGCATTGGCTACGCACTACGCACGGTTGCAATTATTATACATATAAGCCTTCCTCTTAAATCACTATCTATTAAAAAAACCGCACCAAAATCCGTTGTGTGGTTTTAAAAATATAAGGATACATACAGACAGACAGCGAAAGCAACTTTGTTTTATACTATGTAGTGATGTGAGTTTTTCAAACATAAGATCCACTAAGTAGGTATTCATCCACAAAAATAATTATTGCAACAATCATCCCTTAAGTACAGGCCAAGGTGGTCATAAATATCTGAATAACACCTCCACTGGCAAGGCGATAAAGTGAATGTTCAGATATTTTTAGCTACTTTGGCCGTTTCAATATATTAGACTGTACGAGTGTACGTCCAAAGACCTAATTACGTTGGTATAAGTGTGCTATGGCATAATTTTAAGCAATTCAATTAAAACCATATTTTTACACATGACTGTTCACTATTCTTGATCGTTGATAAGGAAATTCTGGAGCTTCTGCTTGGAAATGACACATATAAAGATTTGTTTCTTTATTAGGTCTTCCCATAAGCTTCTTCATGTAGATATTTCTACTTGCTTGGATGATTAAGAAACCACAATGAAACCAAAATTTGATAGACATGTTCATAAATTAAACCTTGAAGCTATGATAAACACTTTAAAAGTCCCGTAAAAGTCGGCACCTCGCTTTTTAATGGATGCTTATTTACTTTCTAATTTTCCTAAGATCTATAATTCCCAGGTTTACAATTTAAACATAAAATGGTTAAAATAAAAGGTAATTACAAAGTACAACATGATCATTACCTTTTTGCGAGCTAAAGCAAGTTTAGCCGCTCTTGCGTCCATTTTTCTGATGGTTCAGCTTGATCAGAAAGATCATCAGTGTTCAGGCCTGAAAATAATCATTAACTTTTGTAAAGCAAAAATCAATCAACTACTGCTAAATAACCCTCCTCCTTAGTCCTTAACTTACTCGTTACGTGTATTCCTTAAACGTTAGATACCATTTTTGGATACATTTCTCCAAGTTTTATTACTATTTAGATAATGTTGATACGTTTACTGTTTCTGTCAATCAACTGTCAGTGTCATTTTCCGCCAGCACAAAGCTTAACTGTCAAAATTGTGACCAGTGGGAAAATATAGGTATCCCCTAAAAGCAAGTATCTCATAGAGCTGAAACACCCGTATCACCGTAAGGGATAGAACACACACAACGCGACTAATTTGGAAACGCATTTCAAGATGGCTGATAGCATACTGTAGCTAGCCTACATAATTTAGTCGGTTTCATTGTTACCCTTCAAAGAGCGGTGGAGGGTGATAAACGTTTCTATTGTACTTAGGACCTTATGGAAGTAAGCAATAATCACAAGGGTGAGTCTATGATAAGGACTAACGATAATAGCGCCTTCTCTGTCATATCTATGGAAAGTGTAATAAGACTATCCCGTTCAATCTTGGTATTAGGGTCACCACATACCTAGCGGTTTTCCTCGCGGAATTAGCGGAAGTAGCGGAAATTCATAGACAAAATGCTCAATTTGTCTATGGTAGCGGAAATTTGTCTATGGCTTCCATACAAAAAATCTGCTACCATAGACAAATTTCCGCTACTTCCGCTAATTCCGCGAGGAAAACCGCTAGGTATGTGGTGACCCTTATTAGTTTCGTGTCAGATCTATGGATGGTATATCTATGAGGCATCCCCCATAGCACAGAGTAAATAATAGTATAACAGAGAGACCTCTGTAATGTCACGTAACGTCATGAATCATGTTGTCCCTTCTTAACGCATGACAAGTTCTTTTTCGCACTTATGCAAACGTATCGGATACGTCGTGTCAAACTCAAATTTTTTGACAGATTTACTTTGAGTTGTACCCCCCTGGTACATGATTCATGACGTTACGTGACATTACAGAGGTCTCTCTGTTATACTATTATTTACTCTGTGGTTGTACCCCCCTGCCCATAGCCAGGGGGGTACAACTCAATGTAAATCTGTCAAAAAATTTGAGTTTGACACGACGTATCCGATACGTTTGCATAAGTGCGAAAAAGAACTTGTCATGCGTTAAGAAGGGACAACATGCTTCGTGACGTTACGTGACATTACAGAGGTCCCTCTGTTATACTATTATTTACTCTGTGCCATAGCCCCCATACCCAATCTGTTGTGTACCCTGCCTCTCCCTGCCCCTCCTTCAGCTCCCTACAGCCCCTACCTTTAATTACACCTTCCAACATGACAGATTGGGCCCTGCAGGTTGGAAGGTGTAATTAAAAGCGGTATTACACATTGCAACCTGCAGGGCCCAATCTGTCAGGTTGGTAAGTGTAATTAAAGGTAGGGCCTGTAGGGAGCTGAAGGAGGGTAAGGGAGAGGCAGGGTACACAACAGATTGGGCCCTGCAGGTTGCAATGTGTAATACCGCTTTAAAGGTAGGACCAGTAGGGAGCTGAAGGAGGGGTGGGGAGAGGCAGGGTACACAACAGATTGGGCCCTGCAGGTTGCAATGTCTAATACCGGTTTTAATACTACATTTAATAAGGGTGACACCACACCTAGCGGTTTTCCTCGCGGAATTAGCGGAAATTTGTCTATGGTAGCAGATTTTTTGTATGGAAGCCATAGATAAATTTCCGCTACCATAGACAAATTTCCGCTACTTCCGCGAGGAATTCCGCTAGGTGTGTTGTGACCCTAACACATACCAACCTGACAGATTGGGCCCTGCAGGTTGCAATGTCTAATAGCCGTTTAAAAGCGGTATTACACATTGCAACCTGCAGGGCCCAATCTGTCAGGTTGGAAGGTGTAATTGAAGGTAGGGCCCGTAGGGAGCTGAAGGAGGGTAAAAGCGGTATTACACATTGCAACCTGCAGGGCCCAATCTGTCAGGTTGGTAAGTGTAATTAAAGGTAGGGCCTGTAGGGAGCTGAAGGAGGGGAAGGGAGAGGCAGGGTACACAACAGATTGGGCCCTGCAGGTTGCAAAGTGTAATACCGCTTTAAGGAAGAGGCAGGGTACACAACAGATTGGGCCCTGCAGGTTGCAATGTGTAATACCGCTTTAAGGGATCTACTCACGAAAGCGACTAGTCATTAGTCAACCGATCAGAGTGAGGGACCGATAGTTAGAATGCGACAAAAGTTGTAAAATCGGGGGGTCATAGTATACTATTACCCGCTTATTCATAAACGTATTGCAAACCTCATTTAACTGAATCATCTTTTGTCCTTATCTGTCACATTGACAGTTGTGTTTGTTAGAAACAGACAAAATACATTTTAAGTAAATGAGGTTTGCAACACGTTTATGAATAAGTGGGTTAGAGTATTAAGGGGCAACTGATAATCGTTTGTCCCTTTCCATCCAACATATATGAGGGAAAGGGACAAACGATTATCAACGATCTCTTAAACTTTAGTGGCCGTTTATGAATAAAGGACTTAGATTCTGTCCGGAACGAAGTGTCGTAGAATATTTGCGCTCTCATATAAATCATGACACTTTTCTTTCCGGGCATCCTCTACCTCTAAAGCGGCACAGTCTAAGAACTTTTTGAAGCGCCATCTTAACGAGAGCAACCCAAAGTTATCGGAAATGTAGAGCAGAGTACAGCGCTATTTAGTAATAGGGAATATTCCGCAAAACTCTGCGTAGGGGGCAGCACTAGCACATCCAGAGGGTCTACCACGAAATACGAAAATTAAAATTTCGTTACCTGGTTCTCTGTCACTCTTTCATATTCGAGCGATAGAGAGGCACATGTCAAAATTTCGATTCTCTCGTTTCACGATAGGCCCTTTGTAAACAAACCGCCTTGGTGCGCAAATGACATATTTATTCGTTATAAATTATCTATGAAAACTTGTAAAAAACTATTTAAGGCCTAGTATGTATTAAAAACTCAATGGTTTACCGGTTTGCTAGTGCTGCACTCTGGTGGCAGAATATTGCAGTAATATCCCCTATTGATAGCGTTCTTATTATTACGGTAACTTTGGGTTGATCTCGTTCAGATGGCGTTTCATACTTGGGAGCTTCAAAAAGTTCTTTACCGCTACGTACGTACCGCTCTACTCTATTAAATATATACTTACTTTCTGTTCTGCTACTATTATATGAGGCTCTAAGTTAGATAGCTTTACTAGTCACTAGCTGTACAGCACCATAGTTGTTTTACTGTGCTCCTCTAAACATAATATTTGCTTCTGATTACCTTTCCGATGTCACCATGTATACGAATACGTTTACTTATATTATATGCCTGTGTAGATGTGCAGAAAAACTAATCATATCCGTTTCATATTTATTTATGATTTGTCACATAATTATCTATATTACAGTTCATCAATACAGCAATGCAAAATAAAAAGATTAATAAGAATACAATGTAATAAATTATCTTATCACATCCAGTGTTGCTCTTACTTTTAAAATAGAAACGAAATCATAGCTTGATACGTATTTCACAAACTATAAAATAATTAAACAATATATAATAAAAAATGTGATTGCAATTGCATCGCCAAGTCTAACTTAATCTTAAGTTCAAATATAAAATACCTATCAAAACCAATCTATTGACGACCACGAATTAATCTAAAATGTGTTGCTTTTTGCAAGAGATCTTGTGATACTTTTACGTCACAATAGTATCAAAATGATGTAGGTATGTTTTTTGTATGTAATTTATTTTCATGATGCTGATAAACTCTAGACAGGACGTGAGTGAGTCTGCCTGCGACGAGAAAACAATATCAGCATTTTTTTAAATCAAAGCATTGTATGATTATAAATTAATAAATATAATAAAATGTACCTACTTCTTATGAAAAAATGTATGAATAGCATAATTGCAATAGTCATAGTACGTGGAGTATCCAGTCTTCTATATATTTTTTACTATAAGTAACGGATGTCGCATGAAAATACAAAAGACCCCCTTTCTCTTTCATTTTGTTACTTTTTATAATATCCCTGAACTTTAGACAAATGAACAGTTTAAAATATGAAACTAAATTCAAAATTGCAAGAACCGTTCGAGAAGATAGCCTATATTTTGCCTGCGACATACATTGCGTTATAATAAGAAAAGTATTCTTACATCTAACCTAACCATTATTTTTTTATGTATGCCAGAGTGACCTGTGAAAATAAAAGAATGTTCACTTTTCGTATTTAACAGACATAACATGACAAACGTAAACAGAGCTGCAACTAAGTACACCTAGACAGAATTTAGACATCTCGCAATACTGCGTTAATAAATAATGTGATGTAAATTGATACCTCCAGTGCGAGTATAATCCTTTTCAGTGATTTGTATTGGACTCTGTTGATAAACGGCCAGCACTCGAGCGCAACTCACGTCGCGGCCCCGCTGTGGCCTCTTCGGATGACTTACGGCCTTTCTTTCTGCTGCCTCGCCGGCCTCCGTCATTGGGTGATGTATCGTCCACGCTACCAGATTCCTCCGCGGCGCCAGAGTCCTTACTATGCTCTTCTGCTATAATACTGCCAGATTCGGCACCGTGAGTAGCATCGCCACCTCTCTGCATCATGGAATCATCATAAGTACTGGTTTTCGGTTGAGATTTTTCCTCTTTGTCAACGTGAGGCGGGCAGTCCATTGAAGTTTTCGGAACATTTTTCTCGAAATCACTAGCTTTAACACCAGTTTTAATAACGGTCGAAGGAGCAATGAGATCTTCTAGATCCATTTCCCCTGTAGGGTGGTCTTGTTGCTTATCAATTACAGACATAGACTCTGAAGAGTCTTTCGCCTTTTTAGCGGAATTCATTTCAGGTGTTTGCATTGCCAGGTTTTCCGGTTCATTACTCATTTCGTCGTGCGTTCGTTTCAACCCTAATGGTACAGACGTGTCTTCGGAAGCGAGAGCTCTGGCAATATATTCAGATGAGCTCTTGCTGAGTTTTTCATAAGCATCCTTTTCCATCTCTTTGACTTTTTTCGCATCTGCCGAGCTGACTAGGCTGGCGCTCAAAGCACCAGAAGCCATTTGTTCCAATAACATTTTACTAATGTCAATATCCTTCTTGTCGCCCTTTAACAATTTTTCTTGCACGGCAGCAAATTCTGGAGGCATCTGTGATCGTAACGAATCATATGGAACTTTCTTTTTGTCCGTTTTGGATAAGTCTGTCGCCATGGACTCGTGGCTGTCCGTCTCTCTGCTTCTTTTGTCAGACTTTAACTGACTGACATCATAATTCATAGACTGCTTAGATAGTGATTCTAGCAGATATGGATCCGGTGGTAAAAGTATTTGAGGTAATTGACTTGATTGTTGGCGATCCGAAACCTTCTGTTGGCGAGAAGTCGCTGAACTAGTTACGACAGTAGACGACCTGGGTGTTGTAGTCTTCACTGAACTTCCCCGCGCAGATCCGTGGCTTGAGCTGTGCATTGTGGACGAGCCAGAACTTGCGGCCAAGTTATTACTAAGTAATCCTAGCGCATCATACGCTGACGATATTCCAGAATGCATACCAAATGGATTTAAGCCACCTAGTCCCAGTTGCGGATATAACATGTTAGGATTAGGGAAAACGAAGGGGAACTGTGAATTAGCATTTTTAGAACTGGTTGAACTTCCACTTTCACCAGACTTTCGTGATTTTGATTTAGAATCTCCGGCTGCAGCCGCGCCGAGGCTATTCATGTCTAATCCAGAGAATCCTGGCAGCCCCAAACCAGCTAAATTGGCAAATATATTACCTCCAGAAAGGTTGCCTAATAAATTCGGCATGCTACTAAATGAGCTGAGCAACGGATTATTTTTGGGATCGAAACTGCTCAGGCTAGACAACAATTTAGGATCAAATGTATTTAGTAGTTTTGGGTCAAAACCAGTCAAATTGGAGAGTGTAGCCGCTAGAGTTTTTGGATCAAATGCGCTTAAACTGGACAGACTAGCTAAAAGAGCCGGATTTAACCCGGCTACGTTTTGATTTAGATGCGAGCCGGCCGACAAAACATTCGCCGTAGAAGAGTCTAACGTGGGCGGTCGACCTTTCTTTCGTTCAGTCATCGAACTACTCGGCGCCATGGGCGAAGGCCTCTGGCTCCGCACGTCTTGCGGTAATTTGACATGTTCTTTGATTCCCTCCGTCCATTTGGGGTCGATATCGTACATAGGGTTCTCGGCGATCCACTGCGCGAGGTTCCTGAGCTGCGGCGCCTTGTGGCCGACGATGCGTTTGCCGGTGACGCGGTGCACGACGGGCACGTGCTCGTCGGGCGCCAGTCGCGGAGTGGTGCTGCGTCTGCGCGGCTCCACGCTAGCCTGCTCGGCCAGCCATTTGTTCACTTTAGCCTCGTGAGAGTAAGCTTTCATCGTCGCGGAGGAAGACGGAACTTTTTGAGTTTTACTGCTATGCTCCAGCGACTGTTGTAAAAACGACGAAAGATCCTTCGACGTTTGCGGCGAGGGTACGTTAGTGACGGTGACCGAGAACGGTTTTTGAGCCGGGGGCGTCGCCGAGGAAGGAGGAGCGGCCGGCGTCACGGTCACGTCGGGTAAGATGGAGCTGCGGCTACGCGAGAGCGGCTCGGGCGTCGAGGCGCTCGGTCCTCGTCCTTTAGCCGCTGATAAACCTAATACTATTTCGTCTAACTTCTTTCTCTTCTTCTCTTTGCCAACAACTTGCTCCGGCGCGGGCTGAAAAAAAGTTATTTTTTAATAAAGAATCCAAAAAAATTAGGAAGCAAGTTCAATTTATTAAATAGTGAAATAGAGAAAAGATCTCGACTATACTAACCACATTTTTCCTTTTCATTAATTTGCTCAGGGTGTCGTCCAACCGGCCCCTCGTGGCGGAGGAGGAGGCGGATGCGGCGCAGGTGGTGGTGGTGTTGGTGTCGGCGGCGAGCGGCGTGCGGCGGCCGCGGCTGAAGTCCTGCACCTCGCTGAGGTCGAGCGGCGCGGAGTGGTCGACGGGCGCGGCGGCGGCGGGGGCGGCGGGGGCGGCGGGGGAGGCGGAGGCGGGCGAGGGAGCGACGCGCTGGTGCGCGGGCGGCGGCGCGGGCGTGGAGCGGCGCGAGCCCGAGTCGCTGGACGCGTCGTCGCGCGGCGCGGCGGCGTGCGCGGCGGCCGGCGACGACAGCAGCGCGTGCAGCTTGGCGCGCTCCATCTCCACGTCGATGGCGATGTGCCGCTTCTGGCTCTGCTTGCGCTCCTCCTGCAGCTCCGCCTGGAGGCTGCGGGTGTCGGCCGCCTTGGAGCCGGAGGCGGAGGGCCACTCGCAGTTCTGCACGGCGTGCGCGATGTGGTGCAGCCGCGTCTCGAGCGCGCGCTCGGTGAACCACATGTCGGGGGTGAGCGCCTCGTCCGCGCGGCCCAGCTTGGCGAGGGTCTCGAGCTCGGACAGCGCGTCGGTGTCGTCGTCGTCGCGCTCGACGTTGGTGGTGCGCTTGCTGCGCCGGAGCGACATGCGCGTCTCGGAGGCGGACCCCTCCGACCCCTTCTCGTCCTCGTCGGATGAGGCTTTCTCCTTCTCCTCTGCTTTCTTTGCTCCGCTCTTGTTACTGCTGTACCATTTGCTGGCACAATCGGCGAATGGTAGTTTGGGATCACAAAACAGTTTATGGTAGGTATCGCCTAATCCATGTCTGAAAGCAAATAAGCTTATTAATACCCCATTCATATAATACATGTTGTGATAATTTTTAACAAGTCACGTCTGAAAATATGGATACATTTAATGTAACAAAAATATTTACCACGACTCTATTACCAAGACGTAAAGTTTTCGGTCACATTAATTAAATGTATCCATATTTTCAAACGTTATGACGTTTTTGGAAATTTACTTTATATCAGAAGTAACAAATTATTACGGATGAAATAATTGTAAATGTTTTAAGAAAACAGCTTTTGAATAATATAACATTCTAGCCAATAGCCACCATCATACACATACACAACAAATGTAAATGTTTGGCATTGGCAACTAGTTAGTTTTAGATTTAAGTTCACTTGTTCATATTTACACGCACGTGCTCTTCTTATACTTATATTGCCTGATTTATAGTGGCCTTACTTATTGTGTTATTTACTTGGGACCTCTCTATCTTTTTGTTAATATTAACTTTAGTTAAATTTTGTGCTCTGCTCTTGGTTGCCCTGAAAACCAGCGTCATGGCTAAGAATCTTAGCTATCGGCATATGCTGTGGCACCAAATAAACAATTTCTATTGTATTTGTATTATACTTACACGTACCAGCACATCATCACACGCACCGCAGAACGGAATGAGCATAGACAAGCAGACTTACTTGCAGACGCCGAGCACGAGCAGCTTGTCGTGCCTGGCGGGCTGCCACCAGGGCGGCGCGTCGGCCGAGCGCTCGCACAGCGCCAGGCGCGCGTCCAGCGCCCCGTGCGGCGCCACCTCCTCGCGCAGAACGCGCAACAAGTCGATTCTGGGGACCAAACATATATAAATAAATATTATGGAACAATCTTACACAAATCAACCTAGTCCCACAGTAAGCTCAATAAGGCTTGTGTTGTGGGTACTAGACGACGATATATATAATATATAGATAAATACTTAAACACATAGAAAACATCCATAACTCAGGAACAAATATCCGTGATAAACACACAAATAAATGTCCTGACCAGGATTCGAACCCGGGACCTACTGCTTCATAGGCAGGGTCACTACCGACTAGGCTAGGCCGTTAAATATATATATATATCTTATGCGAATAGAAAAATAAATATTCTCGATTTCATAATTCAGAGATGTCGATTAACGTACCTTTCAAGAGTAGCGATGGCTCTCTCTTCGCCGATCGGCTCCGCTTTGAGGTCAGCCCTCGTGGGCAGCTCCGCTTCGCCCACGGAGAGGCCGCACTGGCGCTTGCACATGGCCATGAAGGCCTTCAGGTAGTCGGTGAGCGCGTCGTCGCTCTTGGAGTCGAGGCGCGCGAGGGAGCGGAAGCGGCCCCAGCGCAGGCTCTTGGTGGCGGGGTCGAACTCCACGCCGTACGACGCCACGGTGCGCCGGAACGCCTCCTCGTCGGCGCGGCTCCAGCGCCACGCCGACACCTCGTCGCGCGCCAGCTGCTCCATGCGCTCCCGGCGCTCCATCTTCTGGACGGAATTAAGCGATTAAAACGAGGTACAAGAAAAACATCTCTCTCGCTTTTTCTCCTTGGCAATTATTGTTCCCACACAGAAATATAAAATATATATTTGAAAAACAAATGAAACAGTGAGGTCATTTTGTCGTTTCGAAAGACTAGACCGAAACATTAGAAACGAAACGTATGTTGCTTTTGTTAAAAAAATTACGTACGAAATAACTAGATACTGTTTGTATTGCTGATAACCAAAACAAACATTTCTACTCAACAAAACCGGCCAAGAGCATGTCGGAGCATGTAGGGTTCCGTAAACTGAGACCATTAATTCAAAAGGTCGTTTCTTACGGGAAATTTGGCGGCGCTTATGTCATTTTTACTTACGTCCTTTCACTATGGGTTTTTGAATGATAACTCAAAAACGGCTTAACCGATTTATTTCAATATAGTTTTCATTGAAGGTACTCATTAGGCCTCAGTTTCATGATTTTTTCAAAATTTTAGGACCCACGATTCAAAAGTTAGATGGGGGGGACGCCCTGTTTTAAATTTTCGGAGCTATTATTTCCGAGAGTATTAGTTTTATCGAAAAACTGTTTTAGAAGACCCTAATTCTTTTTAAAAGACCTATCCAACGATACCCCACACAACTTGGTTGGAACGAAAAAAAATTTCGCCCCCCACTTCACGTGTACGGGAGGTACCCTAACAAAATATATTTTTCACCTCAGCAGTTCGAACAAGCCTACTTACCTCACTCCCTGGAGTGACGAAAATGCGACTTTCATCACTCCAGGGAGTGACGAAAGTTGCGACTTTCCTCACTCCAGGAAGTGAAATTTTGTTTCTAGAAGCTTTTCGTCATAATGATGATGCCTTTTATTCAGGAATGTAAATAAATGTGTTTTTTTTTAACTTTAATTTGTTCTCACTACTCAGGTGAAAAGTTGTATGTGGCACACGAGAGGAAAGTTTTTTTACATCTCGTGTTCTTGATATCCCTCGCTACGCTCAAGATTCAAACTTAGAATCACTCGCTTCGCTCGTGATTCAATTATAGAGTCTTTCGCTTGCTCGGGACTCAAAATCAACACTCGCAAGAAAAAACAACTTTCCTCTCTTGTTGCACAAATAACTATTTCGCGTTTTTATTCTACCGTTTTGTTGGCTTGGTTAATGCACATATTTAAACCAAATTTCAGCTTTCTAGTGCTAACGGTCACTGAGCTAGACCGCGGACGGACGGACGGACATGGCGAAACTATAAGGGTTCCGTTTTTGCCATTTTGGCTACGGAACCCTAAAAAGGCAATTAAATATCTCATATAATTAAGTACGCATGCATACTAACAAGATATATTTATATAAACAAAATAGCAAAATATATAATAGAAACAGACCTTGGCCTTCTGTTGCAACTTGAGCTCCTCCCGCTTGTAGTTCCTCTGGTAGGCCGTGATGAGCCGGCGCAGGCGCGTGTTGAGGTCCTGCATGGACGGCCACTGGTGCGAGCTGGCCCCGTCGTCGTCGGGCCGCGGCGACGCGGCGGGCGACGTGGCGCCGGCCCCGCTAGACACGTCGTCCGTGCAGTCTTCGTCGCCGACTGCGCTGCCACGGACTTTTCTTTCTTCACTTCTAAACAACAAATTTTGTTTCAGCAACAACACTATGATATATAACTACCTACATATAGGTTATGCACGCAGCAAGCTCCAAAACAAGTGAAGAACTAAAACGAGTCACTTGACTAGTTCCCCTTTAGTGACACCTGCATGCGAGATACGGACGTGTTAATGAGCTCCCGCCACCGCGAAAAAGAGACAAGCTCGGTTACAAAGATGGTGTGCAGTTGTGGTGATATGTGGTTGAGTTGAAGTACTCACTTGATGTCAGTGCACTCGGCGTCGTCGGGCGGGCCGAGCTTGTCGACGTAGCAGAGCTGCGGGTCGGAGCGCATGGCGAGGTAGTTCTCGTAGCCGTGCACGTACGTGCCCACCAGCAGCGACACGTCGCACTCCGAGTCCCACCACACGCGCGGCGGCGCGCTGTCCACGCCGCGCGGAACGCGCATGCCCAGTGAGCTGCACGAACAAATCATTCGCAAAAATCAACAGCTGACCAAAGTTATCAAGAATATTATAATTAGTTATATAGAAAATAAACGAAGTCTAATCTCCGTTTGCCTGACTTGATCTCTCGAAACAAAAAATATATTTTGCGAAGCATATTCGCCATCTCATTTACACGATTATTTTGACACGAAATCTGAAGACGTTTAACTCACCTTGCATGTATTCCACTCTCAATTTGAGTAGCATAATCACCAATAACTTCGTGTTTTATATAATACATCATGCGAACCCTCAGCAAAACCCTGCAAAAAGAATTTTGATTATTCCTTCTTGTTTGTATTCCAAGGAAATAATGTATCAAAATAGTTAATATCACAATAACGGTAAACACATAATTGATACTCACTTGTTTGCATGTCTAAACAAATGCTTCTTATAACTGGATTCTAAATATGCCTCACAGTCATACTTTTCTATCGAACTCCAATGGTTAGGGTCTTCCCACCTTGGTACATCATTGGGTTTTGGCAAGTCTTTTGGCCTGTTTTTCTTTTTAGCATTTCTACCCCGCGGAACAGGATTGTGGAGCCCACTATGATTTCGAGAAATTGTTACTTCTCCGTTTTCACACGGTTCAATCAAATCCCAAATAAAATTTCGAATTTTTTCGTCCCCTTTGTAGTGCCGCAGGCAATACAGAACCTGAAAGTGTTAAAGATTATAGGAATTGTCTTAACATTTATTATTACGCCTTTGAAGACAAACAACACGTAAGTAACATGAACCCTACCATGTTGTATAATCAGAAAAGCACATTGAACTCAGCGAAAGTCTAAAACTTTCTCGGTATTAGCATGGCAAGTCATCATTGTAAATGTTTTCTAAGACTTATAGTAGGTAAGTGAGGGCATAATTATACGTACAATAATCCGGGCACAATCTTCTATCACAGGAAGAGTCCAACCTTTTCGAAATTGGTTCTTGTCAATAATTTCGTCCCATCGCGCCCATCTTGAATGAAAAAATATTTTGTTATCAAAGAGAAACCATAAATACTGATTTCATCAATGATGATAAGAAATCATGTTTTTTTAGTCAATAACTTACCCGAACGTAAGTAAGCCTCTCTCAATCTTGAAGCACTCCGATCTGGTCCAGGATCCATAGTTGACCTCCTCGTCGACTGGCACACCCTCGTGCCGAGGTATGTATTCATCACTCGCATATCGTCTACCCTTCCTGCCCAGTTTCTCTTTCTTTCGTTTGCTTCGTAAGCCGATACCTGACACAAAAATGATTTCTTAATTCTTATTGTATGATTTGTGTGAGGAAAGTAAAGTTGAATTCCGCAAAGTATGTCCGACGGTTAAAACATAGCGCGAGTAAGTAATTAGACTAGAAAATAATTAAATGTTCATGGAGTTGATTACATTTTAATAATATTAAAAAAAAAACACGAAATAGTTTTGCATGTAAATAAAGGCACTGTTAAAAAAAACAATGAAAGTGGCACGAAACAATTCTCCAGATCATAAAGAAACTAACATACGTGGCGTAAAACTTACCTTCTTCATCTTCCTCTGAATCTGGCGTCTGTTCCATATCGGACATTTCTACCCCGCCGTCATCATGTCCATATCGCTTGATAACAGTTCGTTTCCTGGGTTCGGTTACGATCAAATCTTCATCTTCTTTCTTTTCTGTTGTATCAATTTCGGCTTTTTTCGCCCATTTGTTCCAAAAATCTGGATCTCTGATATCGATATCAGATCGCTGACCAGTGGACGCAAAACTAGCTTTAGAAAACGTCGATCCTTTTTCGGATTCCATTTGAATGACCTGCGTTCTTCGCGCCAGGATCATCTCAATGTCCTCTTCACAGAACTTGTCACCAGCATTGTCTTCATCCATCACAGCGCCGTAAGCGCCTTTCTTCAGGAGATCTTCAATTTCCTTTTTCGACAATTGTTTAAGGCCCGTCTCCTTTCCCTGGGTAGTGTTCATACTTTGTAAAATTGCTTTATCCAGTCCAAGTTTCATCGACGCTTTATCAAACATTTCCCTTTCATACGTATTACGGCAAATCAATCTATAGATCTTAACCATTTTCTGTTGTCCAATACGATGACAACGAGCTTGAGCTTGTAGATCGTTTTGTGGATTCCAGTCACTGTCGTAAATAATAACAGTGTCGGCAGCTGTCAAATTAATACCCAGTCCCCCTGCTTTGGTACAAAGTAAAAATACAAATCTATCTGAGTCGGGTTTTGAGAATCGATCAATTGCTTCTTGTCTTAAATTGCCTCTGATTCTTCCATCAATTCTTTCGTAAGGATAGCGTCTAAAGACAAGGTAGTCTTCCAATATATTAAGACACCTTACCATCTGACTGAAAATTAGCACGCGATGTCCACCAGCCTTTAGTTTAGGAAGTAACTTGTCAACCAAGACCATTTTACCAGATGACTGGATTAGCGCTTTGTAGTACGCCTCGTCGTCTTCGCCGTAGGTCTGTTTGTAGTCAAATTGTATTTGATCCTCAGCGCCGTTTAATAAATATGGATGAATGCAGCATTTTCTAAGTTCCATCATAGTATTCATTAAGTTTGGTATATTCTGCGCAGAAGCAGTACCCTTTTGTAGGAAACTGAAATTTCTCTCTAAAATTGCTCTGTAGTATTTCTTTTGTATGTTTGTCAATTCCACTTCAATAATAGTTTCTTCTTTAGGAGCAAGTGTTTTTTCAACATCTTCTTTTAATCTTCTCAGCATCATAGGTTTTAATAGGGCTTGTAGTTTGAGCACTTCTGATTCAGTTTTCAGTTGTCCGAAATCATTCAAAAATGCATCATTACTAGCAAATTGTGCAGGTTCTAAGAAATTTAAAAGTGAGAATAACTCATTAACATTATTTTGTAGTGGAGTACCTGACAAAAGTACCCTATGTTCCAAATGAAGTTGTCGCAATCCCTCTAATAGTTTGCAGTTACGATTCTTTAATCGATGTGCTTCATCAATTACACACACTCTCCAATTAAATGATTTGAGTTCTTGAAAATCTGTTACTATTATTTCAAATGTCGTAATTAAAACATTAAATTTTGTTATATCTGTGATTGGTTCACCCTTTTCATTTTTGTAATAAAATTCATACTCTTGTAGCATGCTTTTACTTTGTTGCGAACCATGATAAACCACCACATTCATATCGGTCCAGCCTTCAAACTCTCTTTGCCAATTCGGAATGGTCGATAGTGGAGCAATAATAAGAAAGGGGCCTCGTATGCCCTGCTCCCAAATGGCATTAACAAATGTCAAGCTTTGAATAGTCTTGCCCAGTCCCATTTCGTCAGCTAAAATGCAGTTGCGATTATTATGCCATGAAAACAGAAGCCAATTCAGACCTTCTAACTGATACGGCCTTAATGTATTACCTCCTTTATACAGAGGAGATTCTTTCAATTGGACCCAGTTATCTGTAGATGGCCGTTTCTTGTATTTCCACTTTTCTTTGGGTGGAATTTCACTGAAAATCTTATATTGTTTAATTTTGTCAACATCGATGTTTTCTTCTAACTCCCAAGTGCTGTCTTCATACTGTAAACTTTTCCACTTGACTAAATAGTACTTCAAGTTACTATTTGTTGCGGCATCTTCATGCTCAGACATATCTAGGATTCTCTCCACTTCTATATAGTCAGGATTAAAGGGCTCCTCGTCCAGTAGTTCAAAAATATTTAGTTGCTGGGCTTGTTTCTGCTTAAACCTCTTTATTTTTGAAAATATGCGTTTGTCGCCTTTATATAATTCCTCTTCTGTTTTCCACTCGCAATGCAAATAAGAGAAATTTCTGTACTTAACATAATATTCTTCAACGTCAACTAATACAGGTTTTTCATCCTTTACTTCAGTTTCTTCTTTTTGAATATCTGACTTAATGGTATCTTCTTTTGGCTCTTCTTCTTTTGGTACCGCTTCTGTTTTCGTTTCACTTTCTTGTGTTAGCTCAGGTTTACTCTCATCTGGGGACTCATTCTTTGATTCAGTCGCGTCAAATTGTACAGCCTCTGATTTAACCTCCTGAGCATTGTCAATCACAGCAGTCTCCTCTGGTTTCTCTGGGTCCGGGTCCAGTTTCGGAGCAGCCTCTACTACCGGTGCCGGGGGTTCCTTTTTCAGTTCTCTCTTACCCATACGACAAGCGAGTACGTGTTGGACAATCATAGTGTCTTCTTCAGATGGATTAATAAAAATATAGTTTGGCTTAGGGGTGCCTTCCAATTTGATATTGTCTTTGGTATTGATAAGTAGATCATCGGACTCAAATTTCTTCTCTTGTTTCGCATTAGGTATCCCCAAACATTCGTCGTCTGATAAACGTAACATAACATCGTCGGTATATTTTTTACGTTGAGTATTTCTTGCGGACCTGCGTTTCAAACTATCGTCGCCTTCAGGTGGCGGCGAAGGAGGAGGTGTTGACATTAAATCATCAGGTTCTCCATCAGAATCCGGTACAATTCCCCCTCTTTTCTTTCTTCTTCCTCCACCGGGAGTTCTCTTCAATGCAATTTTCTTAGAACTACTGCTTCCAGATGCGCGTTTCTTAGTTGATCTCTTCTTGGGATTAAATGTATCTGGATCATCGTCTTTATCTTCGAGATCTCTTTTAGCCTCTGCTTCTTCCAACAGATCTTTTATAGCTATTTTTGAAACTGGTATGTCGTCGAAATCGGTAACGTTCGTTTCATCAGCAGTTGATCCATCTTGTGTATTATTTTTTTGGGAATCAACACTTATAAAACTTTGGTTCATTGATGCATCCATTGATTTACTATCGTTAGGGTCTTTGTCCAATAAATCGTAATTAGTCGTAGTGTCTGCTTGAATATCAGAAGCGTCTTTTTTAGCATTTCTGCGTCTTTTTGGAGCGTTTGGATCTTTAGGTTGGCGTTTTTTGCGCTCTTTAACCGGTTTTTCACCCATTTCTGGCTTGGGTTCTTTGGGAGTTCGCGGTTTCCTTTCTTTATTTTTACGTGGACCTCTTTTTTTTCCTTTGCCTCCATTAATGTCATCTATCATGATAGCATTATTGTCTAAATTTGTAACATCCTCGGTTAAATCTATATCCATTTCAGAGTTATTTTTCAAACCCGTGCCCGCTGTGACACAATCTTCAGATACTGGTAGTTGATCAAGAGGTTGCATTGTACCAACCAACTTCTCTTTTTTGGCTCTAGGTTTTCTAGGTTTAGCCGGGCCTTTACCTCTCCCTCTGCCTGTTGTGCTGGTAACTTGAGGGCTCTCTACCATTTTAGACCCGTATAGAGGATTTTGTATAGCACAATTAGGTCCACCATTGCATTTATCATTTGTTTCGTGTTGCTGCAAAAAGGCTAATCTTTCCTGAAGACATCTTACTTTTTCTTGGTTTTCAGCTGAAGGAGGTAAACAGTATATCTCCTGTATTTGCTGCTGCAGTGATGCCCTTTCTTGATGATGAGATGTTGGGTACATGCCTGGCAAATGATGGTGCGCCATTGGGTTTGGGCCTAGCATCATCATATTAGGATTAACGTTATGAGGTATATTGCTCATGATGTTAGCCTGATTAGGCTGTGGCATATTTGGTCCTATGGTTGGACCCATACTTGGGTGCATGTTTTGTACTCCCATAGGCAATCCTTGCACATTAGCAATATTTGCAGGAGCGTTCGGTGGCATATTAGGAATATTACTTGTGCCACCAGTTAAATTTGGTGGTATATTTCCTGGCAAATTTGGGTGAACAGGTGGCATACACGGTAAATTACCTTGAGTATTATGTGGTGGCAGGCTAGGAGACATAGTGTTTGATGTCAAATTTACATGTATTGAATGGTTAGTTGTAACACTGGTTTGCCCATTAGAAGGTGGTTGTGCTCCAGAAGGAAGTGCACTTTGATAATTCGTAGTCACACTGTGAGAGGTGTTACTTTGTAAACTAGTTGACACATTTGTTGGTAAATTAGGCGGAATACCTGGAGGCAATATATTGGGCATGTTACCAGGAACATTCTGAAGATTACTTTGTTGAAATCCTTGTGGTCTATTTATATTTAACGGAGGTAGATTCTCTGGCAAATACTGATTCGTTGTAGGTGTTGCCAGATTAGGAGGATGACTCAAAGTATTTGATGAACTATTTACTTGTGGTGACATCTGAGAGTGTTCAATAGGTTTATTGTTCATATTTGTGACTGGAGTCAATTGCGGATTTTGAACTATCGATTGCTCGTTGTTAATTTTTCTAGGATTGTTTTCTACTGGTTTAGAACCAGCATCCAATTTAGGCTCTTTGTCAAATGAGCCTAAAACAGTCTCAGGTTGTTCTTCTTGTTTTGTGGCCGCAATAGGTTCAGTTTTGTTTTCGCTAGACACATGAGGTCCAAGATTACTTTCCCGAGGTTCTGAGGTTTCAGACACACTTGGTGCATTGACAATGTTTGAAGTCATGTTGTGGCTGGCATTAGAGGTATTAATTGGGACACTCTCTTTAGGGGCACTACTTATGCTCGACGGTGGCATAAATATATGGGGAGGATTGTCATTCTCCATCAAATTTTGACCGAGAGTGTTTTTCTTTTCCATATCCTTATTGTCCAGGTTAGTGAGAGGTTTAGGCTTACTTAATTCCGCTAATACTGGCGGTTGCGTTGGCGGTGGATCTCCAGGCTTAACTGGTGGCTCACTGTCAACCGGTACAACATTGTTCATAGGTTGCTGAATCTTATTTTGATTCCATTGTGAGGGTGACGGAACAACATGAGGGACAGCTGGTGATGCTGGGTTCCGTTGGTACGAGTACTCTGAGCCCGCTGGTAAAACCATTTGCTCAAGTGCTTGAAGGGTATTCTGAGTTGTAAACGACGTAGATGTAGGTGGCGGTGGTCCAGCCGCACTCGGCGATTGAACCACGTTTCTAGGACCATGAGGCGACGCACTCGGCCCTTTCACTGGAGACATCACAGGACGCGGTGATAGTTGTGGTGGCTGCTGTTGTTGTTGTTGCTGCTGCTGCTGTCGTGGAGACATTTGCGCTCGTGGGGACATTTGTGGAGATAATTGAGGAGGAAAAGGGGGGCGGTACTGGCCGGCTCCGGAATCCATGCCCGGAGGTTTAGGCGCATTGTACTGGTTAGTAACGTTAACATCAAGTGGGTGCTGCACCTGATGCGATTGGTAGTTCATAGAAATGGAATGATGGGGTGAGCCATACGGCATTTGTGATGGAACTGGATGTGAGGGTGCAGCGGAGGATGGAGGGCCTGAAGGTTGCCGCGCCACATGATGAAGTGGTGGCGCTCCTCCATGATGAAGGTGAACATTTGGATGACCTTGAATCCCGGGGGCTATTCCACTTGAGTGGCTTGACATGTTTTGGTGTGGTTGATGTTGTGACACAGTCCCGTGACTTTGCTGACCAATGGGTAACCCATATTGATGAGGATTGACCTCCATCTGCTGGTGATAAGAGGGATGCTGACTAATTCTAGATGCTGCCGGTGGATGCATCTGCGTGTAATTTGGATAATTCTGCAAAATGAAACAAAGAGATTGTTTATTTATTTATTCACTATTATGATATAAAAGGAATTTAATGGTATACTACACATCATGTATAACAATTAATTAATAACAAGCCAAAAACAGATAAAATATCTACACAAAAATAAAACTTTTACTTGGATTATAATATAAAATACAATATATTTATTAATTTAATTTCATTCTATGAATTATAATGAAGTAATATAAATAAGTTACATAAGAAATAAAAAAATAAAAAAATCGCACTCACAGAATTCAAATGGAAAGAAGGTTTCACCTGCTGTTGTCCATAAACTTGTTGTGAAGTGGGTTGTGAAAAATGTGGTTGTCTGGGCAAATATGCACCATTTTGCGCTTGTATTCCTCCTATTGCGGAAGCCTAAAAACATAGTCAACTTAATTTAGCATATAAAGTACAAACACCTAAGCGAAGTACATTCTAGCTAGATCATCATCATCTTCCTAGTGTTTGTCCCAGCTTTGGCCAAGGTTCTTAAATACATACTAGATATTTATTTCAAAATTACCTGTTGGGTAGGATATTGGTGCATTTTTTGCTGATGTTCGTAATTTCTATATGGCGGCGTAATCGGTGCGTATCTGTTAGGAGCTGGGGCATTTGACCAAACTCCCATGTCTCCAATACCTAGAAATTAAACAGGATCATACATTTTTAAGAAAGTATTCGATCAAGAAACAAAAAGATAAATTAATTAACTTAACCTTCCCGCAGGTTACCCAAATTAAGGGAGATCGCGCATTAAAACTTTTTGTAGCGATACAGTTTCTTGTCACATTAGTCACATACATACACCTAATGCTAATAAACCTACAAGTATTTATTAAAATCATACCTGGATGCTCTGGCATGCCATACATGGGGTCAGGCCCTGGGTGATACCCAGGGTACTGGTGTGATGGGTGTACATGGTGTGTCGGATGGAGCGGTGCGTGGGGCGGCTGCGGCATGCGCGGCCGTGGCGGGTACTCTCCATATCCATGGTATTCTGGGGCAGAAGGTGTTGCCCCAGGGTTCGGTACAGGTTGCGCGCTGCTGCTTAGCCCCCCAGCACTACCACCACCAAACGATGCCAGCTTCTGAATTGAACTCTCTTGACCTACGCTCCCTTGACTATAAGGTTGCCTGTAACTGTGTAATATACTATTTAAGTAAGGAAATCAGATAGAAGACGTACTGTGTACTATAATATTGATTATGTGTAGGTAGTTGTGTTAACCTATTATCTGTAGAATCCTTATTGTCTCCAGTTACACCCGATGTTGAGCTACCAGCAAAGCTGTCTGTTCCACCGAGATCAGTGAGTCCTTCCAACATACCGCTTCCATCGTCACCAAATAAATTGTATGAGTCCATCACTCTTTTAAGAGTGAATTATAATAAATTGGCGTTGAATAGTACTGTCATTATCTGATGTGCCCATCTTAATCTGAAATGAAAACATGTGTTTTATTCCTTCTATAATTTTATTTACAACATCACATTTTTTTTTATTAGCAATTAGCAAACATTAATTACATTCATTTTATGTCCTACACCACACTTGTTCATGTAATGTATTTTTATACGATACTACTACAAGTGGAAAATTATCTCGTCTTATATTTTAACATTACACTAACTAAACAAATTAATACTTAAACTTAAGTTAACCCTTTGACTGCCAACCATCGGACAGAAAAATCGTGCCACTGAGGCCAGAGCGAAATTTACGAAAGCGCATTCGTTTTATATTGGACGTTAGCGCTAGCGCGTGATATCACGTCCGATATAACACGACTAGTGATAAGCCCTCAGGGGCACGATTTTACGTGCGCGTGATTTGACGTCAGGTTACGAATTACACAGCTATGATATTAGTTCTATTTTAAAATAACTTTTCACTTCTCATGCTCGTAAAGTCGTGCATAGACGATATAAAAGCGATCTTTGTGCTCTAACCAGTGCATGAAGTATATTTTCTTCTAAAATAATGAGGCTCAACAGCCAAACACAGTCAAAATATATTGACACACATTTTAAATGAGCAGTAAAATTTCGTAGAATACTGAAACTTGTTGTACTATTTTATTCTTGCTATAATTATTTGAATTCCGTGTTTTCCATAATTAAATTAATGAAATTAGATAAAATAATAGGTCATCGATTATTGTTTAAAAATGGCCCGAAATGTTTGTATGACTTGGCAGAAAACATGTATGTAAGACTTAATAGTTAATTCACATATTGAAAATAAAATAAAATAAACATCATGAGTGTACAACTTATTTGCTCACAACCGAAATTTTCCTCGCAATCGAAGTGAAAACCAGATTGTATAACTCCGGCATAAATGTTCATTTTTATCTTCTACTATCTTGTTGTACAATCTACTATTCCTTGTGAACCTTTTCTCATGGAATTAGACTTACATTTGAATGAGTACTTATCAATACAATTATTTACTATGACGACTAAGGGGCCACGGGCTGATGCGCACTAGTAGTTAACACCCGCGGCGCTTGGACGATATGGTACAAATTAGATCCCGCCGTCGCTGTTGCATCTGCTAGTGCATATGATCCTTAACCTTTGCAATGCAAGGAAACTTAAAAGCGTCACAAGCTGTCGTGCCCATATATTGAAGGATTTGAAGGTGACCAATTGTTTGATACATTTTAATTCAAATATAAAGATAAAATGTTTCTGTATTGCGTAATTTTTAACCATTTTTATATATTCAAAATGTTTTTAAAATCATAAATCATGCATTTATTTGTAAACACAGGTTTTACAGTTCTTACATAATTCAGGTACCACCATGTTTAGCCATTGTTAGGCATACAAATATTAGTGTCAAAATGGAGCAAGCCACAAAACTATAATTTATACACAAACATTAACTATAGCTAAATAATTACAAATAATTCATAAGGCAATTACGATTCTAAGTCAGACAGGTATTCTACTACTGAGTAATATAGTATAGTAGTCTAGTTCCATTTTTCAAAAAATCTATGTCGAGAAGCAAACGATATTACTTTTGGGCAACCGGGCTTTTTACCTGATTTAGACCCTGCTGTATCCGAATCGCCGGTTGCCTTCAAAGAAAATTTGTCCGGAAGTGAGATATTCAAGATGGCGGCCAAATAAATTACCCATTTTTTACTTTTTCTTAAATAACTCGTAAACCGTGACCCCTACCAAAAAATGTTCTTTTACTTAAATAATTCACATAAAATTCTCTATAAAAAAGGTTATATACAGTTTTTTGCTGGGATCAAAGTTTAATGAGATATCGAGGGTATAAGATAGACCTTAAAAATATAGACTAATTACCCTTTTCCCGCGACTTCGTCTGCGTGGGATTAACATTCGCTATAATACATTTATGAAACACCTTAGTGAAATCTTATAGCAAATATAAATTTAACGTACATACTTTTTTACGTCTACAGTGAGCAACAATTCCATACAAAGTTTCACCCCCCTTTTCACCCTTTCAAAAGATGATTTCTGAGATAAAAACTATTTCTTGTCCTTTTCCATAACTCAAACTATCATCATGCCAAATTTAATCTAAATCGGTTCAGCGGTTTAAGCGTGAAGAGGTAACAGACACACTAACTGTTTAAAGATACATTATATTTTAAATACTCTGGTTGAGGCTGCTAGGGGTTGTGTGGTATCATTTCCGTATAAAACAGACATGCACAATTCATTTTTGATAGAAAAAAAATATAAATCTATATTAAAAAAAAGTTCTGCGAAGAGGGAAAACTCTCAAATCACATCAGAGGGGATTTTGACGTGAACGTCCAAAAATTTTACGGACCTCCAACAGTAATAGTTATTTGTTATACAAGGGGTGAAAGTTGTATTTTACGTGCGAGTGTTATTTGAAACACGAGCTAGCGAAAGGATTCTATTATTGACCACGAGCGAAGCGAGTGGTTCAAAAATAGAATCCTGAGCGTAGCGAGTGCTTTAATACACGAGACGTAAAATAACTTTCACCCGTGTATAACACAAAACTTTTCACCTCACTACAGCGAGGAAAATAAGAAAAAGGGTGCATTTTGCTCGGTTTCCCGTAATTCCTCAGGTGTTTAATACTTCTTCATCACTCGAATCACTAATTTTTAACAAAACAATCTAGAAAAACATGCGAATATTTAACGTTGATATGATGGATGAATTGAAATGAAAAGTTTTGACGTAAAAGGTTTTATTAAATGTCAGATGCGTTTTGTTCGTACGTAGACTTATTCGGCTGTCAGAACAATTTATCCGTTTTTACAAAAAGAATGAAGATTAATGTTGAATGCTGATATTTAGGAATTAAAATAAAGTTGTAAGACTGTATTAAGTGTTTTTACTCGATGCAATTCATTAATTGCGATGTTAAAAATTCTGCACTTTTAACGTTTTACGTTTTGTTAGCTGTCAAATGTCACTTAAGCCATTTGTCACTTATGTCAAAACTCTTTCACCACATGTGGATAAAAAGCGATTTTCACAATAGATATTAAACAAACAAAAAGGGCTTTCCGAGCTAGTGAGGTGAAAAAAATATTCATCGTGGGGCACTCTATCCATGGTCAAAAATTTAAAACTTTTTCTCAATGCGCACAATTTTTTCATACTAATATTATAAATGCGAAAGTGTGTCTGTTACCTCTTCACGCTTAAACCGCTGAACCGATTTAGATGAAATTTGGTATGATGATAGTTTGAGTTATGGAAAAGGACATAAAATAGTTTTTATCCCTGAAATCATCTTTTGAAGGGGTGAAAAGGGGGGTGAAACTTTGTATGCAATTGTTGCTCACTGTAGACGTAAAAAAGTATATACGTTAAATTTATATTTGCTATAAAATTTCACTAAGGTGTTTCATAAATTTATTATGGCGAATGTTAATCCCACGCAGACAAAGTCGCGGGAAAAAGCTAATTAGTCTATATGTTTCATGGCTGTCTTATACCCTCGATATCTCATTAAACTTTGATCCCACCAAAAAACTGTATAGAACCTTTTTAATAGAAAATTTTATGTGGATTACTAAAGTAGAAGAACATTTTTTGGTAGGCGTCACGGTTTACGATTTATTTAAGAAACAGTAAAAAATGGGTATTTTTTTTGGCCGCCATCTTGAATATCTCACTTCCGGTCAAATTTTCTTTGAAGGCAACCGGCAATTCGGATACAGCTAAGTCTAAACCAGGTAAAAAGCCCGGTTGCCCAAAAGTAATATCGTTTGCCTGTCGCATCGAAAAGGAGAGCGATTTTGAAATTTTGTGCCCTGTCTATAGAAGCAAATTCAACAAAAGTCGTCTCCTTCACGATTTTCGTAGACATCTCTTCTAAATACCTAAAACTGGTATGGATGTGTTCCTCGTAGTCTCCTGAATACGAATTGACTGGTTTTAGTTTATGGAGGGGGGGACGGGTCGGTAAAAAGGGGGGGAAAGATGGCGGCTGACTTCCATCTAAATTTGTTTACATCTCGAGTCCTATGAGACCGATCGGTTTGTATGAGATGTCATTTGAAAGACTATTAAATGTACTACAATTGTTCGTAAATAACTGCAGTCGTCACTTTAGTCCTTTACAAAATATTTCAAAAAATATGATTTTTTTACCGTGCATGTTTGCGTAAGTACTGATAAAACATGCTTATAACTCAGTATATTATAACTTTACCGCAATCAATGTTATTATAAAATAAACAGGAAAATTTATGAGCTTTCGAAAAATATAAGCTTTATTAGTAAGTAATATTATATAACCGAGTATTGATGAATTTTGTTCAGCATGGGTCACTGCGCTTCCTCATAGAATGGCAGCCGACCGCCATCGTATTTTCATTATTTCTCGGAATCTATTTTACGGATCAAATCGTAATTGGTATTATTTGAAAGCATTTAAAAAATGTACTTTAATCGGTTCTTTGAAGTCTAAGTTGCAAAATTAACAGTTTATTATTATTTTTAGAAAATGTAACATTTTTTACCTAATAGACTGGAAGAAACAGGCTTGTTTGGAGAAAGGTCATCGATATTCCTTCTAAATACCTAAAACTGGTATGGATGTATTTCTCATTATTTATAGGACATGAATTGATCAGTTTTATTTTATAAAGGGGGGGACGAGTCGAAAAAAAGGAGGGGGGAAAGATGGTTTCCGCCCGCCATCGAAATGTCATTGAAATTTGTTCACATCTCGAGTCCTATGGGACCGATAGATTCGTGTGAGATGTCATTTTAAATATCATTAAACGTACTATAATTGTTTTTAAATAATTGTAGTCAACACTTTATTCGTTTACAAAATATTCGATAAAATATTACTTTTTACCGTGCATATTTGCGTTACTACTGAAAAAACATGCTTATAACTCAATAAATTACAACTTTACTGCAATTAATGTTGTAATAAAATATACGGGAAATTTTATGAGCTTTTGAAAAATATAAGTTTTATTTATATATAATATTGTATAACCAAGTAAATGATGAATTTTGTTCAGCATGGGTCACAGCGCATCATCATATGAATGGCGGCCGACCGTTGTCGTATTTTCATTATTGCTCGGAATCTATTTTACAGATCACATCGTGATAGGTATCATTTGAAAGCATTTTAAATTTACTATAATCGGTTTATTGCACTCTGAGATAAATAATTATCCGTTTGTTGTTATTTTTAGAAAACGTAATATTTTTATCTAAAAGGCTGGAGGAAACAGATTTGTTTGGAGAAAAGTCGTTGACATTTCTTCCAAATACATAAAACTGATATGGTTTTGTTCCTCATTGTCTCCAAAATATGAATTGACCAGGTTTTTTTTTTGTAGAGGGGGAGCGAGTCTAAAACAAGGAGGAGGGGGATAGATAGCGTCTGACCGTCATCAAAATGTCATCGAAATTCGTTCACATCTCGAGTCCTATGGGACCGATCGGTTCGTGTGAGATGTCATTTGAAAGGTTATTAAACGTTCTACAATTGCTTTTAATTAATTATAGTCATCACTTTAGTCGTTTACTAAATATTTGATAAAAATTGTTTTTTTTTTACCGTGCATGTTTGCATAAGTACTGATAAATCATGCTTATAACTCAATAAATTATGACTTTATCCTATTTAATTTTATTATAAAACACATGGGAAATTTTATGACGTTTCTATAAACGTAAGTTTTTTTATATTCAATGTTATCTAACCAATTAATGATAAATCTTGTTGGCATGGGTCACTGCGCGTCGTCATATGAACGGCGGCTGACCGCCGTAGTATTTTCATTGAACTTTGATTTAATAGTCAATAGTCAATTCATATCCTGGAGAGAATGAGGTACACACCCATATCAGTTTTGGATATTTGGAAGTGCTGTCGACGACTTTTCTCCAAAAAAATCTGTTTCCACCAATCTATTAGGTAAAAATGTTACGTTTACTAAAAATAAAATATAAACGGATGATTTTACATCTCAGACTATAAAGAACCGATTATAGTACATTTGAAATGCTTTCAAATGATACCTATCACGATGTGATAAGTAAAACAGATTCCGAGCAATAATGTAAATTCGACAACGGTCGGCCGCCATTCATATGATGATGCCCAGTGACCCATGCTAACCAGAATTCATCATTACTTGGTTATATCGTATTATATATAAATAAAGCTTATATTTTTCGAATATGACCCGTGTATTTTATCATAAGTCATAACATTATTTGCGGTAAAGTTAAACATTTTTGAGTTATAGGCATGTATATCAGTACTTAGGCCAACATACACGGTAAAAAAAAAAACAAATATTTTCAAATATTTCGTAAACGACTAAATTTATGACTACGGTTATTTATAAACAATTATAGTACATTAAATAATCTTTCAAATGACAACTCACACGAATCTTTCGGTCTCATAGGACTCTAGACGTGAACAAATTTCGTTGACATTTCGATGGCGGGCGGACACCGTCTTTCCCCCCACCTTTTTTTCGACTCGTCCCCCCCTCTATAAAATAAAATTGGTCAATTCATGTCCTGGAAACAATGAGGAATACATCCAAACCAGTTTTAGGTATTTGCAAGAAATATCGATGACTTTTTTCCAGACAAGCCTGTTTCTTCCAGTCTGTTAGGTAAAAATGTAACATTTTCTAAAAATAATAGTGAACTGTTAATTTTGCAACTAAAATTTCAAAGGACCGATTAAAGTACATTTAAAATGCTTTCAAATGATACCAATTACGATTTAATCCGTAAAATAGATTCCGAGAAATAATGAAAATACGATGGCGGTCGGCTGCCATTCTCTAAGGAAGCGCAGTGACCCATGCTGAACAAAATTCATCAATACTCGGTTATATAATATTACTTACTAATAAAGCTTATATTTTTCGAAAGCTCATAAAATTTCCTGTATATTTTGTACTAAAATTAATTGCGGTAAAGGTATAATATATTGAGTTATAAGCATGTTTTATCAGTACTTAGGCAAACATGCACGGTAAAAAAAACATATTTTTTCAAATATTTTGTAAAAGACTAAAGTGATGACTACAGTTATTTATAAACAATTGTAGTACATTTAATAAGCTTTCAAATGACATCTCATACGAACTGATCGGTCTCATAGGACTCGAGATGTAAACAAATATCGATGACAGTCAGCCGCCATCTTTCCCCCCCCCCTTTTTACCGACCCGTCCCCCCCTCCATAAACTAAAACCAGTCAATTCGTATTCAGGAGACTACGAGGATCACATCCATACCAGTTTTAGGTATTTAGAAGAGATGTCGACGACGTATCTCCAAACAGGCAAATTCCGCCGTACTAATACGCTTTTTAACTAACAGTTTAAACAATCTCTTTTTTAAGTTTGCGATATCTTCAAGTTCTCTTATATCTTTTGGTAATTTATTATACATTTTTGGGGCCATGCCGAAAATACTTTTAGCCAGAAAGGGAATTTGTTTAATATTTAAGAAAATTTTCTTACTTCGTTGAATACTCTTACTAACCGAAAATTGGTCAATGTTGTTTTTAACGTATACCGCCGTTTCGTAAATATACAGGCAAGGCAGTGTCAAAACGTTTTGTCTAATTAAAAGTGGTTTGCAAGTTTCGGGTGGTAGTATTCCACACACTGAACATAAACAGTCTCTTTGTGCCTGAAAATGCCATTTTACGGTCTGTTGAATTTCCCCAGAACATGATACCATATCTTAAAGTTGAGGTAACGTAGGCCTGATAAGCAGTTAGTACAGCTTGTTCATTTACTGTTCTTCTAAGGTATAATGCATATGAGAATTTATTAAGTTTTTTTGCATATAATGTCAATCTGATCCTTCCAAGTCAATTTATTATCTAAATTTAATCCTAAAAATTTCGTCAGATCTGTCTCGTCAATATGGTGTTCTTTATATTTTACAGTAAGATTAGTTGTCCTATCAACTCTTTGCTTGAAACATATAATTTTGGTTTTATTAAAAATGATATTCTTACAAAAAACGGCAAAAAAATCATGTCTGTTGTTGGGAGCCCCTTAAATATTTATTTTATTCTGGTTTTTAGTATTTGTTGTTATAGCGGTAACTACATCATCTGTGAAAATGTCAACTGTCTTACTATTACCGTTCATGAGATACAGCCTAGTGACATGCGGACGGACGGAAAGCAGAGCCTTAGTAACAGAGTCCCATTTTTACCCTTTGGGTATGGAAAATATAGATGGTGAAAAATAAAAATAAGTATTTTCATACAAATCCATCCTGTATATATTTACACATGACATTGGGTACATTTAGGTCCTTATTAACCCTTTTCCAGGCCGCACCAATCCAGGTCTTTTCAAAAATCCCAATAAAAAATAAATAAATATCTTCAAATTAGTTACGTTTCGATAAGGGTGAGTAAAATTTTGCTATAGGTACTCTAACCTGATTTGAACTTTACATGGAAAGCTTAAGGTTGAAATTTAATTGACACAGATGTGATTGATAAATCATACCATACATAGAAAAGGCTTAATTCTAAAAAAATATCTCCTAAGGCCTGCACTTGTATCTAAAGTCAGTACTGAATAACTTGAAGAATTAATTTTAAAGGAAAATCGCAATCAAAACAAAATTATTTCTATCTCCTGCCAGTGGTGGCGTATCTATGGAGCTCTTTACCCAACAGCTTGCTTTATATGAAAATAAAATACTGATGATCCATTTTAGGGCATTAGTATTGGTATTGTATTTTGATTAGCAAACTGATGCAAAATAAATGGTTTTGTATGAAGTGCATGCCTATGGGAATGAAATGTCCCACAAAAAATATCCCTAATTTTTAAACAACTCTGGCCTGTTAATCAATTTATTGATGTGCTATCACTGAAGCTCCTACTACCTATGTAGAATTAGACTAATTAATTAAACTAATTAATACCTTTTTCTTTAACTACAAGCAGGGCTTCTTTGTCTTCTGTCTTCATAGATGAACCTTAGCTAGTATGACCAAGGGGAAAAGCTATACGCTTATGATTTAAAAACATACAGCGATATAACTTTTTCCTTCAGGTATACAGCATTTTCCTGGATGATCTTGAATGTTAGTTATAAAAAAAAAAAACGAAAACAATATGTTCTAAAGTCAGGGTAACACTAGCTCAAGACAAGAACAATAATCAATAAAAAGTGATTATTATTCCAGTACAAAAAACATGAACACACAAACATACACTTATATACAAAGGCATACATGAAAGACAATAATGTGTATAAAATATTAAAATGAAAAAATAGTCTACTTAATTTTTTTCTGAATCCCTGTAATTATATGCATATAATTATTTACGATATATATAGATATATATGTATATAATATACGAAGATGTAGCATTATATAATATTGATAGCATCAAGTTTAATCATTTATATCTTATAGTCATAGAGAGATATATTTTAATCCATATATGTTCAGAAATGAGTGCATTAGAAAGGTAACAAAGGTAAGGAAAGCTACAGTTATACGTAGATAGATATACTGAAAGAGATAATACTTATAAGCAAAAGCCGACTGGTAAAATAAATAATATAGCAGAAAGGTATATACACTACATAATTTTAGATAATCCTCATCAAATATCATCATTTACTTGGCTAGTACTTACCGAAAACGCCACACAACAAGGTTGATCTGTGATCACAAAATGGATACCATATTCTAAGAAACTGGGATCAATTAAAATGCCTATAGAATAAAGCCAGCTACTGTATAATACTACAAGGGCAAAGCCTATAATTGTTTTCTAACGTATTAATGAGATTCAACTCTTAAAACTGCAGTAAAACTCGCACCACTATGTAACAATTACGAACGCCATTACACTCCGTCCATTTTGATTCCCCAAGTGTTTTTTTTTCCATGAGCGCCTATGATTGAACTGAACATTCGGCCATATTGAAAAGATAACAGCCATAGACTCCGGCTTACTCATCGTTTTGTTTGTTAGGTTGGTTAAACTGATATTGTATTAGGAAAATTTTGTTTTGTACAAGGAACGTTTCTTAACTCTTCAAGTTACTTTACCTGTGGAAATATAAGTGTCAATCAAAAGTGGTGTGCGCTACAAAGATGCTTTAAAATTTGTATTGAATTCTCAAAACAGAAGCATTTACGATTATTACATTATTTCAAAGAAGGAGTTTTGATAAATCCTGGTTACGAGAATCTGTTACAAATGATGAAACTAGTCGATCAAGTCGTACGGAGTTTTAAGGTCGCCAAGGTGTTCAGGGAAAATACAGACAAAATAAACAGTATAGATTTTTCACCGAGTGGAGAGACGTTAATATCGTGCAGTGAAGATGATCAAATTGTTATTTATGATTGTGAAAAAGGCACTCAAATGATAACTGTAAACAGTAAAAAATATGGTGTTGATTTAATACACTTCACACACGCCAAAAATACTGCAATCCACAGTTCCACTAAAGTTGACGATACCATCCGATATCTCTCTCTTCACGATAATAAGTACATCAGATACTTTCCAGGCCACACCAAAAAAGTAGTGACATTATGTTTGTCACCAGTGGAAGACACATTCTTATCAGGCTCTCTAGACAAAACATTGCGTTTATGGGATCTGCGTTCGCCAAACTGTCAAGGACTTATGCACCTGTCAGGACGACCCGTGGCGGCCTATGATCCTGAAGGTCTTATATTTGCAGCAGGAGTCAATTCTGAGAGCATTAAATTATATGATTTGAGATCATTTGACAAGGGTCCTTTTGTAACATTCAAATTAAACCAAGAAAAAGAATGTGACTGGACAGGATTGAAATTTTCTCGGGATGGGAAGACTATGCTAATAAGCACAAATGGATCAATAATTCGACTTGTGGATGCATACCATGGCACCCCACTACAAACATTTACTGGTCATCTAAATAACAAAGGAATTCCAATTGAAGCATCATTCAGTCCTGACTCTCAGTACATATTCAGTGGGTCTACAGATGGGAGAGTCCATGTGTGGAATGCAGACACAGGATACAAGGTGTGTGTTCTCAACGGAGATCACCCGGCGCCTATTCAGTGTGTTCAGTTCAATCCTAAGTTTATGATGTTAGCGTCTGCATGTACTAATATGGCATTTTGGTTGCCAACTATAGATGATGTTTGAGTAGATGTAATGTCATGTCAATTATTTAATTATGTAATTATTATGTAGTTAATGAATTGAGCAAATTTGCGTCATATATTGTAAGGATAATATAAATAGCAATGTATTACAATCCAAAATTGTGAAAATAAAACAAGCTACCTGCATTACTTCAATGTTTTAAATACAGTATTGTATGTGGGAAGTGGTATTTAGAACATAACTACTTAGTACATGCATTTAGTTTTCATTCCATGTAAACATATAATTTGTATTTTAACTATTATGTAAGTTCCAAATTTACCAAAATGTTGGGTAAATGAATATACTAAAATGCAAAGTCCCTGATTTCTCTTTTATAGAAATACAATTCCGACACTATGGCCGTGATTTTATTTAAAATCTTGTTAATCTTACTATAGACCCATATTGATTTTACGATTATCTCCATAATACCTATTTTATTTAAAAATAAAATACCCCATTATTTAAGTTCTAATGTGATATCATATTCATACATTATTCATAGTGCTGGAGCCGCGCCTACAAGAAATTTATCAAAAAAATTACCAGTTTTCTTCCATATAGCGTTGTAAGTAGAGCCCGTCTCGGAGATCACGAAAACATAAGTCTTAAATGGCCACAAGTATGTATGGCGTAAAGTTGAAAATACAATTTTTTGGCCTAAATTTTTGAGTTATTGCGGTATACTTTTACGGCATTTTTAGTTACGAGACACTTAAATATGAATATGCAGTTGTGTTTGTGACAGTTAATTGATTTTTAAAGCGAATTTACAATAATTTGATATCTTTTCTATGAAATCGACTATAATGGAATGAAATCTTAAAATGGTCTTAAAATCTTATGCGCCCACCAGAATGGTCTTAAAACTGGGATTTGGTTTGTTGACTGGGTCCTTTAACTACTGTCAAAATTTGAAGCGTCCGGCTCGTTGATAAATTTAGGCCAAAAAATTGTAACTTCAACTGGTCTTAAAATCTTATGCGCCCACCAGAATGTCCAGAATGGTTTTAAAATTGGTATGTAGGCTACTTGATGCGGGCTAAATCATGTATCAAAATTTGGAGCGTCCGGCTCGTTGATAAATTTAGGCCAAAAAATTGTATTTTCAACTCAAAGCAAGCATTAACTAGAGCCCGCACACGTGTACCCCCGTAAGGGATAGATATATAGATGCCCATAATCACTTCTACAGCATAAAACAGAACAATTTACCAATGTTTTCCTTAGCCAGACACAACTTTCTAGGAAAACTAACAGCTTTTCTCGTAGCAATCACAGAAATTCTTGAAGAAATCGCGCATTATATCTGTTTGTTACCCTCCACTGCTAGAAGTAACGCGTGGAGGGTAATAGAAACTATGACAAGGACCAACGAAAATAGCACCTCTCTGCCGTATCTATCGAAAGTGTAATAAGACCATCCTGTTCTATCTTGGTATTATTAGTTCCGTGTCAGATCTATGGGTGGTATATCTATGATTTTCAACTTGACGCCATACCTACTTGTGGCCATTTAAGACCTTTAAGACTTATGTTTTCGTGATCTCCGAGACGGGCTCTACAACGCTATATGGAAGAAAAACGGTATTTTTTTTGATAAATTTCTTGTATGCGGGGCTCCAGCACTAATATAATATCCCTTTCTGGCTTTGTAAGAGGTTTACACTCGGCGCAATTTCGACGTAAAAATCGCCTGCAATTTCGATACGTTGCCGTCTTGATAGGTGCAACGAAATCAATCGATGGATCAAAAACCCCAATGTATTAGGGTCACAACACACCTGGCGGAATTAGCGGAAGTAGCGGAAATTTGTCTATGGTAGCGGAAATTTGTCTATGGCTTCCATACAAAAAATCTGCTACCATAGACAAATTTCCGCTACTTCCGCTAATTCCGCGAGGAATTCCGCTAGGTGTGTTGTGACCCTTAGATTGCACACGGTATAGTATTGTTGTATGGGATTTGGCAAAGGCTAGCCCATCCAGAAAAAACAAGATTTTGACACTATTTGTAGGACTGACAGGTACCAGCTATGCTGGCGCCATCTGTAAATACTTTCGACCGGCCAACCCCATTATGAGTTGAATGTGTATTACGTAAAAACCAATTTCTGGGTTTTTGATATGTGGCGTGTGACAGATACAGTCATATAAATAAACCATAGACTTAAATATATAGCAGACGGCCATAGTCTAAGAACTTTTTGAGGCTCCAAATATATAGCGCCATCTAGTTCAGAGCCAATATGCATGAGATAAAATCAGCGCCACCTAGTAACGAATAACGTACTAGTAGTACACTAGTCGTTACTAAGTGGCGCTAAATATTTGGAGCCTAAAAAAGTTCTTAGACTGGCCGTCTACTATATATTTAAGTTAAAACTAAGCTTTTTAGAATTCATACCTTAAAAACAACTGAACCGATTTCGATGTGATTTTCAGGATTCCATGAAAGTATATTTATATCTGCTTCTGCTTTAAAAATATTTTGCAGACATTGCTAAGGTTTAAAATAAATAAAATAACAATTTGGGATTCTTTCGTTTTTCTCTACTTGTTTTGTTTATATCTATATTTTTTTATGATAAATAAAGTAGTTTTCTGCCGTCTGTCGGGCTTGTAGAATAAAAAAAAATCTTAACAGACCTCGCTTTGCTCGGCCTCCTATGTGTTGAAATTGCCGCTGCTCCGAAAAAAAAACATTTAGTAGGGTAGTACCTAGGTACTATCTCCATGCAAAGCAGCATGCTTCCTTACCTAAAAGCAGCGTTTGGATAAAAAACCGGCCAAGAGCATGTCGGACCATGCTCAGTGTAGGGTTCCGTAGTTGCCGGCCTGTTACAATTCATTAATTCAAAAGGTCGTTTCTTACGGGAAATTTGGCGGCGCTTAAGTCATTTTTACTTACGTCCTTTCACTATGGGTTTTTGAGTGATAACTCAAAAACGGCTCAACTGATTAATTTCAATATAGTTTTCATTGAAGGTACTTATGAGGCCTTAGTTTCATGATTTTTTTCAAAATTTATGGACCCACGGTTCAAAAGTTAGATGGGGGAGGACGCCCTGTTTTAAACTTTCGGAGCTTTTATTAGTTTTATCCAAAAACTGTTGTAGAAGACCCTTGTTCTTTTTGAGAGACCTATCCAATAATACCCCACACAACTGGGTTAAAACGAAAAAAAAAATCGCCCCCCACTTCACGTGTAGGTACGGGAGGCACCCTAATAAAATATATTTTTCCAATTTTTATTTAACCGTTTTGTCGGCTTAGTTAATGCACATATTCGTACAAAATTTTACCTTTCTAGTACTAACGGTCACTGAGCTAGACCGCGGACGGACGGACGGACATGGCGAAACTATAAGGGTTCCATTTTTGCCATTTTGGCTACGGAACCCTAGAAAGTTTCATAATAGTAGTTTATGTAACTGTTACGTAATAGGGGTCCTTAAAACACGAGTGTGGTTTTATGAAACGAACGAAGTGAGTTTCATAATAAGATCACACCAGTGTTTTAAGGCCT